>JAKEPQ010001026.1:7780293-9190586 GCA_024500445.1 Entomyzon cyanotis | reverse complement strand
CTAGAAAAATAACATTCAGCTAAAAGAACGAATTTTAAATTAACACGCAAGTATTTTTAAGAATCAATTAGAATGTGTTGACTTGCAGAAAGAAAGCAATCAAACATAAATCATCATGAAAAGGTTCACAGATCATAAAATCAACACATGCTAAAAGGTAACATATGATACACTCTTATGACTTGTTGCACAGTTATTTCTGAGTGCTCCATGTTGCTGAACACATGCCAGCACAGGGCCTGATCCCACCAAGATTTACACTCATACTGAGCTGTGAATAGTCCTATTACAATCAACAGGATTACTCACAGAAAATCTCCTTATCATGCATAAAATTATCCATGCGTGAAAATCTTTGTCACATTTCTTATCCTGAAATCTGTATTCCATCATGACCAGCATAACCATAATTTAGTATCAAATGTGCATACAGAAAAGCTTTTGATACTGTGTTTAAAAAGCCATAGTTCCATGTCAAAATCCACAGGGATGTCACCAGTGTCACAAACATACTTTAAATAGTTCAAAAATCACAGGCAATGCTATTTTTTATCCGGAAAAAATAAGTCACTGGTTTTGAGGAACTGAGTTATAAACTACTAAGAAATAGTGATTTTTTCAGAATTTATCTGGAAATTTCTACCACTGGGTAGTTAACCTCAAGAGAACAATGCACAATTTCTGTCTTTGCACCATGAAATTTGGACACTCAAAAGTGCTCACTCTGGTGACTTCTGATGACATTTATATTCAGGAAAACAAGCACTACACACAACTAATGCTACCCAGCATCTTTCTAGGTGGTATTTCATAACTTCTGTCCAACTGGTGAAAATTTTGTGAAATTTCATCTATCTCATGCATGCCTCAAGCTGAAACTTTATAAAAATACTTAAGATAGTGTATCACATGGTTTTTCATTTGATTTTGACAACAGTTCTATCACAAAGCTGAGCCAATCTATCAGCTAAAGGTGATTGAAAGGGGCAATCCTGATCCCTCCTCCTAACTCTGAGAGTCCACCCTATCTTTGGTGCCTACTCTGATGCTCAGATTTTTTAAATTAGGATTTTTTATATAGGATTTTAAACTCCTTGGGCCTCACAACTTCTTTACCATCTACAAGTATCTGTGAAGCAGCTCTACCCATCACAAGCACTATGCTAGTGCTGCTTTACAGAAGATGACAACCTGCTGCTGCTCTCAAATTGGCCCAAGTGGCAAAGGTCTCTATGTGTGTGTGCATATATTTCTTTTCCTTGGTGAAGAAGCCTCAGCAAGGCTGAGTGTAAGATCCTGCAAGTGAGACAGGGCAATCCCAAGCACAAATACCGGTAGTCTACTTTTCTAAAATTCAAATATCATAAATGTATGTGCATGTATGTGTATATATATATATGTGTGTGTGTGTGGGCTTTTCTACAGCACACTGGATGAAATGCTCCATAAAAATATGTGAAACTAGTCAGACAGATTATAATATCCTTGCTCTGTTTGCTACAAGTGCCAAAACATGCATGAGTCACAGAGTGCATGAAAAGAAAGCCATGACCAAACACTACCTTGTAAAATAGGATCAAGCCTTTCCTACCAAAATTTTTTAAAAAACAGGTGATCAATAATTATATTTGGGACATTTTCTGGCTGCTTATTCTGACACATTTGAGCCAGATTTACCCAAAATGCTGAGTACACAAGGCTGCAATTACATCACTTACAGCAATACTTTAAAAATACAAAGATGAATGCAATGCTGTTATTCTAAATTTAAAAAAAGCTCTTAAAGAGCTCAGTGGACATCCACACCAAACACAAATTTTCATCTTGCTCACAGGCACCAATTCTCCAGCCATAAAGTAAGAAATATCCATTTCCTCTCCCTGAGGCATAGTAAAATACTTGTAATAACATGCAATGTTCAATATAGGTCACAAGGGTGAACTAATCAGTTTATGGTGCTCCTGCTCCTGCAGCCAGCACAGCCCCTGAGGGGAGAAGGCAGCATACCTCAGATGGAAAGGTAAGCCTGCACCAGTGACTGAGAGAGCTGCTGAGAAGCTGGGTGAGAGGGGTCTGGCCTCTCCCAGGACCTAATCACTGAACAGAAAGCCCAGCCAACCAGTAGGTTTCCAACCAACATGGAGCATCCCCTTTGGTGAAGAATCAGTAGAGAAACAGGGCACACCAATGTGGGACTGCCATCAAGAGAAGGTAAGCACGACAGTAAGACCCTGACAAGAGAAACATTATTTACCACCGTGATGTAACAGGACAATGAGAGATTTGGCTTCTTTTTGCAGCTCTGCCACTGCTTTTGGGGCAAATCCGTTATCTTGGCAAATCATTCCCTGGCCTGTCTTTCCACTTCTTGTCTGTAAATCAGATGCAATGACCCACCTAGGATTCAGGCGTGAAGTGAGCAGTAGACACTACCTATGAGGGCCTCACAAGCCTACTGATAACCACTACAGAAATTTCAAAAAGAAATATATTCATTCTGCCTTCAGAGCAGGATTTAGCAGAGCACAGCAAGAGAACACACATTATGCAACAAGAAGGAAGCAAAGTACAGAGCTGCTGCTTATTCAATTCATGAACATTCAAAAAGGTAGGGGCTTTGGGGTATGCTCATGTATCATGAAATACTATGGTATAATATTAAGGCACAGTATATTAATAATACAATGAGGATGGTAAAATTAAGTGGATTATCACAACATGGCATAGGTAAAACTCAATGCTGCAATTTTAAGGCTTGCATGCTTGACTTAACACTTAAAATTGCTCTTTTAAAAGCATGCTTGTCTTGTAACATCTTTACTTCAGCGTCATTGTTTTCTAAAAGGCCATCTATATGTACTAAAGAGAAACAGTAACTACAGAAAAATTCAAGACAATTACTTAGTACATCCACATAAATTAAAAAACATTGGACAATAAGCTAACAGAAGTATAACCAAGAAGGATTTGCTAAAAATACCTGGAAGTTAGCTGCAAAAGCCATCTTAGAGATTCTGGAAGACATTCCTTATTTATATACATGACAGCATAAGGAAAACTTACAGGAAAAAAACCAACACTATTCTAAATCATAGGTGAGAAGGCCATGAATAACAACAATACTGATCTTACAGAGCACAGGTGTTATTTCTAAATCTAACTTCAGCATTTGAAAACATTATTTCAACATGGGCTCTCAGGTTGTGAAAGCAATGCAAGTATTTTAGAATAGAGGAACCATTCTCCCAAATTCCAATTTCAACTTTAGCACATCACCAAGCACAGTGTAGGCATTTTTTCCCTAACTTCATTGCAGCAAACTTATTCAAGGTAAGACTACATTCTGCGTAACATCTCAAAACAAATTCTACAAAATATGGTTGGCTCCCTGTAGATTAACTTTCCACCTGGCAAGGAACATTTTCTCATGTCATCCTTTTGCAGAGGAGGCGATTTCATACCTCAGCACAACTTAATTTCTAATGGGTATTTATTTCATTTCAGCTGTCTTTCAAATATACCCTTCATCTACACATGGAACAGCAACCTCAAATAATCCAGTTAATCCGAAACATGATAGAATGAATATCTCTTTAGTAAAAGACTAGTAAAATACGTTTTCTGTACTGTTTTTCAAATACCACAGTGCTACCTTCAGTAGCCACCTTTCCAACCCACCTAAAAAAGTTGAGGCCAAAAGTTTGGGCCAGAAGTTCTGAATGAGCCCTTCCTAAAGCTCAAAGACATAGATCTCTACTCACTGTTCCTCTCCTCAAACCCTACAGGTCTACACTACCTACAGAAAAAATAAAGGCCTTTCAGAGACCTACTTATCCCAAAAAAGTAATACACTTGGCAACTAAAAATTAGAAAACTAAAAATTAAAATCTACTTCAAGCACATAAATATCTACTTCGCTTATGCTAACATAAACACAAGGCAACAAATGTGTAACATAGTCAATGGAAAAAAATCAGCCCATATAATAGTGTCCTGAGGAAAGAAAAAGAGTCACAGGTGGCAGTTACTTTTCAAAATGCTCAAGATATTTCCAAAAGGTGTTTGGACCCTTCTGAGATGGCAGCTGTACAGGAATATAAAAACAGTGAAATGACAATGATTTAGGTATCATTAGAAACAGCATCTCGACCTGTATACCCTGGTGGTAGCCCTTTCTTTCCTTTAATGCATAATAAAAAACAAGGAGCAGAGGATGTTGTGATGCTAACATTAGGGAGAGCACCGACCAACAGTGAACCAGAAAAAGAGAATCTACCACTGTCCTTTGAATATTCAAGCAGTCACAAACTGGGCTCCAAGGAGCAATTTTCACCAGTGGTATCAGGGATTGTTGTGGCCTAACCAGCACTCTGTTGTAACAACATCAGAACAGTATCAAGCACCTTCATCAAGAATAAACAGAGGAGTCAGCACATAAGCTGACATGTGTTTAAAGTATTTAAAGATAGTATGAAATCAGCCAGAGGGGGAAGGAGTAGAAATAAACTTTAAAATCATGGAAGAGAGCAATTAGGTCACTTTCTCAAAACCCCTCTTGGAACACAAGCATGTTAGAGACATGCAAATCTGCCAAGACAACAAAAAAGTTCTTTTTAAGAGTAGACTTATCTCCACTGAGAATTTTTTTTCCATATTGTCACAACAAATGCACCACCTCCCTACTGCTAACCAACACTTGTGGTCAGATTAAATCAACTAAGAACTATCGCTATCCCACTTACATAAAATTCCAGAATTGTAAATCAGCCTTTTTTAATCTGGACGATCCTCACTTCAAAAGAAAAAAAAAACAAAAGGCAAATCAAGTGCTAAATCCAGTATGCTTCTGCAGCATATCCTCTTCAAAAGACTATCCACAACCTCAGCAAGAACTTCCAGGTAACTCTTTCCCTCGATACTTCACAAATGGTATGAACAAGGAATCCTGCTGACTTCTACCACATACCCCAAGGTGATTTTTCCTCATTACAGTTTTAAATTTCTCAAACAGTTTTCAGGCACTTGAGCCCAATTTCAGATTGAGGCAAGCCAAAACATGAGATGTCTAGAAACTATTTTATAAGAGCAATAATAACACAGATATTCTGGCCAATAAACTAACACTGTAAATAATCCAAAAAATAAAACTCAGACTTCTTAGGATTGTGCCCTTTTGAATAAAAAGGTTGTGGAAATTGGATTCTACCTCAATGACTTTGGTGCCCTGCAGCTAATTCTCACTAATTGAGTCCTAGAATACACTAAAACAGGAATTCAGAATGATCAAAAGATACTGTATGTGTTTATAACAACTTCTGTAATTATCAGGAACAAAAATCTTGAAGTTTCTTGATGCCATTAGCTCACAGACCAATAATTAAAGGCTACCATTCCAAACAGGTCTGAAATTTCTGAGAATACATAGTCAAATAACTTCATGATGAAGCCAATCTTAGTAAAATACATTCAATACAACCCATACTACTAAGCAAGCAGGAAACCAATCTGTAAAGTCAGAAAACATTCTGTCAGGATTCTGATGAAAGAAAAATTCAGCATGTTCTGCCTTTACCAACTGCTTTCCAGATACTGTTTCCTCGTCCAACCGTGTTAAGAGTCTCAAGTCCTGAAGCCCTGAACACACTGATGCAGCTGCACCCACCCAGGTTCCCCCAATGCACACATGTGTCCCATAGGTAACAGGGCAGTAATTTATAACAGAATCCTAGGATGAGTTAGGTTGGAAGAGACCTTAAAGACCACCTAGTTCTAATCTCCCTGCCATGGGCAGGGAGGGACACCTTCCACTAGAGCAGGTTGCTCAGGACCCTGTGCAGCCTGGCCTTGAACACTGCCAGGGATGGAGCATCCACAGCTTCTCTGGGCAACCTCTTCCAGTGTCTCACCACCCTCACAGTCAAGAATTTCTTCCTAATATCTACCTGTTTCAGTTCACTCCCCCTTTTCCTATCACTACCTGCCCAGGTAGCCAAGATAGAAGCACCAGAGCCAAGACTTCTCTGCTGAACTTGTGTCTAACCAAAGGCGGGAAAATAAGAGTTGTCCAGTGTTGCAGCAAGTTTTACACACATAAGATGTAACTGCAACAGATTCCATTTTTTCTGCATAGGCAGCCACTCTCATCACCACCAAGACTGCAGAAAGCCCCCTGCCTGTCCTGTGACCTATAAGGAATGTAATCCAGGGATGACACAAAGGCACACTACACAGTAAACTGCAAGGTCATGCACAGAAATGAGAGATTAGGTTTTCTGTCAGTTTGTCCTTTCACATTGCTGTTCCTTGAAAAGTGACAGTAAACTCACACTTAAAGCTGCATTACATTTGATCCAATATAGTGTATGTAACACTGAGTACAGATTCCTAACAGGCACCAGCTGAACACGCCTGGTTTGCATGATCTACTTTTAACTGTCAGATTCAGACAACAAGCCCACTGGTTTTGTCTACAAATTGCCACCTACTCCACATATTCCAGCAAAATACTGTGACAACTGGATGATCATGCTCTGCATGCTCCTCTTCTATAAACCCTATTTTATTCCCCCTCTCAGTAACTTTATTTCATCATTGGTGATCATAAAAATACACATTTCAAATACATAAAAATCCTTTTCTACAAGTCATTTAAAGACAACTTCTCATCTCTACCAGGAAAAAACAACATTAAAGCCAAGTAGCTCTCCCTTACTTCCTTATACCCCATAACAATACAAGCTTTCCTGCTTCTCTGAACTCAATCACATAACTTTAACATCTTTTTGCTGACTCAGACAAAAATCCATCACAAAATATAACTGCCAGGTTCACCAGTGACAGAGGAAGCTCCTGAGAACTACAGCCTAATAAAGCTTTCCTCCTTGAGGGATGACAGCAGTCTCTCCCATATGAAAGATTCATTTTTATTTGGTATTGTTAAAGCAATATTCACACAGGGCACCTTCACACTAGATTTTACTTTCAACAAAACCAGTTATAAGGTCAAAACATAGGCTGAAAAACCAATGTTTCATGGGCATGTCTGGGAAATCTGCAAGTGATTGTGATAAAATAATTGTATCACATGTTGGTACCTCACGGATTGACCCTCTGCAGTTGATCTACAGTGGTCAATACAAAAATTTTCTTCAAAGTAAGCAGCATGAGATTACTCTAGTAAAAAGGGAGTTGGCTGAGTTTACCAATCTATTGTGAAGATAGAACTTCTTTGTTAAAAGAAACTTTACAGACACAAAAGACAACATTTCTTAAATTTATGTATACAGTTACTGTTGTATCAAGAACTGCTCAGTGCTATAAACGACCCAACTTAAAAGCCTGACAGTTGTCATTCATCTCACATGTATTTTGTTTGATAGAGACTGACATGTAACAGTGACCTAAGTTAGAAACCACTGTGTGTATGTGGTCAAAACCAGAGGAGAATGATACCTCAGGAGATAATAATTTCCTTCAGAGCACTCCTATTTGAGACATTCTGAAATCATCCACTGAATCTGGAAATTGTGACTGTTATAATGCTTACATACAAAAAAAAAAATCATCCATAGATCCTGTGGAACGTATTTATTTCTTGGCTTACATACTCATTTTGCTCCCTCTTCCCTCCCTTTACAAAACTGAAGAATGTCTGCAGTGCAAGATCACTTGTTGAAAGCAAGACTAAATAATTTTCAGTACCCAAGGAAGCCTGCAGAAACCCAGTGTATTTAGAAGCTGCTTCCTTGCTTTGCCCTTTCCCAGTGACATCCCGGGCACTAAACTGCATAATAAACTGCTATTGTTTGGCAAAATAAACTTCACTCTATGATGAACATTTCCCATCCTCCAGGACTAGAGCCTTAGGCCAGACAGCACCATAAATACATGCTACAAGTGTCTTGCGTATACATCCACAGGCACACATACTTTTTAGGAGCATTATCACCATTCCCTTGATTCAAATACAATCCCAGCAACAGAAAAAGAGAAATCTGACAATTTTTCAGGGCAATCACACTGCAGTTAATATTCAGAGAATGTAAAAAGTTGGATTTTCCCTTTTCTTGATATGGCCATGCCACATCTGCACAGCATTAGTATTTGTCACTTCACCTCTTGCACTAAGGTAACATGACCTGGTCATGATGTTACTGGCATTGTAAACCTCCCTAATGATGTCTTTTATATCCATGGTGGGGTGCATAAGTAGCAAAAGCTAATAGAGACTTTATGGGAAATTGCTACAAAAACACATTCAAGACAGTTGTACAAACTTTTATGAATGGGCATCTTTTAACCTTGTAGACATAGCTACCATTTGAAACTGTTTTAGAGCTTTATCAGTCACATAGCTGAGCTCACATGGATATCACAACAGCTTTACACATGAGTAATATCACATGTTATATCAAGAAACTGTTTTATGGACATTTTACAGGCACCTTGATTTTTGGTTTTGGTTTTTATGTTGGATTTTTTGGGTTTTTTCCAGTGCAAGAGATCTAGACAGTTTATATTTGATAAGCTGTTCATAAATTATACCCTACTGCTGTTTGCAGGTTGGAACTTCTTCCCACACAGATTTCATTTTATCATCAGACTGTTTAATTCTGCGCTTATAAAAATGTCATCCTAGTCATAAGGGAAGAATTAGACAGCACTGTCTTAAGATTTTCTGCACATACCATGACAAGATGCAGATACTGTGATACTAATATGCCAGTAGAGTGTATCAGTTCCAGGATCAGGCCAACACACATGCTGTTATTGAGCTATGGCTTGCTGTTTTCAAAAGTGCAATGAAATCATGAAGTAATATAAGTTAGTAATACATTAACTACATTACAGTATTCACACTGCTACCTCTTGATATCATTGCCTGGAATACATTAACACACTGATAATATCCTAAGAGTACATTAAAAATTATTTTGGAGCAAAAGCAGTACCAGTTTCTCTATTATCTCCCAAAATAAAATTCTGGCAGTGTGAAAGAAGTTATCAGGAGATTCTAACCCTTCTGCATGTTGTGGATTCCACAGTCTTTCTAGAAGACAGTGGATTTCCCCTTAGGACACACTTATAATCAAGTTTTGTGAGATTACAGATTTTTCCAGGTATTTTATCCAACATGCTGAATGATATATGAGAAGTATCTCTATATGGAGTCAGGGGAAGATAATTTAATCACATATAATATTTGAATACCCACATATGTTATTGTATTTTAATTTGTACAATAATTTGTAAGTTAAATAGTTTAAAATTTTATCACTTGTGTAGTTTATGGAATTACTGCTGATGCATAAAACATTCTGTTCTATGCAGATAAAAAATGTATATTTGAAATGTATATAGAGTACTAGCTAATGAGCTAAACAGATGGGGTTGTGTATTTAACTTCACTGGAAAGTACTGAAATAAAGTAACTAACAACATTTGTGTAAATGAAAATAAATCTCATTAAAACATGAATGGATTTTCCTTTGTTAGACAGAAATTTGTGCTTGGCATCTAACTATATATTATAGCCAATGGCTGCGTTTTGCTGACATGTCCTGTCAATAACTATGTCTTAGCTGTTAAAAAATAGTAAGTTTGCACATTTAACTCAATACTAGATCAAGGGTTTCTGCACAGATACTGATTTACAGATGTGAAAAAAGAAAAGAAAAAAAAAATCATGAATCTCAGTACACCAAGAAACATAATTTTCCTAAAAGTATTTCTGTCAAAGAATCCTAAACAAATTAAAGCGGAACTTAATCACAGTACTGATCCTTCACATAAGCCCTGCAACTTGATAGAAGCAGGCACCCATGTCTGGTTACATCCATGGAGCCTTTGTGGCACCACTTTTGTCTTTAAACACTCAGTTATGCAGATCAGACTGCAAGCTGAAGGCTTGAATCTATTTAATCATAAATGATGCTGGTTTGAAAGGCAGCTATCATTAAAATGCCAGGCAAAGGCACAGGAAGTACTTATTTTAAATAAAACCTACCTATTTCTCTGTTCAATCCATTTAAGAGCCTTCAGAGTAAAAAATATTTCCACTGGCATTTACTTTTAAATGCTTGTCCCATTCATTTAATACACAAGACATGTTAAGTTTGGACAAGAAAACTGGATGCTTTGGTTTCATGTTTGGTTTCATGTTTAGGGTAACAGCAGTATCTCCACTTACCAAACGCTACCCTAGCGTTACTATTTCTTATTTAACTTCTGTTATTTCACAGAGAAAAATGTATTTTATATTACAGCCAAAATTAAATCAAACTTAATCCCAAATTATGCTAAAGACTTAAAGGGGTTTTGATAGATTAAGGGCCACTCTATCAAGCTGCTCCATACAGACAGGTCTCCATTTGTAAGAGCCCATACAGCAATCCTCTCTGGAGGAAGACACTACAGAGATTCCAGTCACAATAAAATCATAAATGTCTCACAGCAGATACAAAAACCAAACCCACCATGCTTTTCCCTAAAATACTAGAATACAACAAACACTTCCTCCCCATTAGTACATTTTTAAATGTTTAAGCTAAATCCATGCACTAACAACCAATACCCTGAGCTCCACTATTTGCAAATTTACATTACTGAACCTATGGTGCAAGGAACGTATCTAGAAGTGAGCTAAACTGTTTAAGATGAACCATCACCATATTTCACCAGAGTAATATATTATGAGCATTCTCATAGTTCAGCTCTTAACATTAGTGGTACACAGAAATTCTCAGATGGAAGTATGAGCTTCCAGCCTCAATGGTTTTACACCAACTGTCTTTAGAACATCCACATGCTCCACAGCACTTTAAATCCTCATACACATAAACTTGTATGCATTGAACTCAGAGGGAAAAGCACCTTTTGAAAAACTATGTAACAACATTCCCAAAGTATGTGTTCCTTCAGGTGAACAATTTAGCCTGCAATATAACTTTTCACATTCTGAATGATTTTTCTCCCATTTTTTAATCATTGTGGTTCTTCAAGTAGCTACTTACCTACTCATAGTTTGATTTCATAATCCATTATATTATGGATTTTTCCATAAACAGAGTATGTTTGCAATACAGTAGACATGAAACACACATGGACAAGACAGACAACAACGGAAGCACAGATTACATACATATCTGGTTTCACTCTGAGGAGCGAAGACAGAAGTACACGTGCACACAGCAGCCTAAATGCAAGAGATCGCCCTCATCTTTTTTAGCTTTCTTCATTTATATGAGCTCACTGACTAAGTACAGGTACACTTGGGAAGCAGGGCACACAGACAGCCAGGAACAACTACAATGAAAACACTTTTGGAAACTGATCACACATACATTCAGTTACATATTCACGATGAAAAGCTGTGACAACAGTTTTCAGGAAACTGCAATTGAAAATGAATTTTGTTTTCCTAAATAACTGCAACAAGAGCAGGGTTTGCTGGCCTCTCCTATGAATGTGTGTGTACCCTGTACCAAGAGGCTGCAGATCCCACAAGATCCACAGGAAAGCAGGCCTCACATGCCCCAGAGCTTCCGGCACAGCCAAAACTCCTGCAGATGACAGCTGTCACTGGACAATGCACAAACTTAAGCACTGGAAGTGAACACTGAAAAACTAACATTGCCTGAAGGTATGCAAACTTTTCACACAGCAGGACAGATTTTAACTCTCCATCAGACCGCTGGTTTATCTGGACTGATTCTGAGAACAGCATTAGAGCACCTGCAAAACTTGATGCAGGGTAGCACTGTTTTTCTATTTCTTCCCTTCACAAGGCATATTCACCAAACTCATGGAGTACCACTTACAACAATGAAATTGGACATGGGTGCTCCAAAATGCTGAAGCCTGATGGGCCCAGGTATATATTCCTAGGAAGCTTGTAAAGTACTACTGAAATTGACGCATAAATACAGAAATAAACAAAGCAACTGAGATCCTATTCAAAAGAAAAAACACAGTCTTCTTCTGTCATTTGTTCTGTGCCAACGGCAAAGATGCTGCTCATCAGCATCTCTCCCATCTACAACTTCTTGGACCAGAATGTCACGTGTATGCAGACAGAGATAGGTCATGCTCCAGGCAGACTTTCAAAGCAAGACTAAAGTTGCAATCACTGGTTTCCACATATCTACCTCTTCTTCATCATTGTGCAAAATCCCTCACAGCTGCCCTGAACAGTTTACAAAAACAAAGTGATCAGAGAGATGATTTATATTTGCAACATAAATGTCTTCCCTTTCCATGAGCCAGCTTAATGCAGACGTTGCTGCACTCACCCCAGCTGAGGTCTGGCAGGAATCGGGGGAGGAAAGATGTTGATGAGTGAAAGTGTTTGAAGCCCAACTAATTTCTCTTCAACTCCTACTGGTCCCCCCTGCTCTCCCAAGCCACTTCCAGCCTGGCACTTGTTAGCAGCTCCCGACGCTGGGGAAAAGAGGTGCCTTGCAAAAGCTTCCTCCGAGCAGCTGAGAGGAGACTCTGAGAAGGTTATGCAGAAATAAAACCAAACGAATTGACTGTTCGCAGGTCAGCACGCTTCACCTATCTTACACCGGGAACAATGGAGAGGCGGGCAGCAGGAGGATACGGCCCGGGAGGACGGGGCCGGGGGGACGCGCTGTCCGTCCGTCCGTCCGTCAGCTCTTTGTCCGTCTGTCAGGCAGCCCCGCTGGCCCCATCCCCGCCGCCCCGGCGCGGCCTGCACGGCCCGGCGGCTCCGGGCCGGGGGAGCGGACGGAGCGGGAGCAGAGGGAGCAGCGGGAGGCTCGGGAGCAGCGGGCGGAGGGCGCCCGCCGCCTCCTCATCCCGCTCCCCGCCGGCCTCTGCGCGCCGGGGCCAAGCGCGGCCCATGCGGGACGCGCCGCGCCGCGGCCCCCCCTTCCCTTCCCTCCCTTCCTTCCCTTCCCTGCCCTCCTCCTCCTCCCTCCTTCCCTCCGCGCACCGAACGGCCCCGACCGGCCCCGGCTCGCTCCCGCCGGCACTTACCGGCCGCAGAGCTGCGAGGAGAAGGCGGCCGGGCCGGGCCGGGCCGGGGCGCGGCGGCGGCGGCGGCTCAGAGCGGCCGTGCCGCGGCCCCGGGCATGGCGGGGGCGGCGGGGCGCGGGCAGGGAGGGCCGGCGGGGCGGCGGCGGCGGCGGGGGGAGCCCGGGGGAAGCGGCGGCGGCGGCGGCGGCTCCTTCCTGCTGCTCCGCCGAGCGTCCGCGGGTGGTGACAGCGACACCCGGCCAGAGCGCCGCGCGCGCGCTGCACCACGGGAAACGCGCCGGAGGACCGGCGGGACGGGAGGAGGAGGATGGCGATGACGGCGATGGGGAAGCGAGACGGGAGCCGGGAGCCCCGCCGGGGCTGCGGCTGCTGCCAGGGCGGGCGGTGCCGGGTTACGCGCGGGTCAGGAGGCCGTGGGAGCGCTGCCCGCGCCGGCCCCGAGCGGAGGCGGGGCGGCAGAGACCCTCCGGGCACGGGCATCGGCCTCGGCGGGGCTGGCCCCTGTGCCCCCGGCGCCGTGCCGGCGGATTAACGGCCAGCAGGGCCTCCCGGAGGAGAGGAGGCCGGAGCGGGCGCGGTGGGTGTCACGGAGGAGGCTGAAGTATCACAGAATTGTTGGGGTTGGGAGGGATCTCTGGAGATCGTCCCGTCCCGCCCCGCTGCCCGGAAGGGTCACCTGGAGCAGGTGACACAGGGACGCGTCCAGGTGGCTTTGGAATGTCTCCAAAGAGGGAGATTCCATGGCCTCCCCGGGCAGCTGTTCCAGTGCTCGGCCACCCTGAATATAAAGAAGTAAAGGCTGGTCTGTTGGGAACACTCCTGACGCATCTCTGGGGTGAGGCCTCGCTGCAGACTGCCAGAGCCGTCACAGAGGTGCTGCCCGTGGGACTCTCAAGGCCTACAAATCCATCTGAAAGTCCTGAGATGAGTATTCTGCACTATAATCTCCATGACCATGATGTTCTCCATGACCCCATACAGTAAACTCTTCGGAGAATTGCTAGAGGCCAAATCTTGAAGCCTGTGCCTTCCTTGGAATAGCTCTCCACCCAAACCACCGGCACCTCTGCAGCCTGGGCTGTGCTGCATTGTCGCTTGCACCTCTCGACTTCACCACTTTATGGGGTTACCAACTTTTCCACGTTTCTCTAAATAAAGTCTTTCGCCCAGCAACGCGCTTAAACACGTGTGTACCTCAATTGCTCTATGTCATTTGCGTATAATTAAGCATGTGCTTAAGTGCTCTGCTGGATTGAAGCCAAGATCTGCATAAGCTCTGTTGGGTAAAATTTACCAGCTTCGCTGGGCTTAGCTCTGTGAGTCATTCAATCAGCAGCAGCCCAAAGCTTTTTGCTACAAGCTTAGTTATTCCCAGGCTGTCCTACAGGATCACCCTGTCTCTGTGACGAGGCTTATGCCCTTCGTTCAGGTCCTGTTAGAAGTGAGAAGCATCTGCCTGGTGAGTCAGCTGAACATAGGGTTTCGAGTTCCTTCAGCAATTAATGAGGTTCTGCACCCTGACGCAGGTCAGAGGTTGTGCCATCAAGTTACAGTGCAATAAATTGTATTAAGAAGAGAGTATTAATGACACCAGGACCCTGATGAAGGTCTGCCCTGACTTTGTGCAATATGTACATTGCAAAATGATGGTGTCGAGTACTCAATCTCTATTAACAGAGGAAGGAGTTAATAAAATGTAGCTACATTCCATGCAGTCCTCCACAGTTCTACACAAATACAACTGTCATTAACCTGCTTTTTGAATAAAATGGGATTTTTTTTCATTTCCAAAACCACAGTTTTAGAAACTGAGGGAAGACGCACATTTATTCAGCTTTGATTTTTTTTTTCCTTCAAAGACAATTAATTTGGTGACTCTACTAATTTTTCCCTGTCAAAAAAAATGTCCTTTGAATTGCATTAAGTCTGAGTTGGGAAGCTCAGCACTAAAACCTTATTTTAAAATACACTGAGGAATTAAAGCTTTCTGCAGGGTGAGCGCAAGTCTTTCTCTAAGGATACATCAATTGGAACCTGCTTTTCAAAAAAAATTGTTTGGCAATTAACAGAGTAATATGAAGAAGAAAGACTGTCTTGTATGTAATGCAAAAAAAAGTAAGACTCAGCATATTTGAGTGCTGTTCATTACTCTCTTATCATTCTTCTATTACCTTCATCAAGACATGTTCCAATTTTCAAATGTCAGCTAGGGTTAAGGGTGCAGGTTTTTGCGTTGTTTTAAGGGGAATTAAGCACATATAAATTCTTAAGTTCAGTGAGAATCTTTCTGTGCTTTTTTCATCTGGAAATCCCCTGCACCAGGGTAGAGGTGGTGAAGGGACACATCAGACTTTGGACCTCTCACTTACATATTTTCAAATGATGGCAGTTCCTCACCAAGTCACCCAGCTGTGGCACTGATGTTCATATTAGTGTTTGGACACATATTTAATACTGTACTGTTTATTTATTAATATTACTGTTTTGATATAACAGAAAAGAAATATATAAACTCAGCATCTTGAGAAGCTTAAAGGAGCATTTGCATTTTGACCTATATTTTTTTTTAATATTGCTCTGTAAATAGCAGACAAACTCTGCTTTTCCCTAGGTAAAATAATTAATAGTCTTTAATATAGTTATTCCTCTCCCTTCTGAATTCCAAAAGTTGCCCACCCATGAGAAACTCTCTAAAAGGCAATGTGTATGCAGTATGGAGCACAGTACATTTCAGTTTTAAGAGGGCTTAATAAGAAAAGTAAAAAGCACTTCCCTCTCCTTTTATTTTTTGTCTGCTTTTCCTGTATAAATCTAGAAACAAAAAAAAAAAAAAAAAAGGAAGCACAAGTAGTTTATGTATTAAAAAGTGGCTTTGGGGAATCACTGGGGAATATATATATATTTTGTAATATATATATATATTTTGTAATATTTTTGTAATTTTGGGGAATATATATATATGTTGTAAAAGGTCTTAAACAGGAAGTGGCTTCAGAAGTTCAAGCCACATCAAGCAAACACTGCTGCACACATCAAGCAAAACCATCACATTTGACCTCCTGTATGACAAACTGAAGGATTTAATTCACAAATCTATGTGTCAAGCCAGTAACTTCCACTGAAGCAGCTGTTGATCTGGAAAGGTCAGTCTGAGAATTTGAGAGAGAAGTCCAACAGTTATGTAGGTTTTTGAGATAGCCTCGTAGCCGAGCTCTTAAATTTATCCTTTCATAATTCTCTGCATTCATCAAGCCTTATCTCCTAATTATTCTTTTTAGCTATCAGGTTTAAGGACTGTATATCAGGATTTTTAACTCTATCCTCCAGGTCTTACTTGATCCTTATAACTCATTATAAATTCCCTTCCAGTTTTTCAAAAATCTTTTTTTTGTTTGTTTTAAAACACTCTTAGTGTGGGCCTACTGCTCAATCATTTAGACCACAGACAGGTAAATCAACAAACATCAAGTGTAGCTTTTTTTCACCCACCCATATCCACAAAACCTTTTATCTGTGCCTTTAGGAGTGATCTACACTGTCCAGTGATGTGACTTGTCCTACTGGCTCTGTCCAAGGCTGAAGTTTCCTGCCACTTCTCTGTCCTTTGTCATGTAAAACAAAGATACAGCAAGTCCATCTTCTCCCCTTCCTCCTGCAGATGTCACAACTCGCAGTTAATAGTCTCATTCCTTCCAACACCTACAGTTGGCTTCTCTTAAGTAAAAAAATAAAAGTCTGGTGTACTATTTATGTCTGTGTGTGGTTACAGGATCAGGCCAAAGGAAATGTGAAAAACAATCTGCACTTCAGCAATCAATATTTTTACTGAGTATTTTATAGTGATGCTAAGTCTGGAAAAAACAGGCTGAAGATGATCAGTGAGGAGTTCATGTCAGTAGCTTACATACGGAGAATACTGCCTGAAAAATATTTATGTTCTCAAAAGAAGGTATTTCTGCAAACAGAAAGTTCAAATCCAAGGTAAATCCAAGAGAAAGCGTGAGGTGTTAGGGTGTGGAAATACACAATTCATCTTCCCAAGTAATACTGAACCCACCTTTTTTCTGTACTTGTGGAATCATCAGACAGTTGAAGTTAATAACTTCAGTGGAAGATGAGAGTAACTTGACTTTCAGAGATTACAGATGTGTTCTCCCCACCCCACTCCTGATATTCCTCAGTTTCCCTCCTCTTCTCCTTCCTTGCCCATGAAGGTTGCTGTAGCCCTGGTTGGTACCAGTATGTGCCAGTGATACAGTGCATGGTGCTTCAGAAATGCCTTGGTGAATGCCTGATGTTTCAACAGTGGATTCAGTCAGGGAACAGTTGCTATTGAAAGCTAGAAAATCACCTTCCATCCATTTTTTCAATTGGACTATTTCACCAGGGCTTTAACTAGCACACATATTCAATGCAGAAATGTAATGAGTCCATTGTCTGAGCATCCACTCACGTTGTCTGTAAATTGCTCCTCTTCATTTCAGCATCCCTGGTGGAATTTGTGTTTTAATTATTTAATGTTTTTTATAGCAAGCTTTCAATTCATGATCCCACATAAGCCTGACTCAATAGTCTGCTTTGCCCTATATTTCTGGCAGATCAGGAATCAATCACAATGCTACAGAGTGGCACAGTGTGCTCATCCTGGCATTAGTAATCCAGGGAAATGTGGTGGTGTGCAATGTCTCAGAACACCTGTGCATCTGATGTTCGCACACAAAAATAATTAATTAGGGTCAATATTGGTTAGAGGGTACATGCAAGTCACCCAGCTCTTTTTCTTATTCCCAGAATCTTTTCTGTTCCCGAACTGTCTCCAGGAGCACTGTTCCACCTGAGCCCTGAAGAATTCTTCATATCAGATTAGTTTCTAATGCCACAAACATGCCTGACTTTACTCAGTCATTTATTTTACGATAATGCAGCAGCCCGAAGTGCTTTAAACTTTGGGTTCAAGACAGCACAAAAATCCCAGAAAAACGGAGGAGTTTGATGAGAGATATACCTGTCTGGAAAAAAAGGAAGACAGCAAGGCTGCATCAGTCAGGGAGGGTTTGTGTAGACACAAGACATTCAGATATCTGTAATACGTCTGGCTTGGTCCCACATGGCATTCCTGTAAAATTAGCATTATAAATCTCTAGACTACAAGAAGAGAAGATGTTTAATGTCCCATGCTGAGATGTCTAATAGACAGAAAAAGCAACAAAAATGATGATAATGTAGTACTTGCCTAACACAAATTGTCAAATGACACGAGACAGAACTTAAAGAACCAATTTCTCTGCCTTAAAACACCAGTTATAAGTAGAGCAGAAAACCATCCACTCTTAACGTAGATTGGCAGCCTAGCTAAGACATTTAAGTTGAATTAACGGCAGATAGGAAAGCAAGAGGGCCTTAAACCCCAGTGTGAGCACTTTAGGATTAAGCCTTTCAGAAATAAATGTAAAGGAAGTGAGGGATATTTTATCTGTAAAATAGAGAACATCCACACAGGGATTTGGTGGGCTTTAACAGTTGCAATTTAATGTCACACCTTTACTTAATTCATCTTAATCTTTCCCGTGTGTCTGTCCCACTGCAGCTGAGTTCTTTAATTTGAAATATTATAGAGGATCTCATTTGAAAGACAGCATTAGCTGAACCATTATCTAAAGGCTTGTCCAGGTGGGGAGGTTACTCAGTGATGAGCAACCAGCTACTTCATACCTACTTTGTGTCAATTCTCTTAGTTTACATTATCGGGTTGTAGGCTGCATCACACCACCTTGCATGCACTGAGAGTTTGTGCAAGCCAAGTAGAGCATTTTAAATTCAGATTCACAACTCTTTACAAGTCTAACGTTGACCTGATTAAAAGCAAGACTCAAGGTGTGCAGAGCAGGTTGGAAGGTAGGACACCAGGCTCTGATGCAGTGGTAATGATGGGAGATTGATATTTACCAACCAAAAGTTCAAACAAGAAAACATATATTTAAGCTTTTTAGATATATAGATATATAGATATATAGATATATAGATATATAGATATATAGATATATAGATATATAGATATATACATAGATATATAGGCAGGGGTCTCGAAACTAGATGACCTTTAATGTCCCTTCCTACCCAAACTGCTCTATGATTCTATGTATTTAAGCCCAATAGATTGTACATTTCCAGGATTACAAGGATCAAGCCATTATACCAAATAGGATGTTCCCATGCATTATTTGAGCCACTTGGAAAGCCAATGGAATATAGAAATCTTAACCTGTGAAAACCACTAAAAGGAAAATCTCTAATTTCATTTGGCAGTAAAGGAAAGGGAAATGAAAAGGGCACAAATGGACCTTGAAGACCAGAAAGAGATTCTAAAAGGCTGGAATTAGAACTCTGTAAGCTAGTTGCTCAACATAAGGAAGGGGTTTGGGTTTTGCATAAGAACATAATAAAAATCATAGTGTTCCGCTCCCATTGCTGGTTTCCTCTGGTACTACTCTCAAAAATTGCATCAGAATAAGGAAATGTTGGAACAAGACAGGCTATTAACCATTCCCCAAATTACATATTTGTCACTGTTGAGCCGCTAGCAGAGAAGAGATCCCGGGTTCTCAGCATGGCACAGAAAAAGCGCTTTATTATTTTGAATCCAACATATATATAGACTTTTCAGAGGTCACCCAGATTGGTCAGTCAGAAACCTCCCCCTAGGCCTAATTGGCCAGGCCTGAACTGTCCAAATCTTGAGACACTGTTTCAACAACATCCAAACTTTATCTTTGTTTATAAAATGCAGGAGAATGTTCTCATGGGAAAGACCTGTGCTAGCCACACATATTCATAACTGTCAGAAGCTGAACTGACTGGGCTGCCATAAATTTATTAAGTTAATCAGTCCCCAGTGGGGACTAAACAAAACCTCAGAGGCCTCAAAAAAAGCCAGATGAATGGACAACACAATGGCCAATAAAATTCATTGTATCTGCATGAAGTTCTGAATTTTGGAGAAAAGGAAAACTGCTAAGATTTATTACAAATGACAAATGGCCAAGGTACAGCTAAAGAGAGGGGCCTTGGCGGGGAAAGGCCAGAAGCTAAAGTTGTTGATAAGTTATTTTCTCACATGCCTTTCTCATAAAAAGAGAAGTGAACTGGATGAAATCTAAGGCCAAAACAAGCAAATTAAATGCTACTTGAATGTAGTTAGGCCTGATTTTTCTTTCAAAGTACAAGGATGCATTGAATGGAGTTGATCAGGGATGGCAGTGCAGTTATTCACAAGCTGGACATCAGCTGATGTGCACATCACGCTGTTAGGGATGACCTGGCTTAAACCTTGTAAAACACAAGGGAATCACTTCCATTCAGTCTATACAGCATAGCTGGGAGTTCAACTGGGCAGGAAAGATATGGCCCAGTTGGAAAGATCAGTAGGAATGCCAAGAGATCTAGAAAACCTGACCAAAAAGGCACATGTTCCCCAGGAGAATGCTAAAGGGGAAACATGATGAGGATCTTCAAACATGTAAGAGGGCATTGCACAGACAAGTGGAAGAAGCTGGTTTCCCTGTCCTTGGGAGGTATGCAAGATATAAATTTTTACCTTTAGGTTAGGTATTTTTCTGTTTTTCTAATAGCAAAGGTAACAAACCACTGGGATGGCCTATGGGGCTATGGAGTCAACAGAGGTCTTCAGGAGCAGTTTGCACAAATATACCAGGAATGCTTTAAGAAGTAACCTAGATCATAGCCTTTGCCACTGGGTGCCACCCAGCTTTGTTTTCTGTGTGCAGATAAAGTAAGCAAGGAGATAAAATAGGCTGAAGAACAATAAACAGATAGAATATCTTGGCATAGATCTGTGGTACTACTTCAAGCAGACTGCTGTGGTCCAGCCATCTCCAGCCATCTCAGAGACTGGGAACTTCAGAGGATTCAAAGAGCAACAAGTAGGATCAAGGCTATGGCAATTCACAAAAGATTGAAAAGATTTGGATTATTATCTTCGGAGAAAAGCAAGGGAGACAGAATAAAAATACATTAAGTAATGTCTAGTATAGAAAAAATAAATCAACGAAGAAAGTATACAAGAGATTAAATTGGGGAACTTCTTTGCTATGGCACATCCAAAGCATTGGTGCTAAACCCAAAAGGATTCTGAGGGGAGATGGCTTGCCAGTTTGGGTACCTGAGGCACCTTCAAGGCTATAAAGAAGTCTGTTTTCTGTTGCCTGACATCAGCCCTTTGCACCATACCCTGTGGTTGTACCACAGTCTGCCACAGAATGGGTGTGAAATGGGGGAAAGCAGCCAAAACCCTGAAGTTTCAGGTGTTGCTCTTTTAAAAAACAGCAAAAGGGTCAAAGAGAAGGACTGCTTGTTTTCAAGAGAACACTGTTTATCCCAGTAGGCTGAGACTGGCTGGCCATGCCTGCTCATCACTGAAGGAACAGGGGAAAAGTCTGTTCCAAGCACTCTCTGTGTTAGATATATCACATCTTGAGCCAAAAACACTGCTTTGCCCCAAAGCAGTAACTTGAACAGGCTTTGTAAAGTCGTGGCCTTCTAGTCACCTTAAGAGGACTCAGTGTGTGTATCCAGGGGGTGTCTCTGTGTGTCTGGTTTATCCAATAACAAGCAAACAGTGACAAAGGATTTCCAACCCCCGTGACAGCACTGACTACCTAAAAACAGAAGGGCAAAGGTCTTCAGTGCTAAGTCTTACCCAAAGTTAACTTAACAAACCTATTTATTACTGAATAACTCCAACCATTAAATTTGCAGTTATCTACACATGTCAGCTGGTGCCTATGAAGAACTAAACTTGGAGGGGGATCCATTTAAGGACACATAGAGACATCAGAAATCACAGCGACACACCAGAAAGTTTGCCAGAAATTTGTTAAAAACACTAAGCAAACATCAAGAGACCAATTTCTTGGACAGAATGTGGTGCTGTGTGTGGGCATTAAGAAAAATGTGACCTTTGTAATGCTGATACATCACACTATTTTACACAAGCAGAGAGGTCCCTCCTCAACTTTTCTCTGTGAGTCCACTTTGATAAGGAAGGGGTGCTGCACATGATATGGCCTCTCCATAGATGACCTCAAAAGTGGCAGCAATTGTTTTTTAACATTAAGGCCAGTGATGTAGCAACACCAGCCTATTTTCAGCTAACAGCACTGATGCCATTTTCAAACTGTTCATGGCTTCCCACAAGCTTGATGGAAAAGCACTGTCTCTCCTGGTCTCCTAGAACATCACATCTGGTGTGGCACTTGTGAAGCCCCTTTCACACTGACATAAGCCTTTAGAAGGTTTTGGAGAGGAATAAGGGGGACTAACTGCATCCTGCCAGCGAGACCCTGCAGAAGGAGAGCACACCCTCCACACTTCATGCCCAGGCAGATTCAGAGAGCCTGAGGTCAGTCAGGAGGTTGGTCCATGTAATGCCAGCTCAGAAAGCTCCAGAAGAGCAATAACCACCTGCTTGGGAAATCCAGGGCGCTTGGCTAAGCCCTGGGGACAATGTAAAATGAAAGTGGTCAGAAGAACATCAGAAAAGTTTGACTGTGGGATGGGGATATCCCAGACAAAGGCTGTTTGGTAAGAGCTGTTTTCCATCTGCAAAGCAGATGAGAGTTCAATGCAGAGGGTAATTTAAAAGTCAAATAAATGGTTTGAAATGGCTCGTAGTAAGTAAAACCATATTTCTTTGTGAAGTAAACTGCCCTTGTTTGCTGGGTGGATGGATGCACACCAAGCCAGACAAGCAGATGAAGAAAAACTGGTCCCTGGGTTTAAGGAGAGAATCTTGGCCAGTCTGAGAGAAGGTGCAGTAAAAGGTGGAAGAAAATATCCCATCAGTGCTTCAAAGAAGCAGATGGATGAGGAGCTGGTGGGGGATGAAAGCACGTAACTGGAGAGGACAAATGGTGCCAGTGGATTGCAAAGTAATGCACTGGATATTCTTCTGGGTCAAAGCATTGTCTCAAGAAAGAGGCAGCTCCCCTTCCCCACAACCCCTCTGATGAGCTTACAAGGTTTGCAGAGCTGCCAGTGGTTGTGCAGTAGATCCTGACTGCCAGACAAAGTTAAATCTCAATTTTCTGAAGCCAGAGGCACAGGGGAAATAGAGCCAGATAAAGTATCTAGCGGACAACCTTGACAAAATCACAAAACTAAATAAATAAACAGGAGTGAGAGATTCTGGGTAACTCACTGAATACAAAAGGGCAAACCAAACAAGGTGACCCCAAATCCATATACCTCTGGGGGAAAAAATAGCTTTACTTTTAAAAAAATCATCATATTATCAAAGACTCCTTATCAACACCAGTAGATTCAAGCTGACAAGCTGAAATCAATGCCAGCTATTGGAATATGAAGGCATGATAAAAAGCTACAACTTCCTTTGAAAAATGTATATTTAGATGTAGATCAAGGATACTTTCATTTTGTCAGCTTGGCCATTTTTTTATCAACTCACTTAGCATATTTAATTAAAGATATGATAGCCAATCTCATTTCTAATTGCATGCACAGTGGCAATATTCTGTGGATTGGTTCCTGCTTGCGAAATGTGTCTGTTTGTAGTACAGCCCACTTATGTACTAAAATGGCAGCTTTCTCTCCACAGTTTACAGAGAAGTTAACGAAGCTGGAGCTGTCAAAAAATAAAACATCCTCTGCTGTAGCTGTGCATACTAACAAGTAGTCTTAACGTTGGTGAAATTTTCATGTAGAAATCAGTAAGTCAGTGTCCTTAAAAAGGAAGAAAACCAGGTCTTATTTAGTGCCAAAGTAGACAAATAAAATAATTTGTGAGAGAAAGTGAAAAAAACCCACCAAGCAAGTTCAAAACAGCATAGAATGTGTTATTGAAGTAAGCTATGTTGGTAATATAAAAGCTAACTGAATCACAAATAAAGAAAATAAGTAGAAGATTGGGGTTTAGCATAAGGTGAGGCAGCATCAAAATATCACATGCAAAAATAGCAAACAGGCTGGGTTAGAACAGAAAGAGGATGTTTCTGTGTCTTCACCACAGAAACGCTGATCATAGGCATATAAAATTGTTAATATTGCAGCTTCAAAGTTTAGTCTAGTGAAAGATGATTTTCATAATAATACAGGGACATGTCCTTTGAAGCTAAAATAGAAAAAGGCAAAGGTACAATAATTTCAGTTGCCCTTGCAGGAGCAGTATCCTGAAGCCAATGACAAAGACCAGCTGCTCACAGATTCATCAGATCAAAATTCCTTCAAGGTAGCAGCTCAGGGTGTACAGCCCTCTAAAACACGGGGCAAAAGAGCATAGATGATGTTCACTCTTAGAAATTGTTAATAGTCTGAACCTGTCAAATATTTTAATACTTCAAATTATTCCTAGCTAATTGGTATTGTGGTACCACCCAAGAGGTCTCACTGGAACTGAAGACCTGCTTGTGCTGGACACAGCCATCAAAAGCACAAGATGTCTGTCCATCCTCAAGTCTGTTAAAATGTGTGAAGACACAACCACCAATGGGAATATAACATTGTCTATCTCTTGTTGCTGAATTTGCACATCATCTCACCATTCCCTGTAAGATGTCTATATTTTATAGCTGCAAACAAATGAAGGAATTTTAACCTTAAATCACCACAGCTGGGGAATGTGGGGAGGAAAGAGGGAGTGCAGGGAGCTGCTGTGATCCTTTTCTGTGATCTGCCTGACCCTGACCAGCAGCTGCTGGTAAAAGCACCACCTTGCACGGTCAGGCTGTCCCTGTGTGTTTGCATAGTTTCTAGTGAGGGTCATGGATCCAGTATCCAGAAGAAAAACTTCCTTTGCATTGTGGAAGCTTTTTCAGACCTAAAGTCTGTAGTAGCAAACCAGCAGCAACAGAGACCACTACACCTAAAGGATTTATCAAGTTTTTGCATTTCATTTTAGAGAAAATGTTCCCTTCTCCCCACAGTAGATCTTAAATTCAAAGAAATTCACATCAGAGTGTGAAAAAGAAATCTCAATCACCGTCTAGAAAATGAGATACTGGCCATCAAATATTGCACTCCCTGTAATTGCCATCACATTGTAAGAGCAGTCACACTGATGTGAATTGCAGTTTAGTTGTTCACAAAATACTCCAACTACACAAGATGCCCCGTTTGATCCCAGAGCTGGCACAGCAGCCAAGCCTTGGAATGTGCTCACAAGCCCTGTTTGAGGAGCAGTACCCCTGAGCTGACTTCAAAACCCCACAGCAGCTCTCACCCCCTGTGCACTGTGGGATGTCCCCAGGTCCTGCATCCCTCCCATTCCATGTCATCCCTTCACCCACAGCTCACCAGCATTCCCAAAAGATGGGAACTGCTCCCCTGCAATGCATCCTTTCTCTGTAGCCTCCATGCAGAAAGGCATTTCCTTGTGCAGATGGTCCTGCCTGTCCCCAGCCTCCCTCCCAAAACCTTAAAGCCCCTAAGTCACTCTCTAAACTGCTTCCTCCCACAGGGACATTTCAAACGACATCATAGCCCACCAAAAGCTACCAGCAACCCAGATTTCTTTCCTTGGAACCTTTTCCAGGTTGGAAAAGGTGGGACAAGATACTTCCTGCTGTCACACCACTAAGCACACTAACCTGTACCTTTTATTCTAGACCCCTTCCAAGATTGCCTGGCTTTGCAATTACCAAAGAATACAAATAGTAAGGATACAGCAAATAAGGCATGAGGCTGCACCTGCAGCACCTGCTTTGTGGTGTGAAATAAAGGATTTCTCACTGTGAGCATGAAGCAGCCCAGAGCTGTTACCTGGAGGAGCAAAGTGCATGGGATTTTGCAGGGAACGAGGTGGTAAGAAAAGCAGAGGAACCAAGGGAGAACAAAATGATGACCAGCTAGCAAGTGCCTCTTTGGAGATGTCCAACTCCATCAAGCAGCTGTGCTGCAGCCCCAGTCAGGCACAACATTCTCCCAGCCAGGGATGGTGACAGTCCCTGCTCTCCAGTGGATGCAGAGAGCCACGGATAGGTGAGGGAAGGAGCAGCCATCAGGGCCATGGGTTGCACTTGACCACACTCACAGGAAAGGAGGCTGCCATGGCAGCTGGTGTGTTTTCCAATCAGTCACACACTTACCCTGGGAATTACCATAGCTGATACTGGAGAGCACTGTTTAAACTGCTGGAGAGCACTAGGAGGTAGAGGTTATGAGTAGCTGCCATCGGCAGCAGGGCAGTCACAGAGCAGAAAAACCCACACAGCACAAAATATAGGTGATCTCAGCCCAAAAAACCTTATCTGCCACCTCATTAATTGCAAGCTAGTCACGTGCTTTGTTGCACAAGCTAAAGGAACATCCCACAACAGTTTTTTTTTCCCCATATTCACATCAGCAGGCACCAGGCACTAAATTGGTATGAAATGCAAGTTTAGGGGACCATGGTACACAGAGGGAACTTGCCTTCAGGTTATTTCCTAAAGAGGACAGGCCATGGTCGCCATAGCACCAGGTGGTTTGTCTCTCCATTTCTCCTTCCTCCTGCCATAACTTCTGCAAGAACAGGCAAGTTCGCATCTCCCCAGCCCTGAGGAATGCTTCAGTGCATTCCCCATGGAAAGATACCCAAAGAGCAGCAGCATCTGTGGAGAAGGACCCTTCTTGGAAACTTAGCAAAAGCTGATTTTGTTTGCAGTGCAGAGGGACACAAGTCTGAGCACCTATTAAAACAGTGTTTAAAGATGCCAGCAGGTCCCAGTGAATCTCATATTGGCAGCAACTTGTGGCCATAAATTACTCAGACATGACTGAAAGAGGGCAGAGACTGCTAGTGTCCTGTCCAGGGGATGAGCAGAGGGGACACAGCCCTGGGAATGTGCTGCTCTGCAGGCAGCACAGCCATCACTGGTACCACTCATGCCCATCTGCTCACCCCTGAGCACAGAGACCCCCAGCAACCAGGGACAGCCTTTGCCACAGCCCTACCAGCCCTTCATTGTCTGAATTGCTGGCAATTGAACCCATCTTTCTTCTTTTCCTGCCTTGTGCCGTAGGCACCCAGAGCAGAGGATGGAGGTGGCTTACTGCTGTGTCCTCATCTTTCTGCAGCAATTTCCAGTTCATCTGCCCCTAACCTACATCTTGGCAGCCCAGCCCAGCCACACATCACAAATCATTTGCATCAAGCAGACCCACGGGTGAGTTGCTGTCAGTAGATGAGTTCCTTCCAAGTCTCAGGATTTATGGCTGCATCCAAATCACCAGTGCCATGGCCAGGATGGCACAGACTCACCCACAGTTCGACTCCTTAAACTGCTCTAAAAAAAACCTGAAATATTACGGATGAGCAAAAAGGTATGTCACAAGGAACAAGGAGAAAAATTATCAAATAAAGAGGAAAATAATAACCTCAAAGCAAAGAAAGTGAGGGCTTGACAGTAGCTGAGTTTATGCAAGAAGAATAAGGGAAGAAGCATCTCCCACTCAGCTGGAGAAAGTCAGCACGGAAGAGGCTGCAGGCGAGTGGAACACCTTGACTGCACACTCTGCCCTGGGGCGTTTTGTTTGTTTGTTTTTCTCTAAATAGGAGGTACAAGTCCAGGCTCTGCTCCTGAAGATCCTGTCAGAGATGGTGCTCAGCCAAATGGGAAATACAAAATGTCTCTCAGAGGAGCTAGAATAAAGCTTTGTATCAGGAGCCATGTATGATTAAAAAAACACAGATCAGTCTGCTCCAAACGTTGAGGAAGTTTGGATGAGGGTAGAAGCATGATGGCCAAAATCTGCCTCTTCTCTGACAGGTTAGCCATAAGCAAATAAGTTATTTCTCTGATTTTAGCTTTCCAGGTCCAGAAATGGAAATAGTTTCTCCCACAGACACTATCCAGTAGGAAAAACTTGAGCTGAAGATTTTGTTTTCATCCTTACAGCAAAGACAATATATCAACTTGCAAGGCAAGGCCAACAGCAAGTGTCTTTTCTCGGGTTTTAGGTGGCTCTTTTGGGTTTCTTTTTTACTGTCGTTTTACATTTACGTCACAAACCAGTCTGTCTAGCAAGCATCCCTTCCCTGAGAGAGCTGGCAAATAGCAGAAGTGGCTTCTCCTCCCCTGCGTCCCTCAGCACGCCAGTGCAGCACACCAGCTGTCGTTTGCAGACACTTACCCCATAACTGCCGCTCAGCCGGCTGGGGCTTCCACATTTATTTCCATTCCCAAAATTCACGACAAGTGGCCTGGTTTGCAAAGAAAAGCCAAAGGCTGGGTTAGAAAGGAAAGCCAAAGGAGAAGAAACACACAGAAACTGAACAGCATGCCTTGAATCTTTCTCTTTTGTTTTGCTGGGGGGGCGGTTTTGGCTTTTCTCTTTTTTTTTTTTTTTTTGGCTTTTTTAAGTCTGGATTTGGGTTTCCCTGCCGAGCCCCCCCTGGATGAAGAGGCCCTTGTCGGAGCGGGGCACGGCGCGGCTCTGCCGTGCGCTCGCTCCCGGTGCCACTCGCTGTCCCCAAAGCCCCGCCGGGGCTCCCCCGCCGCGGGAGCGCGCGCGTGACCGTGACGTCAACGAGCATCCATGCCAAAACGCCGAGTTTTGGCAGAACTCACAAAAGCGCCCGAAAACACCCGGGAGACAAACGAGCGGCGGGGCGGCCGCGGGTTTGCGAGGAGCGCCGGAGAGCAGCGCTGAGCCGAGAGCGCCGGGGCAGCGCCGACGGACCCGTGAGCGGAGAGAGCGCATTGCAAAGGCACGCCCGGGCTGTCGCTGCAGCCCGCAGCCTTCACACGATCCCCCCGGCTGCTCCGGGCTTGCACAAGAGCCTCCGAGCCCAGGAGTGACGCGGCTTGGGCGCTGCCCGGAGCCTGCGAGCCGCGCTGCGATTTGGCTCCGGCAGGAGCGAGCGAGCGCAGGTACGGACAGGATTTGTTTTTCCTGTCGAAACACATTCGTCTGCAGATTAGCGGCTGCTCTGCGCGCAGGGAGCCCAGATAGCACCAGCTGGCTCTCCTCCGCCAGCCCGCAGCCATCCCGAGAGGCAAACAGCACCCAGCTCTCCAGCCAGCGCCTGGTTCCTCTGGGATTAGTGTCCTGCGCTCCAAGGCACTCCAATAGTTTTTTGACCCACAAACTATTCTTTTTTTAAGCGGACAGAAAAAACAACAGCTATAAGACAGGGGTTCCCTTTCCCAGAGAACAGCAAAACTGGTGTTTCTGGACCAAGTCCAAGAAGGCTCTGTAAAATTCCCAGTTTCTCGTTTTTACCAACAAAAAGAGGCCAAAGCAAAAAAGCAAACTCACAGCACTCCACTATACCTTCTGTTCCTTATTTACGGTAGACTACATCTGAAATCTAATTATCTCTTTGCAACTCCCTGTGCAGTCGAGGCAGACAGAGAGGGATCTCCAAGGAGCAATTCCTTCAACCTGCCTGACACACCTACCTTGGGATGTGGCCGACTCTCTCTCACACCCTGCACCCAGGCATGCTACACTGAAATTACTCCAGATCCTGTCTTCTGGGACATGAGCCAGCCTGAACTTTTACACTCACCAGAGCAGCTTATCCTGCCAAATATTAACCTCTTCAAACACCTGGAGGTGAAGGAATATCTTGGGTGTGTGTTGACCCAAGGGATTAAAACAATCTCACAATCAGTCTGCAGGAAGAGGTTATTTCATGGTTTGTGCTTTATTTTCCCTTCTTTCCACAGATTATGGCAATCTAATAATGGATTTAGGGTTCCCATACAGTCACACAACAGTTTGCTTTTCCATTCATTGGAACAAGAAATGTCCCTGTTCAGGGACAGCTGTGAGACATGAAAAGGATATATCAGCAGGGAAAATGAACCTTTTGCCTGCTGCAGTGTTCCACATCACTGTCCTGCAGCAGGACAGGTGCCTCAAAAGTGAATGCTGGTGACCTTGCTACAAGAAACTCTGTGCTTTGGAAGACAAGCATTGATGCAGCTGTTGTACAACTCTTGGACAACCCAGCTGGAGAGGACCTGCCACTCGCTCTCTAAAGAAGATGGGGAAAAAAGGAAAAGTGACTGCTGGGGACATGGTTCATATCAAAGCTAAGCAAGAGTCTCTGCAGTTTTTAGAGACAAAAGGGCAAAGCACTGGTGGCTGGAGACAGGAGGAAAGGGCAGGAAGACAAAGGGTGAGAGAAGAAGCACCACTGACAGTGGTCAATGCAACCTGAAAGGCAATCCATGATGCCTGAGAGCTCTTCAGACACTGCAAAACCCCACATCTTTCTGGATAACAGAAGAACATCCTTCAAGGGACACAGTTCCTGCCTCTCTAGAGCCAATATATAAAAGGTAATTAAGCTTACATTTCCAGGGACAGCTAATTATGGGGCCACTGCTGTGAAGCAGCAGTGCCATCCCTGCCAATGTACATCCCAGGAGACTGTGAGTGTTGGTGAGCACTTAGAGGACTCTGCACAAAACAAAGAAGCAGATATCTGAACAACATTTTTTGAGACCCCTTCCATCCTTAAGCAATGGATAGGAAGTACAGAAAGAAATCATGGGTGCAACAGCATTTTAAGTGAGAGATTAAGGTTTTGTGACAGCTACTTCCTGTGGGGAAGGCTGTGTACTGTGGGTGGCCACAGCAGGAGCCATCCCAATTTTCTGAGCATCAGGCTCAGGCAGACAAACAAGTTTGAAGGGATTGAACCAGCATGAAGGGAGGCTGAAGGGGAAGAGCTATGGAGCTGGAGTGTTCAGAACAGAAGCAATGAAGCAAATGGACCAGCTGCCTGCACAATGCCACAGAGTGGGTAACACGTAAAATCAATTGTTACAACACATTTGCCGGCACAAACTTAGTACAAGTGTGTTATCAATACCTGGTGGAAAGATTCATATTCCAAAGCACCATCACCAATGGAAAGGTAAGTGACAAGAGAGGAAAGGAAGGTTCACCCTCTGGCAAAGAAGTCAGGAACCACTTTTGAACCAACAACTCTGTCTACCTGCTCAGTCTGCCCAGGACACCAAAAACTGCCACCTCACCCCACACAGGCCACTCTAACCTGAGGCATCAACTCTCAGCTCTGTTGCTCAAGCTCAGGGCTCTTGCATCCCACATGCTGTTCCTCAGATGGAAAAAGGAACCCCAACTGAGCAGCCAAGCTTAGCCATCTCCTGACCACAGCAGATTCATGAGAAAGTCATTCCTGGAGGCCAAATTTATAAACATACTTTTCCACCAGCTGGACCTGTGTTTGCCAAACACAACCTTACCCAAACCTCCAACTGGGCTTGCAGAGCTCTGGTTTCTTCCCTGTGCTTATCTCCAACCCTTCTATTAACAGTTAATTTCCCCTCCACATCCTTATCTGTCTACCTAAAGAGGGATGGTGCAACACAGAGGTTATTAGCTCCCAAAGGTGGGGTTCTATGGCTGCTCACAACCCTCTGCTCCCCTGAAAACAGACAAATCCTGTCAACACCCCCAAAAGAGAACTTGCTGCCCTGTGACCCTCCAGGAGCATCACCATTAGACCCAGCTCTGTGATCCCCTGTGTGTTTGCTGGGAATCTCCAGCATCACAGTGCAAAAGTCATCCTGCTCCAGTAACTGGGTGTATGGAGAAAGGAGAATCTTCACCTGGATTGAGTCGATAATTCTTCAGGACCATCTGCCAAGGACCAGCAGAGAGGCATCTGTGCTGTTGCTCACACATTTGCTGGCAAACATCACTTTATTTTACTTATCATCATCACCTTCATTTAACTCCAGCCCAGGAAGTTCCATAGTGGATGTCAACATGAGAGAGAAAAAGGAAATGTTTTCAAATTTAAAAGTAACATGAAACCCAGCAAACGCCAAATTGCCTTGTAATCGAAATCATTATATTTGTTGGTAGGAAACAGAAAAAGCCCAGCTAAGCACTATGTATTTAGCATTTTAAAGCTAAAAATAGCAGTAACTACATCAGCAGGGAGAAGGAGTTTGAACAGAAAGTGAATGATCACCAGCAATTATTTCTGGATATTTTAAGTAAGTGGCCTGAAATTGAAAAAGGCAACACATGTTCAAATTCCTATCCTGGCTTACAGGACAAATATAAGCAAGTAAAGTAATATGTAGAGGGGAGGAATGCTAAAGCCAACCATAAAGAGAAGTTAGAGGTTAGGAAAGATCAATTATGTATAAGGAAGAAAGATAAGTACTTTGGGAAGTTTTAACACTGAGAATGATTTTTTGAAAGAAGGATTCCTGATCTCCTCTAATGGTTTGGCTACCCAGACCCATATACTTTGGCTACTCTAGTCCACAAATGAGCCCAGTCCATCTGTGAATATTCCTGACACTTTGCATGGTTCAAAGGTTAATTCCTCACTTTCATTCCAGGATGTCAGAGAGTTTGGTCAAACTTAAGCAACAGAACGGAGTTATAATGTGTTAAACTACACAAGGATATGTTTTTCACTTCGTTTAGAAGGATGCTAAACCCAAATCAAACTCTGCACATGCTCTTCATCAACCACAGCTGTGCCTCAGCCCCATCACAAGGTGATATTTTCTCCCGAGTCACACCCAGGGTGCAGCACTAGACATCAGTTGCTTAAATTAATGCCTGTATCTCCAGATCCACATCGTTTTTTCTCAAGTTTATAGAAGTCCCAAAGTAAAAGATCTCTGAACCATGGATGTTAATTTTCAACAAGTCTTAGATTTCAGGAGAAATTCCACAAGTCTAAAAGAATGCTGATATTTTGTCTTTTTATAAAAGTATATAACTACAGACACTGGATTACTATAGGCCTGTCAGTCTGAAACTAATCCCTGGGAAAAGAATAGTTGATACAGAGCTAAAAGAGATTAATGCCAATCAACATGTTCATGAAAAACAAATCTTGTCAAATTAATTCTCATTTTAAGAGATTACAGTTTCCTTGATGGAGCAATAGTACTAATGCAGCAATCCACCACGTCGCAGCTCTCCTCACTCCGGTTGGGCCAGCCCTGCTCTGAATCAGAAAGCCAGCCTAGCATTCCTTAAAATAAACTAAAATCTGTTCAAAGGCTTCAGGATGTAACTGGAAATGGCAACTCCTTGGGGAAGCAGGGTCCTGCTGTGCTCTCCCTTTGGCTCTGTGCTGGTCAGAGTCTTTACTGACAGCCTGGGCAGTAAGAGCATTACCGAGACCTCAGCTGAGATGGAGGTGGAAAGGATTAGGGAGCCACTGGAAGAAGAGGAGGCTGTGCTGCTGGGAAGCAGTGATGAGTCACCTGATGGAAGCAAGGAGCAGATCAGTAGGAGGCCCTGCACGGCCCCAGGCAGCCCCAGTGTGGTCAGGATGGGGGAAGAGCCACTCTGAACAGCAGCAAAGACACCAGAGATAGCTTGAAATGAGCAAGATGACCTTGGTGTCTGACACAATCCAGGGAGGAGCGCAGGGAATATCACACAGGAGTGGGAATGCTGCCATGGCTGTTGCAATGCTCACTCCACGTTGGCAGATGCTGGATGAGGGGGATGTACAGCTCTGTCCCGTGGCCTGGCAGGGATCTTGCTGCAGCAGAAGGAGCCCATGGCTGTTCCCTGCTGCCCTCCGAGTGTCCAATATCTGCAGGGCCGTCAGAGGTGAGCAGGCAGAAGTCACCAGCACTTCACTTGGAACCTAATCAAAACAAATGAGACAGGAAATAAAGTCTATCCTTTTGGCCCAAGGAACAACCATCATGAGACCTGGCCTCTGTCACCAGAGAGCACACACCAGAAAAACCTCATTCAAAGCAGCACTAGGGCAGCGTGACTTTGCCATCTTGTACACAGCACTGCAGCTTGCACAAGTAGCCACAGATCATTCCTTCTGACCATGCAGCTGGCACCACATCCAAGCAGTTATTAAAAATAAATCTAAAAAATAAAACTACTGCTAGCTGGGAAACCTCTGAGTCCAACTCACAGCAGTGTTTGTGTGGTGCGAAAGGCACCCAAGCTGCAAATCACAGTGTAACACACTGTATCATTAACAGCAACCTACAGCAGGACACAGCACTGAATCCTGCATGGAAAACCGCTCCAGATTACCCATCCCTTTGTATTTAGGCTTCCATTACACCATGGCTGTTGCATGGCTGTCGTTCCTCTGCAGGGCAAGAGGGGAGCAGGTAGCCCTCGCCTCCCTCCCGCAGCGGGATCCTGGATCCCGGGCCCTGCGAGCTCCTGCTGGAGACCCACCAGAGGGCGGTCGGGGTTGCCTTTTCCCTCCGACTACATCATTTTCCACCTTTGCATCCCGGGGAGCCTCACCACATCGCTGCTTTTTGTCTTCTGCGGCCACTTACAGCTGCTTTCTGAAGAGAATACAATTGGTGTTATCACATGCCACAGATATATACAGATATCAGAACGGGTTTGCTGCAGATGAAGAAGCTATTTATTATTTGTAGTCCCTGGGATGTTGGGGCAGCCCCTTTAGGAGCTGCATCAGAGAGCAAGGCTCCAGATCCCATGGCTCATTATGCCCATGTTTGTAGGATTGTGGTGCCCACAGAGTTTATGCTGGGTTTTTGAAGACTGAAGCTTCTTCTCCTGTTTTATTTATTCAGAAAGGTCAAAATTATCATATTAAACATAGATACAAAATATTAGACATAATTAAATCTCTCCTGAGCTATGTTACACCATTATCAGTGCTGAACTCTGCTTCAAGACCACAGTTACAAGTTTCAGTCACATCCTATCATTATACTACCATTGTATTATATCGACGCTGTTGGCAGCTCTTGAAACTTCCTTACCTCCTGCTTCCATCTTCCTCACTTTTTTGACTTCTCCATAACAAGGACCACACAATGCTGCTTCTCCCTTTTCCAGCATAGCCCAGCCTGCAGGTACAGAAGTTTTCCATCTGTTCTCCTCTCCAGTTCCACCACCCATCCCACCTCGGCTGTCCTTCTTCCCTGCCTCCTCACCCTCTTGTGTGTCTCTCCTCAAAACCTGTCTGCCCTCAGGAGCAGCTTAACCCTGTCCTTACCTGTCCAAGCATGGCACCATCTCTCCATACCTCTAAATACTCCATATCTCTACTGCCTGAAGCTGTTTTCCTCCAAATCCACCCAAAATCCTTTCCAATTTTGTCTTCGTTTCATGTTTTAGGTATGTTCTACAACCAGTCAGAGCAAAAAGACTTTTTTTAAGAAAACACAGCATTAGGAAGGCCAGTCTAAGTAAACTATTCAAAAGAAACCAAAAGGCAGCCAGGAAAAAGAAGACCAAAATTTTCTCCTCCACATTTGACCCTTTAGAAATCACAATCACAAAATCCTTCTGATAACACAGTATCACACCAGGAAGCATCAGAACCCAGCAGCCAGTATCATAATCCTTCGCTTATGCAGGCACTTGAGGCTCTCCAGAGTGCCCAAGGTACCCATGGCAGTGCTATTGTGGAGGGGACACAGGTGACCCCCCTGTTTCAGCTGGGTGGAGAACCAAACCTCTGCCACTCAAGAGAGACATCTCTCTGCTTGTGGCTGCAGTGAGCATCCTGCCTGCCCCAGGGGCCACCCATAGAGGGAAGCTGCTCACACCAGTTTCTGTCCTGCACTGCCAAGGGTTCCAAGATCAAGGGATCAAGAGTGATACCCTTAGGGAGATGTCCCTGTCCTAGGAAACACAGCCCTGCTGGGGAAGCAGGTGGGAACCCACCAGGCAGGAGCAGACATGGACTCATGGCAGCAGCAAAGTGCTTACAAAGGCAACTGCTTTTACTGGTGACATACAAGTATTTTGGACTTGGATTTCACTCTAAGGCCTACGCTCCAAATTTCCCAGCTCCCATTCCACCTGCTTCCTCTCTCTGCGTTATTTCAAGAGCAGACCTGTGTGGGGATTTTCATTACACAGAGCTCCCCACAGAGCTCTGTGGGTGTGGCTAGCACAGGTCTTTCCCATGAGAACTTTTCTCCTGTGTTTTATAAACAAAGATAAAGTTTGGATGTTATAAAAACAGTGTCTCGAGATTTGGTCAGTTCAGGCCTGGCCAATCAGGCCTAGGGGGAGGTTTCTGGCTGACCAATCTGGGTGACCTCTGAAAAGTTTATATAAATTGGAATCAAAATAATAAAGTTCTCTTTTCTATGCCACGCTGAGAATCCGGGTCCTTTTTCTCTGCTAGCGGCTCAATAGCGACATGTGGGCAAATACATGACAGAGGCACCAGGGATGGGCAGAACCGGAGGCACAAGGAAACAAGGAAACAATGCCTTACCATTGTGTGACAAGCACAGGGAATTAAGACAACTTCCTGCCCTGTAATCCTTTAGGCAATATTAGAAAGTGTTTCTGGGTTCTTGAAGCAAGGTGAACAAAGGAATTTCAGTGGTAGGGAGAGTGATACAGGAAGATATTCTGAGCTGCGGTGCTCCCAGCCCAGCCAGCTGCTCTGGGACTGCAGCCTTGCTCTGCTGGCTCTGCTGTGTTTGGCCACAGCCAACACTTTCCTCTGGCTCACCTGCACAAGGCAAGCTCCTCAGTGTGGCTTGAGCTCCAAGATTTGCTCTGTGCCTGCCAAGGTAGTCCCTGCACACAGCTGCCAGGTTAACACTGCTTGGGCTGACGTGCCAGACACTGAAATAATACATTAAAAAAGAGAGTTCATAAAACCACTCTATCTTTCCATTTCAGTTGGCTTCCTCACCCCTGCTATATTTCAGGAACAGACAACAGTCGCAACTAAAATGAACTGACAAGACAAGGTCCAGCTAGAAATGGGGGAGATCAGAGATAGTATGAGCACTGATAATCTACCCGGCAAAGCTTCCTGGGACAAGCAACATGATCAGTAGATCAGATGATCCAGGCAGGTAAACACTTCCACATACAAGCATTTTGTTGAGTTTAAGTTAAAATGTTCTTCCTACCTGGTATTACTCTCAGTAATTCCACCAATTTTTGATGTTGACTGGATAACTAGCAAAGTGGAACAAGTTACAGGATTTAAATCCACACTTGCACCTGGAAAAATGCACACTTTGCAAATGTGCATCTGTCATGTGGCCTCTGTTACCCACATGGAAACAGCCATTAACGGGCTGGCTTCACCTTAAAAAGTTGAAAAGCTGAAAGAGAAGAAGAAACCTTCACTGGTTGCTATGATCCCTGAGTACACAGACCACATGCAATGCTTTTCTGGAATCACAGAAGTAAAAGAAACAAAAGTTATTTCAAATTACCCTTAATTTGCCTTTCATATAATTTCCGTCAAGTAATGCAAATGGTTTTCAAAAGCATCTTAACTAGATGGAGACACACGTGAAATTCAGACAGCTGACTTGTAGCAAACATCTAATTTTGGCCTTAGTATTATGTTCCTCACCTAAAGGGGAAGCTGTGCACAACTCACCAAATTTTAAACCCAAATTTGGAGGCCACTTGAGAGCTAACATGAACAAGAACCACTTTCAAAAAAATTGAACAGCAAGTTTTTTACCAAAAAAACAACGTAACAAAAATATCAAAGAGCAATTTTATTTATCTTATTTGGCACAAAACTGACAAGAACTGTTTTGTTCCCTTCTTAAATTTAGTACAACTAGCAAGGAAAAAAAAGGCATACTAATACATTTAATGAGCTGTACAGCAAGTGACATGTGGAAGGAGGCACCAGAAAGATCTACCAAAAATCAAAGTGCATGAAAAATACCTACTCTGAGTGCCTCATGGTATTGTATTAAGGCACCACTCCTTTAGAAGGTTTACTGAATACATCAAGTGCGCAACTTCTTGGTTTGGAATGTAAGAGTCCTTCAGCCTGTATCAGAACCGGATACTGCAACCTCGGAATGGAACAATGTTTCTCCTCGTAGATGTGAAAGGAAGAGACCTCTTTGTGCCCAACATCATCTCTCAGCCAGGCATGTCACTGTCATATGCTTTGAAAAAGCCAACACAAGTTATCAGAGTACCAGCATTTCACTTCAGAGTTTTAAGCTGTAGTGTGCACCAGACCTGTGCATTCTTTACAATGGTTTTATAGAAAAGAAATGTTCAAGAGACAAAAGTAACATGGGACATACCAGTAAATACATTTAGATAGTTTTATCAAAAGAACATTTAAGGACTTTCTGAAGTATCTCTTAAAAAAGAAATCTGAGTAGTGTTATAATCCAAAATAATTAAATACACTTTTCAACATATTACAAAGCTTCCTTCAGGTCTAGCAATCAAGTCTGACAAATTCCACGAGACTTCTGGAACTTTCAGTAAGGATGTAGAAAAAGCCCAGAATTAGCGGTAAGAGATTTTCATAATTGGAAACATTTAATGCAAATACTGTAACTGCAAACCATGTTTTACAGGTGTGTATGTACATACACACATATACACACACTCACACACACTGAAACATTGTAAAAAGAGCCCAACAGACACCTTGGTTCACTGTGGGTTCTGCACATCACCACTCTGAAGTATGACAGAAGCTGCACCAGGTTTATTATTTCAGCACCTTCATTAAGGACTATTTGTTTAAGAACCAAACCACTTCAGTTACAAGGTGCCACAGGCCAGATTCACACCAAGTGTAAACAGGTTCCAAACAACCAAAGAGAAGTTGCATCTGCTTCTTACCAGCTTTGACTTTGGTTTTTCTGCTCAGCTGGATCACCAGTCTCCTTTACTTGCAGGAAGTTTAGTAGGAAATCAATGCCCGTATCAAAACTGAAGTGGGAACCAGTAAATGCAGAATATTGTTATCAAACCACTGTACAACACCTCTACTGTAGAGAGCTTCAAACATCTCAGGAGTTTGAGACTGCTTAACCCGAACTCTGGAAAAACATATTTCTCTATGGACATGCAAAGGCATTTAAATATGAACTCTAGGCATTACAGTATTTCATTTTTTGTCCTCTTCTGGTGTAGACCTTGAGAACACACAACTGTGTGCCCCATTATAAAACCAAAGCACCCTTGAGCATTAAAAATTCTAAAGAGCAAGGGTTGGAAAGAAGGGCATCTGGAAGTGATCTACACATTACAGAGCATGGTGTTTCACAAGTCTCAGAACAGTTTGGTTCATACTTTCTGGGATAACTTTCCCAATACCTTTGTCCCAATACAGAGCTGTAGTTTTCAGTAACTCTTTTACCCCTGCATTATTTGCTACCACATATAAAACATGCCACAGAGGTGGCAGTCAGGGCTAAACATTTAACAACATGTCCTTTTCATCCTTTATTAACAAATACATTTATTTCATGATTTGTATGTGAGTCATGTAGCAATATAACATTGGTGTTATACACTGTGCTTCCGTTCTCTGGCACTTGGAGGAGGAATTAATTTCCAGGTAGTCACATCTTGCTGAAGCATTCCTTTGCATTTGTCCAAACCTGAATTCCCTTTAAAAAAAAACAGTTAAAAATCAATAGGTGGGCATATATTCTATTTGCAAACCTCATCCATGACTTTCTTCTACAGAAGACTCTACCAAGAAATCCCACAGAACTCCACAGAAGAATAAGGCAGAGACCACATTGAAATTGGACCACACTGTCTATTTTATATATATATATATTTCAACATTAACATGTCACTGAGTTCAAGTAGGACAGAGTATGTGGGAGGTTTTATGCTAGTGACTTCCAATCCTCCATGACTGCCATGTTCCCAGTTACTGACAGTCTGTATCTGCCCCCCTGCTGATGGGGCAAATACACTGCCCAGCCCTTCCCAAGCCACACATACCTTTTTGCACATGCTAATCTGCATAACAGCATAGCTTATAAGTGCCTCCTTCAAATCGTGATTCTTCTGCTCCTTAAACCGTTCAATGTCAGCCCAGGCACTTTTCACAAAGTCTCTGAAATTACAAGGAATTATTTCTGCTAGTAAGTGTTTTACACATTCCACCCTCAGCTCTGGACACTCAGCAGAGAAGCTGTATGACAAAGCGCTCCATCTTTCAGTAAATCATGTCCTGTAATTATTATGCATCCCTTAGTGTCCTCGTTTTACAACTGGCATCACTACCTAATTCTCCACCTTCTTTTTAACGTTTTTAACCTAGAGAATCAATTTCACAGGATACATTAGGATGTTTGTTTGGTTTGGTGTTTTTCCCAGGAAGCATCACTGCCATAGAACTAGCATAAGTCAGGACATACATTTTTCCTTCAGAGTCTGTTGGGGTAACTATTTATCTTTATGCCAACATTCAGCACACAACACTGCAGGTTTCTTTTTCAATCACCAAGTCAGAATCTTCATCTCTCTTTAGTGTGAAAACTCGTTGTCAGGATGTGAGACAGTCAAGTACAATAAACATTTACAATGCAAATTTAACTTGGACAATTCACTTCAGAAATTAATTTTGTTGGTTTGGTGATGTGTAGTCAGGCCTCCTTAACTGAAGTGGAGGCAGATATCTGTAATTAATACTTTCATTTGTGCTGGACTAGCATTCACTTGAAAATTGCTTCCAGAGCTACAAAAGCACATCTCCAATACATCTGCCAAAATTATTAAGATATTGCATTTACTGAGTGTCTTGTTGTTTTGAACTGTTCATGAACTAGTCTTATCTTTTGAGCTCTAATTCTAACGTATCAGGAGATACCACATTGACCCCCTGTGTTATTTGACAGATATGCTTTGACAAAATCACATTGCTTTAAGAACGTTACTTCCTAGTTTTCTTTTTTGCATACCTGAAGAAAATTTCATTAGAGAACCAAGAAGCAGTTACTCAAACACAACTCACCAGACCTTCTAATCTCTTTCAAACAGGAGTAAGGTGTCCCCCATATGAGAAGTTGCAGAATACGGGCTCAGGACCCTTACACATAAACCAAACTAAATACTGTATTTGAAGCAAATCAGCTTTTGAGTCTCAGCCTATTCAGCTGCAGCCCTCCAAGCCCACCTGCTAAATATATTACTAGTGGAACATAAAAGCATGCAAGTCAGCCATTAGAGTGGGCTCAGTAACTGGGAAAGTCATCAGGTTTTACATAAGCCATACACTCAGACCAGAAGCTAACTGCATGTACTGCACTTTATTTCACAACTTGCAGCTGACAGGAGCTTTTATAGACAGCTCATAAACACCAAGAATATATTAAAAACACTTATAAAATGCAAACACCTTCAAGAGCATCCAGTCAAGGACTTTTGCTAAGACAAGCCCTGTGTTTTCTTTGAAACAGTCAAGCTCATTTACCTGCCCTCCAGATTCTTAGACTTGAGTTGCTCTTCTCCTTCCTGTATCTGCTCCTCTAGAACCTTTATCTTGGCTTCCCTCTGCTCAGGGGTTTCTTGCCCAAAGAGCTTGCTGGTCATCCCCTTCAGGGAGAAGGTTCTCACAGTCTACAAAAAACAAGGACACTCTAGGTCTGGGATTCCTGACCACAGACACAGGACATCAAGTGACTTTTATTGGCCTTTGTGCTTATTATTTGGCTGATTTTTTCCTTTAACTTCCATTTCATTAATTGATAAATAGCTCTGGTGACTCAGATTAGACTAAGCAAAGTGGGGAGGAAGTAATTTGATATTCAAATGCTTTAAGGCTGACAAGGGCGAACTTTCAGAGCAGCCTTCCTACTGAAGTAGGAAAGAAACTAAGAGAAAGAAAAGCCATAAATGCATTCTATAAAGAACATCAATAGATCCAAGAGCAACATTGAAAACTCTAAAAAACTGTCAGTTACCATTTTCAGACAACATTTTAGGTAACGTTATCTCCCATATAAAATGGACTAACACAGTGTATCAATCACCATTCAAAAAGCGAAAGAAGACTTTCAGAATTCCCAACGTTTTGATCTTTTGGATAGAGCTGTCTTGTGTTATTCCACTCCAGTCACATTTACTGCAACCCTTTACTTGCTCAGTATTCAATAAAAGAAGTTTGGCACAAACAGCTTATGTCACCAAGAACCAAGTTACTTTAAACCTCACATGTCTCCAGCTCATATGATACCACTTCTCAAAAGCAGCAGCCAGCATGCTGGTGCCATTTAAATATCATTCTAAGTAACTTGGCTCAAGTGAAAAATAAATTCAAAAAGAGGCATCTTGGAGAAGAAAGTGGAAAAAGACTCACTCCTGTTGCCAGCTCCTCACACTGCTGTTTCTTAGATGTTAAGTCCTGCGCAGCCATTTCCAAATCATATTGCATTAGTTCATGCTTCCTGCAAACTGCCCTGAAAAGTAGGTAATGAAAGATCTGTCACATAATACTTTGTTTTGCTCTGCTTCCCTCCATTGAAACTTTACAAATGGCATCATGTTTTGTTTGTTTTTGACCGGAAGCACCTCCAGTTATTCATCTAGTCAAATTCAACAGCCCTATCACAGACTGCATAACTCTGCAAATGCTGTAGTTAAGCAAGCTGGGATCAAAGTATAAATAAAGTTCTTAATACATCAGCATTCAGCTCCTCTTTTTAAACTCATTTCGAGATACACTCAGTAATACAAGCCCTACCACCACCTTAAGAACACCATTGTAAAACAGTTTAATTCAAAATACGTTACAGAAAAATCACAGCTTTGACGAAAGATACCTGGAGATGGTACCTGTCCCAGCAGCAATCTATCAGTCAATCATAAAATTCATCACATTTTCTTTTTTAAAGAATGAAACAAAAAAACCTGCTTCTAGACTCATACAGTGCCTTTCATCTGGAAAAGAGGAGCTTCCTCTGAGCACCTGCAGTAAGTCCCAGTCCTGTGTGGGCTGATGATGCTACATCCGTACTCCACAGCTGGATGCACATTCATCTCCCAGGAGAGGCTACCAGTGCTCCAGGCTCCCACACTGCAGCCTTCACACTGCCCAACCCAATTTTCTACTGGGCCTCTCCAAGAGCTTCAGAGCCAGACTGTGGAAAGCACAACAGCTTTAGCACAGTCTTGGCAGCAAAAAGCAATTTGATTTTGTGCCCACAGTTGCAAGGGGTGATTAATAAAGACTAGTGTGAAACAAAAGTTGGTATTTAGATGCACAACACGGTGTAGTGGATGAAAGTAATATTGGGCACTTTGAAAGTTCCTGGAATTTGTCATGGCCGTAGCAGCTCTGTTTGGCCTATCTCATTTGAAAGCTGAAGTTTTCAGCACGTTTGGGTACTAAAACATCAGAAGCCAAAGAAACAGTGGAACCAGAGGAATAAACAGCATTTTCTTCCATAGTATACAGATTTTAACATTTCTGGCTCTTCACTACTGATCAGATCAGTTCTAATTTGTATTGCCACTCACATGGCAATCAAATATGGGTAAGCAGAATAAGAGACAAGACCATGGAGACTCCACAACATTGGAATTTCCCCATTCTCAGAGAACACAGGAGGATATCAGACTAAATTAAACATTGAAATCACATTAGAGAAAAGGACTACAGCTTCCTTTTGAGCCTCAGACTTCTGTACATACCGCAGTGCTTCTGCATAGAAGAGATATTCCTTCAGCTGATCTGCATAGTGTTCCTCTTCTTCCAGTATGTCATCAATAGAAGCTGCATATCTAGTGAAAAACAGCCAGTTACACATAAAGCTGCTGCATTTAACCTTTAAGGATACACATGCACTAACAAGGGAGGACACCTGTTTCACAGAAACACCCATGACAAACAGCAAAGAGCACTTCCAAAAAAGGTTTTTGCTTTGTTTTTAATTAAACTCTCAAAAGCTAATGTCAACATTCCTGCAGGCCTGCTTCTTTGGTTGTTACTACAATGAATCTTTTGACAAGTACAAAACCTATCATAAGTTTCCTGCTGAAGATGAGGCCGTTTTTATTACAGGAAAAAGCCCCAGTTTATTCCTTTTCTTCAGTGGACTGTCGATAAGCAGCACCAAGACAAAAAAAAAGACACAGTGCAAAAGATATCCTCCAAGTCTTAAAGCATTAAGGCCCAGGAATGTGAACATCACACCTGCTGAAAAGCAAAGAGGCTGCTTTCATGGCTTGTTATTTGGTCTGAGTACAAGATAACTCACAGTGGTGCCCTGAACACCACAACATTAAGTACCTTCAGCTCCTTCGAAGTCTATAGCCTTTGTTTGCTGTGAAAATCAGGCCTTTTAGTTCAGAGCAACAAGAAGTTTAACCCTCCTTTTAGGGAGAAATCTGAAGTACAAGGGCTTGGATCAAATCTGCAGCTCTTGCATTCAGTAAGAGTTTCATTATTTAGGCTGATGTCTCCTACAAATGGCAAAAAGCACTTTATTTTTCTAGTTTATTCTGCTTATTTAACAGTATTTAGTATGTTCTTGCTAACCAAGGTGACTGTCTTGGACAGATTTTCAGGGACAGGCCCACAGCTAAGAGGTAACTGCACTTCTCACTTGGCACAGCAGCAGAAATCAGATTCCTCTTTAGCCCAGCACTCAGGGCATGTGCCACTGGAGATAATCAGGATGAATGAGATCCCACACAAATACCTTCATCTATTCTGCTAACTCAGTCTGGATTCTCAGCTATGTGGCAATCTCTCACACATCTGCAGGCTCTCTGAAGCGAGCATATGTCCATTCTTCTCTAGCAACCAGCAAAACATGACCCAAATTCTAATTATAGCACCTCTTGGCTCTCAAGTTCTTGCAAAATCTTTGCATTTTCCCTTTTCTCCCTGTGCCTCTCCAGTAACTGGTTTTATGGAAGAAGTGGCAGAGTCTCAAGCTGAAAGGGAGCTGGTGACATGAATTTGGAAAGTTTGCAAGTATGATGAGTTGTTTTGATGCTCTGTGAAATCAAAGACATTGGCACATCCAGGAAAAGCCCTACCAAGGCTCTTGGTGATGAATAAACATAGCATGTGAAGTGGTCAACAACAGCAGACCAGTTTAAGTAGAAGGGATAAAAGAGCAGGCAGAACAAGAATTCACATGAATCAAAGTAAGGAGTAAGTCAAAACTGTTGAAAAATACACTTAAAAAATCCTGCAGCCGCACAGGTCATAAATGGCTTACCCTATTTTTAAGTTCTGCATTGCAGTAATTTTAGTATAGTGGTTAGATTTCTCAGGGCAGCAGATGGACCACATTTCATTTTCAAGTAAGATCTAAGTTTAGAGCAGTGCTAGAGCTCATTTGTGGCAGATCAACTCTCAGAAAAAAAAAAACCAAAAAACCCAAAACAAACAACCAAAAAATCCCACCAAACAAAATCCTACCTTCCACAGACAGGTTTTAATAATGAGTTTGATTTCGGAAAAAAGTAAGTAGTAAGACAAGCTACATTTCTGACTGCTTAAACTTAGGCAAACTAGGGAAAGTGTTAAGGAGAAACATTGTACTAAGTTCTAAAGGTACCTGATATGCTCTCAGTCTTCATGTAAGCCGTCAACTAAACCCTTGTTTTAGTTTAGACTGGTTCAATATATAATGACAGTCTAGTTGATACAGAGATAAAGGGTCACTCATTAATAGAATAAAGGACAGAAGTCAAAGGCCTGGCATTTTTTTCTTTCATCTTTTAAATGCTAGTCATAGCCACTCACTCCAACTTTCTCAGCATACTCTGTCACTTCAGCAAGCCTCATCTTGTAATACAGCCCACATCCAGAGAAGCTTTGAGATGTCTTCTCCAAATATTAAGCAGTTATAGATCATACCAAACAATAACAAATCAAAAGCTTAAATAAACATCTAGTAAAAACTATAGCATATGGGGCAGATAGAGAATAATTAAATTAATTTTTGAAGTTTAACATCTATGTTAGGCAACCTTCTAGAAGTAGCTTTCTTTTGCAATAAATTCCTGTCTGATGTTATGGGAATGGTAACTGAACTGTTAAGTCATAACTTAAAGGGATCACAGATATAAACCTTATTGGTAGGAGACCACATGGGTCACTGAATGATTTCCTGAATCTCACAACTGCTGCTTTTTGCTTGATTGTCATTACTAAGGGATTACTATTGCAGAAGAGTGCCAGAACAGAGGAGATGACAGACAATGAAAGCTACCTCAGATTTCATGCAGTAATTAAAATTACCCAGAATAGCAGTTACCCACTGCCGTTACTCTGGATCTTTAGCCCTAACTGTGCTACAGACAGAAATATTAAATATTTTGAATGTGTGAGCGGGTTCAGCCTCCTGATTGAGAAGTGAGACAAACTTCTTTTAATTAGTTATGCATTTCCAGGTGTTTGACATCTTGGTGTAGTGTATCTGAGCCACTGAAAACCTACTTGTGCTTCCTTAACTCCACTATATTATACTAAGTTTTCACAATCTCTTCAATTTCTACCTACCACAGTAGGTGCTTAAACATTGCATTCCACCTCTACTTCAATTATTTTTCTTCTGAAAGCAGAATGCATTCTCCATTGCTTTATTCTCACCTGAACCCTCTGCCCAGAAAACATTACACCTTTTCTTGAATGGAAACCACCCCATTAGCCAAAACACAGAACTGTGAATAATTTATTCAGAGGGGGTCAAATTTTTAAGATTTGATAAAACCAGAATTATTCTGAAGAAGCTTGACAAGGCCAGTAACAATTGACAACACCAATAACAATCAGGCAGTAGAACATACGTAAATCTGCACTGTAAACCAAACCTGAGAACTTTATTTGTACACAAATTACACTTTATCAGTAAAAATATTGCATGAAGTGTCAAACACCTTCCACGTCTTGCTGGAGTTGTTACTTATCTGTTGTGTGGGATTACAGAAGCAGGATCAGAGTAGTAAGAAGTGCTGTTTCACTTGCTGTGTATGACTACCTGAAAAGCAGAAGTCATGAGGCTAGAATACCTCTTCTGTAAGCACTCTCAAGTGCTAGACTTTTATTTTGAAGGCTGTGCTTTGCATACTCTGCCAAATGACTCTAAAGATGCAAAGAGAGAGGATTCTTTATTACATCCAGTCAGTGTTTGTTTCAGGAATCCACCGGAGTTTTGGTGCCGATTAATTAAATTTCTTAACTCCCTGTAATTAAGTCCAAATCTGTGTGCCATCTACTGTGTGGTACAAAATGCTGCTATCAAAACCAAATGGATCTCATCAGGTCTGCAGTACATTAAAGTTGTATTCCACCAGTTTCTGGCATAGTAGCTTAAAAGAAAAATTGGAAGGATTCCAAACACTTCTACGATTTCAAAATAATAATAAAAAAAGAAACCCCTCTGGCTCTCCTGAGGCTTTTTGAGCTACTTAATACAGTATATGGATGCTAAAACTGTGCCTGCATCCAAGTCACAGGAACACTGTATACCTAAAAACAATGCACCCCCAACTTTCTTGGTACTCACATGTACTTTGGGGTTGAGGGAAAAGAGAGGAAAGAGGGAGAGTTCCACATCTGGCTTACATCAAACTATCAGATATTCAGTCAGTACTTACACATCCATGTGGTGGCCAGCACTCTGCAACCCATCCCCCATCTCCTTTTCTATTGCACTCCACTCACTGTAGGAAAAACAAACGAGAAACAACATCACACGTGAAGGGTGAGGGAAGTTAATAAGCTGCATCCTGTATATAGTTTCTTTCCAGGTGACACCTGAATGGAAACTGCCTCAAAGTTAGATTGGGTCAAACTGTTTTTTTTCTCTAAGGAGCAGCACTGACAATGTAGCAAAGTTACTTATGGCACTCTTAAACAATTGTCCTTAAACTCCTCATCACAAATATACTTCGTTTGGGATGGGTTTTGAGCATAGTCATCTTTAAATAGGTGAAAATCAATTTAAAACAAAAACAAACAAACAAAACCAACCACCTAGCATTTTATATAAATGGGATGAGGGAGGACAACAATGCTGAAATTTCCAAAACAGATTTTAGTCTCATCAAGAAGAAATTAAACTTTCCAGACTTCCAGGATATAAGAGAGAAGCCTCTCCTTCCAAAAACCAAAGGGTGGGATTTGACTTTTATAAGCATTTTACTTCTCCTGAAACCATTTGATGTAAGTAGCTTTCTGCTTTCATAGTAGACTGGTGTTTAGTTCTATTTATTTTTTTTAAAAAATCAACTTGCAATTGTCTCATTACTGCAACTACCTATTTACATCACAGCAATTACTTAGATAAAGGAAGAAACAGCTACAATAAAGATAGCAAGAGACCTGTTCTGGACATCCTGGTATTTACACTGCCATTTTAACTGTGTTCTCAGCTTTGAAAAACCTTATGAAAGTTCTTAGCTACAAAATTACACCCACAACTCTTTTTACAAGAAAACAGGAGAGGTTACCTTATATTTCACATAATTTATGTGTAATGCATCTATTCTGTCCTTCATTTTTTCATAAACATTCCACTCTGCTGATGTTGACATTTGTTTGTCTTTGTGTTATTACAGAACTACACCTAATTTCATTTTAAAACCCCCAATGAGAAAGACATCTGCAATCCATTAACCCAGAGAATTAAATTTAGCACTTGAACAGTGCGTAGAAGCAGGAGGTTTCCCTTAACCAGAAGTTTAGATTCTTTAATTCTCCAGTGAGACGGAAAACTTGAGCATGCAATTCTCTCATACAAATTAAAAAAAAAAAAAAAAAAGATTGGCAAATTCACTTCTAAAAGCTACTTAAATTAAACAGATATAATTGTTGATTTTTATCCATTAAAATGACCTAGAAGCTTTTCAAAGACAACTGCATGAAGAATAGTGAGTTACTTTCTGAAGAATCAAAATGCCAATGCGCAGCAAAAGGCCCAAAGGTCTGGCCTACAAAGAAAAAAGCTGAAGTCTTCCACTAGAGACTAAGCTCAGCAAATCTGAAGATCTCTGCATACAGCAGAGAAATCTCATTAGCACTGCAATACAGAGTTTTTCAAGAGAGACAATGTTTCAGATATACTTTTCAAAAGTGTAAAAACATCACCAAGAAATTCCCTTCTCTCTCCTATGAATTGTCTATGTATGTATTAAAAACTGGATGAACTCTTACCTGAATACTCTTCCATAGTTGCCATGGACCTTATAGACACCATAAAGACGGTCTGCTACCCTCTAAAACATTTTAGAGACAGGTTTTGGTCATCAACATTAAGTGCAATTGCTTTGTGAAAACCCACATACATACTGCAGGCTAAAGCCCTAATGTTCTTACACAGGTAAACAAGATTAGGCCTAAATCTAATCTAAGCCACTACTGAAAGAAAAAAAAATTAAAAGCATTAAGTCCTGGAAGACTGAAGTCACAATCAAGGCTATGTTGAAAAGTAGCATTTCAAATTTATCTTTGGAAGAGCTCATTGATAGGATATGTCTGTGGACATCATAATCAAGTTCCCTTCAGTTTTTGATAACCAAATATAAGGCATTCTTTATCTGAATAATGCCAAATTTATGCACACACTTGTTTATTTAATTTACAGATGGCAAGCCAGAAGTCCATCTTGACATCAAGATTGTAGGGAAACCTTCAGTAAAATTCTAACAAGTGACTGGATTTTTCCACCCAGCTCAGTGAACTGAGGGAAAGGAAATGAGCTATCCATTGCAGAACTCATTGCTCCAGGTCATTTCAGCTGTTTGGAGTGCCAGTCCCTGCTGCAGCCAGCACTACAATCCTGGCAAAACCTCAGAAGAAAAGACACGTGTACACTCTGAAGTGTGAGTTGTAATCCAGATAATGCCCTTGAAATCGTGATGTGCCAATGACTGAGACTGAAGTTCTGCAAGAGCTACTATTATTGTCTGTCACAGCAGTAGTAAAAGGGAAACATAAACAAATTGCCCAACAGATCTCACACACACAACCCTCAGAAAACAGGACTGTCTGTAGAACACCACTCTTGAGAGTGATTAATTCTCTCAAGAACCTGAGCTTAACAGGGCACTCCATTACCATCCTCTCTGCTGCACAGGTCCATCAAAAATTAAATCCCTGTTGAACACACTAAAAAGAAGCATCATGCTCTCAATTATTGGAATTGTAATTTCCTATTTCTTTTTTTTGGCTTAAAAAAAATAACAACCTTCCACTCTCAACCCATAGAGTATCTTAATGCAGGACATAATTGTTCTCATCATTATAAAGACTATTATTAATTGCAGATCAAAGAAGAGCCAAAAAAGAAAACATACTGGGAAGCATAAAGGACTCATACTACAAGCTCAGAAAAACAACACATTATATGTCTGACCAGAAAATTGTGTTTTGAGGCCCTTCCCAAACCAAACATCCAGCAAAAGCAACTTATCTGCTGAGCAGAGAGAGGCAGACACTTCAATCCTCTTTATAACACCTCCCTGTGATACGTGACCATCACAGGACAGGGCAGATTAGCAACATGCCCTGTCAAACTCAACCATCTTATCTACAACTCCTTCCCCCTCCAAGACCTGTACAAAGTCAGTGCCCTCACCTCTTGCTTTCTTCTGCTCCATGCTCCGGAGACAGACTCCCTCAGGCAAGCCTGCCCTTATTGTTGAACACATATACCACTTCTCTTGACTAAACAAGAAATACTGCCTTATAAATAAATCATACTATTTGTCACGACACACATGGGAAATACTTACAGCTCTGACTCGCAGAAGGTGTGATATGACAGACTGCAGTTCATCGCTGTAGTGTTTTAGCTCAGTAAATCTCCTGGGAGCAGGAAACAGATAGTACATCATTAGCCATCATGAAAGCAAGCTTTCACAGCATGCACAATAGAGCCACAACCCTGCGGCCAGCGAGATGGAGCCTGGCTTGTGTTGGAGTGGAATTAGCTGAAGACTCCTAAAGAAGTGACTGCTGAGTTTAATTTCCCTAAAGTGAACAAACATCCCAACACTTGCATGACTGTTATTTTTTTATATGCAAATGTTGAAGGCTCAGATCGAATTAAGATAAAATTTTATGAAATAAAAGCAGTTAGGCGAAGTTATTACATCACTGGTTTGTTATTTGGGTTTTTTTAATGGGATTTATAAAAGCAAGGGTTAGTGAATAGGAAAGCTTCAAATAAATACAAAGCCAAAATCTGCTGAAGCATATTTCTTAATAAAAGCATGTTTACATTTCTGACCTGACAAAGACACTTCACTTTCAAGCTGCCTCTATCCAGTTTTGGGCACAGCTTTTCAGGAGTTCAAGGAAGCATTCACAATTACAATTCCTCTAAGGCTAATCTGCACAGTAACTGTAACATTACATATGAAATCCTATTGAGACTTGTACCTGCACAGGAGCCACGTATGGCTGAAAGCCATCAAATCACTACATCTCAACAAGGTACCAGACAGGAAAGCCATCACAAGTGACATGTGCACACTGCTGGCTTGTCACTTCTGAATAAGAGGCTTTTTATCAGCCAGCCCAGTTAGGCTTCAGAGGCAGTTTAAGCTGATACCTTTAGCTCTTGTTACTAACAAAGGTGAATCATTTGCCCCAGCTTTGCTAGTGACAGGTTAACCAATTAAACCACAACAACAGCCTCCTGTGTAGACATAAACCCTCCCTACTACACACAAGTCTAGCTCATGACCTACTTTGGTACACAAGAATGTATTTATTTCATCCAGATGGGAAGCCAGAAACAGCTTTACCTAAATTACTAAACAATGATCTGAAAATAAACACAGAAGAATGCAACTAGAATTAAGGAATGGGAGACTAAGATTAGTGTTCCAGGTTGATGTTCAAGAATGAAAAAAAAAAAACTTCATCCCTCCTCCCACCACAGGCACACAGTCAGGCTTTGTATTTCAGAATAGCTTGCACCCAAGAGGTCTTACTGAAATAAGTCGGGTCACTTGTTTTGGTTGACCAAGTATGAAATTCCAGGGTTTTTCATTTAACACCTCTTCCTCCCTGCCAGGAAGTCTTCCCCTAAAATACTCTCATCCTTACATTCAGGAAGTAAAAGCTTTATTATGACTTCTAATATTTTTGATTTTCAAGAAGACACACACAGGGTTAAAGTACATAAAAAGATTTAAAAGTTAGCAGAGGAACTGCATGGGAAAAATAAATGCAGCCACTGATCTGCACAGTGGGATTTAGAGAGCAATCTTTTCAGTTTACACTTTATAAAATATGCACCAGGGCTTCATGTCAGACAGCTGCAGACACGTACAGTGAAGATACTTGGAATAATTGAACTAAAAACAAAAGATTAAAGAGCATGTCTCCAGCACAGGAAGACTCTCCTTTCCACTCCAGAAATTTATAATGGAAAGTTTTATTTATCCTGTTTTGCCACAAGAAATCTTTGAGGAATGCTGCACTCCCTGAAGGCAAGAGTGAGAACCTAGGACTTTCAGTATCCTGGCCTCCAGCAGCAATCCATCTTCTCCCATACCAATTCCTCCTCAATTAAAAAAAAGAAAAAAAAAGCCAAAAAAACCTTCAGAACCAAGCTGTCTTTTTTTTTTTTGTCTCATAAAAGTACAAACCAAAGTGCTGCTATATTTTTCCCAGTCTTCTGTGAAGGTCAAAAATTTTACAAATACAATCTTCAGGAAAAACTGTTTTATTTAAGAGACTGGTGGTGTTGCAGATCGAAAGTTTATTTCTCAAGTATTTGCTTAAGTCCTACTCATTGTTCATGTAAAAGAAAGTTACATAATTATAAAGTAATTTCCAAACAGAACTCAATGACGCACACAAAGGGATGTTCACTTTCCAGTGTATCCCAACAGTAAAAGTGTGAAACAAGACATATTTCTGGCACTCAGTAATTGGGCCTTTTTTAACTAGCATTTTTCACTTGGTTTTACTGGTTCTGCAACATTACCAACAGTCTAGATACTTAACTGAGCTATTAAATAGAACTTGAGAAACAAATGAAGAACTGATTGGGTCACACGGGTGTAGGAACACCAGCAGATCTCTTAAAAATATCTTTTATGATACTGGCAAAGAAGAAAATTTCCTTAACACTAGACAGCATTTCAATATCAGTTATTTACTTTGTGCATTTTACACAGCAGTACTCCTCCCTGCATCGGGGAGGGCAGTGCCATCCTCCTGTTCTGTGAAGGGCGATACTACAAGAACAGAACTGTTCACTAAAAACCAAGTCACTTGTCTGAATAACCAGACAAAAAACCCCAGAGATCTACTGACAAGAAAAAAAAAAAGTCTGCCTTAGGGAAGGATTTAGTGTTTTCTAAAGAAATCTTTCACAAAAACCCAAAAGCTATGGTTTTGATTAAAGCCCAGAAAGAGAAAGAAAGGATAGGTGACATGAGGCCGAATCAGAGAGGTCTGCAAGCAGATACAAATTTACCTCCAAGTACCAGAATACCATACTTTTATCACAGTTTAATTCCACCACTGAAACTATAAATTGCTTCCCACAGGAGAAGTTTAGTTTCCAGTCTACATTTGACCTCAAAGAGCAGCTCCACAGCACCACAAGGCAATTCCAACCAGGAGCTGCAGCTGTTCCTCACCTGAACCTCTCCTGGCCCAGGAACCTGAGAGCCTACACTCCACACAGCAGTCACACCTTTTGTTTCAGCAAGGTGAGCCTGCTGAACCACTTCATCATCCAGCCACACAAAAGCACCAAAGATAAAGCTGGGGAGCCAGGCATCACATTCCAGGCAGCTCAAGTTTGAGTGTGCTGGGCAGAGTAAGGCACTGTCCCTCCTGTTAGAGCCACACATGCTACAGCAAAAGGCAAACAAACAACAACTTCTGCTCATCAGGTATTTATTAAACACTTGTACCCCAAGTTCAGTTTGGAAGTTATGTAGCTGGTGGATTTCAACAGAAAATGTGCCTCAAGTGCTGTGAAGACTCTACCAAGACCCACACACTCAAGGACTGCTTTTGTTACAAGTCTTTTTCTGATGTTTTCCTTGTATTAACTCTCTTTCCTGCTTTTTAACAAGCCACTTCTCACAACAGCTTTACTTTCTGAAACACTGCTACCTCAAAAGATAACAAGGATGCTCCTTAAACAGCCTTGCCCACCTGTGCCTACAGTCGGATTTCTTGCAGTTTCCCTGCTGTGAAAGCAAGAAGATAACTCCTACTGGCCTACAGAGGAAGATGACTGAGGATGAAGCATTCAAACAAGGGGCCATTTTCACCAGCAGATTCAGAGAATTGCTTTCTTCCAATCTCGTTCATGAATGTTATCCTTTATATTAAACCCTAGCTAAAAGCTTCCTCGCTGCCACAGAAGGCTGTAAAAACAAGCACAATAAAAAAAGGAGGGACTGGACCAATTCACAGGTAAGTCTATGAAGAGGTTCAGAAAGGTATGTACCCTCTAACATCCTCAATACAATACCCACAGATTCTATGGAAGTACAAAGGAAACACAACAGAAAGCAGTCAGGCACAGAGGCTCCCCCTAAAGAGCATCTCCTATTGCCACTGCTGGACAGCAGCTGTACCAAGAAGGGCACTTTGCAAGAGTCTCCATGGCCTATGGATGGCAAACAGCAACATCTCTTGCCCCATTGCTGCACGCTGATGCTTCTAACTACGGAGAAACAGAAACTCCCATTTTACCCTTCCAGATCACCAAGGGTGTGATGAACCTCCCACTACATACACTGACAATTCTGAGCAGTTTTTCCATCCAGCAGATTGCTCTAGTGTCTGTCCCAGAGCTCTGTAAACTGCAACAGAGCTGAACTGACCTCTGGACTTCCAAAAGCATCTGTGAAAATTGGCAGCTTGGAGAGAACTACGAACTGCAACACCAGGGAGTGTGCATCCAGAACTGTACACTAGCAGACTTTTGGAAAGATCTACCATCAATCTGTATTCTGTTCACGCTTGGAAAGATTTCTTGAAAACAAATATTAAGAGATTCTTTTCCTGACTCTGGTTTTGGGGTTTTTTTGTCCCTTTGTTTTAGTCTAGCTAAAATGAAATACTCGTTTCACATAGTGATGGAATTTTTTGAATGCTTCCTGCTTCTGGAAGCAGTGTTTATCACATCTTTTCACACTACCTCTTTACTGGGCTTCCATTAATATTTGAAGTGCAGAAAGATAATTCTTCTATTCTGAATTTATTCTACAGAGATAGAATATTCTGCCACCTGAAGTCATAGTTGTAACTGAAAAACGGAAAGGGAGGGAAGAAGGATGTGGAATCTTACTTGTCTGGGTTTTTCACTCTGAATGTTGCATTAAGAGCTTTTAATCTGGAATCTGCCTGAAAAAGGGGAAAAAAAGCTTCGTTAATTTAATGCAATTAAATTTCAGTGACAAAAAAATCTCAGCCTTCTGGCAGCACCATTAGAAAAAAAGTCCTGCCTTCCTGGCGTATTTAAATCTTCAAACATTGAACAAGTTGACACCAGCTGCCCTGAATGTCAGATATTTTTATTAAAAAGTCAAAAAACTAAGCTATTTTTGTGAATATGATGTAAACAGTAACCACCAAAATAAAGCTGGTGTAATCCAAGTCCCACAAAAATAGTCCCTTCTTAAAATGCTGCACAAATCATGGAGTTAAGATACACAACCCCACATTCTTTTTAGATGAAGCAATTAGGTAACTTAAGACCATATGGACAAGCTATTTTATATTTTTCAAACCAAATAAAACCAGTGGTAGAGTGACCTCTATATGCTCTTTATTACCAGGAACAGTTCCCCAGTGAAATCAAAATCTTATATATGCTGTTCTCTTATTTTATGACTTGCTTTACAGAAAATATGTAATTTGTATATCAGAATAGCGCCATTTTTAATGCAATGTTCTTCTCTACAGCGGAGCATATATAAATCTCTACAGAATTAAATTCAATACCTAATTAAAAAGGTAATTTATTGCTTTAGTTTTTGAGATGTTGGTTTACCAATTACTGCAACAGTAGTATTGAACGCTTCTAAGGAGATGGAGGGATTTTTTTTCCAGTTTATTGAATATTAAACTGTGCAATGGGTATCTACTCCTAATAAGACACCAACACAGATGAGATCCCAGCCTCATCCACAGAGGTCCATATCACTACAACTCTTCATTTCTATAATGCATTTGACACACAGCTCACTCAGGACTCATCTATGCTAAAGAAAAACTCCAATTGTGGGTAAATGGCTGGAGTTTACTTTTGATCAAAACATCCTTCTCTTCAGTAAAAGGAAAATAAATCAGCACACCTTGCAAGGTGTATAGATTTCCTATAGTGTACTCCTTTAGCTAACAGGCTGTGCCACAGCTACAGGCAGTAAGTTACTTTCAGCAGTACTTGTTAGTGCTGGTATATGACACAAGAGTATATTGTGCCCTGCTACAGGAAACTCAGACCTTGAAGAGCTATTTTGAATTTGTCAGTGAAGGGAACACAGTGTTTTCCCAAAACAAGAACAGAGTCCTTCCTTTAGGGCCCTTGCAACAGCCTCTACAGATAAGACAGGCACAGTCTGAGATTGTTTCACCTCCCACTGCATTTGGGCTGAGCAGAAAGATACACCACACATAGCCTGGAGAAAAGGAGGCTCAGGAGAGACCTTATTGCTCTCCACAATTACCTGAAAGGAGGTTGTAGTGAGGTGGAGGTTGGTCTCTTCTCCCACATAACAAGCAGTAGGACAAGAGGAACTGGCCTCAGGTTGCCTCAGGGGAAGTTCAGATTGGATGCTACAAGAAGCTTCTTTACCAAAAGCATTGTCAAACACAGGATCAGGCTGCCCACACAAGTGTAGATGTGTTTAAAAGGTATGTCGATGTGGCACTCAGGGACATGGTTTAGTGGTGAACTCAGCAGAGTCAGGTTAACTAGCTGTTCTTCCAATGACCAAACCACCAAAACAAAACATAATCCACAAACCAAAAGGTAAGGGGACAAATCCTCCAGACTAAGACTGACATTGGGAGAAAGCAGGTTCTTTGTCACCACTGTGTGTGACACTTCTCTAAGAATATCTTGCAAAGGGAAGACAAGGCAGCATGAAGAAGCATGTCCCAGATAGCACAAGGAATACAAAAAACTGCAGGAACTCCAAGTCTCAGCCTTATTCAGAGCACTTCTGAGGCTCGTATAGTCTTGGATCTCCACTGCTATGTCCCAACAAATCAAAAGACAAGCCAGTTACATTTTGGGTTGTTCACACACACCTGCAGGTAACTCCTCACACATTCTCTCACAGTACAAACCTAGATCCACTAACATTATCAGAGTCCTTCCCTCTAGGCAGCTATTTCACCAAACACTGTATTTACGTTCAAAGAGCAGGCACCTAAGCCATTGGAGTCTGTTGGGGCAGCATGCACATCCAACAGCTTTACACCTGGAAAGAGCCACTTCCTACCCTACAATTACAGGGCAAGTTTTTGTTTTTTGTCACAGGCACATGTAGTGCTCTGAAGGAAGAGTTCAGTGAGTTCATACAAGCACTATCAGGCAGGAAGCATGATCCTGCCAATGCTCATCTCAGTAGGGCTATTTCCTTCTTGTCAATTGCACAACAGTAACTCTCACACACCAGTTTTGAGCATTTACACCTCAGGCTAGGCTTCTAAAAAACATCTGTCCAGTCTTAAAATTGATTTAAGAGTAATACCCACAAGCATTTGAGAGATGAATCACCCATCAAATGAGGTACAGTTGAGGAGTTTCCAGGCAGTTAATGCCTACAACGATCCTATAATCATTTATGTAAACTAAAGAGAGAGGGGACTTTTCTCTTTCCTACAGGAAGGGTTAAAATCCCAAGTGACAAATCCCTTAAATATAAAATTAAGTGCTGGAGATGGGAGGGAGGAAAGGCATGATTAAATGATACAGCTGGCAGAATAAACAAGGTCTCCAACATCAACATTCAGCTGTAACATGCTACACTGCATTAATACCTAATTTAAAGTTTAGTTAGAGGGTTCAAACCCTCTCAGAAAAAAGACACATCCTGCTTAAATGCAGCAGAGGCAGCAGCAACATAAACAAATGGTCTGATTCCAGTCTAAAACACGCACTGAATAGAGGTTTTCCTTCCAGTGTAGTGCTAAATCTTGAGGGTTTATACTTCAGATGTAGAATAAAGGAAAGATTCTCTTTACAAAGCTTTTGAAAAAGTTTTTTTTCTTTTCTAAGGAAACTGGAACTGTAAAAGGGAAAACATACACAATCAAATCCAGAAGGAAAACAAGATTTGCTCATCTCTCATTTAATCTACAAAGTGGTTTCAGAGAGGCAAATATTCTCAGGGTTCTGCTGTGAGTTTTCTTCCACAAACACACCACTGTGTGCTCTCCTGAACACACTCTGCCATCCAAACATTCTGAACTCCTGAGTGTATGCAGCTTCAGAGCTTTACATTGTTTGCATTATGAATACTAGTAGTATGCAAACCCTACTGTGATGGAAGAGAATTATTTTCAACTTAAGTTATCAACAGTAAGTGTTAGTATCAAAGCCCCTTGGACACTGAGGATAAGAGCACCAGTGATTTTCTTTAGCTCTATTTAGAATAATTCTTCATAATCCACTGTAGTTTTCAGTTGTGATTTCATGAGAGCAGATCACATTACAATGAAACAAAAAGCTCAGTATTTGTCCCCATATAGTAATTCTTCCAGACACAGACCAGCAATCTATCAGCTTCTCAGATTCTTGACCTGTACAGACATACGACCTTTAATCATTTATTCCTGCAAGTCTTCCACCAGTTTACCCAGCCATGAACTCGCTGATGTCAATGGGGATAGTATTACTTCAAGACACATTCAGTTAAAGAGTTAAGGGGCACCAAATCCGTCTGTCTTAGCTCCTTTCACTGACTGCTCCTTGCAAAGAAGTCCTGCAATTCAGACCTCTTTGCTTACCTTTTTTGATACCTTGCACCTCTTACCAGACTAAATCTGACACCCACCTTTAAAAATGCTAAACTCAACTGAAAATACAAAAACCCACTGCTATGGGCTCAAGTTCACTACTTCTAAAGCTTATAAGGATCATACTTCTATATTACCAGCAGAATTACACAGGCACATAACAAGCCAGCTAGAGAACGTAACTGCAATCCTACCTATCACATGCCAAGAACATCACTGTTTTTTGTAGTAAAAAGTGTTCATAAAGTAATGCCTGCAACTCATTCTTGCAGCAAACAGCCTTTCATAAATAACCTAAAACATGTTTGCTGGAATAAGTCTGTGTCACAGCAGTCATGAGACAAAGAATTACAGTAATTACCTTCAACTGAAATCCAGTCTCATTCACCATTTCCTTCCATCCACCTTCCTAAAAATACAGGAGAAGAATGTTCAGTTAGCATGATTTAAGAGTGCTGCAGCTTTTGCAAGTCCCTATGAGAGCCTATACCAAAGGAGCTTTTCCAGTACGCCTTGCTTCTGCCTCAGTTACCCTCCACACATCTTTTCAAGAATCTGGGTTAAGAATAACCAATCATTGTGTTGTGCTTACATACTAATCTCTCCCCAAAAACCCTCTTCTCTTCACTACTCAATTACCTCAATCTATCAGCTGGGGGCAGGAGCCAGACTGCTTTGTCTAAAGAAGAGTAGCTATCACCTTTTACCTATGAGATTACCAGCATCCCCAAGGACCTTGGCAGCTCAAGGCAGAGAGCAGAGAACATACAGGTGACAACAGGTTGTAGTGCATATGCCATCACTGGGCTCAGGTGTACTGGCTGGTTTTTCACTGTTTTCATGTCCCATCTATTGGTTCACCTACATAATGTACTGTGCTATGGCAAACATAGCTGCTCAGTCCAATATTTGGGAATCTCTCATCAAAGCACAGGAAAAACAATCATCCAACATCTCCTAAAGTTGAAAACTGCAGAATGCAATGCTTAAGCTTACAATTAGACCACAACTTTTGTGACAATGTATTGTACTGGTTTTGGACCAGGACAGATATGAATCTACCATGATCCAAACACAAGGCTAAAAAAACCATGGATATCTGAAGAGTGAATTGGAAGCAAGTGCTGTCTCTGCAGTCAGCAGTATAGCACACTAACCAGTTCAGCTTTATGGAAGCTTTGGAAGCTTTCCTGACCAATATGCATTAGGCTCCCAACAGGTTGTTCCAAAGAGGTGGAAATTCTCTTAGGAGCATTAAAACTTGACTAGGAAGAAGTCACAAGGAACATTAGATGGGCAACTGTACAACTGTAGCGTGCTGTTAAGAAGCTTTTAGCTGGACAAGCCTTTTCCACCTCAAGTTTATTCACATTGTCTATCCTTCCTCCAGACATAGAGCAAGCCATGGGTCAACAGAAAGGAAGAAAATCAAAAGGACATTATCTTAAATAAATAATCACTAAATAATGTATTTTTATAAATAACTTTACTATACCTGCGTTAAAAATGCATAAAAGATTTTGTCTTGGCAAAGAACAGGATGTGAAGCCACACGTAACAAGAAGTTTTCCAAACCAATTCTTCTTCTTTCCACAAAATCTGGATCCATATTATCTGCTGATAGCTTATGCCAAACGAAGTCAGCCTAGTTAAACAGAAGAGTGTCAACAGTAAATAAAAAAACCAAACAAGACAAAGCAAGCTGCAGCCTCAGTTTCCTTACCCTTTTTTCTGGCAAAGGTGGAACGACAATATGCGGGTAGGTAACTGACAAATAATTCCTCAACAACTCAAATTCACTGTAACGTCGCCAAAGGGATTCCACAGGGGCACACTGTCCCTCGCTCTGGGACTCAACAGCTCTGAAAGATAAAGCAGCAGATTTCAGCATTAGTGAGCTATCACCTACTCCCTCAAAACTCAGTGTAATTATAGCGAAGGCCCCAAGAATAGTAGTGATTACTGCATGACTTGCCCATAACCTAAAGCAACCTTAATTAATTTCATGTCTACATACTTAATTTAAAAACTTATAATTCCTGCCTGCTAGCACTCAAATTTTTTAAGAACACAGGAAAAGTCAATGCACTTACACATCAAAAACAAACAGGTAGGTCACAATCAGGTAAAGAGCCACACACGTGACTTAGTCCATATCATTACAGAAATAGCCCTATTTCTCTTGGAACAGTGTTAGGTTCAAAGTCAGTAAAATTTCATGAGTACCTGAAGGATAGAGTACTGTAAGAAGAAATTTACTATCCAGTGGGAAAGTCTTTACTTCAGAGGAAAAAAATTGTCTTGCATACAACAGCTGATACAGTTACAAATATAACTTTAAAGATACTAAGGTCTTTTAAAAGACATTTTTAGAAAAACAGCAAATTTCAAAGTACTTACACTTTTTTTGTTCAAAGTGACATATTTTTATATTTAAAGACTAAAAGTCTAACAAACTAGCTAAAGCAAGCAGGTACAAAATTGATACGCCTGAAAAATTTGTTGAAGACTTAAAACCAACATGACCTAGCAAGGTAATAAAGGATTTTATGTTACTATAAAAGGAGAAATCATTGAATATGGCAGGATTGGAAAGTAATACAAAAACTTGACATGAAAAATCATTTTTCATACAAGACATTTAGAGCAACAGAAATACTTTGCAATATCATAAAATAAGCATTGGGTAGTAACAGTTGTTGGCAGTTAGCATATGCCAGAATAAACACAGAGAGAGAATTCACACAAGGCACTTAACAGAAAACAGTGATGTCTATATCTGCTTTAGTTCTTCATTTAAGTGACTAATTAGCACACAAAGCACTGGCATAAACCTACATGGAACAGTACTGACAGTTAAGTTTGGAAGAGATCTCTGCATGTCTGTGATCCAACTCCCTGCTCAGAGCAGGATGTTCTGAGCCACATCCAGTTGGGTTTTGAGTAACTCCACGGACAGAGACTCTACCACCACACTGAGCAACTAATTCCCATGTTTAATAAACCTCACAATAAAGAGGTTTTCTTACTTTTAAATGGAATTTCCCAGGTTTGAATTTGTGGCCACTGTCTTTTACCCTCTCTCTGCATCATGGAAGGAGTCTGACTCCATCGTCTTTACCTCCCCACCACATATTGATCCACAACTCCTAAAATCAGCTGTCTCTTCCAGAGGCTGAACCACCCCATCTCTCAGCCTCTCCCTGAAGGTCAGGCAATCCAAGCCCATAATCATCCTCATGGCCCTTCACTGGACTCGCTTCACTAAGTCCACATCCTTCTGGTGCTGGAGAACTGAGAACTGGGCACAGTAAGGTATGATCTACAAGTAGTTCCTCATACAGTACTTAGTAGAATAGAGTCCTACATTATTTCTTCCAGCAAAAGTCAGGCTTTACAGTTCTTGAATTCATAAGAACCTTCTGAAATTTTAAAACATCTAAGTAGCATACACATCATCTATTTTTTAAGCTATTCTTAACCTACAAAGTCTTATTTCTAATGATCTTACTGAAAAACAAACAATCCCACTCCAAAGCAGCTTCAATTATTTGATACATTTAAACCTTCATTTGTGAACTCTCATTAGAGAAGAACAGTATTGCTATACACTTTAGTTTAGTTACATCTTAACATGGAAATAATGTCATACAGAAGAATGCAAAAAGATGTTTTTTTAACTTATTAAGGTGGAACAATTTTTATGTACCCATGCCTTGGAGAAAGGACATTTATTCCAGGTAGGAATTTGTAGGGAAAAAGAAACTCCATAACAAAGAAGAAAAAAAGGATGAATTCATAGCATTCAACACAAATTGCTGCAGATTAAAACCATTTGAGAGTGACTCAGAACAAGGTGAGCACACTGTTGACAGCCATTATTCACACTGCCAACATTCCACAGAATTCTTCCTTATTAGAGTATTTTAATTCAGTGAAGCTGCACCTGTAAATACAAAGTTCTGAAGAGGGTTAGCTCAGCCTAGCCTGGACTGGCAGGCTGTGCAGCATTTCTTCCCACACTAACTGCTGCACTATTTAAATATTCCAAGAACACTTCAGCTCAAAGCAGGTATCTAGTGATTGAACTATTGATGAGTAAGAAGTAAATTTGAATGGATAAAGAATTGAGCTAGTAGGCCTCAAAAGATTAATTGTTTAGTTGAAAGCTGAAGGCATAAACGTTACATTCCTAGCGGAGAAACTCCCAGCAGGGTTTGGTAAACAATCTGGCCATTCAAGACACTCACACACAAGTACTTCAGAATTACAGATCCTTTTTATCTTCAGCTTCAGCAGCCTACCAAACAGCTGCACAGACTTACACCATGGGTTTCAAGAGCACTACTTCCACATGGGTTATCATCAATCTTTAAGCAAGACTGCCACCATCTATCATGCCACCATGATAGTATTATGTGGACCCTGGCTGAGAACATGCTGCACAAGTAAACGTAAATAGGGAGACAAGAAACACACAGGTCAGGACTGCCCTGAGAACCCAGCCACATCCCAGGGGGACCCCTCTGTGCTGCACACACAGATGCTGCTATGCCAGCCTTCTGACAGGAGAACAGTCCTCTCTAAACTACGCTTATAATGCTCTGTAACTGTTTTGCAGAGTTAATTAAAAAGTATGAGCAGCAAAGACCATGTTGAGCCTTAACAGTGCAAAAAAAACTTTTTCAACATGCTTGCTTATCAGCTTTGTATTTATTAGAATTAACAAGAACGCATCAGCTATTTTTAAAAAGTATAGTAGTAACATCTCAGTCCACACACATTAAGCAGAAAACTAAATATTAATCAAAAATTTTAAAAGGTCATTTGGGAGCATAGCACTTCAGCAGGAAAGGACCACAGCTTTATAGAGAAGCCTAGCTCTACATCAGCACTAACCCCTACCTTGTTACTTGAAGTTTTATGCCCACACAGGGCCTCAAGAACTCCAGGAGGAAGGAGGCAGACTGCCAGACCAGCTCATACCACTGGTCTGAATCTTCCCTGCCCTTCACTGTATCTTCCCTGCCCACACTGAAGACACTAAGGAAATTTCCTAGCTCTAAAGCCTACTGTCAATTTATTCTAACAAAGCAGATCTGTGGACAACAGCTAGGCTTCCCTCACTCTAAGTTAATCAAGCTTTACAATCCTTCTGAGGGACACAAAACCTCACATTATACCCTGAAGAAAAAGATTAAATTACTAGCCGAGGATCTTGAAGGTCAAACCTGCCTGTGTAGTTTATTCTTCCTTAACTAGACAGCATCTGATACAACTCCTCACTGTAGTCTGTTAAGCAGCCTGACACTATTCTCATCTCAGATCATACTTGTTTCCTTTATTCTAACATGCATTTACTCTCACTGTCTCAGAAGTGCAAACACTGCATTTTATAGTTGCTTTTATCTTCATCAGGAGGGCACCTAAGTAGCACCCAACAAAGAAGCCATGCTTCTTTAATTATTTGATTTGAATACATTTAAGACACATTTTGAAATTATTAATATCAGTTTCAGATTCCCCCTTACACCCAGGCTTACAGTAAAGCCCCCAGATTGTGTGCCCCAGAGCACACAGTGCTGAAGAGCTGGGTAAAGGAGGGGAGCAGCAAAGCTCTTTGCAAAACTGTGGTGGGAAAGCACTGTACAGCCCTCAGTGCAGCCTGTGTCAGCACCACAGCCTTCTAAACGAGGTAATAAGAGTTTGAAACTGCACGGATGGATTTCGGACAGGCAACCAAGATGAGAGAAATCTTTTTTTTTTTTTAATCACACCAAAAATGTCTCCACCTGGTTACATATGAGGTCATAAAATATCACCAATTACAAGAGCATTTCTCCCCAGGAACACCATTTCAGAAAGGAAGTAGAAATCCACAAAGGTACTCATTACACTTAATACCTTCACTACCATCTAATTTTTTAGACCACGTTATGAGCTCCCCCATTAAATGCAAGTATTGCAGACCAGTTTCAATTAAGATTATAATCACTTGTTGACATTCAGTCAAACTTCTCAATTTGTTTTAGTTCTAAAAACACAATATAATACTTGTACAGTCTTCAGGCAGGAAAACCATATGTTTCCCCTTCAAGTACATTTTTAACAATGCAAGTTATTCATTGAATGAACCAACCTGCCTGAAAAAATTAAAAAGACAAAATTGAAACCTTCAGCTTTTACATTTATAACTAATGTTATCATAACCAATTCGAAGAAATGAGACATGGAGTAATGTATTATTTGCCTTAATTCGAAGTGTCAATGTGAAAACTTTAGTCCTTCTAATTAACCTCTTCTCACTTCCCATTTAAAACTAATTATCTTAAATGAGCCATTAAACAATTCTGAATGCAATAAAAAGACAAATGGCTGCAAAGTACTAAATCAGACAAGAAGGAAATACATGGGTTTATTTCCTAGTAAAAACAATCACGTCTTCAACGGCAGAAGCAGTAACTTTCTTTCAGCCTTTGACCTTCCAGTGTATGAGAAGTAACACTTCCACTCCCTATAGAGTGGGCAAGGTTCACTCCCTATGCAGAGGAACACCATTTTAGAGGGATGGGCAACTTTTTCCACCAGCTATTTAGAAATACTCTCCATATTCAGGCCTCTCAGACAGCTCATGTCTAATAACTGCTCTTCTACCTAGCAAGCTGTATGACAAGGAGGCACTTCTCTTGCCAGAGTATTTTTCACAGCCAGGTGACTTTGGTTTTTTTACCCAGTTTACTGTGTTTAACTAACACATACATTTGTTAGGCAGATTAATGATTCATAGTATCAATCAAGTGAAAAACAGCAGTAAACTACGTTCTCAACTCCTCTGCCTTCTTTCACCTCTCGACTCTCCCCTGTTTAAAGCTCATGGTGAATTCAGACATTTTCCCTCATACCTCCTTTGGAGTACTTTTGACAAGTCTTCCTGACTCCCAGTGACCAAAATCTGCCCTTTGCTGTTTTATCAGAAGACAGCATCCCTCTGAGGGGATGTGTGCCTCTTCCCAGGAAACCCATGCCTGCCTGGGCTTTTCACCTAGCCCAGCGTGAAAGAGGAAACCTTGAGAAGGGTACTAAACAAAACAGAACAAAGGAAAAACTGAAATCCCACAATGCAGCACTGCTATCACTGAACTGTGGCCTGGCCAGTTACTGATTTCCAAGTTCATTTCTCTCACAGAAACTTTCTTAAGAAGTTCTCACACTTTGCATGGGCAATCCAAGTTCTTAACAGAGAAGCAGGGATCACTCATATCACAATTTAACTATTGGAAAAGTTTCCAAATACTGAAAATGGAGAAAAGACTAGGAACTTTCCAGCCATACTGAGGGAGTAAAAAGGAAATAAACTGAACCCCCTTATCAAATTAGTGCAGGAGGAAGTGAATGCTAGTAGGGCTGGAAACCAGGGATCCTGCTATTAAGTGGTCAGATACCAGGCTGCACAAACTTGTGCTACTTTTTCCTAAAGCCACATAAAAAAACAAAATAAAACAAAAAAATAGACTCCAGTCATCATATTGTTTGATCAGGAAGACCAGGCTAGGGATCTTAAAGTCAGCAGGAATAAAATCAAAGTGAACCAAATGGAAGTGTCCTCCTACTATGGAAGAAATTGTTTACTTTAAAGGAGACCAGAAAAAAAATGTATTCCCTGTATGTACTATAATTAAAAGTGTAATACCACGATTTTAGAGGTGCTCTGCACTCTGACTGATTTTCAGCTCTGTCATGAAAAATAACAGGTACACGGCCAGGAGTCAGATTCAGGGGTTTATTCTACCTGAGTTCTTGTAGTTTTGTGCAGACTCATACAAGACACAGCTGTCTAAAATTCCAACAGGCAAGTCTGGATTTAAGTAAAGTCCTAGATATTTGCTACTTCCCTTATAGAAAGCAAGTGATGTGCTGAGCATATCTCAAGAAGGAATATTTAGCTACACATCTTAAGAATTCGTACTTGCCTTAATGCCATTTCCCACAAATAGGTGGAAGTGACCTCTGTTCTCATAGGGAGAATATAAAAATCAATTTATTTTTAAATAACTGTATCATTTAACAGAAGCTGTGAAACAAACTGACATCATGACTGATTGAATGGAAATAGCTCACCACAAAAATCGAATTAGCTAATGCAGAAAGGTGTAAAGCAAGATGAAGATGCTTTCAGGAAGCACAACCCTTGAAATTTGCTGAGGCTCTGCAGTCTCCAGCAATGGAGTTTGTTTTGTCTCAAAGAAATATATCTACATCAAGGTATAATATTACATTTTTAAAAAATCAACAGAAGTCACACAGGAATGTGAGCATAGTAATAAATATTTTCATTTTAAAAAGTAAGTAACACCATCAGTTGCATTTTGGAAACATTTTCACCAGCACCAGTGAAACTTATGTGTTAAAGGTTTAAGCACTCAGCTCCTGTTCTGTAACAAATATACCATGGTCGTAATTGCATCCATTTTGTGTCTCCTATTCCCCCAGACAGAATTCCTCAATTCAAACTGAAATTAAATCCTAGATAGCAGTAATGGTGGAACCCCAGTTCACATAAACATAATGCAACTATTATTAAGTGGTCTTCCCTTTATATTACTATAAACAGTTTTATTCTTCAGCTACAAAATATCTTATTACCCACAGACAAATTACTGTGAAGCCCACCTACAGCTACAGGCTCAGCAGGAAGCATATTTAATAGCCACCAATTATATTTATGCAAGAAATTTTGCCTTCTCAGCAAAAGGAATAGAGAACCTATTTTATTAGAGATGTGACAAACCCACATTTTCAATAGCTCTGTGACAAACATGTAATTGGTCTTGGTATTTGCTGACCACAGAGTAAAATAAATCTTAATGAAAGAACACAATCTGGCCAGCAAAGTACAGTTTTGCCACTATGAAAGAACAATTGGGAAAGACCAGTGGGAGTAATGCAAGGATGACTGGAAAAGGAGATGCAGTCAGCATATTTTGGGGCTGGATAAAGTTGCCCCCAGAGTACACTTCACATCACAGTTAGACCCCAGTAATTCCAATTTTCTTCTCTTTTCCTTCAGAAATATCATTACAATAAAAATAACACCACTTACATGAGACGGTGTGATCGTTAACATCAATACACTGTAAAAGTATTTTTAAGCATCTGAGCAACTGTCAAAGAGCTACAATATTTGAAAAATATATGCCTATTTTGGATTTCATTCTCTAAGTTAAGCAAAAATATAGCAAACTTATCCCAGCAGGCCTGCAGTCAGTGTGACTGGTGTGTCCATCAGTTAAACAAGCTAAGGAGTCTTTTAACTAGCAGACAGAAGGCTTTTGTGACAGTATCACAATTTGAACTCCTCAGAGCCTTTACAAAATGCAACTGCTTTGTTTCAAGGAGTTTTATTTGTAAAGCAGATCATTCCAAAGGCAAGGCCCAAAGGTTAAAACTAGTAATAAAAGGAAGAGAGAAACAAAACTCCTAATAAAGTCTTATTTTGGAATCCTTGCTTTAGCTGAGTAACGTGATCCTGCATAACAGGAGTCATCTGCGACTGTTCGGGAAGTAAGAATAAGTTAAAAGAGATTTTCAAGCTTTGCTCACCACTCAATACTTGAAATTTTGTGTTTGTGGTACTGAGAAAGTTTATCATACTAGTAGTAATAATCTTGTTAACACGAGAAGATTGAGAGCAGTAAGTTCAAGTGAAACTGAACATCCCAGTGAAAGTTCAAGCTAGTGTGAAGAAAGGAAATAGTTAACTAACGCTAACCCTTAGACCATCTACAAGGAGTATGTGGTAATCAGATCAAGCACAACACTTCAAATATAAGCTGAGCAGTAAATTTTGACCACATGACAGAAGTCATGAGACTTCTCTTTCTTGTCATCTCAAGCAAGCTTAACCACTACCCTAGACCTCTCTCACGTAGTCTCACAAATAGGTGTATAAATTTGTCAACCTTCTGTCTAAGAAATAACCAAGCAATTGCTGGCACCATATTAATGCAACAACTTTCAAACACACATTTTTCCACCTAGCTCCAAATGAAGAATTACAGTTCGCAGTTACACAACACCAGCGCTAGTACTGAACTAGAGATCAGCTGCCAAATTTTCACAGGAAAAGATCCTCCAGAGTGGGTTGATAACCACATAACAAAGCACCAAACAGCTAAATCCTCTCATCAACTGTACCTGATTATTTTTAGGGGTGGAAGGAGGGAAAATCTGTTTAGAATGGCACATCCATGTACTCTTGAGAGTGAGCTCTCATCACCCACCTAGTCTCAATGAGGTAAGCAGTGTATGTTTCTTGTATATTCATGGCATTCCTCCCAGTCCGCTTTTCAGCTTCTGAAACCGTGATTTCCATTTTCTTTGCCAAACAGTCTTCCATCTTTTTAGAAGAGGAAAATAAAGATTCATGTAACATTAACCACACAAGGCAAAGGCTACTAACCCTGCCTCCCCTTCTCCCACACCCCATTTGTTCAAATAAGACAGGTCTCTGTGGGATAAAGGCTTTGACAGGGCTTCGCTTTATACCTATGTTCTGTATCACATTTGCAAATGAAAACTGAAAACCTGCTTTAGGGGGAAAACAGAAAAGTCAACAAACTGACAACTTCAGGTACCAAGAACCACCCTGCGCGGGGAGGCTACAGAAACGAGAAATACTTTTCTTTACAGGTAACAAAGTAACTTTAAAAAAACAAACAAACAAACGAACTAACCCCAGCACTTTCTATCCAAACACTTCCCAACCAACTACCAGCGAATTCCTCCTCAGGACACCCGGGACACATGTAGCCACCTCTCCCCTTTCACGGGAAACAGAATATATCCGGACCAAGATGTTTGTCTTCTAGTCTCTCAGAGGAGGATCGTTATCTTTTATACATTGGCCGCCAGAAATCAGTATGGACCACACGCCCACCATGCAAAGGCAGAGCTGCACTGAACAGGGAGGGGGAGTAACTTGTGAAATTAAGGGGGGAGGGGAAGACAAAAAGATAATTTATTATAATAATTAATAATCTGGCAATAGGGACGAGGACAGAGGGTCTGTCACAAAGCTCTGTGACAGCGGCCAGAACGGGGCTGCAAAGAGAACCCCACAGCTCAGAAGGTCGGGCTGCAAGCTCCGCTCCGCGCCGCACCGAGCAGGGCTCGGCCCCAGGCAGCGGGGGAAGGGCTCGTCCCACCTGTAGCCCCTTCCCGCCGCGGCGAGCAGCGCTGGGCGAGTGCGAGTGCTCGGCGCCGGCCTCCCCGAGCCCCGCCGCCCTCCCGCCCGGCCCGGGCAACGCGCTCAGGAAAGCCCGGTGCTCGCCCGGCGGAGCAGGCCGTGAGCCCGGGGAGGGGGACGCTGCCCCTCCGCCACCGCCCTCCGCACCCTCACCGCGGCCAAGGGCTGCTCCGGGGCCGGGAGGGCGCCGTCGTCTTCCTCCTCTTCTTCTTCGTCCTCTTCCTCCTCGTCCTCCTCCTCCTCCTCCGGGCGGCTGTCGCTCGGCTCGGGCTCGGTGCTCTCCATGGGGCTCGGGGGCTCGGCCGCGGCGCTCCGCGCAGGCGCTGAGCCGGGCTCCGGGCAAGCCCATGGCCGGTCCTAGAGCCGGGCCGGGCCGGGGTGTGTCCGCGGCCGAGGGCTGCGGGCGGGGGCCGAGGTGAGCTGTCCCGCCGGGCCTGGCCCCGGCCCTGGCCGCCCTCCGCCTCCCGAGCCCGTGTGCAGGCTCCATCCGGGGTGCTGCCGGCGTCCTGCCCGCCCTGGTGCCCAGAGGGGCTCGTTGGTGCCCCAAGGGGCTCACTGGTGCCCCTCGGCAGGGACAGCCCTCGCTGTGGTAGTGCTCCGCTCGCCCACCGGCAGCCTTGACCCTCCTGTCCCAGTCTGGGACAAAGCTTCCCCCTCACCCGCACTCGTACCGCTGTAAATGGTTATTTCTAGGATTTGTTTGTGGTGTTGTTCCCCTCTTAGTTCTCGGGTCACCGAAGAGTTCCTCGTGCCATGCTTGGCACACCTTTCCTACTTGGTTTTGGTTTATTTTTTTTCTGACAGTCTGTGTTGTTATAGCAAATAACACACCTTGAACAAAAAATACATTCCATAGAAATAGGAAATATTGCAGATATTTTCTCGCCTTTCGTGTACAGCAGACTTTGTCACTTTCCTTTATTGAGTCTCTTTCAGCAGCCATTCACTTTCTCACAGGATGTTTGTTAACATTAGGCAGCTTGGGTTATTTTTTTTAAAGCTCACCAGCCCATTATTTCCCCACTCATTCCTTTACTCATAGTGAAAGATTCAGTCGTGTTGTGCTCCTTCTGCCTTACCCTCCTGGCTGCCCAACCTTTTCCACCAGCTCCCTCCCAACAGTGGCTCGACATCAAGAAGTGTGTTCTCCTGCCCACCGTCTCTGCTGGGCAGCACCCAAGGGTGTTCAGTTCTGCCACACTTCCTCAGGAGGGATTGCAGTGGGTAAAATCTGCCAAGTTGAGCTCTGGGGAAGCCTCTGACATTATTTAATAAATATTTAATTATTTAATAAAAGCCCCAGCTGTCCCATTTCTTCTCATTGAGCAGGTACAAACCTCCCTGAGCATTTCCGTCATTCATTGTCTGTCTTTTTAGAGAGACATTCCAGCAAGTCCACCCTGCAGTCCCTACAGAACATCACACACTGTAGAAATATATATGTATATATATATATACAACTTCACTATTGAGTTTATTCCCTCATGATCCCATGGTACCTACAAAGTCCCTGGGGGACTGGCAACTGGACAACTGCTCCTATTTATTCCTCGTTCTCCAAATACCATTTTGGACACCCAGAAAAAGTGCCATTGTTCCCTGGTTTACATACTACGTCAACCCTTGGGATTTCCCATTTTTGAACCAGATTCATGTCCTTTGGTTCAGGCACTACATTCTTTATTATTCTCATGTAGCTTTTTATCTTTTCCTACTCTTTTCATACCCAGGTTAAAGGCCACCTCAGGGGATTACAAAGTTGATATTATAGGTTTCTTTCCTTTGCTTTTTTCTACTTTGTGTAGGAAATGGGGGTTTTTTAGTGTTGACCAGAGATGAATTTGCATACATTTTTCATCCAAAAATTAATCTTTTTCTTTCAACAACAATTAAAATAAATCTCAAAATCCCCTTTGAAGACCCCATGAATTAATATTTGGCGTCTGGTTTCTATTCTGTTGTCTTCAATGTTTATTCAACTTTTTCCTCAGATTGTTTGAACTGATACCTCAATCTGTCCTTTCCCACCCCTCCACCACTGTAGCTGGATGGAGTTTCCCAAGCTTTTCCACAAAAGGCTTTTCTAAAACAAAAGTTTTTTTACAAGTATGTGAACTGTGATTTGTCCTCTGAATAGGACTGATTCAAGATTTGTTTTCTAAACCCAAGGTCCAGTTTAGATGTAAAAGCATGATTGCACGTTGTAAGACACAGTCTGTTTTTCATTAAGCTATGGTTTTCTTATGTTTTCTCAAGATGTACATTAAGATACATACCTTGTATCAATTACACTTGCATTTGCAGCATGTGCATACTGAAATTTTTCTGATCCATATCAGTGATATAATGGAAATATTTATGTGAAACTCATGCAGGATATCATACTTTGTACTAAATATTTTTGTTATGGAAACAACATTATCAATAAAGTACAGTAATATACTGTAGGTCTAATATTCTATGATTTCAAAAACTATTTTCACCTCTGAATTTTCTTCATACTACTAAAAGATGTGGAGAAGAGTTAAAACATTACATATATAGGATGAGGGTAATGATAGAAGTGCCCAAATCCAGATGACTGGGAGCCTGGGTAGTCCTCACGTACATTATAGCCTGGGGAGTTTAGAAGAGAGTGAGATGTCTTGAAAAAGCCAGTGTGCAATGGAGAGATCTTCAATAAGCACCAAAGTCTCCAGCAAAGAGCTCTTCCTGAGCCACATTTCCCTACCTCAGCCTGCAAAGTGGGATAACAGTATTTTCTCAGAGCATTGTGCTGCTCTCAGGAGAACTTCCAGAACTTGTGCTACTTTGGTCAAAGTAAGCTGTAGTGTGTCCGCCTAGCTAGGCACAATCATTCATGCAGCCAGGGTCTCCCTGGACCCCCACTTGTCAGGATGTGAGTCCAGTTTCCTGCAGGTCAGTCTAACCAGGACACTCTCATGCTCTTCAGCGTCTTCACTAGGCAGTATGTTCCTTGTTCTTCAACTTCAAGAAGGCAAATTCTGCTCAACTTCCTACCAACAAGTCTCTGCAATCTCTGAAACTGCCCTGACTCATTACACTCTCTGGAAAACAGGGAACTCCATCTTTTTTATTCTGTAAGTCTATGTGTTTTAATCCTACTGTTAGACTGGATAGACTCCTTTGATGGAAGAAAGCTAAGCAAGGCATATTACCTTATAAACTATCTTCCTGCTGGTTTTTGTAATATTATGTGTTTTTATTGGATCTTTTGACAGGCTGTGTTGTTCTAGCAAATAACACATCTTTAAAAAATATGCTGAATTAATGGGAAATATCTCAGATATCTCCCCCTTTGTCACATTATTTATCAGTATCTTCATTTAGAGTTCCTCATCCTTCAACTTCTTAGAAGTAGTTGCAATTAAAAGATAATTAAACCACCACCAAAAACCATCATGCTACTGAAAACTACAATGAAAACACCTAAAGCAGTGGCTCTGCTTTGCATCTATCCTGCAACACCTGCAGCCTTTCAGTAACCTCAGGAAGAGAGACTAAACCAGCCAATATTGCTGCTGACTGCGTATCCTGTGCAGGATCTGGCTGGGCTGCTGCTCGAAAGCAGGAAGGTTCAGGACACGGTAGATTCATGGAGCAGCACCCTGGAGCTGAGGACCCACCATCCACACCACACATCTTTTAGCTGATAATTTTTAGGGTGCCTCTAGCTCATTCCCAGGGATTGGCCACCCTTCAAACCTTGTGGTTTAGCTGCTATTGTAAAAAAACCTAGTGTGTGCTTGCCTTAGGACTGCCTTGTAACACAAGCCAAAGCAGGAAGGCCAGGAGTTTCTCTTCAAAAGCACATTCCTGATCCATGGTTCAGGCTCCTGGATCCCATCATAGTTTCACTACCAGTAATAATAATACAAAGATCATGAGTCAGGCTGTCAAAATGCTCCCACTTCCCTCTACAGGCTAATTCCTCCAGAACTGAAGGTGTTTGCTCTCCAGAGGCGTCCGGCAGCCAAAGTGATGCCAGGTTGTGCTGTTGGTCTTCAAAGATTGATCCTCACTGAAGACACTGGCATCTGTCTGCATGTGATGTCCATGGTATGATGGATGCAGCAGAAAACAGTGTTTGCTTAGGATCCCTAAGAAAACACAGAATAGGAATGAATGTTAAGGGATTATTAGTAAAATGCATGTGTAGCTGTTTCAGCATGGAAGAGTTCAGGAAGAAAAGTAGGTGAGTTCAGGCTCCCCATAGACGTATTTCTGTCATCTAAATATCTGAGTAAAATGATCACTAAAGAGTAGGAGAATCAGCATTTTGTTGATTTTCCAGAGAAAGAGTGGAAGGAGTTTTGGGTGGCTTTTGGAGTGGGGAAAATCACTCAATTTCACTCAGTCTGAAACTGGTAGCAGTGGTTTCCATCCAGTTCACCAATGTCATATCTGGATGCATGAATACAACCAAGAAAACCAAAACTAATTATCCTAGGTTTCAATATAGATGTTTTAATTATTCTCTTACCCCCTCCACAAGCTGTGGGGCACTGGTTATTATCTCCTGCTATAACTCACCCCTGATAACAATTAATGAGCTATCAAGAACTAACCACATGACTCATGGAATTATCTCATCTTTTTGTGAGATGCTCCACCCAGGAGGGAGGAGTCAAGCATTCCCACCTGGATATAACCTGGGCTTTTGAACTGCACCAGCCCCTGTCTACTGGATTCCCAGAGGACAAGAGCTACCACTGGACCTTCAGGTGGAGACCAGACCTTCCACAGGATCACTGCTTCAACCTAACTTCACTTGGACTGCTATCATCACCCTGACTTACAGGGTGTCAGGTTGTATCTGATTCTGTCAGTGTTTCTTCTTGTATTATTGTATTTATTTTAAATTTTCCTATTAATTATAATCCTGATTTGCGATCTCCCACTGGTTTGTTTTCAAACGAATACACTAATCCACATTTTGGAAAGAATCTCTACAGACACATCAACAGTATGAATGAAAATGTATTGAAAGTAGCCTCAAAAGCAGCTCAAAGTGAGCCACGAGAAAACTTCAAAGGAAGAAAGCCAGATGATTTGGGACATAATTGGAGAGAAAAAAACAAGCCAACTTAATAACATTGCAAATGGTAGAGATGGATAGGCCTTTACTTAGTCTTGATGCTGCTTTGGTCAAGGAACCTGTTACTCACAGTCTGTGAGAAGTTAGGCACACTGCAGGGTGCACATCTTTCTCAGGCAACTGTTGCTGATGGCACAGTGAAACCAAGGTTGTGCTCGTAAGATGCAGAAGTGATGACATTTCTGGGGTTTAGTTAACTGCCAGGATGACTTGGGGGTGGTTTAATATGAACACATAACATAAAAACAAATCCATACTCATGGATTTGTGCTCACTAGTAGAAGTTAAGTCCCGATCCTATCAGGGAGCCATTTCCCTTAGACCTGTCTTTTAACACTTCAAAGTACAAAACAAATTCTCCTCACAACAAAGACACTCATGGACCTCAGCTGAATCCCAGTATCACTACTAATTTAACAGATTAAAAAAGAGCAATGCAGATGCAATAAGCATTAGTCCAGCTGTGTAATGTGCAGGCAATCAAGAGGGCCAAGGGGATATCCCCTGACTGCACAAGTAAACCTAACACTTTGTGTTGTAGTCAGTCATTTTAAACCCAGTGGCCCTGCTAGGATCTCTGGGGTCTGGGAAGCATGGAGGAGGTCCAGGGAAGCTCAGGAGCATTGGCCCTTGTGTTAACACTGCCTGGGGCATGGTGACATGGTTCCCTTCTCTCCCTCCACATTCCCTGTCACTTGAAGGTGATCTTGCCCCCTGGGAATAATAAGAAGTTTGGCTCACCTGGATCTGGCACATGTCCATCATGGCATTATCCTGTGCAGGGGTATTTAGTGCCCATGATAGGAGCTTCAAATCTACTGCTTGATTGCTGAGCTTTGCCTCCCACAGTGGAAACCCAGGCTGTTTGAAACCTTCCTTTAAACATATGCTATATTGTTTCAGGTGTCCAAAGTTTTATTTTACTTCTCTAGTAAATATCTTCCAGCTCCTAAATGAGAACTTTGGGAATATTGCTCCCACAATGCAACTTAAAAATCACCCTGCAGAAACCTTACGTTCCTCAGCTTAAATCCAGCCTTCAGTGTGTCTTGAGTTATGAGGCTATCCAGACCACTAATAGAGGAGCAGGGGAATTTACACCAAAAGGAATAAACAAGCCAACAATAAAAATAACCATTTATCTCTTCTTCCTCCCCAGTGTCTTACTCAAAAGGTCAATGTGTTCTTTCATGGAAGCAAAGCTCTGTAATGTGAGTTTAGGCACTTTAGGCTAAACCCCAGAGTTCTTACTCACTTTTCCCCAAGTAACTTTGGTGGATTTTTAGTTTGAATTTTTTCCTTGGATAAAGTCTAAGAAATAACTAGGTTCTCCAGAACAGAGCTGGTAGTCAGAGAAAAGCCCAGGTCAGTGGGGCACAGGCTGAGGGGCTCCCCAGTTGCCCTGGGGTGACTCATGGAATAGCACTAGGAAAGAAACAAGATCCCAGCCTCACTTCCCTCCTCTTTTTCAGATGAGGTTTGCTTGCAGTAGCCTCAGCTCAGTGAACTAGAAATGCAGGTTGCAGGAGGATGCATCTAGCTCTGTGCAATCTTACACAAGGGCTGAACAGAAAGACAGGCAGGTTCCCCCTGCACAGAAAGCAGCAAGCAGTGCCCAGTGGCAGTTTAGGAAAGCAAACCCTGCCCAAGTCATCATGGCAGCTTGTTCTGCCAAGGAGAAGGTCTAACACCATCTAAAAATAAGTACAACTGTTTAGGAAGAGCAGGACATGCATTGATCCCCAAAAGTTTCCTGTTACAGAGCTTCTTGTAGAAATCCAGCTGCCTTGTAAAGATGCCATTGCATGGGACAGCTGCTGTCTTTGCTCTCATTTCAGTGAGATCTGGCCCCAAATCTCTCCACAAGATTATTCTGCAGACAGGACAAAGCATTTTATAGGGTTCAGTTTGGCTCAGAAGTTGTTTGGGATTGCCTGGAATTTTGGAAAATGCAGATTCTGCAGCTCAGGGTCCCTGGCTGCAGTGACATTGTGCAGGCTTCCTGCTGCCTTCCCAGGTTCTGCTGCTAAAAAAATAATACCCTATGCTTCCCTTGCACTTCCAAATAATACAGCACATTTTGTCAATGTCCACCATTGTTTAAAGCCCCTCTGGGCTCCTGCTGGGGACATTATTTCTCTCCAAGTTTCACAGGCAGCAGGGGTTTCTTCCTGATTTTAAAGAGGGCTCCCATGGATCATGAATAATCTGTGATGTTGCTAACACAAGCCTTATCCAGTTGTCTTGTAACACACACAAGAGTTCACATCTGAAAACCCAACTGGCAGTCTGAGAAATCCATGGGCATTTTGAAATGCTTTGAATCCAAGAGAGGAGGATTGGCAGGTCACCCCAAGAAACCACTGCGCACAAAGCAGTTCCAATATGTTTATTGGAGAATAAGGTCTTTCTGAAAGTTTGCTGAACATTTGCTTGTCCTTAGTCCTCAAAGGCCTCATTTGATCTGTGGTGACCCGGGCCAGGGACATGCAGGCATTTCCCCATGGAGGACAGGCTGAGCTGGTTTGCATCTGGGCACCCTGAAGGAAGTCAGAGCAGACCAAGCAACTGTCTGCAAAGAGAGTTTAGCAGCTGTGTCTGTACCACATCTCACATCTCCCCTTCTTCCTTTTTAAACACAGAAGAAGGGAAAAGAGACACCGTTATTTAACTCCCTAACAGAATCATTTATATAAATAGTTTACAAAACAAGTGGGTGCAGATTATTAGAATGATGGATACAAAGAAAGGGCCTTCAAGTACAATGGAGCAAAACATTCACTGTAATGAACACACAGGTACACGAGCATACATAGGTACACCTCAAACTGATCAATGAACTAAAAAATGGGTAAATAAAAAGCTTGAGATTCACTGAATCTCTCATACAGTGTATGCATTAATAATTAGTCAATGCATTTATCAATAACTATAAAATATTACCTTACTTTTCTGCCTGCAAAATGCTTTAATAACAACATCTCTTTCTCTGCCACATTCAAATACATTGATCTGAAGGACTGGGGTAGATCATAGGGCAAGAGTTTGAGGATTTTACTCCTCCTTTTGCCTCTGATTGTGTTAACAATCAAGGAAAGTCAGAATTCTGCTGTGTTTCACAGTTTCCCTTTTGTAAGTGGGATAATATTTCTAACAAGTTTTTGTAGAGCAGTTTGAGATCTTGGGGAGAAAGCAGATATTTAAATTCTCTATACTATTATTTTAGGCCCTGATTCAGGAAAACATATAAGTACATGTTAAATCCTACTGCTTTAATGGGTCGCAAGCACCTATTTTAGGCTAAGCTCACATTGATGTGGCCTTTCTGAAAAAGCTGCCCTAAAACTTCTAATTATCCCTATTAAAAATGCAGCCTGTTGAAGCTTATTTAAAAGATAATTTCTAAAATAGAGGGGGAAAGTAGTGAATTAATAGCAGCTCAGCATATCGAGGCATTACCTTTCGTGCTTTATTCAGATGAAAGAATCATGCAGGAGTACCCATGCCTTTTTGATTAGATGCATGCAGCAGGATTTAGATCCCCTTCAAAGATCCTTGGGCCGTATGGAGCCAGGAGCAGCTCCGCATTGACATCAGGAAAAAAAAAATCAAACTCTTTTTCTCAGAGCCTGACTTCTTCCCCCAGCTCCCCCCTCTCATATTTGTATATATGTCGAGAGGAGAGTCAGGCTTAGTTTGTTCATAAACTGCAGTTCCTGGGCGGACCCCACGCACAGCTGGGCTTTAGCTGGATCCGCCTTCCCGGCAAGCCTGAGCCGGGAGCCTCGCAAAGAGGGGCTCCGGGCTTGACAGCAGAAACGCAGGAGACTGGCTGCACCGAGGGAGGATGAACTGGTCAACGCCGTGAAGCCGGGCTTCTGGTTGCCAGTGGGATCCAGAAATGGGTTACTGGAGGAGACCGGGTCTGCTTTCCTTACTGCTGCTCTCCTTGTGTGAGTAGAAAAATGTTTCTGGTTAGGCAATGTTAAGCAACATACTCAGAGAGGTCGTTTATTTTTCCTTCCTCCAGCAAAACAGCTAATCTCTGATTTCTCCCCTGACAGCAATTAGCCAGAGGTTTGGAAATAGCAGAGAGTTTAGTAGAATACTCTGCTACGACTGCATCAGCTGCGTATTTCTCTCATGGCGAAGGGCGAGCGATTGCTTGGTGGAAAGTGCTGCGTGCTCGCTTGGAGCAGCTTGCCAGATGTCAGTGTTTACAGTGCAAAAATATATATAGGTCAGCATTACTTGTTGGAAGTTTTTATTTTATTGAGGGAGATTAAAAGCAACTGAAGTGCACCGCTGAACGATCTGGCTTCGACAGTGTCCAGATGTGGTGAAGTTTGCAGCTTAGAACTTTTATCAGCCCTGGTTTATGCGCAGAATTAATCGAACTATTAAAGAAGGAAAGAAGTGGGGAGAGGGGGAGGAGAAGTGTCTTTGTAACAACATCTGGTTATTCGGCAAACCTTTCCAGCACTTACGTAAAGATTTCTTTGTAATAAGTGCCCTGTTTCAGTTTTGATAGCACTTCTTCAATACTGTAGATAAAACCTTCCAGCAGCACTTGAAAATGTGCCCATCCGTGGTTTAACTTTTTCTTGTTTATATCTTGATGATTGTTTCATAACAAGGAATGGATTTGTATATAAGTGAGTGTGATATACACATCTCCTAAGTATGTGAGTGTGTCTTTCTGTATATACAGTCTATGTATGTGTATACATGCATATATCCCTACAAAGCATATATTTATATATTTGCATGGACACTATAAAGAGAACTCTTACAAACACAGACCTGTTGCCCTTGCTATAAAAATTTCAATGCAACTAAAATCACTTTTTGCTCAAAGTGATGAAGGAGGAGAATTATAACTCCAGTATTTTTGCATTCAAATGAAATCAGTGGGGGCAGAGATCTGTATCTACATTCACTTTATATGGGTCCCCCTATCTACAAGACCCAGGAATAAAAGAGTGATCGGTCAGTCATTTGTGTGTAGGCAAAAAAACCCGTGGGTGCAACTGTTGAAGCAGAAAGAACCAAAGTGGGGAGATTTAGGACATAGAATCTGGTTGATTTTTCAAAAAGTTACAGAGATCTATAGTATTCATTTTTGTAGATAATACCCTAAAATATGGTTTGAAATGTAGGGTGCTATACAGATAACATCCTGCTAACTTAATCACATTTGGAACAGGAATTACTACAAGTTATTATTTAAAGCACAGTCTTAGGTTGTTTTTTGTAAGAAAGAAGACCACTAATTATCCTTCAGAAATACCTAATTTTGGAGTTATTTAACTTATGGTTTCCTTTTTCTGAAAGGCAAGGTTTTAATCTGAAAGAAGCCAAACCAAAACATATCATGATTACTGAGTTCATCTGAAAGGTTATGTGAGTGATATGATGACAAAATATGCCTCTGTACAGGGTAAAAAAAGTACGCCAAGGCTTACTCTGTGATTCAGCTCATCAGTGATAGATGTTTTCTGGGACTACATCTACTTCCCTTGCATTTAGTGTTAAGATTGACCCTACAGTCATTCTGAGAAAGTAAAAGCACCCCAGGAGCCCACTTTGCACTGACATTAAAAGAGAAGGGAAGAGCTAGTTCCCCAAATTGACAGAATATGCACATTCAGCTTTTCTTCAAGCAACAAATCATACCACTCATCCAGCCTCTCGTCTAAGAGTCACAGCGGTGGCTTGGGGACAGCAGCAAAGTTGCTCCTCTTAGCACAGAGATTTAAGACTTGCCACTGAGCCCAGGCTGTGTGTCTGTTACCCCAGAATAACTCCAGCTGAGAATCTTTAGGGACATTGCTGCTGTCCCTAAGAGTTTAGCCCAAGGCAGCAGAGACCCCAGCCTGTGCTACATGCTGTCTATGCCTTTAATCTCCAACATGACTGAATGGCCATCATGCAGCACATCTGACCATTTCAGTTCATATGCAATGGGAAAAAAGGGCTCTAGTCTGACAGACCACTGAAATTCAGCTACTGGATTTCCCTAATTCTCCATGGACAGCTTTGCCAAGGCTTAAAAATATCCACCCTTAAACTTCTCCTCTTTGTGCGCCTCCAGTGCCTGCTGGAGGGCAGCATTTTTACATTGCTTTCTCTGCAGAAGGTGCAGACAGGAGCTGTTGTTTCACCACTGCTAACACAAACCCTCACACAAGTGACCAGAGACTCCTTCCTGGATGAAGAGCTGGTGCAATCCTGGACTTACCTGGACTGGGACAAAAAATAATAGGAACATTCAAAATTGGAAAACTGTCATACAGGGTGGGGAGCTGAAGGCTTTCAATGTCTTTAGTATGACCAGGAGAGAGCTAGGAGGTGAGCTGGCCATCCACAGCCAGGTCCTGGGAAGATGTTTTCTGGCAGAGGGCTTCCTCTTCTATGGAACAGAGATAAAACAAGATGTACACACTGGAAGCTAAAATGGGGCAATTTTGTGTTAGAGCACAACACAGGAAAGTTGTTCCAGCAGGTAATTACTCAGGCTTGGGATGTGGTAGGTATTTGTTGCTCAAAACCTTCAAGACTGCAAGACTACCTGCTTGGAACTCTATAACCTGTACAGAAACTACAGACTTGATAGCAGGATTACTGTATTGTGCACATGGAAACACTCTGACCTTAAAATTAAGGAGTTTTCCTGCCCTGTTTGCTATGAATATTGGGAAATTATCCCTCGTACTCCATCTGTCAGGAACAGGGCTCACAATAGGCGTGGGGCTGAGCACAGTCTCATCTCACAGAGGGGACAGCAAAGCACCACAACGCTCTGACCTGTGGGGACAGCCTCAAGAACATGAGCTAAGTGTCACTGGTGTGACAACAGCTCTCAGGGCTGTGAACAGCCCCAGGAGCTCAGCAGAGCCTTTGTGCATCCAACCTCCAGAAGAGGATGTGGAACTCCAAATCTGCCAAGGCACATAGCACTTACAGAGGGAGAGCAAGCTGTACCCCTTGGGCTCTGGTGAGACTCCAAAGAAAGAGAAAGAAGATTTTTGAAATGAGGTGAGGTTGCTGATCTGCTGCCCCAAATCCAGAGCTCCCTGTTCTGGGGTTGGAGTCTGCTTCCCTGTAACTTGCTCTCCTGTTAAAATGCTGGTCCACTAAAATATCCTGATATTTTTTGCCAAGTCTCCTGGGCTCCCTTTGCCATTGTTGACGGCTCTACAGAGAGTGCTTTTGAGGGGTTCTCTCCTGGTAGTTGGTGGCTTTCTGAAGCCACATTCTCTTTCCTGCTTGCACAAACTGTTCCCCAAGTGCGCCTCTTCAGCTAAATATATAGAGCGTATAGAATTCATAAATCAGGACAGGGAGCTCCGGGGCTGTCAGAAAAGCATCTCTGGCTTTTGATCTGCTGGAGAAATCTCTGACCTATCCCAGGCTCCTCAGGCAGCTTGTTCAAGAAGTTGGCCTCTTATTTCTGAAGTCACCAGAGCTAAAACCAGGGGTTGTAGTGCCACGAAAATGCCAGCCTATTCCTCAGGCAGGGCAGCTATTGGGATTGCACCCCAACAGCAATGCATGCACAATTCAGGAACACCAGGTCAAACCTGAGCCAGTGGGAGCGTGAGGGAAGGAAAAAGACAGAGTCACCCTCCATTTCACAGGCATTTGCAGAAAGGATCTTTACAGGTCCAAGGATGAGCCAGAGCAGCCGAGCAAACCTCTCCTGCCAGGCTATGCAGCATGTGGAGGTGGCCACTGCCCACCCCAGGACAAAGGGCTGCAGGGCTGGTTGTGACAATCCATCTCAAGTAGCGTCATGTTTTGCTCTAGTATAGATTTAAGGCAGTCAAAACATCAAGGAAGAAATTACCACCCTCAAAAAACTCTGAGGGGCTACAAGAGGCTACAAACCCAGATTGGCTGGGTTGGTAGCTGGGTTGGGAGCAGGCACAGGATCCCACTGCCTGGAGGAGAAACATCCTTCAACACAGGCCAAATAAGAACAAAGATGCAACAAATTCTCCAGTTAGGAAATAAAAGGGGAAAACACAAGAAAAACCGTGATGGCAATGAGTCCTCTGCAATGTTGCAAGTGCATGAGTCTCAGCAAGGAAAGCAATGGATTATTCTGAATTCACCTTTACACATCTCCAAATCTGATGCTAATAGATTGGCATAAATTAGATTAACTGAAGGTTAAGAAGAGTGGCAGTTTACAACTATGCCAGATTTATGAAAACTGGCTTTTTTTCTCCCCTTGCACCTCCAGGTTTGCTTAGACTTGGGACAGGCTGGTCATCAGGAAAGTTGCTTCACTCTGTATTTTAGCAGGGGGCTTTGTGGAAAGAAGTACTTTTTGAAATATTCCATGCCACTTGAAATTAAAACACAATTTTCTAACAAAAACCCTCAAACAGCCAACACTAAAACTGATGTTTACTGGTGTTTTACTGATGTTATCACTATTTGATGATGGTCACAAAGGCATTTTTGTGTACTAGTAGTAAGTAAGTTTAGCCAGCTGCAATCATGATACTTGTTACTCCCATTAGAGACAGAGTTCTGGACAGATGCATCCCACGTATTCACTAAACATGAGGAAAGCAAACCTTGGCATTAAAAACAGGTGACTTGGGGCTTTTATTCTGAGAAAGAATTCCGCTCTGCTGCCTGAACTCCACAGCTTTATATTGCTCCGTGATTTGCTCTGTCGAGTTTATTTCCTCAGGACATTGTTTTCCTCTCCCCTTAGTGATAACTCTTTGCAATAACATTTGCCTTCAGCCAGGCTCCACAGTGTTGCAACTTGCCATAAACTAATGAACTCTCCCATAGATTGTTGTGTTTTCAAGGAAGCGCAACATCTGATCTTCTTATTAAAAAAAACAGTCCCACCAAGGAGACAAAATCAGCAGCTCCCACACGCTTTGCTCTTTTCACATCCCGAGTTTAGTGCTGTGTGCCAAGTGAAAGCCTTGCACTGGAAGGGGCCTCCATGCAGAAGGGAGATAACACCACTGATGGCTGCCTGCCCTATCAAACCTGGGGATTACAGCCAGTCCATGCTGGACCCCAACTGTGGGATAACATTTCCTTGGGGATCTTCAGGGGGAAGTGAAGAGGTGGCTGAAAGCTGTCTTGGCCCTGCTTGCATGCACATCCCTGAATTCAGGGTCAGCTGTTGTGATCCTGCTTCCGGAAAGGATCTGTAGCATCCATCAGAGTCATATTTCTTCTTCTTCAGTTGGTTCATCTTTTTGTTAAATCCCATGTAGGGTTGAAACTCTGCTGCCAGCTTCTGGTTACTGTCAAAATTTTAGGAGAAGTGGGAGAGCCTGCTTATCGTGCAATCCCCTCTGCAGCCCATGCTCCTACCAATTATGTGGCTCCAGGACTTACCCTTTCATGGAGCTGTTCCACTGCAGTGTTTTCCTTTCCATTGATAAGCCAGGAGCAAATGGCAGCTGATTTATATATCAGAAAATGTGTCCTGGTGTGTGGGTCATTAACGTGTCCAGCGGTGACCACAGCCTCCCAGGCTGTGCTGGACAGAGGGCTATGGCCCACGTGGACTCTAGCAGCCCAGGGACATACCTAAATCCATGTGCTACCCTTGACCACACGGCGTTATTTGGATTCAAGATTAATTTTTTGGTTTTTAGGGATCTTTTCACTCTTTGATCTGAGTGATTTGAAGCAACCAGCATGCTGTAGTTGGGTGGCTGATGTGCAGTTCCAGCTGTAGTAGGGGGCTGAGGTGTGTTCCAGTGGTGGCAGCTGCAGAGTGTCACTTTGCAGGGTCCTGTGCTCCAGTTCCACCCATGCCTCTCTCCAAGTGGACCACAACTCTCAAAGTAGTTGAAGCAGCATCGTATTAGACAGACACTGCCAGCAGGAAGACCTCTCACCTCCCCAAACTGTGTATGGAGATGTTCTCTTTAGCTCCATGTCAGTTACTCTCCACTGGACCCCAAACCCCAGTCTTTCTGGATAAATAGATGTCCAAAGAAAGCTGTCCGCAGCAGCTTCCACCTCAGCTCCAGAGTCAGTGCTGGTGAGGCCTGAAGGTTTCTGAGGGAAATTCCAGGCTGCCTTCACTCAGCCTGCAAAGCAATGTTGTCCTGTCCTTGTAAAATCCAATGGCAAGTCCCTGGCAGCCAGCAAACAGGGCTGGTTTATTGCCTTGCTCTGGGGTCCAGGGAGGGTGGAGCCCTGAAGAAATCACCTGAGCTGGCACTCATGGATGTCTGATATTGCTCCAATATCCAAATCTCTCTTAATCTCTTCAGTTCCTCCAACATCCCTGAGAAGATGTCCCCTCTGGGATCAACACACTTAGATCTTTGTATCTAGAAGGCCCAGACATCTGCTGAAGTTCCTGGCCACTGAGAGGGGCCTTTGCCTCAGATCAACAATGCAAAACCCTGGGATTTTGATACCCTTCTCACTTCAGCCATCCCAAACCAGAATGCTTAGCAGTATCCTGCATTGCCATAGTTCACCATGTACCCCATCAGAAAGATGGTATTGCCAATGTGGATTCATACCATGCGCAGCGTGAAAATCCAGAGGAAAAATTTCTTCACTTTTCCTGCAAAATCAGTAACTCAGCCCCCTTCCCAGAAATGGTTCTTGTGAGTGCCATGACTACAAGTGCTTCTTGTGCATTTACAACAAACACTGGTACAGATATTTCTTTCTAAAAATCCATTGGTGTTTCCAGGTGGATCATTTAATGAACTACAACCCATGCCATATGAACGGCTGTGTCCCGCTCAAGTGTTTGAGCAGGTTGCCAGTCAATGCAGCTGGAACATGATGAGGAACATCTGCTTGATGTTGCTTGATAAAACTTCCTGCCTTGGAGACTCTAGACATCAGCATCCAGCATGGAAGAAACTGAATCAGCCGCTGTCTTGCTGCGTAAAGCATTTTTTCCATGCTAGATCTATCCCAAAATTAGCCCCAAGCAGTCCATGATAGCAAACAAGACCCTTCTTCTTACAATGGGAAGTGACACACAGAGCCATAAGCTCAAGCAGTTGAATGAATCATCCTTCTGCAAATAGACCCAGGATACAAGCATCCACAGAAATAAGACCAATGGATCCCCCGGGAGCTCAATTTCTCCCATGTCTTTAATATGTCAAAAGGCACTCAGTGGAAGGAAATGCAGACATTCCCACCAGAGGCAGAAGCTTTGGCTTGGGGGTGAGATCTCAGCTAATATTTACTGTGGTTTTGCATACATGCCCTGTGCTCACCTGTTTGCAAAACAGCATCACAAGTGCTTTCCTTTCACCCTTGCCAGGGCTATCAGCTCTGCAACAGGCTGTGGCTTGGGAAGCAGCTCTCGGGCAGAAATACTGCTCAGCATATTCAGACCATGGCATGTCTCAGGAGATGTCCAGAGTCAGGATGCTGAGTGGAAAAGACAAGGTTCTACTGCAAAATGATGAGATCTTGGAGCAGGAGATGGTCAATACAGAACATTCCCACTTTGTCATTTCTTGCGTGCTGGAGGAGCAGCTTTGCCTCCTGAACCTCATCCCCTCCAGCTGTTGAGTCTCTCTGGAGCTGTGCTGCAGCTCTGCCCATGGGCTGGGACTTGTGGGAACTTTCTCCTATTCCTGCAAGTGGGATCTCTTGAGAGGCATTGCAAAGACACACAAGCTCCCATTACTTCCATGTGCAGAGAGAAAACACTGCAGGCTTTGCCAACAGGACTCTCGGTTCTGCTCCTGAAAAAATTTTCTTTCCAGAACCCTGCTCCCCCTGCCCTCCTGCCATAGCTCTCTTCTGCTTTTAAAAAAAAATGGAGAATATTCCATTTGAATTCAACCCTATTGGGCAGTGCTTTTTGGTAAGTTACAACACAAACTCCTTAAAAGACATTTTTTAAGAGATGAAGAAAGGCATGAAAGAAAAGAACACACCATCTATTTATATACTAAACATGGGACACTTCAGGAGAAGGGAGAAGGTTTTTAGCATCTGTAACCCAGGCTAGCTTCAAGTTCCCCCTGACAGCACAAATTACTTCATTACTGTTAGATCTGGCCTAAACAATGGCAAAACTCGACTTTGCATAATAATTTTAGCAGACATAAAGAACTGGCAGTGTTAGACCAAACTGATGACAGCACATGGATGGAGAATTCACAGAACATCTCTGCCCCAGCAGCTTGTCACACAATCCCTTGCAAGCCCTTTTTCTCCTTGGGAATCAAAGTAATACAGATGCAAAAAAATACAAACTAGTCAATCATAAGAAGTCCAACCAGAGATGAAGGGCAGCAGTTCCAGTCTAACATCTCTTTGTGGGCTCATCAAAGACCTTCTAGCAGATGGAAAACCGAATGTGTGCCAGGAATTTCAAACACTCCTCAGGAAGTTCATCTAAATCATCAGTATACCATTTGCACTTAAAACAGAGAGAACCCTGTTGCCCAAATGTGACCCAGATAATGTTTCTGACGTGTTTACCTATTTGGATGGTATCCTTAAATTTCAGTTCTATCTATTCATGGAGATCCAGGATTCATGCAGAGCCTGAAAAATATACAGAAAATTGAACTCCAGAGCATAATGTGATGATAATAGTAAAAAAAACCCTGACTGCTGCACAGAAGTTTTACTTGAATTGCAGTATTTTAAACAGAGCGGTGTCTGCTACTGACTTGCAGCTCTCGTGCTTTTGCCTCTTGGTTCACTACTGCTGCTTTCTCTGTGTAAAAGGGAGGACTCATGACTGCTGCATCATCTGAGAATGAGCTGCAGAAGCTGCAGTTAAATGGGATATTGGATAGACTGTTAATGCCTCTGCAGAAACAAGAGCAACAAAAATGATGGCAACAGCAGTGTGGAGTTGGTTGACTCTTGCCTTCTGACATCCAGCTCCAAGTCCTAAAAGTACTTTAAAATCCTCAGCAATTTCTGCAGCAACTTGCAACAAGATGAGCTCAAACAGTGCATGGCCAGGCTGTGACTCCTGCTCCCAGGCAGTGTGGGGGGTGGGAGAAGGGACTTACTGCTAAGACAAGAATTTAGTCAAAACCAGATCACTGCAAAGTGCTCTTCAAAGGGCTGAAATCTCAGAGCCCTCTGAGAACACAGCATGCAAATCCCCAATCACTAGAAGGCGCTTTCCAGTGGGGTTGTGCCAGCTTAGCCCTCTGCAAACCCCACTGGCAGCCCACACACCCCATGCCGTGATGTGCTGATAATGCATTGCCTCACCCTGCAAGGCCCCAGATAAGCAGAGGTGCTGGCAGAGCTGCTAAAATTACTTATGAACTGCTGCAACTCAGCATTTCCCCACCTCCTCAAGCCTTGAATAAGTTGCTTTGCTTTCCATCTGACAAAGAGGAATGGCACGTTGCCCTCGCGTGCTGTCTGGGCTGGCGGCTGTTGCTGTGGCAGTGGGGCCATGCTGTGAGCTGGTGGAGGTCACCACATTGGATCCATGGTTTTCTTCTGGGATGACGCCTGGATGTGGGGGTTTTTTTTCTTCCCAGACCCAAAGTTGCTGTTCAGGCTGCACTGCTGGCTTGGCTTGCTCTTTCTAGGCTTTTCCAATACAACAGAGGGTAGAAAGGATAGCAAAAGATAGCAACAAAATGAAATGGGGATATGGGTGCAGTGAAGGGGACTTGCTGCCAGACAAGGTTGTACTTTCAGACACAGGATGGCTGCAAAAGTTGGTTTGTGTCATAACTCCTCACCTCTGACATTCATAGCCCAAATACTTATCCAGTGGCTGACAAATGCCTAAAGGGATAAATACAGGTATTACCAGGCAAACTCACACCTGCTTTTGTCTGCCAGGGAAGATTTTGCCTGGCCTTGTAATGGCTCTGGAGGTGGTTTTTCAAACTTTAATGCCAAACTTTCTTTGGTGAGTAATTTTCACATTTGAAGGATTTCCCCAGCTAAAAGACAAAAACTAGGCAAGTGTTACGTATTTCAAGGAACAGCAGAAATCAGCAAACTCATTTAAAAATTTTTAAGTAAAATAAACTTCATCTTAATAATTTTTGCTCATAGAACACTGTGATGTTCTATGTGCAATTTTTCCAGAACTCTTTTCTAATGGGTTGCATGAGAGCTTGGATGCAAATTAGCCATGAGGAGATGGGAAAGATCCTCCAGGAATTGCTCTGCATGTGGAAATGAATTTCAGTTCAGCCACTTCAGAGCAATTTTTTTGTTTACTTTCCACTGACATGAAATCAGCTACAATTGCATCGCATGCGGGATTGGTTAGCCAGTTACATAATGCTTAATAAATCCAAGAGAAATAATATAAAACACATCACCCAGTCTGGGAAGAGGAACAGTATCTCAGTCAGTGTCACTAACCCGCCTGGGGCAGGCATCAGCCAAGCATCTGATCCAGTGCCAGGGGGATGCAGGGTTGTGCTGTTGCATGATAAATGTGATTGGGAAAAATGTTTGTGGCATGTGTGGAGGCCTTGAAGACAGACAGCTTGTGTGTGATGGGAAGGGTCTATCAGAAGGCAGAGCTCACACCCTCACGGGGAGAGCAGCTCACTCCATCCCAAGGGGCCAGGCAGGCACGTGCATTCACGCCCAGCTCCAGCTGGAGCTGCTGCTGGGTGAGGGATTACCTCACCCTCGTAATTTTCCTCGGAGTACTTCGTAAAATCATAACGGCCCTGTAAACAGAAAGAGCAAGATTAGGTGATTAATTATTTACCGCAGATTATTTCTGCAGCGGCGTGTGGAGGAGAGAGAACGTTTCACTGGTGGTCCCCAGGTAGTGAGAAGGAAGGGAGATGACCCGGGATGGGGCTGCCTGGCTAAACACGAAACAGTGGTGCTGGTTTGAACCCAAAAAAGGGGGTGTGTAGGAAGACTGCAGATAGCTCGGGTTCTGCAGTGCCATCACCCTGACTCCGCCATGGGTGTATTGCTCCAGGCACACACCACTGCTCTGCACGGAGCAGCCCTTGCCCTCCTTTCCCACATTTCCCTGCCTGCTCTGCCTCCCTGCTTTGCTTCTAGTCCCTGAGGAGACCTGCTGATGCCTTCACCCACGCTATGGCTAACTTCCAACAGAGGAAAAGCGAGGGATGAAGGGGTTAATTACTACAGGCGCAGCACAAGCCAAGCCTGTAAGTGACTCCCTATTGCTATTTCGAAACGAGGCTGCCTGGAAAGGGAAAGGAAAAAAAAAAAAAGAGAGGTTTACTTTACAACCATCATTATTTCATCTGCAGAGTTTATACAATGGAAAATAAAAGCCAGGTTATGCAAAGTCAAATAATTTCTGTTTCATTAATGGTATGGAAATCGTTTTGTTTTTATAGGGGAAAAACAAATGTGAACTTGGGGTGTGTGTGGGGGGGTGTGTGTGTGTGTGTGTGTGTGTGTGTGTGTGTGTGTAAGCATGCAACTCCCTTCATTGCAAAGGGCAGAGCAGTGAAATCCAGAAATAAAAAATGACTCAGAGGCCGTAGGATCTATGAGTCAGTTGAGCTGTTGTTGTTTTTAAACACAAGTGAGAGCACAATATGGCAAATAATTGCCCCTGCAGCCCCCCTGCTGGCCCAGCCGTCCTGCAGCACAGGCTGCTCCATGCCAGCACCCAGCACTGGACAACAGCACCCAGACCCCCAGGGACCCAAAGGGATGGAGCAGGGGGTGTCCCAGCAGAAGCAGCTTCGGGGGTCAGAAAGTGAAATCTGTGAAGGAAACTTGAGATGCTGTCACAGCAGATGGAGGAGACAAGTGGGTCCGAGGCAGATGGGGAGCACAGGGCCAGGCACACTCCGCTGTCTTCACCCAGACATCAACTGACCAAAATCAAAGAGAAACTGCTCTGGCCAAATTCTGCCTGCCAAGTGCCAGGCATCTCCTCACTGGCCCCTGGCATCCCAGCTTGCCTGGCTTTGTTGGGGCACAACCCTGGGTACCTCAGTGTAAAACATCCCCACATCCCAAAAGCATCCCCATACCCCAAAAGCATCCCCACACCCAAAAGCAGAGTCGTTGCACTGATGCACAGAAAACTTGTGAAAGGCACCCGAAAAATACCGGAGATTGCCAAAGCAGAAGTATGGACAGTAATCTGCAGAGCTTGTCCCTCCCCAGGGTGAAGTTAGATCATGATGTAATTTAAGCATCTGAAAGAGACTGGAGAAGCCTGCTGGTATGATCCATACCCAATTTACTTTGTAATGGGACTAAGCAGAATTTGCTAAACACTGAATTTAAAGGGATATTTTCACAAAGGAAAAGTAAGTGGAAGAATAAGTCAGTTACCAGCCTGTTTGAAGAAGGTCCAAGCAAACCAGAAATGTATACTGCATGTCTTCCTGGCACTGGAAGCACTGGTGTCTAACACAATCAAAATCAGTCCTTTTTTATGCACCAGGAAACATTTCTGGCCCATTCCTTGCTCCATACTGTACTCTGCCAAATACAGTATTTATTATGCAGGATAATATGGGACCACATATCTGAGGGTGGAGCCTGAATCCCCTGATCCAAATGCAGCCTGAGCACTGATGGATTTCCTGGGAGAGCTGGTGGCTTGTGCCTTGCAGAGGCAAAAACTGGAATAATATATTTTTTCAGATTTATTTGGTCTGCTCTACCTCTCCTATGAAGACAAAGATACAGTGTAAAACACATGGATGGAGAAGAGCAGCCTGATACTAAAAAACCTCTTTGGTTCAGCAGCTGAAAGCAGCACCAGGAGAACAGGAGTCTGCTGGAGGAAACTGAGCTGCAGCCAAAATAGAAGTACAACACTTTGAGGTCTGGTTCTGGGGAAATTCTGCAGCACAGCATGATGCTGCAACAAGACCAGGCGTTTTTTGACAGGTCACATCTAGCTTAAACTGACAGCAAGAAATCCAGAATCACTGTTACACAGGTCACGCTGAACAACTGCCATGGGAACTTCTGACCCTGCACAGAATCTCCTGGAAATGGGGGCATAGGAATTACCCTGATCCTCATCTGTGGCACTGGCTGTTGCACCATGGAGGAGGCAGCTCTGGAGTAACCTGGTGATGGGGAACACCTGGTGCTTCCACGTGGGTCAGCAAGAGAGCAGAGCCCATCAGCTCCGCTGTTGGATTAATCTTAAAAACAAAGTACTGCATAAAAAAGGGAAGGAATTTGTTTGTTCTCATAACAATTTTATGAGAGGCTCTGTTATTGCGTAGTTGTGTCATTAACCACGGATAAAAGCCCAAAGCAAAACCTAATCCTAAACCTGGCGGCAGATGCAGGACTTGCTGCTGAGCCCAGGCTCACCCAGGTGGGAAAGCAGGTCCCAGTGCAGGTTGTTTCCATCAGGGCACCTATCTGGGGCTTTCCAGGAATAACAGGGCTATAGGGCTGAGTCAGAGCAGCTCCCCAGTATGGTGTTTAAGTGTGCTGCTGATGAGGGAAAGCAAAGAGCATCTCAGCTAATCTCCCTGGCCTTAGTCTCTCGCAGTGTGAAGCCTGGGGATTACAGGTTGACGGACCTGCATGGAAAAGATGATGCAGGGAGCTCCAGGAGCCAGTGCAGCAATAGCAATCTGGGCAGCCCTCTGTGACTGCTGAGAAAGCTTCAGCCCCACCCCAGGGTGCTTGGAGATACGCAGAAAAGAGGAAATAGACCTCACTGTAGAGCATTTATGACCTAAAAATTACCATTTTTTCTTTGTCTTTGAGAAATACAAGCAATGTAAGGACAATTATTACTGCAAGACAGAGCATGATCTGAAGGTTTTATAATGGAGATCCTGTGTGGCAGAGGCCTTGGTCCCCTTCCACCTTGGGAAGGGGAGAGCTGGGAGCAGGGATAAGTGCCCTAGCATCTCACTCCAAACTCATTCCCTGAGGCCCATCTGGTGTTTAGCTGTCCCAAAGCAGCATGTCAGGGAGAATACTTGAGAAGAGAAAGTGCTCATTCTGCCCCTCAGTGAAAATGCACTGCCTGCCATCGCCTGGGCTATGAGGCACTTTCTCCTCACCTGTAACAAACGTGCTGTGCCTGCATCCCAAAGCACCCCCAGCTTGCTCTGTAGTGATTCCCCCTCCCTGGGGACCGCAGTGTGCAGAAAGCTGGAGCCAGAATTATGTGCTGGATGACCCACCTGCCCTCAGGGGCTGCAGAGGTAGAGAGGGGCTCACAAAATCCCCCTGCCACGTTCCTACAGCCGCAGTCACTGCTGGCAAAAAGCTACTCTGCTGGGGGCTGGCTGCTTCTGTGGCTGCAGCCATGGGGCTGTGGGGAAATTCTCTCAGAGAGCAGTTTTTAATGACTCCTGTATGGGGAAGAGGGTGGGCTATTGACTGCAGCAGTGGTGTTTCCGTGGGCTTTGCAGGTGGCCAAGCAGAGGTTGTGGATGTCCTGCAGGCAGTGAGGGGCTGGAGGGCTGCCCTGACACGCATGAAAAAAATATCCCAATGTCCTTGGGTGGTGGTATCACCCCTGCTGCTATTGCAGGAGAGACACAGGCACTTCTGGTGTCATTTTTCCTTTATCCCCTGACTTGAAAATCATCTCATATTCTCTCAGTAACCTCTCTGGGGTCCCAGTTATAGATACCAGAAGATTTGATCCCACTCTGGTGCACAGGAGAACAAGCCTTCCTATTGATGGGAAGCCAAGCTTGCTGTGAGCCCACCTATCGGTGACTTCAAACCATCTCTCCAACTGTCGTTCCACAATAACTTTGACTAACTGTACTATTTATTGGCTCACATCACATCCTTATGGCTTCAATTTATTTTTGGAAAACTCAACCCACATTTAATTAGTTTATAGTTTGTTCCAAGTTTTGCTTATCCAGCTTTTTTTTTTTTTAGCTTTTTTTTTTTTTTTGAAGTTTGTATTTTGATGTTTAGCGTTTGCCTTGGCAACATCTGGAACCCGTTTATGGAAGTGTATTGTTACTTTTACTGCTTGTGCAGCTTTATTAAATCATCAGACTATTAATATTGAAAGTGTTCATCTGGGTCTAATCAGGGCCAAGATGAGTGATGTGGCAGTTAAATTGTACCTACGAGCTAATGGTTCAAGGACACACAGTCCTGAAGAAACTTGAAGTGGGCTTTGTGCTCTTCTTTTTAACTTCCTAGGATAAGAATGATGGGGGGAGAGAAAAAAATAGATATTCCTGCTCTGACCTTTCTTACAGAGCAGATAACAGAATCACAGCCTGAGTTAGTTTAGAACAAATTGTCTCGAAAGAATTTTGTCCAGTTCCCACTATATTTCTGGATCTTGTTTACATATTTAACTCTTTCATCTGTCCTGGCTTCCCCTCTGAACAGAGCAGCCAAGTCAAGATGCCCACCACACACACCAGAGCAGTACTGGTGAGTCTGACATTCTGCTCTGAGATCTCAAGCAAACCCTTGACATAAATAAGTAAATAATGTACCTGGTGGATATAAATTCATAAATAACTAACCCCATCCTGTACCAGCAACATCCACAACCTGATTTGTCCTTTTGCTGCTCCTCTGCAGGGCCCCCAGGTATTCCTGGAGTGATGGTTCTGAGGTAATCCCACACCAGCCTGCTGTGAGCACAGCACGAGCCATGGCATGGCTGGGTTGAGCTGAAGGGGTGAAAGAGGAGCTATGGCAGTGACATCCCCAGAGCACAGGCCTGGGTGTGGTAGGGCTTGAGTTTTGGGGGAGAAACCAGCTGACCTTCAATTCTCTGTTCCCATGAAATAATGCAAATGGGGTTTGCAGGGTGAGGTGGCTGTCGCTGTAGGTTGAAGGCTGCACAAACATGCTGGGCTTAATTTCTGTCCCACACCCAAAACTCTCATCCTGCAGTGGAATTTTGCCTGAGATTCTGCATGCCCTGCCCTGGCAGAGCAAGGCAGGGAGGTGAGGATAGCTCATGCTGGCTGCAGGTGCCTCCAATCCTGGCTGAAGCCATGATTTTGGTAGCTAACCCAAAGGGGATGCTGAGCAAGAGGTTTTGGGCAACATCTTCACCCTCTCTGCTCCCAGCTCCCCCAAAACCTGGCACAACACAATCCCTGCTGAGCTGCATTTTAAGCCTGGCATGTGCCATTTAAACCAAAATTTCCTCCTTCCAGCCTTCAGATGCAACAGGCTTTTCCTTTGCACCCAGGTTTCCCCTCCACCATTAACCTTGGCCCTACATACAAGGCCATGGGAGCTTGTAAATGGTTTATTTCTGTGTGGGAGCCTTCCAGCAGCTCTTTATGACTGTCGCAGGGAGGGGGGTCTGGGCTGGTGAGGGAAGCAGGGCAGGCACATGGGATGCTGTCAGAGCAGGCTGCATGCCCTGGATGTGGGGAGCAGAGAAGTTCAGAACCCCTTTTTGCTGTTGAGACAGTATATGCATTAAAAAGGGTCTGTGGGCTCAGCCATGGATGCAGGAGTTCCTGCATATTGCTGACAGACCTGGGGGTGCCCATGGGTGTGCTGGATCAGCAGAGCCCTGAGGCTTCCCAAGCCACAGTCAGGGATTTTGCAATTTTTTTGCTCCAGACTAGCAGCTGGTGATGGAAAACCCTGTGATAGCTGTGGCAGCACAGTGGGCCATAGCTGCCCTTTCCATAGGGGCTGGGAACCCTATGGAGCACTGCTGGGTGGCTTGGGGTCATGGCAGCCAAAGAATCACACATAGCTCAAACTTTAAAAAAATTAGCTGCTGTAGTTCAGGTTCATACCTGAACACTTTGGAGTGCATGTATTTCAGTAAAAGAAAGTATAAATATATATTTCTACATAAGACACTCAGTGGCTTTTTTTTTTTAAGACTTTAGCAGCCTTAAGACAGGAAGTTTAAATTTAGCTGGGATTTATCCCTTAACCAAGCCTGGTTCATGCACCCTTTCTATAAAAATAGAGATAATGTTATGCCTGTGAGATACAGGCAGAGCAGCTCCCCACAGGCAGCAGTTATTCCTGCTGCTGTGGCAGATCCAGGGCAGATCCAGGGCAGATCCAGGGCTCCAGGGGCAGGAGAGCATCTCGTGCTGGGATGGGACAGAGAGGGCAATGGAGCCCTGGAGGGAGCAGCCCCTGTTGCCCCAGAGCTTGGGAAGTCTCAGCCACAGATGCCTGGGGAGTGGGTAGCAAACACATTTCCCAGCTTGGCCTCATTGAATAGGAAGAGGGAGGGTGGGGAGACAGCAGGAGAGGAGGGAGCTGTCCCAGCCTGGCCATACATCCCTCCCCAGCACCTCTCTTCCTGCCGGGAGGGGAATAAATGAAGTCTTCAGGCATACAGAGACCCGGAGATGGCCTTTTTCAAACACCGAGTGTACTCGGGGTGAGGGGAAATGCCAATTTGAGCCTAGGTTGTAGAGGAAGAAGTAAATTTCCTCTTGATGATAAATGGCACGGGAAACACAGAGGGAAAACGTGTCTCTCTGTGGTTTCCCAGGCTCTTGTCCGGCGGGACCTGCCGGCAGCATTCCCCCATCTCCTCTAGGCTTTGGCTTAGCACAAAGCACGTTTGACTGGGCAGTGCCGAGCAAAATGAAAGCTTAAAAAAAAAAAATGCGCGGAGAAATAGGGTCAGTTCAGGCTCCTTCTCCCCGGGCTGTGTGAATTGCTGGAAATGGTGGTTGTTATACTCTTTCCACCCCTCTCTGCTCCCCAGCCTGCAGTGCCGGCGCTCGCCGCAGCCTCAAGACCAACCTGTGCAAGTGGTGTGACTCCACAGCCCCAGCCTGCGAGGACAAGGTGTGCTACAGCAACTGCAACCTCAACTCCTACTGCGAGGATCCCTACGAGATCTGCGTGGCCATATGGTGAGAGGAAATTCCCTCCCCAAGGCGAGATGGGGGGGGAAAGATTTTCATGTGTGTACCCTGTGCTTGGATTATTGTCCTCTGCAGTAATTCAGGACTTCCTCTTTCCTTGAGTCCATCATAATTAAAATTACAATTCACAGCAAAAGCATTATTTGTTCTGCCCTGTAATTAGCACCAGTTTATTTTCTAAATAAATTAAGCTTTTGAGTGCCTGACACAAAGCATGGCAAGTGTGCAGAGGGACCTATAAACTCCCATAAACCTCCAAATTTAGCTTTACGAGCTGAACCCAAGGGCAAGCCAGCAACTCTGACCTCATCACATATGATATCCTCTTGCATCAGGTGGATGAAACCTCGGCTCACATGCAGGGGTGCAGCCGAGGTCAGTCCCCATCCAGCACATGGACATGTGAGCTGGCACCACGCTGGGGTTAACCCATGGGGTTTAACCCACCTCTTTCCCATCCCCTGGAAAAAGCCCTTTCCTGCTCCTGCGGGAGGTGCCTGGACAGGAAATGAAATCTTGCATTTCAGGCCAAGCACACACTGCATGGTTTGGCCCGGAAGAGTGCCTCCCCCAGCTTTTTGGTGCCCATGAGCAAAACTAAAAAACCATCCATTTTGGGTCTGCCCAGAGTGATTTTCCTCCACTTTCCCTTTTAATTTGTCTGCCAAAGTGAAAGCCAGCCAAGCACTTATCGCTAGGCTTTATCTCAACCTGCTAATTAGCGTGACTGCTGTATGCCAGCTTTCAGTAGGAGTTTGCCTCAACATAATTGTTGCATTATGGACTTTCAAAAAAGCAAAACACAACAAGAAACCCAAACAAACAAACAACAAAATCCACCCCCTGCCCCAAATCCCCCTACACACACATGGAGAAGCCACCTTAAATCCTGGGTAGGCAATCCAGCGTGTCGCTGGGTTTTTCCCATTGGCAGCTTACATGCACAGGAAAAAGCAAGGCCCCTGCAGCATGAATCCCCATGCCAGGGAAGCAATCTCACTGCACAGGATGGAGCTGCACCCTGCATCATGTATTGGATGAGGTTAGGCAGCTAGGCAGTTACAAATAACCTGACAACCTCTCCCAACATCTCCCATCCCATTCTAACAAACCACTGCAAACAAGCCATTCCCTACACAGCTCGAAAGAAATGATCTTAGCATTGGGTTTAAGGTGACACACAGGTGACACAAAGGCTGAGCTGCCAGGCTAATGCTGTGTTGGTTCATTTGTCACACGCAGGAGACAGGACAACGAGAGCATCAGGATCAGCACGCTGTGCCACAACCCCCACCGCCCCATCGAGAACCTCATGGTCCCCAACTACAACACCTCGCGCTGCATCATGAGCCACCAGCCCAGCGAGGATGGCATCATCTACATCTGCGGCTGTGTGGATGAGCAGGAGTGCAACGACAAACTCATCTTTGAGAACCACACCAATGGTGAGTTATTCATGGAAGGAGTAGCGCCCAGGGCCAATGACAAACCCATTGTATTTCCAGGAGAGTGGGAGATGCAATGGCAGAAGGGGCTGTTCCACCATCTTCTTTGACCTCCCTGTATAAAAGCTGGTTAAAATCTCTACCCCGTTCCTGAGCCCAGTATTTTGTCTGTGGCCAAAGCATTCCTCCCAGCAATACCCCCAGCCTTTGCCTGAAAACATATGGTGGTGGAAAATCCACCCTATCTCTCAGTGGGCTGTGCCTTCAGTGCAGGGTGAATCAACTGGGGAACCCAGGAGCCGATGTAACCCATGAGAGTCAAAAGCTCTGAAAAGCTTAAATTAATTGCATCGGAGCAAATCCTGCCCCAGTTTGGGAAGTGCTTGCATCCCCCACAGCTGTAACCTGAAGAGGTGAAGATGCTGGGGTGCAGGGCTTGGCATGCAGGAATGCCTCTCCTGCTGCTCTCCTGGGAATTCCTGCAGCAGTTTTCTCCTGGGCAGGGATGGCCGGAGCTGCCCCGGAGCTGTGCACACACACGTGAGCTTGGCTTGGCATGCAGCTGCACATGGCTGCAGATCCAACAGGAGCTGTAAATCCACAGGAGGGAAAACTAAGAGGCAGCTTGTTTCTGTACCTCAGGAGGGTCATATACTTTGGAAACATTTACAACCAGATCCTGAGCCTTTGGAGGCTTGTCCAAACCTCCCCAGCTCAGAGCGGACCAGGCTTATCCAAGTGTCCATCAAGAATCTGACCTGTGATGAAAGCAAAGTGAAACGTCTCCAATTTTCCATAATCACTGAACAATGAGATGCTGAAAGTGAGCCTAAGCAGAACCTGCAAGCCAGTGGCACAGCTTTTCCTGGAACATAAGGAAAAGAGAAAAACATCACATGAAATGCAAATTCTCTGAACAAACAAGCCACTTTAATGGAGGCAAATGATGCTAAATTTGGCGGTTCTTTGCTGATTCCTCAGCCAAACATAACAGGTACACACACTTCTAGGGAGAGATAGTCAGATCCCAAAGCTGATGCTGGGATATGTAATTTCACACAAAAATGACAACTGGCTCATTGGAAATGCCGCCCCCAGTGAAGGCTCCAGAACCAGCCTCCTCCTGTCAGCCGGCGCGGAAAGCACTGCAAGTGGGAGCCAGAGCAGTGCAGGTCTTTAACAGCTCTCTCCTCTTTGACATGGGCCATGGAACTGACTTAGGCAAACCCCAGGCTCACAGACCCCACTCTTTACATCCTTTTCTTCTGCTTTAAGGGGTCATTCACATTCTAAATATTAACTTTGTGTCATGTTCAATGGTATAGACAACTTCTGAGCAGAGAAACATCCAACAGAGACAAGCACTTTTCCAGCAGCTGAAGCAGGCAGACTTTTTCCTCTTTCTTGATTCCTTAAGCTCTGCTTTCAGGTCTGGGCTGCTGGGTAGCATTGCCCTTGCACTAGGGGTGCAGGGGACACCGTCAGAGCTCAGAGACCATGCTAATGAACACACAGAGCCATAATTTCCTAAAGCTGTGTGCAGAGGAGCCCAGTGGACACCTTGGGAAGATGCTGGGTAGGGTGGAGCATGCCAAGTCCTTTCCACCTCTACTCCAGCTGAGCCCAGCCCTGGAGGTCCATGTCCCCTCAGCAGGGATGGAGAGACCCACACAGCAATGCTCAACATTTACACATGGTAAATGGTGTGGGCTCACAGACCTGTGGGTATTGCCAGACCAACTACATTTGCTGTCTGTAGAAGTGGTCTAATCCCAGCAACCCCTGTGTATCAAAAGACTTCCATCAGGAATGGGGATCCTCATGAAGGAATTTCCTGAAGTTGTGTTAACTTCCCCTTTTTGGGAATTGTGCACACAACTTCCTTAAAAATATCTTCTCTTTCTCCAGAGTTTCAAAGATGGGATCTGAAGCATCGGGTAAATCCATTAAAGCAGTAGGTGATATCCAAGCCTAGCACTTTCCAAAATAAACATATTCCTGAATTAGTTATTGATTTATATCAGTTTAGGTTGATCTTGTGGTTTAAACCTGATGCCTATTTTAGAAACGCTTTCACAGCCTTGCAGAAATTAGCTGCAGCACATTTTTTTGAAATTTGCCAAGGAAAATAGCTAAATGCACTGTTTTTCCAGAACCTGAATTATGATCTGCACACACTGAGGTCAAGCAGCGAGAGTTTTGCTTATGGAATGATTCTTATCCCTCTTCCCCTGGGTTATTATCCTTGGCAGAAAAACCTCTGAGTAAGATTTTACTTGAATATCTCTACTGAAGTCAGCATGTTTATTCCAGGAATCGCGAACTTCAAAGGATCAGACAATTATATGTTGTGTGAGGGTTATGGCTTTGTGTGCGTGTCCTCCCCCCAACAATCTGAAGGCCAACAGGGGGTTTAAAAGAAATAAAACAAATGCAGCCATGCCCTCGCGACTGATGGGGTTGCTGTTGTAACAGGGTGAGGAAGGAGATGCCAACACTGGCAGACAAACACTGAAATGATGCTCCTGTCTGCTAATTATCCTACAAAGCATCCTGGCACTCCCCTGGGCTGGGTGGTCCTGCACACTGCCCACCCCCAGCATCCCCCCGGCTCTCTGTGTGCCACAGGGGTCCTGCAAAGCTCCAGCCCCAAGCCTCCTAAGAGATATGCTGTGCTCGAGCCTTGCCTCACATTTATCACCGTTATTTCCCACCCAGCTCCCCTTACCACAAGCGCAAGAAGCACTTGGGACCCCCAAAACTCCCTTTGGGTGGCAGCAGGAGGGTCGCATGTGCCGCACTGCCCAATCCAGGCGATGCTGACCCTTTTCTCTGTTGATAAATGGAGCTAAATTTGAGAGCAAAACCGATCAGCCCCGTTGCCAAGCGCCTACATCTGGGTTCCGTGCCGGGCTGGGCTCCCGCGGCCCCGCGAAGGGCTGCGCTCCATTAACAGCTTTGCATATTTTCCTCCTCCGCGTGCTGAGCATGAGCTGCGGCAGACCAGCAACAGCACCTCGCCTGTGCTTCCCTCCCCGCAGGCTACTCCATGCTGCAGAGCAAAGAGGTGATCCCGGTGGCTGCCATCAGCCTGCTGCCCCCGCTGCTGGTGGCGGTGATGATCACGGTGATATTTTACCTCTGCCGCACGCAGAAGCGACGCAAGAGAGCCAAGGCGTGGGGAGGGAAACAGGGACAGCCGCCGGCGCTGCCGGAGCCGGGCAAGGCGGCGGAGCGGGAGGAGAAGCTGTCTGTGCTGATGGATGAGAGCCCGGCCGGCACCAGCCCCGGCTGCGCCAGCCGCCCCGCCGAGCTGCTCCCCATCGAGCTGGACGAGATGGTGGGCAAAGGGCAGTTCGCCGAGGTGTGGAGGGCCAAGCTGAGCCACAGCCGCTCGGGGCAGTACGAGACGGTGGCCGTGAAGATCTTCCCCTGCGAGGAATACTCCTCTTGGAAAACGAGAGCCAGATCTTCACCGACACCAGCCTCCGGCACGACAGCGTGCTGCAGTTCCTCACGGCCGAGGACCGCGGCACGGGGCCGCGCCGGGAGTACTGGCTCATCACCGCCTACCACAGCCGGGGCAACCTCAAGGACTACCTCTCCCGCCACGTGCTGAGCTGGATGGACCTGCAGAAGATGGCTGGGTCCCTGGTGAGCGGGGTGGCTCACCTGCACAGCGACTACACCGCCTGCGGCCGCCCAAAAATCCCCATTGCCCACCGCGACATCAAGAGCACCAACGTGCTGGTGAAGAACGAGCAGGAGTGTGTACTCTGCGACTTCGGCATCGCCATACGCCTCGACCCCTCCCTCACGGTGGACGACTTCGCCAACAGCGGGCAGGCAAGTATGACCCATCAGCCCTGTCTGGAGGAGCCTTTGCTAGCCACCCCCAGCTGCCCTGTGGCCAAAATCCTCGCCCACCCCTGCTGATGCCTCTCTCCTCTCTGCCGGCAGGTGGGCACCGCCAGGTACATGGCCCCAGAGGTCCTGGAGTCCAGAGTGAACCTGGAAGACCTGGAGTCTTTCAAGCAGATGGATGTCTACTCCATGGCCCTCGTTTTGTGGGAAATGGCCTCCAGATGTGAAGTGGTAGGAGGTAGGATCATCACACCAGGGTTGCCGTGACCCTTTTTGCTCCCTTACTCCCACATCCCAACTGATGGCACAAGACAGGTCTTGCGGTGGCCCTAGTCTCTGCAGGGCTGCCAAGAGTTGGTGGCAGATCACCCCATGGCTGCCTGCTCTGTGTCCTGGGGCTTAAGGGGGGGTGGCTCAGTGGTCAAGGAGCAGGACAGGACCCCATGGGGACATCTGGTCCAGCCCCTGCTCAAAGCCTGCGAGCTGCCAAGTCCCATGGAGCCTGTGCTGGTGATGCAAAGCAAACCAAGCAGGAAGAGCCAACGGTGTCTCCCCCTGCTCAAACATTTTTTCTTCAGACAACACCAGAGAGCTTGTGTTGCAAATGGGGACTCACAAACCCCAGCCTCTGACAGCGTGACATCTCTCCTCATGTCCCAGAGCCACATCCTGGCATCTGAAAGTGTGTGTAGCAAAACATTTATTTAACAGCCCTGGTGTTAGCTTCCCCTTCCCTTCCCTTTCCTTTCCTCTTTCCTTTCCTTTCCTTTCCTTTCCTTTCCTTTCCTTTCCTTTCCTTTCCTTTCCTTTCCTTTCCTTTCCTTTCCTTTCCTTTCCTTTCCCCTTTCCTTTCCCCTTTCCTTTCCCCTTTCCTTTCCCCTTTCCTTTCCCCTTTCCTTTCCCCTTTCCTTTCCTTTCCTTTCCTTTCCTTTCCTTTCCTTTCCTTTCCTTTCCTTTCCTTTCCTTTCCTTTCCTTTCCTTTCCTTTCCCCACCTACTCACAATACCAGCCCCTGGAGCTGCAGGAACCTCCAACCCTTGGCCAGAAAGCTCCAACTGCCCTGCAAGTCCCATGGTTGGCAGTGGACCCCTGCCTGGCTCAGATGCCCCATGCATCCTTTGTTCCCAAACTGGCATCCCAGACCATCCCTCCCTGCTCATATCTTACCTGCACTCAGATCCAGGCAGGAGCTGGCAGGAACTAGGGTGGCCTCTCACCTCTGCCAGCAAGCAGTTTCTGCATGGTTGAGCAACACAGGGTTGCTCTTATGGAAGTGCCATTTCTCCTCTGACCAATTCCATGCCTGCAGCAGAAATCTGGAAAATCTCGTATCATAGTCACCCCTCCCATTTTTCACCAGCACAACTCTTTTTGACTTCTCAAAATACGTCTCACCCAAAGACAAACTAGGTCCTTTGTAGTGTATCTTTTGAGTTCAGGGAGGTGGTCAGATGGTTGCTCAGTGCTGTCTCTGAGAAGAACCTTTATGTGAAAACCCAGAAACATCATTTCTGTGTTCAAATTCTCAATTGTTTCCAGATCTGCTTTTTTTTTTTGCAGACTGTTAAAAACAAATCCATTCTCATCCGGTGGACCATACGAAAACAAAGCAGGGAATGCACCAAAAACATCCTGTAATGCTGCTGTTGCTTCCTTGCAGAGGTAAAGAATTATGAGCTGCCTTTTGGGTCGAAAGTGCAGGAGCAGCCTTGTGTGGACACCATGAGGGACATCGTGCTGCATGGCAGAGGCCGGCCTGAGATCCCAAGCAGCTGGCTGGTGCATCAGGTAAGCTGGGAGCAACTCATTCAGGAAAGAGCAACACACTAAACCAGCCTGAAAAATTAAAGCTAGAGTCAAAAATTGGGCAGAACTCCTGGGCTCTACTTCCACCTCCACTGTGGATGGCTGGGTCCACATGAGTCCCACTGGACTCACTTCCTTGTTGCATAAAAGCCACCAGCCATGGGTACAGCAGAGTGTGTTGATCAATAGTCATGGTCAGGAAGCTATGAATGCCAGCTGAGGGGTTTCAGCTACCCTGAGTATAACTGCAAAATGGAGCATTTCAGTGCAGCTCTTCTGATGAAATAGTAAATCGTTGGATTTCACAAAACTCCTCCCTTAAGCACCTTGTCTGGAAGGCTCAGGAAACACACAGTCCCTCACACACAGCCATTCACAGCAGGCAGAGGGAAGGGAGGTGCATCCAGCCTTCTGCCTGCTTGGCTGTGGAGGTTTCAAGCTCAAAATTACCTTTAACATGAAAGAAAGATTTCCATTTCTACAAGGAAGAGCAAACCAGGAAACATCTTCTTCATGTGAAACACTCAGGAAAAGTGAGTGAAGCTGAGAGCTGGGAGTCTGCAAGGCTCAGGGCTTGCCAAGGGAAGTTTTTCACCAGCCTTCTGAGGGTCTGAAAAAAAAGCATGTCAGCACAAAGAGCATAACCCAGTGTTCTAGAACAGGAACATTTCAGCAGTGATGAAATGTGCTCTGTTAAAACCACCCACAAGCACACCCAGAGCAACCAGCTACAGAAACAGAGCTCCCTCCTGCCCCTGACAGTCCTCTGCCCCAGGCCAGTGCTTTCTGCCACACACTAAGGACACGAGGGGTAACATGCATCCTGATAGTGACTATTCACATCTTGCCTGACTTTGGTACTTCTTGAATTTCACATCTTGTGGAAAAACACCATCTGCTGATCAACACACCCATTCACCTGAAAATCAAGCTGGAACATCGAGCCTGCCAGCTCTCAGAGCCCTGTTGTGCTCAGTGCATCATTTTGCAGTGTCTACCCGTAAAACACACTGCCACTGCTCCCACCCTGCCCTGATGGCACACACAGGCAGGCTTTGCATGAGGAAAGAGAGGATTTCTTGACCTTAGGAGGCCATATGTTCCCTACAATGTCTCCTCTCAAAACCATGTTTGTCGAGAGACTCACAGCTGACCTGACTGACCAAAACTCCAAACAGCATCAAATGAATCAGTGGTTTCTGCAGGACCCCCAAGGAGTTTATCAGTCAGTGAGTTCATTTCTGAAGCTCTCCCAGCCTTTTTCATCCACAAAGGCAAATACAGGAACTTCAATCAGCACTGCCACGTATTTGAAGCCTTTGAGTATTCATCTCAGACATTCACCTCCCAGGGTCTCGGATAAACTTTGAAACCACAGAAAAAATATACAGAGGCTTGAGTTGTCAAAAGTCACACTTTGATAGCGTGTGAGCATAACTGTGCTGTTCCCAGGGCTGAAGGGAGGCTGACTGCAGTCACCTCCTAGAAATAACGTTACTGTAGTTGGGTTGGTCTAGCAGGTAAACAGAACAAGGCTTATAATGTGGAAGTTTTATTGGACCACCTGATGGTCACTGGGGAAGAGGAGCAGAAAAGCCACGTTGTGTTGCTGAAAGTTTTTCTCTGACTAATCTCTTCTGATCTAATAAACGTCTCCTTACATGCCTGGCTTTACAGCATTTTCCAGGGATTTTGCAACCGTTCTCCCCGGGATGAGGAATGGGGCAGCACCATCTGCTGGGAAGCAGCAGAAAGCCACCAGCTTGTGCCACTCCGGGGGTCAAGGCTGGCTTCCTGCTGGAAGAAGCGTTAGGTGACACTGAGAAAGGGTGACAAACACCCATAGATGTCTCCCCCCAAGGAAAATAAATTTGGGAGAGCTCCAAATGCTACTTTGGTGGTTTCAACCACCAGGATTGCTCACAGTCAAGTGAAGACCATGGTTTGTTTTTCAGCAAGTGTCAGCACTAATTTCCCTGACAGGGCTGACTCATCCAACAGCAGCTTCAGGGCAACTGTTTGCAAGGCCTCACAACAAAGTCAGCTGAAGAAATTTATCCCCAGTTTCCCAGATAGCTTACCCTTGGGTCCGTGCTTCTACCTTGTTTCACACCCCACCACATTTAAACAAAAAAAAAAAAAAAAAAAAAAAAACCCAAGTTTTTTTAGGGCAGGTAAATTCCTGAATCTGGTTCACAAAGCAGCTGAACAGACTCATCTACACAACCAGAGGCTGATGCAGGACAGGAAGGAGCACTGGAAGCTTAAGTCAATATTGCCACTGAAAATACACTGGTACAACTCAGCATCCTTTGGAATCTTGGAAAAACAGATATCAAATATAAAAGCCAAACTAAGTCCATTTTGTAAGCCAAACAACATGTTTCATTTATACCATTTGAAAGACCATCATCACTAAAAGGCAAACTGCAAATAAGTCTTATTATTTCAGTGAAAAATAAATACAGAAAATCTTCGATGTCCTGTTTGAGAACAGGCTGACTTTAAAAGCTTCACCTAAGCTAGCTCATTTTTGCATGTAATCAATTACCCTCAAATCCTTTCAACTAAGCTAATAAATGAGTGACGTCAGAGGTGCTGAAACACACCATCTGTCAGTTTTGCTGTACAATCCTGTACTCTCCAATCTGTGTCCATTATGGAAGGTTTAGTACAATGGACCTTAACAGAGAGCAGTGAGTTCTGAGTAAGGTGGAGAAGGGCAGATGGCACTGACCCTACATCTCTGTAGGACTTGGATTTTCCTCCTGTGTGGGTCCATAGGAGACTTTAGGGTTCTCTTAATTGCAAATTAAGAAATACACAAAACCCACTGAAAACCACAAAGCTTTATTTAGAATAATGATTTTTCCACTGTGTTCCAACTTTAGTTGACAATGATGCCAAGAGCAATAGCACATGATGGAATTACATGGGCGAAAGAAGGTTCAACACAGCTTCTGGTGCTGGCTGTGTTACTAGCTAAAGAGTGGGGAAAATACCAGCTGAATACTACCATTTATTTTGTTTCTAAGCCCAAAATATTGTGACTCTTTTCAGAGCCCAACACAATTGGGCAAAAAAAAAAAGATTTCTGGGAGACATAAGCATTGTAGCTGAGAGGAACTCCACATGCTCTGGAGTAAACTGGGAAGCACCCTATCCCACTTCAAGCAAGACACTATTTTGTGGTAAGAGAACAAGGTTCAGCTGCACCCTGCAATGAGTGTTTGGCATGACACACCCTTTTCAGAGTGCCACTAAAACATAAAATCAGATTTAAGAAATTAATTCCAAACTTGCCTTTGAAAACCCCCCACCCACCCATCCTCTCCCTCAGGTGTAACAGGCACAGCTCAAACCCAGTGCCTGGGCTCAGCCAGCAGCCTGCAGGTCACCATCTCTCCTGTTGCTCCTGATTTTAGGATGCTCTGATCCAAATGGGCAAGGCTGAGACAGGAGATAAACAGGGGCTGGAAGGAACCAGGCCTTTTAAGTCTTACAGCCAGCACAAGCCAATTTCCAGAGAGCACGGGGAATGCTTGGGAGCAGATGCCAGGGGAGCTGAGGCTGCTGCTGTAACACAAGCAGTGCCAGTGGAAGCATTCAGCACTTCCACAGCTTACCAAGGCTGGTTCCTCTTGTGCTTAAGCTTGGCCAAAAACAGCCTTTATGCAGGAGGCTGTCAGAAGTGTGCCAAAACACAGACTGTTAGATCCTCTTCCTCCTGCCTTCTGATTCTAATTCCAGCCCCTCTGACTGCAGGGAATGCGCTTCCTGTGCGACACCATCACCGAGTGCTGGGACCACGACCCCGAGGCTCGGCTCACTGCCCACTGCGTGGCTGAGCGCTTCAACCTGATGGCACAGATGGATTGTGATGACATCCTCAACAACAACATGGACAACGAGGCCAGCAAAACAGCTTCTCCAGGTGGGGAGCACCAGGACAGTGATGGGAGCAGAAACATTCAGTGACGCAGCAGGCTAAAGTCCTCATCGCAAGGAACAAGAGGATAAGGGAGAAGAATTTAGCTCATGGGGGAAAAAAAACCTCACTGTCTTTCAAAATGGAACTAAGATCTAGTACATAAATTATTTATAAGATCTGTTTCTTCCCACAGATACAGTGAACTGTGGAATCAATATTTTGGTTAAAGTGCAACATTATTATATGAACAGACTTTGTACTTCCTTAAAATGTATAATGATGCAATGCATTCCTTTTATTATTTTTTAAAATAATAATGTTTAATCTTTTATTAATAAGCACCTGAATTCCATGTCTATCTTTTTTAAGTCCTTCCATATTGTCATCATGAGTTTCTTTTCTAACTAACTCTGCAGTGATCAACACAATTTTCCTTTTTTTTAATGGCATGCACACACACAGACACACACAAAATTTGTTGCAGCAGCAAAAAAAGACATCATGAGATGTACCACACCCTCTATGGAAGAAATGCTGGCATCCAAGAAAATCACACAGTCAACATTGTGCAAAGATCCACAGTAATCCAGTTTGTAAAAGCCTGATATAATGCAACTCCAACATACCTTTTCTCACTGGGGAATTCCTGGGTTAATTGATAGTTCAGGTGGGTGTGTGAAGCTTCTTCGGGAGAGAAGAAAGAAGCCACCAGTGTAGACATGGCTGCTTCACCCTAAAGACTCTCAGTGCAGGATATCTAGACAACCCTTTGCCCCATCAGACCAGTTTCCAGCCACCTCTAGCCAGATTTGTGCCACAGCATCAGCACAAGTGTGTTGGCCAGTTCTTCTTGTGACTCTTGCACCCCCCTGCTGGGTTACCTGACCTGAGGAAACACAATCAGACAGAACTGAGACCTTTATTCCCATGATTCCCAGATCAATCCAGGCTGCCTCTATTCTGGAAAGCAATTGAGGAAAGGTAAGTCACACCTCACTCTGAACCCTGGTACTGTGCAAATCACTCCACCCTTGGGAGCAAAGAGCAAAATCCTCAGGTGCCCCTAAGCCCTGCAAGCCCATACCTGACACCAACAGAGAAGTGCGTTTTTTGGGATAGCATCCGAGAGGAATACATTGTTTGCCACCACACAGCTCCATGGATCAGCCCAGAAAGAGGGGAAGGAAGCAAGTCATGCAACAGCCACAAGTTTTCTACAGTCAAGGCTCCCCAGTGTGGAGCAGGGACGCAGAACTGCAGGGCTGGTTGGGTTCTCTAAAGTGTTCAGCTATGAAAGCACTAGCCCATATAAAAACCTTTTCTTCTCTACCTATTGTTTCCACCTCCTTGGACTGTTTTTACAGCTACTAAATTAAAAGCCTGGAACCAAATTGTCTCCATCCCCTTCAAAGGGCAGAAGGGGAATGAATAAGGTTGCATCAAATCTAAATAACAAAAAATTTGCTTAGCTACCACTTATTCCACCTGCAACTGTGACCACATCTGTCATTCTCATTAATCTTCACCTGGCTACCTCCTGATAAAATTTTTCAAGATAACCCTTTTCTCTTGAAGCACATCCTGCCCAGCTCTCCACAAATCCACCTTTTCCACCCACCTGACTTCAGTCTCATTTCTTGACTATGTTAACCACTGCTCTGGCACAAGAAAAACAGAGCATGGGACAGCTTCTCTGTCATGGAGATTAAAATCTACAGGAACTCCCCAGGCTGTCCAATCTTTCCTTCCCATAGTATTCTGTGCAGAATTTCCATACCAAGTTTGGCACCAAATTGTTCAGATACACTCATGAATGTATTTACTTGTTCTTCCAAGCTCAAAAGGATTTAAAAGACACTCTGACCTGTTCTTCCCACAGGTGACAGGGACAGAGGGGGATCAGCCTGTGCAAACTAGACAGACATTGAAGGCTGCATCTCTGATTCTGATGGCTGAAATCCAAATTCTCCTGGGGAGACAGACTTCATCCTAGACTTGACAGTTCATAATACAAATATGCTGAAAAACTTTATCTTTTCCCCTACCCATGCCTATAATATTGAACAACATGATTTGCATAGTGCATTTTTTCCCGTAAAACACAAATCCATCAGGATTACACACCTGACTGCCTACATTAAACAGGGGTGACTTGTCACACTGTTTTCCATGAGCAGCAGGCTGCACAGCACCTCTAAAGACAGCCACTTATTTAAGCTCCAAGATCTGTTTATGATTCAGAGAGCCTAAAACCACTGAGATCAATGAGAATTTTGCTGTTCAGTGGGGCCCAATCAAGCCAAGAAGACAGAAGGTAACATAAGCCAATGTCCTATTTTGCCATGCTCCCTGTTGGAACACACTGTGGTTCTAGCAAGCATCTACATAGGAAGCAGCACTGAGCCCTTCCCTTCGCTCCAGAAGGTACAGGATGGAAACAACATCAGTTATGCAAGAGAATCAAATCTGGTCAGAGTTAAAAATACATCCATTAGTCTGCAGGGTGCTTGCAACTCTCAGAAGAATCACAATTACAATTTAAGCTGGATATTCAGCGGCTAGATTTTTTCTTTTTAAACTGTTTTCAACTATGTCCTTTGTTTCTAGAAGTGGAAATTTGCATCATAACTAAATCCTCATCAGAAACCATTCCAGTTCTGGTGATCACTTGAGCAAAGGAAGGCTTTACCTTTTTCCTAGAAACCCATGTTAAAAGAAATCCCTTAATGTATTTTATAAAAATATTTCTTTGCATTAGGTCTATTTTTACACAACAATATTAGTAACAGCTTTCTTAGTGTGAAACCACAAGTATACCAGATGAGGAAGATAAATAACTTGACAAATAGTATTATACAAGGAACACAAATGGGTTTATGGTCCAACAAGGAAGCTTTTCAGTCTCATTTACAGCCATCACCTTGACAAATTCCCAAATAAAAAATTTAAGGTGAGTTTAGTGACTGAGTTTTTTAGTAAGCTTAAGTTTGATCCCTGGAGTACGTTCAGCTGAAAAATACTTGGTTTTGCTCTGATCACTGCAATTAACAGCTGGACCTTGCACCACAGCCCTCACTGTTCGTTTAAAGCAAATGTGCCACGTGACACAGATAAAATAACTATGAAATGTATGCAGTGTTTATCTGTTTCTCTACCAGCCCATTTTGTGCAGGTACTGATGAACCATGGAAGGAAAACTCACACATTGCCACCATGATTCCTACCGCAAATCCTGGAATTGGGCAAGGAGCACACCCCAAATGTGCCACAGACCCAGAAACAAGGAGGAACTAATCCCACTGTTTTAATTTTTATTTTTATTCCTGGTTAAACATGAAAATGCCCAATGGATATCCAAAACTATCACAACAGGATGGTCATATAGACTATCACAAACAAGACAAGTAGGGTCTAAAACATTCTTCTGCTGGGGAATAGTTACCACTCAAGCACACAGTGCCAAAATATCCCACTTTTGCGACCAAGGAAAGCCCAGACAGATTTCCAGCATGAAAGAAAACAACAACAACCTACTCTTTCCTGGTCACCTGATCTTTAGGAAAGCAGACAGAACAAATGAATCATTTTGTACCTTTATTATCCCCCCCACTTCTCACAAACAGACTATGACTCGCATTGAGATCTCAGTGCATTTCACAGCAAAAAAAAAAATGTACAAGAGGATCAAAACAGTTGTGCATAAACCCAACTCTTTTTTTTTTTTTTTTGCATGATTTACAGTTTGTGTTCAAAGTTAACATGGTTATTTAAACCTTCTGATGCATTCTTACACTTGCATCTTCTCTATGGAAAGCATCTTACCAGATCACACAGTTGTGAGTTCTCATGATGCTGGATCAGGTGCAGCCATTGCCATGGCTGGGAAGTGGCAGATAATGTTATATACACTGATTGGAAGACTACATCAGAAGAAAAAACAGATTAAGGCACCACTGTTGGAAAAATTAAGGTAGCTTGTAGTTACAACAATAACGAAAGCCATAGTAAGTACTATTCTTAATTGCCAGCAATTCTTAGACTTCAATAAAATAGTTATAAAAAAGAAAAAAAAAATAAGAGGATGTTTGTACCTGAATACAGTTTCCTGATATCTGATTGTGTTTCAAATCAATACCCAGTCCTCAGCATAACCAGTTGTTTGTTTGGGTTTTTTTATGGTAAGATGAAAAACCAGGACCTACAGTCCATGTATTCAAGGTCACATTTCACTGCTTTTTCTGAACACCACCACAGGAGAAAAAACAAAACAACCCAAAGGACAGTTTGTAACACTGATACTTCATCTCTGAGACGATTACATGGGCAGAGAAATTTAAATACAAAATTGTACGTTTTCTGTTCATTTTGAAAGCCTTAGTCCTTAGGAAGAGAAGTTGGAGGAGAAAAAACAGGCCAGATCTCATTACATTATAACTTGAGAAAAATCAGTCACTCAAAGAGATTTAATAAAATTAGAGTTGAAAAGTGTTCAAATTACTTTTCCAATTCAAGTCAATTATTTCAAGTATATTAAAACGTTTCAGAGGAAAAATTGCTCCATGGTTACACTTCTAATTGCTTTTATAAATCCATAAAAAAGAGAAGTAGTCTCTACGTACATCCCATATTCCTCCAATGCATGCACACGTTCTCTCCAAAGAAAAGGTCGTCGTGATCCAGTTGTTTCTTAATACTGATTTCAGGCACATCTTCCAAACACCCTTCCAGTTTTCGCCAAGAAGGTTAATTACTGGGCATAAAAGCAGCAATTTTTTTTGCTGTTGTCTACATGTGTACTGAGGAGGTTTCGGTTATTTAAGAGCTTGACACAGATTCCAAAGGAGTTCCTATGTCACTCCAAAATCCAACAGGTTCCTTCTTCTCTCAGGCAGCTTTTGCAATCAGATCTACTTAGAAGAGTCTTACACAATGCAGATAAAATCTCTTGGATCATACAAAAAACAAGTTGGTTGAATGTACCTGGCAATTTTGTCTCTACAACTTGGATTTTTACCTTTTTTTTTTAAAATAACTTAAAGTGCCCTAGTATAGTTATTTCTTTATGCTCATTTAAACTTGCACAATTACATAAAAAGGGGACACTCAATGTGATTACTGTGTTCTGAGAGACAGAGGAAAAGGAGAGGAAAATCAGAAAACTCATCTCAAAGCAGCTTTTTTCTAGTTACTGTCCGTTTGCTGAGTTTGTGCGGCAGAGACTGTTTTCCAGAGGGGTTTGTGATAAACCCAGCCATCTCCCTGAAATATAAAGGGAAAATATGGTTATAATAAAGACACTGCATTGGGGGAACGTCCCTCACACAGCTATTAGACTGATGGCTGTGAACAGCAGAGGGACAGAGCTGGTATCTTTAACTCCTACCGATTAAGGCACAGAGATCAGCACTGCAGGCTCCTGACACTGCTTTGGAACACTTGCAGGCTCCTGTTGAGCCACCACACTCTCTGGGAGCTGACTGCACTTGTAATTAACCCACTCAAAAAGCCACTCTTCTCAACTGTGTGATCCAAATTACTTTAAGAAGCCAAACAAGCAGCCAGCAGAGAGGCAGCCACCCAGGATTATCAGCTCTAACACAGCCCAAGTGCTTACCCAGAAATGAAATGCTCTCAGGATCATACTTTTCCAAGTACATCTGTATCTTGGATTAGCAACAGAATTTCATCTTTTGTAAATCTAACAATACTAACAATACAACTATCAAACTTTGAGCTAATTATACGAACATAGCTTTAGAGAACAAAAACCTTCATGGGAGCTAACAGATAGTCCTGAACTTGACAAAACAAACCTGGAAGATGTCCAAGAAAAGGAAACTATTTAGCCTATCTTCTAAACCCTTACTAGCTCACAGCTATGGGAAGAAGAGGGGGAATTACATTACTGCAGTGTAACAGATAAATCTTTCACTGCAATGAGAATCTAAACTACTATAGCATAAATTTTACTCAAGAACTCTCCTCTTGCAAAGGGCTCAGCAAAGGTCTCTACACAAGTAAGGTCTCATTGTGTTGATCATAAGAAAAGCCTATTTCAAAGTTATCATACCAGCAGCCCCCAGTCCTCCTTGGCAGGTTGCAGTTCACCTTGTTAAAAGTCTTACTATATTATTATTATTACTACTACTATTACTGAAGTTCAGGTTAAGACACTGAACAAATAAGCTCTATCCCAAATATAATGTAGAAGAACAAAAAAAGTGGTAGGCTGAGAATGAACTCACATTCCTTCCTGCTAACAATAACACGTTGGGTACATACACATAGCAAAATTAGTACTATTGATTATTTTCTTTGGCTATTTACTGTTGCAGTCTGCTTACATGTGTATGTGCAAAACCATTTTCCATGTGCCATTGAGGAAGTGCTCAGTAAAAGAAACTGGACCACAAAACTGGCAAACATTTTGATGCAAGGGAATCACAAAATCCAAGCGTTTGGAAAATGGAGAATGAAATCACACCTTTACATGCTTATGAATTCTTATGTCAGCTTACTCCTATGGATCCCACAGAGCTAAACCGTGAGATCTAAGGCCAAATACTCTATTCTGACAGGACAGATTTCCATATGTGCCCCTGCTTTCATAACAGCTCTGCTCCTACCTTCATCAACAGCAGCTAACTGCTTGGGAACTTACATCTTTAAGGAAGTATTTAGTACACCAAGGTGTTTCTGTTTCAGCACGAAGTCTCTCTTCATTCCTCTGCCTTTCTTCCAGGGCTCGCTTGTGCTCTGTAGCCTTATCGATGTCTCCATCCCGCAGAGACTCTGTCACATGCTGCCACAGCCTCCTACAAAATACACTGGTAACTTTACTGTCCCAAAGGTTTCCCAGCCTGCTACCTTGAACCGCAGGATCACCACAGGAACAGGAGCACTCTCTCCACTTACAAATGACAAAACCAGCCCAGGTCAAAACATTGCAGTGCAGGTGAGGCCTCACAGCCAAGTCTTACAGCTACACCAGCAACTGGGAGCAGGTAGGAATGGCTCTGAGGTTCTGACAGTGCCAATCTGATCTCTGTTTGCAAACCTTTTAAAGCTGCTATGGAAGTGTTACTCAACAAGCAGCTTCTTGTGAGGATGACCCTTGTCAGGAGCTGCCCTGCTGTGTAGCTGATGGGTAAAAACAAAACTAATAGCGAGCCTCTGTTCTGGTAAGCACTTTGTGAACTCAAAAAAACCCAAATCAAACCTGTTCATAAATAGGAGACAACATAAACAAGTATGGGCCTGCACTTGGGTTTTCCACTTTATACTAGGCTCTTGATTTTTATTTTTAAAAAACATAAAAAATAAAGATCACTGCCGCTAAGCACTATCCACAAACACTACCTCCATTTTCAGGTTTTCCTAAGGCACTCACCAGATTGCTTAGGACAGAAAGGGTCAGACAGGAGCAAACACATACTCTACCTAGATTCAAAGGGGCCTTGCTTCTCAAGGGGTCGGACTCGTTTTCTTGTCACAGAGAGCTTTGCCAAGTCCACGTATTTGGTCTCCCCGTTGCTGTAGGTGAACTCAAGCACACTGTTCCACTCCCCCTGCACTCTGCACACCACCGTGTTCGTCATGTTCTGCTTCACTTCACCTGTGACTCTAGGAAAGAAATTTATTTTTAAAAAGCTGTGGCTGAAGAAACCCGAGGACTAATCCTTGCATAATCACTCAGTCTGGAATGAGTTTGCAAACTTGTCACATTGCCTTGAGAAATGTTAGTTATTTGAATTGCATTTGTGTGGAGAAGCTCAAAGAGCAAAGCGACTTTAACTCACTGCTCTAGTTCTCTTCATGTTACCCAGGAAACTTAATTTTTGGCTCCAGCTTCTTTCAACCCTCTTAAGGAAATTGAAAATTAAAAAGAAACTAACACAGGCTGGTTCACACATAACAAGCAGCTGATCATTTCCACTTGAAGTGTCACATTAGATACATAGTTCAGACTTGAAAAATAAAAATAAAACTTTCTAGCAAGAATATATCTAACTACCTGCTGGCACTTTATCTTGCATTTTTACATTTCACTTTCTCCTTATGTAGGTGGTCTCATTTTCATGTTGGTCACACAAACAGCAGACACACTAAGGCAGAAAGCAAGGTAGGAAACTAGGAATCAGGAGACCTGCTTTTGCTCCCTGTCTTTTCCACAGAAGCCTCTGCCAGTAACATGGAAAATGGACATTGAAAATGTCTTTCTAACATGCAATATTTCAAAGTGTTGCATAATGCTGAAGTATCACCATAATTACACACACTGATACACAGTTTTCTTCTCAACTTCAAGACCTGTCCAAAGACGTCCTGACACCCACTTCATCCTGACCCAGTTTTTGAGCATTGCTTGGCAAGCAAATTGCCTGTCTCAAATACAACTTTTCTCATAGAAACAAAGAAACAAAAGGGTCTGGCACTATGCAAACCAGACTTGGGACATTCTCACTTGTAAGGTGCTGCAGGATTCATAAAGGATTCCAGCTCCAATCAAACTGCAGTTACCTGTACACAACCCCCCCAAAACTCACCACTTTCCAGCTTGCCTTTCTGCATTTCATCAGCACTCACACAAAGCATGGGCTACACCTCCTTCCACTTCCATTATGTGCAGCTGAGAACAGCTAACTTGCACACCACTGCCTTGCTCTGATGTCCTGTGAGCAACTGCATCCAGGAGAGTGGAAAGCAGCACTTCTGTGCGCCCACCTTGTGGGACACACTCAGAGGAAAAGGGAGCACAAGACACAAATGCTGCTTCCCTTATTCCACACACATGGGTCACTTCCTGCTGTGCTTGCACCTACCTGTCCTCCCCAAGCCTGGCATCAAAGTAGAGAAATTCATCTCTCAAGCAATGAAATGAGTATCACAGGCCAGACCTTCCAGCACAGAGATACTGGATGCTAGCCAAAGCAGAGCTGTGAGGATTTTCCAGGGCAAGAGGGAAAAGCTCACAGCCAGCTCACAGCAGGAGGCAGCAGCCTGGACTTCTGCCACATCTTGGTGCAGCAGCTCAAACCTAACTTAACCTCATTAGAAATATCTTTAAAAACTCAAACAGACTGATAAGTATGTGCTGCTCATGCAGAGTTTTCCATCAAAAAAAAATCAGATTCATTAAAGAAAACATGACCAATTAAAGCACATTTAATTTTTTTCTGAGGAAGTTATCAAGTACTAACAATTTCTGAAAACAGCAGAAAGAGCAGCTGACAAGCAAGCAGCCTTAATTTTGTGCTGCTTTCCATCCTGTGACTTCCACACCTCACCAAAGCTCTTGCATATGGCAGAATCCCTGTCCTCCTCTCAAGAGACCTCCGAATGGCCTGAATGCACAGGATGCCAGAGATCAGCCTGGTCAGCCTCTGCAGCTACATCTTCACAACTTTAAGAACTTCATTTTTTCCAAGCATTGCAAGGTAACAAGAAAATACTGACATCCAGTATTTTAATATCAATCACAAAATTACTGCCTCTGCCCAGCTGAAAGTATACAAAGTTCTATCACTCACTACTGAAGTGCAGTATTGAACTGCTCCATTAAACTCTCATTACCTGTATTTCTCCAGGTTGCATTGCTCTGACACACAACCACTGCCAGCACTGCAGACCACAGTATCTGCCTGAACCAGCATTAGTGATAAAAATCTGCTGGCACTTTTTTGTAATCTTGGCATGACTGATACATGTCTAGCTGTTCGTTATCATTGTCCTCTATTTCATCCAGCTAAAGAGGTACAAGGAGGCAACATCCAGCTGAGGTCTAAGAACAAGGGTCACTCTCCAAAAAAATCCATACCATTGCCATAGCAACTCCCCTGCGCTCTGGGTAACCATGACAACACTGCTGCTTCCCATCAAGAGATTATTTTGGCAATGTCCAATCATCACCATGCCAAATTTTCAATAGTTACAGTACCTTGAACAGATCTCTCTTTAAAAAGCCTCTACATCTGTGACTAACTTCAGAGAGACAAATAACAAAACAGTTTCCAAAATTAAATCACTGAAGTAAAATACATCCTCTAACTTACCTTTTATGACACAAGAAGAGCTATTGCAAAGTGGAAGATACATCATGAGCCATGGGAAAAAAACCCCAAATGATGTGTCACTTTCAAATTGCACCAAGGGAAATAGAACTACATGTAAGCTTGAGTTCTTCAAATGCCATTGGGACAGGGAAGCTTTGTGTACAAGTTAAATTCAGAGCATTTATGGAAATTTAAGGAGCAAGGTGGGTTTTTTGTTTTCTTTAAGCAACAAGCATGGCCTTACCCTACTGTTTCAGGAAAAGTGATTTAGAGAAGACAGCTGATTTTTTGCAGCCTATGAGAGCAACCCACATCTAGGAAGTTCTGATGTTCTAGGCTGTTACATATTTCATTACCATCTCCAACATATTTAATCTAAGAAAGATTTAAATAAACTCTATTCAGTAAAGAGCTGAGTGCAAAATGCTCTGCAAACATATTCTTTGTGAGATTACTACTTAATTTTCTCCTTCCTCAATTAATTGTCTATATTAGCATGAGACTAATCTACAGGAGTCTTACTATAAAATGTCTAAAAAAACCCCAAACCAACCCTTTTGCACCAACTCTGCAGACACTTCCTAGAATCTGCTAGAAGCAACCCCACACAAACTTTCCCTGGATCTTCTTTACCTATTAGTTTTTATACATGCATCCAGGTGAAGGACTACCACTACAAGAATTACCATTTTTGTCCTTAAAAATAGGTATTTTTACCTAGAGATTTTCTACAACCTGCTTAAACTCGGTAGTCTTATATTTCTTATACAGAAATCCCAAGACAGTGATGCCTGCAGTGCACTTACAATGCACATCACAAACAACACACAACCCTTTCAGACATTGAGATAAATCTCATTTCAAACAAACAAATGCTCTCACCGATGCAATTTGCCACCATAGAAGGGCTTGGTGTGGAAGTTAATACTTGCAGAATACCCAGTTTTTGCACAGTTGATGTTGACTTTTCCTCCCAGCTCTACCCAGGGGACAGTTAAAATTGAGCGGGCGTATGCACAGGGCAGAGAGAATGTGTATTCTTCCCCGTGTTCCAAGAGATGTAAGACACCTGTGGGAAGAAATAAATCTGTAAATCAGCACCACTTCAGAAAAGGCCAAACAAGTCATTGAAACAAACAGTCAATACTACATCTGGTTTCTTTTCCTCATAGCCCCTCATATAAAAAAAAAAGAAAAGTAAAAATAACCCCAAAAAAGTGACATTTATTAAATTCTAGGTAAAACATTTTCCTGGAAGTACTAACTTGAGCAATATGCATTTAGGTTTCTTTAGGGAAAATACATTTATCCCAATAATATTGCTGCATAAAGTACAATACTGTGCTATGCACATACTTTTCAGCAGTACATGTAAGGGCTGGTCACTCTCCTACTGATGGCTCTGGAGCATGGCAAGACAAGACTTATGCTGACAAAAGGAACTAACAAATGCAGTCCCTGAACTGCAGATCCTAAGGAAGGCTAATACTCCTGTTTTCCCTTTCTGTAATACACCTTACCCAATCGGAAGGCAGGCAGCAGAGACAATTCTCCTTATTGCATCTCTCTGCCAAGATAAACCCCATTCTTTCCTGACAGCAGCTTTTGCAAAAAACGTCAAGAATCTCATAAACACTAGAATTTTTCTTTGTGTTTTAAGACAATTGGGCTTGAGTCCTATAAAGAAACAAAAAGCACAATATCTACTTCTTGCCCTTACAAGAACACAGCACAGTATCTGACTGCTGCCTGCCCCAGGCCCACACCTCTGGAGTTCAGTATCCCTGGGTGTCTGACATCAGTATGAACATGGGAATTTCCAAAAAAAGTTATGACCTGATTTGAGAAAGGTCCTACAAGAGATATGAACTTCAGAAATTACCTATACAGTCAAAGATATGCCTTTCACATACCCTGACATTCCCTTGTTCAGTGTGTAGTTTGTATGCAAGTGCCTGGAATCCCCAGGTACTGGGCAATACACACAGGGGACAGAGAGTGGGAGAGACTGTCTCATCTTGTGCAGTAAATACTAATAACTAAAGGGAAATTACAGTTTGAGGGCAGTTACCCTTTTCTGTCCCTAAAGGATCCAATTTTTATAGTTAAAGAAAATCAACATTTATGTAGGAAGATGAAGTGCAATACAGGGAAATGCAGCAACACCTCTATTTAATAAATGTCTTATGCAAATTAATTCATAAATATGAGTTCAAATCACGGTAACTGACCTTTGGTTTAAAAGTCAATATTTTATTTCCAAATATAATTCTGATTTTTGGCAAAGCATAAACCTAATTATTTTGTTCTCCCATTGATTAATTTGCTGTTTACAATGACAGCTTGTGTTTTCTGAATATAACACCAAATTTCATATCAATTTATTAGTGTTTTAACAAACTTCTAAAATGAACAAAGGATGGCATTTACACTTACCCTCACCAACCATCGTTACTCCTATTGACATTCCCAGGAATTTACTTTTTGTCCAAACGTGGGCATTGACACACATCTTTCTCTCCACACACTCAGCATAAAACCCTGAGACAGGAGGATGGTGGGACACTTGCTCAGCTACAAATTTCACTGTGTAACAGTCTGGCTCTGCTTGGCCCTCTGCATCTTTAGGCAGAGTTCCTTGCTCCGAGGGGGAGTGAGCAGAGGAGTTGGTGGCAGCATCAGTGGCCACGTCGTTCTTGGGCATCCTCCAGGAGCAGTGGAAGGTCTCCCCGATGATGGGGTTGTAGGGTTTCTTGGCAATGGCTCCCTTGCGGCCCTCGTGGAAGGAGGTGAGGTAATACTCCACAAAGCGGATCATCCTCTCCTCGGCGCTGCTGCCGTTCGTGATGGCGATGAAGAGATCGGGGTGGGACATGAAGTCTGCGTACATCTCCAGCAACGACCGCTTCTCCAGAATGAAAGTGGGAAGAACCACCTGGAAATAAAAGAAAAGCTCTAGTAAGTATAACAGAGACAGGCACTTTCTTAGGGCAGTTCTTGGGAGGAGGATTCTGTCCTCAGTGGACACCACACTTGCACAGTGCACTTTCTTATCTCTCTTGTAAGATGTGGACAAAATACACTGATCAGAAGTTCCAGAAAACCAATTTACAAGGTGAAAAAAGCCCAGTGAGTACTATTAAGACTAAAGAGGTTGAAAAGGACTGAGCATAAGTTAAAAACAAACAAACAAATAAACAAACAAGAAACAAAAAAGATCTGCAAAGACGTGTCCCATATGTCTGCAGAAAAGAAAGCAAGCATGAAGGAACTCAAATTACTGCAAGGAAGGTTCAGAGCAGAAGTCAGGAAAGGTATGGTCTAATGGAGAGAAATGCTGGGAAGCTCTGCCAGCATCAGTACACTGATATTGAGTTATGTACACTTCTAACAACTTCATTACCTATTTTGAAGTCAGATTTGTCCACTTCAGTGCTTTGCCTGCTCTGAAAGAAAGACAATTCTCCCCACACAGCCAAAAGTCACAGATGGGAGACAGGCTTGACAATTTGTTCCAACTAAGAAAGATATCCCAAATCCAATCTTCAATATTCATCTTCAATAAGTGCAAGAATCATGTAAGTGAAAGAGTGACTTGATCTGTTCCTGGTTAAGCAGCAGGGGTTTTAGTCTGACCCACAGACAGCAGGGCCTGTTCATATCACCTTTTTGTTTTCCCTCTAGAGTTGTGACACATAAGCTGCACAATACAAGTGTTTCCAGGGGCTATGCAGCTAGTGCTCAAAAAAATAGCTTTAAAAAATAATTGTAATATATAATTCTAAAAGAGAGAATGTTTTCCTAACTCCATGCTATAGTAAAATCAATTTCTTTCTTTCAAAGTGCCTAGTGCTCGTGGCAAGAAGTCTTTATAGGAGTGAACGGAACATAAGCTGGTAGCAGCCTGATTTTCCCAGATTTGCTGCCCAAGTTGTCTAATAGCACCCATGTGTTAATTTTTCCAAGCTGCTTGCTTTTGAGATCTGCACTCAAGTGTAAATCCAGTTCTCTCCAGTGTAACTTTGTTCCTGCCTGCTTGTGAGCAAACACAGAAACGAGAATAGGAAAGAGGCATAAACAGGCATCTAAGGATAGATAAGGGGAAACCAAAAGAAAATTTCTTTTCAGAAGCAGCATGGACACAGGTGTAGGGTTATACAAGTTGTGTGAAAAGCATTATCAAGACAGAAAAGAGTTCATGGAAGGAAAGAAGAAAGAAAAATATGAGAAGGCCATAGAAAACAGCATGAAAAGACTAAAGTGCAAACACTGGAAGGAAAACAGGACATTACAGGAAAGGTAACAAAAGCACAGCAGAAAACACAAGGAGAAGGTAATAGAAAAGGCAGAGTCAGTACATTTCACTTAAACCTGTCTCAATCTGGGACATCAAATCTTAGGACTGGAAGTTGCTACCGGTCACAATTTCACACTAAACTCAATACTGTTACATAAAGGAGTTCGGTTTTAAATGATACTTTACTTCTACTGCAGCCACTCTTCACATTTCAGTTACTTACTCTTGTTAAGTCCATGCCAAGTTTCAGCTGAGACAAAAGATGTAAGATAACACTGCGCTGCTCTTCCACTGCTCCTAGATCATCTTCTTTATCATCACAGATATCCTCCAGCTCCTCATCTGGATTTATTTCTTCAGGTTCCTGGAATAAGAGCCATAAACTTAGCTCAAAGATGTACCTGGCCAGACAGTATTCAAAGAGGCCTTCATATTGTATTTAACTGTCCATGTATGAAAAAAGGCTAAATAAACCCCTGCAGAGAGCTACACAATGGAATCCACTCCCAAAATAAACAACAGCTGAAGAATTTGAACAGATATGAAGATAACTCAGTGCAGACTCCATCTAGAAGATTCAGGCTCTGATTTCTCACCCTCTCTCACATAGGGCATAGAAGAAAAAAAGCTTAAAAGAGATTCCTGTAAGTTTTGTGAGTTCACAGAACGTCAAGCATCCAACACATACACAGAAACAGCAAAGCAAAAGCTAGCAGCAATTCCAACCACCTCAATAAGCACCTTTCCAGTGCTGCCATCACTACTCCAAAGGCTGTATCAAACTGTAGTTCTGAGTTAGGTGACAACGAACATGCCTGGTATCTACAAGCTGCTCTTCACAAGCATTATCATGTTGCTGTTAGTGCAAATATGTAACAGAGAAGGAAAAAAAGTAACTTAGAGTAGTTCCATAAAACAACAAAACCCCACACATACACACACTGCAGGCACTGGTGTCTGTGTAACTAAAGCAGCCAGACTAGAAATTGTATCATCACCGATTTAACTACCACCACACCACAAGCAGAAAGTCAAACACTTCAGGCAGATGCGATGGTGGCATTCTAGGGCTCTGAGCTGCATCCTCCTGGGACAAACAGCTGGAGGAGGCAGATGCAGAAGGGAGAGGCACTGAATGCCACTGGAAAGCAGCAATATGCCTCTGCCTAAGCAAAGCCCTTTGTCCTGGAGCAGCTGCCTTGGCTCAAGGCAGACTTATGAACACTCAACCACCAAAAACAGGGGACCAAGCCCTCACACAGAGCTCAAATCCTGATGGCAAGTGCAGTATCACAGAAGTGACTCCTTTCCAAGGATGCTATGCTGCTCTGCTCTCAGAAATAAGGGAGTTGAAAATACCTATAGGGAGTGATAATATTAGTCATACCCCAGATACATTAAGTACTCAAACTGTGACTTGCTTAATTATTGAAAGGAAGGAATTAAGTGATTTAGTTGAAAGCTTCTAGGTTTGTTTCATCTTTTCTTTTTTTAACTTAATAGTAACTACTCTGTGCACTACTCTGACCCATTTAAAAATCTATAAACTATAGCAACCAAAAACAATCTTTTCCATTTCGATTTTGCTCTAAGACAGCCCAGTGCTATGGCAGAGACATAAAACAGCACATTATCTTTTCACAGTGACACAGTCTCAGCCAAACAACTGTGTGAAACCAACTAGCATAAAGAGGATGTAATTATGATTTTCTAGCTTAGTTAGGAAAACATGTTCTTCATCATAATCCCTGCTGGTTTTTTACTTCAGTGTTTTGCAATTCAAATCCATTTTGTCAGTTATAATGATACAGACTGGAGCTGATAATGATACAGACTGTAACTGTATTTCAAATACATTAAACCATCCTGCAGTCAAATGATGAGCATTGCTCAGATTAAGAAAAACAGATGCAACAAGACCTAGAAAAGAAAGACAGGGAGATGTAATAGCTGAAGACCAGCAATTTTGTCTTTTGTCTGCTTAGGCAGCTCTTCTAGGGCCTATTTTGAGAGTGTAATGAATTTCAGTTAGGCAGTATTCCCTTGCATTTTTATCTAAAGCAAGTAAACAATGAAATGCAAAAAGCCTATTTCAATGCCTTGCATTACCACCCCAACTGGCTCCCTCCACCTGACAGCAAGTTACATAAAGCAGCAAAAATTTGCTGAATAAACAAGGTAGAGAGTTTCACTCACTGCAACTCCTCCAACACAGCTAACCAGAAGTATGAGAATAACTGTCATTAAATCATTTTCACATAATATGATTGAAACACTTACAGGTATTCCTCCAAATAATTCCCCACAGAAACGGGATGTTCACATTACCTTACCCTTGTTAGCTGGCAGGGCTCTGCAATAGACTGCTCTTCTCTGACAGATGCTGGCTTGTTTATCTCTGCTGGGAAATTCTGAGCTGCTCCATTTTTGAAGTGGTTTGCCAGAGAGATCTTCGGTTCCAACCAACTGATTGTCGTTCCTGAAGAAAAGGAAAGTTTGCGCTGAAACTTGCTCATCCTCTGCAAGGTCAGTAACTAGCAGTTTTCAACAAAAGAGCTGGTTTTTATGGAATAAGCTGAAAGCAGCCAATTCCTCCTGCAGCCAGTGCCTCCAGCAGCCACTAAACAAAGGTGGTGCAATCAGACACCACCTTCAGTGATCATTAGCACAAACACTGGGATTGGCGAGCTGTAATACATGCAACTTGGACTGGAGAAACTAGTTGGTGTCATGAAAGGTGTAATCAGACACTCAGGAGCAACCCAGTATCATGGGAATGCTAAGCAGCCCTTACACTTTCCTTTAACTGATACCAAAAACAAAAAGCAGCTTTCTACTTATCGACTTCTAAACCCCAGCTTGGTTCTAGACTAAAAACACCTAAAGCACAAGTTTTGTTGCCAGTGTTTTCTCCAGAGAGGGTGCTTGTCTCTGATCAGCTGCAGAGAAGGGAAGCACATACTGTGGAATAAATAAGACCTGTCAAAAAAAAAAAAAAAAAAAAAAAGCTGCAGGGTTTGGAAAGCTATTACCCACCTGATGATTCCAGCATCTCTAGTTACTCCCAGTTAATTTATCAGAACGGGTCAGGTTCCTCATTAATAATACAAATGTTCCATTCTTTTTCAAAGGTTAATAAATGTACAGGTGATTCCAATGAGTTTTGACTGAAGTATACACAAACTGACAAACAATCTTGGCTGGGTTGCAAACACAGAAATTATTAGGAAACCTGAATTTCTACCACTGGGTATCAGTTCCCTGTGTTTGGGAACCTATACTCAGGTATCTGTTGTCTCTTCCTATATGATACACAATCCTTTACTTCCAGACCCCTGTTACCTGCAACTAGGTCACATCCTCAACCACAACAGGCAGAGTAAGCTTAATTTAGATAAACAGGAGCATTTCCACCAGGAAAATACTGGGGCAGGAAAAAAGTCCAGCTTTGCTATTGACACAAGACAACTTTTCCACAGCTGTGTAGCTTATTTTCATCACCCATTACTCATGAATCCACTACATCATAAGAAGCAAGAATTCCTGACCCACACTAAATTTAAGCTCTTTCAACAGCAGTTTCAAAGTCAAAAAATAAGACATGCAGAATGTCACTGTCACACCACTTTGAAAAAAGTTTACTTGTCTTTAAAACCCCTTCATGACACCTGCTTTCTAAGCTGTAATTTTCGATACACTAATCTCTAACTGCATGTTCTAGGCTGCATTTAATCCACACTCACTGCCTCTATATTAACTTGAATTTAACAAATATCCTCCCTTTTATATTCCCTATCAGCTGCATCTAAAATAACTTTATTTATTACATTCTGTTTAATTTTTGCTGTTAGGAAGGTATCTTTGAAAGGTTTGAGCTACCAGCTGTGCTTTAATCTTTGTGAACGAACAAGACACCACCTTAATACTTCTCTTCCACTGGAAAAGCACATTTAAATCTCCTTACTTGTGACCTCCTCCTCCCCGAAAGTCTTCAACCAATTTCTTTTTAAACAGTTGTCAGCTGTTTTAACTTTTAACTGTTTAACTTTTTTAACAGCTCCCCACTGCTACAGTACAGACCTCTGGAGTTTTCACTTCCTGCATTTTTCTTCAAGAGTTGCAAATCGTTGCTGCACACCACTTTTGACTTGAATTTAGGAAGTTAATGGGTGGAACTTTCTTGTTCATCTTTGTGATTCATAATACAGCTTGATGTGTTAGGGCAGCATTTTTACTCTTCTGCTTGTTTTCTTTTTTTGTTTGTTTGGCATTTTTTTTTCTCATCTAACAATCTATAGCAAACTGCCACTCTTACATAATTTCTAATCCTTAGTTTTTAAGCCTGGCTCCACCAGTTGAACCAGAAGTATCCCTCCTGAGTCAATAGGAAAAACCTAAGCTAAATGGATAAAAAAAAAAAATTCTTGGCAATCCTTGAAAGGACCAAACATATTACAGTGTCTCTAGAAAGGCCACAGCAGGGGGGAGATGGAAAGCTGCAGAAAGACACATGCATTCTTTTAATGGTCTGTTTTTAACTCTGGCCCCAGCAACGCATCATTCAATCTGCTGATCCTCTCTTCTCCATCCCTCTCCCTAGGATATCACCGGAAATCTTCAAGATTTGGACATGTTCAAGCAGTATTTTTAGACTTGGCCATTAACAGGCAGATACCAACTGAATAGCAGTCAGTGAATTAAGCTTTTCCCTGTATGGTTAAAAAAATTAAAAACCTACACCATATATCAGAAAAACCCCAAACCAAAACTATCTTCTTAAATTATTACAGTGGTGCTCATTGGACACTATTTATGTCCCCAGATACAAGTCAAAAAACCATCTTAATAACGCACATGTGAAAATACCCAAACAAAACCACTGCTGATGTGCACCTCCCAGTTATGCATCAACAGTCAAAAAATTCAGAGATCAGGAAGAGTTCTCTCAGCATAACTTCAGAGTTTGGACAAATATTTTGAGAGGCACCACCCAGATTTTGTTTTTAAAATGAAATGTTGAACTGAAATGCAGCAAAAGAATTAATTCAATCTATTCACATATTCTCTTTTAATGTCTCTGGTGATTTCAGAATCACAAACCCTTTTTATCTAGTTTTAATACTTTTACACATCGTATTTTTTTCATCTTGGAAGCTAAATTAATTAGAGCTCTGAAATAATATGCCCTGGCAAAGCAGGCACCACAAATATGAGAGGAATATGGGACAGATAAAGGGACAGACAATTTATGAGTGTACTTTATTACACACTTACTACATCTACTGATCTGTTGTGCAAGAGAAGCATTTGAGAATCCTAAAATGCTCACAAAAAGCCACAAAGTAAACACATGAAAAAAGGCACAATAAGATGCACAAGAATTTACAAACAACCACAACCACATTCAGTTCCACACACTGCACATGAATCAGGTAGAACAATTCCTCTAAGCTCCTACTTGCACAGAAATGATCAATTGTGCAGACGTGGCAACATGTTTGTCAGCTGCCTGTGAATGCACATATTCCACACCGTGAGCAGTAGGGTTTGAGGTTTGTGGGGCTTTTGTTTGTTGGGGTGATCAGTTGGTTATTAAAAGAGATTTTCTGCTCTTCTCAGCCTTTAATCAATTTGCATTGTCTTACGAGTCCATTCTGGCCTCAGAATAGAATACAACACTTGTCTTTAGACCATGGCTTAGACTAAGCCAGTAACTCAAAACAAGAATACTGATATTTAAATAGTATTAGTAACAACCAGAGCAAATTTAGAGTTTTGTATTTTAGTGCTTAACTAGCAGTGGAACCTACACACATGTAAATACTTATAACAGGTATTTACTGTGCAGAAAAAGAGTCAAAAAAGCATGACATTTGACAGAGTTGTAATGGACACTACATGGCCCAGAATCTGTGATCCCATAAAACTCCCCCTCTACCATTACTGCTCCTGAATTACATCCCAAAGGCAGCCTTCTTGTTGGGGTGCCTTACGTAGTTTATTCTGTTGTGAGATGTTGTACAACAATTAGATGTTATGCAGCTGCTGCCACAGACGTCTTGATAGAATAAATGATTAAAAAAATGTATGCACAACATGTACAGAGTTCCAACCAACACAAGCAAGTCGGGCTCTGGAAAAATTCACACGAAACCAGTCAGGAGCTTCCTTTGCCCATGTGAAACTGGATTCAGTAGAATGAACATTTTTGCAAGAAGGAAGGGATTTATATTTGTTACAGAGTTCTTCCCTCTGTAAGCACCTATACCCACCTGCTGGTAAAGATCCCTTTTGTTGAGAAGCATGCTGTAACTGGAGAATATGGAAACAGTCATTTAAGCAGTTCATGGTTGCCATGGAAGTTGCTTTGAGCATCAATAGGTCTTGATCCAAGGATGTAAGGTGACCGGAGGCAGGAAGGCATTCTATGCTCCTGATCAAGTCTCTCTGCTGGCCCTCAGCCTGAGACATCATCTGTCAAACAAAACAGTCACTTATCAGGTGGTAGAAATGTTGTGTGATATGAGTTCAGCTGTGCACATGGAGGATCCCAAATGATTTCAGGACAATAATAAAACTACAAGGTAACAGATAAATGTAAAATTAACTGTATTTTTTTTCCTCGATGTAGCTACTACAGAGTCATTAAATGCACTATGAAATTCCCACAACAATACACAGCTTATTAAAAAGCAAAATAATATCGAAGTGACTTTAAAATGAAGAAATGAGGAATTTGAACATGATACTTGTTACAGTAAATATCAAACACTTTCATGCCTAGTTGATAGGGATGGGGGTGAGGGGGGAGCCCCATATGCACTCTGTGCGAGAAGTAATTAAGCTCTGTGCTCTGCACAGCCTGGAATAGGATCTACTATCTGTGGGTATCAAGATCTTCTCACTCTCTACAAGCAGAGATGCAGCACTTTAGAGGAAAAGACCTATATTAATCATTTTGGCTCAAACCACACAGGATCCTCATTTATTGTCTGCAGTGACAGCACACTGATTATCACTCTCTGTATTTATTCTGCAGTGAGGGAAGAAAAGCCAGCAGGATTTTCATCTTCATTCTGTGTTCAGATTGCAGTTGTCCTGTCAATGTTGTCCCCCTTGCCCTTCCCCAAGCTCCGTTCTCCCTCCACACAGAGCTCCACACCCCTAAATCACAGAATCTACACCAGCACATCTGCCCACATGAGGTACAGGGACAAAGCACACCAGCCATCAAGCAGCACTCTCCTCTTTATACTCACAGAAACAAAATATTAAATGATCTTGAGTCACAGGGATGAAAGCAAACTCCTACACATGCTAGTCCCCTTTCTGGGGAGGAAAAACAAACACCATCAATGAAACTGGACAGGACTACTCTGCAATCATTACGTGTTGTAGCAGTTCAGATAAATGTAAGGACAGATTGATTTAGCAGAGCAGCAGCAGAATTTCTTTAAAGAATCAAGTATTTAACTGCTATGGCACTACAGAGCTTTTTCATTCCAATTATTTAATTCCCAATCCTATCAGTATCTGACTGACTTTTTTCAGTGCTACTACCTGCAATCCCTTCCAGGAAGTTCTTTTAAGATTTTATTGCAATACTTAAGGAACATGTATTTATCCAAGATCATAGTGTGTGGCCTTTGGAACATTTAAGGGCTTGGCTATGTAGCATGTGAAGGTGTGAATTTACAGAGCATTGGCTCTTTGGAAGTGGTGTTAACTGTGCAGAGTCAGCCTTAGCATATCTCAAGAGCAACAGGGCAGAAAGCTACTAAAACATTTAGTTACATATAGCCTTGCCTGTGCAAACACACCAGCTGCTATCACAACGTGTGTCTCATTTTCTTCCAGTCACAAATGTGATAAAAGCCTTTGCATGAAGTTTTTTTCCAACTTTGAAAAAGTGTGTTGGCTTAAAAAAAACCCACTCAAACCCCCCCCCCCCCCCCAGACAATTAGTAGAAAAATCACCACAATCCTTCTGGTGACCTTTACTGTTAGTAATTTACTATGTTGTAGGCCCCAGGCACTTCATTCCAGGATCAGGCCAGACAACAGGACAAGCCATGGTATGCTCAGAATTGAAGTTCAAACAGGCATATCTTCCCTTTCGAAAAACACACTTTGAACAGTCCTAAGGTTTTTCCTATTTATACACTCAGCTTTGAAAAAAATAAAAATACTGCCAGGATAGGAAAAGCACAGTGACAAAAATTCAAAATCTAGGAAAAATACACAGGCTATTGCACTCACTTTGCAAACACACATACCTGCATTTAGTGCAAGTTAGCAAAAAGATCTTCTTAAACCTCCTGCTTTGCACAGTAACCAAGTCAGCATCATGACACATGTTCAGCCAAGAACAAGGGGAAGTTGAAGGGAAAGGCACTGACAGAAGACCCAGGTATAGTGCAGTTCATAGGAAAATCAAAAAAGGTCACCATATAGCAGATCCTTTGAAAGATAAGGTGCTCTTCCCACAGCTTCTCACAAAGAATTTCTAAGTATTCAAGCTGTACCATGCTCAGGGTAACAGACATGTACCTGACCTTCAGTATTTTAACCATATCTAAAAAAAGGTAGACACTGTATCTAACAAGCATTTTAGCTTAAAAAAGTCGAGCAAATCAACTTCAAAATTCAGAAAAGCCACTACTGCTAAGTATTCTTCATCTGTACAAGTCAAAAGTTTTAGAGTTGATAAATAATCATGCTGTGCCACCAAACTCAGTAGCAATCAAAAAAGCATTAATAGCTTCCTGTTCTCTTTGCAATGCCAAGAAAAGTCATTCCACTTTATCCCAATAAGAGGATGCGAGCCACTGCTTCAGTGTTCCAGCTCACACATACTCCTCTTTCCTCCCTGAAATTTTGAATGCCATAATGATGTTTGAAAATTCAAAAAATGAAGAAGCCATTTCTGAAACTTTTTTTCCCTAAGTACCTGGCAGGACTTCACACATCTCTGCATTAGCACTACAGGAGACTTTACTGCTCTAAGAGGATAAAAACAGGATGGCAGCAATTACCCTTTCACGAGACATCTGCAAGAACAGTCTGCTGTGGAGAGATTCGCAGACTCTAAAGTTTAAAGAGGCAGTCACCTTGTGTAAATTACTGAATAATTACACCTTAGTAGCTGATATAAATCAAGGAACAATGACAGCATGCCATACCAGGGAAAGTATCTGCAACACCCATTTACCTGGGAACTTACCACAGTGTTCAGCCATGTATTTTAAGGTTAATGAGGCTCACAATACAGAGCACTCTTCTATCCCAGTTTGTCTAAGCTCAATTTCTAGCTATTCACACTTTCTGTATCTTTATTTCCTAAATTAAAAAGCCCTCTATTAGAAACTCTATTTTGCCAAGAAATGTATCACACTACACTAATTACAGTTAACATTAAAATACTTGTTAACACCAATACTACCACTAAGTAACAAAGGTTTGCAATGTATTATTTTTAGATAGGCAAGATCTACCCTGGAAATATTAATGAGTTAAAATCAACCAGTAGTCAGTCTGTTCTGTCTATCAAGATGGAAAGGTAATTATTGCTGGTTTTTTCCCGCAAAACACACTACACCTGTACATGTAGTGAAAGAAAAGCAGGCTTCTGAATTGCTCTCTGTTCAGTCACACCCATCCCCAGACAATTTGTCTAAATGAATCAGCATATCAGGAAGTGGTATTAGCATTCTGAAATATCAATCATGACCAAATTCTCCTTAGTCATAAGGGATACAAGCACAGCTCAGTCAATTCCTCTACAGCTTGACATGTGAAGAAAAGTGTATAATAGTATCACAGTATGTGATGTTATATTCTTTAAGGCTATTCCCTTGTCACCTGCAGTGGTACAACTTGCAAGGATGAGAACATAGCTCTACTTTCAGCCCCAGGATATTATTGCAGAGCACAAAAATCACAGAATATACACCATATACTTCTACAATTAGCCAAGGCAAGTTACTTATCCTCACAAAGCTGTGCAATAATAGCTAAGGACATGCTACTGACAATATATCCAACCAAAACCAGCAGGTTTCTCCACAACCTTACAAACAACACCACAGCTCTCTCAAAAAACCGTAAGGTAATTTAAAACATACAAACCTCTCTAACATCTACAAGGTGATCTGGCTGCACAATGGGAACTCTTTTTCCAGTTGGCAGTCTGTGATGTCCAACATTGAAGAAGGAAACTGCATTTTGACTGGGTCTTCTCTGCACACCAGGAGAGTTGGCACTTCCTTGGGATGCGAGAGAGAAGCTGCGAGATTTCAGAGGAGGGTTGTTCTAGTGAATAAATAAGCATATTGAGAAACATTTACAATTAATCCTAATAACCAGCAAATGTTCTAATGTGAAAGATACAGCAGAACAGTTTAATTTCTAATTTTTTACAGAGCAAGGAAAGATGGCAAAGCCCTAATAATGTATTAGTAGCAACTGCTAAATATTTTCCGCTGTCTGGTTCCAGCTGCCCTGTTTTATAGTCTAATTAAGAACAATCTGTGAAATGAGATTGAACAGTAAATATCACTTCTCTGACTTGAAGATCAGTCCTTGATCTGCAACAGTACTAGAAATTGACTCCTAACAGATCCTGCAAGGATAGAGTTGACATTTAAGAGAATGCAATTTCTTTTAGAGCTATTAATTCAACTCATCTCTTACAACAAAGCCAGCTACAAGATGCTGACTGTAACTTAAAAGCAAGATTTTATTCAGGTGTCAGAACAGGTATTATGGCAATCAGGAGGTTCTATAAAATACATTTTATACATACCCACCACATGGCTAGAAAATGGAAACACAGGTACTCAGATACACTGTTGAGCTCTTTTTTTTCAAACATGGGAACTCATCCTAAATTTATTTTTGGACTGCTGAGTGGCTTTTAGGAAAAAAGTTACGGTTAAATTAAAAAAAAAGAAAAAAAAGTAGAGTTCCCAAAATGGAAGGGCTTCAATACCAATGAAGTTGTATTTGCAATTACTTCTACCACCAGACTAAATTATTTTTGCCCATGAGAACATCAGTCATACCTTTCCAATAGCTTCTGTGTGATGCTGTGCACAAATCTGTAGCCTGCTAACCCAGTGCTGCCGTTCTTTAGCATCAGTAGCTAATAAAAGCAAACCAAAAGGATTCTGTTAAATGAAGACATTTCACAGCATGGGCAGAAAAGGTTGCTTAATTCTTAAAAAGCACAAGACTTTAACAGTGCAAAGTAATTTATTTTTAATCTAAAACTCGTTCACCTGCAATAACTATAACATTAAATCAAGCTCAGCATAAATAGTCCATACCTTTTCCTTTCTTTATGCTATTTTTTGTGTTACTAAATTAATTTTAAAACATCAACAAACCATAACTGCCCTCACAAATATTGTAATTTAACAACATGAAACGTTTTCCTGGAATAAGAGTAAGGTATCCCAGGTTAGAACATCACCACAAGTCTTAAAGGGAAGAAATATTCAGAGTTATCAGCCTAGATTTCTGCAGCCTACAAAATCAGAAAATGGGATTTTACAACCACCATGAGGTGAATAACAAACAGAGTGCTAGGAATAATTAATTCTCTGTGAGCATCACCACACTACTGTTACCTACAGGTACCTACAATGATTGAATCAGTAAACTTAAGTTCAGAAACTTTGAATCAGTACAATTTATGGACATTAAAAATGAAGATTAAACCCCATGCTACACACAGGTCTTCTGAAGGTCACCAAACCCAAACATTACGAAACTATCCATAAATATACCGTTTTGAGCTGAAGAGTAGGATGAAAGTTTTGCAAATAATTCTCATTGCAGCATTTTGCCAAACAAGTTCTCTGGCTTTGGCCCTGCAGCCAAGCCCAGCCAGGCAGCCCCAGGTGAGAGCCAGGACTGTCCTCTAGTGGAAGGATGTCCTGGCCAAGAATCCAGGTCCTACCTCTTAGTTTATACTGCTCCCCACTGGCAGCATTGACCGTGAAGGTGTGAGAGTCTTCATCACTGGGAGAAATGACAGCTCCAGCCAGCTGCAGGGTACCTCTGGGCTTCAGATGTCTGGACTGCTCATTCACAAAGTACTCCAGCAGGCCAGCATCATTGTTTAACACAAAAAACCTGCAATAACAAAGCAAATATACTAAATAAAACCAAAAACCAGCTCCTTTTCCTTTTTTTTTTTTTTTTTTAATTGGGACAAATCAATACTTTTATAACAAACTGGCATAGATGGGATTGGGATTAAAAGACTTGAGTTAGGAAAACTCCAAACATATGAATTATGTCCCCAAGAGGGCACAGAAATTAATTTGTTGGCATTTTTTTTTCTCAGAGAGTGGGGATTGCACAACAGAACAACATGCCCACAGAACAACACTATCACAAGATTTTGGGAATTAAAAGTGATATCCTGAATCATTAAGCCTTAATACATCCTTAAACTACATACATAGTCTTATCTACATCTATGTATTAAACTAAATACATAGTCTTAATAAGACTAAAACAGCCCCAGATACAAAACAGTTGAGATGCAAACCCATGAAACTGATGTAATTCCAGATTTAAAAAAAAATAAGAATTGATGTGGACATGATGCTTCAACTTTCACTTGAGTTTAATGATGAATATATTGACACAAGTTACTCCACACCAGGGGCAGCACAGTGTGGTACACTAAATACTTGTCTCTCCAAAATTAATTTGGTTGCACTGTGCTGCTCTAGGAACAGCATCAAACAAGAAACCTGAGCAGAGAATTTCACCTGACACAGAAAATAAAGTTACTCCAGGGAAGAGAGACTAAAGGGAAAAGCCTGCTTGAGTTTGAATTTACAGCAATGAAGTCTTAATTGTTTTAAGTGACAGCAATAGTTGGCATAAAGGTGGAGACTTAGCAGAAAACACAAAGACAATATTTTTTAATGGAAAAGAGAAAAAATCTAATGTTTTTTATACATACATAGTTATAAGCCACCAAATGAGTTAACTACTTTATATTGCCTATGCCTTTTTTATATTCATGCCTTAATACAAATATTATTCATCTACATATTAGCTTAATCTATACTGAGAAAAGCATAAGATTCTTGCATAAAGTTTGCCTACTAGAAAAAGGGAAATCTAAGTATTATTACAAAAATCTGAAACATGTTCATTTGGATGCTGCAGAGACCAACATTACTAAAATGCACCATAAAAGACTTACCGATATTGCCAACCAGTGACAAGATTGGTGTATTTCATTAAGTAGCCATAAATATTTTCCATGTGATCACTATCAAAAAAGAGAGAAAAGCAATCAGACAATGCCAAACACATTTCAGATCTTCCCAGCTTCTCATAATCTTTACTTGTTCTCAGAATATGAATTTTCATGTTCGTTTTTAGAATGGCACTATATCAATTTAATAAAGCTATACCTTAAAGATTTTCCGGCCTTGCTCCTGAAATAGTTTCCTTCAACAATTTAACCAGATTTACTGAATTCCAAATAATTTCAAACCATAATTAGCTGCACCAATTCAACATCCACTTCTGGATACATTTTTACAACTCTCAGGTAATTAAAGACTTGGTGTCCATGCTGCTTCTGGTTCCTGTTCCCTCTTCAAAACAAACTTTGTACTTTTGGACTCCTGAACAAAATTAACTTTCACTAGCTTATTAACAGACCCTTCATCACAGTCACCAACCCAAACAGTCCTTGGGTACTCCTACATCAGTGTGGTGTTATTAATAATCCCTAACATCCAGCACCCTTCCCCCTACACAGTCATGCTCCTGAACAGATGTTCCACAGAACACAACATGCAAGTGCAGGTCACATCAACATATTCTGAAATCTAAACCAGAAGCCAAAACATTTCCTCCTCTGGCCTGACAGGAAAATCCAGTAGTTTCTCCTTCAAAGTTTCAACTTGCAACATCCACCAAAAATGAGAATCCATCAAAGACATTTGGCATGGAGACTTAATATCACTATAGGAAAATAGATTACCACTTCTGAAAATCAATTGCCCTAAATAAGGCTTACAAGTGTGATGGCTACAAATTACTCACTTTAAAACCACAGTTTAAAGATCCACTTCATGCTTTACGTTCCCATAGACCTAGAAATGCCACCTCAATGCCCTCACCTCTTACAGCAGGGCATAATCACACTCTTGATAGACAATTCAAGTCCAGCAGGAGAAAAAACTTACTATTATTATAATGAAGAATTGAAACAATGACCATATCAGACACTATTTGCTTCTTTCAAAGAAATTTGTGTCTAATCTTATCTAGACTTCAAAATTTCTGTAGGTTGTAGTATGTTGAAAAATAAATTAAATCATTCAAAGTCCATCGGAGGAGCAGCAGACTGTCTTGGTTGTTAAACGGACAAAAGTAGCCCCCATAGCAACAAAATGGGAAAGGTGGGGAAAACAGGAGTATGAGAGCAAGGGATCATCTCCATTAGTGGGTTTTGGTTGCAAACACAATTGGGTTATGTACTGGAGTAAATATCAAATAACAGCTGAAGCTGCTGTCTACACCTCATTTATAGACAGTATCACCAGATTAATTAGAAAGCTGTCAGTTTGATAAATATGTTATACTGTTTCAGCCTAAAGGAAGCCATTTAGGGTGACACTGATGAAAACAGCCTCAGAGTAAATCACTGCCATTCCATAATACAACACAAAAAAGAGATACAAGAACGTACATTTTCTGAAGAAAAAAGAAAAAAAAAAAAAAAAAAAAATCAAGCTGCTGATCTTTAATGTTACTTTTAAAAGCAAAAAGAGGTGTTCTAGCTATTACAGCAGCAATCAGTATTCTAGTAATATTCTGCCATGGAGAGCAGCCAGCATTACTGTCTAGGAATTTAATTTCTAATAGCTCATTAAGTGGTACTACAGATAAAAATAAAACCAAGGAGAGCAGAGGGTGTCGTATATTTTAAATGTACAGAGAAGCTAAAGGAGACATAATCAACTCATCCTCTGCAGACGCCTCTCATTTGTTATTATTGGCATACAAGGGAAGTACAGTTTAGACTTGCTCACTGTCTTAAGTTAGCTGAAAATTATGAGATTGCATAGTCATAAAAATGCATGAGCTTGGGTTTTAATCATCCGAAAATTGTCCCTAGTCACAGCTAATTGTTTTTCAGTTCTAGTGAATGCAAGCTCCACCCTGGCTTTTCAGTGAGACATTGTACATAGCCCTGCATATTCAGGCTCAGTCACTGCTCTCTCCCATGAACTAACATGCCTAAATCACAGGTACCTTTAACAGAACTCAAAAAAAAAAAAAAAAAAATCCGAAAGGTAAGTTTAGACTGCAATGAATACAGCAGGACTATGTGTATGGCATATAGAAGTCCATTCATTTGACAAGGGCAAATTAAACAGCCTTTGATTAAAATTATTCAACCATTTTTTAATTTTTCTTTTGAGTTTAACAGATGAAATAGCTGATTTTGTCAGTCTAGAAAAAGGCACTGTAGAAGGTAGTGCAGCTTTTCTGGTGATGTACTTCCACATCCAAAGACCATCACATTTTGCCATCATCTGCATGTTCCTTTCCACTCGGATTTTCACTTTGTCTAGACCCAAGCTTCTCCAAAAGCCTCCTCTTCAATAATTTATATCTCTAGCCTCATCAGTCCCCAAAGTTGGAAGGTTCAGTTGAAAGACTTTGAAAACAGTGCCCCATGGAAGCCTTCAGAAAGTGACTGAGAACCACCATTTCAACATTTGAATAAAGGTTTATTTTTAAATAAGTGACGATTATATACTCTAAAGAAATCTAAACCCACTCTGCAAATTACAATTCAAAACCAGTAAGTTCTATAACCATACATAAACCCATGAAAGAACTATCATTAACCTCCTAATCTTCTGCATGTATGAAGACAGAAAAATATTTTCAGTATCATTTATGAACACAGCTCGGGATTGTAACTAAAGCATTTCTTCAAGAATTTCAAGGTTAGTGCCTCCACAGCAATAATTAAACTAAGATACTTGTTGCTAAAGCAGTGTTGTAAGGCAGTTAACATGGTAAAAAAAACCAAACCCAAACAAACCCAAACCACAGAAAACCCAGTAATAACTCACTAGTATGGAATTAACAGCCAAGTTCTACAGAGCACCACAGAAAGCTTGAAAAAGGGTGGATTTTGAGAACAAGAGGTTGAGGTTCAAGCACTGGCTCTGCTTACAGATAACCACAGTTCGTAAAATATGAGTAAGTCCCGTCGTTTCACTGGAAACAGGGCTGGCAAAACCTGTTTCAAAGTCACCTGTGTATTTCAGAAGCCTCCAAAATTCCTCACATTGGGGTTTTTGACTTCTAGAAAACACATTTCAAAAGTGAACTTGACACAAAACACTGAGCAACTTAACACTGACAGCGAGGCCTGGCTCCCTTGGGATCTTTCCTGATTTTCAGAATCCCTTTGCATTCCCACTGCTGCCTACGTTCACGTACATGTACCTATGGGTATGTGTATTTTTCCATAGCCAAGATGCTGCTGTTTTATTTAAAATGCTCACCACAGCCTCAGATTGTCAAAGGAACAGCAACAGCTCAGCAACAATGAGTCAACAATCCCTAAAGGCCCTATTTCTGTCGAAATTCACATGTCCTGTCAAAGAAAGGAAATGTTGCAACAGACACATCACAGTCTTAAGGATTTAAAAAAAAATTGATTTTAACTTTTGCTGGACTGCTCTAAGTGAGGATACTATACAAATCCCAATCCAGAAAAATAGTACGCAGAACATCTGAACTCTAGCCCAGCACATCTACCACCTCCCAAAACCTGGGTTATTTTCCCAAAGGCTGAACACCATTGAACTTGACTGTCTATTTATCACAATTTTTTAGTTTATAAACATTGTGAGATGGACTGAAACTGTCCATGTAAGCAAATGACAGACGTCTGTGAACACTTACACATCAGCTCATAGTCTTCCCACAAAATTATCCCTCCCCTATATTAAAGACATTTACCACAAGCCAGCTTTCTACATACCTATGTGCTACTAAAAAACAACAGGAATAAAAGATTCATAAAGGCTCACTGTTAGCTTATTTCTCCTTTTTCTAGCTTTATTTGTGTTTTCGTTAGTTGCAGCAGCTGTCAGTGCCGTACAGGGTGGTCTCCTGCTCCAGGGAAGAAAGAAGACAGTGACAATCAGGCCAAATTCCCCTGTATCCTGTTTACGTGCTGCACCCGAGCCTTGGACGCGGATACTGAGGAACAGTAGTCCCATAATGACGTCTTTCAGGAGCTTCTGCCAAGACACTCAGGCTCACACCTGACAACTGCTGGGCCAACATTTTCTCTGAGAAGCTGCAGCAACAAAAAAGGTTTCGCCACCCTTTTTACATACCCCTCACATGTAGGTCTCCGTGAAAGTCCCATAGGAAAAAAAAACCACTGCTAGCAGTGGCACAAAATTACACCCGTCTGGAAAGCAGCTACCGAACAGTTCCAAGACTGCCCTTCAGATGATTTTGATTTTGCTGGGACCCAGACAGCACCACGTGGATGCTTTGAGCAGCCAAGTCTCTGAAGACCCAACAGCTGTCTGAAGAGCAAGCGCAGCGGCCAAAGGCTTCCCCACAGACTTGCGTAATGCCTGACTTCAAGCAGCAGCTGAGTATGTGTGGATTTGCTTCCAGCAGGAAGGATGACCAAGAGTCTGTAGCCCATAAAGATGTCAGGGAGGGCTCCTGAAGGGGGATCCAGCCTCTGGAGCTGCCACCACCACAGTTATGACAGTGCCTTTGGATCCTGGCCAGGGGAAGACATTTCTTTCTACTGAGCTCACAGCAAGATGCAAAGCCCTGGTGAAAGTGACTGTCTTAATATTAAAAGATAGAAAAGCATAAAGAAAAAGAAAATAAAGACATGAGGACTGTAAGAGTACAAACCAATGAGTGATTTCAACTATACAATCTGGAAAAAGCAGTAATCCCTTTTACTGAACTTGTTCATCTCTGTCTGCCCACAGGTTCAGTGCTGGCAATAGTTTGCTTTTTTCTCACTGGGCACTGCAAAGTGCTTATCTACAATGCACTGATTCCACTTTTCCTCACATGGAGGGGTAGGCAGTAGAAAAGAGAAAGGGGAAGAAAAATCCAAACAGCTATGTCAGCATTGGACACTGAGGGCGTTTCTCCTGCAACTGCAAAAAGCCACCACCAAGTTAAGCACACTCCAATCCCAGAACTCTGTGGTGTAAGAGAAGGTACCCCCATAAACCCAACAAGGTAAGGCAGAAGCATCAGTTGTTACAGACTGTCTAGATCAATAAATTACCTCTGCTTTTCCAAACAGCTTTTGGAAGAAAGGAAAATAACTATCCTTGCTGTGCAAGTCACCAGCAGTGTCCTACAGTCAACTGTGAAGTGGCAGCAAAGCTCCTGCTCCTCTCATGTGTTTGATTACTCAATTATAAATTTAGAAACCAAGAACAAGTGCAAGGAAAAGAGGTCCAACACCATGACAAGAACATCAACAGTAGACCCTGAGGATACTTCAGAACACCACTTGGCTCCAAGTATGCTAGCAACACACACCCCCTCATCAGATATAAAAACTCTTCACACACACTCCTGTAAATCCTTGGAAGTACAGACAAGCATTGGAAGAGCAGCACAGACTTGCCATAAAGAAAAGGTGTGGCAGAGCCAAAATGAGCCACCAGCTGTCCATGACTCCTTACCTCAGAGGTGAGGAGCTCTCCCACAGCCCAACCTCCCCAATCCCAGCTCTCAAGACAACAGTTGTGTTGGCACCTTAAGTTCTATCAATACTAGTTCTCAATAAACCTAACAGGGTTTTTTTAAAAACATCTTAACTACACTTCTATTTGATTTTCCTCTTTTGTGCATTAATGGCACAGGTCAATCACATACAAATGAAACTACTGTAACAGTTCTGCAGTGTAGCAAGTAGAAGACACAATGTTTAATTAATAAGTAGCAAAACACTGTTCTCACACAACCACAATAAAACTGATTATTTAACTACTTTATAATTTACAGAGCTCTCTAGCTCTCACAATACTTCTGCCTAGAAAAAATTGCAGTGGCATTCAGCTGAGCAATTTGCCTCACACACAGGTGAACACGAAGTCAGCAAGAACACCACTCACTGACAATTTATTTGTGGATTTGCGTCAGCGGAACAGAACTGAAGCTGCACCCAAGAGTCAGTACCCAACCCAGCAGATTTTGCTGCAATGCTATCAATGGAAAACAAACTGTAGATTTAGCCAACAACATTTTAGAGCTGGAGCATACAAAAAATAAGCACCCTAAGAGGTCTGAACTCTCCCCTTAATATCTCTTGAGAGGTTGCCTGCAGCTTTGCCATTATTTATGTTACCAGCTTACATCAGCACACTATAATGCACATTTTCATATATTACTGTTAACAAATCCCAAAACTCTCTCCAAGTCTAGTTTCAGACAGCTCAACCAATCAAGTTAAAGCTGCTCTGCCCAATGTATAAAGAGAGCAGGACTACTTTCTTTTTCAGTGCTTTAAGGAGACAGTGATTCCCAGACACGGGAATTATTCACAAGTGCTCCTTTTCATTGTGCAATGAGTATGAGGTATTATTCATTTGCACTCATGCACTTTTCTTGCACTTGCTATGGACATTTATGGAGTCGTGTACAGAAGAGTATAAGGACAAAAACATTCTCTTTCCATTTTGCATACAGGAACTGAGGCACAATAAATTTTCAGCCTCTCTAATTTTGAGACAGACACAGTCCAATTTTTATTTTATTCATACATTCAAATCATGTCTTCTGCTGATTTCAGCTGCAACTGTGACCCTGCAAAAGTTCTGCAAAATCAGAGCCAACTGTTCCAAAACCAGGCCTTCAAGAAAAAGAGGAACACAGTGATCACAAGGGAAAACCAGTTTGAATAATATATGACTATTACCACAAAGGAAGTCAGAGCCAGGGTCAGAAACCAGCTCCTTAATACAGCATCCTGCAGCTCTGCCCAGCAGATCTTGTGCTTTCTGATACATCTCCATGCAATTAACAAAACCAACTTTCTCAGTGCAAACCAGGCTCTTTGGGAAACTAATCTAACAATATCTAAACATTAAGCAAGATTTTAAAGATTTCCAGCCCCCTTGAAAGCTCTGGAATTTACACCTCGAAGCAAAACGGAAAAAATGCTTACCCATAGCAAAAAGCTCCAAATGAGGCTGTCAAATACAAGACTGGCAGCTTAACACACATGAAGAAACAGCATTTCTCCTACCCAACTTCAGCCTGTCCTCCCCTCCCATTTCAGCATTAAACTCTTGGAACAGAAAATCCGAAAAGGTATGAGCTTTGAAAGCACCCGAAGAAGAAAGCTATCTGGCAGCATTGCCAGCAGGCAGTGATCCCCTACAAGAATTCATCAGCACTGGCAGGTGATCAGAGGACATGTCAAGGCAAGGTCTGTAAGTAAACAGGGGTCACTGCACTTGTGCCTTAATTTTCACAGTAGGATGAGTGCAGCACAGGAACCTTCCCAGGATAACACAACAGCAGCAGCTGGTGCTTTCTGCTTCTACATTAAGCAATGTGATTAGGTCAGACACATGCAGTTTGTTTTTCATCTTCTCTCTGGGGGGAGAATGCGTGTGGCAGAGCAGGATGTTAATGTTGTACCACAGTTAATTAACTCTCTGCTACATAATTACATTAGAAAAAGTGAAGTTGAAAAATACTCTTTGCACTTAGAGAAGGATAGACATTTGTAACAGCCATTAACTCCTGCAGAAATTTATTCCACGGACAGCACAAATTATTGGATATTTAGACACTACTCAAAAGTTGGTGCTTCTTCAGCTTAGCTTAATTTGAACTGTAAATATGAACACAAGTAACCTGGATGGCAGAACCAACTCCCACATGTGACAGCCCTGCCTGTAAACAGGGTGAGGCTCTGAGAAGCAAGAGAGCGACAGTGCTCTTGATAGTGACTCACTGAGGAGCCACAGGGCTGGAGAAGGGAACCCAGACCCTGTCACCTGGTTCAGGAATTGGGCTCACATTCCCTGCTAGAACATCAGTTGACATGAAGCTCCTGCTTAAATTACCCAAACCTTTTCCCTCAACTGTATCCATTTATTACCCCTGACATCAAGATTTACTTCTCTTAATTTACGACACATCTGCTCCAACACCAATTTTCCAAGTTTAAATACATGTGTGAACACGAAGGGCTCACCTGCCTTTTGAGAAGAGCCTGGGGCTTTTAGCAACTGTAAAATCAGTTTGGTAAAAGATGACCTTAATATTTTAATAACACAGAATGCATCCTGAGATGGGTGTGACTGGCTGATAATTTTAAATATGAGCTTCTTGTCTATTCTAATAAGCAAATTATATGAAATGCAGAACTTCTAAATTAGTGTTATGAGCATGGTATACTCTTTAAGCAAAGAGTCATATGAGGATAAAGAAATTCAGGCACCAGGTTTTTCAGCCAATTTCTTCCAGCATTTCAAACAAATGTGACAGCACTCCTAATCTGATTTTCAGTAATAAAAAGAAACTCACAAAATTGCAGAAACAAATTTTGAATTTCACAGCAACCACTTGAGAAAATCATCTTTTCAGCACTCCAAATCACACCTCAAAAAACCAGCAACAACTCAGAAAGTGAGCAGCATGGGCTTTCTGAAGGTCACACAGTGCTGAGGTATCTCCATGCATCACCAGAAACAGAAGCAAGGAAGATCAGGACTCACTTTGACACAGGCTTGGAATCAGAGCCACCAGCCAACCCAAAAGATGCCAGCACAAACATCATCTCCCTAGGGAGCTGACACCTCAGTGTGACCATGTCAGCAAGTTCTTATGACAGTGGGATACTGAGGAAGTGGGGTGGGCTGCAAGAGCAGGGGGAAGTCAAAATAGGAGCAGCCCTTGCCAGCCCTCCCACCTGGGAAGCAACACCACAAAATTACAGCCTCTCTCCCCCTCCGCAGCTGTGCGCCACAAAGAAGGCAGCTACAGTTATTGATTGCAGCAAATATACACACATTCCACCTAGGATTCCAAAGAATTTTGTTTCAAGCAACGCAAAAAGAAAACCCAGAAGAAAGGAGATGGGTAATAAAAAGGAAGCACTAAGGGTACCAGCATTAGAGAGAACTGTCTTGGGATGACACTAACATTTACATGAAGGTTTGGGAAGTTTCTTCTATTTGTCAAGCAACAGTGAGAGTAGCTTAAATTCTGGCCAGCTTTCAGGAGCCAGTGGATTAGGTCAGCTCACACACCCTACTGCAGCCTAAGCAAGGATATGATGCTCAGACAAGAATGGAGGAAGCAAGGGAGAAGTCTGCAAGTGTTATTGAACTCTGTATTGCCATTACCTCTTGTATCTGTTTCTACCAAGCTGGTTCAGATTTAAACAACAAACAGATGAAATTTATCCTCCCAAGATCAAACATTTCTTGGAACGTGACCAGAAACACAGAGGAACTAGGAACACTCAGTATGTCTTCTTGCAACTAAGACTGACATCTGTGACACCCCCAACACAAAGGATCAGTATTGTATCAGTTTCAAGACACTTCCTTTTACTACCACTAATTAGATCATTTTTGCAAGATAGCACAAATGAAAATCAAACACTTCCCCAGCCTAGCTCGGTTTCACATGCTTTGCTTCTACATGTTAGAAGTGCAAAGAATTGCTAGTGACCCTCACAGGTAAATGGGATCAAACTTAGAAATAAGTATTGCCTTTAAAACACTTTTCCTGTTGGATTATTTTATGAAAAAGTGTTCATAATCATCTCAAAATGCAGAATTAAAATATATTCATGTGTTCCAGTTACCAGTTCTTCTGCTACATGGTCACATGCTGGCCTGCTCAAACACAGACGATTGAATTAAGGTCAGTAACTGTGTACTCCTTTTTTTAGTATTTGTGAAGATGCTTGCATAGTATCACCTGAAAAATCTCTAAAATCCACAAAAGGAGACTGGCAACCATTTCACTTCTTTAAAATTTGTTATCCATTTGCATTTGATGCCAAAAAACATTTAGAGTTACCCTTTGGCAAAACTCTCTCTGCTCTTCTCAGCCTCTTACTCCAGCCCAAAGCCACATGGAGTAATTCTACAAGAGAATCTGTCTTAACTCAATAAACCAGTTAATTACAAGCAGAAGACACGTAGCATGAGGAACCCTTTTACTGGCCATTGTCACACCTAGCAAGAAAAAAAAAGAAAAAAAAGGAAGAAGAAAAAAACAAGAACCCTAGCAGTCTAGGAAGTTTACTCCTTGAAGCTACTTTCATCCAGGTGGTTTTCTATGCTGACAACTGTGAATAACCCTGCAGCACTCAGGTAAGCTCTCATGAACAGTTAACTAAAGGTAACTCACTTCCTTAAACAAAAAGCAAAAGACATAATCTCTAGCATTTATTTTATACCTATACATGGCTAAATCCATAATGAACAGATGCTAAAACCATCTAAGAAATAAGGAACAAAGACAGCTCTCTACAAAAATACAAGAAGAACTGAAAAAGCAAATAGGTTTTGGAATATAACTTGTAAGCTTCAAAATCAGCAGTCATTTGGGAAATTCATGAACATTTTACATGTATTTCTACCAGCAGGGGAAGAAATGCTAGGAATCCTTTTAATAGCAGCTGAATTGATTTATGTATCTGAAAGGAGAACGACTAAGAAAAACATAAGAGGACAGCATATTTGCATGTCTCCAACTGGGAAAGACAATCTTGCTTCTCCAGTCAACCACAGTGCTGTGAACATTTCATTCTGTAGATAAATAAGAACCAGCAATTGCAAGTCACCTGTCTCAAAATTATCTGAAAGCCCCTCAAGCCAGGCTGACAGGACTTGTTACACTTCTCTGGCACATATTCTGATCAGCTCTCCATTCAGCTCATAGACAGAGATGCTGCTTTCTGGTTGGGAAATTTTTGTGTTATTTGAATGACAACAAATCACATGCCACAGAAGTACCTGCCCAACCTGCCTCCTTCCTCTCACTGCTTTGAAACCACTCCAGTTCATTTAATCCAGAGCAAGGCAAAATCCAAATGAAGATGGTCATGAGTTAAGGCAGAATTGCTGAGTGCAAGTAATTTTTTTTATGGGTAAGGCTGTACTTACTTCCCACCCTGGTTACTGCTAAAATAAAGAAAGTGTTATAACTTTAAATTACTTTATCAATTAATCTTTTAATAATCTGAAGTTATTCAGAAGTCTTACCTCCTGGTAACTGTTTCTCTAAATGGCAATAGGGTTAAAAATTTAGTGTGCAGCACAGCCTCTGAGGCTCTCTTTATCTACTCAAATGCAAGTTAACATTCAGGCTCTTCCTGACCCCAGTGAGGAAAATGAAGCCAATGATTGGTTGTTCTCAGACACACTTGGACCTGATCATATATTTACAAGAAAACAAGGTCATTTCCTGTCAGATGGCTAGAAGAGCAGTTTCTCAAGAACTCTTAACTTCTATTAAAAAAACACCAACAAAAAACTAAACAAAACCAAAAAAAAGGGAGGGAAAAAAGAAAAATCTTCCTACCCTCAGAAGAAACCAAGCTCTTGCAAATTTCAGAAGAGGCACTGCTATACTGGCTGCCTAAACTCACCACTACACAGGCTACAAGCAGGGAGTCTAACAGGAGATACAGATGAATCTCCACATCAGCTGAAGTGCCTGGCAGCCTCTGCTTCTCTCTTCTCTGCTATGATAAATACTTGGTCTAACTCTATCACAGCTATTTAAAAATCTCCCTATTATTCCCCTGCAGAAATACAGACTTCCTACTTCCTTTTTTATTTTCTAGATAGTCACTTTGTGCCAAGGATGTGTGACGTTCCACCTCTTTCAATTTTCATTATTTTGAATTCCAGCAGTCTTGGAGGTTTATTTTTTGTCCATAGCCTTAATTCCTCACTTGGAGCATTCAGGGATCAAGAACCTGTTGTCCCATTCATCTGACAACTCTGCTACAGCTGTTTTGACCACATGCTTCACCAAACAGTGAGCTAAACTTCTGTACCAGATGTGGTTTATGCAGAGCAAGTACTTCAGTACCCTACTGCTGCCAAGCTGTATGACCACACACTGCTCACACTTTGTGCTATGAAAGTTGAAGATCAAACTTTCACCAAAAGCTCCCAGAAAACCTGTTTCTAAAACCCGTATGTCAGACACTGATTTATCACTGGGGAGTCTGTCTATTGTCAAATACATTTTAGCACAGAAGTGATTCACAAAATGAAAACTAAGCTACATCTCATTCACGAAGGCTTCCTAGGGAGATGGGGGGGAAAGGTGATATTTTGTGGGTATTTAGATATAGAGACAAATGTAGGAGTAAATAATTGATTCCCAACAGAGCAGAGATCAACAGCAAGGTATTTTAAGTGTCCACAATAATAGAAGTAGTAGAGTAAATTTGTCCAAATGATCTAGAATGAAAAAAAAAAATGTACCAAAGTATTAGAGCAAATTAAACAAGATATTGATAGCTACAAGGAATTATATGGACAGTTCCCACTTAGAGCTGTCAAGCCACAAAATGGTGAAAACTCAGAGTCACTTCAATTTTTGTCATACAAGCCCTAGCACTGAAAGAAGAAACAAAACAGTTGGACAAATAATTTTAAAAAGTGGAATTTCACTGCACAGCACAAACCAGTGACCACCATCCCAAACATAGTATAGCTGAAAAGGCATCTAGCCAAATCAGGTACCTCATCCCTTCCACTGCCTCCAATTCCACATAGAAATATAAAATATTTCCATTTTGAATGCATAAAGTAACTCCAGTGTTTCACATATGAAACATACGAACAGTAAGAGTGTGGTTGGTTACAGTAACAGCAATTTTCATTAGAAAATTCAGTTCCACTTGAACCCAGAGTTTAAAAAAAAAAAAAAAAAAAAGTTTAAAAAGCAACTGAGAACTGGTTAAAACAGCCAATACCTAACTGTGACAATTAGCTTTCCCTACTTAACAGCCTGAAATATACACCCTGAAATCACCACTTCTCTTTCTGGCACTAGTCACCAGAAAAGTAAATTACTCATGACCCAGATTCTAGCGATGACCGAGCTGTTCACTCCCTATTAAAAGCACCAGGGCTCGGTGCTGCACATCCCGGCCCTGGGTGCTCCTGTCCCTGGGCCACCATCCCCTGTCCGTCTGTCTGTCTGTCGCACGCTCCGGCTCTGCGGGCTTCACACGCAGCAAACAGCAAGCCAGTCCATCTGGACTGGCAGATGACGGCTCTGGAGAGTCTCCATTCGAAGGAGAAGTGTGCAAACTTCCCAGAACAGCAGCATTTTCAACAGCAACATGGCAGAACTCCAGCCAAGCAGGAGAGACCCGGGAGCAGGGATTGGGAAATCTCTCCAGTGATGCTGCAGAGCCCGCTAGCAGCGTGTGAGTGGGAATGTGTTCAAACAGAGAGCACAGCGGAGGGAAAGCATATGGAAACCCTCAAGTCGCCAGAGCACACAGGCAAATAATTCAAACTAATGCCGTGTGCTCAGCTTCTTCCTCTGCTCCCTTGTGCTGACTTGCTGAACCTGAGTAATCACCCCGATTTATGCTAAGCACAGCCGTTCTGAAAACAAGTTAGATAAGGCTGAAACTCCGTGCATACTCAGTTTTGCTATCAGCAACTAACAGAAAGCACCAATAAAAAATTTTAATAACTGCCATGAAGTTCTTAAAGAAGAAACACCGATCTAAAACTCGGCACAAAGTCTGGCTTTTATTTTTTTGGAAAGGCTGGAAGGCGGCGAGGCGCCTCCAACAACTTTAAACCGGTCTCCACGTTGTGCGAGGGGAAAAAGGGGATCTGAAAGGCAGGGGGAAAGGCACATCATCCCCCCGGCAGCTTGCTGATCAGGAGAACGGGAGCCGCCCGCCCGCGGGCACCAAGGGATGGCGGGCACCAAGGGAGGGTGGGCACAGGGACAGAGGGATCGCGCTCCCCGTGCCGCACTCGGCGGTGCCGGGAGGGTTCCAGCGCCGTGCAGCCGGGGCAGCCGCGCCGCCCAGCCGCGCCGGAGCAGCTGCGGGCCCGCCGCCCCTCACCGCGCCTCACGCCCACCTGTACTGCCAGCCCTTGTTGCCGCCGCGGCCGCCGCTGCTCCTGCCGCCGCTCTGCCCCGCCGCCGCCGCCGGCGGCGGCTCCGTCTTGCCCTCGCCCTCCGGCCCCTTCATGGCCGCCGCGGGGTCCGCGCCTTGCATGGCGCCGCGGCTCCCGCCCCTCAGCGGCGCCCCCGGCCCCGGCGCTCGCAGCGAGCCCGCCCCATGCGGGCTGCGATGGCGGCGGCCGCCGGCACCCCCGCGCCCCGCTCGGCTGGGCCGGGCTGGACGCGCTGGGCTGGCCGGGCTCCCTCACGGCCGCGCCGGGCTGGGCGATCCCGCCCTCCCGCTCCCTCACCCGGCCCGGCCCCACCGCCCCTTCCGGGTCAGCGCCGCCGCCATCTTTAGTGCGGGCAGCGCGGCAAAGCTGCGGGATCGGCTGGAACGCGCGTTTCACGGGAAAAAGGGGAGATTTCCTCAAAACATTAATGTTAGCCTTTGGTTAGGCTGTCAGCGCCCTGGGAGGACTCGCGTTAACAGGGTACGGAATAACAGTAAAATCGCGGCACCTGAAGGGTCGAGGATTGCCGGTGATAGGATGTGGCCGCGAAAACGTGTTCATAGCAGGACCCGAATTGAAAGAGACATACTAACAGCCTTAATACCTAACAAAAGTTAGGTGGAGATAATCATTCAGCGCATAGAGTACAGTTCTTACACTATAGGTGTCTCTAGGGGGGAAAGACAGGTTCAGCCCATCGACTGACCCCAGAAGTTACAATGCAGTCTTCCCTAACTTCTCCCCATTTCTTAAATTATATACTTCCATATTCTTGTATTTATATTCCTAACTTGTATAACTTTTATACTATTTCTTCACATCCAGGTGGGGCTTGATACCAGGTTCAGGCATAGATCTCAGTGAGGGGTGGTCATACTTCGGGGTGGGTATTTCAGGATAGTGCCTTTGATAACCTTGGGATGGAGATATGTTTCAGCCCAAGGAGATTTCGCCACAGCTGCTGATTCAACAGTGGGATATCTTCCTTTATCTCCTTTGGTTTTCAGCTGTTGTGTGGATTATCAGCTAGAGAGTATCACCGAGTTGCCTCCCCTGCAGGGCTTTTGCCAGAGCCTGGCTGCAATATCTCTACTCCGCTCCATCCTCTATTTAGTTCTCCTCAGATTGTGTGTGGGAAGCTGGGGGTGCTCACCACATTCCCCCCAGAGAGCAGCAACCATATTTTCCACTATAATAGCCATACAGTTATCTTCTTACCTTCAGTCATCTTCCCACACAAGGGCTACAGGAATTCTCCCTGCAAAATGAGGGCAGACTGAGAGGATTGAAGGATCCGAGCTGTGCCATACACGAGCAGGGATGTGACAGCTGGGATCTTGCTGTCACTGACACCCACAGAGCAGGGTCAAGCCCAGCACTTCATGCACTGAGCAATGCCACGACACAGCCCCAAGAGGAAACGGATTTTTTCCTCCTTCCTCCAGTTACTACATTTTTCTTTCATGGAATGCCAGCATATCTAACTGGGAGAGGCTGGTCTGGCTCTGTGTAATCTTTGAGGCCAGGCATGGCTTTTGGCCAACTCAAACTTCACTGACTGCAGCTCCATTATTTCTTAAAATCAGGGGCAGAGGATCCTTATTCTGGCTTTAATCAATCTGCACATGAAGAAGAGGAAAGCAGAATCAGATATGACTGTGGTTAGTGAGGCCACCCCACGTCTCTTCCAAACTCCCTCCTCCACTCTCCAGCTCTTACTATACACTTACAATACTGTAAAAAATCGTGATGCAAAAGATGCTAAAAATTCCCTATGTGAGAGTCATACATAGAAGCAAAAATTTAGAGGAGAACATATTTCAGACAAATAGTTTATTTACTTACAGCACCCCTCTGGTAGCAGCTTTTTACCCCATGAAAGCTGCCCTGGCCTTCCCATCTCCTAGCAGCAGGTTTCAGCTTTCCTAGTGACATTCAAAATGCCTTTGCTTTTGGCCAGCAAATGGTGACAACATGTTATGAGTATTTTGTCTTTAAAATATATTTATAAGCCTTAATCTGGCTCTAAATTATCACATATCCATCCCTCCCTACCAAGCGCACACCCAATCTCCAGCAGCAGACTAGTGTAGACTGCCTGTTGCACCTACACCTAGAATCTCTCTTATAGGGACAGGAGATATTATCAGTGCACAGACATAAAATCCACCACTTCTGCCTTTTTAGGAATGCACTTGTCACTGCAGGTAAAAAACAAGGGATTTTTTTCCCTGCATTTTTCTCATGGACACACAGGTGAACAGATCAGCAGAGTAGCCTTGTCTATCAAAGGAAATTTTGTCCAAAACTGCACTCCTCTTGCCCTCCAAACAAGTTGCCTCCTGCTCTGCCAATCCCTTGAAACTGTAATTGAAAATATATAATTGCATGGTATCATAATGTATGTCAATACTCCTGAAATTTTCGTAGGAAAATTTGAAGCAAAGCAACTAAGGCAAGAATTCCACTTGTGTGTTTTATTTCTCCCCTGTTCAGTGACAACCAGTCCCAGCAGAGACACAGCTTCACCTGTCCTAGACCTTTGTAACCATCACAGATGGTCAGTAGGATGTTCCTCCACCCAGAACGTCTCCAACACCCAGCAATCCTTAGTGCATATTTCTTCAGCCCCTCAGTATTTGTTCCCTGAGCGTGTTGAACTCAGGTTTGCCTCCCCCGTGCATTTGCTTTTTTCTCTTAAAAAGGCGCTGCATGTGCAGTACCAGCGGCTCTCGTAAGATGGCATTGACAAAATGCTGAATAGCACAGGAAGGCTGACAGCTCAGCCACGCTTGCTAAGGGCTTACACAGTTTGAGCTGCCTTTTCTCTTTGGTTTCGGGTGTTACTAATTATAATGGATGCTCGGTTCACTGCTCTCAGTCTCCTTCCCCGATTATAATTTAGTGGCTCAAAACAACCCAGATCCCACCCTGGCCCTTGGGAGCACAGCAGAGGGAGAGCCCTGGGGTCCCCCAGCTGTGCCCTGCCTGCAGCCTGCCTGAGCCTCGCCACTGCTTGGGATTCCTGGCTCCGGAGGAGGAGATGAGGAAGAGCAGCAGATCTGGAGGAGGAACACGTGAATAGGTTAGCAAATGTTTACTGACATTTGTCTAATCGAATCCTTGTAGGCCCAATTATGGGTACAAGCTGAAGTAGGTTGTACTTTATCGTAACTCAGGTTAAAACAAATTTGCCACAGCTAATCATTCTGTTAATTTCAGAAGACTACCCAGGATCTGATCAACACCAAAACAACTCCTGTTTATTTCTTTCAAAGTTTATGGTCTGGTTATACACAGAATCATAGAGTGGGCTGGTTTAGAAGCAACCTTAAAGGTCTCTTGTTCCACCCCACTGCCATGGGCAGGAACACCTTCTATTAGATCAGGTTGCTCAGAGCTCCATCCAACCTGGCCTTGGACACTTGCAGGGATGGGGCATACACAGCTTCTCTGGGCAACCTTGGCCAGTGGCTCACCATTCTCTCAGTCAAAAGTTTCTTTCTAATATCTAAACTAAACCTACTCTCTTTCACTTTAAAGCCATTTAACATGTTTAGTATTTCTTCAGATGAGTATTGTGTCTTCAGAGCAGCAACATTTATCCGTGCTCAAAGAGTAAAAGTTCTGAATTTCAGCATAGTTTTCATTATCTACATGCTCTTTAAAAAGTGCAAATTTAAAAAAAAAAAAAAAAATATATATATAATGATACAAGTTTTTTGTCGCTCTCTTGTTGGTCTAAGTCAGGACTTTTTCCTGACTTAATAAATATCTTAGGATGAGACCTAGTTGAACAGTCTCAAATCTGGATCCCTCTCTGGTAGCTGGGCCACAGAAGACAAAACTATTACTGCTCCTGTCTGGTAAGGGAACAACATCCTCTACAGGCATATGGGGGAATGGCATCAGTCCTGGGAAACGAAAGCCAGAAGCGCAGCCTGCCTTCACTTGCATGAGAAGTGCAACTTTTCATAATCATTTCTGAATGGAGGGAGCTGCCGTGTGATGAGAGAATGACAGAAAAGTAATGTCACTAATGGAGCTTCATATCTGCATTCTTTAATAGTACAATTGTTCTTGGGGTTAGATTCTTTCTCAAGGCAACCAATCCTGTATTAATGACCTGGGAAACAATGTTTCTGTCTAGTGTCTTCTGTATAATGAACACGAAGGAATTTTCCTATTCTTAGTAAGTTTTAACAATACCTACCTACTAAAACGGTAGATTCTGTGACACAAGAACATGAAAGGAAATTTTGCTAAAATAAACAGTGTTTCTCCTTCAACACACTGAGCACATGCTGACCTTAGGTGAGAATGGCCAGAAAGGTCAGGTAAATGTAACACAAACTATTTCACCCACCAGAGTACTTCATACTGTGAACATATTTTGGCAGAATTTCCTAATTTTGTAGCATTAGAGATATCACTGAGTCCCTGGGCCTCTGGTTTTGCTATTTAACATGTATGAAGCACTGATGCTTGCTTTGAACAGTTATTAATCAGATCTTCTGTAGTCTTAAGGAGTCAAAATCTTTTTTCAATCACTGTCAGTCATCCCCTAATTTCCTTGCTCTTCTCTTTTAGTCCCTATGAGTCATATCCTGCTGTAATGCAGGTCCAGCTGAAAGCAGCACACTCACACATGACAGCAGTTTACCTTGCTTACGAATTTCTGTCCCTGTCCACAACCCACTCACGTTCTTCACACTCATATTTGCCACCATTTTAAGCTGCACTCAGTGTGACTTTGCATTGAGTCATGCCCCAGGGTCCAGCATTACCTCAGCCCTACACAATCCTGACGTGGAAATGAAAACTGGAACAGCAGCAAAGGCTCTTCCAGCAAAAGCTGGAATCTGGGGTGTAATCCCAGTAGCTTTACCTCCATGAGATACCCTCTGAGGAAAGGACTGTGCCCTGGGAACTCAGTGAAGAACATGACTGAAGGACCTTTCATCTGTCTCTGGAGAGGCTTCTTTGGAGTTGCTGCCTGTGTAATTTTTCTTTAAAGCTTCTGTTTGCAGAGCAGCTTGCCACAGTTTGGAGCTGTCATTCTCACCATGCAGCCATGGAGCTCCAAAAGTGTCAGAAACAATGCTGCTCTGCAGCCACACGAGAGCAAAGCTCACGCCACCCCATCCCTCTCCACGCTGGCAAACTGCAATCAGAACGTTCACATTGTCTTTTATCTTTCAGACCTTGACAGCCTCCGGTTCTGCCCACCACCCAGCCCTGCCACTCGAACCCTCAGTGCACTTACACTGTCCTGGAGGACTTCCAGTTCCCCACACAGGCTAAAGCTTGTCCTGGAGATGCAGCTCAGCAGCAGCAGGAGATAACTGTGTTACAACCAGAGTTTGAGACATTTCTGTAGCCACACCATTGATGACCCGCATGTTTCAATCCCTTTTCCTGCCCTTGCATCCCTTCCCAGCACACATGGCTTTAATCTGGCAGTGTGATGGAGCTGCTGCTGACAGCTGGATGTGTGTCCTGGGTCTTTTCCAAGTGACAACCCTCTGCTTGCTCAAGTCACACAGGGATGCCTCCCTGCCCCTTTCTCTCCAACTTGTGAGCAGGAAGGGAGCTTGGGGTGTTGCCTCACAGGCCACTGTGGCTGAGTGCAAGCTGTTCTAGCACAAAGGGTGGCAGCTGGACCCTGTCAGCTCTGTCTGGTCCTTCTGCACCCTTGGGAGGGTTTGCCTTCTGCCTTGCCTCAACACCCCCTGGGTGACTGCTCTCCTGGGAGAGGAGTTCCAGGAATGCACATGCCCTTATCAACCCCTGTGTCCAGGTGTGCTCAGCAGGCACCGGGTACACATGCTGTGGTTCTGGTTGAGGGGCTTCCCAGCTTTTTCATCCATCTCATGGCCATCTCCAGCCTTTCTCTAGAGACTTTTTCTGCCCTATACTATGGCACAACATGGCACTGCTGCCTTCAGTTTTTCTACAGCTCACTGTTAAGACTCCTTTCCTCTAGGATTCTCTATATCCTAAAAAATTATAGTGTTTTTATTAATGTGTCATCTAACCTTAAGAGCTGCTGAGTAAGTTCAGCTCTTCAGTCATCAGCCCTTTATCCCAGATGCTTTTCTGTGCCATGCTTTACTCCTACACACTTTTTCTGCATGGTTTCTATGGCAACATGAATATCTCTCCATCTGCTGTAGATCGCCATTATCATGTTTAGATGCTTGTTATCCCAGTCACAAGTGCCATTTCCAGGTGTATCATGTTAACAAGTTCAGTTTGGAAACCAAGCCAAAGCACTTGGTAATTTTTGTAGGCAAGCCTATGTAGTCCATAATTTGACTGCTGTAATTCCATTTAAGCTGTTTCAGGGATACTGATACTGAGCTGTTCTCATCACCAAATCTCCTACTTCCACCTGTACACACTAGCCAATTCTGGATTTACTTCATAATTTCCAAATTATACCCTTCCTTTTCATTGCAGCCTGTGCAGCCTACAGAGTGGGAATATTTGAATTCTGGAAAGTCTTTGTTGGTCTGTTGCCTGGGGTTTGATATCTGTTTTATAAGAAAACTAACTCAAAGTTGCCAGTACTCTTTCTCTTCTAGCAAATGCATTTTTCAGTTCTGCTACGGTCTTATTGCTTCTCCTGAAAACTTTGTCTGTTGGATTACAGAAAGCCCTAAAGAGTACAGATGGTTTACAACTGGCCTCTCAGTCTGTTCTGCCTGAATTCCTTAAATTGCTTGGAATTATGTAGATTTCTATATGGCTAAAATCCAGTCTTGTTTCCTGCTAAGTACCTTGTTGGAGAACTAACTTAAGTGCGAAAAAAAAGTTCTACCTATATAATCTGATCAAAACCTGCAGCAGAAAATTCAACTAAATGAAATGATTGTAGTCAAAAGTTTGCTGTTGATTTGTTTTCTAGATGCCATGAGTGAGTAAAAGCAAACTGCAAGAAGTCCAGGTGGAAGCTGTAAATCTGTAAGTAATTTGGGCTGTCAGCTCTTAGAGACACAATCTGACATCGTATATTTGTACCTAATCTCCTGGCAGAGCTTTTTTGAGATATTATATACTACCTCAGTATAAATGGTTATTATTTACTACCTATAATTAAAAGTAATTAAGTGTAATGATTTAGTGTTTATGCATTTAAAACCATGCAAATCTTCCGTTTAGAATATAATTCAGGGAGACCTGATGTACAAAAATTTTCCAGTAGAAAATGAAGAGGCCTGTGATACCCGAGTAATTCTGATGCCAGTGCAGTCCACCAGGCTATCTACTGCAAGGTGATGATCAGGCACGGCACCTGCATTTTGGGTAGAGCTGAAGTGGTAGGTTTTTAATGGTCTGCAGACCTCAACCAGGGGAAGGTTTCTCTGGACACTTGTAACAGGTGGGCTCCTCTCACATATCAAGGCTGACATTGGGAACCCTTGTTCTAAACTCCAGATCTACCCCAAACTGAATTCCACCTGTAGCGTCACAGCTGAGAAAAGTGAATGTGTGAGTCCTGCTGACATCAGCCCACAAGGCTTGGGAAAATAAAAAAGTAAACCTCAATTTTCAGCTCCTCTGTCCCTAAACTCCAAAGCCTGCTTTCTTGAAGAGGCCAAGGAACAATGCTATCTGATCATCACTCCTGGGAGTGCAAGATTCATATTCTGCTTTGCTTTTAAGTAGTCACAAGACAGAAGAGGCTCCTGGAATCTTACTTCTCTCCAAAGAGATCAGACAAAACTGGGCTGAGTATTACCAGTAGCTCCAGATGCCTGCACAGGATGTGAACTGTGATGCAGACAGTGCAGGACATCTCAGGAAGAGGCAAAAAGTCAAATGAAGAAAAGGAGAAGGGAGTGATATGCAGAGAATACTGTCACTCCAGCATCCAAAGTTAAAGATATGACTCAAAATCAGAGCAAACCAGACCTGCACAGGGAAGGAAAACAAGGACATAAAGGGTTTACTGTATGATTGCAAAGGAAACAAAGGAAAGCATTGCCCACAACAGCAGCAAGGCAGATACCTAAAGTTAAGGAAGATATTGCTTCAGACTCCATAAAGAAAAAAAATGTAACTAACCCCAGAGAGCAGAGGCAGCACACTTAAGAGGGTAAAGGGCATGGATATGGAAATTATTGTGTAACACAGCCACAAAACTTGAGGGCTCTTTACCCTTCACTTCTGAACACTGAATAATCTCCATCAATGACATCTTTAGGCTTTTTAGAGCAAATGTTAGCTGCGAGTGACAAAAGACACGAACAGAAACAGAAAATGGGTTAAAGTGTAGATCAGGCACATTGTATGTAGACCAGGTCAATGTCTCTCTTTGATAAGATAATAGCATATAAGAACAAAGGAAAAGTAATAAATCTTATTGACCTGGACTTTGGTAAAGCATTTGAGTTGGTATTACCTAGATAACTACTAGTTAAACTCAAGAAGATGAGGATTAATATAAACACTATAAAATTATGAAGGAGCATAATTGGGAGTGAAAACTGCTGATAGGGCTGAGAGCAAAATTATAGGACTGAAGGAATCAGTCTTAGCAAGTCAGAGTAATTTCATTAGTTAGCTTGGTGCAAAAAATTACAAGTGAGGTAATGAAATTTGCTAACAACAAAGTTGGAAGATATTTTCAATAGAAGGAAATCCTACAGGAATAATTATATAGTTGTTATGCCCTAATAATAGACATGGGACAAAGTGTAACAGCATATAATGCGGGGACATGTACTGAAAGATTAGTAACATTTCTGCTGTAAAGTATTTATCCATGATGAACAACAGAAGAAGAAGAACCATGTGTTTGGTGTAGTTATTAAAAAGATTAATGGAGTCTTCCATGTAGCAAGCCATGTATTTTCAGGAACAATAAATAAATAAATACAAGACACTAGGTAAAATTCAGCTGAAATTTTTGGGCATCATTCAGGTTTTTGGTGTCCAGCAAGCCTGAATTCATCCTGGAACAGGTATGAAGAAGTGACAGAATATCACAGTTATAGCTAAGAGAGCATGTCTTGCTGAGCTTGGCAAAATGAATGGTGAGATGGGATCTGATTCCTCTCTGTAAATACATTTGATGTTTTAGTCAGGCACAGAGGGAGAATAAGCACCAGGGGAGAAGAATCATTCACACTTATAGACAACAGTTGTGCTAGAGCAGATGGGCATAGGTTGGATATGAAAGACAAAGAAGGGCTCTCACTGTGAGAGGAGTAATGGTTTTACACACTTTCTCAGTAGGAGAAGAGGGAGCAAAACCCCTAACCAGTCTTAAGATGGATACTGAGCTTGGCATTTCTCAGTCACTTTTTTTGGGACATTCAAAGACTGCATTGTCACCATAGGAAGAGCCACACCTGGCTTAGCAAAAACTCCTGTTGCTGCCCTGGCTTTGCTGCACTGACAGTGAGGTTTTTCTGTTTGCAGAAGAAAACAGTTCAGCTGTGTAATGACTGGTTCATGTGCATGAGGTGTGGAAGATCAGGTGAGGTGAGCTTGGGTGGGGGTGGCCTTAAAACAGTTGTCTTTAGCCTCCCTTTTAGGCAGACTGAGCTTTTATGTCAGTTATCTACCAATGACTCACACAATCAGAGATAGAGCTCCTGGGCTTATGTGAAAAACAAACATGGAGCCTCCATGGGAAAGAGCAGATCCTTCCCATTGCCTGATAAAACAACAGTCGTCAGCACCCGCCAGTGTGTGCTCTGTGGCTCCAGGGCTCTGGAATCTGACAAAGGACCCATTTCTCACAGGTCCCACACAACACTGCCACTGAGGCAGCCTTGACATCTGAACCTGACATCTAAAACTGCCTGCAGACCCCCTGAGACAGTCCCTGGGGAGTGAATGCTTCCCTATCCATCTCCACAGAGCAGTAAGCACACAAATGCAGAGGACAGTTCAGCAGCAGCACAAGTTATATACTTCCACAGCCAACTAGTGTCACAGATGGATAAGCTAATGTGTGCACTCACAGTCCCAGGCTGTGTCCTCTACTCTTCACAAGTGCTGCTGTATCCATCTGCCTGCTTGTCCCCTGCCAGTTTATCTGCACCCACCAAATAGTCATTGTAACCTCAATGTGGAGGCCACAAAAATCAGTCCAGAGGCCACCAAACTGATACAGTTCTCCTTTGTAATTAAAAGCTTCCACGTTAATTTAGTCAAAACCACCACACAGTTTGCAATACTTATGTATTATACAGACCAGGGATGTATTCTGTGGTATGCATTAGTTGCATTAGTTAGCCAGTTCTTCAGTGAGTGTGTCCCCTCCTTGGGGCCTGGGGACTCACCAAGTCAGAAGAGCTTGCAACAAGTAGACAAACAGGGCAAGAAGGATGGCTGCTCTTCACCTCCGCTTTAGGTCTTCTTCTCAAGGGGAAAGTGAGTTAAAGGGAGAAGAGAATGAAGGGAACGCAGAGGAAGAAGCAAATAATGGTGAACAAGCAGGATACAGAAGGAAATGTACCTGGAACAAGAGAAAGGCTCTTGTTCCTTGGCTGTGCTCAAACTGTGCTTGCAGGTAATGCATCTTCTTGCAGAATCCCCATCAAGCTTCACATATGCTCAGGGTCCCAGCCACACCTTCCTTTTCAGCAACCTGTCCTAGTTACTTTCTCAAAATATTAATTTTCAGGATTTTGCCCTAGTTTTTTTGTTAAGTCCACAGACAGTTATCACTATCAGGATGCACCAAATAATTGAGCCAATGGAGCTGATGGCAGGCGAGATGAACATATGTGTTCCTCCAGAAACACCCACAGGCTTCTCCAACGCTGGCAGCCAGCTCCCTCTATGAATCACAGGGTCAGGTGTCCACATCCCACAGAGCCAGGAACCCACTGAGCCAAGCTCTGGGGCGAGGGCAGCAGATGTGGTCACTGCTGAGGCCACAGCCCCCCAGTGGGGAAGGGAGCTTGGGCATAGCAGGATAAGGGGAAGCAAGAGTGCAAGAGCAGGAAAGGTGACAAATGCAGACCTTTGGCTCAAAAATGAGAGAGAAGGATGCTTCCCAGGGTGTACTAGAGGGCTGAGAGGTAAAATGTGGTCATTTGTAGGGTGTTATGCACGATTAAAAGATGTAGGAGAAAATGACCAACACTCCTTTTTGTCCTTCCTTGCAGACAACTTATATTTGATGTCCCATCTTAAGAACTGTGATATAGTTCAGGACTTATCAGCTGAATCTGGCTCTGCAAATGCACTCATAGCCTTTCCTTGGTGCGTTCCTTAGGCGTCCAAAGGATTTAAACCATTACTATTTGTGGGACAGGACAGGTGGGACCTTGAAATGTCGCTCACTGTCCCGAAGAGCCCAGCTTGTGTCCCTCACTATTTCTGCCACCTTACCCACCCTACCGAACCGCTCGGGGCTGCCGGAGGGCAGGAAGGTCCCACCCCACGAGAAGCGCAGGGCTTCCCGCTTTCCCCTCGCAGGTCCTTATCCCCGTAAATTTCGGCGAAGGCACCATTTTCTCCATTCCCCCTCCCAGGGTACTGAACCGCCTGCTCCCAGCCGACGCTCGCAGGGCAGTCCTGGGCGCAAGGAGAGAGCATCCACCGGGGCCGCAGGCGGGGCCGGGGAGGACCCGGCGCTGCCCCGGGGCCGCCGCCCGCTATCGCCCGTCCCTCCCGCATCGCCGGGGGCCGGGCCGGGCGGCAGGGGCGGTGCTGGGGGCCGGGAGGAACCGAGCCCGCCGAGCAGAGCCGAGCCGAGCTGAGCCTAGCCCCGCCGGCGGGACGCAACCCTCAGGATGTCGCCGCTCCGCGTCTGCATCGTCGGCTCGGGGAACTGGTGAGTGCCGCAGCGCGGGGGGCTCTCCCTTTGCCCTCTTCCCTTTTTTCCCTCATGTCTTTCCCTTTTTCTCCTCTTTCCGCCGTTCCTTCCTCGGTTTTTCCTCCCGCCGCGGCGGCAGGGGGCTTCGCAACAGGTGCGGTGCGGGGAGCGGCGGGGCTGGGGGCGCGGAGCGTCTCCATGGTCCTGAAACCGCGACCCCTGCCCGTCCTGCCTCGGCACCATCGTCCCCGAGACACGCACCAGTCAATGAGGACTGGAAAGGCGTGAGGCTTCCGCATCAGCCCAGGTGATTGAGCCGCTTAAAGCCTGGTGACAGAATCCAGAGAGGCCCGGACCTGCCGCTTTGTCGGCTGTGTGTGCCTGCGGCAGGGCCCCGGTAGTTCAGGCTGAAGCATTCAGTAGCGAGGAGGGTTGTGATGCTCTTTGTGTTCCTCCGAAGGAACCGGGGCACAGGCTTCATTTAAAGCCGCGATGTACCGGCACCTTTCACTTCCATCCTCCTCAGCATGTCCTTTTGCATCTTGGTGCAGACACAGCATTGTGATCGGGTCTCCCATTTATCCTTAGCCTCCTTCTTAAGAATACATTTGCTACTGCTCAGTTGTTTTTAGCCTGAACAAAAGCATGGATCTCCAGAGCTCCTTGAATCTGACAGACCCCAGTGAGATCAGTAAATACATCTTACAGGACTTTGCATCTTTGCTTATGCTTTCTGCACACTGAGCGCAAACAAACAGACCAACATGCATGTGCATGCATTTGGGATTAGCAAACCCAGCCTCCAGGTAGTTTTGGGGATTGTTTTTGTACAAGGAGAGCAAGCTCCTTAAGATTTTAAAAATATCTGACAGCTAAGTGGAAGTAAATGCCAAAAGAATCAATAAGTGAGGGAGTGGTTGCTTGTGAGCTGCTGAGAACACAGCAGAGTTAAGCACAGCTCTCTGCCTTCCTGCCTTGTAAAAACATGCATTCTCTTTGTGCATGACGTCTCTCAGATACAGCCTTTCACGTGGGACTGCACAGCTAAGTCTTCTGGACCTCATTATCACACTTCTGGCTTTCTCTGGCCTCGTCATTGGTTTCCTCAACTACTGCTTTTACCATGTCATTTCAGGAAAGCCATCCCTCTCTTTGCCACTTTCTTTTTCCTCACCTGCCTGTGCAGCCAGTTCATTGTCCCTCCCAAGCCCTCAACAGCCACGACTGCATGTTTGGGAGTCAACTTTTTTACCTTAGGTCAGCCCACAGTCACAACCTTCATCATTCTCTTGCTGCATTCTCAATCAGGGACCTCCTGCTTTACCCAGGCTGCCCCCTTCTCATGAGACTTTCTTTAAAGTCACTTAGTTGTATTCAGATCTGCACTTGAGAAAGTTCTCTGTTTTTCCACGTGTACTTACAAACTTGGAAAGAGCTAAACCACAGAGATACTGAGAGCCCAGCCCATTCAATACCATCTACCTACTCATACTGCCTGTCTGCCTGAGCCCATCTCTTGCTTCCTACCCTATATATCAACTCTAAATCCTCAGGGAGGACATAAACATTGTGCTCTGATCTTTGAATCACATCTATTCATAGCCTGGGTGGCAGAACAGGTTGTTTTAGCGCTACAGAGAAATACAATGTTTACCTTTGGCAAACATTTTTTTTTCCCTTATGTTCCTCGTGAATATTTGGGTGGCAGTTCAGATCCCTGCTCTTGAGGCTTTCCTGCAGCTCAGAATCATGGTTGGCACGTGACAAAGCAATGTTGCAAAAGCTCATGTCAGCTGCAGAAGTTCAGCAGGTCACGGGGACTTGCTAAGTCAACACTGCCAGGAGGCTCATGAGTGATATGGTTGAGCGAAGCAAGTGCTGCACTGCATTTTGTGCTTGCCAGTAGGTGCAGGAGGATTTGTGTTTACATTAATCATGGTTCAGTTATCTGCTTTTTAAAACAGAGGTTTAGTTCACTGCCTGGCCCCTCAGAATCCAAAAGCTCTCCCAGTCTTGGATTCATTTGGACTGCAGAGTTCTCAGTAAACATCCAGCATGAACTGGGTTCTTGTCTTCAACATGGACAGATAGCCAGGCTTTCTATGGAGGTGCGTGGGAGGAAAACAAGAGCCAGTGGTCATAAATTGAACCAGAGGAGGTTCTGACTCAATATTTAAAGAAAGGAGAAAAAAAAAAACCTCTCTGTGAGAACAATAAAGCATTGGGGCAGGTTGCCCAGAGAGGAGGTGGTCCTTGGGGAGTTTTCAAGACTCGACTGAAAAAAGCCCTGAGCAACCCATCTGAACTCAGTGATATTGCCATGCTGGAGACCTCTCATGGTCCCTTCCCAATCTGAGCAATACTATAACAGAAAAAAAATCAGGTGGTTGGCTAAGAAAGAGATTGGAAACAGACATCATCTTCAAGCATCTAAAGGACTACAACAATATTCCCTGCTTTGTGAATAGAAATGGGCTTAAATTGTGGTAAGAAAGACTTAGGTTAAACTTGAGGAGGATCTTTCTAATATGAAGGATAGCAAAGTCCTGGCATGGGCTATTTGAGGAAGGGAAGAGACTTGCAACCACTGAGGTCTTTAAATCCTCCTTGGAAAAACTATTAGGAATGGCATATTTGCGTACCCCTTGCAGAGGGAAGAGACCAGCTGCTTCCTGGGCTCCACTGAGCTCTATTTTTCACCAGATCTGATGTAGGCTACAAACAGTTTCATATTCACAGATGTAAATAATGGGTCTTATTTGAGTTACTCTGTATAAAGATAAAAGCTCTTCTTTTCTTAGCAATACGTAACTCCCTTCCAACATGAATTAACATAATTGGGAAAAAAAATCTAATTGGCAGTTTTCATTTTTTAAAGTGATCTAAGTGGAGTTCTCTGCCTTCTATTAATCTTCACTGAATTGAGTTTTGGAGAAAATAAAACAAACCATGGTAAAATCTTTATATGCGAGCATCCCTCGTTTTGCTTGCAGGAGCAACCCTCTTTTGCCAAGCCTGTGTAGTCACCAAACACTGCCTTCACAGACAAAGCAGTTCATCTTCCTAAGGCTGACCAGCAATGACTGAATTCTAAATGGACTGAGTAAGACAAAGCATTAGGTTTTGAACAGTTTGATGTGTTTTTGGTGAGGTATTTTCCCTGATGACTCCTTAATGCCTTTTAAACATCAAACCCCTTCTCCCCCAAATCTTCATTCATCAAAAGCGAAAACAAAGGAAAATACTGCTAGTAATGGAGCTACTTTTATGCCTAAGATGCCTTCACTGATAACTCATAAATAGGTAAAGATTTGGGTGGCAAAGTGAAACCTGATCTCATCAGAATTTCTTTATCATTAGAGTTAAGACCTTAATAACCTTTTAATAAGACCTTATAATTTACTGAGCAATATAACCTCACATAAACCTGTTACATCAAAAATATGGGTGAGCCAAGGAGAGCCAGTTACAATGTGGTTTCCCTTTGAACCATTGACAGCACAGACCTACCTGGACTTTGTCTTTGATATCCCAAAGAACTTTATCAGTTCCAGAACACATGCCACAGCTAAATCCTGTTCATGCTCCTCGTTGCAGGTGTGTTACAAGTGGGTCAGAGGACAAGAATGCTGCAACTGGAGCTTCTTTTTCAGTTGTGCTAGTAAAATGGCCAGTACTTGACAGATTAAAGTAGCATTAAAATGAAGAGATGGAAGAGAGAAGTAAAAATAATCATACCTCTTCCCCAAATAATTGAAAAAGCATTAAGCAGTACTTCCAGTATTTTCTGCAGGGTTTTTAATTCTCCCTTGCCATGTGAATGTTTGCAAAGTTGCAGTAATGATGGGGGAATAAAATTATTGTCTGACCTGAAATTAAAAAGTGCTCATATGACTCAAGATGAATAAACTGGATGGTTAAAATATCCTCAGGCTGCCACAGGTCCTGTTACAGTGATAATTAGAACAATAAGTAAAGAGAAACCATCAGAGTGAAGGGTTATTTGTTTTTTTCCCAAAGGATTTAGCTCTTATGTAAAATCCTTATTGTAATTGTTTTGTTACAGATAGGAAAGTGGGACGCATCTATTTTACATGAGATGCACAAAAACTGTCAGAGCAAGATTTCTCAGCACTTACTTACCTTCTGGATTATTTTACATTTATTGATCTTGACAAAAAACAGAATTATCTGAGGAGCAAGAGAAATTTTAATCTCAGATAATGTATTTTTAGTGCTGTTGATGGTACATCACACTCCTGCTCTATAACCTTTGATATAACTTCACATCCATTATTGAAGTTATATTTTTCCCCTGTTCTACTTTCTTTGTTTTTAAACTGGATGGGCTCATGATGGAGGGTAGTGGATAAATTATATATTTCTGACAAATGTCATAAGCACCTAGACAGCTTTATAGTACAGGCTTTTTATGAGTTATGTTGAAAGTGACTCATATTTCCAATTCACAATAAAAGTACTTTTTCCCTTTTAGTTATTTAATTTTTTTTTTCATTATTTTTAAAGGGGATCAGCCATAGCAAGAATCATTGGAAAAAATGTCCAGAAGTCCAACAGATTTGATCCCACTGTCAAGATGTGGGTGTTTGAAGAAATCATTAACGGAAGAAAACTCTCAGAAATTATCAACCAGGAACATGAAAATGTTAAATATCTACCTGGATACAAGATACCCCCCAATGTGGTAAGTTGAAAAAAAAAATATCACTGAATTAATTTCTTTTAAGAAGCAAAGGAACACCTGGAAAAAAAAAAAAACCTAGGAAGCAATTCACTGCTTTGTTCTGATTTGTCACCTAATATAATTCCCTGGAATATAATTCTCTTCTTGAGAAGAGACAAGTGATTTCTGCTTGTCTCGTATGTCACGCGCAACGTCAAACACCAACTGTGTCTATGCTGGTATCACACCATCCTCCTCCCTGGCAGAGATCAGCACAACTCTAGAAATGGCAGGCAGAGATCTGTCTACACAGAGCTGAGATATTTCAAACCCACAGCATCTTCTGGAAAAACAGGCAAAGCTACTGCTCTCCTTTCTCCTGAAAAAGAAATCAAAAGCACAGGCTGTGGTTTACAAGGAGATGAATAATGAGCTATCAGCTCATGGGTGGTTTCAGGATAGCTGCAGTTAATAATGCTCTAAATTCCATCAAAAATATAAGGTATTTATTTTCATGGACATTTAAAATACCAAGTTACACATCTCAAATTAATCAGCCTAGGTAATTTACTGCTATTGAAGCAAGTGGGGTGAGGGGTTTTTGCTGTTCAAGATTTTGCCAAATGCCACTGTTTTGTGATTAGTGCCACATTTTTTGAACAGTTGCAGTTGTAAAGGGAAGTTAAGATGCTGCATGTGGTGGGTTTCGTTGCTTGGGGAGTGGTTATATTTAGTATTCCATTTTGTGCTGTGATTGCATATTTGTACTCCTGGTGTTTCAACTTGGCACACAGTTCTCCTGGGTTACAACTGACTTGTCACTGTTATTTTTACAACCTGCTAGCAGATCCACAGCCTTGTCACCATCCCTTGAGGCCAGCCTCACCCTGTGTGCAGCAAAGCCTGAGGCTTCACCAACAGAAAGCAGCTGGTTGCAGTAGAGCCTGGAGGGACCCTCACACCATCTCTGGCTGAGGGAAAAAAAGAAACCAAACAAGCTCCCATTTTCCTTGCATTGCTCTGCATCATTTTGGAGAGACAGGAGCACAGCCTGTGCAGTGCTGCCAGCCTCTGCCCTGCTCCCACTTTGCTTTTTTCCCAGAGAAGCAGCCTGGCTGACTGCAGTTCTGGTTTTCTTGCTGGGAATCCCACTTGCTTAAGGCTGTGTCCTCCAAGGCTGCATCCAAGAGGGATGGTTTTCTCCAAATGTGAACAGCTCTAGCAGGCTCCAATTCACCTGTTGTTGCCTCTGTAGCCTAGCTTGAATTGCTGTTCTGAGTAATGCCAGCATTTGGAGGAAGATAGAAGGAGAAATAAGGTAGTCTTTAAGCATGTTGTATAGGTTTTTGTAACTCTTGGGAACATTACTATACAATTAAAACGAAGTTACATACCAGCCCAAAGATGATGATAACCTTTGCCTTTTGATATAGTTTATTCCTCAGTAACTCAGCTGATCTGTGGAAACTAAAGACTTCCAGAAGAGCCTGTCTCACCACCCCAGTTTTCTGCTGTGCTCCCTAGTGCTACCACTTATTCCAGAAGAACCATATAGGGTTGGTCAGTTACCTTCATGAATCATATCAAGAAGCTGAACTAGCAAAGGGGCTTCCCAGGACACTGCGAAATTATAAAGCATATAATCTTCCCCAGATTATCCACACAGGGTTGTTACAAAAAAATGATAAAAAATCCAACCCTAAAACAGTTCAGCAGCTTTAGATATTTCGGGAGAGGTCTGTAGCTGCTTGCATGGAGAGCTGGCAGCTCCACCACAGGGCCAGTTAAAGTTAAGGACGTTTGCACTGCATCTGCCATGGGTTTGGCATGATGGTCTTGCAAGGACTGAGGATTCCTACCTGGGGCTCATTTTGGTTCTCACTCCTTTCCCAGGTGGCTGTACCAGACGTGGCTGAAGCAGCAAACGGGGCAGATATTTTAGTGTTTGTTCTGCCCCATCAATTTATTGGACAAATCTGTAAGCAGATTGTAGGACAGATAAAACCTGGGACATTCGGGATTTCCCTGATCAAGGTAAGTTGTTGTCTCCACAATACCCAATCAATATGGAGTAAATAAACAGGTACAACTTAAGGGTAGGAGCTGCAGCCCTCAGCTGCATGCTCTGCATAAACATAAGCATTTCTTTCTGTAAGAGCTAAAACTTGCCCAGCTCTTCCAGCCTTTCAGCTGCTCTCATGGCTGTGGAGAGGGAAGGATGGGGCAACATATCTAGGCTAAGTGTATCTGTTTTTGCCAGTCATGTTTAGCCTGGATCAGTTCCCACTTGGACCAGCATGGAGGTGAAAATGGGCAGAAGGAGGGATGCATAAAACTGGTGCTGCTGCCAGAAAAAATACTCAGCAGACTACAACCTCAGTTAACTCTTAACTGAGAACTCTGAGTCAAAGTGCCTCTTCCAAGTACATGCTAAAGCTGCTCTTGGCAGCATTAAAAGGGCATAAAAACACTAATGATTTGGCAAAACTGAAGCAATTTCAATCTGGCATGAACTGAGGAATCTCTTTTTAAGGTTAGAGAGGTAGCAGATTATTGTAATCTTGAAAGGAATTAATAATTTAAGGGAATGTCAAACTAAAAGCAAGCCAGAGGCAAAGCATAGGAATATAGTCTTACCACTTCTTCTTTTGATTGCATTACAGGAAATATCTCACTTAAAATTGTAATGAAAGAAATGTAATTCAAGTTTTCAGACTTCAATACCAGTTCTTCCCCTCCATAGAAATTATGTCATAAGCAACAGTAAGCAGAAGAGAGGAAGGTGGGAGAGGAAGGAAATTTCTGCCAATTTAGCTTAAGAAAACCCAAGGCAGTTCAGTATACTCCTTAACAACAAAAACCCACTCAGTTTAATATTTAGATCTTGCCAAAAAAGCCACAGCTTATAGACTTAATTTTAAAGGTCTGATTCTGCACTACAGAAATTTAACTGAAAGGAAAAATACAGCATCAAAGAAAGAAAGCCTCAGGCCAGCAGCACTGTATGTGAGGCCTCTTGCAGGATTACCTTGACTGTCACTCCTTCTCCCTGAGCTTGCCTTGAATTTGCAGTCACCAAAGTACAAACCCAGAACATTTGTATTAATGGCTAACACTAATGATTATAAGACCTTTTTTTTCCAATTAAAACCAGAGAGCTGCAGGCAATAGAACACCTTCTGCTTTATCAGTGCTCTGCAGCTATCATTTTCCTGTTCTAATACCCTGGCTTTGACTATCATCTTTTCAGGGGATTGATGAGGGTCCTGATGGCCTGAAGCTCATCTCTGACCTCATTCGAGAGCAACTGAAAATAGAGATCAGTGTGCTGATGGGAGCCAACATAGCCAAAGAAGTGGCTGATGAGAAGTTCTGTGAAACTACCATTGGTAACTATTGCAGAGAGCCACTTAGAGCTGGGGTTTAATGTCACCTGTGACTGGGCAATGGGATAACCTCTGGAAGAAGCAGGGGGATGTGACTGGTCCCAGGTGGTTCCCCAGTGGAGCAGTGTCTGCTGAGCTCCTTCAGGGAGGCAGGATTATTTCCAGGGAGTTCTGTGCTGAAAGAATCAGATTCAAACTGACAGTGGGTTTCAGTGCTTAGAGCTAATTTAATCCATTGAAAATATCACAGCTTAATCCTGTTTCTGTAGGACTTGGCAAGAGCCACCTTTTGTCTGTACAGCTCAACACTGCGTACAGCAGCAGTTGATACACTATATAGTCTAGAGAGAGAAGTGTAATCAGAGGCTCCTATGTGCTCACAGTCCCAGAGGTGTATTTCTCCATCTTCAAATCTCTTTGTTTGGAAAAGAAAACCCAGTAACATTCTGTTCCTCCCTCCCATGTGGACTGCTTGCCAAGACACGGCCTCAGATCCTCCCACGACTGGGTCTGACCTGATTTGGAAAGTTCATCCAGTAGTTTTCAAAACTCTGAGATTTTTAAAGTCAGTCAAAATTAAAGTTTCATCCTTCCACGGCTAGGGAAAGCAACAGAAAAACAAATTGTGTTGTAATCATGTTCCTTTGCCTTGCAAATGTTACAGTAACAATGAACACTGTACCATCTAGGCATTTGTTCCTGGAAGAGCAACAAGGCACAAATAAGACTAGGTGTGATTAGGAGAGTTGAGCTGTATTCATTTTCCTGGGGGGAATTTCACTTCTGCTGCCCTGGTTTGAAGCCATGCTGTGATGATGACTGTGCAAAGAGCTTTGCCCCTTTCTTTTGTCCTCCTGGAAAGCCACGCAGCACAGAAACAGCAACTTCAAACAGAACTGGCATTGTGAAGAACACGACACAAACCTCAAGTTTCTCATGAGACAGGGGAGAAACTTCCCAGCTACCAGAGTGTGCTGCTGCAGGCTAGTAAAACTCACAGCTGAGCTCCCCTTGAAGGAAACCAAGCTACCTTGAATAAAACTGAAGTGAAACTCCATTCAAATGTCTTTGCCCAGCTGGCCATGGGCTCTCTGGGTCAAGGCAAACCTCAGCCCCTTTAGCACTAAGGGGTCTCCTCAGCTGAGCACTGTAACAACATGATGCATGATCTTTGTAGAATGGGCAGGAAAAAGGTTTTAGTAGTGCCAATCTCTGCATGCCACTGTAGTTGGGAATTAATTGGGCAATAGTCATTTGTGCCCCATAATAGTACTTAGCAGTGCCACAGGTTTACATTTTCAAAGCAGAAATTATATAATTTTTTCTGCAGAAAATGGTTTGTAAATAATGTCTTTTGCAAGGTCTGTGGTTGTACAAGTTTTCTCAGGCAGAAAGAGGCATTAGGGATATGTGCTTTTAAGCTCTTTAGAGTGCTCATTAAGCTCATTGCTCATTAAGCAATGTTGATCAATACCCTGGAGTTACCTACATTTAACACTGGCTTCCAGCAGCAGGATCTGCTGTTGCACAAATCTCTGGTTTAGCAACACCCTGGGACTGGGTCCACAAAAGCTGAAGTGGTCCCTGGAACCTTAGTTTAGGTTAATTGTGTGCACTCTGAAACATTGCAAAAATGCTCTAACTTTCGTCCTTCCTTCCCACAGGGTGCAAAAATGAAACACAAGGGGAAATCTTTAAAGAACTAATGCAGACCCCCAATTTCAGGATTACTGTGGTGCTTGACTCGGATACAGTGGAGCTTTGTGGAGCCTTAAAAGTGAGTGTTTTCAAGCCAATATGTTTTATTAGGGCCAAATTCTACCCTAACCTGAGTCTTCTGTACACCATTGGGTCTAATTTGAGACCTGTCACCATGTGAGTGAATGAGCACAGACAAGATGCATTGCTCATGAGTGAGTTTTCCAACTTGTTAAAAAGGGGAAATTTATTTTAAAATGTGGCTCTAGGCAAAGCATTTCAAAATAGTTGCATTTTTATCTTTGTTTTACCAAAGGCACATCTGTTTTTGAGAGTAGCATTTACTCCACTGTGTTTTCTTGTCTGCATGTTGTGAGGACACAAAACAAAGATTCTCACTGCATACAGAAGCTCCAGTAATAATTATGTCCACGATTTAAGTACTAACCTGGTAGAAAATTCACATCAGAAGTGATGCTCTGTGTTGGCATTCAGCAATGCCCACCTTTGAGATCCCAGGGGGATCAGAAATGATACCAAAGTCACCAAATTTCCAATGAGGGGACAATTGAGTGAGATTCACAGTTTGCTTTTACATGAATTGAAAGTGACTTCAGCCTGTGATCCTTTCTACTTCTTTATACATTTAGTCACTCATACTTAATAATTCACCTTTCCATGGAGGGAGGGGGGATGACTGACTAGGAAAGAATTGATCCTGTTTATCTTTACATACAAAAATAAAATTTCTTGACACACAAAACCACAGATTTCGCTTTTGGCCACAGACTAGAACTGGGGGCTGGAACAGATGGGAGAGATGTTTTTTCTGCTTTATGATAAATCATTTCTCTCCTTGAAACCATTGGTTTGGTTTTGCCTTGCAAAAAAAATCTAAAAACATAAACATGTGCACTGGGTTACATACATGTCTGCAGCAAACATGCCAACAGTAGCACTATGTGGCATATGACTCATACAGTGAATTTCACTTGCTTAGGGACTTATTTAGGAGCTGGGAATTGGAAGGTGGGAAGGGAAGTGTGCAGAACAATGGTGAGGAGTTGGGAAGATGTTTAGGATCCTGAGAGATTTGTTTAGAGCTGTAGACAAGGGCAGTTCTACTGATCATGTTTGTAGGTAAGCCCAAAACTTCACCTACAGCATCTACATGGCACCCATGCCTGCTCAAATCAGAGACCCACAAAGAAAATGTAGAAAGGTGCGACTCTGTGTGGGATATTTTAAATAGTTAAATAGAAAGGTCAGTGAGACTTGACTTGGAACTAGCAGAAAAACAAAACACTAATTGCATACATGCTACATGATTGCAATATTAATGTATAAAACTAGCTACTTTGGGTTTTGCCCATGGGAGTAACAGTAAACACTTTATAAAAATCTTCTAAAAGTCTAGCAACTTTTGTTCAACACTCGTTTCTTCCTACGATAAACTCATGGCCATTGGAAATTGACCCTTGTTCTGATGAAGACAGATTTATAGGATATCCTTAGAGCTTAGTGCACACTGATGAGCTGCACACCTTGGCTGACTGTTTCCTTCCCTCCCCTGTATTTTGCACTGCGGCATTTTTAGAACATCGTGGCAGTGGGCGCCGGGTTCTGCGATGGACTGAGTTTTGGTGACAACACCAAGGCAGCAGTGATACGCCTGGGCCTCATGGAGATGGTGGCTTTTGCCAAGATGTTCTGCAAGGGACCAGTGTCAATAGCCACCTTTTTGGAAAGCTGCGGGGTTGCTGACCTCATCACCACCTGCTACGGGGGACGCAACAGAAAAGTAGCAGAAGCCTTTGCTCGCACAGGAAAAGTAAGGATTTTGAAGTATTTTATGGTAATGCGTGAAGAAGTCCTTTGGTGTTTTACAAAGGCATCATTAATTGCTTACCTTCTTGATAACTGCTGGTATCACACCAGTATCCCCTCTGATCCAAGTAATCAGTCTTCTCTCTTCTAGTCCATTGAGGAACTGGAAAAGGAGATGCTGAATGGACAAAAGCTGCAAGGTCCTCAGACCTCTGCCGAAGTCTACAAGATTCTGAAACAGAAAAATATGCTTGATAAGTAAGTGCTTTGATTTAGAAAAAACAACTAAATCAACAACAAATTATGAGTGATTCCTAACCTCCTTAAAAGTACTTGTGTTTAATTATCTTGTTCGTTTCTGCAACAACTGCTTTCTACATCTTGGGCTGCTGTTAGAGCCTGGCTGACTTCTCATTGCCAGAGTCAGCTGAATGGGATTGAAGGCTGAGCAGTGTTAAAAGAAACAAGTCACAGACAGCGAGTGGGTTCAGGGATGCTTTTAGTACCTAACAGAAGACAGAGCAATGTGAGATCACATATTGGAACAGCAGGGAAAACAATCACAGAATATTCTGAGTTGGAAGGGACCCAAAGAGATCATCACCAAATCTTAAGTGAATGGCCCATACATAGGAAACAAAAGAAATTATAACATAAAGAAGCCTTCTGGACATCTTCTTCCCCCAAACAAGACTGAAAGCCATACACAGAATCATCATGATTTATGGGCCAAAGGGTTTCTTGTTCTCAGTACACCACCACTGCAGCTTGCAGCAGTCCTGCTCTCAACCAAGTTCAGGTTTGCATTCCCTCGGTACAAATTTTGGGATCATATTTCTAATCAAAGATTTTTACATGCACCTAGTAGGTAACATGTGCTGATATCAATGCTTTAGTGCCACAAATATGGATTTTTAAAAAGTATTTCTAATTGTTTAGGATGATAAAAGATTATTTATAATTTGAGACCTTTGCCTCAGTTTACACAACAGAAAAGCAGAACTTCCCTCAATTCCATTCCCTCTCACACATTAACGCTACTGAGAAGTCAAACACTGCTAAATGAATACTTAAAAACTTACTAGAATTGGAACAGATACAGAAGATTCAAGTGGCATTATCTTTCAAAAATGAGAGAGAAAAGGAAAGCTCATTTTGACAGCAGCTTTAAATCACTTCTTAATGTAATAATTATCCTATAATTGCACTTGGTTACATGCTCAGCTCCGAGTCATTCAGTGGACTCATTTTTTACCACATAATGACTAAGACAGCTTGTAAAAGGAAAAGAATCCTTAAGCCAAGAAAAGAAAATTATTAGACATTTTCATTCTTTTTAGTCCTTTACATATAAGTAATGACTGCAAATAATATATCTATTTTGTACACAGCAGGAAAAGAGGATATGCAATTCAAGATTGTTTTTAAACAAAAAATACTGGGTAAGAATTTTGTCTCCAAAACAGCTTTTCTCTGCTGTCACTGCCATGATTTGCTCCTCTTTAGTTCCTATTCATCGCCCCATGTAGTCTTCCAGTAAAGACACCTCCAAAATAAAATTACATTGTAAAGAGAGACAAAATTTTTCCACTTCCAACAGAAAAAATTCTTTCCATTAAAATGGAATAGAAATGTATATATAAACTTTAAAAACTATTTTAATTGCTATATGCTTATTTCAGGTTTCCATTATTCACAACCATCTACAAGATCTGCTACGAGGGTCGATCAGTCCAGAATTTCATCATGTGCCTGCAGAACCACCCAGAGCACACATAGAGATCCCTTCTCCTCACCTGGCTGAATTCTCACCTTCCTGGGACTTCTGTCCACTCCACGGCAATTGAAGTAGAGAAACAGGTTGTGTGACGCTTGCTGTAAAAGCAGCAGAGAATGTATTTCATTCCCTTGTTCTGGGGGTAAAAAAATCTGCCTTTAATTTCAACATTATACCCAAGGAATAGGAGACAAATGTAAAAGTTAACAGTATTTGATTTGAGTCAATAACATGAGTATTTCGCTATAATTATTTTCTTGTTGACTGAAAACAATTGCCATTGTAATTTCCACAACAGAGCTCAATAGCTCACATAAACCTTATTTTGCCTACTGTTACTTACAGAATGGCACAAAATGCAGAAAAATCGAACTAATTCAAGCAGATAAATTATAGTAAAAAGAAAAAAATTAAAAAATCAAAGAGCAGTTAGATGGAATCACATGGGCAAATCTTGGCTTTCCATAATTCCCCACAAACAAAAATAACATTCTATATTTTGTGACATTTAGGCCTTCCTTAATTTCATCTCCCTTCTTTGGAAAAATATTACTGTGCTCAGACACACACGAATGTTCATCAGATGTATAAATAAAACAGTTTTAGGGGTGGGGGAAAGAAGAAGGGGTTTGGGATGGGTGTAGTGTTTGTTTCAAATCTGGGACAGTAGGAATCCTCAGTAGTAATCTGACCTTCATTAAACTTACTGTATTCCTTTAAAATACAGAAAAAAATCTGGAATAACCAAAGCCAATTTTGGTTATCAGATCTTCTCATCAGTTAGCATCAGATCTTCTCAGCAAGTCCTCATCATTAATTGGTAGCAGCTGAGAGGGGAGAAGTGGAGGTTGACAGGGAGATGTACCCAGAGCTCAGCTTGCAGCTAGCTTATGCACTTGCTGATATTTTGAAGGGGCAACCAGTAACAGTGACAAAACCTCTGTGATACTTGACTTTTTATACATGTATGGAAAGGACCGCTATAGACGCACAGAACTCCTGTAAGCTGGCATTTCAAACCAGGCTGCATTTTAGCTGCACGGGGAAACGCTGCTGGTCTGACACCAGCGCAGCTCCCTGCGCCTTTCAGACTGCAGAGCCGTGTCCTCACCCTGCTTAAGCAGCACATCTCACACTCCAGAAGGGAGATCTCCATCTACTTCTGAATTTTAAACACAAACTGGGTTCACAGACCCACAAACCAGGGTTTTTTTATTGTGCTACCAGTGGCATAAATTTTAGAAACATTGAAGTTTTTAAACCTTATAGCTGTACTTGGGTAACTTTACGTACCTGATGTTTTTCAGAGTTAAAATCATCTAGAGAATGAACAGTGGTGCATTTTATAAGCTTTAATACCCTTTTGAAAGACTCCTATTTTGAGAGAAGGCAAACAAAAAGGAAGAGTAACCTACTTTTGCTGTGCTTTATCCGATTTTCCAAAATAGCAGAGAGAAAGGCAAGTTTTTTTAATGTATGTACTCACTGTCATACTGCTTAGAGAAAAAAAAAGAGCTAGATTATAAAACCATTTCAACTCATTTTAGAGAAACATTAGCTCTTTCACATTTACCAGAGTAATATATATATATAATGTATTGTAATTACAAATATATTGTAAAAAGCTCAGTCTCACAGCTAGCAAAGCTAGCTAGGGTACCAAAACCAGTGGCTGCAGCATCCCTGATCCTGCTGAATAGGATCAACAAAGGTAGCTCAGCTCCTCCTGCTCAGACTCCAGTCACAGCCAACAGCTCGGGGCTCTGCAGAGCAACACCAACATTCCTTCCACTGAAATGGGAATCATGGCCAAATCCTTCACATAAAGCAGGGAATTTATGATCTTCAATTTCAAGTGGAAAAATACTTACATATTGCACAGTTTTAAAGTCTCAAACACATGAGGATGGGATAGAGAATTCAGGAACCTCCTTACTTTACCATCAGGCTGAACTTCTGATACGTCATGTATGAGCTTATAGCAACATCGAATATTTTACATTCAGAGTGTATCAAATAACAGTTTAATAAAGTGATCAATATGCAGATGTGATGTAATTTCATTTTTCAACATTCTCACAAAATAAATGCTTGTTGTAACAGTGGTCCTTTATTGCACTTACTCTTGCAGTTAATCATCATCAGCTCTCAAAGAAAAGGACAAGAAGAATTAATTTTCTACAGATATTTTATTGAAGAACAGCTTTTTCTTCTTTTGCATGACATACCCTTTTTAAACAGTAAAATAAGGAAATTTTTACTCCATAAATAACACAAATTAGCCCTTATATCTCAATCCAGCCAAAATCTGTGTAAAATAGTTAGTTCTGTATTTACATTCTGTACCAAAATAGGAAGCACATGTTCAAGGTCAGTTCTCTCAAAACAGTTATTTTATCTCCAAGGTAAGCTTCACATTAAAAAGGCAACATTTGCACTCTGGAAGTCTGGAAGTGTAAGATTCTGTTACTCAGTGCACAAACAGCCCCAGATCCTGAAGAGCAGTACATACATGCAAGTAGGCACACACACATCCAGACAAGCAAAAAACAGGGGCTCAATCGTGCAGGGAAAACACCTTGAGCTGCTCAGCTGGCTGAAAGTCACTCCTTGGAAATGTGGGGAAGGAAGGATGTACAGCTCCTTCTCTACTGAATATCATCAAGCAGAAAGATTTGCAGGACAGGAAGATTTAAGAACAATGCCCTCATAAGGAATCATGGATATGTCTGCTCTCAGACATTAATCTTCCCAATTCACTTGTGCTCAGCAGAAAGAATGAGCTGTTTTGGACTGACAGTCAATTAATGGGGCATATGATTATTCTCTTTCAGTAATTAACCTACATCAAAAGCTGTGACAGTCTCCCAAGACCTCAACTCATTTCATTAGGAATGAATTGCTGCTTTGCAATGTGATTTTACTTGCTGCGTTCTCCAGCCAAAAGCTATCCTTCCTCCTAGTAATTGCAATGCTAGAAAAATGTGTTCCTAAAGTATGACTTGCCACAACTTCTAATTGAAATGATTTGAACTACTGGGATTGAAAAAGACTGCAAGACAAATTTACTTCCCTAAGCAAACATGGAAGGTTTTCCAAAAATTAAGACTTTAAAACTGTTGACATTATACACTGAAAATGTTTCTGTTAGAGATGAGCAAACTCATGCATCTCAGCACAACTTCCTGGGCTCCTGCTGCCCAGTCTTCTCTGGTGGAAACACAAAGGCTTAGATGGTCTGTATTTCCAAGTTTTCACACTTAAGAGATGCAATAGGAGGGACTGGCGACATGTGGTCAGGACACCCAACACAGCAAATTTTGCATTTATTTAAAAGAATTCTGAATTTTACAGCAGAAACTACACTTAAGGCTACATAACTGTTTAAGCTACAATTTAAGCTGTGTTCTATACTCAAAAATGGCTTATGCTTCCTACTGTAGTAATTTTACTCTTAAAAACCTGAGACATGATTTTACTTAATTCATGTTAAGATCTGGAAGTTCACAGCAGGTTAAACGCTGAACGCAAAGACAAACAGAACTGAGGTAGTCAGCTTTACTCAAATATTCTGTATGACAGTTACCAATTCATTGCCATTTTAAGTTGACACATTCCTTGGCAGTTCCCCCAAGGTTACAGCTGCTAGCAGCTGCTAAACCACTGGTGGGATAGAAGATGTTGCATTTTTCTGACTAAAGTACCTTCCACACCCGACCCCCTAAAGTCACATCCAGTTCTGCAGTTCACAGGCAGCTGAAGGGCTGCACGACAAAGAAATTACAACTGACATCTCAGATTATTAAGGCAGTAGCAGTTTTACTTCACTGGATTCATTGATGCAGCTACTCAGCAGGTACTGGTGAACCTGACCACAAGAACCCCACAGGCCCATAGATTTTCCCCGTCAATACAAAGCACTACACCCTCTTTCTTTAATTAATGCATACAATTCAGAAGTAGGTAAGCATCAACTTTCTAAGCCATCTTTCAGTTAATTCTCAGGAAGAGAGATTAAAAGAAGAAAAGCCCTCAAGATAAACAACTGTGTAGAGGATAAAAATATTCAATTAAATATGACAAATCCCACACTTAGACAGACAGGAGACCAGCATATCAAATACTGAGCACAATAAATTAACACCAGTTAAAAAGTTTAACAGTTATAAAGTTAACCAGAAAGTTCAGACAGTGCAAACATTTCACAGTAAGAAAAAAAAACCCAGTAATTTCTTTTCAAGTATCAAAAGCACTGTTGTTTAGTAATACCATTTCAACTGTATTATTGCACAACAGACAAAAAAATACAATATCAACCTCTGGGACCTAAGATGTACTCTCAAACCTTTATGTTTTCCAGATATCAGTTTACATTGACTGTTTGGTGGATATATTAAAATAATCAGTGTTCATTTATCAATCTGAGTGTTTCATAATCCAATTTGTACAATTTTAAAGCATTTGAGTTCTGACCTGTATTGCTTCTCTGAGACACTGACTTAAGGCTAGTCTAGGCCTTGTGTAATTTACAGCAAACTTAACCTGCAGTTAAGAAGAACTAGCCCAGTGCAAGATGCTCTCAAACTGTGATGTCTTCAGACAGTTTAAGGTTGCACCTTACTTGCCTCAGCAGTATCATAAGAGTTCTCTTAAATAAAAAAAAAACAAAAAACCAAAAATAACCCAACAAACAAGTCCAGTAGGCACAAAGAATTTCTTACAATCATGATGGAAGTCCTATTAATAAAGTACAATTGTGGCTAAATTAGTTTTACTCCATCTCCCTACCTTCCATTTAGGAAAGGGATCCACTTGCTGATAATTCTAATATCACAGAACATTTAAGAAGCAGAGAAACATCATCTTTCTCCCTATATCTGCATTTTTTAGTGCACTGGGCATGTCTTCTCCCTTAAATTTAACACTTTTCCAGGAGTGAAAACTGTCCTAAAAGGACAGGCAGTGGATTGAAACACAAAGTTTCTTTTACTCTGAACAGGATTATTTGTTACATGTTATAGTCAGAAATAAATAAAAACATCCTTACAAGGGTCTTATAGAGCAGCTGTCCTTAACTTGACAGATTTTGCTCATTTCCTTCCTCTCATCTATTTTGTCATCAAGCATTTAATTTTGTAGCAAGGTGTGCCCTCATGTGGTTCAAACCATCTGATTCTCAACTTACTACAAATACTCAAATAATCCATAGTATTCACATGTCCAAGAAAAAGGGGAGGGGAAAAAAAAAAAAGGAAAACAGATTAGACTTTCCTTTCTTTACACATTCAATATAGTTTTTGGTCTAGAGACATCAGCATGATCCTGTAAGATTATAGCTGCCATTGCTACTCATTTGCTCTTCAACAAGAAGTGAGAACATCTGCAATTATGTTCATACCAGTTTTGAAACAATAATGCCATTATTCATTATTTGAGAAACAAACCAACAAAATTAAATAATCATAAATCCTATCCCAAATTTACAGTCTGAGTATCAGTACTCAAATGCATTTGCCTAGCAAACTCTGAGAATATTCAAACATGTGATATATTAAATTTCACAGTACAACTGGCACATGCTAAAAGAAAATGGGATTTCTAGACAGTTGTCTTGGTTACCAGTCTGAAATTCCATTTTGTGCATGTAGGAAGATGTAATGAACCTATAGTATGAATTCTGAGGAGGCTCAAAGCTGTAGAACCCATTTATGGAGGCAACTGCCAACCACTGTCCTATCCTGTCACATTTTCTCCTCCCCCATAAATTGTAAGATTGACAAAATAAACAAATAAATTACCAGCCTCTTTAGGCCTGGGTTATCAGCAGTGATGACAAGTGATTTTTACATGGCTTTTGACTAAACCACTGAGGTATATTTCCAGTTTGAGGATGCTTTGCTACCAATCACACACCAGACATAACAAAAAAACCAGCCCTCAGTTCTATTAGAGCAGAGTTCTCATTTCAAATCTTGACTGAGTCGCCAGGTAGTCTAACACAGATGGCAAAGTGGATCTTGTTACTGTGTCAAAAAACCCATAGGTTGCAATTCAGGAAAATACTGGCACTTATTGAGATGACAAGGTAAATATTCCTCCTCTCAAAACCCTGCCTGCTTTTGTCACCACCTCCCTGACTACTGCATGCACCAATACTTGCCAGGGGAGATGAGGTTCAGCAGGAGTAGCTGCCTGCAGAGACAAAACTCCTGTGCTCCACGGCAAGGAGTGCAGCAGGATGGGTATTATCTCAGAACAACTTCTTGCCCCAAGCTCAAGTCTATGCGCAGAGAAACAATCCTGTGAGCAGGGGAACTAAGTTGGCCACCAGCAGCCAAAGGGTTACAGCCAGGCTAGATGAACAGGAGCATAAGTCTAAAATAAGAAAAAAAAAATTAAAAATTTTAAATTTCACATTTAAAGACCAGATAAAATGAAAAAGAAAACACTAAAAACCACCAAAGAGTTAAAACAAATTTTGTGACAAAACATTAACTGGTATTTAGTGAATTAAGCTTCCTACCTTCCTCAAAAGAAACCTGAATCTGATCTTCCTGCATTACAATATGAACATTATCAATAGGAGGTTATACAAGTGAGAACTCACTTTCCACCAATGTGATAATTTTTAAGATTGTAATAATGATATGGCCTTCAAAACAAAGGTCAGATTTCCTGGTAAGTTCCCAGGCTAAAGCTAGATTTCTGGGATGATTACCCAAAGGAGACATGAAACGAAGGAGTTATGTTTCAGACACATTTCTCCTGTGTTAGTCACTATTTTGCATGATTGCACAGCAAAAAGCAGGGCACCTTTGCTATTTTCCTTTACCTCCTACACCTGGGATCTTAAAATAGCCATGGCCTTCCCTTCCTGCTCCTGACAGTCAGAGCTGACACAAATCTTTGACGTTTTCAGATATTTAATACTGAAGTTCCACATCAGCAAATAAGACAACTTACCAATAGGTGCAGCTCTTGTTAAGTTAGAAGCAGGAGGATCCCGCTCTGGGGGACAGGAGTCACAGAAGTCTGAACAGGCTGGGCAAATCAGATTCCCAATGTGTATCCAGCCATTCATCTGAATGCTCACAGTCAACACCTGGCCTGAGCGGCTGCACAAGTATGCAGTGTCCTTGACCCACACATGCAGCCCTTGTGGAGAACAAGAAACCTTAAAATAAAAGACTAAGAGTCAAGTCTGTACTATGATTTACTATAAGCACAGTTTAACTGCAAGTATTTTAATGCACTTTGAGCAACTACTTGGCTCAGGAATGCTTTAAATCACTGTCTATACTATTTTTGTGCAATTATGCAGATCATCAACTGAGAATGAGTAAAACTTGGCTTCTGCTAATGACTACTTTTGTAGAGTTGTGCAGTTATTGAATGTGACACCCTTAGTGAGATAGTCCCAAAGAAAATGAGGATAATGAAAAATAAGTGACATGTGCACAGTGCTTTCCAGCTCTGAAAAAAATTAGAGTGACTAATTAACATTAAGCTTCAACAACAGAACATTTCCTAAGAAGGAAGTATTCCTTCTTAGCTGAGGATAAAGTGTCACAGGGGTAAGACAGATGATGTCCCTAGTGAGACTGGAAGCCATCCCAACAGCCACACACTCAGCTTATCTGAATTACAGGCTTAAGGTTGGAGGATAATTGTTTTCAAAGGATATTATATATGATCTACAGATTCAAGGCAGAGAAAATAATGTCCAGTGTGAGGGTGCAAAGTTCTAACAGTCACAGCCTACATTTTAAGCCTGACTTTTACCTTTAGGGCTATTAAAAAAAAAAAAAAAATCACCAAAAACCCAACACATACTTACCTGATAACATCCACTACCCCAATCAGGGTAACTGAGTTTCCTCCTGCATTGCTCCATAACAAAAGCAGATTTCTGAATAAGACATACAGAGTTTGGTCCATATTTCTCTGCACCATAGTTTTTGGTAGGATCTAAGGTAGAAGGAATATACTGAATTGCAACTTAACTAGAGGAACAGAAAGTCCACATCAACTTAAAAGGCTATCCAGTGAATGTCCCCACATGCTTTTAGGTTTACTTCTGGAATATTTTTGACCCTTAATTATTATCAATTTGGGAAGTATACTGTCTTGAAAATAACGTGGGAAGAAACACAAGATTTAAAAAAAAACCAAAACAATCAACTAAGCACAAAAAAAACCCCAACAGCAAGCATTTTCCATCAGAACAATGTGGTTATGTTTGTCCTCAGGGTATGCCAGCTGTGATTGCTGGCTTGAGGGCAGAGGGTGTTTGTGTGTTTGTTTTTGAGACAACTGCACAGACAGGTAATATCCTACAGCATTCTGACCTCTGCAGTATTGAACATGCATTACACTGGGAGACAAGCCCATGTTCTGGTAACTCACAAAGATCCTGGCCATAAATGAAAAACCTACAAAGGTGAAAAGTGCAATTTTGTTTCAGAGACTCAACAACCAACCCACCCTCATCCTTTGTCTTGTCTTTAGATCATTTGGGTAAGTATCTGTTCATTTATTATGCAATTCTTGCATTAGATATGTGAGTTTGCCTCAGGCATACAGGGTAGTTGTGCTATGATTCTCATCCCAGCACAGTGTTTACACAGCAGGTGGTGTGAAACTTCACTAGTGAAAAAATTCACATGAAATTAGTTGGAATATGCAGCAAGTCCATTCCAAGTTAGCAAATGCAGTCTTTGCAATACTATTCTGAAGTCCTGAATACTGACCTGGCTGGTTTTCAATTATTCTACAGTCTGAACTGCGTTGAAATTCACCACTTAAATGCCAGCTGAATTCCTGACTAAATGGACAATAGTCAGCAATTTCTACTGAGCCGCCATAGTAAGGCAATTCTTCTGCTGGTACTCCATTAAGATTGTCAAAGTACTACAAAACAAAATACAGGAGTGAAGCAGTTTGTGCAAAGCCAAGTGTACAACCATTTTTTTAACAGACTAAATCACTACAGCTGCAAGAACATCAGCTGTTCATACTCAGGAATGCTATTAAAAGCACCTTACAATACCCATGAACCAGATGAGTCAGAAGTATTGAAGAATATGTAAATAATGCAGAGATTCATATGTGCATATATCACTCCCAACTTCTCCCCTGATTCCCCTCTTTGTAGTTATTTCATTCTTTGGGATGTAAACAGAACAGATTTCTTAGTGTGCAGTAATACAGGGCAGCAGACTGGGAAAAGAAATACCTCAAACAAGATATTCTAGGGGATTTCTGTTACACAGCAACATTTCTATCTGGTATTTGGCTAGATAGCCAAGCAAAATCCTTTTCTTTTATTAAGATCACAAGGGGCTTTTATTTGTCTTCAGACTCCTTCTAATAAACTAGACAGACATTTTTCACAGTGTCTACTGTCATCTGCTAGCTCATAAGAAAAAAAATGAAACAAATATAATCATCAGGCTGCAAAGCTCAACAATGAAAACACATCAGTTATTTGTAAAGTAGGATCCATTGTACCTGATATTCCTGAGGTAACTGCTTTGGAAACTTCTGCAAGTTGCACACTGCTACTGCTCTTTGGTCCTGTCTGCAGGTTAACTGCAAAGGATTACTCCTCAAAGTGTCGCAGTATGGACTAATTAATTGCTTCCTCAAAAACAAACAAGCAAACAAACAAAGAATAAAAACCACATCAGATCAATTAACCTGCTTTACATAAGCAGTCTGCCAAGACTGTTCCTACTCTCCCCTACACACAGTCAATCACACAAAGAAGCACCAATTTCTTCTCTGGAGGCTAGATTTTCTTATTTGTCTGGTTATGACCTTTCTGATTTAAAGAATATCAAGCCAGCAAACAAAGTTACAATGCATTCACCTATCTAATTTTAACGACACTGCTTTGTAAACTTTAAAGAAAAAAACATACAAGCAAAACAAGCCCACTATGCAGCTGTGTCCTGGAAATGTATGAGGATTGTAAAGAACGAGCAAGGTTGTAAGGAACAAACAAGGAAGGCTCTGTTTTGAAGAGGGCTTTCATCTCCTTCACTTGCTTTAAGCACAGTGCAGTAATGTAAAATGACACAGGCTGCATTTCCAAATAAAAGGGACAAAATAAGAAGGCACACACTCCTTTCAAAGTAAGTCCTACCCATCCTCTCTAAAACACAGCCTTCTCATAGTGTAAATGCATTCTACACCCCGAGATGTTTGCCTCTATTGTATTGGGTGGGATGCAGGGCAGCAGCATTTCTTGCTCCTCTCTACCTAGCTCTACTTTTTTTTTTACTGAGCTATATTTGAAGGACAAATGTGAACAAGCATCAGGGTTTCCTCTTTATTTTTAAATTTTTTTTTTAAAGACTGCATTCTTACTTTTGTCTCTTCTGGTCAATCCAGAATTTGCAGCTCTTCATTACAAAGTCACAGCCTTTATTGCGCCCCCAATCTAATTTCTCTGCCATGCTGTAATTTGCTTTATACCATCTGTAAAAGTATTTTGAAATGAGAATATAGTTAATTCAAAAATTACTGTTCTGATTAATAAAACAGCAGTTCAAAGCATTTCATATTATGCCTTAAGGTTTTCAAATTAAGAAAAAGGGAAACTACATCCCTTTCTGCCTGTAAGAAAATATATTAATATTTCACTATTTTTCAAGTCACAATGAACTAGAAAAGTTTGTGATCTGCAAAGGAACAATGCACAGAAAGATGAAATGTTAGGCAATTTCTGATTTCTATCGGCAAGAAGAGCTGAAAAAAAATCAATATGTACTGCATACAACTGAAAGAAGACTTACATTAAGACAAAAAGTAAACAGACTCTACTAACAGCACTTTGCATTACAATGCCTGGCTTTTTAAGGCTAGATTAAGAATGGGTTTTGAAACGAATGAAGAAAAAAAAACATACTAGATATGACTCCCCCCCCTTCTTAATTCTTACCCTGTGTCTTCCATTAATGCTAAGGTGATCCTGGAAAAGACACGATTCTGAGTATGGGATCCAGTCATTGCTTCATTCTGAAAGTTACCAGTTACGATTGGTAAGCCACTCAAAATCATTATCGTAAGAAAATACTTCTTATGAAAAAGCATTTTATTCCTAGTCTCTTTTTACTATTGATAATCACATCCCATACTCCTTCATTAAAGGACTGTCCTGAAGCATTTCCCTTCTTGTTTACCTCACTGCATAAAACAGCAACTAGAAAATGTACCTCTGGCAAAAATATCACACAGTGCAAAATTACAAATAAAAATTAGCGTAAATGTCAAGAGGGAAATAAGTGTTTCCTTGATCAGGCAAGGTTCTGGAGGAGATATGGCAAAAGCTAAAGCCAGGGTGTTGCAAAATGAAGCTTAGTGTGAGCAAGGCCAGTGTTAGCTGAACAGGCTGCAGCAGTACCCTGAGAAATAGCCATGAGAAAGGTGCCTGGGAGGCGCAGCAGTGCCCTTGAGCTCTAGAAAGGTACCCTGAGAAGAATGAAGAGGAACCCTGAGAAGAATAAGGGGGGAACCCTGAGAGTGTGAAAATAGAATGCATGGAATGCAAATAATAACTTTTAGTAGTAAGCATAAGCACTTGTAACACTACATAAGCCACGCATACTGTGAAATAAACGGAGCTTGCTTTATATCTCATATTGAGCTGTGTTGCTAGCTTCCTCTCACCTTCTAACACCAGGGCACATGAATAAAGATGAAGTAAAAGTAATGAATAGAATGATCAAGTATTTAAGAGGCAGAGGGCAACACTCCTTAACTGACTCAAAGGAATACCCCCTTTGCCCTAAAAAGGGAGCAAACCCTCACAAAAAAGCAAATGAGAGACAGAAGTAAGAGACATTTAGCTTTTCGATAACCACTTGATCTCACGCTCTGAGACTTAGTAAGAAGGCTAAAAGAGAGATGTATCTAGAAATTGGACATTTAAGTATTTAAGTATCAAATACTATTTGTGATATGTTTCAATGAGGTTTGATACCTCTACATTTTAAGGCTCCAATAAGTACCTCAATAAACCTAAAAATCAAGGCAGAGGAAGCAGATATTCCCACATCCCCTTCCTTCCTCATAACAGAACAAACCTCCAACAATCTCTTCTCCCAGTGATTGAGCTCAGTACCCATGCCACCTTGATTTTCAAGCTCCATTCCCTCTAGAATTGGACATTTAAAATGTTTTCGGGCTTCTTCCTAAAAAGAAAACATTTCAACACAATCTCAAAATACTGAGATGGATACCCATGTGCAGTCCTAGTGCTCTAGAATTATCTATTAAAAGTATTTCAGCAATTCTTTTTCTACCATTTTGTTTTATGCTCAGAGGCTGACTAAGCAAGCACCCCAAAAGAAAGCCTACCACACTATCTACTCATCTCCTTGAAATAAATGAGCAAAACCAGGGGTAATTAATCCATGTTTGCTCTAACTACTGTGTTAGATTTAAAACAAAAATATTATTTGTGGCCAAATATGATTAACACTATGACTTATTTCCAAATCCAATTTATTACACTTGAGCATATGTTCTGTTGGGGGCACAAAGGGAGAGTCTGAGGCGTGGGAAACAAGAAAGATTTCCAAAAAAACCTAGAGGAATTTCTTTTTAAACATGACAAAATATTAATATTAAAGGAGTGGGAGGTGTCTTAAGTCTGTAGGAAAACATCTAAAGAGTAGAATTAAGGAATCGCCTCAACATCGGCTTGCTTAACCTTTAATAATTTACTTCCCAGTCCCTTAATTGTCTCTTACTATGTCAATTTATTTATTTCATACTGTCTGTCACCCATTTTCCACTTTACTTCAGGTACACCCTCTCAATTACACAGTGGCATAGGCTTTGGGCCATGCTTTCAGGAAGGATATTCAATGTTAGGTTATTACTTCTTGAAGGATAAGAAATATTCATGACTCAAGAATGTCCTGGTAACCCTGGCATACAAAACTTGAAAGGCAATGCACACTTACTACTACCCGAGGCGTCACCAGAAGATGAACAGCATGGCGCAGCATTTTGCCACCACGTATGTCCCACAGCCTCACTGCTTTCTGAACGACTTTATTGCTCCACTGATACAAACCTAGGCTGTAAGGAGAAGGTTTGGTCACAAATCCTTCCCACAAAGATATATTACTGTGCAAAGATCTATCTCCATAAGAAACAGAATCACGGATAATCCCTATACTCCCTCATGCTTTCTAAATTTAAAAATTTTATTATGCAGCATTTCTCCTTTTAAAGATGTGCTCATCATACACACAACTCTGGCTTAACAAGGCAAAGTACGATTATTAAAAATATAGTCTATGGACTCAAGACTTATTTTCTAGAGTTAATAAAAATATAAGAAATTAAATTAAAATCCTCAGTATTGCTATTACAACAAACAAAGCTCTCTACCCTTCCACCTCCTAGAAGAACATCTACAATACTTAAACTAAACAAAGAATGCAAACTGCTCATTCTGTAACAAATCAGAAAATTCACACAGCAGATTACACACATTGTCAGTTCTGCATAACCATAAACCTTGAATGATACAAGTCTTAAAAATGAACTGCACTTGAACAGCATAGATAGTTGAAATACTTAACTTCCAACCTTCTGATAAATGAAATCCTGTCTTAGTTTATAGTATATGTGGATAATATAAGTGCTTAATGGCAATGTAAAGAAAGACTAGAAAACCACCACACACCACTGTTTGAACATAATAAAGTCACTCTAATAATGGAATAAAGTTGGATGTTCAACAGGCTAGAATACACCCTAAAAAAAGGCAACATGAAAACATCCTTCAGTGGTAATACCAAGAGGTCCAAAAAAACATGTAATACCTTTCATTAAAAGGAGGAAGTCCATCTGCATATCTTGGTGTCAAAGGTTTTCCATCATCATCACGATAAAATGCAAACAATCCAGCAGAGAAACCCTTCAAGTTAAAAAACAAGCACATGGAAACCTTTGGTAAGACATTCATATACGAAGTCAAACACCGCAGAACAGTTCCCACACTACCCACAGACACACTGGAAGTACAACACTCCAAAACAATTAACACATAAATTGAAGGAGGCAAGGCAAGAGCTTTCCTCCACCAAATATCCTGCTCTTAGCAGCAAACTAGAGGCATGTGAGGAAGCAGGCACCCATTTCAGGCCAACATTTTATCAACCCTTACCAGTGCATGAATTATCTCATGTTTCACTGTAGACAACATGCCAATGAATTCCTGAGCTTGCGTTGAAATCATGTTTGGACACAAGTTAGCATATCCTGCTATTGGCCTGGAAGACAGTTTTAAAATTACGGTTTGTGTAAAATACTACAAATTTCAAATCATTATTCACTTGAAGCAGCAGAAGATTTAAAGAAGATATAAACTAATGTAAAAATACGTCCTTCACAACAACTTATTTATAAATATCTGTTAACAATACAGTGAGTAGTTTACTGTTGGGATGGAGAGGGGTGCAATGGGGTCAATCAATCTCTATATTCAGTATTCTCCACAGGTGTCAGGGACAATAGTGTAAGGAACCTGAATTTTAGGTAAGATCCTATGGAAATACAAAGTCTGTGAGAGTGACTACAAACTGAAATGGAAGCAAAAGCCATGTAAGGGGGAACTTGCATTCTTTAAGTTTGTGAAATCATGACATTCACCTCAACAGAAAGAGGATCTTGAGATAAAGTTTAGGCATTAACAGTGGAGGATCAGCTTTGAGTCATGTGCCTCAACTTTGCAAGTCAAGCACTATTTGATGGTCTTGTGATCGTACACAAATGCAGTACTTGTCTATCTCAATAATGACTCCTCCTTTGTTATACAACAAAGGCAAACAATCAAATTCCACATCTGAACAATTAAAAAACTTGGACGTTTAATTTAAAAGAGGATTTGCAACAGAGGGAATACTTGCCTGTCCATTTCAGCTTCCAGTTGGCAGTAGGCTGCATATGCAATGATATTTTCATGGCCACACCTTTCAGTAGTGAGAGCACTGACATAGAGCACGAAGTCAGCATCTCGAACACCTTCCTGGTCAGGTGAGCCCGTGGGCCTGTGGTGCCAGTCACTCTCGTTGTACACCCTGCATTGCTTTACAATGGCCAAATGGAACAATTAAAATATTTATGACCAAAATTTTGCATGACACAATTCAATTAGCTCGAAGCCAAGAATAAATCCTGCTGTAAGACAGCAGAAGACAACACCCTATGAAGAAAAGTAAACAAAACCAGAGCGAATGAATAACTTTCAAATGACTAGGTTTTTTTATGTATTAGACACAAGGAAGATGGCACCTTAAAAAAAAACCAAATAAAAGCCTGCCAAGCTTCCCAGAATTAGCACCTTGTATTTTCTATAAATTTAAAAAAATCTTGGTTCACAAAACTAGTATATATAAGTAGCAATAGCATTTCTCACGTAATCTCCTATGTTTTTAATGATATAGTTCAAACTTCCAAGTTAAAGGAAAGAAGAATGGAAATCTACTGATCACATACTGTAGTTGAATCAAAAATTCACACAAGAAAACAAGACTGAAGCATTTCTTGCACCATGCTCCTGAGCCAGTGGATAACTTCTTCAAACAAGGTCTTTAAAAAATCAACTATTAACTCTGAAAATCCACCTCATTGACCAAGGTGAATAACAAAGTGGCTAGTGGCCATTTAGCAAGCTCCAAATCTCTCTGTACAGGCCATTAGAACACAAAACTCAGTTACCAATCCAGTTTTATTTTGATTCAACAACATAAACTACAGAAACACCCACTATCTTAAGCTGTTCTATTCTGTCACTCAGACTTGGTGATCTACAGAAAACAGGTCACTTATGCACAGTTACCAATATTCAATTCATCATTAATTTCTACAAATAGTAATATTTCAAAGATTAGGAAACACTTGGATAGCTGAGCTTACCTGGAGGTGTTTCTCAGGAACAATAATTGGCCCACACCTTGTATGGTCTGCACAGGCTTTTTGGCAGTATCTGTGAGGGTCAGCTTTCCTCCTTAAATATTGGTTTGTCACACATTGCCTTCAACAAAACATGAAAGACAGTCAACACTGTTTTATTATTAAAAGAGAACTATAGAATAGTCTTCCAGCACTATTTTGGTACTTAATATACACAGTGAAAACTGTTAATTGCCCCGCCAGGGAAGACATAATGCTTCCAGTTGTTAATGGACCATCCACAGGTTTAAAGAAAGATTAGGAACATGTTCATATATGGGGGTGCACACGAAAGAGAATTGGCAGCATGTACAGTTTTGAACATCTCTGCTACAACAAATGCAGGCGTCGCTCATGGAAGGTTGGCAGATTTTCAAAAGAGCATCTGCCACCCCCACTGGATCATATGGGTCACTGATCTGATTCAGCAGGGCGTTTCTTACACTCTAATCTTCTTTTAAAGGCTATGCAGCACAACATTAAATATCAAAAACAGCAGGTGATATTCAATAGACTTTCACATACCTGCTCAGCAATATAGCACCGGCGGATTTGCGCACTTGAAATGTCTTCTCCAAATAAGATATAGCTTGTGGGAACAGTTTGTTCTGAAAAGAACAAAAATCAGAGTCACCCAGTACCAGTGCAGACACAACTCACCCTAAAGGCATTACCTACCAAGTTACGTGAAACTTGCTAGACATTATGGTATAGCACAATAGGGGAAATCCAAACTCTCCCAGAAGTTCAATTATTATCAACATATTTAGGAAATACTTGGTTTCAGTGTTCCCATATTTTGTTATGGGAATGACAAAATAGGAAGGAAAACAGGTTTAATTAGATTGTATAGCATCAAAGAGGCTTTTAAAAACTATGTACACATTTCTCACTCATACCTTTGCACCTTGGAATATAGCAAACACCTGTCAAACAACACGCAGCAGTACTCTGGAATTATTTGTAATAGAGGTATTATCTATATGCAAAGCTCTGGTTTCCTGGACTAGAGGAATAATAAATTGCTGGTATTCAAGGTTATAGTTAAACCGGCCTTGAACTTAATTTCATCCATGTAATAAAACAAATACAAACAAAGAAAGGAAGCAAATACATACCTTTATAAGGTGTCTTTTCTCAGGCAGCAAACTATATTTACAAAACAAAACAAATGAGCTTTAGTTAATAAGGTTTCCATTCTCAGCCACGGAGAAAAAAAAATCTGCCACAACATTATACTCACTCCTCAACGCTTCTGTCATATACAATCTTAATTCTTAGTTGTTGATCCACGTTTCTCTTCGAGACGTGGTTTCCCTTTAGAGGAACTTGATAGACAACCTGGCAGAGAGAAGCAGAAGCCGCTGGGTGAGGCAGCTCACCGGGACAGACACAGCACCCCACGGCCGCGGGCCCTCGGCTCCTTCTCGCCACGGCAGCACCTCTACGTGCCAGCCCTTCCCGACCTTTCCCTCACCGGGAATGGGATGCTCCGCGCCCGCCCGCCGTCGTTAGCGCCCGCAGCCGGGGCGGTGGAGCAGACCCGGCACAGCCCGGCCCGGGAAAGCCGAGGAGGGGCAGCTCCCACAGCGGGAGCGGCCGACGGGGGAGCCTCTGCCACCCACCCCCTCACAGCCGCCTGAGGAACCCCGGCCGGCCCCACCTGGTCGCCGCTGGGCACACGGTGATCACAGGAGAAGGAGGCGGAGGAGGAGGCGGAGGCGGAGGGAAGCAGCAGCAGGAGCAGCAGGAGCCCGGTGGTAAAGGCGGCGAGCGACGGGCAGTAATAGCGGGCGGGCCGGGTGAGCCCGCCGCCCGGCTCGGCGGCCATCTTGGAGTGCCCGTCCGCCGCGTCGCCATGGAGGCAGCGCCGGGAGAGTGGCCTCCGCCAATGGGCGGGCGGAGAGGGCGGGGCGGGAGCGGAGAGCGCTTCTGATTGGACATGGCACGGCGTGAGGCGGGGTAAGTAGCTGAGGGGAAGCTGAGGGGAAGCTGAGGGGAAGCTGAGGGGAAGCTGAGGGGAAGCTGAGGGGAAGCTGAGGGGAAGCTGAGGGGAAGCTGAGGGGAAGCTGAGGGGAAGCTGAGGGGAAGCTGAGGGGAAGCTGAGGGGAAGCTGAGGGGAAGCTGAGGGGAAGCTGAGGGGAAGCTGAGGGGAAGCTGAGGGGAAGCTGAGGGGAAGCTGAGGGGAAGCTGAGGGGAAGCTCGCGGGCGGTACGGTCAAGTCACAGGATCAGGGAGGGTAGAAAAGAGCTCCGGCGTCACCGAAGCCAAGCGCTGACCCAGCACTGCCAAGGCTACCACTAAACCATCTCCGCATGCGCCACATCTACAGTTTTTGAGCACTTCCACTGCCTCCCTGGGCAGCCCATTCTAGTGCTTGGCTAAGCTTTCTGTGAAAGAATTTTTCCTAATGTTCAACCTAAACCCTTGAGGCCATTTCTTCTTAGCCTATCGCTTGTAACCTGGGAGAAGAGCTCCTGTCAGGGAGCTGTAAAGAGCGGTAAGGTCCCCCTGAGCCTCCTTTTCTCCAGGCTGAGGGCTCTCAGCTCCCTCAGCTGTCTCATGCTGAGTCTCCCTCATCAGACTCGTGCTCCAGACCCTTCCACAGCTCCATTCCCCTCTCTGGACATGCTCCAGCACCTCAATGTCTTTATTGTCATAAATGAGCCCAAAACCACACGGATTGAGGTGTTTCACCAGTGTCCAACAGAGGGAATGGTCACTGCCCTAGTCCTGTGGCCATACTGTTGCTGATTCAAATCAGGATGTCATTCGTCTTCTTGCCTACCTGGGCACAGGCTGGTTCCTATCCAGGCATCTGTCAACCAGCACCTGCAGCTGCTTTTGTGCCTGGGATTGCATTTTTCATACACCACAACGGCCTTTTCCCAGCTTCGCAGTCCACAAACACCATACTTGAGTATCCCCAAGTTTCTAGTACAGAAACAAGTAAAGAAACTTTTACCATTGCCATCAGTGATAACTGTTATCAGGGTTTTTGTAGTGCTTCATCTTACAGCTCCTGCTGCTTTCCAAGGTGTTCAGGTATAAAGAAGGCCACACAAATAGTGGCCTGTCCTGGCTCTCCATGCTGCTTGGTGACAGCAATGGGAGAAGCTGGCAGATGCCTGGTGCTTTCAGCTAAGTCGAGTTACTCTGGCTGCTGAAGTGTTTCCATGACACAGAAGAACACCCAAAAAAGCAGAGAAATGAGAAAAGCATCCTCACCTTTTCACAGGGAGCAAAATCTATTAAAGCATGAGTGGTTAAAACTCTGGTTTGTTGAAATGGGAATTTATACAGGACATTCATCTGAAGTGCTGCATGGGCACCTGCTGTGGAAAGCAGAAATTTTTTATATCACAATCTACAGACACTATAAACCCTTTTCTTCTTTGCAGGCAATGAGAACATAACGGTGAAGTTTTAAGACATCGTGGCAGCTAAGTGGAGCACAGGTCTTTTTTTGACCAAAGCAGAATAACTTCACCTGGAATTTGTATGCACAAATCATGTCATTCAGATAGTACAAGAAAACCATTTTCCTACGAAGTCTTTATTGCATCACTGTAACATATTCAAATGTGAAGCAACACTTCTAAGTGAAGTGTGTTCTTGTAGTAAACAACTCAGCAATACAATGTAGCTATTTGAAACTTTTATTAAACAGTGTATACAGCTTTTGATTGGCAGTTTTAAGATTACAATGCGATTAAAAGTACAGCTTCAAAAGATGTAAAAATGCCATTATTTACTTTTTTTAGAGAACTTTCAAAATTTTCAAATTGTTTAAGTATGTTAACTGAGTTATGCCTCTGCAGTTAAGTCTGCAAATTGGTGATTCTATAGAAGGGTTAATGCTTCATTACTGAAAAGAAAAAATTAAAAGTCCCTCTTTACAATCTTGAAAACAGCAAAAGCAAAGACTTTGCAGAAGCTGGAAGTAATAGCGTGGCTATAGAGAATTCCCTTAAGAAATGGGTATGAATACAGTAATTTATACCTACAGAGTAACAAAGGGGTAACAGACATATAGGTAAGGGGACTGAAACGATAAATAAAATGTGCACGTTCATTCCGGAATTCTTTTTCTTCCAGACTTTTAGCTCCAACAAGGCTGAGTGGGTATCTAAGGATGACTGAAAACTCTGCTGGTGCATGAAGTTATTAGAATCATAGCACTGCTCTGATTGAAAAATCCTTTCAGATTCCCTCAGCACAGAACATTTTAAATAAATCCTCACAAGAAGGTGCTTTATGGTGAATACTGGAAATAGGAACATGCACAGGTGCTCTGACCTACTCCACACCACTTACTGCTGACCACAGGTAAGGCAAAACAGCTCCCTCTCCTACCACTCCCTCTGCCTTGTGTAGGAAGGGGTCAGAGCTTTGCTCACAGGTCTTGCCTACATCTCTGCATAACTGAAATTGAAATGTGAGTACTGAAATAACATATTCTAAAATACTTGCTTATGTTAGTCCTTGTGTTGATAATTTGAACACATATTTAAAACACGCAGATAGATCAATAAAGAAGAAACCTAGATGTAAAAAGGACAAAAAAATTGCCCTGTAAATTCTTACGTGTAAAAGGCACTTAAATTTTCTAAGCTATTAAGATCATTCTATTATGTGAAAGTAATAAGATATTCTGGATATGCCTGAATGTCATTAAATATGACAAACACATTTGGCTTGAACTCATCATCAACCACGCTGTCATAGCGGTCAGTAGGATCTGCTGGGTTCCTTGGTGGTGGATCAACTAGTCCTTTTCTCCCAGCACAGTACTGCCCAGTTAGGACCCGAGCCAAGTACATATATTTTTTGCCATGCACATCCGGAACAGAATAAATATCCTGAGCAGAGTAAAGTGCATGAACAGCAAAGTAGGTTCCATCTCCAAAGGCTGCAGCTGTTAGGAAAGACATTTTAAAATACAGTGTTCTTATTCTCCTAAGAATCTCTAAAAGTCGTCTTTTTTTAACTCTGCAGAAGCTATAAATGTGGTTAAAATTCAAACACAAAATTCAAGTAATAATCCTCCGTATCAGAATCAAATACGAACCCACATAGATAACAGGTAAATATTAACACCCAGGTGTTGACTTCCCTTTCCTGTGGAGAAAAGGGCTCCTCTGTTTAGCGTGGTTTATGATGCAATCCATCAAACTGCAATTCTACAGAGACTTTTGTACTTAAAATGACTATATAATTGTAATTACAGTTTTCTATCATACTTCCCAGCAAGTTAGAGGAATCATATGTGTTCAAGACAGATTTCTTTTTTCTGACATTCAAGTCAGACAGGTCCTTCCTATCTGGCTGCCCTGATCTTTGGATACTTTTGCTTGGCTACCCAGCCTGACAGAAGGAAAGTGTGCTTTCCCAATCGTTAATCATGGCTGAGATGAAAAGGTGGATGTCAATATCCACAAGCAGAGAGAGGAAATGGGGATTTAGGGCTCTTGCTTCCTGAGTAAATCCAACCTCCTGACATCACCAAAGAGCAGGAAAGAGAAACTGCATCTCCTCTGGTCATGTTTTAAAAAGAAGTTGCAGCTGCCATTCCTACCTGTGCACAACCTGATATATTTTGTGTATACTGGGCTTCATTTATTCAGGAAAACCTCAGTGTAAGTACCTCCAGAGGATCCAGACAGAGAAAGGTCTACTTTTGGATCCAGACCACACTGAAGTGTCAACTAGATCTGAGTAAAGCTGCCCAGCTCTCTCAAGACAAGTCAACCCCAGACATGTACAACTGTGTCTTAAGGAAGAAAACATCAAGAAAAAAATTAAGGACTTTTGAAGTGAGGTTACATGGCCACTAAAATCAACTAGCACCTCAATTCAGTCCACAATCCACTTCTTTGGATCCTGTCCTTCATCTCTGAATGTTACTAAATAATATATGTAACATGACTGTACTAGAGGAACTGGGAAAACAATCTTTGAACTAATACAGATTATCTTCATGCTAAATATTTAAGTTGTCTCTATCAGCTGTTAAAGGCTAATAAATCTCATAGATTTTGTGAGCATAAAATTGATAGAGATGTGGAAGCTTATGTTGTCCCAATCTTTGGAGGCAACAGGAGAAGTATCTGCACTTCTACTTTGCTACCTGTCTTTGTCTAGGAGGAGAGGAGATACCATCAGCTAGTAGGTGTTACCTCAGCTGAGGATGTTCAAGTGCTCCTTGTTCCCTTCTCTAGGTAAATGATACAAAACAACTCCCAAAAGCTGCCCAGGCTTCATTTCAGAGTAGGTGAACTCTTTTTGATACCATTTACATGGTGGCATCCAGCAACAATGGATTAACTGAACAGGGTAATTCCTCTGTCCATATAGATTAATCTCAGGAGTTTATTATCTTGTTCTCTAATTTAATTCAACTTTCATGTTGTGCTGACAGCACTATAATGCTGACGTTCTGTAGCACTCATACATGCCTAGGAAATTAACTGATTTGGATGATGACTCACCATTCTTTCCAGCATATCCACGATTAAATCCGTAGTAGTTAATCAGGCTCAATGAGGATGCAGCTGTCCCATGAAATAGCAACTTCTCATTATTTTCATTTTTGTTCTTTTTACTGAGAAATTTTTTTTTTAATTGGTATGTCTGCCAGAGGATGCGATTTTGTATTCTTTGAATCTGCAAAATTACAAAATTAATGATATTTATACTGGTAGGGATGAATATTTATCATGGCAGGAAAGCATTAAAATTAAATCAAACTGAAAGAATTACAACAATTTTCACTATGTCCTGTCAGTATGAAGTTTGGGTAGAGGAACTGAGTGCGTATGCCTCCTGAAAAATTAGAAACCAAACTCAGCGTACTAGAGAGTTTCAAGCTTAGTAATTTTGGGCATGTATTTGTCTTACCTAGTGTACCAGGTACACAGCAGTCATGATAGCTGTGCCTTGTCATTTCTAGAAACCACTGCTAGAGGCAATGATGTAAGATGCCTTCTATACATCCTAATAATCTTTACTGATGTTCTTACTAAAGGATAGACTGTAGCAACAGCATTACACTGAATTTAAGTTTCTCTTCTAGATCTAAGCCTGGAAGTCAAAATTGCTTCCTTTAATGTGTAGCTTAGCAACCCATAAGAAACTACTATATAAAAATAAATTGATGGGAGGATGGATGCTGCTGGCTCCCTATGCCAACAATGTGAATATAGCTTAAAGGGAAGCAGTGTCTCTGCATCAAAGTATAATCTTAAATGCATTGCTGTAACAGCTTTCCATTTTTAACAGAAATTTTAAATTTTTTGATTTTTTCTATAGTACACTAGTATTTTGTTCTCTTTGTGTGTTTTTCCTGACCATGCTCATTGAAGCTTGTGATGGAAGCAAATTTTTTAAACACATTATTCTCTCGCCTAATTTCATTGTATTTTCTACTGTTTATTTCTCCTCTTGATTCACAACAATTCCTTCTTCTCCCTGGCATTTAAATCTCTGTGCATTTCTTAATACGACTAAGATTGTGTTGCAGATTTCTTACTTAGCAAGATCAAATATTGACACTTTGCTAAAACCGACAGCCAACCCTGCAAGGCTCTGGGATGATAGGGCAGAAGTTGTAAATTAGTCCAAAGCTTTATGTCAGTCTTCAAGGACTTTGTATTTTCCTTTGTATTCTGAAAGCATTTGCTCATGCCTCCATTTCAATATAGAATTTCCTAATTGGAAATACTACATTAACTAGTGAGTACCACATTATTTGAACAAAGAGTCAGCCTGAAGACTGACAGTCACTGGTTTTGCACCATTAAATGGCAGGAATGGCAGAACAGCTCTTAGGAAATTTGCTCTGATTTATATCCACCCTGTATGGTGCTGGGAAGACTGACATCTAAAAGGTGTGTTGGGTTGCAGACACATTATAAGCAAATATTTAGAAAATATATTAATGCTTCTTGCCCAAGCACTGACATTTCCCCCCTCCCTGGCCCATATGATACCACCTTCTCTATCTTAAAGTTGGCACATGTTGCCTTAAATTTCTTCTCAACTGCTGTGTATTCAGGATGTGATGGCTTGAGATTCACCAGTTTGACCTGTTCATTTTGCATGTCTGTCCACTCCTTAGGGAGCTCTATTGACTGCATATCTGCAAAACACAGGTTGCATTATTATTACAGACAACTAGCTCAGCTTCATAGGCACATATTAAAAAACCACCTGCATGGAGAGAGCTAAGAGGACAGTACCTTCTGCAATATTCATTCAACAAGTACTCCTGCTCTTCCAAACATCACAGGCTCTGTAATGCACTGCTAAGGCTCTACATCTTCTCTAGTCTAATTATCCCCATACCAGTATCTAACTAAAACAAGCTTTAAAACCCCAGAAGAATTTTATGTATTCTTCATACAGCACTTCCTTTGTCAGACTTTAACATGAAATATATGCTCACCAGTCACTTATGTACAGATAATATTTGTGCTTAAAACTGATGTTCTGATTTCAGTCATACTTGCCACTGATTAAGAAACTCAAAACTGCTGGCCAAGGGGAAAAAAAAAAGGAAAAAAATGCTATGGAATACCTCTACTTTCTTTGGGATACCTGAGTTTGCATTTATCTGAATCATCATTCAGTAATTACTGTTCAAGTTTTTTTATTTAACAGAAGTCTCATTTACCTTCATCCTTTGTCACACGTTGAAGGTTTATAGTGTTTCCTTGGTCATCAGTAGCCTTTATAGTATTCAGATTCACCTTGTAGTTCTTCTTGTTAATTTTGACATTCAGATATGTTTTTTGAGTTATTTTGGCATGCTCCAGCTGCATATTTGTCAATTTATCAAAAGCAAGAAAGCTATCCTTGCTTTTTGGATACCTCCATTCTACCAGGTTATAAAGAAGTTCTGCCTTGGATTGTTCTTCTTCAGTAGACTTAATTTGTTGGATCATTTCTTGAACTTCTAGAGAAACTGACCAGACATCCCTGCTAATGCCAGAAATTTTAATTTGAGGGGGAGAAAACTGAATGGTGACTTGCTTTCTTCTCTGGAGATCTTCCAAAATGGCGATTTGTGTGTCATCAAAACTTTCAATTGCCTCATCTGAAATAGTGTTTTCAAACTGTTCCTTTAAAATTAAATCTTTTATCCAGGACTCAGTTGCATCCACCTTTTCTTGGCTTTCTCCACAAATTTGAAATGTGACCAAATCAACTTTCTTCTCCAAAGTCATGGACTTTTTCTTCTCAGAAGGTTGTTTTTTGCCCCAAAAAAATGCTGTGGACAAACGTATGTCAATTATTAGTTGTAAATAAAACAACTTCAGTTTTATTTGCCCATGCACACAGAAAACACACGAACTTACATTTAAGCGTAGATAACCGTTCTGTTGTGGCTGAATCTGAATTTTCTCTTTTTTTCATGCTTTCATAAAAGTTTGTGAGCATATCTCTCTGGAAGATGACGATTTTAATTGTCTGTAAATGCCGTACTGATTTTCGTCTTGCAAATTCCACTATAGCATCCAACATTTCATCAGCTACCTTGGCTGGACTCTTTCCTGCTTGACCTAAACAAAAAAAGGCACGTAATCAGTGAACAATTTTGTGCAAGTCTACTCTTACCCATATGAAGTTTGCCTGTTTCTGAACTACCCCCATCACAGCCCTCATTGCCTTCCCAAGAAAATACAAACCTGTTCCAATAGCTGGGAAGGCAACAGATTGGTACATCATTTGTTCACACTCGTAAAGCACATCGGAGACCTCACTCTTCACCTGGTTATTGGTAAACAAGTGGATGATTTTACTGCACAACAGATTCCCACCCTGTGTAGTAATAAAGCCACTTCGATATAGCCCAGCTGGAAGAGAGAAGATAAAGAAAGAGACATAACATTTACAAAGTGGTTATCTCCTTTGGTGATAACAAGAGAAGTGGAAAAAGTGGAAAGAAATCCACCGTGAGCTATTTTATTGGGGTTTTACTTGATTCTCGTTTTCTCTGTAAATACTCTGCAGAGTTTTGTTGAGTAATTCAAGTAAATGTGTGTTTTCTAATTTCCTAAGATCTCTGCTACAAAGTATTTTCCTATTAAGTACAATTTAAGAATTTATGATGACTTTAAATTCATCACACTTTTATTTAAAAGCATGCCAAATTAATTTATATGTGTAAACCTTTCTTATGCCACTTATTCCTTGAAAGCCCAAATTCTTATTCTGCAGAAGAGCTGAGTGTTTAAAATAATATCATTATGACCAACTGATCAAAGGTATGAAATTTTTAAAATATGTTTGTGATTTTTCAGAGCACACCTGTTTGCTTACAAAATGGAGTCATATTGTGAGGATGAATGGACTGATGAGCACAGAGTTCCAGACCACCTCAGAGGTCACAAAGGTAATGACTGTAAGATGTTCTGCATGCACTGAGATCAGGCTGATAAATTTTCAAACTTTTTGATAAAACTTTGAAATAAAAGGTGTTTCTGCCAGGTGATTTTGTTCAGACTCAGAATTTTCTGAAGAATATTTTGTACATTGAGTTAAAATGTAATTTGGATCATTGTAATGGGGTGTTAAGTTCCTGCCAATGTTATAATTTCTTTGCTTGGTCCATTCCAAGAAAACTAGCAAAAAAAAGTAAAAATGAACTGGCACAGAGTTTTATTTTAAGTTGAGGGTAAGGAGTATTTCACAGTACTATGTTGATATGGCCTTGCTCTGTGGTGGAGTTCCCTTGGGAAACAAGCAGGGTGTAGCTCTGTATGGGAATGCAGACATGAGCATATTTACCAAACAAGCTCGAGCTAAGCCTTTTATCTTGTCCCCTACAGAATAGTTTGGAAATCAGAAAGACATAAAAATAGTTCTTTGAAATGAAAGAGAAAGAAAAGAAAAATCAATGTAATAGTTCTAAGAACAGAGACATTTGCCTGATTACAAGTTAATGATATATGTGTGTTTGTACATATCTTCCTACAGAACCAAAGCCTGGGGAAAAAAAATCCAGGAAACTCCATCTTGATAGTCAATTTCCAGACTCAGAGCAGGCACATTTTGTTTATGCATCTAAAATAGCCCTTTCTGTACTTGTAGAGACCAACTATAGTGAGCTGGAATTTTACTGCTCTCCGTGTCTGGCAGAATTCAGACTATGGAGGAACTTATGATCAGGGTTGTCCTGATTTCAGTTGGGATAAGAGTTAATTTTCTTCTTAGTAGCCAGTACAGGGCTGTGTTTTGGATCAGTATGAGAATAAAGTGAATAGCACACTGATGTTTTCGTTGTTGCAAAACAACTGTGAAAAGGAAAATTCTCAATGTGTCAAAACAAGAATGGGACTTTTTAATGTTCCGAAAAGTGAAAGTTGTGTTTTTCAGATAAAGAAATTATGTCATCAGAGCAGAGAATTATAAAGCAACTTCAAGTTTTCAGAGGGAACAACAACAACAAATTAATCAAACAAAATAGTATGCTTTAACATACCATATTGAGCACATTCGTCTGCTACCTGCGAACCAGCAGCATCCATAATTGCTCTGAAGACCCCTTAAATCACACAAGAAAAGCACACACATTCATTAAGTCACTTTAACTATCTGTACCCAAAACTCTACCCAACTTCTATACTCTACACATACCCTGAATTCTTGTATGGCAAGATACCATAAAGTTCAAACTCTTGACAGTTTCCCTAAGAACTGTCCATGACACACTGCACTGGCTGCAGAGAGAACATTTCCTTCACTGTTGATTAGAAGTCATTGAGAACAACTATTTCATCATTTCACCAGCCAAACTTGTGTGCCCCTCACCAAACTCTGAAAATGGCTTTCAACTATATAGTTTGGTATCTTTCATGCTTATAATTCACAATGTCAAAACCCTCTGCTTCTCACAGGGCAATTTACTTAACCAGTGCTTAGTCTTCCAGTGAAACATTTTAGGATAAGAGCATTTTTTCAGAATTATACTTAATCTAAAAATCCCCTTTTGTTTAAATATTTTTGGTTTTAAGTAAGAAAAATCTGGCCAGATGCCTTCTGTTTGGAAACTAAATCAGATATTCAAGACGTAAAAAACCTGTTTAAGATCTATTTCCTGACTAATCACAACTCTTTATCTCTCATCTGAAAAACACTTCATAAAAGTTTCCCTTGTGGACAATTCTTTCCTGTACTCCCTTCTAAAAACTAGCCCAGATTTATTGCTAAGGAACTACATATTCAATATAGTACCTGTTTTGGCATCAAATGATGGATTTGATATGTTCACAATAACCTCTGTATCTTCCTTGGTAATATCTCCTCTAATTATTTGGAGTGTGATGGAACCAATCTTCATTTCATGAAATCCCAATACTTCAGTAGAAACAGGCCTAATGAAACCTGCAAGAGGAAGAAAAATACATTAAATCACTTCTTTCATCTGGAGTATTATTCTCTTCCACTGACTGAAACTTCTACTTATCCTGTTAAGGAATATGCTCAAGATCAGTTTGATGGAAGTAGAGTGTCTCTGCTTTTCTCTTTATTCCATTTCTGAAAGCTGGGAGGCAAAGTATCCTTTCTGTTTAAATGCTGTGAAAGTGAAACCATTTATATTCCTGTAAATTTATGCAATATGAATTCAGAAAATGGCCTCAGGGTTTATCTGATCTGACCAGCTCTGTGACAGAGTTTCCTGAATTAATTTGTACAAGAAATGGAGCATCCAGCTTAAGTGTTGCCAGTAATGGAGATCAGATCACATCACTTTTGTAAGTTATTTAATATTTACCTTCATAGATACAAAACTGTTCTTTTCTTCTAGTCTAACCTTATCATATTTTCATATTTTATCTGCACACTGTTAACTTCATGTCTCTGATACTCAGCAGCTACAGAGGAGAAAGAGCTTTATATCCTTACAAATAAGCCTCTGTCCTTGATGCAGCACACTCATATTTCGGCTATTGTGTCCCCCTATTGTCAATTTATAAAGGGAAAGGAAATTATCCACGCCGTGTGTATATACATATATATATATATATGTATGTATGTGTATATTTACATATGAGAGATTAAAAGTACAGAAATTCATATTATTTATGGCTTGTTTGGCCAGGTGGTAGCAAGTTCTTATATCCTTTGATCAGGACAAACTACAGTGTCTCCTATCAGAATATCCTCTTTGTTATGGTAAGACTGGCCTCACTGAGAATTGGGCATGCCCTCAACAAAAGAAATTCCTCCCTAAGAATTTTATAAATGACATTTAAGAACGCAAGTCTGTTAGGAGGAAAAAAAATGCCCTGTGCCGTGATGATATTTCTTCTGTTTCCCAATACATATAAAACCACTTAATATTTACATTCTCCCCTGTGTCCCACATCCTGCCCCTACACAACTTACCTGTCTGTGCTGCTGCAGCATTGCAACTTCCATCTGCCTTGTGTTCTAGTTCAGTGGCAAAAGCCTAAGAAGAGAAAAAAAGTACACAGGATATACAGGATATTTCACAGTATATACACTGAATGTTTCTATAATTAATTTTAACAGTCATGTAGCTCTTGCTGAGCCACCTGACACATTTTACAGTCATATTTAACTGTCATTAATAACAGCAGAAGACCCAGTGTGGACAGTGTGATAAGAAATATCTCTGCATTGCTAGAACTCCTCTGTCAAAAGATGAGGGAGCATCTACAGCCATTTACAGAGCCAACAGTGAGGCAAATTATGTCTGCAGCTTCTGCTTGCTGAGAGTTTGTATGTCAGAGACAGTGGAGAGACATACCATTGTCACTGGCCCACAGCAGTAAGAAAGTGGCAAATTATTCCCTTAAGAAAGCAGCATAGATTATTAGTAAATAGATTAGGTAAAACAGATTATTAACTATTATTAACTATTATGTAACTAGAGTAGTATGTTACAAAGACAGCTTTGTCCTGAGAAGAACTACCTGAATGCTATCAATATCTTTTGGATTCAAGAGAAAATGAACTTCCTGGAGCTTCTTTTGAGTGTGACTACTACTGAACCTGAACACCACATCAAACATTAACTTAGAAACAATGCTTTTAGGAAATCCAAATCCTCCAGTCCCAATAGCTGGGAAAGTGATTGATTTCAGTCCAAGTTCTTCAGTTTTCTTCAAACAGAAATTGATTATGTCTTCTAGGACCTGTAAAACACAGCAAAGATACTTTTTTTTAAAAGGTATCATTTATTGTTAGTTCCAAAGAAACTGGTATGACAAGCAGCTCTGTGTGCATCAAGGCATCTTTAAGGTCACTCCAACAGAAGAAAACGGAGCAAAGTCATCTAAATTGACTATGTTAAAACCTGAAATTTCAGGACAGATCCCAAATAAATATGTAGCTGGGGGCAGGCAGGTGGTTGATACTTAAAATATACCTTCTCTGTATGTCCTCCGTCCCACACGGGTAGTATGGCATGAAACACAGACTTGCAGGCCATAGCACATCCACTGGTGCAGAGCACACTCCCAGGACCAGCAACCTGACTTTGTGTTTTGGTGTCAAACTCATCTTGGAGAGCTGGTCCAGCTCTTTCCAGCAAGGCTTTGCAAAGAGGCCCCACGCCAAACTTCAGATCTGGGCCAACGCTGTTGACAACAACATCTGTCTGCAACAAGATTACAATGAAAATAGCTATAGCCAGGATTCAAGCAAATGCACCAAGATTAAAATCCCTACCAAAGAAACACACAGCAAAAGAAACAAGATGCCAGTGGATACCCAAAACAGCAGCCCAGACAGGTACCCATTTCCCCTAACATCCAAGACAGCTACAGATAATACAAGAACTTTTAGAAAGTACTTTAGTATTTCCCTTTTAGGAAAAAAAAAGCAAACTCTTTTCATGTTGGCCTGAGATGTGGATAACAAACAAGACCTAGATGGGAATGAATCATCCTGAAAATCCCAGCTGCCCTCTAGAAATCGCTGCAGTGACAGATCCCAACCTACACTCAGGGTTTGCAAGCTTGCATCCTTGTTTAGCTAGCACACAGCTGTTCTTTCCTTATGTAGGAAGTGCTTGTAAAACCTACCGTCCTTCCTTTTTCATTTAAATTGAAAGAAGATCTTACCATCATGTTAGAAAGGAGTCAGAAAAGTAGAGACCTACCGTGGCTTCCTGAATATTTTTCTTCTCCACTCGGATGCAAAGTCCTTCATTTGTAGTAACCATCTTCAGATCCCTTTTTCCCTTCTCCTGGCTTTTTTTCAGCAAGAGCCATTTTGGGGAGAATGGTTTAGCTGAAAACATTTCTTTTACAGTCTTGCTCAGAACCTGAACCATTTCTTCTCCATTACTCACAAGATGAACCTCCTTCAAGCTGCTGCCCTCCATAAATTCTTCCAAGGTCTCCTTGATGGAGGATACAACTGAATCTGCACACATCTTTGGTGGAAAGCCATAAATCCCTCCACTTATAGCAGGCAGAGCTATGGAATGATAACTGTATATTTCAGCTAGCTGTAGACATTTTCTCACTGTCTTTCTTAACAACCACATGCACCTTGGTGATTCCTCGTTGCTCCACCTGGGCCCAACAGCATGAATGACGTTCTTGCAGGGCAGTTTCCCGGCACCTGTGATCACTGCACAGCCAGGCTGGAAATCCCCATGCCTCCTCACCAGCTCATCACACTCCTCTTGCAGTGCTGGGCCAGCTGCTCTTGACAGAGCACCAGCAAGGCCACCTATGTGTTTTAGCTTTTCATTAGATGCATTCACCAAAACATCAACAGGGTAAGTAGACAAGTTACCTTTATACACTGCTACCACAACTCCACCTGGCAGGTTTTGTTCATAGTAGAGCTTTCTTTTCACTTTATCACCAACTTTTCCACCCTTCTGTTCATCTTCTTCTTCTTCTTCCTTAATCCTAATGAAACAGTTAAATTTCTGCTTTGCCTCTAAAATACATAAATCTTTCCTCTCCATGAAGAACTCTTTTGCCCCTGGTTTATCAATAGGCACATTTTTTGAGTGAAGGGATGCAACAATTTTTTCAAACATGGGGAATGTTTCTGGCACTTCTCCTCTTGGTCCCCTCAGGGAAATACATGGTGTCTTGGTGTCAAAATGCACTGTCACACCTTTCTTCTTCAGTTCTTCAGAAACACCAGTTTTCTCCATCTCTACAAACTGCACTGTCACCACTGAATTAGCTGGGATTACTTTTTCCATGAATATGTTTCTATCTAAAAAATCATTAAGTCTCTGATAAACCTTTGTTACAGCCTTAGAGAAACCAGCAATCATCACTTTCTTTTTTTTTCCAACAGACTGCCAAGTGGTGACAATTTCCTGGGAAGAATTATATGTCTTGAGCAAGGAGAGAAGAAGATTCTTCCATTGATTCTTTTTAATGACTTCACCATCCTCCACACTGATGCACTTGTATTCTAAATCTGTTTTTAATTGCTTTTCTGCTTCTAAAAGATCTTTGGGAGTATCTCCACATAGCAACACAGTATCATCCTGAAGTTCATAAAAAGTATTAATTTTTTTCCTAATGAATAACATTTCTGATGTTTTTTTATTATCTACACACTTTAGATAGTGGAAAACATGGGGATCAATGGTAACTGATGTACATGGCATACTCAATACCTTTTCCAGTAAATCAGCTTTGATTTTATATACATCTGCAGGTAATCCACACAACTGAACAGTCTTTTTTTTGTCATCATAGAAGATCTTTAGGCATGGATATTCCTTCTGAATTTTCTCTTCTAACCCAGCATTGCGCAGCACAGCATACTTCCCTAGGATCACTGACACAGAAATTTCTATGCTCTGTTTTTCCCTTTCACTTTGCTTCATGCATTCCCTCACTTTTTTCTCTGCGTTGTCCACTGCTGCTCTGTTGCCTGCAATCACCACCATCTCCTCAGAAATATCAGTTATCATCAAAGAAACATCTTTCAACAACCTGTTTTTCACATCTTTCCAACCTGATGAATTTACTTTACATTTTATAGCTATGTAACGTGCCATGATACGCGACAACTCAGTGGAAGTACCTTGCTGCCATGTCTTGAGCAACTGAGTCATTGGCTTTTCCCGCTTGCAGAGAGATAGCAATGGGCACAACATAACTGCTGGGTTTGCACAGTCTGCCTGGGGCCATTTGAGCTCACAATGGCAAACTGCCATTTCCTGGTTTATGTCTTGGGTCAGATTGGCATGCCTTTGTAAAAACTGCCATACGTATGGGTCTAGTGGCACCACAATGGGGTCTGGCATCTTCACAGCTGGTCTGTCTTCTCCATAGAGAGCTGCTCCCAGGGAGTGGTAATACGGATGCACAGAAATTAGCGTCTGTTCCAGTAAATGCTGCTTTTCCAAGACCATGGTTACATCTAAAAGTGCACAATGTACAAACACACATATATCATTAACTTGAAATCAGGCAAATGTCTCTGTTCTCAGAACTATTACATTGATTTATTTTCTTTTTCTTTCACTTCAAAGAGCTGTTTTTATGTCTTTCTGATTTCCAAACTACTCTGCAGGGGACAAGATAAAAGGCTTAGCTCCAGCTTGTTTGGTAAATATGCTCATGTCTGCATTCCCATACAGAGCTACACCCTGCTTGTTTCCCAAGGGAACTCCACCACAGAGCAAGGCCATATCAACATAGTACTGTGAAATACTCCTTACCCTCAACTTAAAATAAAACTCTTTGTGCCAGTGCATTTTTACTTTTTTTTTTGTCAATTTTCTTGGAATGGACTAAGCAAAGAAATTATAACATTGGCAGGAACTTAAAACTGCATTACAGTGATTCAAATTACATTTTAACTCAATGTACAAAATATTCCTCAGAAAATTCTCAAAGTCCAAAGAAAATCACCTGGCATACAAACCTTTTTCTCAAAGTAAATTTACTAAGCCAGGAGTCTAACAGATATTTATCAGAAGTTGCACTGGCACAAAAATGGGACAATGATTCAAGGAATGCAAGAAGTAGTAACAAGATTGTTCTTTAGTTCTGTTCTTCCCTGATAATGAAGATGTTTGACCTTAATTAGTTTAAAAATGAAGATATTTGACCTTAATCAGATTCTGAAAGTTAACTGTGAAAGGTGAAGTAATTGACAGGTCCTGCTACCTTCCTCTACCTGTAAAGTACAATTAATAGTGTATTGCAGATAAAAACCTCTGCAAATGGGCAAAAACCACCAGTGAGAGCAACCCATGCAAGCCAGGTATTAAAATGAATCTTTGGTAGCAAAAAACAAAACAAACGAACACTCCCCAAACAAACGAAAACTCCCCAAGAGATTCTGAAGCCCTAGCAGTATTTCTACATCCAGAGCAGTATTTCTACATGTTTCCCAGGAACAGGACAGTGTACAATGACTTCAACAACAAAAGCCAGGCTTCTCCTAATGCCCACATTTGTAGTAATTTTCTTGCAGATCACCTGCCTGTGAGCACCTTGGTCAGGTGAAGGACAAGTGTTACCTTTGTGGTCACAGAAAGTAATGATGGCTGAGTTCTCCTCGGGGAACAGCTGGACATCTGACACAAGCCCCCCTCCACTCCGTGGACTCTCAAAGTACAGTGTGAGGCATTCTGTAGAAATGCTGTCTGGTAGGTTTTCAGCCTTGATGGCCTGGGTCAATTCAAGAAGTCTGGCAGTCATTCTGAACTCTCTAACTCTCTTGTGTTGTGAACATTTTTTGACAAATTCCTTAGTATCTGTAAACAGAAGAGCAGCATGAATTGACTGTGTTTTCCTGGGTCATTATCAGCTCTGGCTATCACTTCAGGCAGAGAAATGAGCAGAGTCTACTCCCTGTTCTTGGAACAAAACTGTCTCTGATGCCAAATAACTCTGTGTTGTAATAAAAAAGGAGAAAAGCACACAACCACGTTACTCTCTCCTATTCACTACCACTTTGTCTCTGTTCCCATGTCCTAAGTACACTGTCTTCTCTACAGGAGACTTTATATAATCCCCCACATTCAATGTACTTCTAATTCTTCTTCATCTAACCTAAAATAAGATAGAAACAACAAAACATCCAATTTCAACTAATAAAGATGCCACAATTTTTTTTTTCAGTGTAACCCTTGGATCACGGGCACTTCTGTGGAGCTGTATATAAGACATCTTTCTTGAGAGACTGCAGTCTGGGTACTTTTTAAAAACAGTCTGGATCTCTAATGAGAGAGGAATCAAGCTCTGAAAGCTATTACTCATACATATACATGGAAATGAATAATGGTGTCATCCTGTCTTACCAATACTTTTTATAAAGGTAGCTACAGCAACATTTATTTCAGGTATTACTTCCACAGTGAAGTCAGCATCTACAGTCAGGCCACTGATGTTCTCCAACAGCTTCCATAAGCACTCTGGACTGCATCTCTCTATGTTCTCAAACACCACTGAAGGTGAGACTTCTGCAGAGTCAGCTTCCTCCTGGAGTTCAATGGTTGGAACAAAACTCTCTGCTTTCTGCAAGGCTTTTTTGTCATCTGCAGCAGAAAGATAAATAAGCCACATAATATGTTGGTATATGTTTCCTGGAATAAACAGATTCTTCTTTCCTTTTCTCTCCCTTCCTTCCCCAAGAAAAGAGATTGCTCACTAAACACAAACTGCATGGTACTTCTGGACATTTTGCGATCCAAAACAGCCCAGATGTAATATTCTGGAGGGCTGCAGGCAGCTTTTTTGATGGCACAAAACTAGACATGAGCAAACATGTCCAAGGTCACTGATATGTCTCTGAGTCAGAGACTAAATGAAACTAAACTAAAATCCATTGTGATAATAGACCACAGCTGCTCAAGTGTCAGTAAGGGTTGGGAGAGACCTTGCAGCCTCCACAACTGTTTCTTAGCCCAGGTGCAGGCGAAAGAAGCCTGAACATAGCTCAGGACATCCACAGGCACCATAGGAGCCCAGTAGCTCTGTGTCACTTGATATAAAGCCCCCTGATGACCACTGTCAGTGCAGCATGACAGTGCTGGAGGGCCCATGCGCATGGAGGGCTGACAGGGATGCAACAAAATTTTGCAAATGGAAAATATAACAGAAGTGCCCACTGAGTGCCCCAGAAGTTCAGTGTCTGGCAGAGGCAGGCATGTCTCCAGCTTTGCAGAGAGATGAGGGCGCAGGTGTGAGAGAACTTCCAAACTGGAATGACCAACAGGCTGGTTCTGCTTGCTCACCAAGCCAGAGGTATGAAAACAACTGATACCAAATCCACAACATTTCCAGAAGACAGCTGCCTTTGAAGGCCTACCACCATAAACAAGAAGAAAACAAAAGAAATAAGAAGCAACAGCTCTGCAGATGCTAGTTACTAATTTCTAGATTGCTAAAGGAGTCATCTGCTCCACACTGTCCAATGAAGAAAATACCAAAAAAGCCAAAACTGAAAGCCAGGCTGACCCAGTGAAGCCATTGAAAGCAGCATCTTGAGATTTTTAGGTTCCTTTCTAGTATAACTGAAAAACAGATGACAACTTGGAGAACCTAGTTTTGAAAGAAGCAAAACCACCCCAAATGGCACCAAATGAGAATACATATGTAAAGGAAAAAATGAGTGGAGTAATTACTTAAGAACTTCCCAGTTAACTGGTCTGTCTTGTGGCTGAGTATTTACTCTCCATGGATGCAGGTATATCGGGGTGTACAGTCCTGTTTCCCAGATTGCTTTCTAAATTATTCTTCTTTGCAGAATCTTTTTGAAAGAGGATGTAGCTAAAGTCATTGAGCTTCTGGGGAGATGCACCACTTGCCTTCACAGACTCTCTGAACTCTAGGGAGCACAAGGACACTTAAGACCTTCAATTTAGGTGCTTCTATGCAGATCAGATCTTAAAGCAGTTATGATACTGGATCTAAATCCCTCTGTAGGGATGCTCCTCTGTTTAAAAAGGCTGTTTTAGAAGATGAAACCAGGACTGTGGTCTCTGTCTGGTGAACTCCATTCTTGGTGATCATGTTGGCAGCATCTCTGGCCAGAAATCTTTCCCTGTATCACCTGAGTCATGATGCCAAACTCAGAAACTTTGAGCAAAACTCCCCACAGAACTGGAGCCATATGTGGAGAAAAACACCAATATTTTTGTTTAATGAAGAATCAGCACACAGAGTGATGGATAACATTTTACCTTTTGTTTGTAGTTTCCTCATGGCATCCAAAATCTAAAATAAAATAGAAGCCAAATATCAGTGACAGATTAGACACTCTCATCACTATTTCAAAGCTCTGGTGAGGATTACAATATTTATGTACCTTTGTGGGACCTGTTTTTTCTTCAAATGTCTCCTCTTCGGTAGCTAGTGCTGTTTCAGGCTCTGTGACAATCAACCTTAATTCCCCTTCTCCTCCCAAATGCAGCTGATGAGACTGTCTCTCAAGAACTCTTTGCTTGACTAAATAAAACCAAAAAAGCCCTGTGAAAATCTGAACAGAAACATAGCTTTACATTGCATAGCACTTTCCCACCACTACATTATGACACTGTCGCGGTTTAGGAACGGTATTCTGCGATTTATTGTGTCCATTGAAACACCCCAGACCTTGCCGCTCGATCTCTTCCCTTCCCCTTCTTCCCCCTCCCAGCGCCGTGGAAGGATGGAGAGGAGAACTGAAGGCACAAAACAGTAAGGATTACAGGATGAGATAAGAACAATTGGCTACCAACAGCAACGAACTAAGAAAAACGAGCAGGAGCAATACCAATACTGGTAACAGGGTGTACAAGACAGGTGAACGACTCCCGCGCCGTTGCTCACCCGACCCCACACTCGGCAAATCCCGGAACAAACCCCTCCCTTTCCGCGCCCGCCGTGCACGACTAAGGTGGGATGGAGTACCCCAGGGAGCTGGCTATGCCCCTCCTGGCTTCTGGAAAGTTAACCCTGCCTTGGCCAGAACAGGGATATACAGATATACTGTCCCGCAAAATGAAACAGCTTTAAACTCATGATGCTGACACAGTATGCACAAAGCTCTTTTCCTTCAAAAAGAAAAAGGGAGGAACAGCAGAGGGCATCACTCCTGCGAAAACCCGCCAGAGATGCAACACTCGTATCACATGTTTCATAGCGGTACCCGGAGAGTCCCGGTACCAGCCTCACGCCTTGAATATCCTCTTCCACACAGTGCCGAAATGGCTTGGGGCTGTATGTCCTGAACTTACCAGCCGGAAGAGCCAGCAACTAGGAAGCATGTTAAGGCAAGAAAAAGAAAAAATGAATATAGATACGTGTGTGTATCTCTGTGTATCATCCGTGCATGTGTATGTATACACTTAACCCAAGCGCAGCTTAATCCTTTCCACCTCGCTCCAAGTTTATGTGCATGGTATGTCATATTTATAATACGTATCTGTGACTAATCTAATTGTTAGATTAACATAATCTTATTATTCCGAGTGCGTCTAGAGAATACTATTGCGAATCAAGATGAATATGTGTGTATATATTCCTCCTAGGATATATTTATTAGTTTACTGCTTTTATGCCAAACACAATCCAGAGGCTAGTACTAAGCACCAAATCTAAGCATATATATAAAAAATGTAATATTCTGAGTTAGTAGGGACCCACAAAGATCATCGAGTCCAACTTTTGGACCTACACAGGACATCCGCAGGAATCACATCATGTTTACATACTATCTAGTCTATATTGCACATTAGAGGGTGTATACGACATATTATGTACTATAGATACTTCACGTACCAGACGGGATATATTATTACATCGCATGCAACAATTAAGTTAGTACGTATCTTTTAACTTGCAGAAAGTTTAGACTTGTGAGTTACGACCCCGACAGCCCCGCAGGGAGCGCACACGCCGATTCCCTGTCCCCGCCGGCTGCCCTCACCCCGACCCGGCCCGGCCCGGCGCTCACCCTCGGGGCTGGCGAAGCAGACGAGGATGTGCCCGCTGTCGCTCCCGGTGTCGCTCCCGGCTCGCAGCTCGCACTCGCCGCCGCCCGAGCGCTTCTGGCTCTGGAAGTAGCAGAGCAGCTTCTTCCTGAGCGCGGGCGGCGGCTCGGCGGGGCCCCAGTCCCCTCGCACCAGCAGCGGGAATGCGCACGGCCGCTGCCCCTCCATGGCAGCCCCGACGACTCCTCTCCCCGCTCCGTTATCACTTTTAACTCCCAGCATGCCGGGGCGTGGCTTTTCCCAGGAAGCACCTGCCTGTTGTGTCTCTGCTGCCGCCTCTCGCGATAGACTTGGCCCAGGCTGCCTTCTCAGCTCCCCAGGCACAGCTTCACACCCTTACGCTGCTCTCCCCCTAGAACACCCAAAGCACTCCCTTCACCTTATGAAATGCTCTCTCCGCCCCTGTGCCGGGGGCTGGCAGTCCGTCCTGCTGTTGTCCCAAGAGAGCTTCTTGCACCCGGTGTGCAAGAGGCCAATCCACACGGAGCCGAGGCATTTGATTCATCTACAGTTCTGCACAGAAAGGGGAGCTGGGTGACAAATCCCCACAGCCAGCATGGCGACTACCAAAACTTTTCACACTTTAGCAAAAAGAGGTATTCATGTTCATTGGCTACAAGTAACTTAGCTCCTTTATTAATTAGTATACTATCTACTATGGGTTAACGATTCTCTTACTTCTCATGCCAATTAGTTCACATCTCAGTCCTTCTCTGTCGGTGATTGATACGGGAACTGAGCCTGATTCATGCAAAGTCCGTTTTGCTGCACAGAACACGTCTTTTCATACTGGTACAAACTATAGCTTAGCAGTTACAAGAACTTTGGTTTCCAGGGTTATATGTTTTACATTTCTTAAAGGGATACTGATGACCGTCGTCTCGCTTAACCTCTTTAGTTAACCACTTATGCGTAAGGTAAACACAGTCTTGTCTTATTCTCTGTCTCAGCCTCCGCTAGGGGCGATTCAGCTTATCTCTCTTAATGTTTCACATTAACTGATAACAAAAGACCTCTGCAGCCCTCCGGCTCTGCAGCTCCTCCCTGAACTCCCACATTTCTTCTGGGTCGGTGGGTTGCTTGACTTGGTGCGATGTGAGCTGGTGGTCACGATCTCCCCTTGCTGGAATTACGTTAACCCAGTAAGCCCTTGTGGCCTGTAAATTATGCATTCATTTCGTTCACTGTCAGTGGGAAATCCTTCTTCCCAAGCTTTGTTAACATCCCTCTAAGTCTCAAATCATTGAAACATGCTGAGCCCTAAACCTTAACAAGGCAATTCTACTAACAAGTAATTTGTCTTTCTAACACCTGGACACCAGTCAAAGCTTACTTGCTAGCTGCTATCTGTTTCATGGATGAAATCTCCTTTCTTGCTGATTAAACGTGAAAGTATACAAAGATCAAACATCAAAGTACATGGTTTCTTAAAAAAATTCTTACACATTCCACATTTTGTATAATTGCTGCCAGAGAAATAAGATCAAGGTGGAACAAACTGTGTTGGGGAGGTTTAGGTTGGATATTAGAAAAAGTTCTGCACCCGGAGGGTGGTTGTGCACTGAAAAGGCTCCCCAGGGAAGTGGTCACAGCACCAAGCCTGACAGCATTCAAGAAGCATTTGGACAATGCTCTCAGGCACATGGTGTGACTCTGGGGCTGTCCTGTGGAGGGCCAGGAGTTAGACTTAATGATCCTTGTGGGTCTCTTCCAATTCAGACTGTTCAATGATTCTTGGTCCCTTTGTATGCTCCTGCCTCCAGCCTTTGCCTTTCCCTTAGAATAAATCCATTTGGAAAAGCAGCATCTGTCCCTCATGGCCTCCAGAGAGCCCTGAGCTACAGGTTTCTGCTCCAGCCTTGATGCCCTCAGCACCTGTAATGCAAACACTGGTGAAAAAACACCTTGGTGTCCTCTGCAGTTTCTTGTGGCACTGGGGGAGCTGAGACCTGATGCCATACTAGCTCCTGGAGAGGATGGTCAGACTGGTACCAGGGACCCATCAGCTGCAATGAAGCACCTGGAGCCATCTCCTCTAGCTCCTGGCACACTGATGAATCACTGGCCATGGGTATTTGTTAGGGGGATTTAATAAGTTTATTCATTGTACAAGCAAAACTTAAGACTTTTGGCCCCCTCAGCCATATCTTGATTTCCAGCTCTAGGTGAAATTGATTTCAACACACTTGATTTTGACAACAATTTGCAGTGGTTAGAAAACTGACATAGTGAAAAGCAAAAAAGCCCAAAGGGAGAAGTTCCAGCACTGTCACAGAGGGAGTGATGGGGTGGGTACAAATGAACAACCCAAGGTTTATGGCTCTATTGAGATATGTGACTTGCAGATCCGTGTTGTTTCACACCACCTTCCCTAAAAAAGGTGTCCCTTGGCCACAAGTTACCCTACAGTCTTTATTGCTCATATGGACACACCGACCCACGATAAAACTTTAACAGTAACCTAACTAACTATGTAAAGAAAGCGTTGGAAGATATTTTTCTTATTCATGCAACCAAATAAGTCAAACCCAGTATGTTCAGAGGAGCCAAGGGCTTTTCAAAGTTGGAGGTGTTGCAAAGCAGCAGGGTTATTGTATAAAAATCAAGTCAATCTGTATCTGTAATGTCAAGGTCATTGGAGTCCACTGACTGAAAACCAATGCAAAATGTTTGAAGAAGTTTAGACAAACACAAGTCATTAAGTACAAGTGGTTCATTTATTGAAAACTGCTCTATCATAATACATTATGAGATTGTCACAGAGTGTAAGAAGGCATCAGAAAAGGGACACTGAATGGTCCATGGCTGCATTATCCCTTCTAATTCCCCACCAGCAATTGGGAAGGTACTAAGGCTGTATGGACAATCTGATACAACACAAAGGCTTAGTACGTAATCTAAAAGAGGTTTGCAGTACAGTATTGTACTGGAATTGTTAAAACACTCAGCTGCTCCAAGTGTAAACAGATGTCAGGGGGATCAGAAAGTATCAGAGATTGCTTGAATGGAAACAGAAATTAATTAATTTGACACAATCTTCATTATTTTTGTTGTGTGTTTTGTCATAGGTGTTTCCATCCTACGAAAAGGCTGAAAGAAGTGCACATTGTGGCTGCAATCAAAATACTTATCTAGTGAAAGTGATAAGGTATTCAGGGTAAGCTTGAATGTCATTAAAAATTATGAACATGGATGGATGGCTCACGTTATCAGTTGAACTATCATACAGATCCACAGAGTTGTTAGCATCTTTTGATGCTGGAGTAATTGATCCTTTTGTCCCCTGACAATATTCTCCAACAAGGACTCGAGCCAAGTACATGTACTTCTTCCCATCCACATCTGGTTTAGAGTAGGTGTCATGGGCAGAATAGTTGGCGTTTACAGCAAAGTACGTTCCGTTTCCAAAGTTTGCAGCTGCAGTCAGAAAAACAAATGTTTGTGAATGTTTCAGTGGCAGCAATTCCTTATCTGCCACCTTCAGAGCCTATGAATGTCTGGACAACTCTGCTTTTTATGTGCAATAGGGAGATAGAACAAAATTAATAATTTTGCATACAAGGCAGGACTATACAGATGGCATGGCATATCAGTCCTAGCCTTATTCAGGAAAACAAGAGTTGTTTTGAAAGTTACATTACCGTGCATTCCAGCATAGCTCCGGTTAAATCCCTTGTCATTAATAAAGGCTAATGACTCCTTACTCGTCCCATGAAACAGAAGCCTCTCATTGTTTCTGCTGCCATTTTTTTTATCCATTTCACACTTTTTTATTTGGTAGTTCTTCCAAAGATATGTGTTCTGTATCCTTTCAATCTGTGAATTTTGAAAGTAAGACAGAAAGAAAGAAAATGGGTAGGTTGTTGTAATGAAAAAAATTAGCACATCAATCATTTAATGTGCTTCCAATATTCCCCTCCTAGTTCCAATGCACATATACCAGATAATGAATTAAGTTAGTCAATTCCTTCCAAACTTTGGCAAGGCAGATAGCGAACCCAACCCAAACCACGAGACAAACACTCCCTGGGAAACAAGACAGGAGCATTTTGCAGGTTTCTGGGCTGTAGATGCCAGTTGGGCCTGCACAGCACAGAAGGCTTATGTGGGCAAAAGATGTGCTCTGCTACAGCAAAAACCATTCCAAGGAAGAGCACTCTCCCCTGGAGCTGAAGAAGTGGCTGCTTAAGAGCTGCTCCTTAATAAATACCTCAACTGCAACAATAAACTGATTAACACTGATTAAAGTTAGTGACAGCCAGAAAGACTAGTCCAACTTCAGAAATCCCAGGGGAATTTCTTCTTCTGTTGTTGTTGTTAGTATCCTTCATCACTTGCCATCGAGGTATTTATGCTCAGAAGTGACAGCTTGCTTTTACCTTTTCAATTTTGAATGACTGACAAGTCTGCAGAAATTTTTTTTGCACATCTTTATACTCTCTTGATTCTGGTCTTATTTCCACTGTTTTGAGTCGCTCATTTTCCATAGCGTCCCATGTTGGAGGGAGCACTGTTGACTTTTGATCTGCAGAAAAAAACCACAATCAATCATACTCACCCAAAACCCCTGCTTAAAGTTAAATATGCCCTGCTACAAATCCTTCTTCATACATCTTGCTTATGGATGAGTCAGAAAGAGGTATCTCCTTACATGATAAAGGACCAGTAGTAAATGGGAGAGGGTACATCTCAAGAAGTGAGCCAAGGTCTAGAATGCCAAGTGCTACAAGAAAATTATTGCTAGTAAGCCTGTTGAGAATGTCAGAACACATTTGACACTTTTCAAAATATTTTAAATAGCTGCAAGGTTCTTTTACTTTTATCTCCCAATTCAGTCCCTTTCTGCATTCTCCAGAAAAGCACCTGCACAAAGCTCCTAACAATACTTTGAATATTCTCACCATTGCTTTCTCCTTTCTCTTGCTGGATACAACCAGGTTTTCACACGGGAACGTCAGTCTATCAAGATGTTTTTACTTACCTTCAGATTTATCAACACGTAAAATGGATGTCTGTTTTCCTCGGCCATCCATAATGTGCTTACATTCCATATCCACTGTGTATTTTAGCTCACCAATGGTGATTTCAAAAATATCCTGCTTTTCCTTGTAAGCATTTTCCAACTCCATATTTATGAGACTGTTGAAGGGCACATAAGAATCGTTTTCAAAGTATTTCCATTCAATTGACTTTTGTAACAATTTTGCCTGGGTCTCTTTCTCTTTAGCAACTTTTACCCTGAGGATCATTTTCTGAACAGCTGCATAAGCCTTCCAGACATCTTTTGTAACCCCTAAAATTTCAATGGAGTTACTCTTCAGACAAAAGACTATTTTTAATTTCTTTTGAAGGTCATCCAGTTCTTCCTTCTCTTCTTCACTGAAATACGAGACAGAGTCATCTACAATTTCTGTTTGAGATTGTTCTTTTGAAATTTCATTTCTCAGCCAGTTTTCAGCTGCTTCCACTTCTATTTTATTTTCACCACAAATCTGCACAACAGCCAGGTCAATTTTCTTTTCCAAAACCACTTTGATTTTTTCCTTTGGGGAATGTTTCTCAGAGCCGAAGAACGCTACATTGAAACATATAAATATTGTAATTAATAGTACTGTTTTTTAGCTGGTGCTAAACAGATTGATCTATAACCTGTACTTAAGTGACGTCTACTTACATCCAACCATGTCATATGCCTTGGAAAACCACGATTTGATATGTGTTATAGTAGACTTTTCTCTTTTCTGCAGGCTTGCTTGGAACACACTCATGAGATGTGGCTGAAAGATGACAACTTTAACACTTTTCACAGACGGAGCAGAATTCCTTCTTGCAAAGTCAGTTACTGCATCTATCATGTTGTCAGCTACCTCAGCTGGATTGCGGCCTGCCTCTCCTGAAAAAGTGGCAGATATTTTGCTCTAAAAAGTGTTAATAACTGTTACAGATGACTAAAACATCTTTGAAAGAACAGATATGAACATACCTACAATCACCTGGATCATAAACAGGTCAGGAATAATGTCAGCTGGCAATTAGGAAAGGTTTCTATCTAACAGGAAGAGAAAGTTGGGGACCAGCTTTTCAGCAAGGGAAAAATGGAAGTTTCTTTTTGCAGACATGGCAACCAGTCAGGTTATGATGTAGATTACATGGCTTGGGTAACTAATAGGCCACAGGCCTGCTGCTCAGTGGCCCAGTAGCCAATTCCTCACTCAAAATTCAAGTCTAGTTTTATTCATGCAAGAATAAACCCACATGCATGGGGTGCAGCTCTGGATTCTCCAACTCCAGGGATTCCTACCAAACTAACTGAAAACAACAAGAGAAGAAAAAGGGACAATCTGGCCTTTTTGACAAGTTTGTGTTCCATCCATATCAATGTACAGCTGCTGGCCAGAGTGGCATCATCTACTAATTTCAGCAATGGAAAAGTAGTTTCCTGGCTATTCTCTGATGAGCTGCCCACACATACCAGGCTGCAGGTTCTTCAGGAAGCACAGACATACCTTTGAATCCCTGTTAGCAAGGAATGCTCGCCCTGGAACACTCATGCTCTTTATGTACTAGATCACTGCAAGGAGTGAAGCTTTCTAGCTTTCATAAGCCTCTAATAACACTTTTAAAGACTGCAGTTTCCAAATATATTTTCACCAAATAATAACCTCTCCAGATAAATCAAACTTATCACTTGAGCCCTGAGATCAGCAGAATCACATGCACTGAACCCTTTCCAGAAAAGGGAGACACAGACCTGTTCCAATTGCTGGGAAGGCGACAGAGGTGTACTTCTGTAGTTCACACACCTGGAGCACCTGGGAGACCAGCCACTTGATATCATTTTGGGCAACAAAATGAATTATTTTTTTGCATGGCAGGTTTCCTGCCTGGGTGATGATATAATTGCTGCTACCTAGCTGGGCTGAAACATAAATAGGAGAAAATAATCAACAATTATCCACAATATAGATGTGTGCTGGTCCTCATTAGGAAATAAGAAATGGTGACAAATATGCCCCAGGATAAGCTTCATGTCTCCTTCCATAAAGTGAGCAACCCCCTTGCTCAATTTTCACTTTCAAGGCACAAGAACTTAATTCGTGTCTGTAAAATATTTGCCTCCGTTGTCAAATAAATTTAGTGTGTGCCTTTATTTGTCAGGTTTGCTCAGTAAACTCAAGACAACTTCATGCAGACTGGCACTCAGTCTTCACACACACACAAATATACCATCTACCCCATCTAGCCCAAATTACTCTTGGTCTGTGCAAAAGAAGCTTGTTTACCTCTGATCTCTTCCACATAATTATTTTCCTTTGGTTGGTCTTCCAAGCTGACCTCCACACCTGTGTATTTCCCACTTCCCTTATATTCTGGGGTTTTAAACCACATACTCATCCATCTTTACTCCTCTTTCATTATACTTGCTGTTCACTAGCTGAATTTGGCCTACAAATAAATGCCTCTTCTGAGGCAGGAACCCAGCTTCACACTAACAACAAGTAGTCACTCAAAGGATGTGCTAGTGAGTTACTAGTTAGGCCAACAGCAAACATTTTCTCACTGAGAAATAACAGAAGGAGTTGCAGTTACACAGTTGTTTCCAGTGAGAGATGGCTTCTCTATCAATATTTTTGTCAACATCACCCCTTGCTCATGGCTCTGTTTGATGCTGACTCTGTTTTTATCATGGAAATCTTTATTGGAATAAGAAGATGTAATAACGGATAGATTTAGATCTTCATGTATGCTTAGAAGCTGTCTCCCCTTGAAGATTTTCTTTTCTTTTCCTCATTAGATGTTTTACAAATACCACATTAACTGATTAAAAACTAGCTGCTGTAACACAGTGCATAATACAGATGGAACTACTGTGGTCAGTACTGAGAAAGTATTCCAGGAGATTCCCTGCTATGCATTAACACCTTTGGAAAGGTCAGAAATGTTGTACCATACCTTGTACAGTACATTCGTCTTCAACTGCTTTTCCAGCACCATTCAGAATTGCTCTGGAGACACCTTAGAAGAGAAGAGGAACATGAATCCACTGTCACTACTGTTTCTGCTTCTGTAAAGTCCCATCTGAGGCAGAACTGTATGCCTCATCACATCTAAAATCTCAATTCTGATAACATTACAGATTATAAATGAAGAACATTGCAGCCAAAATTTTGGCCTTATATGATTTTTAATTCAAATTGATGTTTGAAGTACCTAACAAGCTCCACTAAGGTCCAAACCTCATGGAGGTTGTTCTTCTCCTTTAGTCCAAGAAGTGTTCTATAAAAAGATTCTATATTCAAAGAAAATGATTCATTTCCCCTTCTGCAAGAGAGTCTTAAACATGCCATTCTGTGACACAGATCAACAAGAGAATAAAGTTTCAGACACTTCCTAATTGAACTTTTGTACCCTAAGAAGCAAAACAGAAACTACACTGTGAAACAAATCAAAGAGTTTAAGGCATTGAATACTTCCTCCTCTTCTTTCCCAGCCCTTCCGAGCACACATACTTTTTTCATACACAATATCAATTAAAATACCTGCTTTGAGGCTGAAGGTTTGGTTTGTTATGTTTACAATGACATCTCCCTCCTCCTTGGTAATATCACCTTCTGCCACCCGGAACACGACGGAGCCAATTGTCACTTCAAGCACATTATGTTCTGAGGTTGAAGAGACAGCAGAAAAAGCTGCAAGGAAAGAAATACAGACCCTGAGCAGAAAGGAGTGATGATGTAAAAGTTGAGGAACTTTTTCATGGGTGCAATGCCTACAGAGACACAGCTACAGACTCAGCCTGTGAAGAGGATTGCCTGCCATGCTATCTGAAAATCATTCCTTCTCACAGGAGTCTTTACTCAACCTGCACTCATTCCCATCATTTCTATTCATGATAGGATGGCAGGGAAAATGTGTTTTGCTGCACACCTGGTATGCAGACACTATTTAGTGACATTTTACCACATAAGTCTTTGTAAAACTCCAATGTAAGAGAGCAGAAAACTTTCCAAGTCTCACTCCTTTGCTCCTGTGTCTCACAGAGTTTCCAGGCAGGTTCTCTACTGCATGAAAAGGTGGAACTTTCTACCCATGTGTCATTTGTAAAATCATAATTAATTTTCAACATGTAATTCATTTTTTTACAGGCAGCAGTTCCATTAAGATGGATAACACCAAAGATATTTCGGTTTGGTTTTGCTATTTATCTGAACATGTGAAAGATTTAGGATTATTCCAAAGAGGCCACTTTAGCACACATAACCAGGAACTCTGCTGCTTTCCCAGGACAGAGGAGGACACTCACTTGTTCACAGTTTAATCTAGTGCTGCACAATAAAAGAAAAAACCTTGCTTATGCCATTGACACCTTATAGCTTCTGCTGTTCCAGTTTGTAGGGGCACTGTCCAGATAAGGAATCACACGTACACTTTTTTCCTTAGCATCTCTAACACACTTTCAGACGTAACAGACACTTGGCCTCAAAATACTGCCCTTACAGCAGCCACTCAGACTTTGGGAATGACATGCTCACCAAACAAGTACCTAAACATTTATAATGAATGCATTCCCTGGAAAATCTTAAAAAATGAAAAAAAATCAGTAGGCACACACCTTCTGTGAAACAAGCTTACCTGTGCTTTGGCTAGCCTCATCTAGAGAAGGTGTCTGCATTTTGAGAGTGGCAGATCTTCTTTCAAGTGCATCTGAAAATTCCTAGAGAAGGAAATTACAATCAACCCCTGTAGAAGACTTTACACAGAAGAAATAAAGGTTTGAAAAGCAAAGCTAAAAAAATGTTTAGAAAAAGGTAAATTACTTCATGTCATCTGCCACAATGCTGATGTCAAGGCCTGACACATGCTGTTCTCAGAGAGCAAGGCTGTTCGGTGTGAGCAGCACAGAGAATTACAAATAACTGAGTCAAAGCCCTAGTTACCATTCCACAGGGACACAGCAGCAGAAGGCATCCTTACACTGGGTGAATAGTTTAACTCAGCTCTTACAGGTGATGCCACCCTTCTCTATGCACAATAGCTCAGGCTTTCAGGCAGGAGCCTTCAAGTTTAGCCTTTCAAAATGTGTTACCTCTTGCACAAAGTACAGAAGACAACAGATCTAGAAACACTTATCTGGACATCAATTCACAGTGTGACTGCTCTCTTTCAGTGTGAAATGAGTAACTTGAGTGTGGATAGAGACAATTTATGCTAGTGTGACACTGAAGAAAAGGGGATGCAGAAGACTGATATGTTTCTACTGGAGAAGTTTACCAGCACAGCAATCCTAGCACAATTATTCCTCCTAAAAAGACATCAGCACTCCATTAAAACCACACCTCTTTTCCAAGGGTGTAGGCACTGATGCAGGAATTATAGCAGACTTGTCTGACCTATGGACTGAAGAATTAGGCAAATCATGAGATAAAGAGTAATTACACTTTTGGCTGTATTATTTCCAGGACATAGAAAAGGATAGGAAGGGAGCAGGATTGTACAGGATAGGTGGGTGACCATGAGGGGTAGAATCAAAAATAGAACTTTTAGTATAGACAAGAGAGAGTGTCAGTAAACCTTTTCTTTAGTATAAGAACAAGCACCTTATAGATTCTTTGAAGATCATCATATAGCCAAGTATCATGAGACAGACCCAAGTATACAAGCACGTAATAGAGAGAGGAAAACACAGTAACTCACCTCAATATTAGCTGTGTCTTTTGGATGCAACAGAAAGTGAACTTCTTCAAGAGAATTTAGTCTGTTTTTACTACTGAATTCAAACACTTTGTCAAACAATAATTCAGCAACAACAGAACTTGGGAATCCTAAATTCCCAGTCCCAATTGCTGGAAAAGTAATGGATTTCAAAGATAGTTCATCAGCAATCTCCAGGCATTTTGTGATTGTGTTACCCAGGACCTGTAAAACACAATTATTTTTTCAGTTACTGTACATAATTTTTTCCCTACTATGTGCAGTGTAACGCTTTCCCTTTTAGCTGTCTCTTGGTATTAAAATGCAATTAATTGCATACACAAGGATTTCACAAGGAATTTATTAGTCAACAAGGGATCGGCCCCACAGTTAAAAAAGAACAGGTTAAACTCTCTCATCTTCTATGACACTGTCCCCCATTTCAAAGGAAAAGTGGCATTAAACATATTATAAATCCCAGACAAATTCAGGCAAATAAAAACCATTTTACCTTTGAAGATGAGTCCTTCTGGGACCACGTATGTAGGACAACATGAAGCACAACACTGCAATCTAGATTGTAACCTTTTGTTTTCAACACAGATCCTTCTTCAAGTTTTCTTCCTAGGCCTTCTTTTTTCAAGCCTGCCTGAAGCATTGGCCCTGCCTTGCTGAGCACAGCTTTAGCAAGTGGCCCTTTGTCAAGCTGGAGATCTTTGGGAACACTGATGACGACAACGGATGTCTGAAACACACACAAGCAAAAACTCCAGCTTGTAAGCATCAAATTTCATGTCAGTGTCATCCTCAAATGTCTGTTTCAGTGCTGCCTTGAGAGCACCTGGAAGCACCAGCCACTCTCCCAGAGCAGGGCATTTGTTTTAACCAACACTGAGTACCCTCTTTGCTTTTGCACTAGTACCACCCTCTCAGAATCAAGATTGCTGAAATGGTCAGTGCTGCCTGAAGATGGTTCCTGCCCAGCAAGGAAGGGTCAGGAGGGCTTGGAGCCCAGAAAGATTCCTGCTGACCACCATTGCTGTAATGTACCATGCTCCACAGGGATCTCTGGAGATACAGCAAAGCTGTCTAGACATTAATATGCTCAGTAGGGAGCCCTGTTTGAACAGGGAGGTTGGACTGGGTGACCTCCAGTGGGCCCTTCCAACCTTAACTGTTCTGTAATTCTGTGATCTGCTTACCTCTGCATTAATAGATGACAAAATGCAGTGCTGCACAGCCATCTGTACCTACCATGTAAGACAGTAATAGCAATTCTTGTTATCAGCAGGGATAGCCAATTTCAGTAACATGTAAACATGCAACATTGCCAATTACAGGTGACGGTCTACAGCTGGTAGTTTATTGGTTTTGTGTTTGTTTGTTTTTAAAAAAGACACAAAACCATTTGATATTTCAATAGCAGATAATTTAGAACACTTACCTTAGCATCTTCAATGCTTCCTATTTCCAGCATGATGTTAAGGCCTTCCTCAGTTGTTATGAATGGGAAGTTCTTAAAATGCTGAGAAATCTTCCTCTTCCTAGATTGGGAAACTTTACTGGTCTGATGCAGTGACTTGGAGGAAGGTGAAGAATCTGAAAACACTTCCCTAAATGTGTTGCTGAAAGCCTGAATGCCATCCTGTGCAAAAGCCACAAGATGAACCTCCTTCAAGATGCTGTTCCCCTTGGATTCTTCCAGGGTCTCCTTGATGGAGGATACAATGGAACGTGTACACAGTTCCAGTGGGAAGGCAAAAATCCCTCCACTTACAGCAGGCAGAGCTATGGAACGACAATTGTACATTTCAGCTAGCTGTAGACATTTTTTCACTGTCTTTTTTAACAACCAAATGCACCTTTGTGATTCCTCGTTGCTCCACCTGGGCCCAACAGCATGAATGACATTCTTGCAGGGCAGTTTCCCGGCGCCTGTGATCACTGCACAGCCAGGCTGGAAATCCCCATGTGTCCTTACCAGCTCATCACACTCCTCTTGCAGTGCTGGGCCAGCTGCTCTTGACAGAGCACCAGCAAGGCCACCTGTGTGTTTTAGCTTTTCATTAGATGCATTCACCACAACATCAACAGGATAAGTGCACAAGTCAGCTTCATAAAGCGCTATCACAGTTTCACCCACGGTCACCTGCATATAGGGCTTGCCTCTCTTACTATGTTCTTTCTGTTCTTCCAGCTGCTCCTCTGGCTGCTCTTCCAATAGGACTAAACACTTGAACTCTTGTTTTGCATGGGGGGCCAAAAGGTGTACTTCTTCTCTTATATATTCCTTGACTCCTGGTGCTTTAATTTCCACACGTTTATAATAAAGGCCAGACAGAATTTGCTCAACTAAGCTGACTCCCTCCAGCACTTTTGCCCTCTGCCCACTCAAGGATATAACTCCAGAGTTTTTGTATGTGTTAAAGTCAACTTTCACACCTTTTTTATGTAAGCCAGCCCAATCATTGACCTTCTCTTTCTCAAAAAACTTTATGACTGCCATGGGCTTTTCTCCAATGACCCTTTGCACCTGTGTGTTTTCTTCTATAAAGTTGGAAACTTCCTCAAAGGCTTTTGCTACTGCTTGAGAAAGACCAGCAATCATGACCTCACTCTCTTTGTGAGTGACTGTTACAGCTTCCTCAGAGCAGTTTTCCTTGGTTAGCATCTGCCATTCCTCCATTTGGAGGATTGACTTATCCTCCAAAGTAATACTTCTGTAATCCAGTTCCTTCTTTATTTCTTCCTCTGCTTTTCGGAGATCTTCAGGAGCATTCCCTTTCAGGATGATATCTCCCCTACCAAGCTCATAAAAGGCTATAATTTGTTTTGACATAAACAGGCTCTGTGACAGAGTTTCATTATCAATATGCTCTAAAAACTGAAAAATGTAAGGGTGGATATTAATTGTTTTCTTTACCATTTTGTGTATATGATCGAGTATTTCTCCTTTTACTTTATAAACTTCCTCAGGCACTCCAGATAGGTTAACCCTCTTCTGCAAATAATCATAAGTTATTTGTAGGTCTGGGAACTCTGTACGAAATTTTTCTTCCAGACCACTGTACTGTAATATTCCATATTCCACTGGATTCACTGTCTCTACTTTCAGTTCAGTTCTTTGCTTTTCTCTTTCAATTTCTCTGGTGGCCTTTTGGATCAGAAGCTTCAGTTCTTGTTCAACCTTCTTCACAACTTCTTTTTCACCTACTAGAACATGTAAATCTTTGGAAATATGTGGGATCACCAGAACTTCATCATGGGGAAAGCTGTTTCCAATGGCTTCCCACACCTCTGTGCTTACTTGACATTTAATTGCTTCGTATTTTGATATGCTGTGTGAAAATGCTGTGGAAACTTTTTCCTTCCAAGTTTTGACCAATTGAGATACTGATCTCTTCCGCTCAGAAGAAATAGTTGAAGGATGCAAAGTAACTTTTGGGTCTGCACAGAGGGGTTCAGGCCACACTGGCACACAATTACACTTCACCATTTCATGATCTATTGCCTCAGTTAAGCTACTATTTCCCTGCAAATAATTCCAGATATAGGGATCCAGAGGCAATGTAATTGGATCTGGCTTCTTTATCTGCGGCCCTTCCTTTCCATATAGAGCTGTTTGCAGCGAGGCGTAGTAAGGATAGACAGAGATTGGTGTTTTGTTGAGTGAATGCTTCTTTGCCAGGATATTTGTTACATCTAAAACAAACAAACAACCCCCAAGTTATTCATGTCAGCACTTAAGATTTTCTCTTTTGTTTTGGGGTTTTTTCATTGTTTGGGGTTTTTTAAACATATTTTCTATCTAATAATGTTTGTTATTTTTAAGAACATTTTTAGATTAATTTCCTCCTCTTCCCAGACAGAAATAATTCCACATTTTTGAGGAATTACTTATTTTAAATGCCAAAAACTAAGTTGAAGAGAGACAGTCAAGCACAGCAGCATACTCCTTTGGGAGGAGCTGTGCACAAGCTCTGCCCCCACTTCTCTTATATGCCGTACTTGAAGTGCCCAGCTCAGTAGTTGTCTGGGCTATTACTCAGCAGTATCAAACACAGTTCCTCTATTTCCCAAAAAACCATCTCTTTCCTTCAACTTCCCTTCATCTCTCCCATTCACTGCAATGCCTCCAGCTTCTCCCTTGTCCTACACCTTCCACAGTCACTCATCTTTCTGTCACTGACTGGACAACCCACAGCACCTGCTCTCCAGCCAAAAAGCTGCCCAAGAAATTGTCCTGAGATGAGCCAGGCAGCACATGTTGCCACGGGCAGCTAGTGGTCATGGAAGTGACTAGGTGGGGGGAAGTCCCCTGTGCCCGTGGGGCTGTGCATTCTCCACCAAACTCAAACTGCAACCTGAACTCCATAAGGACCAAGGCCTGGGTGAAACAAACCGTCCAGAAAATTAAAAAATTCTATGCCTTATGCTCAGCTGGTCCAAAACTGAAGCTTGCACTCCAGTTAGCATGAGACATGCTGGCAAAGCACCAGATTTGCTGTTTCATAAGGGTAAAGGAGGAATTGATCTAGAAAATCCACATTTTGGTCCTTCAATTAGAGGTTCTCAAAGAAATAAGGGCTCTGCATTTCTGCATTACCTTTTTGGTCACCGAATGTAATAATAGCTGCATCTTCATCAGGCAGCTGTTGAACATCCACCACTTGTGCACCTCCACACCTCTTATTTTCAAAGTAGATAGTTATATAGTCACTGGGTGTGTTGGGTGGTATATTTTCAGCCCTAACACTTTTTGTTTGCTCAAGGCACCGTGCAGTAATGTGTTGTTTCATTGCTCTCTGGTTTTGATTAAACTTTTTAGCAAATTCCTCTGTATCTAGAAAGAGAAAGGAGAAGAAAAAAGAAAATATCAAACCTGGACCTCTCTTTTCTACCATGATGTTAGCAGACTATCACTATGTGCACTGATCAAAGCACTGAATTACAAAATCAGCTCAGAGGTGCCCACAAAGTTACTTCTTTCCACATATTCAGTATCTGTCACTTAGTATTGCCCTCATGTTTGATCACAATCTGTTCTCAGACCAAGTACATCCTGCATTGCTTGTTTGAAGTTATTGTTTGGGTTTAGTCCTACCTGTTGTGTTTACTATCCAAACCAGAGCTAGCTCACTTTCTGACTTGCACTGGCCTCTATATCTTACAGATAGAGGTTATAGCACTAACTTTAGTAGAGTAAATCCTACTTTAAAAGGACACAATATCATATCCAACCTTAAAAATACTAAAGAATATAATCCCAGCCTAATCTCACTCACACACATGCATATAAACAAATAGCTAATAAGAAAGAGCTTCAACTCTGACTCCTCCTTACCAGTATTTCCGGTAAAAGTAACTACAGCAGCACATAACTCAGGTATCATTTCCACACTGAAGTCACCATCATCCTCTGACAAGCCGCTAACATTTTCCACCAGCATAATTAACATGCAATCTTTTGTTGTCTCCTTCACATTTTCCAGCACAACTGAGGTGGAAAGCAGGGATTCTTCAGAGTTCTCTGCTTCACATGACTCCTGGAAAGTCTCCACTTGCCACGGCTTCACAACCAGATCAATTTTATTCAAGCGATGCTTCCTTTGCAAAACCTCTTGGGCATCTAGTCCCAAAGAAAAATAGAGATGTGATCTTCCCATCACAGCAGAGCAGCATGTTAAATAATAGCAATAATACACCACTTCTGCTTGGAGCAATGCTCACAAAGAGATCCTGCACCAGCAAAGGTCTGTTTCTAAAAGGGGGTTTTAGCAGTGTAACACCCATAACATACAATCATACCTTGCTCATCCTGAAAGGTGATGATCACTTCCTGATCCTTTTTGACACAGGACTCAATGGTCCCCCCACCAGACTTCCTTTTATTTTCAAAGTACATTTCCACAATCTCATCTTCTATTTCCTCCCCAGAGGCAGTGGTTACTACTATAACAGAATTCCTAGAGGTTGCTTTTTCTGCTTCCAATTTCTCACATGATTCTGAAATAAAAGATCACACCCTAATGCCTTAGGCAAAAGTTAAGAAAAAACCCAAGCTTCCTGTCTTATAAACTTTCATGCCACTTTTTGTTCAGATCACACTTAAGGTCAGGAAAAAAACAGGGTAAGAATCCCAAACAAGTTAAGCATATCACTCGTGGGAGTTGTTGTATCACCATGTGAGGAGGAAACAGTTCATCACCAGGTAAGGACAGCAGAAGTAAAAGCTACTAAAGCTTCCCAGTGCTCTTCTGCCTGCACACGCTCTCCATTCACAGTTCCAGCCATTGCTGTGGGTCACCCAGGGTCTATCCATGCTGGCTGCCACTGCCAGCACAGTGCCTACCTGGGGTACACAGCTCTCAACCTGCTCTGGCACAGCAAGGCTGGCAGCAGCTGGGAAAGTCTGGGTAGGGACAGCCTTAGCCAGAACAAAGGCCAGCATCCACTGCTGCCCCCCTAAGGAACTGACCTGTCTGAGGCAGCCAGTGAAGTGGGGGCTCTAAAGGGACTCATGGAAAGGAAAAAATATTTATTTCTTTTAGCCTGGGATCATAATTCCTACATAATTACCATATAATTACTACATTAGAGAAACAACACAAGCCACAAGGGTGACCAGGGCACTACTGCAGCAGAAAGGTCCAGAAAACCAAAGCAGCAAGAATACAATGGTCACCACTGGATAAGTGACACGCTTACCCATCTTCTCCCGCTGAGTACACACAGAAGTTTCCTTATTCTGGTAGATGGGAAGAGACACCTGGGGTTCATTAACTAGAGACAAATGACAATGATTTCTCAGATACTGGGTACTTCAAAAAGAAGATGGACACATTCATGTACACCCAGGAGCCAACAGAGCTTGAGTTAAGTTTCATTTGAGACTGCCACAATCACAGACTTCCACAGATTCCTCTTTTTAAACCATATGGTGAACTGGTTACAGAAACACTCAGCTCAAGAAGCCTCAGGTATAATGTTAGCACACAGTCATGCTGCCCGAACCACCAGGAGCAGGTCCTGCCACGCACTACAGCACTGTCCTCTCACAAAAAGCTGCACTGAGCATGAGAAGTGCTGAGAACCTCCGCCCTGGGGAGGAAAGTGCCTTTGGAAACAGGCACTTCCTCTGTGTGGACGAGCCTCTGTCATGATCCGTTTTACTCAGCATGACTGCTCGACTTCCTAGTTTAGAACAAGAGGAAATGCAACTACGTTAGAAAACAAAAGACAATGGTAAGATCGACCAAACTGCTTTTCCAGCCTGCGCCCTTAGCCTTCACCTGCACACTCGCCCTGCTATGCACAAGCAGGTACTTTGCAGGCAGAGCTCGAGTGAGCTGTGTGTGTATCAGCCATGTGTGTATGGATTACTTCTGTGTGTACTGATAGCAGCATATCCATTAGCCGTGTATGTGGGAGTGTATCAGTTGTGACAGCGCGGTCGGTCTGTGCGGTGCCTGGGATGTGACTTCGCGGCTGCACCTTAGGAATTACACCGTGTTTGGGATTCGGAAAGTGAAAGGGAGAGCTGGGCAGGGGAATCAAAGCGCTAGAGCTCCGTTCGCCCGGCCCGGCCAAGCAGGCGGCTCCGCCTCCCTCCCCATGCCCGCCGCTCCGCCCGGGCTCCCCCGGCCGCTGCCTCGCCATCCCCGCAGCCCCGCGCCGCGCCTGCCGCAGCTCCTACCTGGCACCTCGGCCCCGCCTGCCGGCCCCGCCTCCTGCAAGGGAACCAGAGGAGAGCGGTCAGCCGCGCTCCCTCCCCCGGCCAGCCCCGCGCCCGCCTCGCCCGCGCCCCCTCACCTGCGCGGGGTCGCCGTCCGCGGGCAGGGCGGTGACCTGCAGCGACAGCCGCCCTCCGGACCCCCATTCGAGCTCGTGGATCGGCCGGCGCAGCACCCGCTGCCTCACTGCCAACACAACAGGCACCGCTCAGGGGGACGCGGCCGCTCCCCGCCCGTCTGACCGCGGGCATCGCCAGCAGCGTCCCCCCGCCCCGGCCCGGCCCGGCGCTCACCCTCGGGGCTGGCGAAGCAGACGAGAATGTGCCCGCTGTCGCTCCCGGTGTCGCTCCCGGCTCGCAGCTCGCACTCGCCGCCGCCCGAGCGCTTCTGGCTCTGGAAGTAGCAGAGCAGCTTCTTCCTGAGCGCGGGCGGCGGCTCGGCGGGGCCCCAGTCCCCTCGCACCAGCAGCGGGAAGGCGCACGGCCGCTGCCCCTCCATGGCAGCCCCGACGACTCCTCTCCCCGCGGCTTTCGGTTTCGCTTCTCGGCGGGGAAACCCGAGGTGCCTGGTGCTCCGCCCAGTGCCGGGAACAGGCGGCCCCTGCGGGCCCATCGGGGCGGCCGGGGTCTCGGTCCCCGCCGTGCCTCCTCACAGCCTCTGACCGCCTCGGAGCCTCCGGGCTGCACAGCCCCTTGTGCCTCCTGAGAGTCGTACAAGAACCAGCTGTCACTGAGTTTTCAGCTCTTAGGCTTATAATGGTTAACCACTGGGTAACGCTCTCCCTGCCTTACCCTTTCGAATGAAGTCATGATGCAAAGTAAAATGACCATTTTCATCATTCTTTGCCAGAGATGTTTCCACAACCGGGGAAGGCTGCAATGAGTGTTTACCTCAGACCAACTTGTCAGCTAGCTGAGAACTTTTCACCTGAGTACTCAGGGCTGTCCCTTGCAAAGGTTAGTTTTCAGCTATTTCATGCTGTATGTTTTACCCTTATGGCCAAATATAGGACACTAAAATAGCAGATAAATGAAGGTTTTTTTTCCCATAACTTCACTGCGTATTGAGGAAATGGTTAAATAATCAACTGTCATTAAAAAAATATAAGCATCCAAATAAGCCTAGGTATCATCACATGCTCTGCTGAGCAACCCATGGAGACGCCTTTGTTTCTTGGTGGGTGACTGATTCATCTGTTATTTCCTAATGCACTGTTCTCCCCACAACTAGTGCAGGTACATGCTCTCCTTCCTTGTTGGAATCCTGAAAAAATTTATGAGTGTGATTGTGAATTGAGTACATTTAATCCTAAACTGTAGAGCTATGCAAATTGAGTACATTTAATCCTAAACTGTACAGCCATGATTAGAAAGTAAATGTCTGTACAGCTGGTTTTAGGATAAAGGCTTTGGGAGCTTTCCTTGACAGTCACCAGGACTCTGCTGAACAATTCAGCCTGCAAACTTTGGCACAGACAAAATGGGAACTGGTGAGTTACCCAATAGGGGTCTGACATCAGTGAACTGGCTTACCAGGACAGTGAAATGAGAGCCTGAAAGTGGCTGAGAAGATTTGATCTTGACAGCTGTCTTGGTCAGGGATAGACTTAATTTTCTTCTTAGTAGCTGGTACAGGGCTGTGTTGTGGATTTAGTATGAGAACAACGTTGACAACACGCTGGTAACTTAATTGTTGAAGAGTGTTTACCTCAAGTCAAGGACTTTTCAGTTTCCCAGATGCACAGGAAGCTGGGAAGGAGCATGGCCAGGACTGGTGACCCGAAGTGGCCAAAGGGATATTCCACACCACAGAGCATCGTGCTCAGTGTAGAAACTGGGGGGAGTCAGCTGAGGGGGATGATTGCTATTCAGTGACAGGCTGGGCATTGGTCAGTGGGTGGTGAACAACCATAGTGTGCATCACTTGCTTCTCGTGGGGTTTATTTCTCCACCCGTCTCTTTCTCATTACAATTATTGGTAATAGTATATCTCATTTTGTTTCAATTAACAAACTGTTCTTATCTCAATGCACAAGCCTTACCTTTCCAATTCTCTGGTGTTGGGGGTTGATGCAGTGCTAAGTAGCTGCTGGCTGGGGTGGGAACAAAATCACAGCTTGTTTCCACGTGCAGAAAAGCCCAGCCACTTAGAAACAACTGGAACGTTGGTATTTTACTGCACAGAAAAGGGGGGGGGGGGGGAGGAACACGGAATAGTGTAAAATGTTAAAACAAATACAGTAACACAAAACTGTGGCTGGAAAGACTACCCAACACACATAGAAACCAAACAGTGCCCACTACTACTAAACCTGAATGTCAAGCTGGCACTGCCTATTCCCAATGTGGGAATCATTTCAAAAACAAAATTTACAAAGTGAGGTGGCAGAGTCCAAATTGTCCCAAATCATGCTGTCGCAGGGAAGCTCCTAAATAATAATAATAAAAAAAAATACAGCTATATGTATTGCAAAAAAAGAGAAAATCCCTGTACAGAAGAATGCAGAAATACGTGGTATTTTTATATTTTCTTTATTAGTTCTGCTCAATAGCCTTAAAGAAATGGTTCAACTCACTAAAATTGATGGCTGTGTGTGTGACACAGCACCACACAGGTAATTGGCAGGTTATTTAGGCATTGCAGAGTGGCTTTATGATACAACTTAAACCTGTATTGGATGCAATGGAAAGAATACCGTTTTATAGTTGAAAAGCTGATTTAAAAGTTGTATTTAAGCTTAAACACAATGGCAGGCATAGAAACACCAGGAGCCTGCTATCAGAGATGGCCACAGACTTCAAACAGCAAACTGTTACTTCCTGTTTGCTCCAATGCAGCTCTCAGCATTCAGCACTTCTGCAGAGCTAAAAACACAGTAGCATCCATGTACCCACTTGTACATAATGCATAGCTAATTTCATGTGCAAAATCCAAATCACTATTGCCACTTCTACTATGAAAAGGAAAAGAAGCAAAAGTCCATAGCCTGATCACAGCTAACACTGTCATAGCTGCATAAAAATTTTCGATTAGATGGGTTACATGCTGACAGATGCAATAATGCAAAGCTAACAGAAGTGTTTCATCTAATAAAAGCCAGTAGTGGATCTAAGGGTTTTGGCAATCAGACTGGCGAGTTGTGGAAAAAAATGCAGATCAGATTTGCTGGTAAAGCAAGATGTACAAAGTGCAAACAGTACTGATACTACATTCACAAGAACCAAATTCTGTAAAGGCTACATATATAAGCAAGTAAATTATTTGTGAAAAGAACTTACGTTGTTTGATAAGAAAAGATTACTTTTCTTAGTTAACACTGAAATACAAGCAATTTAAGTATGGCAGTTGAACAAAGTAAATTCTCTCTGAGCTTGAATAGCACATTAACTGCTATATGTTAAGAGTTATCACACTTAAGCATTGTGAGTTGGTACATATCCTTATTCAATTCCTTTTGCTTTCAATTCTGATCGAACACGCTGCAGATAATTAGGATCTGGGTAACCAAACCTAGGAGAAGAAGAAAAGAATTGTTTGGGCTATTTCTGCAATGAAGCACTCGACAGTTCTATAGCATCTTTTCATCAAAATCTTTTTAGAAATCTCTTTACCAATTTTATGCAGTTCTTGCCCTACCGAGAAAACAGACCCATATTGCCAGTCAGAGAAGTGATATAGACATGAAGCATGTCTATATCACTTTATATAGGCATGAAGCTACAAACTTAAGGAGCTACTGCATTTTTTGGGTCCAAATTGACACTAAGAACTTTATTTTCAAAGCTGCCTGGGGTCTCACTTCAACCTTTGGTATGGATGGGGCTGGCACGGTGTCCTGTGCTCTGACCCACTAGGCGCTGCACAACTCATGGTTCCTAGCATCTAAAAGGACATGACCATACATCTACTACAATCTCTCTTACTGCTGTTAGCTCTGTTAAGTAGAATTTCAAATCATGTTTTACCAAGTGCATGTGCCATCTTTACTGGGATCATAATGGACCAGCACCTCATGGTGCAGAACAGGAGGTAACAGGAGAGGCTTAGATCAGGAGTCCAACCTTAGGTGTCATCAAGAGCTTGTTGTCCTGTAGGTTCTAATCAAAGCAGTTATTAACTAAGTGCCTTACAAACTCATTGGTGCATGAGTGGCCTGAGGGGCAGCAGAACACTAAGTTCATCCTTGTTCCAACTGTCCAAATAGGTGAAGGTTGATTAATATCTGGCCTGCCTTGGCCAGAACAGGGATATACAGATATACTGTCCCGCAAAATGAAACAGCTTTAAACTCATGATGCTAACACAGTATGCACAAAGCTCTTTTCCTTCAAAAAGAAAAAGGGAGGAACAGCAGAGGGCATCACTCCTGCGAAAACCCGCCAGAGATGCAACACTCGTATCACATGTTTCATAGCGGTACCCGGAGAGTCCCGGTACCAGCCTCACGCCTTGAATATCCTCTTCCACACAGTGCCGAAATGGCTTGGGGCTGTATGTCCTGAACTTACCAGCCGGAAGAGCCAGCAACTAGGAAGCATGTTAAGGCAAGAAAAAGAAAAATGAATATAGATACGTGTGTGTATCTCTGTGTATCATCCGTGCATGTGTATGTATACACTTAACCCAAGCGCAGCTTAATCCTTTCCACCTCGCTCCAAGTTTATGTGCATGGTATGTCATATTTATAATACGTATCTGTGACTAATCTAATTGTTAGATTAACATAATCTTATTATTCCGAGTGCGTCTAGAGAATACTATTGCGAATCAAGATGAATATGTGTGTATATATTCCTCCTAGGATATATTTATTAGTTTACTGCTTTTATGCCAAACACAATCCAGAGGCTAGTACTAAGCACCAAATCTAAGCATATATATAAAAAATGTAATATTCTGAGTTAGTAGGGACCCACAAAGATCATCGAGTCCAACTTTTGGACCTACACAGGACATCCGCAGGAATCACATCATGTTTACATACTATCTAGTCTATATTGCACATTAGAGGGTGTATACGACATATTATGTACTATAGATACTTCACGTACCAGACGGGATATATTATTACATCGCATGCAACAATTAAGTTAGTACGTATCTTTTAACTTGCAGAAAGTTTAGACTTGTGAGTTACGACCCCGACAGCCCCGCAGGGAGCGCACACGCCGATTCCCTGTCCCCGCCGGCTGCCCTCACCCCGACCCGGCCCGGCCCGGCGCTCACCCTCGGGGCTGGCGAAGCAGACGAGGATGTGCCCGCTGTCGCTCCCGGTGTCGCTCCCGGCTCGCAGCTCGCACTCGCCGCCGCCCGAGCGCTTCTGGCTCTGGAAGTAGCAGAGCAGCTTCTTCCTGAGCGCGGGCGGCGGCTCGGCGGGGCCCCAGTCCCCTCGCACCAGCAGCGGGAAGGCGCACGGCCGCTGCCCCTCCATGGCAGCCCCGACGACTCCTCTCCCCGCTCCGTTATCACTTTTAACTCCCAGCATGCCGGGGCGTGGCTTTTCCCAGGAAGCACCTGCCTGTTGTGTCTCTGCTGCCGCCTCTCGCGATAGACTTGGCCCAGGCTGCCTTCTCAGCTCCCCAGGCACAGCTTCACACCCTTACGCTGCTCTCCCCCTAGAACACCCAAAGCACTCCCTTCACCTTATGAAATGCTCTCTCCGCCCCTGTGCCGGGGGCTGGCAGTCCGTCCTGCTGTTGTCCCAAGAGAGCTTCTTGCACCCGGTGTGCAAGAGGCCAATCCACACGGAGCCGAGGCATTTGATTCATCTACAGTTCTGCACAGAAAGGGGAGCTGGGTGACAAATCCCCACAGCCAGCATGGCGACTACCAAAACTTTTCACACTTTAGCAAAAAGAGGTATTCATGTTCATTGGCTACAAGTAACTTAGCTCCTTTATTAATTAGTATACTATCTACTATGGGTTAACGATTCTCTTACTTCTCATGCCAATTAGTTCACATCTCAGTCCTTCTCTGTCGGTGATTGATACGGGAACTGAGCCTGATTCATGCAAAGTCCGTTTTGCTGCACAGAACACGTCTTTTCATACTGGTACAAACTATAGCTTAGCAGTTACAAGAACTTTGGTTTCCAGGGTTATATGTTTTACATTTCTTAAAGGGATACTGATGACCGTCGTCTCGCTTAACCTCTTTAGTTAACCACTTATGCGTAAGGTAAACACAGTCTTGTCTTACTCTCTGTCTCAGCCTCCGCTAGGGGCGATTCAGCTTATCTCTCTTAATGTTTCACATTAACTGATAACAAAAGACCTCTGCAGCCCTCCGGCTCTGCAGCTCCTCCCTGAACTCCCACATTTCTTCTGGGTCGGTGGGTTGCTTGACTTGGTGGGATGTGAGCTGGTGGTCACGATCTCCCCTTGCTGGAATTACCTTAACCCAGTAAGCCCTTGTGGCCTGTAAATTATGCATTCATTTCGTTCACTATCAGTGGGAAATCCTTCTTCCCAAGCTTTGTTAACATCCCTCTAAGTCTCAAATCATTGAAACATGCTGAGCCCTAAACCTTAACAAGGCAATTCTACTAACAAGTAATTTGTCTTTCTAACACCTGGACACCAGTCAAAGCTTACTTGCTAGCTGCTATCTGTTTCATGGATGAAATCTCCTTTCTTGCTGATTAAACGTGAAAGTATACAAAGATCAAACATCAAAGTACATGGTTTCTTAAAAAAATTCTTACACATTCCACATTTTGTATAATTGCTGCCAGAGAAATAAGATCAAGGTGGAACAAACTGTGTTGGGGAGGTTTAGGTTGGATATTAGAAAAAGTTCTGCACCCGGAGGGTGGTTGTGCACTGAAAAGGCTCCCCAGGGAAGTGGTCACAGCACCAAGCCTGACAGCATTCAAGAAGCATTTGGACAATGCTCTCAGGCACATGGTGTGACTTTGGGGCTGTCCTGTGGAGGGCCAGGAGTTAGACTTAATGATCCTTGTGGGTCTCTTCCAATTCAGACTGTTCAATGATTCTTGGTCCCTTTGTATGCTCCTGCCTCCAGCCTTTGCCTTTCCCTTAGAATAAATCCATTTGGAAAAGCAGCATCTGTCCCTCATGGCCTCCAGAGAGCCCTGAGCTACAGGTTTCTGCTCCAGCCTTGATGCCCTCAGCACCTGTAATGCAAACACTGGTGAAAAAACACCTTGGTGTCCTCTGCAGTTTCTTGTGGCACTGGGGGAGCTGAGACCTGATGCCATACTGGCTCCTGGAGAGGATGGTCAGACTGGTACCAGGGACCCATCAGCTGCAATGAAGCACCTGGAGCCATCTCCTCTAGCTCCTGGCACACTGATGAATCACTGGCCATGGGTATTTGTTAGGGGGATTTAATAAGTTTATTCATTGTACAAGCAAAACTTAAGACTTTTGGCCCCCTCAGCCATATCTTGATTTCCAGCTCTAGGTGAAATTGATTTTGTGAAAAACAGAGTTCACTCTCCTGTTAAAATTTAAAAAAGTTTAATAAAGGACAATAGGGGACACCAATAAAGCAAAGAAACAGCGCTGGGTGCTTGGCCCTGAGCCAAGAAGCACACCTGTCATTGAGGGAGTCGTCTTAAATACTCTTTGTATTGCATCAGCCTTATGCATATTCAAACTTTTCTTAAAACTATTTTGCATGTTCCAAGAACTATTTTGCATGGCTCCTCCTTGGATCCGCCTTTTTAGAGCATGCGCTTTTTCGGCTGTGGTTTCTTCCAGTTGTGGTTATCTTCTCCCAGTTTGGGCTTGGGTCCGTAATTCTTGCATCTGGTTATAGGCTGATAGTCAGGTATCAGTGGCAGGTCTTCTTTTTGGGTGTTATCCGGTCAAGCAGGTAGTGTGGTTAGTAAAGGAAAGTCCTTCTAAACTACTTTTATTAGTTTTTACTACAATACCGAAATCTAGTTCATAACAGAAATTAAAACATTGGTTATATACCTCTATCTTTATGACAAGACTACTTCTGTAAAAAGAATAAAACCATACACACAATGAATATCTACGAAAAGCCAACACTATATTAGTATGTATTTATAACAATTTCAACACACTTGATTTTGACAACAATTTGCAGTGGTTAGAAAACTGACATAGTGAAAAGCAAAAAAGCCCAAAGGGAGAAGTTCCAGCACTGTCACAGAGGGAGTGATGGGGTGGGTACAAATGAACAACCCAAGGTTTATGGCTCTATTGAGATATGTGACTTGCAGATCCGTGTTGTTTCACACCACCTTCCCTAAAAAAGGTGTCCCTTGGCCACAAGTTACCCTACAGTCTTTATTGCTCATATGGACACACCGACCCACGATAAAACTTTAACAGTAACCTAACTAACTATGTAAAGAAAGCGTTGGAAGATATTTTTCTTATTCATGCAACCAAATAAGTCAAACCCAGTATGTTCAGAGGAGCCAAGGGCTTTTCAAAGTTGGAGGTGTTGCAAAGCAGCAGGGTTATTGTATAAAAATCAAGTCAATCTGTATCTGTAATGTCAAGGTCATTGGAGTCCACTGACTGAAAACCAATGCAAAATGTTTGAAGAAGTTTAGACAAACACAAGTCATTAAGTACAAGTGGTTCATTTATTGAAAACTGCTCTATCATAATACATTATGAGATTATCACAGAGTGTAAGAAGGCATCAGAAAAGTGACACTGAATGGTCCATGGCTGCATTATCCCTTCTAATTCCCCACCAGCAATTGGGAAGGTACTAAGGCTGTATGGACAATCTGATACAACACAAAGGCTTACTATGTAATCTAAAAGAGGTTTGCAGTACAGGATTATACTGGAATGTTAATACCCTCAGCTGCTCCAAGTGTAAACTAGTGTCAGGGGGATCAGAAGGTATCAGAGATTGCTTGAATGGAAACAGAAATTAATTAATTTGACACAACTCTTCATTATTTTCGTTGTGTGTTTTGTCATAGGTGTTTCCATCCTACGAAAAGGCTGAAAGAAGTGCACATTGTGGCTGCAATCAAAATACTTATCTAGTGAAAGTGATAAGGTATTCAGGGTAAGCTTGAATGTCATTAAAAATTATGAACATGGATGGATGGCTCACGTTATCAGTTGAACTATCATACAGATCCACAGAGTTGTTAGCATCTTTTGATGCTGGAGTAATTGATCCTTTTGTCCCCTGACAATATTTTCCAACAAGGACTCGAGCCAAGTACATGTACTTCTTCCCATCCACATCTGGTTTAGAGTAGGTGTCATGGGCAGAATAGTTGGCGTTTACAGCAAAGTACGTTCCGTTTCCAAAGTTTGCAGCTGCAGTCAGAAAAACAAATGTTTGTGAATGTTTCAGTGGCAGCAATTCCTTATCTGTCACCTTCAGAGCCTATGAATGTCTGGACAACTCTGCTTTTTATGTGCAATAGGGAGATAGAACAAAATTAATAATTTTGCATACAAGGCAGGACTATACAGATGGCATGGCATATCAGTCCTAGCCTTATTCAGGAAAACAAGAGTTGTTTTGAAAGTTACATTACCGTGCATTCCAGCATAGCTCCGGTTAAATCCCTTGTCATTAATAAAGGCTAATGACTCCTTACTCGTCCCATGAAACAGAAGCCTCTCATTGTTTCTGCTGCCATTTTTTTTATCCATTTCACACTTTTTTATTTGGTAGTTCTTCCAAAGATATGTGTTCTGTATCCTTTCAATCTGTGAATTTTGAAAGTAAGACAGAAAGAAAGAAAATGGGTAGGTTGTTGTAATGAAAAAAATTAGCACATCAATCATTTAATGTGCTTCCAATATTCCCCTCCTAGTTCCAATGCACATATACCAGATAATGAATTAAGTTAGTCAATTCCTTCCAAACTTTGGCAAGGCAGATAGCGAACCCAACCCAAACCACGAGACAAACACTCCCTGGGAAACAAGACAGGAGCATTTTGCAGGTTTCTGGGCTGTAGATGCCAGTTGGGCCTGCACAGCACAGAAGGCTTATGTGGGCAAAAGATGTGCTCTGCTACAGCAAAAACCATTCCAAGGAAGAGCACTCTCCCCTGGAGCTGAAGAAGTGGCTGCTTAAGAGCTGCTCCTTAATAAATACCTCAACTGCAACAATAAACTGATTAACACTGATTAAAGTTAGTGACAGCCAGAAAGACTAGTCCAACTTCAGAAATCCCAGGGGAATTTCTTCTTCTGTTGTTGTTGTTAGTATCCTTCATCACTTGCCATCGAGGTATTTATGCTCAGAAGTGACAGCTTGCTTTTACCTTTTCAATTTTGAATGACTGACAAGTCTGCAGAAATTTTTTTTGCACATCTTTATACTCTCTTGATTCTGGTCTTACTTCCACTATTTTGAGAAGCTCATTTTCCATAGCGTCCCATGTTGGAGGGAGCACTGTTGACTTTTGGTCTGCAGAAAAAAACCACAATCAATCATACTCACCCAAAACCCCTGCTTAAAGTTAAATATGCCCTGCTACAAATCCTTCTTCATACATCTTGCTTATGGATGAGTCAGAAAGAGGTATCTCCTTACATGGTAAAGGACCAGTAGTAAATGGGAGAGGGTACATCTCAAGAAGTGAGCCAAGGTCTAGAATGCCAAGTGCTACAAGAAAATTATTGCTAGTAAGCCTGTTGAGAATGTCAGAACACATTTGACACTTTTCAAAATATTTTAAATAGCTGCAAGGTTCTTTTACTTTTATCTCCCAATTCAGTCCCTTTCTGCATTCTCCAGAAAAGCACCTGCACAAAGCTCCTAACAATACTTTGAATATTCTCACCATTGCTTTCTCCTTTCTCTTGCTGGATACAACCAGGTTTTCACACGGGAACGTCAGTCTATCAAGATGTTTTTACTTACCTTCAGATTTATCAACACGTAAAATGGATGTCTGTTTTCCTCGGCCATCCATAATGTGCTTACATTCCATATCCACTGTGTATTTTAGCTCACCAATGGTGATTTCAAAAATATCCTGCTTTTCCTTGTAAGCATTTTCCAACTCCATATTTATGAGACTGTTGAAGGGCACATAAGAATCGTTTTCAAAGTATTTCCATTCAATTGACTTTTGTAACAATTTTGCCTGGGTCTCTTTCTCTTTAGCAACTTTTACCCTGAGGATCATTTTCTGAACAGCTGCATAAGCCTTCCAGACATCTTTTGTAACCCCTGAAATTTCAATGGAGTTATTCTTCAGACAAAAGACTATTTTTAATTTCTTTTGAAGGTCATCCAGTTCTTCCTTCTCTTCTTCACTGAAATACGAGACAGAGTCATCTACAATTTCTGTTTGAGATTGTTCTTTTGAAATTTCATTTCTCAGCCAGTTTTCAGCTGCTTCCACTTCTATTTTATTTTCACCACAAATCTGCACAACAGCCAGGTCAATTTTCTTTTCCAAAACCACTTTGATTTTTTCCTTTGGGGAACGTTTCTCAGAGCCAAAGAATGCTACATTGAAACATATAAATATTGTAATTAATAGTACTCTTTTTTAGCTGGTGCTAAACAGATTGATCTATAACCTGTACTTAAGTGACATCTACTTACATCCAACCTTGTCAAATTTCTTGGAAAACCACAATTTGATTTGTGTTATAGTAGACTTTTCTCTTTTCTGCAGGCTTGCTTGGAACACACTCATGAGATGTGGCTGAAAGATGACAACTTTAACACTTTTCACAGACGGAGCAGAATTCCTTCTTGCAAAGTCAGTTACTGCATCTATCATGTTGTCAGCTACCTCAGCTGGATTGCGGCCTGCCTCTCCTGAAAAAGTGGCAGATATTTTGCTCTAAAAAGTGTTAATAACTGTTACAGATGACTAAAACATCTTTGAAAGAACAGATATGAACATACCTACAATCACCTGGATCATAAACAGGTCAGGAATAATGTCAGGCTGGCAATTAGGAAAGGTTTCTATCTAACAGGAAGAGAAAGTTGGGGACCAGCTTTTCAGCAAGGGAAAAATGGAAGTTTCTTTTTGCAGACATGGCAACCAGTCAGGTTATGATGTAGATGACATGGCTTGGGTAACTAATAGGCCACAGGCCTGCTGCTCAGTGGCCCAGTAGCCAATTCCTCACTCAAAATTCAAGTCTAGTTTTATTCATGCAAGAATAAACCCACATGCATGGGGTGCAGCTCTGGATTCTCCAACTCCAGGGATTCCTACCAAACTAACTGAAAACAACAAGAGAAGAAAAAGGGACAATCTGGCCTTTTTGACAAGTTTGTGTTCCATCCATATCAATGTACAGCTGCTGGCCAGAGTGGCATCATCTACTAATTTCAGCAATGGAAAAGTAGTTTCCTGGCTATTCTCTGATGAGCTGCCCACACATACCAGGCTGCAGGTTCTTCAGGAAGCACAGACATACCTTTGAATCCCTGTTAGCAAGGAATGCTCGCCCTGGAACACTCATGCTCTTTATGTACTAGATCACTGCAAGGAGTGAAGCTTTCTAGCTTTCATAAGCCTCTAATAACACTTTTAAAGACTGCAGTTTCCAAATATATTTTCACCAAATAATAACCTCTCCAGATAAATCAAACTTATCACTTGAGCCCTGAGATCAGCAGAATCACATGCACTGAACCCTTTCCAGAAAAGGGAGACACAGACCTGTTCCAATTGCTGGGAAGGCGACAGAGGTGTACTTCTGTAGTTCACACAACTTGAGCACCTGGGAGACCAGCCACTTGATATCATTTTGGGCAACAAAATGAATTATTTTTTTGCATGGCAGGTTTCCTGCCTGGGTGATGATATAATTGCTGCTACCTAGCTGGGCTGAAACATAAATAGGAGAAAATAATCAACAATTATCCACAATATAGATGTGTGCTGGTCCTCATTAGGAAATAAGAAATGGTGACAAATATGCCCCAGGATAAGCTTCATGTCTCCTTCCATAAAGTGAGCAACCCCCTTGCTCAATTTTCACTTTCAAGGCACAAGAACTTAATTCGTGTCTGTAAAATATTTGCCTCCGTTGTCAAATAAATTTAGTGTGTGCCTTTATTTGTCAGGTTTGCTCAGTAAACTCAAGACAACTTCATGCAGACTGGCACTCGGTCTTCACACACACACAAATATACCATCTACCCCATCTAGCCCAAATTACTCTTGGTCTGTGCAAAAGAAGCTTGTTTACCTCTGATCTCTTCCACATAATTATTTTCCTTTGGTTGGTCTTCCAAGCTGACCTCCACACCTGTGTATTTCCCACTTCCCTTATATTCTGGGGTTTTAAACCACATACTCATCCATCTTTACTCCTCTTTCATTATACTTGCTGTTCACTAGCTGAATTTGGCCTACAAATAAATGCCTCTTCTGAGGCAGGAACCCAGCTTCACACTAACAACAAGTAGTCACCCAAAGGATGTGCTAGTGAGTTACTAGTTAGGCCAACAGCAAACATTTTCTCACTGAGAAATAACAGAAGGAGTTGCAGTTACACAGTTGTTTCCAGTGAGAGATGGCTTCTCTATCAATATTTTTGTCAACATCACCCCTTGCTCATGGCTCTGTTTGATGCTGACTCTGTTTTTATCATGGAAATCTTTATTGGAATAAGAAGATGTAATAACGGATAGATTTAGATCTTCATGTATGCTTAGAAGCTGTCTCCCCTTGAAGATTTTCTTTTCTTTTCCTCATTAGATGTTTTACAAATACCACATTAACTGATTAAAAACTAGCTGCTGTAACACAGTGCATAATACAGATGGAACTACTGTGGTCAGTACTGAGAAAGTATTCCAGGAGATTCCCTGCTATGCATTAACACCTTTGGAAAGGTCAGAAATGTTGTACCATACCTTGTACAGTACATTCGTCTTCAACTGCTTTTCCAGCACCATTCAGAATTGCTCTGGAGACACCTTAGAAGAGAAGAGGAACATGAATCCACTGTCACTACTGTTTCTGCTTCTGTAAAGTCCCATCTGAGGCAGAACTGTATGCCTCATCACATCTAAAATCTCAATTCTGATAACATTACAGATTATAAATGAAGAACATTGCAGCCAAAATTTTGGCCTTATATGATTTTTAATTCAAATTGATGTTTGAAGTACCTAACAAGCTCCACTAAGGTCCAAACCTCATGGAGGTTGTTCTTCTCCTTTAGTCCAAGAAGTGTTCTATAAAAAGATTCTATATTCAAAGAAAATGATTCATTTCCCCTTCTGCAAGAGAGTCTTAAACATGCCATTCTGTGACACAGATCAACAAGAGAATAAAGTTTCAGACACTTCCTAATTGAACTTTTGTACCCTAAGAAGCAAAACAGAAACTACACTGTGAAACAAATCAAAGAGTTTAAGGCATTGAATACTTCCTCCTCTTCTTTCCCAGCCCTTCCGAGCACACATACTTTTTTCATACACAATATCAATTAAAATACCTGCTTTGAGGCTGAAGGTTTGGTTTGTTATGTTTACAATGACATCTCCCTCCTCCTTGGTAATATCACCTTCTGCCACCCGGAACACGACGGAGCCAATTGTCACTTCAAGCACATTATGTTCTGAGGTTGAAGAGACAGCAGAAAAAGCTGCAAGGAAAGAAATACAGACCCTGAGCAGAAAGGAGTGATGATGTAAAAGTTGAGGAACTTTTTCATGGGTGCAATGCCTACAGAGACACAGCTACAGACTCAGCCTGTGAAGAGGATTGCCTGCCATGCTATCTGAAAATCATTCCTTCTCACAGGAGTCTTTACTCAACCTGCACTCATTCCCATCATTTCTATTCATGATAGGATGGCAGGGAAAATGTGTTTTGCTGCACACCTGGTATGCAGACACTATTTAGTGACATTTTACCACATAAGTCTTTGTAAAACTCCAATGTAAGAGAGCAGAAAACTTTCCAAGTCTCACTCCTTTGCTCCTGTGTCTCACAGAGTTTCCAGGCAGGTTCTCTACTGCATGAAAAGGTGGAACTTTCTACCCATGTGTCATTTGTAAAATCATAATTAATTTTCAACATGTAATTCATTTTTTTACAGGCAGCAGTTCCATTAAGATGGATAACACCAAAGATATTTCGGTTTGGTTTTGCTATTTATCTGAACATGTGAAAGATTTAGGATTATTCCAAAGAGGCCACTTTAGCACACATAACCAGGAACTCTGCTGCTTTCCCAGGACAGAGGAGGACACTCACTTGTTCACAGTTTAATCTAGTGCTGCACAATAAAAGAAAAAACCTTGCTTATGCCATTGACACCTTATAGCTTCTGCTGTTCCAGTTTGTAGGGGCACTGTCCAGATAAGGAATCACACGTACACTTTTTTCCTTAGCATCTCTAACACACTTTCAGACGTAACAGACACTTGGCCTCAAAATACTGCCCTTACAGCAGCCACTCAGACTTTGGGAATGACATGCTCACCAAACAAGTACCTAAACATTTATAATGAATGCATTCCCTGGAAAATTTTAAAAAATGAAAAAAAATCAGTAGGCACACACCTTCTGTGAAACAAGCTTACCTGTGCTTTGGCTAGCCTCATCTAGAGAAGGTGTCTGCATTTTGAGAGTGGCAGATCTTCTTTCAAGTGCATCTGAAAATTCCTAGAGAAGGAAATTACAATCAACCCCTGTAGAAGACTTTACACAGAAGAAATAAAGGTTTGAAAAGCAAAGCTAAAAAAATGTTTAGAAAAAGGTAAATTACTTCATGTCATCTGCCACAATGCTGATGTCAAGGCCTGACACATGCTGTTCTCAGAGAGCAAGGCTGTTCGGTGTGAGCAGCACAGAGAATTACAAATAACTGAGTCAAAGCCCTAGTTACCATTCCACAGGGACACAGCAGCAGAAGGCATCCTTACACTGGGTGAATAGTTTAACTCAGCTCTTACAGGTGATGCCACCCTTCTCTATGCACAATAGCTCAGGCTTTCAGGCAGGAGCCTTCAAGTTTAGCCTTTCAAAATGTGTTACCTCTTGCACAAAGTACAGAAGACAACAGATCTAGAAACACTTATCTGGACATCAATTCACAGTGTGACTGCTCTCTTTCAGTGTGAAATGAGTAACTTGAGTGTGGATAGAGACAATTTATGCTAGTGTGACACTGAAGAAAAGGGGATGCAGAAGACTGATATGTTTCTACTGGAGAAGTTTACCAGCACAGCAATCCTAGCACAATTATTCCTCCTAAAAAGACATCAGCACTCCATTAAAACCACACCTCTTTTCCAAGGGTGTAGGCACTGATGCAGGAATTATAGCAGACTTGTCTGACCTATGGACTGAAGAATTAGGCAAATCATGAGATAAAGAGTAATTACACTTTTGGCTGTATTATTTCCAGGACATAGAAAAGGATAGGAAGGGAGCAGGATTGTACAGGATAGGTGGGTGACCATGAGGGGTAGAATCAAAAATAGAACTTTTAGTATAGACAAGAGAGAGTGTCAGTAAACCTTTTCTTTAGTATAAGAACAAGCACCTTATAGATTCTTTGAAGATCATCATATAGCCAAGTATCATGAGACAGACCCAAGTATACAAGCACATAATAGAGAGAGGAAAACACAGTAACTCACCTCAATATTAGCTGTGTCTTTTGGATGCAACAGAAAGTGAACTTCTTCAAGAGAATTTAGTCTGTTTTTACTACTGAATTCAAACACTTTGTCAAACAATAATTCAGCAACAACAGAACTTGGGAATCCTAAATTCCCTGTCCCAATTGCTGGAAAAGTAATGGATTTCAAAGATAGTTCATCAGCAATCTCCAGGCATTTTGTGATTGTGTTACCCAGGACCTGTAAAACACAATTATTTTTTCAGTTACTGTACATAATTTTTTCCCTACTATGTGCAGTGTAACGCTTTCCCTTTTAGCTGTCTCTTGGTATTAAAATGCAATTAATTGCATACACAAGGATTTCACAAGGAATTTATTAGTCAACAAGGGATCGGCCCCACAGTTAAAAAAGAACAGGTTAAACTCTCTCATCTTCTATGACACTGTCCCCCATTTCAAAGGAAAAGTGGCATTAAACATATTATAAATCCCAGACAAATTCAGGCAAATAAAAACCATTTTACCTTTGAAGATGAGTCCTTCTGGGACCACGTATGTAGGACAACATGAAGCACAACACTGCAATCTAGATTGTAACCTTTTGTTTTCAACACAGATCCTTCTTCAAGTTTTCTTCCTAGGCCTTCTTTTTTCAAGCCTGCCTGAAGCATTGGCCCTGCCTTGCTGAGCACAGCTTTAGCAAGTGGCCCTTTGTCAAGCTGGAGATCTTTGGGAACACTGATGACGACAACGGATGTCTGAAACACACACAAGCAAAAACTCCAGCTTGTAAGCATCAAATTTCATGTCAGTGTCATCCTCAAATGTCTGTTTCAGTGCTGCCTTGAGAGCACCTGGAAGCACCAGCCACTCTCCCAGAGCAGGGCATTTGTTTTAACCAACACTGAGTACCCTCTTTGCTTTTGCACTAGTACCACCCTCTCAGAATCAAGATTGCTGAAATGGTCAGTGCTGCCTGAAGATGGTTCCTGCCCAGCAAGGAAGGGTCAGGAGGGCTTGGAGCCCAGAAAGATTCCTGCTGACCACCATTGCTGTAATGTACCATGCTCCACAGGGATCTCTGGAGATACAGCAAAGCTGTCTAGACATTAATATGCTCAGTAGGGAGCCCTGTTTGAACAGGGAGGTTGGACTGGATGACCTCCAGTGGGCCCTTCCAACCTTAACTGTTCTGTAATTCTGTGATCTGCTTACCTCTGCATTAATAGATGACAAAATGCAGTGCTGCACAGCCATCTGTACCTACCATGTAAGACAGTAATAGCAATTCTTGTTATCAGCAGGGATAGCCAATTTCAGTAACATGTAAACATGCAACATTGCCAATTACAGGTGACGGTCTACAGCTGGTAGTTTATTGGTTTTGTGTTTGTTTTTAAAAAAGACACAAAACCATTTGATATTTCAATAGCAGATAATTTAGAACACTTACCTTAGCATCTTCAATTCTTCCCGTTTCCAGCAGGATGTTAAGGCCTTCCTCAGTTGTTATGAATGGGAAGTTCTTAAAATGCTGAGGAATTTTCCTCTTCCTAGATGGAGAAACTGTACTGGCCTGATGCAGTGACTTGGAGGAAGGTGAAGAATCTGAAAACACTTCTCTAAATGCGTTGCTGAAAGCCTGAATGCCATCCTGTGCAAAAGCCACAAGATGAACCTCCTTCAAGATGCTGTTCCCCTTGGATTCTTCCAGGGTCTCCTTGATGGAGGATACAATGGAACGTGTACACAGTTCCAGTGGGAAGGCAAAAATCCCTCCACTTACAGCAGGCAGAGCTATGGAACGACAATTGTACATTTCAGCTTGCTGTAGACATGTTTTCACTGTCTTTTTTAACAACAAAATGCACCTTTGTGATTCCTCGTTGCTCCACCTGGGCCCAACAGCATGAATGACATTCTTGCAGGGCAGTTTCCCGGCGCCTGTGATCACTGCACAGCCAGGCTGGAAATCCCCATGTGTCCTTACCAGCTCATCACACTCCTCTTGCAGTGCTGGGCCAGCTGCTCTTGACAGAGCACCAGCAAGGCCACCTGTGTGTTTTAGCTTTTCATTAGATGCATTCACCACAACATCAACAGGATAAGTGCACAAGTCAGCTTCATAAAGCGCTATCACAGTTTCACCCACGGTCACCTGCATATAGGGCTTGCCTCTCTTACTATGTTCTTTCTGTTCTTCCAGCTGCTCCTCTGGCTGCTCTTCCAATAGGACTAAACACTTGAACTCTTGTTTTGCATGGGGGGCCAAAAGGTGTACTTCCTCTTTCATATATTCCTTGACTCCTGGTGCTTTAATTTCCACACGTTTATAATAAAGGCCAGACAGAATTTGCTCAACTAAGCTGACTCCCTCCAGCACTTTTGCCCTCTGCCCACTCAAGGATATAACTCCAGAGTTTTTGTATGTGTTAAAGTCAACTTTCACACCTTTTTTATGTAAGCCAGCCCAATCATTGACCTTCTCTTTCTCAAAAAACTTTATGACTGCCATGGGCTTTTCTCCAATGACCCTTTGCACCTGTGTGTTTTCTTCTATAAAGTTGGAAACTTCCTCAAAGGCTTTTGCTACTGCTTGAGAAAGACCAGCAATCATGACCTCACTCTCTTTGTGAGTGACTGTTACAGCTTCCTCAGAGCAGTTTTCCTTGGTTAGCATCTGCCATTCCTCCATTTGGAGGATTGACTTATCCTCCAAAGTAATACTTCTGTAATCCAGTTCCTTCTTTATTTCTTCCTCTGCTTTTCGGAGATCTTCAGGAGCATTCCCTTTCAGGATGATATCTCCCCTACCAAGCTCATAAAAGGCTATAATTTGTTTTGACATAAACAGGCTCTGTGACAGAGTTTCATTATCAATATGCTCTAAAAACTGAAAAATGTAAGGGTGGATATTAATTGTTTTCTTTACCATTTTGTGTATATGATCGAGTATTTCTCCTTTTACTTTATAAACTTCCTCAGGCACTCCAGATAGGTTCACCCTCTTCTGCAAATAATCATAAGTTATTTGCAGGCCTTGGAACTCTGTACGAAATTTTTCTTCCAGACCACTGTACTGTAATATTCCATATTCCACTGGATTCACTGTCTCTACTTTCAGTTCAGTTCTTTGCTTTTCTCTTTCAATTTCTCTGGTGGCCTTTTGGATCAGAAGCTTCAGTTCTTGTTCAACCTTCTTCACAACTTCTTTTTCACCTACTAGAACATGTAAATCTTTGGAAATATGTGGGATCACCAGAACTTCATCATGGGGAAAGCTGTTTCCAATGGCTTCCCACACCTCTGTGCTTACTTGACATTTAATTGCTTCGTATTTTGATATGCTGTGTGAAAATGCTGTGGAAACTTTTTCCTTCCAAGTTTTGACCAATTGAGATACTGATCTCTTCCGCTCAGAAGAAATAGTTGAAGGATGCAAAGTAACTTTTGGGTCTGCACAGAGGGGTTCAGGCCACACTGGCACACAATTACACTTCACCATTTCATGATCTATTGCCTCAGTTAAGCTACTATTTCCCTGCAAATAATTCCAGATATAGGGATCCAGAGGCAATGTAATTGGATCTGGCTTCTTTATCTGCGGCCCTTCCTTTCCATATAGAGCTGTTTGCAGCGAGGCGTAGTAAGGATAGACAGAGATTGGTGTTTTGTTGAGTGAATGCTTCTTTGCCAGGATATTTGTTACATCTAAAACAAACAAACAACCCCCAAGTTATTCATGTCAGCACTTAAGATTTTCTCTTTTGTTTTGGGGTTTTTTCATTGTTTGGGGTTTTTTAAACATATTTTCTATCTAATAATGTTTGTTATTTTTAAGAACATTTTTAGATTAATTTCCTCCTCTTCCCAAACAGAAATAATTCCACATTTTTGAGGAATTACTTATTTTAAATGCCAAAAACTAAGTTGAAGAGAGACAGTCAAGCACAGCAGCATACTCCTTTGGGAGGAGCTGTGCACAAGCTCTGCCCCCACTTCTCTTATATGCCGTACTTGAAGTGCCCAGCTCAGTAGTTGTCTGGGCTATTACTCAGCAGTATCAAACACAGTTCCTCTATTTCCCAAAAAACCATCTCTTTCCTTCAACTTCCCTTCATCTCTCCCATTCACTGCAATGCCTCCAGCTTCTCCCTTGTCCTACACCTTCCACAGTCACTCATCTTTCTGTCACTGACTGGACAACCCACAGCACCTGCTCTCCAGCCAAAAAGCTGCCCAAGAAATTGTCCTGAGATGAGCCAGGCAGCACATGTTGCCACGGGCAGCTAGTGGTCATGGAAGTGACTAGGTGGGGGGAAGTCCCCTGTGCCCGTGGGGCTGTGCATTCTCCACCAAACTCAAACTGCAACCTGAACTCCATAAGGACCAAGGCCTGGGTGAAACAAACCGTCCAGAAAATTAAAAAATTCTATGCCTTATGCTCAGCTGGTCCAAAACTGAAGCTTGCACTCCAGTTAGCATGAGACATGCTGGCAAAGCACCAGATTTGCTGTTTCATAAGGGTAAAGGAGGAATTGATCTAGAAAATCCACATTTTGGTCCTTCAATTAGAGATTCTCAAAGAAATAAGGGCTCTGCATTTCTGCATTACCTTTTTGGTCACCGAATGTAATAATAGCTGCATCTTCATCAGGCAGCTGTTGAACATCCACCACTTGTGCACCTCCACACCTCTTATTTTCAAAGTAGATAGTTATATAGTCACTGGGTGTGTTGGGTGGTATATTTTCAGCCCTAACACTTTTTGTTTGCTCAAGGCACCGTGCAGTAATGTGTTGTTCCATTGCTCTCTGGTTTTGATTAAACTTTTTAGCAAATTCCTCTGTATCTAGAAAGAGAAAGGAGAAGAAAAAAAGGAAAGATCAAACCTGGACCACTCTTTTCTACCATGATGTTAGCAGACTATCACTATGTGCACTGATCAAAGCACTGAATTACAAAATCAGCTCAGAGGTGCCCACAAAGTTACTTCTTTCCACATATTCAGTATCTGTCACTTAGTATTGCCCTCATGTTTGATCACAATCTGTTCTCAGACCAAGTACATCCTGCATTGCTTGTTTGAAGTTATTGTTTGGGTTTAGTCCTACCTGTTGTGTTTACTATCCAAACCAGAGCTAGCTCACTTTCTGACTTGCATTGGCCTCTATATCTTACAGATAGAGGTTATAGCACTAACTTTAGTAGAGTAAATCCTACTTTAAAAGGACACAATATCATATCCAACCTTAAAAATACTAAAGAATATAATCCCAGCCTAATCTCACTCACACACATGCATATAAACAAATAGCTAATAAGAAAGAGCTTCAACTCTGACTCCTCCTTACCAGTATTTCCGGTAAAAGTAACTACAGCAGCACATAACTCAGGTATCATTTCCACACTGAAGTCACCATCATCCTCTGACAAGCCGCTAACTTTTTCCACCAGCATAATTAACATGCAATCCTTTGTTGTCTCCTTCACATTTTCCAGCACAACTGAGGTGGAAAGCAGGGATTCTTCAGAGTTCTCTGCTTCACATGACTCCTGGAAAGTGTCCACTTGCCACGGCTTCACAACCAGATCAATTTTATTCAAGCGATGCTTCCTTTGCAAAACCTCTTGGGCATCTAGTCCCAAAGAAAAATAGAGATGTGATCTTCCCATCACAGCAGAGCAGCATGTTAAATAATAGCAATAATACACCACTTCTGCTTGGAGCAATGCTCACAAAGAGATCCTGCACCAGCAAAGGTCTGTTTTTAAAAGGGGGTTTTAGCAGTGTAACACCCATAACATACAATCATACCTTGCTCATCCTGAAAGGTGATGATCACTTCCTGATCCTTTTTGACACAGGACTCAATGGTCCCCCCACCAGACTTCCTTTTATTTTCAAAGTACATTTTCACACTCTTAACTTCTATTTCCTCCCCAGAGGCAGTGGTTACTACTATAACAGAATTCCTAGAGGTTGCTTTTTCTGCTTCCAATTTCTCACATGATTCTGAAATAAAAGATCACACCCTAATGCCTTAGGCAAAAGTTAAGAAAAAACCCAAGCTTCCTGTCTTATAAACTTTCATGCCACTTTTTGTTCAGATCACACTTAAGGTCAGGAAAAAAACAGGGTAAGAATCCCAAACAAGTTAAGCATATCACTCGTGGGAGTTGTTGTATCACCATGTGAGGAGGAAACAGTTCATCACCAGGTAAGGACAGCAGAAGTAAAAGCTACTAAAGCTTCCCAGTGCTCTTCTGCCTGCACACGCTCTCCATTCACAGTTCCAGCCATTGCTGTGGGTCACCCAGGGTCTATCCATGCTGGCTGCCACTGCCAGCACAGTGCCTACCTGGGGTACACAGCTCTCAACCTGCTCTGGCACAGCAAGGCTGGCAGCAGCTGGGAAAGTCTGGGTAGGGACAGCCTTAGCCAGAACAAAGGCCAGCATCCACTGCTGCCCCCCTAAGGAACTGACCTGTCTGAGGCAGCCAGTGAAGTGGGGGCTCTAAAGGGACCCATGGAAAGGAAAAAATATTTATTTCTTTTAGCCTGGGATCATAATTCCTACATAATTACCATATAATTACTACATTAGAGAAACAACACAAGCCACAAGGGTGACCAGGGCTCTACTGCAGCAGAAAGGTCCAGAAAACCAAAGCAGCAAGAATACAATGGTCACCACTGGATAAGTGACACGCTTACCCATCTTCTCCCGCTGAGTACACACAGAAGTTTCCTTATTCTAGTAGATGGGAAGAGACACCTGGGGTTCATTAACTAGAGACAAATGACAATGATTTCTCAGATACTGGGTACTTCAAAAAGAAGATGGACACATTCATGTACACCCAGGAGCCAACAGAGCTTGAGTTAAGTTTCATTTGAGACTGCCACAATCACAGACTTCCACAGATTCCTCTTTTTAAACCATATGGTGAACTGGTTACAGAAACACTCAGCTCAAGAAGCCTCAGGTATAATGTTAGCACACAGTCATGCTGCCCGAACCACCAGGAGCAGGTCCTGCCACGCACTACAGCACTGTCCTCTCACAAAAAGCTGCACTGAGCATGAGAAGTGCTGAGAACCTCCGCCCTGGGGAGGAAAGTGCCTTTGGAAACAGGCACTTCCTCTGTGTGGACGAGCCTCTGTCATGATCCGTTTTACTCAGCATGACTGCTCGACTTCCTAGTTTAGAACAAGAGGAAATGCAACTACGTTAGAAAACAAAAGACAATGGTAAGATCGACCAAACTGCTTTTCCAGCCTGCGCCCTTAGCCTTCACCTGCACACTCGCCCTGCTATGCACAAGCAGGTACTTTGCAGGCAGAGCTCGAGTGAGCTGTGTGTGTATCAGCCATGTGTGTATGGATTACTTCTGTGTGTACTGATAGCAGCATATCCATTAGCCGTGTATGTGGGAGTGTATCAGTTGTGACAGCGCGGTCGGTCTGTGCGGTGCCTGGGATGTGACTTCGCGGCTGCACCTTAGGAATTACACCGTGTTTGGGATTCGGAAAGTGAAAGGGAGAGCTGGGCAGGGGAATCAAAGCGCTAGAGCTCCGTTCGCCCGGCCCGGCCAAGCAGGCGGCTCCGCCTCCCTCCCCATGCCCGCCGCTCCGCCCGGGCTCCCCCGGCCGCTGCCTCGCCATCCCCGCAGCCCCGCGCCGCGCCTGCCGCAGCTCCTACCTGGCACCTCGGCCCCGCCTGCCGGCCCCGCCTCCTGCAAGGGAACCAGAGGAGAGCGGTCAGCCGCGCTCCCTCCCCCGGCCAGCCCCGCGCCCGCCTCGCCCGCGCCCCCTCACCTGCGCGGGGTCGCCGTCCGCGGGCAGGGCGGTGACCTGCAGCGACAGCCGCCCTCCGGACCCCCATTCGAGCTCGTGGATCGGCCGGCGCAGCACCCGCTGCCTCACTGCCAACACAACAGGCACCGCTCAGGGGGACGCGGCCGCTCCCCGCCCGTCTGACCGCGGGCATCGCCAGCAGCGTCCCCCCCGCCCCGGCCCGGCCCGGCGCTCACCCTCGGGGCTGGCGAAGCAGACGAGGATGTGCCCGCTGTCGCTCCCGGCTCGCAGCTCGCACTCGGCGCCGCCCGAGCGCTTCTGGCTCTGGAAGTAGCAGAGCAGCTTCTTCCTGAGCGCGGGCGGCGGCTCGGCGGGGCCCCAGTCCCCTCGCACCAGCAGCGGGAAGGCGCACGGCCGCTGCCCCTCCATGGCAGCCCCGACGACTCCTCTCCCCGCGGCTTTCGGTTTCGCTTCTCGGCGTGTGCCTGGTGCTCCGCCCAGTGCCGGGAACAGGCGGCCCCTGCGGGCCCATCGGGGCGGCCGGGGTCTCGGTCCCCGCCGTGCCTCCTCACAGCCTCTGACCGCCTCGGAGCCTCCGGGCTGCACAGCCCCTTGTGCCTCCTGAGAGTCGTACAAGAACCAGCTGTCACTGAGTTTTCAGCTCTTAGGCTTATAATGGTTAACCACTGGGTAACGCTCTCCCTGCCTTACCCTTTCGAATGAAGTCATGATGCAAAGTAAAATGACCATTTTCATCATTCTTTGCCAGAGATGTTTCCACAACCGGGGAAGGCTGCAATGAGTGTTTACCTCAGACCAACTTGTCAGCTAGCTGAGAACATTTCACCTGAGTACTCAGGGCTGTCCCTTGCAAAGGTTAGTTTTCAGCTATTTCATGCTGTATGTTTTACCCTTATGGCCAAATATAGGACACTAAAATAGCAGATAAATGAAGGTTTTTTTCCCATAACTTCACTGCGTATTGAGGAAATGGTTAAATAATCAACTGTCATTAAAAAAATATAAGCATCCAAATAAGCCTAGGTATCATCACACGCTCTGCTGAGCAACCCATGGAGACGCCTTTGTTTCTTGGTGGGTGACTGATTCATCTGTTATTTCCTAATGCACTGTTCTCCCCACAACTAGTGCAGGTACATGCTCTCCTTCCTTGTTGGAATCCTGAAAAAATTTATGAGTGTGATTGTGAATTGAGTACATTTAATCCTAAACTGTAGAGCTATGCAAATTGAGTACATTTAATCCTAAACTGTACAGCCATGATTAGAAAGTAAATGTCTGTACAGCTGGTTTTAGGATAAAGGCTTTGGGAGCTTTCCTTGACAGTCACCAGGACTCTGCTGAACAATTCAGCCTGCAAACTTTGGCACAGACAAAATGGGAACTGGTGAGTTACCCAATAGGGGTCTGACATCAGTGAACTGGCTTACCAGGACAGTGAAATGAGAGCCTGAAAGTGGCTGAGAAGATTTGATCTTGACAGCTGTCTTGGTCAGGGATAGACTTAATTTTCTTCTTAGTAGCTGGTACAGGGCTGTGTTGTGGATTTAGTATGAGAACAACGTTGACAACACGCTGGTAACTTAATTGTTGAAGAGTGTTTACCTCAAGTCAAGGACTTTTCAGTTTCCCAGATGCACAGGAAGCTGGGAAGGAGCATGGCCAGGACTGGTGACCCGAAGTGGCCAAAGGGATATTCCACACCACAGAGCATCGTGCTCAGTGTAGAAACTGGGGGGAGTCAGCTGAGGGGGATGATTGCTATTCAGTGACAGGCTGGGCATTGGTCAGTGGGTGGTGAACAACCATAGTGTGCATCACTTGCTTCTCGTGGGGTTTATTTCTCCACCCGTCTCTTTCTCATTACAATTATTGGTAATAGTATATCTCATTTTGTTTCAATTAACAAACTGTTCTTATCTCAATGCACAAGCCTTACCTTTCCAATTCTCTGGTGTTGGGGGTTGATGCAGTGCTAAGTAGCTGCTGGCTGGGGTGGGAACAAAATCACAGCTTGTTTCCACGTGCAGAAAAGCCCAGCCACTTAGAAACAACTGGAACGTTGGTATTTTACTGCACAGAAAAGGGGGGGGGGGGGGAGGAACACGGAATAGTGTAAAATGTTAAAACAAATACAGTAACACAAAACTGTGGCTGGAAAGACTACCCAACACACATAGAAACCAAACAGTGCCCACTACTACTAAACCTGAATGTCAAGCTGGCACTGCCTATTCCCAATGTGGGAATCATTTCAAAAACAAAATTTACAAAGTGAGGTGGCAGAGTCCAAATTGTCCCAAATCATGCTGTCGCAGGGAAGCTCCTAAATAATAATAATAAAAAAAAATACAGCTATATGTATTGCAAAAAAGAGAAAATCCCTGTACAGAAGAATGCAGAAATACGTGGTATTTTTATATTTTCTTTATTAGTTCTGCTCAATAACCTTAAAGAAATGGTTCAACTCACTAAAATTGATGGCTGTGTGTGTGACACAGCACCACACAGGTAATTGGCAGGTTATTTAGGCATTGCAGAGTGGCTTTATGATACAACTTAAACCTGTATTGGATGCAATGGAAAGAATACCGTTTTATAGTTGAAAAGCTGATTTAAAAGTTGTATTTAAGCTTAAACACAATGGCAGGCATAGAAACACCAGGAGCCTGCTATCAGAGATGGCCACAGACTTCAAACAGCAAACTGTTACTTCCTGTTTGCTCCAATGCAGCTCTCAGCATTCAGCACTTCTGCAGAGCTAAAAACACAGTAGCATCCATGTACCCACTTGTACATAATGCATAGCTAATTTCATGTGCAAAATCCAAATCACTATTGCCACTTCTACTATGAAAAGGAAAAGAAGCAAAAGTCCATAGCCTGATCACAGCTAACACTGTCATAGCAGCATAAAAATTTTCGATTAGATGGGTTACATGCTGACAGATGCAATAATGCAAAGCTAACAGAAGTGTTTCATCTAATAAAAGCCAGTAGTGGATCTAAGGGTTTTGGCAATCAGACTGGCGAGTTGTGGAAAAAAATGCAGATCAGATTTGCTGGTAAAGCAAGATGTACAAAGTGCAAACAGTACTGATACTACATTCACAAGAACCAAATTCTGTAAAGGCTACATATATAAGCAAGTAAATTATTTGTGAAAAGAACTTACGTTGTTTGATAAGAAAAGATTACTTTTCTTAGTTAACACTGAAATACAAGCAATTTAAGTATGGCAGTTGAACAAAGTAAATTCTCTCTGAGCTTGAATAGCACATTAACTGCTATATGTTAAGAGTTATCACACTTAAGCATTGTGAGTTGGTACATATCCTTATTCAATTCCTTTTGCTTTCAATTCTGATCGAACGCGCTGCAGATAATTAGGATCTGGGTAACCAAACCTAGGAGAAGAAGAAAAGAATTGTTTGGGCTATTTCTGCAATGAAGCACTCGACAGTTCTATAGCATCTTTTCATCAAAATCTTTTTAGAAATCTCTTTACCAATTTTATGCAGTTCTTGCCCTACCGAGAAAACAGACCCATATTGCCAGTCAGAGAAGTGATATAGACATGAAGCATGTCTATATCACTTTATATAGGCATGAAGCTACAAACTTAAGGAGCTACTGCATTTTTTGGGTCCAAATTGACACTAAGAACTTTATTTTCAAAGCTGCCTGGGGTCTCACTTCAACCTTTGGTATGGATGGGGCTGGCACAGTGTCCTGTGCTCTGACCCACTAGGCGCTGCACAACTCATGGTTCCTAGCATCTAAAAGGACATGACCATACATCTACTACAATCTCTCTTACTGCTGTTAGCTCTGTTAAGTAGAATTTCAAATCATGTTTTACCAAGTGCATGTGCCATCTTTACTGGGATCATAATGGACCAGCACCTCATGGTGCAGAACAGGAGGTAACAGGAGAGGCTTAGATCAGGAGTCCAACCTTAGGTGTCATCAAGAGCTTGTTGTCCTGTAGGTTCTAATCAAAGCAGTTATTAACTAAGTGCCTTACAAACTCATTGGTGCATGAGTGGCCTGAGGGGCAACAGAACACTAAGTTCATCCTTGTTCCAACTGTCCAAATAGGTGAAGGTTGATTAATATGTGGATCAATAGGGCATTGCACAATCACTCTGTTAGTGACAAAATCTGAAAGCTCTAAATGTTGAAAATATTCAAGCCAGCCTTCCTGACACATCTAAGTAGCAATAATACCACATCAACAGAAGACTACTTACTGGGTAGGTCCTCCGCTTGTGGCAGTTTTGTGGTGAATATCATTCCATGTGATAACATTTTGTTCACCAGTAGTACGTGACTGCCCGACTGTGAAAATCAATTTTTGGTTAAAGGCCCTTCTGAGGAGCTGCAGAATTTCTTGCCCTTCCTCATTGTCAGGTAAATACGCTCTTCGGCGAGTTGACCTGTAATGCTGCCCTGGGTTTGGATGGCTGCTCTGTTTTGTAGAAAAACAAAACAAAACAAAACCACATTCTGTATCAAAAATTATTCAGAAGGACATAGCATGACTGATGACTGATTTTGGGGAGTTTTTTTCTCTTTAGTTACTTCTTTCATATAAGATTCATTCACACTTTCTTGTCATCACTCTTGCATCCATTGTTATTTTTAAATTTGTTTCTCCCTCTCTTTTCTCTCCCAAATGCATGGCACCACACCCATGACTTTTTAATTTACTCCATTCTCAGTCCTTGTCATAAATCCAAGCACATAACAAAAGATTCCTCACCTGGAAAGCTCTCACCAAGCCCGCCCACTATTTATTTTTGTCCACTGGTGTCCACAGCAAAGAGAACGCCACAGAAATTTGCATTATACTTGCAAAACTTTTCTTATATGATATCACTGCATAGATATCAGTTCAGCTATTCGAAATGTACAAATTAAAGACAGGTACCTCTGTTCTGGTGCATATCAATTGGAGGGCTGACAATCTGACCACTTCATTCCTACTATATTGCTTAATCACATCCAAAAATATTGAATTAAATACTTGCAGATTTGTACAAAACAAAGAAATCTCTTGCCTGGACATACATTAAGATAATGGGAAAACAGTTAATTTTATATTCAATCTTGGTTTTGTTGTGGGAAAAATATCTTTGAGAAATATTTAAATATACTTACAGTTTGAATACCAGCTTTCATGTAATAGTCAATTTGAATAGTGCCACAATTGGGATAACCAGGAAGCGAGGAAGACACTGTTGTAGTTGACATTCTTCCCTCTGGTTGGTTTCCTCTCAGGACTCCACAGACGGTATTACAAATAGGACAAGCTTGTTTATAAGCCATGGCTTTGTCAATGCAACTTTTGCAAAATGCATGCTTGCACTTTTCTAGTGTTTCTTTATTTTTAATTCTCTCCCTGCAAATCGGACACTCATCTTCTTCTTTTTCTTCTGTCTTTGCCTGAGTCTGTCCTTCAGAAGAAAGATTATTCTTTTGCTTGACATTGGATTTCTTCTTAGATGCTCCTGTAGTTTCTTGAAAGCTGAGGTCAGAGGACAGTGGTCTCTTATTTTTAGTTTGTGTTGAGTCTTCAATGTTAAGAAGGTCCATCATGTGCTTTTCAGCAGCATAAAGATGGTCTGGTAAACCACTTATGATTAACTTATCTCCATTCTTCTTAAGTTTTACATGAAGATCTTCCAATTGTTTTCCATTAAGTAGCATATATATAGTTTCCTTCTGATCTTCTGAAAGCTTCAGGGTGATGATTTTTTCTCTTAACATTGCAGAGGCACTCTGAAATGCATTGATGAAACTTTCAGTAGCATGTGATGACATATCAGAAGTTTTGAACTTAGGCCTAAATCTTATGACCTTCTGGCCATATGAATTTTCTTTTATTTCTATCAGTGTATCAAATTTGTCATTAATGTCTTCAATTTCTTTGCTTAATATGGTTTCCAACAATTTAAACACAGAGGCATCAACTTCAATTCCATTCCTGTATTTGTACTGTTCAGATGATATTTTCATATTCTTTTCAGTTTGGCTGTTCTCACCTTCCTCTGCCAGAAATTTTTTGGCAGCTAAAATCGCACTCAGTGGACCACGGAGTAGCAACTGACTCCCTTCCTCTTTAACAAGGAGATTTCTAAACCTTTCATGTAATTTCATTATTGTCTCCTTTAGTGTGTAACTGTTTGTTATGGGAACCTTTTCCTGTGTCAGATCTTTTGTAGTTTCCTGAAAAGTTTTGATAAAAAAATCTCTAGCTTTTTGTAACAATGCAGGATTTTTATCAGAAGATATGTATATGAATGTGCTACCCTCGTAATGACCTTTAATTCTTATACATGCTCCAAACCTTTCATGTAGTTCTTCGATTTCTTTTTTGCAGGTATGACTAAAATACTCGTAGAGAGCTGTCACAACTGTAAACTCATTCATTTCTTCAGTATTCAGACTATTTTCATCTTTCAAACCAGTCTTACATTCTGAATGTGAAAAATTATGGCTTGGGTCTTTGCCTGCAAGGATATCCTCAAAGTAGTGATAAACTTTTTCAATATCTGTAAAATCTCCTGTCAATTTCTCAGAGCCATCCATGCCAGGGTTTCCTTCTCTCTTTAAGTTTGGACACATAATGGTAATTTTCTCCCTTTGGTCTTCAGTGAACATACTGGTATTCAAAGTAGCAGATACTGTAAGGAATATCTAAAGAAAAGACAAGAATATATAAGCATTAGTTCTTTCTAAGGTTCTCTGCTTGCTGCTTCTATATTTTGAGCAAGGAGAAGCTCTGTCCATCCCAGGAGTGCCAGATTACTAGAAACAAGTTTGCACACAGTATTTCTTTTGTGTCTTGTACACTGACATTACAAACAGGTGAGTAACACAATCTGCTCCTAAGTCAGCAGCAAAAATGAAATGTGTTAATGTCACCAGCACTTGCAGGAGCAATGACTGTGACCCTGTGACTCTGCTACTTAGGCTGAGACTGTGACCAGCACTCTCTGCTCCCAACCTCTGACAACAGGGTTAGCATAACTAATGGCATTTTACAGGGCTAACAGGCAACATCTGTGGCTGAGCTCATTGTTTTAGGCCCTTTTCACATCATTTTCAGGCTCTTAAAGTCCTGCCGGACCACAACTGTGGCTGGACAGTGAAACCCACAGACCCTTTGGTGGCCAGGGAGACCTCCACATGTTCACTTCTCTACTTTGCACAGACAGAAGGATAGGGAAATTTGCAATATAGTGGCATATATGCCAGGTAAACATACGTTAGCACATGCTATACCTCAAAAGCTACATCTGTGTTACCATGCAAAACAGGGTAAACCCTCTGAGCGTATCAGTGTCTTGGTAGAGCCACATCCACATCATGAAGCCTTATCCCACATCCCTCAAAACAGCTGATCTTTTCCGCCTAACTTTTAGTTATGCATAAGTTAGACACTTATGCAAAGTGTCTGAAATCACGTTTGCTGTGCTACATCACATCACAGCAGATTTTTAATGCTGAAATTGCCTCAAGGTGCAAACCATGTTGAAAGCGTGTTAGAGGTGGGAAGGATCCAAACCTCATACAATTCTTAAATTTGTGTAGGTGGGAAGGATCCAAATCTCATACAATTCTTCTACCTTGTGGGAGCAGCCCTTGGTGCGTACTACCCCCTGAAACCCATCAGGGTGCTGCTTTGGGGAAGAGGGGTTGGCACCGGCCAGAGTCAGGCTGGAAAACATGCTGCCTGTAAACATGTGTAGATTGACCTCTGATCCAGCACTCAAATGTCACTCCTGGCCCCCATTTTATTGACTTAGGTCATGTAACTGACATTTTTTCCGCATGATATGTTGCAGTGCAACATAAAGGACTCACGAAACTACAAGCAGGGCAGGTTGTGACACTGCTCTCCCTGATGTACCTTTTTGGTAAGGACTTCCTTGGCTGTGGCCCCATGGCCATTGCTGTCCCACTGCTCCTGCTGGGGCAGGGAAGGGCTGGCAGCGCAGTCATTGTAGCTGGCAGAGGCCTGCACTGTAGCCTGGGTCTTGCCCAGGTCCTCTTCTCCCGGCAGGATGATTATCTCCACGCATTTTCCACACAGTTCCAAGCTGTGCTTCGTGCGGGACTCCACATTCTTCCTATCTGTGGTAATTTCAGAATGACACAATCACAGAACTGTTATGGCTGGAAGGATCTCTGGAGATCATTCCATCCAATCCCAGTGCCAAGCCAGGGTCACCTGGAATGTCTCCAGAGCTGGAGACTCCACGACATTCCTGGCTAGCCTGTTCCAGTGCTCTGCTACACTCAACGTAAACAGATTTTTCCTCACGTTAAGGTGAAACTTCCGGTGTTTTAGTCTATGCCCTCTGCTCCTTGTCCTGTGGCTGCGCACCACCGCAAAGTCTGGCACGCCTTTGAGACATTTATACGCATTAACAAGATCCACTTTAAGTTTGGACACAGGCAGATAAAGCTGATAAAGTTACCTGACAACACGACGGTTGCCAGCTGCCCCAGACCCGCCTGTCCAGGGACGCAAAATGGTGCTCGGCGGCCATTTCCAGTCCCCTCACAGCTTCCCCCCGGGCCCGACGGGGCGAACCGCGGCCGCGGCCCGTACCTTGCTCCTGAAAGAACTCCACCCAGTAGGTGCCGGGCTCGGGACCTGCTCGCACGTTGCACTCGCCGCCCCCCGACCGCTTTCCCGACTGGAAGTACGCCTGGAGCTTGAGGATCGCCTTCTCTCCGGCGGCGGACGCGGGGCTGAGCCGCACCAGCAGTGGCACCGCCGCCATGATGCCGCTCCGCCGCCCGCTTTCGGTTTCCCTTCCCGCTGCGCCGCTCGCTTTCGCTTTCGTTTCCAGCTCCGCCGCCCGCGGTTCCCCGCCTCGGATCACGCTTCAACTCCGAGCGCTGAGGTGCCGCGCCCAGCCGGTTCATGGGGGGCATCCAGGTACCGGAGCGGGGCTGGGGGCGCAGGGGGCCAGGGCGGCGGCTCCCTCAGGGGCTCTGGGCGCGGCGGGAATTCCCGGCGGGGCTAAGGGGAGCAAAACAGCCCCGTGCTCTGGCCTGGCGCTCGGGAATAAGTGACTCTTCCCGGCCTCTCCCTCCCTCGAGTCAGCCGGAGCCAGAGGGAGCTGCGGGCAACTTCACCCTCAAGAGCTCCCGCAGCTCCGAGCAGCAGTTTGAAAACTAGAAAACTTCGTAGATGTTTGAAAAGCTGGTGCTGCCGGTTTGATTTGCAACAGATCGTTCCTGTAGGAAGGCAGCCTACTTACTTTGTTGCTTGTAACGTGTACTTTCTCTTTTCTGTTTTCTCCTTCTATTACAATAGAGTTACGTTTCAGATCTTCTCAAAGGGAAGCCCGCTTTAGGTAAGCCTCTCATTTAGCCATCTGCAGAGCGTGTACTTGTATGTGAGTTGAAAACTGCCAGCTACAGCCAGCAAATTGGAAAACAAAAGCCAAAAGCAACCTGAAATTAATAATTAATATGAAATAGACACGGCTATGAATCAATATTATTATTCATTACTTCAACAGGACTTGCTTGCATTTGTCTTTTAAAAGCAAGAGCTCAGAAGTGTTCTGATGAATCGGCATGTCTACTTTATGAGTGCAAAACGTCAGTTTCTTTATACAAGCAGAGAGCCCAGAGGAAAGTTTGATGAAACTCGCACAAATTGACTTAAACTAATTAGCATAACTGCTGAGTATAGTACTGCTGACATCTGCCAGGAGAGGGCTGTATAGCCATAGTGATAATGTAAAAACTGTTCCCTAAAAAAAAGTGGTTTAAAAAGCTTTTTTGAGTTCATACAAGGTTCCATACAAAGAAGGAACTTGCTTGTGGGCTTTAAGTGCAGACCAAATGAGAGTCACAGAATTAAAACTCAGCATATAAAATCTCTGTGGCACAGTTCAGTGAACTTTCTTGGGCTTTCTAAACCTCTGAAAAAGGGAGAGTGAAGATCAGACTGTATAAAAAATACTGTTTAGCAATTACAGTAGGATTAAGCTGAGAGCTATAAACAAGTCTGCTATATAGAAATAAATGTTTTGGTAGGAATATCTTCTATTTCACTTTATATTCTGTACCCTAGGGTCAAGCATGGTAATGGATGAGATCAATTTGATGATCTCCATCAGTCAAGATACCTATGAAGCTCTTAAGAGAAGAGACAAATGTCTAAATAATCTTGTTTCCAAAAAGTTTGCTTGTACGTTGGCCTTCAGAAAAGCAACAGAAAACACTGTTGAAGTATACAGAAAAAAAGTAAAGCATGGAATTGACATTTGTGTTTATAAGGATGATCTCACAAGACACAAGGTTGATGCTTTGGTGAATGCAGCCAATGAGTATCTTGACCATGGAGGAGGTCTCGCTCTTGCCCTTGTGAAAACTGGAGGGGAAGAAATAGAAGAGCAAAGCCATCTTTATATTCAAGAGAATGGAAAAGTCAGAGTTGGCAATATAGCAGTGACAGGTGGAGGGAAGCTTCCTTGTAAGAAAATTATTCATGCAGTTGGTCCAAGGTGGAATTCTTATGAAAAGGACGAATGTTGCTATCTACTTCATGAAGCTATTTTGCGTGTTCTGCGTTATGTTAGTGCACCAGGACAAACTTTAAAGTCTGTGGCTATCCCAGCAGTGAGTTCAGGTATCTATGGCTTCCCAGTTGATTTGTGTTCCCAAGTGATTGTAATGGCTGTAAAAGGCTTTGTTGAGGAAAGTCCACCAAGCTGTCTCAGAGAAATCCGCCTGGTGAACATTGAAGAGTCTACAGTTGCAGAAATAAAGAAGGCCTGTGAAAAGTTTCTAGGTGATACCAGTTCACTTCAGGACCCTGTGTCAGCTCCACCAAGCCAGCTTTCAACTTACCTCATACATGGAGGTGTTCGCATGCGCATCATAAAACAGCACCCTGAAGAGCTGAAGGTAAGTCTCTCCTGTAATTTGAGGAGCATGGTGTTGCCTCCGAGTCATAGCAGGATTTGGAGCCCAAGAACGCAGAACACATTTTGTATCAGTCCACTAAAGAGTTTTCTTCTCAGTTTGATGAGAATTTACACATGGTAAATAAATTATAGTAGCAAGGTGTTGTTTTTTTTCCTAAGTGAATATTGAACTTTAGAGTGTTTTTATTTCATTTTTGTATACATGCTGTTATAATAGGAAGCAGCTAAAGATTGGATGATTAATAATACATCTCTGTGTCAAGACTTGTCTTCTTCTTATATAGGAATTCACATTTTATCATGCACTCCCTAGAAGTATTCTCTTATTTTCTGCCTTGTTTTATTTCCTATAATTTATGTTCTGATAACTCAATTACTGGAATTCTTCAACAAACACTGAAATAGCTGAAAATAACTTACACAGATGATGTACACCTTACCTTTAAACAGGGCATTATTTAAATTTATTAACTTTTTGTTAGAAATTCTGATGCAAAATATATAAGCTTGTAAGGAATGAACTCAGTGGGGTTTAGTTATGAGGGTAAAATAGGAACGAGAGATCTCTAAAGATGGGCTTTCGAGCATGTGAGTTTATTGCGAAAGAGCGTGGGTGTGAGAGGCCTGCTGGGCTGCAAGACGCAGCCCAAAGCAGGCCAGAGAAAGAGAGAGAGAGAGAGAGAGCAAAAGAGAGCAGAAAGAAGAGAGCGATTTGCTGTTTACAATGCAATAAATCATCTTCTCTGTTGAATATTCTAATTCTCTTTAACCAATCTAAGACAAGCCACAAACCCTACAGCATTTACATACAACCTATAAGAATCATCACATTACCATACGGGGTCATATTTCAAACCTTAAAAAAACTGCTTTTTGGAATCTCTACCAGGCAGGCAGGGTCTGCTCTGACCTTTGGACTTGCCTAGGCAGAGGGCATTGTTCTATCAAGAAGGGGGATTACCTTCAGTCGGCTATACTATTGTTTCTTAGCTACTCTTAAGGCTTTCCTATTTCATCTTCCCCAACATAAACTCAGTCACAGGAATTCAACAGAGCTCATAGACTGCAAGGTGCATCACAGGAATGCTGCTTTGCTTTTAGCTTTAGCTTTGCCTTTAGCAAATACTATATCGTAAAAAAATTAACTTTTATTTTAAAGATGTATTTTAATTGAATAGGAAGTTTATTTTTTGATGTAAGAACAAAGGATTGCAAAGTTGACCTTGTAGGGAATTTTATTAACCAGTTCTACAGCACTGAAAGATGCTCATGCCCTGAAGAATGCGAGGAAAACATGTTCTTGTGTCTTTAGATAACATTCAACAATTAAGGTTAGAACAACTACCAGCATTCTGTAAACAAGTTTTTTGCATTTTCTGTCTTTGAAATACAGGACACCTACTTTGGGAACCTGCTTTTTCCACTGGGAACTGGAAACAATCATAGCTTTGCAGTTCCCTTACGTGTACTGACACCGCTGTTTTGGTGATGTGTCCTTGCTACCCTAAGGCTGGGATGACAGCCATATCCATAGTTCTCTCCTGCTCATTGATAATTGGCACGGGGGTCACTTGGATAGTGACTAATAATTCTGTTCAATACACTCTGATGACTGGAACAGCTTTGTGCATGCTGCTGGTTTCTGAACTGCCACTGCAAGGTGCATACTTTGATGTATTCCAGTGCTGCCTGTAGTAGTAAGTAGTGGGAAAATTCAAGCAGCTGATCTGTGGCAGTCAGGCCTTTTTACAGGAATTGTGCTGAGAAAGAATGCTCTCTACAGTAGCAAAGCTGGCAAATAGTCAGTTTGAGCTACACTGAAACTTGCACTCTTTCCTTGCAGAATACAGCTATTGTTAACCCTGTGAATGCGAAGGGTGAGCCTTCCTCTCAGTTTTCAAGCCGACTGCTGCAAAAAGGGGGTTTGGCTTTGAAGGAGGAACTTCAGCATCATCTTGGACAAGCAGCATATTCTAAGGAACCCATAATAACCAAAAGGCATAAGCTGTCCTGTGCGTCTGTACTGCATGTGGTATTGCGATACGAGCATCCAGCATTACAGTGTGAGGTGATGATCACTTACTTTGGATTTTAATGGATTTTCATGTTGGGTGATGTAAGGACTGAAACATTTTGTTTTTCCTGCAGGAGTTAAATGATGCAGTCAAAAGATGCCTGGGTTACTTTCAGGACCGCTCATCTGTCTCAGTTTCTTTTCCAGTAAATTGGTCACTGGTGCTGCCTATTGACATAGTGGCAGAGATCATGATTGAAGCAGTTTTAAATTTTGCTAGGGCAAACCCTATGAAGAAGAGAGAAGTGCAGTTTGTCGTTTGCCCGGATGACCCTGATGCCTACAAGGTAACAAATTTGTTGTTAACTACCCCTAAGGAAAACACAAAACTGTAAAAATATTTTCATAGATGACTAAAAATGAAGCTAGTCTATTCTGTACTAACGACTGTGAGCAGCAGGTCCCTTAATGAAACTATTGCTCTCATTAAAAGATACTTAATCTTTGCAAATACGTATTTTCTCTTCACCAAACTAGAAGTCTTCACCCTGTAGTCTGATAAAAAGGGGAGAGAACTTTAAAATTCTCATGTCTGTCAGTGAATGTATAAGAAATAATCTACTTTTAACTCATTGAGGAAGAAACATTCCTCCTCAGGAAATATTTTTAGTCAGTTTTGGTTTTCTGTATGGAGCTCCTAAGACAAAACATTATCAGTAGATTATATGAGCTAACATAATAAAAGGCTTTCAAATAGACAAGCAGGAGAATAGCCTGGATTTTAAAACTGACTAGGAATTCATCAGCATTAAACTGCAAGTATTGAACACCTTTATCTGATGTGATTGCATGAGTTCCAGATATGCCACAACCACAAGGAGCTGGCAAAGGTGCCATTCAGTGTGTAAGGTGTGTTTCCTTAGGAGTTGCAGAAGAATGCATTTGATGTTGTCAGGAGTAACGTTTTGGGAAAAGCTGACTAATGCCGGCATTAATAATTTCAGAGTTGGGGGTGTGGGTGTAAACTGCTTGTCCAGAAGAGTTTTGAAGAGATGAATTGAGTGTTTGACAAAAGAGATTGCAAACTGCTCCTAAACTTTTATCTTTCAAGGTTCTCCAGAGAAAATTTTATTCAGCAGAATGCAAACTGGAAAACAGAAGTGATCCTTTGAGTAAGTAATGAACAGAAGGGCATTTCCAGTAAATGAGCACTCCAGATTTGAGAATCTGTAATCACATTCCTTTAAAAGAGAGAACTTAGTATTTACTATGTGTCTTGGGGGAGGAAGAGGCAAAAACACATGAGCACTTTGTCTTTTTACATTATTAGGAATAATAGGGCAGTCCCTTTTAAGATTTAAAACCATAACCGATTCTCATTGCCTAACTTGTTGGAAGTCATTTAGTGAAGGCAAATAAATTCTCCATATATGTATGTGTGAATCCTGGAAACCTTACCTCCTTGTAGCTAATCTCTTTTTTTGAGCATACCGGAAGAGTGGTGTACAGCTTGGATTACAAGTAGGAATTTGTGTCAGCACTTGAAAGCTCTTCACTGTTCCAATGCACTTGTATTTAAAAAAATATATCTTCCAGATACAGTGTCAGGCAGTCGAACTGCAAAAGAGACTGCAAGCAGTGAACCAGTGATTGAACTTAGAGGGAGCACACCTACAGCACTGGAAGCAGCAGAATCATGGCTCCAAAGTGTAATGCAAATTCAGGAAGGTCGTCATGCTGTTATTGAAAACAACTACATTTTTTATCTTGGTAAAAAGGAGTTTGCAGAACTCTCTCGAGGGCAACCTTCTAGTGTATGTGTGTCAGAAGAAGTGAGAGATGGACAAGCGAGACTGAAATTTCAGGGCCCTCCTGATGCTTTGATTGATGCAGTGCTTGCAACTGAAGAATTACTGCTTCGAATGCAAGAGAACACTATAGCTGAACAAGAGAAACTGCTCTGCTCAATGTGTATGTAAAGTAAATAGTGACTAATTAAGTGAATAAATGCCTAAACAAGGTCCAGTATGAAGCAGCATATATCTCTGTATTGCTGAGAGTGGACAGACATACATTCAGTTCATGCACACATACTGAGTATTGCTTTAATTACTGATATTCCTGTACTTTTATCATGTGAGCCTCTGGAAAACCATTTCCTAGCTGTCACTCACTTGGCAGTATTTCCACTAGGGCACAGTTTATACAGGGGCTGGCCATCATGTATATCCAGCTGTAGTGGAGCTTCCTCCAGGACACCTTCACTTTAAAGCGTGGCCACTGGAGATTTACAAAATTTGCACTTAATTAACACACACCTTTGCTGAGCTTTTTTGCTGGCTACAGCTGGACCACTGTTGCAGGACTCAGCAGTGGACTTGTTCTGCAGAATCCTTGGCTGTCATAAACAGTTGATACAACTAGTGGCATTACAAAAAGCCTGAGTGATCAATTTAATTCATGTTTGGATAGTCATTCAGTATAGATACCTTTATATGAAAGCTCAGCTGTGGACAGATGTAATGGAGACCATAAATTGCTTTTCTTTGGTTTCCTCTCCCTGGTTGCTTTATAATAAATGCAAAAAAATAGCATATATATATTTATATATATATATATACTAGTTCCTCTCAGTATTAGCCTCTGACATTACTTCAGAGAATACTTAACATTCTTTGTTCTTTACTAAACCACCAACAAAAGCAGTGGATCTGCCCCTCTTGCCTTTGCATCAGACATTACAATATATGAAAATTTTACTCCGTTACTCAAATCCAGGCCCACCAGAAGCAAGCCAGCTTTCACAAGGAGACTTTCACAAGACAAGTCCTGCTACCTACATCCAGATTTCACCAGTAGAATCACACCTCCAGGAGTTTAAAGACAGAGAGAAAGAGTTTGAAAAAGCTGGACTTCGCGTTCTCAGGGTAAAGTGGATATTCATGGAAAAACTGAATCTCGGCTCATATATTTGTATTAACATGTTTAATGTAAGCTTAAAAAAATCAGATGAACTATTTCAATGCATTGCTTTTAAAAATGAAGATCAAATCAGCCTTATCCTTGAAATAGATCCAATCTTTACTGAAGTGTATTTTAAACATAATGCAAATAATCACTCAAAAAGCAATTAAATTCTGAGAAGTCTTTTTAATTGTACTGTACATTCTCCCTCTTACTTCATGCTTCAAATGCCCCTTTATACTACTCTGGAGTATAATCTTTATACTACTCTAGAGTATATTCTTCAAATGCCCCTTTATACTACTCTAGAGTATATTCTCTAGAGAAATATGAGATTGGTAAGGTAAATTAAGTACAGTATTCCAAGACAATAATGCAGTGCCTGTTTTCTTTTTGTGAGCTTGACACCAGAAATGACCACCTAAATTTGTGTTTAAGCTGAATAAAAGTGCTTTACTGAACAAGAGGTGGACTCAATCTCTTAAGTGCTGGTAGTCAGTACATCAGGAAATATTCCGAGTGATTTGAATGGGAGGCATGGGATAGTGGTATGGTTCTTTTTCTTTGGATCAGTTGCACAGTTCAGATACTTTATCCATTATGTGGTCAATGCACATAAGCTAAAGCAAAGGTTCTTGCATAGAAGAATGTAGCCTGAACAAAAGCACTTACGGATTTCATGGACATTGGTCTCCATTTGCTTATACTATGCTTTTATGTTACAGATTGAAAAGATACATAATCCACTTCTATCTGCTGCATTCCAACAAATGAAAAAAAAAGTAGATGGTAGCTTCAAAACAACCCACAAGTTGTACCAGGATGTTCCTGCTGAGTTCTGTAGCTCAGTTTGCCAAACTGGATTTCACAGGATGTATTCTCCACCAACAGGTAATAAATTGCTTTGGCATCTTTAATCAAAATGAACAGTGACTAACTACTAAACTTAGGTTAAAATTGGAAAAAAAATTGGCATTCTTAAACAAGAACTGTTTATTACTTGCGTTTAAATTTGTATTGTATGAGCTTACTTTATTATATACAATAAGGTTTTCCTTCCTGATACTGTAGAGCCAGCAAGGCTTTAGGAGGATAAGGCTGGATTCAAGCCTAGCCCAAACACCGGACAGAATTTTTAGTGTACACATAATTCTATGTCCAAGTTTTGTTTTCTTGCATCACTCTTTAAAGAAAATCAAGTGTCCTTATTTACCTGCTGTGAATATGGTGCTTTTAAAACCTTTTTCAATGTTCAAGGGAATCACAGAACACTGAGGCTGGAAGGTGCTTCTGAGGGTCATCCAGCCAAGCCCTCTGCTCAGACCAGGTGTGGTCAGAGACAGCAGATAATCTGATTGCTCAGGCTGCCATTCAGAGTAGAATACACTTGGAAGAAAGTTGTGGGCTCCATGAAATATTGTAGTAGACAAATGCTTTCAGAAAGGGAAAGAATAAGCATTTAGTGCTTCATCCTGCAGTAGATGAAGGGTATGATATTTTGTGTCAGCTTCAGAACTGGGATTTCAAGCAATAAACTTCAAAAAGTGGAGATTTGCCTTTCTTTGTCTATGCAATGTACATAGACAAAGAAAGGCAAACACATTTCAGCACTTAAAAAGCAGTAAATAAGATGGACTAATTTCTTTGCACTTTTCCATGTAATACTGTAACAACACTTTATGTGACCTTGTTCTTATAAATCTCAAAGCTTTTTCTTTGTAGTTTACATTATTGAGATCTTGCTGCCTTTGTTGTTTATCAGAGTCCCTCATACATGGTGACTGAAGTGTGAGTCATGTATTTATTTTATACAAATCCTTGAGACCTTGATATTTCAATCACTGGATTAACAGTTAAATCTGAACAGTTATCACTGGAGTAGCAGTTAATTGAAATGCCCATCAGCTATTACTGCTCATGGTTTCAAGTGGGAGGTCAGTGCAAGCATCAGTGCCACTCCATGCAAATTAACTTCCAAAAGGATGGCACACATTGAGTAGTAACATCACACGTAATCCTGAATCAAGCAGCAGTCTCTTGGGACTACCACCTGAAAGAACCAACTGTTAAACGCTTTGCCCTCTGAAAATTTTTCTTTCTCTTTCCAGAACAAAAATACGGAGCTGGCATCTACTTTACAAAGAACCTGAGGTACCTCACCAAGGGTAAAGCTATGAGGGAAACAGATTCTAAAATGTACGTGTTTGAGGCTGAGGTAGTAACAGGCTCATACACTACAGGCCAACCATATTATATTATGCCACCACCAGTGGAGAGGGATACCTTTACCTTATATGACAGTTTAGTCGATAATGTAGATCCTGACATCTTTGTAATTTTCAACGGTTTTGGGGCCCTTCCACAGTATTTGCTGACTTGTTCCCCAGTGGCTGAGAGGTATGTAGCTCCTGGAGGAAACCAGCAGCATCCTCAGAGGGAATTAAGCAGGGCTGCAGCTATGATGAAGACCCTCTGAGAACAAAGTCTAGTGCTTAAATTTAAGAGGATGCTCTGCTAAGTAACATGCTACGGTCAAAGTGTTTCCTGAAAAGTACTGTGAAATATTAATGAACAAAAAAGTAAGTTAGTACCTTAAGGAGATTAGGACAAAATTACCTTTGAATAGAAGCAGAAGGGAAAGCATCCCAAAATACAGTTTAACATTTAACATTAATGTTTAACGTACCTGTTTAACATACCTGGTCATTTACTTTATTCCTTAAAGTGATCTCACCTTTGCAATGTGCTTGATGTTTGTTTAGGCTGTCATTCTCCCACTGCATTTTCTTAATCTGAGATATTGCATATATCAGGGGAACTCAAGAAATCTTGGTTGTGCCTTTTGATTCTTAAATTTTCTTTTGACTTAAAATAGGAGAATGTAGCAGATGAAAGCTGTTTTCCGCTTAGGAACATGCTGTTATATACACATAGTTATGACAAACATGAGGCAATACTTCATGATTTCTTACAGTGGTTAGTATTACAGTTGTTATTAGTTACTTCAAGCATTGTATGTACATGTATTCAAAATAAAAATATGAATGTCACTATCTGTTAACTTGTATTTTTCTATACAGTCTTAAGAATATGATTTGTACTGTACATGAGCTTCAGATTTCTCAGCAACATTCAGTTTCTTTGAAAGGCTACAAAATAGTAGAGAATCGGTTCAAGCTACAGCTTTAAATTAGTTTTCAATTAATCTACCTTTACCAACATCTTTTAAAGATTACATTGTCAGCCTTGTAGCCAGGTATCCCCGCATTGCTTCTGCAGTGATCTGAAAGAAATACACAGAAAAGCCCAAGAACTCTTACAGTAATTCCAGTGTAAAAGGGGATTCAGTCCAGCACTTGGGTACATGGAAACTTCCCACAGTAAAGCCTGCTAATGGGGAGCAGTCTAATCTCTAAAACATAGACAAAGTTAGCATTTAATAAAGCTTCTCAGAATAATCTGTTAACGAAGTCCTAGTATGCTTGTACTGCACCTGCAGCTCCTGAGTTTGTAGTAGTGCTAGGAACCACTCACAAGTCCAAAAGAAATTAAGTTATAAAAGTTTAATTCTGAACTCTGAGGTTACAAGTGGAAAATTTTCTTAACCATTACGAAAGAAACTTAGATGAATATATTAATATTTTGTTGGTTTGTTGGGTTTTTTTAAAATTAAGATTAGGTATGCCTGCAGTTGCAAAGGGTAGGGTAGTTTTGTAATGTGAGTCTCTAACACATGAATTTTGTCTTCAAGAAATCCAAAGTTTGCTCTTAGAAATTATGCTGGAATTCTGAAAGCAGAATAAGTCTATTCGTATTTTAACTATTCCTTTTAAGTAACAAATAATTTTCTATTTGTCCCCTTTTTCCTCTTGTTTCTTGATTCACACATTACTGCCATGAAAACACATAGTTGTAGATTTAAAATTTGTAAGCACTGAACAAGGATAAGTTATTTCAGCATGTTTCAAGAGATACCATTTTTAAAGGGGTTTAATGGCAAGAATTTTTTTTTCTTTTTTTTCCTTTGAAAAAACTCAGTACAGAGTTTCTGAAGTACTGCAACAGGTCCTAACCAGCATCGGTTTTCAGAACACCTAAAGGAATGTTACTTTTGGCACAATGTAACATCTTCCTCCTAATGGGAATAAGGAACAGTTTTCATAACTCAAGTTTAATACTGTAACACGGGTATTGGTAACTATGTGTTTCATTATTAACTGTTTTATTAACTTTGTAACTCCTCAACTCCATCTGAAAAGCTTCGTAGTCAGTTTAGTAGAAAAAATAATTATAGAGAAAACTTTAACATCTTACACCTGTGACCAGTACAGGCTTTCTCCTCCCTCCACATACACCTGCAGTTAAGGGTTCAGTGTTACTGAATATTTATTTACCATTTTATTATAACATGATTTTTTCCTGATGTATAATTTCTATTTAAGTTCACTAGTGTTCTCCACACGTAGTGATATACTATACCTTCTAGATATATATATATATAGTTTTTAAAAAATCTGGTAATGTAAGAGGTTGTACATAATTATTGTATCTGGTCCTCAGAGAATAATTTCATATACAGAAACTATAAAATAAACCCAGCACAAACTAGATGTACCAAGTAGTACATATTAAGATAATTACCACAGTAATTGAAAATTCCTGATCTTAGTCCTACCATAATCAGTTAACCAGAGGCTATTCCACAGCCTCTGGGATTTCTCTGTTGTCCACAATAAGGGTATGAATAATTCCTTCCTTTCGTTTCCCACTACTGACAGCCTTAATGCAACAGCCATGATCAGCAACAGTGAAGTGAGTTTCAGTCCCATCTTCCACAAATTCACCCTGGGAGTAAGGAGACAGGAAAAAAACCAGATATGATATTTTAATAAATGAAAAGCTTAAGTGCATCAATGTCAAGATCACTTGCAGTTCCCACAGTTACAGCAGCTTTAGGTACCTGTGACAAATACTGCCTGAAAGCTGAACAAAGCTGCTGAATCTCAGGCAGGACTTTGTCAAGGTGCCCAGGTAAAGATTTGTGGTTATCAGGTGAGGATGAAAATTTCACACAATCAAAAATGGTAGAGTTGAAGTTTGTGAATCAGTATTACTGATTCATGTCAGTAAACAAAAATCAAAAAAAGATAAAGGATTTGGTTTGTTCCAATGAGGCTTGAAGCCCTAAGCATTAGAAACATCTCTAGATAGAAAAAAAGCACAAATTGTAACAGAGTGTATGTATTCAACTGCCACTCAACACTAACACAAGCAGGTTTGGATGCAGTGGTTCTACACACTGCATCAAACTCAAATCCTTCCCACTCCCCTGAAAGATTTCTCTCTAAGAACCCTGGACAACCAACCCAGATTTCTTCTGTTTGTCTAAAAAGGGTAAACAAAAGCATCATTTATCCTTTTAAATAAACAGACGTTTGGCAGTTTGGCATCTCAACTGAAATAGTGCCTGTTATAAAATACAGTGTAGGTCATTTGGAACAGACCAGGAGCATCCTGGCTGCCTCAGCCTCTTTGCTAAAGGGAGGTAACATGCCCCTTTGGGGCTTATTTTGCCAAGCTTTAGTCATGTATCCATCGCCTGGGAAGAGCCTCTGGAAGGGATTACATACCGCTGTTTCCATTTTTTGACCGTTGCACCATACATCCATAGTGTCCTTTTCTGTGAAGGAAAACAGAAAGAAGAAAGAACAAGGTATTTTTTCTTCCTACAAACAAGGATCTAGGAATTTTAAAAACCTACTGTTAAATTTTACTTTCAATTCCCAAAAGAAGTTCCTAAGTGGCTGTAGTACCTGAGCTACAGGATTTGTTCTCACATTGGAGACAGAGGAGGCTCTGTCATCAGCTTTTGCTTTGAAGATTCATTTTTACCCCTCCCTAGCCCTGGCTATTAACCCTCTTGTTCTGAATAGTGCCAGAGAAACTCTGACAGTCTTAAACTGAAAAAATTAAAAGACAAAAAATTGAAGTAATTTCTGCAAATGATTTGAGTGCTGTTTATTCAATAAAGTTCTAACTCTTTTCCCAGGTTAATTGAATTCAAAAGCAGCATTATTTAATATCCATCAAACTGTTTGTATTCTTAAGATTTCAAAAACACTAAGGACCACTTTAAATATCAATCTTAGATTTTTTTGCTTTTTTTTTGCATTTTTTTACTTCTCCCAGCACATCCTCCTTAAATTCCTTTGCTCTAGAATTCCATTTATTAACACTGTCATTTGCACAACATCAGCAGAGAGCTGAACCCTGCTTGCCTTTTCAGTAAGCATAGGGAGATTAAAATACTGTGAAGAGACTTATCTGTTTCTGGCACTAAAACTGTCTTTCTTCACTGCTCTCCTTCATCTTAGGGCAGTTCATTCTTTCCTGAGGTTTAAGAAGAAATCATAGTCTGAGGTCTCTTGTCTGCAGCTCTAACCATACAGCAATGCCCAAGTGGAAGTTTTCCCACTAGATGCCATGGACAAATTCCTCAAGGGATCCCTCCCTCCCACCTGCTTGTAATCTAACTTGGAAAGGGAGGGGCAGAAGAGAAGTAATGTATTGTCTTGCTATGAAGAAAGTGAAAGAACATCATCAGAAGGTTTTAGTTTAAATCTGTAGATAAGAAGTGATTCAGAAAAAAAGTTGCTCATAAATCTATCAAAAACATGGAATAACATTGTTGTACTTCAGATAAAGACTTCTTGACCTGGGCTGATGATTTTTGGAAGGAAAGCCTGGTGGCCTGCTGAACAATTTTAGACACATGTGAGGTTTGATGACAACACAGGTAAAACTTCTGTAACAGGCTTCACCTGCAGAACTGCCTTGCTAGGGCAGCTCTGTGGATGCAGCAGCAGTAATGCCTCCCAACCTTTTTTCTTTTTGGTTTTTGTTTTTTTTTTCCAAATCTAGACCATGCTGCTGTAGGCTCGCATATGTATAACAAGACCATTATTTTTCAGTCTGTTTTTGGCATCTCATTCCAAACTTCCAAATTGCCCAGGATTTTATACTGTATCAGTGCTACGCACTGAACTGTGCTTTCTCTTAATTACCAGTTTTTAAATGCACACAGGTTTATTCAAGGGCAGAAACATGTAGCCACTCAAAGTTTACTTACCTAAAACAATTCTGTAGTCTGTACCTCCCAAGTTCAATATCCAAGTATTGGTTGTTTTTAACCTGTTCTCCATATACTGCTTGAGGCTCTTTCCATTAATCTCCAAAGTATATTCATATGCAAAGCCACTGACTGCATCAATGTTAATAGCAGCTTTAGTTTTAGTAGCTCCAACAGTGAATGTTTCTTTACCCACTAATTTAAACATCCATTCTCTTCTTATTTCTTCCTGTAGAAAAAAACCCAAAGACAGTAGGTATTAATTGAAAAAACTGAGTGCATGTTTTAATACTAAACAATTGAACTGGAACTCAGGAGACAGCTCAGTACTGAACTATTGTTTGGGAATGAATGCATACACGGTGGTTTGTATGCACAGAGTGCCTCTGCCCAAGGACAGCAAAGCACTTCATGAATACTCACACCTTAATTGGAACTGAAAAAAAGAATAATGCAGTTTATTAAATTAGGTAATTAACTGAATGTACCTCACTTGCATTTATTAGTCTTTTATTTGTTGTGATGTGTGTTGCATGGCAGTGCACGTATATAATCTGTATCACAGTGAATTTTGAGCACATAGCAATTTCACCTTTCCATCAACATAGACAACACGCTTTCCTGAAGTGGTCCCATGTTCAAATTCAATCTTATGAACACCATCACTTAAAGCTACTTCCCAAACAGCCACCAAATCTGTCATCTTCTCTAAGTGGCTGTACCGAGACCTAAGGAGAAACCAACAAAGTAAATTAATTGTCGTTGAAAGTTCAATTCTTGATGTCTGCAGTTCAAAGCTTCACTGCTTCTGGGCAGGTCGCTTTTTGCAAATAAAAAATGAGACTTGAATGAGTAAGCTTATAGAACTGCTTATATTTTCACGTTTTTCAAACATTCAAATATGACAAAACATCACAAAATATAAACAGACAGTTGAACAGACTCACTTTGACAAAGACACAGCTACCCATCTAACCTCTAAAACTCCCATTTCAGGTGACAATAGGTTACAAAATTATATTTAGTTTTAAGATGCTCCTGGACAGTTCTGCTATTTCTTGGCAGGCATTAAAATAAATTATTTTATTGGTCTCAAATAAAGTGTTTCAACCTTTTAGACTTAAAAAAATAGTATGACCAGTTTAGCTATTTGCTGTGTCAACAGATTTGTCTGTAATCTCATAAACACTTCCTACATCATTCAGATATGCAACTCTGCACACACAAACACTGACGGGAGAAGGGATCTGGCAAGATATCCTTTTATCTAAATAATTCTTAAACTTTAGATAAGTCATAAGTGGTCACTGGAACTGTGGATATCTTTCCAAATCTTCTCATATCACAGTTCTGATTTTTTACCTTACTTCATCTTCACAGACAGTAATCTCCTCACCGGATGCCATAAAAGCCAAAAGAGCTTTTAATCCAATTAGCAGCAAGAAAAAATAGAAAAGCAGAATAGTAGCAGAGAAGCACTGAGGTCTAAAGTTTCATCATATTCTCCAGTTAAGATAAAGGACAGTTTTAAAAGCATAATTAATTAGCATGCAGTGCTAGCTGTTGTATATATGATGAAATAAAAACACTGAAAAATACAACCATCTTTCTTCTAAGACAGAAAGGCAAATGTACTTTTGAAAATATTATATTTTACAAAATGAGTAAGTACATTTTATCCTAATTTTACTAGTCCTCATAACTTTGTCAGTTACTGGATAGAAAAATGGGCTGCCTGATTTGTGAGACAAAGCTCAGAAATTAACAACTTGACTGAAGTAGGAACCCAATCCAGAGCTGCCCATCTCAGTCCCAGACCATAATGAATTTGGGATTGGGAAATAGCACAAGCAGTAATTTCACCTCCTCACTTTTCTAAACCACTGCAGCAGCTTTCAGCAAGCATGTTACTAAATTGGACCTGGCAATTCAGTCACAAAATCTATGTGAACCACAAATAACTAATTTCTTACTTAAGAGCTTTTTAGACTGTATTTTACAACCACTGATTTTTAATGTATAATTTTCACTAATTAATTTCATCATCTGCCTTGTCTGCACCTATCACTAAGCAAACAAATAACGACACGTGCTAATAGATGCGGAGGAGATTGTTTTGGCCGTTCCTGAAGTTTCTGGTTCCTGTGAAGGCAGCATAGCATCCCCGGGCACACGGTGGGAGTCAGGCAGGGAATAGTTCCCTCTGCTCCAAGGGGCAGGTGTGGGGGTCGGGACAGACCAGGAGGGATCAGCACAGGAGCAGGGATCAGCACAGGAGCGGCCTCGGGCACAAAGATACCCCAAGAGATGTCCACAGACCACCCAGAGCCCTCATCACCCCGGGCAGGCCGCAATCCCGCGGCGTGGATTTTGGGCATCATTTAGGACCATGCTGAAAGGACTAGGAAGCATCCCAGAACACACAGATTCCTTTTTTATTTTTTTCCCCTTCAAATCATCGTAATGAAGTAATACGCTTTTATTTTAAATCAAACCCGACCCCAGACTCCAGGCCGATCCCAGCCGCGTCCCACGGGAAAGCCGTGCTGCTCCGGGGAGAACGGGCTCGGTGCCTCCAGCCCCGCTGGCTCCCAACCAGGGACACCCAGCAGTGCTGCACCAGCGCCTCTATCCACCGACCAAGCCGGCAGCCCAAGGCCATGTGTACTCCTTTATACCGAAAGGCTCGTTCTGAAAACCCGGCTGCGATTACGGCTCCCATAGCATCCACCTAATCCCGGCAGCGCTCATCGCGGGGCGGCGTACCGGGAGCCGCACGAGCTCCGGTGACGGCAAATCTCCCCCCACCGTTCCCGCCGGCAACGAGCTTTTTTTCTATTTCCTCCTCTCTTTATTTTCCGTTCTCCCGAGCCCCGCGCCCCGCCGCAGCTCCCGCCGCGCCCTCGCTCCTACCTCCGCCCGCTCTCCTCCCCTCGCCGCAAGATGGCGGCGCCCCCTCAGCGCCGCCCCGCGCCCCCCCGCCCGCCCGTTCCCGCCGCTCCGCTCCCGCCCGAGCGCCTCCGCGGCCTGCACGGCGGCACCGCTCCGGAGCTGCGGCCTCGCCATGGCTGAGGTACTCTGCCGGCCCCGGGTGTCGCTGCTGGGTGGTCGGAGCGGGCAAACCGCGATGGAACGGTCCGTGACCCCCCAAGCCGCCGCCGCCTCCCTGAGGGCTCTGCTCGCCGTGGGGCTGCTGCGGCCCGGGTGCGCTGGAGGGACCCGAGGGCCGCTGGTGTGCGCTTCCTAGAGAGGCGAATTTTACTCACTGCGCGTGTTTTGTCTTCTAATAGAGATGAGGGAAACTGATCATGCTGTGTGTTGCTAAGTATGCTTTCCCCAGCGTGTGTTGCAGATCCTATTGGAGCTTCTCACAAGCCCTCCTGTAGTGGCCTCTTGGGGCTTTGGGGTTGGTTTGCTTTAATTTGGGGGCATTTGGTACCTTCTACTCCTTCTGTACCGTAGAGAATATCTCCACATCACTCTGACGTGAAGAACTCAGGTTTCTGCCTCTTTTTTCCCTTCTCCCAACTGCAGCAGGAGAAGGCAGAGTGGGAACACCTAAACAAGATGTTAATGCGTCATGGGTTGAAACCTGTGAGTCTTGCTGCCCCCCAGAGCAGCAGAGATACCTCAGGTAAGGAAAGTTAATTTTGCTCCTTTTTGCATTTGGAAATAGTAAACCTAAGTTCACAAGGTATCTCTAAAGCTGTCACTGCCAAACGGCAGCAGACAGGCAATCTTCTTGGGCTGTTAAAAGCCTTTCATTGTGACTTTGTTTATGTTTTGTATCTCCAGATATGATTGTCCTAGACTCTCAGTCTTCTCGAGGAATAAGGCTTGCAATAAAAACGCTGGTGGAAGACACTGAGCGACAGCAGAATGTGATGCAGGGACTTATGGAGGCAAATCGATGTCTTAGGTAAGACCCAGTGGGAGAAATTTACCTGCTAATGCAAAGTAAGAGTGTTATCACTCTTACTTAGGTGTGCATCTCTTGCCTGGCAGAGATCTTGTCTCACCAGAGGCCTAAGATGTTTTTCCTGAGGTTATTGTCCAATAAACAGCAATGTTGTCCCAGTTCCTTTTGAGTGCTTCCATTATTTCTTCTGCTGCTTCTTCTCGTACCAGCGTATTTCCCATACCTGCTGCCGCAGGATATTATCAAACGTCATCGCATGTCAGGTGTGTGCTTCCTGCACTGTCTTTAGTGAAATGAGTTTAATTTAAAATCAAGGATTTATTTCTTTTTTCAGAGATGTGGTACGACTGGAGCAAGGTCGGGCATCTCGGCAAGAGCAGCGGGCTAATGATTTGGAAATTGTGGTGAAAAACATTAGGGCCAAAATTTGTCAGCTGGAAGATGAAACAATAGCTAAAGCATGCCAGCAACAGAACCAAGTTAAAGAACTTCAAAAAGATCAACAGGCTTCACGGGTAATTCTGATAGCACTGCCTGAGGATTCAAACTTTTCACTTATGAAAGGTCTAAAAATATTAACACTGATCAAAACAAACATGAGTCTTGGGTTATAGGGTTAGTACACTGTTACATATAAGTTTTTTCAAACTGTGCAGAATTTTCTAGAGATAATTTAGAAAAATACCTGTATCCCTCTTCCATTGTCTCTTCAGTATGGCTAAAACTGTAGTGCTCATCTTCCTGGGGACCAAGTGTACCTGGGCTTGTAAAGTACAGTCAACTTGGGGGTCAGAACAATTTAATAATGCTCCCATTGCCTGTTCACAGGTAAAATACCAACAGCAGCAGGAAAAGCTGCAAGAACAGGAAGAGATTATTGCCCACTTGCAGAAGGAGCTGAGCAGAGTTGGGAGGGAGGAACGGCAGCGAGTCGCCACTCAAAACAAAATGTTTTGTCAGTTTTGCAAAAGAGCTCCCAAGTCTCTCCTGGATCAGAGGTAAGTGATTCTCTTATACTGCTGAACCACTTGTAACATTAAATGAAGAAACAGAATTTAAAGTAATGCTTCTTGATATTTATATGTGGGAGAAAAAAAAAATCTTGAGACCTTAAGAGTACAAGATTAAATACAAATTCTTGTAAAAGTATATCAGTGTAGTGATACTTTTATTTTGTGAAATTGCAAGGCAGGTAAATCCACAACAGAAATTAAAAATTGCTACCCACTGCCCACACTAGATGTCAGCAAAGGGAAGGGAACGATTCACTTTGCTCTGTAACTGCAGCGTCTGCTAGGATGATCTCATCCTGGGATTCTAACATTTAAAAATGTTAATTAAAACCAAACAAAACTCCCAGCAAACACCATCCTCAGCCCCCCAAAAAAGAGCCCTTCCAGTTTTGGGAAGTGATCTTTGCAACTGCTGACTGCAGGCTTGCTGTGAGTACTTGCTTCCAAGTACTTTAGGGTAAGTTCTGAAACTATTGCAAGGCTGTCTCTTGCTAGTAGGATTTCCATAGCTCTGCTACAATTAGACATTTGCCAATTCCTAGGCCTTAGGTAGCCATTGCTTTGTTGTGCTGGTATCACCTGGCTTTCTAGGCCTGGCCAGAAGTGTTTAGCTGGGAAGCTTTTAAAAGGGATTGTGTGTGCTCAGCTTTTTCCTTGAGCAAGAGAGAAAGGATCACTGAATTAGGTTCCCTGTGCTCTCTCATCTGTCTCTCCAAACCAGACAACCTCCGACTATGCCTCTCTGTTAATCTTGCTGGGTAATCATAGTCATAAGGTGAGGAGGCTGTTGGGCAGATTTAGCTTTTTTCTCCTCCAAAATATTTTGCTACTTCTAAACTAGTGCAGATTTAATGTCTCTGCTTTCCTGTTTTGGCAAAGTATGACTATGTTTGTTTGGTATGAGAGAAACCCCAATGTTTGGAGCAGCCAATTCCAAAGTGCAGTGCAGCTGTGTAAGATGCCCTGTTCTCTGGATTGGTCACAGTAGGAGTTTTTTGAGAATATCTGAAATTCAAAATTAACATTTTTCCTTTCTTCAGGTACCTTTGTCTAATTGATTATTATGAATCTCAAATTAGTCAGATTAAAAAGGAGCTGAGGTAGGTCTCATTGAATGCCTTATGGTTCTACAGTTCAAAATTTTCTTTGCCATTACTGTTCTTAAATCTTATAGTGATAAATATTCTGTGCTGCAGATATCACTAGCATGTAAGAAATGGCAATGGCTTATAATGGTCATGGAAATTTTGATTTTTCCAGAGAATAATTGGCAGTCAGGCTAAGCAGCTTCTCAGTCAGGAGACTGGGATACTTAGGAGGTTTGGGGTGTTCAGTTATTTGAGCTATAAGTCTTTTTTTTTTTTTTTTTCTGCCTTTCCTGTTTTGCCATGGTTCCCAGGCAGAATTACTGCATTAGCTGTGCTCAGTTGATTGATCTCCCAAAACTAAATGTTTTCAGCTCTATCCCAGTGCCTACATGGCTGAAAGCAACAAACAGATACCTGAGACATTCCTGTAGCTTGAGATTGCTATCTTGAAAACTGAAATGGGATTTGCTTGTACTGGCGTTTCCCTTGTGGATAAGTGCACTTAATTAGCATATAAAACAGCTTCCCCAGAAATTAGAGCAGTGGATCTTAGGGCAGAATTTCTATTCTATTTACTTTGTAGTTTATGGAAACTTTATCATACATAACTGCTAACTAAACCAACTTAAATTTTTGAGCTAATTGAATTGTTGTGAGATGAACCTATTTATTTTTCCCAACAGGCAATATAAAAAAGATGAAGACGAGGTGCAGAGAGAAGTGAAAAACAAAGAGTTCTTAAATCTAGATGCTACTCCTAATTACAAAGCACTGCTCACGGTACGGAACTGCCAAGAATAAGTCAGTGCAGATCTCTCAATGGTAACCCTCCAAGAGCCACATAGAAACATAAACATGTTTGATTGCTGTCCCTTGTTCTTGTCACATCTTCTGAACTTGTAACCTCTCTGGCAGAGTTCCCTGTCCTTGTGCAAAGATTCAGCAAAATGTTGTGAGTCTGCTGGCGATTGCATAGAGCTCCTCAGTCAGAGTTCTGCACCTGGGGTCTAATGCATAAGGGTCTTGGTCTCAATCATCTCATTCCTCATCTGTGTTGTTTTGCTGTCCAGGCCATTGGGAACCCTTCTTATCATGTGCATACTTTAAATTGTTGAAGCTTGTTCATTATGAAATGAGCGAAATGAAATAACCCAGTGTGTTGCAGTCTTTCCAGAAGCAGCTTATCGAAACAAAAGCCAAGAACGAACAGCTTTTGCTTGAAAATGTAAATCTCAAGAAGGAATTGGAAATAAGGTGAGAAAGGATAAGTAGCATCCTTTGTAAGTCCAGTTCAGTAGACCTTGCCTTACAAAGCACCAGCAGTTGTAAAAGTGAAGTGTGAAATCTGTGATCAAAGAAATAAGATATGGCAGCAACAGCCACCACTGTTAATAACAGCTGCTAATGATTAATTTGCTCTTTATTGCTGTTGTCATGTGGAAATGTAGCAGGATTTCATTTCCAGAATGATGTTTTAGCACTGGCAAATCTTTCTTACTTTTTCACTTGTATGAATTTTATGGATACGTTCCAATGCAAGATATATAACTTGGTGCTTTTTCTTTCTAACAGGCCAACTGCACAGGAATTAAAATTTTACAAGCATCAAGTGAGGAAACTACAGAAAGCTTTAAAGAAAACTATCCAGTAAGTATATTTTTCAGTAACTTTCATGAATCCTCTGGACTTCTGAAGGCAAAATTACTCTGCAACCTATAATGTAGAGAGCAGCTTATAAAGCATGTGCCTTATCAGCATTCTTTGGAGCCTGGTTATGGGCAGCAAGTGCTGCTGGACCTCTAAAGCCCTGTGCATTTCTGAAATGATGGCAGGGTCTCCAAATGGGGGCACAGCAGTGTGTCTTTTTTTATTTCATTTTGTCTTTCTGGATTTGATTTTAGTGCTTTTTCAGGCAATATGTACAGGGCCATCTGTGGTCTTTGCTGCTTCCATGAGCTGTAAAGGAAGCTACTGGTTTCATTACAGATTATGAATGTGAAAGTGTGAGTTGGCAAAATGTTGCAGCTACTGAAGCTATGCCCATATTATTCTTAGAAATTGACTTTTTTTCTGAAATGTTGCTAAGAAAATACATTGAAGGTATTAAAGATCCAGTATTAACAAAGTGTTCTTATCTGTAATTTCACTTAGTCACTTGTGCATGTGTATACTGAACGCTAAATTTTTTACAGCCTGAAAAATAATCACTTAAACTTTAAATACGCACATTGTGTATATTTAAATGGTCTTTTCTCCCGTGCAGTGGGTATGATTTAGATGAAGAGTAGCAAGCTTTGTGTAATAAGCCAGGAAAGATGTTCCAGCAGATAACAACTGAGCTTGGAATTTGAACCTTTTGAGTAAAATTCTGGATTTTAAGTCTTCAGCCACAGTACAGCTCTGGAAACCGACAAACTGGTGATGTCCCTTCTAAATCAGCATTCAGTCTGGCATAGCCTCAGCCTGGAGATTTGAGATAAATTAATTATATTTGCATTAGGTGTTGTGCTGTCAGTCTGTGCTACTTGGGTCTGATAGAATTCTATTGGCCAGCATCATAATGTGGATATTTGACTTTCTAGGTGTGAGTATATGTGCTACACACCTGGTTCCTTCATCAAGCTGAAAGGTACCACCTCCTGCTAAGGCTGCTTGTGTGACCCACTGTGTGCATTTTGTGCAGATCTTCAGGGAGCAGGTCTGGAGAAAAAAGAGAAGAAAAGAAAGACTCTGGGAGAGCTGCAGGAGTGGATCAGCTGCAGGCAACTTGCCAGCAATACTTGCAGGTACTCAAATTGTATCTGTCCTGCATGTTTCTAGCAGTGTTACAATGAAACATTATACATGTTCCGTTTAGCTGTGTAAACTGGAGTGTGCTGGTTTGAAGCTAAGAATGCTTATCAAATCCTTTGTGCAAGATGAGTCATGTTCTGGATTTCACAGTTAATGTAGGCTGGTTCTTGTTTTATCTCAGTGTAAACTACTTCAAAACACAGCAAGGTAGCAGACACTAAGCTGCCAAATATAATTTAGCTGAAGTCTGTTCAGGACAGGGGATTTGTTCAAGATCTTGGGTGATAGTGACTTTTACTTTTCTTTGAATTAAAAACTCAGATATAAGAAAACTTAGCAAAATATAAATTGTGGAAATAACAATGCCTCGAGTGGATAAATGTTAAATATCTTTCAAAGGAAAGTATATATTTGCGTTACTTTTACATATCTTCTAGCTAGCATATGTTTAAATCTTTGAATCTATTGCATGCTGAATGCATGCGTAAAATTCACCAGTAGTAATATTGTAGCTATTTATGATTTAATTTTTAGAAGATCATGACTGTGATAGAGAGGGATTTTATCACAAAACATCATATATATTTGAGCAATAACATTTGTTATTTGTTGTTGAAGGTTTTGTCCCATATTGATTCTATTTTGCGAAGCCCAAGAGCTCCTCCATTAATATTCCGGCCCAGCAAAGGGGCAGTGCAAAATAACATTGAAGAGAATGGACAGGGACGTGGATTTGAGCACCTTCCACTCACTATAGAAATGTGGGCAGATCAGCTCATGGCCCTAAAGGTAACAACACTCTGCTTCTTGATCTTCCTTTCATCTGCTCTCCACTCCTTGGTCCCTCCCTGTGTGTAGTTGTGGGGGTTCTTATGCGTAGCTTTTGTTATTGCCTGACTTGGTGTTAAATTTTACAAATAATTCTGCTGTACGTGTGAAATATGCACCAGAGATTCTCCTCTGTAAATCTTTTATATGATTTTGTTAACTGGCTGAGTCCCTAAGAAGAGACCTTTAAGGTTTAGTCTGGACTTCACACAATAATGATGATGCATTCTCTTCCCTCCTTTTGTCTGGCCAGATCAGTGACTCTTTGATCCAAATAACAAGTGAAACAGTTTTGTTAAAAGTCAAATCCTTTGTGACCAATACTTATTTTACTGAAACTGTAATACACAGCCAAAATAACATTTTTTGAGCGTAACTGGTTTTTTTTTTTTTCAAATCAAAGAATGACAAGAAACTGTGCTTAAATTCCATGAAAACTAAAATTGTACCCTCTTCAGTGCTGGAATGTTACTGCATATGAGAAACAGAAAAATGCCTGTTTCTGTAATAAAAACAACTTTAAGCAGTTTCTACAATAAGTTGGCTCCCCTGCCTTCTTTTAAAAGGATTTGCATAGGTCCTTGAGAAAACTGTCTCTGGAATTGCTACCTTGGAACACTGCAGATCAACAGGATAGCAGAGACTCCACACGAGTTGAAGATCTCCAGTTGATAGCAGATGCAATTTTAGAAGAATTAGAAAATAAGGAAAAGGTAATTTTTACCAGGGGTTTATAATCACAAGTTACTGTGGAATTCTTTAATGCATTCTTCACACAGTGATTAGATTGGTGTGTTTGAAAGCCTTGCAGCATTTAAGAAATACCTGTTTGAAGACATTCAGTAGTCAAAGACTGTTTTAACCTAATGGATAAATTCACCTTGGGGAAGACTGCTTTAATCAAAGGCACTTGACCAGCAATGAATTTGCATGGCCCTGTAGTCTCAGGAATTATCCTGTTCTGCCTCTCAGGGCTGAGAACAGGGAAATGTACTTCTCAGCAACAGGGAAGAAATACTCTTTCAAAAGAGTATTTTGATTTCAGTGGACATTTGTGACTGAAAAATGTTGAAAGTATGGCTTCATATTTAAGAATGTTTGAATGGCTGAAATCTAATAAGGGAAGTTACATCCATTTTTCTTCAGACTGGTTTTAAGGATGTTTCACAGCTGAAAGCACCTTTGCCTTTTTAAGTAGTACCATTGATGAGTTCTTCCTGCTTGCTCCAGAACAGCCAGACAGCATCCTTGACAACCCTGTCTGCCATAGTATCTCACTTCCAGAAGTTGTTTGATGTGAATTCTCTGAGTGGTGTTTATCCACGGATGAACGAGATTTACATAAAGCTGGGGGAAATGACCAATGCCATGAGGAATCTCCATGAGCTCCTGGAACTAGGTAAAGACTTACCACCTGCTGTCTGTTCACACCATTCCAAATGAAGAAAAGTGAAAACCTGACCTCTTCATAGAAAATAATGTTGAGCTGTTGAGAGATGAACTAACAAGGTGTTTTCTTCACTGGGAAGATAAAAAAATGTGCCTGTTAATTTACAGTTCAAATAGCAAATCCCCATTATTTGTAAGCCTTTAGAAGTTGCTGAGAAATAACAAGGAGGCAGAAGAAGAGAATAAAAGAGGAAATAGAATTCTTATTTTTTCCACAGAGCTTTGTTTTCTGTGAGCTGACTTCATAATTGTCTTTCATTCTCTACTTGAAAGATAACAAGTTTAAGGAAGAAAATAACTCAGCCTCTGCCATAGATTTCTACTGAGTAATTCATTCAAGTGTGATTGTGTTCAGTACTCAGAAAGTTCCATTTTATGCTGCTAAACATTAAAACCAAAATGAGTTAATAAACTGTCAGTACTCAGCGGTGTAGTTGGTTATTTCCCGTCTGGTGTGTACTTCTTGAGAACAGGAGCTGCTGCTGCTCCTGGGTTAAAAGGTTGGGCTGGGCTGTAGGATGTCCAGCCCCAGAGCAAGGCTGCTGGGCTGCTGAGCCTCATTCAAGGAGGGAAGCAATGTTCCTGCCTGCAGCCAGCATGGGATAATTACCCCGTAATAGTTGCAGCTCAGAGGATGCCTTGTCCAAGCCTAGTTCTGACTTTGGGGAGAAAAGGACAAGGAGCCTGCTACTTTCAGTCACAGCACTCCAGACAGGAAATTCAAATATCAATTTGAATTCAATACCAAAATTGGTAAAAAAAGTCAATACCAGAACAAGTTCTGGGTGTTAACTAATTATCTGTTAAGCAGGTTCCTTATTGGCCCAGCCCCTACAGTGCATCTGCTGTGTCACAAGGTCCTAATGCATAACCTCTTCCCTATATGTATAATTTCAGTTGGCTGATTTCCACTGACATTGTAGGGTACACTTTATTACCCTCTCTGCTGTGAACACTCGCAGCTCTGACAAAGTTATTTTAGCCAGTAAAGGATTAGTGAGAGATTCCCCATTCCTAGCTAACGTTTGTTTATATCTGACCATGGGCACTCTGTTTTCTGTGAATGATGGAATGTGTATGCCTAGATCTATGAAAACCAAATAAAATCTGTGCACCTACAAGAATTTCCTTGTGTCTAAACTACTTCCCTGTTATTACTGTTACAAGAATCATGAGGTGTTTGTTTTTCCACAGACAGTTCAGCTCCACCCACTGTGGTAGTGGATACTGTTGGGAAACTGTGTGACATCATTAATAAGAACGTGACTGAGCAGGTACAGCAGCTTCTGGGGACCCAAGACGTCCACAGGTATGTGGGGCTGTTCCATTGCTGACCCTTCTTCAAACATCAAATGTAGCAATTGAGAACTGGCAAAAACTGATGCTGAAAGAAACTTTCATCATTTGTTACAAAGTCAGTGAGCTGTGACAGCACAGGTGTTAGTTACTACTGTCCTGCTTGCAACAAATCTTGAATCCTTTCAAAAGGACAAAGCTGACAGAGGGAAGAATTGAGGCCAGAAGGTTCCAAAACATGCTCTGGTTTGCATGGTTAATATGATCAAACAAGCCTTAATGGGATACATGTTTCATCAGGAGACAAATCCTGCACGTGGGTGGGGAGGAGAAAGTGATGCAAGTTTCAGCTGTAGTATTGAAGTGCTCTAGTTGTCAAGGCAGAGTTTGCCTCAAGCTGCCTACAAAAACTTCAGGAACTGGACAAATCCTGTTATACCTTCAACAGATGACAGCCACATCTAGGTGGTAGCAGACTCTACTTGCATTCAGCATGTGCTCCATAGACAGACTAAAAAGGGAGCAGGCAGCAAGTCTGACACATGCTAAGTTAACAATACTCACTCCCTCAGCCTTTCTGCACTCATTTCTCAGTTTTAGCTGGAGAACAGCTGCTTCTAAAGCATTTCTTACTCCACCTGCAAGGCAGTTTTACCAACCACCCCCAGGCAGTATATTTAGCATAAACAGACAAAGGTTCCAGGCCCCAGACTACCTGGTCCAATGTGAGGGGGAAAGGAAGGATGTATACATGGCATTGGTAGTGAAATCAGAGATTCTCATGACAGCTCCCTTGGTGGCTGCAGGGTTCAGAACTGGCTAAGAACTACTAAGTAGCAGTGTTTTCACAAAGTCATGACACAGAACAACAAAACAGCCAAGGGGATGAACTTGCTGTGTCCTTGCACCTCCTACCATGACAGTCTCACTTTCCATTCCAGTATCATCAATAAACTTGAAGAACATGAGTGCTTCTTTCCACCCTTTCAAGCTCTCATTCAAGATTTGTTGTGTCTTCTAGGTGAGTAATATTTGCAACAGTTGTAATTATCTTCATGCCAACACTTCCTCATAGAACTCTAAACAGTTAACAAGTGTTTTGTTTACTCCTGCTGTGCTAAAACATGAGGAGGATGTGAGGGAAGATGCTGCCTTTTGCCTTACTCTCCTCTTCTTTCCACCTTTCCTCAGGAAGTGACCAAAATATTTTATTTTCATTGAACATGGGGTTGCATTTACTTAATCATATTACTCATAAGCCAAATTAATTTTTTTCCGAAAGCATTATAAAGTCTGAAGAGTTTATTTCATTCACTGGCTGTTTAAGTTAGAATTTTGTTTGAACTCAAAGGTATTCTGGGTACATAAGCCTCACTCTTTGCTTTCTGTTTTGTTGTAGAGATCAGTAACGTGGATGATATTTTACCTGCAGTGCAAAACCTGAAATGGGAAGCTGGTTAAGGGTGACTTTGCTCTACTGAGCAAGATTTTTCTTACCTGTGAACGTACCTGTTGGTGCACATGACATCGCAGCTACCTCCAACCACTGTTATCCTGAGCAACACTTCCAGATTTTTTAACGTAAATAAAAGTTGCTGTATTTTTAAAATTTTTTCTTAGTTCTTGATCAATTTAACTGCCATCAGCTGGTCTACTCAATCCCGGAGAGAGAACCAGTATACTCTGTATCAGTCCAAGAACCTAAATCCAGCACAACACCAGGCAAACTCTAACCACTGAGCATTTTGAATGTCGCTGACACAGTAAGTATGAGGTAAAGATGCCCTAACTGCCATAGCCACTACAGCTTCAGCATTTGCCTATCTTGGTTTTCTGGAGAGCCTGTTCACATTTCCTGATCAGTTTGGGATGAGAGCATGTTGTTACTCAGTGAGTATTCTCTCTGATTATGGACTGAGGCAGACCGGATTAGTGTAACCTAGGCCAAAAATACTTGACATTTGCTTCAGATGATGGTTTGAAGTTACCACGGTTGTATTTCAGAAGTCAGTTTTAGAAAGGAATAGATCAAGTCTCTTATGCAAGACAATTAAAAGTTTATTGTACAGAAACAAGTACACCAAGCTTCCAAAAATACTTTGCCTCAATATTAATAAAGCTTAGTTTACAAAACTTTGCTGTTCCTCAGACAGAATCTGGGTTTACAAGATTTTGAAATGTGCTGTAACAAAGGACAAAACCTGTTAAAGCGTCACAAACTAAAACCTTAATGACATCTTGGTAACCTCATCTCCCTGCTTTTGGAAGCTCATTATTTACATACCTGCAACCACAGTCTGCTAAAGTACTCCTGGACAGTGGAATACCGACTTCTTAGTTTCTCAAAAAAAAATTACTATTAGTGTTAAAGAGTTTCTCTTTTAACAGTTTCTGTAGCCCTACAGCTGAAGAATGCTGTTTCAAAATGTATGTTTTTAAAAGTACACTTCCATGTTAAAACAACATGAACAAGCTCCTGGGTACATCAGACTACCAAGCAAAGTAATGACACTTGGCTGACAGTCTAAAATATCCCCAGGTACAACCCTTCTTTAAGAGAGGATTCACACTAAAAGATCCTTTGAGGGGGGATTTGTCAGAAATAGCAAAAATAAAGGACTTATTTTTTAAGGGCAAATTATTCCCTATGTGGGGAAAAATATGTTTAACTTCAGTGAGAACTAATCCCCGAATGGGATCATTACATTTGCATGTCCTGAGCTGGAGCCTGCTTCAAACTGGCAATGACTGTGCAAAACACATTAATTACAAGAGGTGTGTGCATTCATATAAAGTTGAAAAATTAGTAACTTATGTACATGAGAAGAAATCAGATCTTCTTGCGTCTGCTCCTTGTCAGCTCATACCTGCAAGACAGACACAATAAGTTAAGTAATTACAGTAGTTGAAAACTTTCTTAAAAGTTTTAACTGGCACAGTAGAGAGAACTTGGGCTGCTCTAGTGCTAGTGCTTCACAGGCAGCACAGCAGAGAAGGCTCCAGAGATGGCCTCAAACTTCAGCTCTTTACCAGGAGCTTTGGGTGCGTCCTTTTTTCCTCTTCCCATAATTGCCCTGAGGCACACACACAAGCTGGCCAGGGAGATGTGGTTTTCCTATTGGAATATTGGCTCACTGCCTGTATGGATGGCAAGCTCCTGGACTACCCACACTGCATTCCTCAGGCTCCACTGAAGGAGAAAGAAGGAAGAACTCCTGCCATTAACTAAAGACACAGAAGTGAAAAAAACACCCAAGCCTGGTTCTCTGTTCTGCCTCAGACCAATGAACATACAAACCTCAGAACCACAATGAACATACAGGCAAAACTGTAAGTGGCTTATTATAATAGTTTCTATAAATGCTTTGTAATTAAAGTTTTATCATATATATATATTGCTGATCAGAGTATTTAGTTAAGATCTTTATCCGAGTTAAAATTTGTTGCAAGGTTACTTTAATAAACAAAATTCTTTTACTTATGTGCCCCTGTGGCTTTTATGGCAATTTAAAATATGCTGAAGACTATAATTGACACAGGCATCTCATTAAAGCTGTCTCACAGGGCAGGCACTGCACATGCACAGCCAATGGATTAACACACAATTTAGATAGAACTACCAGATTAGCTCAAGTTAGTCCTGCCTTTGCAGGTCAAATATTCTTCTTGCTTACCCAAACACAGCCCAGTTACCAGCACTCCCACAGCAGTCATGCAAGCTCCCAGCAAAGCAAGGGGCAGGGTTTGGAAGTATGGAGATGAGTACTTACCATTGTGCAAAACCTTTTATTAAATCCTCCTGGGACAAGTCAATGCGCACCTTTAAAAAGCACATTTTATTTGTATGTAGGCTATTCAGCATATAAATTGATTAACTAAGCTACCGCTCCTCCCAACCAGACCCACTTTCCAGCTGTAGAGCTGCAGCTTAAGCTCAAGGAAAAAGGGAGCTTCCCACATTCCCAGGATGGTGCAGGCATGAGCCAGCTCAATTTCCTAGTAACACTGCTTAGAAATTTGTCACTGAAGAAGCAATTGCAGTTTACTTTTCACAGAATCAAAGTTGTTCACAGAAATTCTTAAAGCACTGTTGGCAAATTGTGGGGTTTAGTCCCACGCCTTTCTCAGCTCCATGTTTGTGCTCTTGGAGCTCTTCCCCACACAGGCAGCAGCAGGGCCCAGGAACCAGGGTTTACTTCAGGAGCACCCTTCTGAAATGAGACCATGCAGCTCCCACATAGATACAGCCTCATTTCAGATAAAAACTGGCAGAAAAAGGTTTTTTCCAGATTGCCAGTCCTATTACTGAGAATCAGTTTTTGGAGCCACATGTCAGGAATGGCCCAGACTGCTCAGCTCTGTTACATCATGCAGATTCTTTAAACTTACTTTCCCCAGCTCCTTCCTCTCCTGTGAAATGAATGGCCTGCTGTTTTTCACTGCAATATCCAGTGTCCTTTTCTTGACATTTTCCAAAGATTCAAAAAATTCAAACCTAAAATTAAAGTTTAAAAAGGAAGAGACCTGAGGCAAAAACTAAAATCCTGTGAGCATCAGTGGGCAGAATACAGTGACAGAGCACAGCATAAGTGACCAGGATTTTAGCAGGGAAGGAACACAGAGAAAAGGCAATTCTAGAGTTAGGTTTTGTTCACATTGTAGGAAACCTCTTCCAGGCCTTGGGAAGATGACAACACTAAGCTCAGACTATCCACCGTGCCAAGGGGAGGGAGGAAAACATACATCCATGATGAAATGCCATTTAACATCATTTTCCCCTTCCATGGAAGATCAGCATGTTTTCCATGCAGTGTTCATTACTCAGAGGAAATAGTAATGAGCCAACCCCCCAAGTTCACAGAGCAGCCTTGCACCACACCAAGAACAGACAAGGGCTGAAACCCGTGGCAATTAAATTCTTAATGGCTCTGACTCAAGCCTGTGGCACACATCGCTAATGTCAAGTGAGTTTTGTCCATGCTAAATCACTCCAGTTCTGCCCACCTGAATAGCTTTTCCTCAAGTCAGAGCTGTAAAACAGGTAACATGTTTTGGAGCTAAGCATTATCCTTAATTGAGGATGTACAGGATATGTCAGTACTGAGGATGAAGAAAAGGAGATGCTGTTCCCAACTGCTGTGATGGCACTAAATCAGTGGAGTAACTTAGAATAGACATAAGCAAAATCCTCAACTTTGGCGTTTTAAGAAGAAATATTTTTAAATATTTTCCCCATTTCTGACTTAGACAGAAAGGATACAACACAGGAAAAACATAAGCCACCCAGGATCACCTAATATTCACGTATTTTCACGTGTATCTTCCTCTAATTATGGGAATAAAACCACCTCTCAGAAGAGCTCTACTTCTAAGCATTACTGTGTTTGGGTTTATGCAAAACACATTCCATGTCAGTGGCAGAGTTGTGACAGTCAGCAAAGAGGTGGCAGCATTTTACCCTGCTCCCACCAGGCCTTGATGACAACATCCACCTGTGTGCCCAAAGGGTGGTCCAGTCTCAAAAGACTCTGTACTTCTGCCTAGGACTTTTGGAAGGATGTCAGGATAAGCATCAGGCAAAGCAGCATGAACAGAGAAGGAGGCTCTGGGAGGTACCTGAATGGGCAGATTGCCTCTGCGTGACAGGGAGTTAAACAGGGGTAGGATAACTTCAGTTTGCAAGGAAGCAAATGCAGCCTGGGGGCAGGGAAGGGGCAGGGAAGAAGGTGTACCCTTTTTCAGGAGGACTGACACCACCACATGCAGAGCAAGACCAGCCCCAGGGACTTGTAAATCACAGTCAAAGTGCCATTTGTTTCAGATAACCTGCAAATGTTCACATTTGTCCTTAGCAGCACACCTTTCATTACACAGAGATCATAACTATTCCAGCCAAAATCATAATTAACATTTTCTTACTTCTCATCATATTGGGGGTTCAGAGTTTTTTTCTTGACTGAAGTCTTCTTCCTGCTTGTCCATCTTCTGTCTGGAAGCAGGTATATACGAACGTATGGATCCACTCCACGATTGGAAGAGGGTACCAAGTTTCTGGTAAAAGAAATACAGACAAGCAAGACACATTCTCCCACTGTGTGTTTCAGTACCCTGGCTCTCTTGGAATCAGATCAACCAAACCTTCATGGGCCAAAACCGTTCATTTCAGGAGTTGGAACACAAGCAAATACAACTTTAAGGATATTTAGTTAAAATTCTTACTCCTGAGTATGTGGCCATTTACTGGGGTTCCTAAATGAACAATTAAATACTCAGTCATAGGTATCAGTCATTGTCACGATGCATATCCTGACACCTCAAGACTCACACCAGTTGTCAGTGCTATTCAGATAAAGTTTTGGGTGGTTGACAGTTAAAGTTTCTCTACTGCAGTAATCACAACTCGCTGGGCTCTCTCCCTGAGCTGCTGCTGGCACTGACCAGAGCTGGGCACACAGAGGCTGCACAGATTAAAGCCAACCAGTGTTTATGCACCTCCTGCTGCACGTGGCTCTGCTCCAGCTTTGCTGGATGACTGACAACGCTCAGAGAGCTCTTCCCCCTCTTTGAGCAACTGTGAGCATTACCTGCAGCCATTGACCAGCACGACGAGGCTCTGCCGAATGGAAGCATAGCGCACTGTCAGCTGGATCTCCCCCAGAGGCATCTCAGAACCGCTGCAAGACATTGCACAGGCAAAGCTGTTCAGTACACACCCCACACAGACTAAAACCAACTCTCAGGGCACCATCCTTCCTCCTGGCATCCTAAGGTTTGCTATCTAGGAAGCAGCTGGACCACATAAGTTCCACAGAGCCACATGCCTTCTCTACAGGTACGCAATTTCAGTCCCACAACACAAACTGCCAAAAAAGCCTCTACATGGCCCACTGTAAATGGAGGAGCAAAGTACCACTTAGTATGTTACACATCCCCTCAAGAATGTCAGAATATGCAAAATAGGACCTTTTTTATATTTCATTCTGCATGTTATTAAAGTGGCTTAAAATCTAAAACATTGCTTAAAAATGGTTTAAAAATAGTTTACAAATTAAGCCCTGTTCAGAGCTAGAGAATTCACCAGTCACCAATTCACAAAATTGCAGCTGGAGCTGAGTTTGATATTCAGGTTTGTAACTACTCTGATGCTCTCTTAGGTGAGGTGGATCTTGGTAACTTCTGTTCATTAAGGATTCCACAAGCTCCATTCTGTGCCCTGGGAGGGACTAATCCTCTCCATCCTGCCTGGCAGCAGCCTCACACTGAGCACTGTGGGAAGGATACACACACAAGCACACCTATTCACAAAAACTTTGTTCACAGCATTATCAGTCTTAAAATGTGTTGGATAAACACAACGTTCAGAGCTTTAATAAGCCAGAGGTGCTTATCAAGAGTTTATGTTATTACAGAATTGGGATGTTCAGACTTCCAATATCCTGTTGCTAAATGAGTGTTATGGCAGCCAAGAGTGTTGAGAGGCTCTTCAACAGCATAAAAGCCAACACATGCAGCATGACTTAGGAGAGCCATGAAGTGAATGCTTCTACTTCATACCTGCTTTGACAGCACCCTGTAATTTACTTTGCTGTTGACTGGAATACCTAGGTCAATTCTCTGTAAGGTGACTTGAGACCCAAGACTCCAAATGACTTATAAGACTTGAACTCATCTCTATGCAACAGTATCACCTAGACTTTCCCAAGAGAAGAACGATTTAGCTGGAAGAACACCTACTTATGAATGTCCAGATTGCTGCTACTTAATTCAAAGCAGGAAGAAGGCAGGGACCCCAGTGAAGTGACACTGGGTGCCACCCTCATTTCCTGCAAGACAGGCAATGTGGGCACAGCTGCTGCTCCGCTGGGCAATGCTGATGGTGGGCCATGCTCTGCATTTTGCTTGCCCTCTGCCTCATCAAGGCCAGACACAGTTTCACTTGGTACAGGGGCTGCTGAACTGTCTTTAGCGTCCAGGTCTTCTCCACTGTCCTTTTTTGGCAGAGATTCAAGTGCTGCAGAGTCTTTGCTCATGGGAGGTACTTTTGAGACTTGTGGTGGAGAGACAAACTTCTGCTGGTTTCCAGCCTTCTCCGTGACACTCACGGGACCTTGCTTCGAGGCATTGACACCAGCCTTGACTCTTTGTGGATCAGGTTCTTCAACATTCAGTGCCTAAAAATCACAAGGGAAGACAGTGAATGCTGCTCCCACAGCACTGGGGTGAATGCCAGCATTACCACCCAGGAGGAAATTTCACCACAAAAGTAACAGCAGGAATCTGCCATGAGAGATGAAAGGGGCCTCTGAGATTCACTGTGGTGTTCTCTCCTCTCATCCTACTGTGTTTGTACTTACCAGTGTCTAAGCACTGATCCAGAGCATGGTGAGGAAACAACTCCTAAACATCAGTGTCTCTCACTGTTTAGGAGCTGATTTCCCCAGCTTAGATTTTCTCAGTCCAACTCTTTATTGTTGTGAGAAGATTTTCAGCCATGGCACTGCACTAAGTTTAAGGAAGCCTCAGGGATATCTCTCAACACCATACACTCCCAATAGCATTTAAATATCTTGTCACACTTCTACTTTCTTCTCAACTGAGAAGTGAAGCTGCCTTTCTCCACACCCACCTTTCCTCTCTTTTCCCTGGCTACAACTGGATACTTCCGCAGGGGAAGCCAAGTGAATATGGGAAAGAACAACCTACCCGCAATACAAGTTTCATCTTAATGAAGCTGTCTGAACTGGAATGGTCCAGCTGGAATCTCTGATCCAGAGACATGCTTGGGTCCTTAAGTAAGTGGGAGAGACATACCACTGCAGTTCCCAGGGCACTATCCCGCTCCTTGTCTTTTATCTGGGGAACAGAAGGAAACAAAAGTTCTTATTAGCTGGCAAACTGGGAGGCATACCACTGGGAACAGCAAAGCAAGAAGGTATTTCAGACAGAAACCAAAATTAGCTTATTTACTTTGGTTACATCCAAACAGGTGATACCATTATTTCAGGAGTAACAAGTTAGTACATTTGGATTAAAAATCCCATCTCTAACTATGCAGAGAAATAACAGCTTTAGCAGAAAAAACAGGCCCTGAGATTTACTTGATTTTCCTTACTTGCTTTGGGGACGATGTCCCAAGCAGCTGAGATGGCAACTGGTCTAAATCTTTACATGTATTTTAGGTAATAGTTTGTTTAGCCTATATAACCTCAATAAACCTTCCAATTTCAATTCCATTCTGTATCCGAGTGACCAGCCACAGAACTGGCTGTGACTGCAATCCTGCTAATGAGAGACAGGGCTGCTTAATGAGCAAGAACACAGAGGTGAAGAAGTAGGGCTCTGGTTGAGAATTATGAAGGCTGCAATTTCTGACAGCAAAATATTGATGTCTTTACCACACAAAATGCCCTTTGCACTCTGCAGCCAGAAACATCCCACACATGAGCCTAGAACAAAGGTAAATACCAACAAAAGTAGATACCACCACCACCTAACACAGAATTGTTTGTGCAGTAACAGGTGCTTCTTCCACCTTTTAGAAGGAGGAACCCAGTATGTGACAATCCCACACAGAAACAACCAGCATTGAGCTCATAGAAGAGGTTTCTTCCTATGGATGTGCAGTTGGTCTTCAAAGGAAATGGCTTTTCTCTCACCTCAATGTGGAGTGACTGGGAATGAGCACTGTGGACAAAGAAGGTGAAAGCCTGGCCCCACGTGGGATCTTTGCTGAAATTGCAGGTCTGCAACAAGAACATATGTTAACTTAATCTGTGAGCAGCTCAGAATCCATGACACTGATCACCAGAGAGGTGACCCTCAGTGACGCTGCACCCCAGCTGTTCAGAGAGAGTGAAAATTCCAGGTCAGAGGCATATGGAAGCAAAGTCTCTGGCAAAACCAGAACAAGTTCTCTGGGGTGTGGAAATGCCAAAGAACGAGTCTGGTGAGCTGCAATTGGCCCCACCAGCCTGATCCAGCAGCCTACCTCACCTGCAGCAAGGCACTGCTCCCTCCCTCTCACCTCCCCACCCATGGAGAGCCAGAGCACTGCTTCCAGCCTGCAGCACCCTGAGCCAGCTCCCAAAGCCACAGTGAGCTGACAGGGAAGGGCAGGAAAGCTGGAGGGGCAGTTTCAGGCGTGTAGAACTCGTGGGAAGAGTAGGAGGGCACAGCTTCAGCACCATCCACTTCAAAGATGAAAGAGCGTGGAAAGCACCCACGGGGACTGTGGCTGCTCTATAACCCAGCTGTCCCTGCCAGGCCATGAGTGCTGGCAGCAAGTGGAAAGGAGAAGGGAAAGCCTGGAAGTCTTACCTAGCTTAGGAGAGGCAGGTGATGTGGTAGGGGAAAAGGGAAGCCACAAAAGGTAAAAATGCAAGCAGAACCCATTTCTGGGTGGAGCAGGTGGAAGGAACAAAGGAAAATAGGTCCAGGTCCATATAGCCAGTCCTATATGCTCACGTGTAACCAATAACACGATTCATTCCTATTTGTAGGGTGTTCAAAAGAGCAAAGGGCTGCCCTTATTCACATCCAGCTGCAGGACAGTGAACATGACAGCTACTGGGAGGGCAGAGCTCAGCTATTGCTCATACTCATGAGGCAAAAGTAATTTTTAAATAACAAAAAATGAACTGAAAGTGAAGTGGAGGAGAACCAGATACATCATGTCCAGGTAAAAAACCAAAAAAGCCAAACCAAAAAACTATGATATACAAGAGCCAGGAAAGACTTTGATGAAGGAATAGAGGCCAGATTGATGCAAATAACACCCTGCTCTGAGAAACCGGGGGCCTACTTCGATACAGTCACCCATAAGATGGAAAGTATCTAAGGAAAGCAGAAGAATTAAACAACCTCACCTTACTCTTTTGAGTCTTATTCCCAACTGTGAGCAGGACGAAGGAGGAAGGATCTCGCTCCATCTTCTGTCGTTTAATACAAGGAAAGAAGAAGGCAGAAAAAAGCATTGAGAAATTGATAGTTTCCAGGAGGCAATATCAAACCACTACTTGAAGTAAGTTGCTGGAAAGCTGACAATATTTTCTGGATGTGGGACATCTGAGGAGTGTAGTACACAGGAAAGCCTCCAGCCATAACACAGCACAGTCTTACCCTCCACCATCAAGGGTACACATTTAAGCCAAAGATTTATGTATTTAGATTTCAACAGGTGAGCAGTTAAAAATTTCTCAGAAGCTGGGAGGAAACAGAGAGAAGAGCTGAAGGCTCAGTGGGAAATCTTGATCATTCCTGAATGAATCAAGACTCTCAGAATTGGTTTTGCAAGGCTCAGGACTTGCTCTAAAGCAGCTGGAAGTGAGTCTTTGGCATCAAATAACAATTCTTGTCCAGAAGCAACAATACTGAACTTCTTGCACCTCTTTGCACTAATGCTATAGAAGTTAAGGCTGAGGATCTGGTTTTGGCACAACACTACATACAAAGCACACACAATGAGGTGCAGAATTAAGGATTATTGAATGGTATGTGTACCACAGTGCTGGTAACTCATCTAAATTGTAAATATGGTATTTAGGAGAGGAGCTACTTTGAGATAATGGGAAGTTTTCTCCATAGCTCAGAGCTGTGTGTAGCTCGTGCAAGAAGAATGGGAGAAAGACATGGTTTAATACTCTTGCCATTTACATCACAGTAGCAAAACACAGTATTTGGGGGAAAAAGTAAACACAAGCTATGAGAGAGAAAGTACAAATGACAGAGAGGCTTCTGAATCCCTCTAAAACCAAGGAGGGGGGAATCTGGTGGTCAGGTCTCCATCAGACAGAAAAATTACCACAGACAAGCACATTCCTCCCACCCCACTGTCAAGCAGGAACAGCTCAGCATGGGAAGAAAGAGCAGCAGCAGCAGCAGCAAGGATATCATGACTTAGTCTGATGTCTGGAGACTCTCTGTCCAAAGCATAAAGAAGAAAGTAAAGACAACCACACACACAATCAAACATTTCTGTGTTGCATTCCCACTTGGGCCTATTAAACTTTCACTGGGGTGGGTTGTCAATCTCTGTTTTGAACCCCTGGTCACTTAGATTCTGGCAGTGGAGAGGTTATGTCTTTTTAACCACAGCCAGTTTCAGTTCCTATGATACCACGTAATCCAGAATGTTATTTTGCAGGCATGGGAGAAGAATATAATTTTTACCTTGAGGTACTTGTTATTTTTGATCTTCTTTGCTCCACAGTCACCATTTGAATACTCGAAATGGTTTTTCTGAATTAGCAAAAGAGTATTTAAAACAATTAATTTGTGGTCTTATAAAAAAGGAGGTTAGGAGTGAAGGCTGCTGCATGGGGTTTGTACTTACAGGAAGGTTAAAGGCACTGTCCAAGTAGACAATCAGAATTGCTGTAGACAGACCCTTCTTATCCTACAAAGGCAGGGAAAGATAAAACAAAACACAAAGTAGTCATGATCACCCACCAAGGACAATGCAAAACATAACAAAATTCCAACGGCAGCTTCTGAAGGTCAAGCAGTTCTCTGCCTTTCTCCTAAAACTTGCAATTTAGAGGAGTACAAGCCAATACAGCATGATAGTTGTAAACATTTATAAGAAGAAATGTAACTCTTTTCAATTCATTGCCTTTAATGTTTGTCAATCTTTCAGTGCAGAACTGGTTAGGTTCCCCAGTGCAGCAAGACACCGAAAACATGCTCAACCAAATACATCAACATGAATCCAGTGTCAGCAGAACAAAGCCTGGAAACAATTTTATTCACTTCAGTGGAACTCCAATGGTTTTGTTTGATTATACAGCAACAGCCTCTTTGGGAGAAGAGCTTTATCCAAGCAATTTTGCTGGATTAACAACACACCATTTGGAAACATGGTCCTACCAACCACCAGTGCTGGGTATTTGCTTATGACTAGTACAGGTTATTTCAGGGGTGTGGGGTCCTACACAAATCCAAGATGAAGAGGGAGGAGAAAAATTGTCAAAGAAAAGAACTCTGAGAGGCCACTTTGCAGTGAGTCAAACAATGGTTAGCTAATTCAAGCAAAAAGAGCTGCCAGATTTGAATTACTCCTGAATTAGTAAGAGACCTGGGGCAAGCAAAAGCCCTTCCTCTGCAGGAGCAGCAGGGAGGGAATCACACCAAAACTCTGCCAGACAAAAATAAACTCCCATGAGTTTGCCTGGAGTTTCTAATTTTACACACTCCTTTGTTGATCACTGGACAGGGATCAGAGTACCTGAACCCTTTAAGCAAATATACTCACCTCATGCAGCTTTTCTTGGTCGTTTACTAGTGAAAGCCACTCCAGTTTTAAATGCAAGTGTCCACTTGTTGTCTTACTTAAGGGAAACCACTAAATGGAGACAACAAAGAGCAACTTGAGAACTGAGAGGCAGAGTAGTTTTTACATATGTGTTGCAGACTCTGAGACTTATACACAATAGACAACATGAATTTTACTCTGAGCACCTTAGCTTGCATTTTTGAGACATAGATTGTAGCACAACCATCTAATTAGGTACAAGGCAGAAGAAAATTAAAATAAGACACCCATAGACAGGCAAAGCATGAGGATATTTCCAAGCAGCAGCAGCACAAGACAGGTTCCCTGGCAGTGTTTGTAGAGTGCTGGGTTGCAGGATGAACCACAGTTAGATCAGATAATTTCCTCCCTCAGCAGTCAGGCTGCTTCACCAAGCTTTATCTTCAGTCTTGTACAAAACATTTGGTACATACAGGACATGAGGCATCAACAGAAGATACCCCACTGCTGGCTCAGTGTAACCTCAGGGCTCTCTGGGGCTACCAGCCTGGTGGTAAAAATTATTGTAGTGGCTACGTTAGTATTATCTTTTTATGAAAATACTACAGTGCAAGTGTGCAAAGAAGCTTTAAGCACAAAGAAACACCATAGTAGCAGAGGGGCAGCACAAGTGAGGGCATGTAGGCATACACCACCAACCACATTTAGAAATTAGCTCTGATCTTTACCTCATCAACAGTTCTGTCATTCATTACATCCACTAGGCCTATGAGCAAGCTGAAAGGCAAAAAGCAGATATTTCAATGTATATTGAGGCATACAGCATAATCCACCAAAAAAGCCCACTCTCAAGTCTGTTCCAAATAGGAACTTCGCCACATTACCTGGGTACATGTGTGCAGGAACACACACTTCTGAGGTCTCCCCCTTTGAATACTTCCAAAACCAAAATAAACTTGAAATAAATCTCAAGTCTTGTAGTAACTATCACTTCTAATGGCTTCCCAGGATTCCCTACAGGAGTGTAACCTCGTTCAACATTAGTTGCACTAGCAACTAATTACTTGGCTTCAATATCTGGGCAAAGGGAATAATTTCCAACAGTATTAAATTTCCTGTATTAATAATACAGGTGTCCCACAGAAGAGGCTACTAGACCCTGATTAAAGGTTGTGCTAATTTACCTGCCCATAAAATCATCTTTGTCTGGATCTTCATCATACAAATCCACTTCTAAGTCCTGACCAGGCACTTCATGAACAACAAACTGGAGGAGAAAGTGGTATTGATTAAAAATAAAAAGCATTCACATATACAAATTCAGGCTCAGGCTGTGGACAAGAACATGACAGTTGACAGCTGTCTAACACACTAAGAACATTTCCTGCTCTTTCGTGGCTAATTGCATAGCAAATACAATTGAATACAGGTGAAAATATTTCACATTCAGTTTGCTTGGTTTTGAACGACAAGTTAAACCCCTCAAACTGGTATCCCTAATAAGCAGAGAGGAATCAATGCTAGAGCAGCCTAAGCTGCACAGCCTGATGCACTGATTGATATTTAGAGCAGTGCTTTGCACCTCCTCCAAAAACCCACACATGTAAATCAGATCAACCTGAATGACATTTCAAGTTTACTATGTAAATTGAACTTTGTTAAGGGACAGAAATGCCTCAACCAAGCAACAAGGAAGTCCACTTGACCCAGTGCAGTCAGCTAAGAGAAGGTCCTCCAAGCACAGGGATGTAAATGGCTGTGTATCCTACAGATGGAAAGATCAAAAGGTTCAGTACCTCAAATGTCTCGTTCCAAATGGGATTAAGATCTCGGGAAACTGTCTTGCTTCGATACTGTGTGGTGCCAACACGGAGGAGAGCATATGGGTCAGACTTCCCCCTGATGGCACCAAGGAAATTGTCTTTCTGGACAAGGTTTTCAGCTTCTAACAGATGAACCCTTATTACTCCCTGGATAAAATAAGATAAAGAATTGGTCATGAAAATGCAATCTTTGGATAATTATAATATGCTGCCTCCTAAAACTGTTTATTTCAGGCAGCAAGGGTAGTCACCATGACAGTTCTGCAAAGACATGTAGTTTGATGCAGTACATTTCCAATGACAGCTGTAATAAAACACTTTTTCCACCATTCACCTAGAAGGGGGAAAAAAGCCCCCTTAAACAGATGCACAATTTAATCTAGGTAACTGTGTAGGAAATAATATTCAATTTATTTTTAAATCAGAAACATACATATGCACACAGCATTACAGCCACAGTCAAATCAAGTGTAAAGATCAACTCCCACTGACTGAAGGAGGAACTAAGCACTCATTGGCAGGTTCTTATTTTATTGCACCAGAACCATTCCACTTCAATTTAGTGATGCAAGTTTGCAACAGGGAGAGTACCTTTGTCACTCATTTATATTTATACTCATTAGGAAGTGTACTATGTATTTGACGGATGAAGATTGAAGACCTGAATATGTGGAGTATTTAGGAGATTTGTTTGTTGGGGTTTTTTTCCATTTTTTTTCATTAGCAAAGAGATGTTACCCTCCAAATTCCCTATTTACATCCCTTCACAGCATTAGTAAATATATTAAATATCCTGACACTCACTGCTTATGTATTTATCCTCCCATTTGCATATACCACAGATCTGCAGTTACAGACTAAAGGTTTAACTGGTAAATGAGCTCAGAGTACAGACTCCTTATGCCATGGAGAGAGGGTAGGAACTCCGTGAGTCCATGTTTCCCCCCTCCCAAATGATGAACTATCCAATAATGCTTTTATATTTCTGAAATATTACCTACAGAAAGCCCACAATTCAGGTTGAAAGAGCTGATGCTCTAAAGACACTAAGCTTGGAGGCATCCACATCGTGGCAACTGTACACTCAGGCAGACAAACAATATGTCACTGAAAAAACAACTCACCTGGGGGACAGGGAACCTCAAATGGGCAATGTTCATATTCTTTTTCAGAGGCACTGTGATCCTGTTTGGTAGAACCAGTCGTGAAGCAATGAAGTCTTGAATTAGTGAGTCTGACATTACACTGCAGGTGGGGGAAAAAGGCAACCTCAATCTTTACTATCAGTCACAACTCAGAATGAAAAAATAAGAGACAGAAATGGGCACTACAAAATGAGTGATACCAATACCATCTATCTTCCCCCAAAGCATTGTCAAGCATTAGAACAGGCCATCCAGGGAAACGGTTGGGTCACCATCACTGGAAGCATTTAAAAGACCTGTAAAAGTGCTTAGGCACATAGTTTAGTGATGGGCTTGGCAGTTTTAGGTTAATGGTTGGACTTGATGATCTATAAAGGTCTTTTCCAACTCATATGATGCTATGAAAGAGCTGCAGAGTGGCCAATCAACTTCAGTTTAGTGATGCAGGTTTGCAATATGGAGCATCCCTATTGCAGGGTGTGAATTTGGTTGTAAACGATGAATGGGAGCTCAAGCTGTGTGAAATCTTCATGCAAACAGCCAAACAAGTCAAACTCGTGTGCCTTCTGGGCTTCCTTGGGAATGCCAACACCAGACATGGACAAGGGGAGAAGGGAATCAGGAAGTTTCACCATTTCACAGGGGGCTCAAGGCCTCAAGGTAGCTAATTCTTAGACTTAAAAATTGCCTCAGCACACACTGCTGTCTACTCTCAGCCACGTGCTGAGACGTTATTGTAAAATGGAAGGAGAAGCCAGACACATTCAAAATTTAAAAAAGCCAAGCTCATTTCTCAGATGATGTTCTGTGTCTTGGCAGATTTTGCACCAAGAAGGAAAATCTCATTTGGAGTAACTGGAGACCACGCTGGCTGAATTGAGGGTCCTGTCTGTCTTGGAGTTCAGGGAACTTTCCAGCCTAATTACAACTTGCACATTTTTAGCTTTTCAGTTTAAATCTTTTCTTTACAATTGCTCTTTTTGTATGGCAGGTACAAGAAGTACATGGCCATCACAGATGCCCAGTACTCCCAGGTGATTAATGAGAGGATTTCAACACACCACTACAACCTGGCATGAGCAAAAGACAATACTAAGAGGAAAACACAAGAGCACCAAGTATCTGACTCATCCTCTTAATAAATCTACTGCTCTTAAGGGAAAAACTGTGTATCAAAATTGTCCTAATTCACAGAGGAAGCTGGATTCACACATAAAGAGTATAAGGAAAGTCTTATACTCCAAGTGTTAAACCAGGAAGCTTGGTCAGGGGCTCCTGGTTTTCCTGAAAAACACCCAACAGGAATGTCACAGAATTGATCCTTCTCTCAAGACTCAGGGTACGCCCAACTAAACACAGTTTGTATGTGAGGACAGATGACTGCATCCAGTTTCTTTGCTGTCTTAAGTGAGCCCAATTCATTTGACAGGGAGGGCTCTTGTTCAACCTGTACTTCAGCCCATTCACGGTCAGGCATGTTTTGCTCCCAGCTTTCATTGCACTGCTGAGGAGCAAGCAAAGGTTTCCGAGTGCAAATCCCTGTGGGAGAACCAGGGAGTAAAAATTTAGGACACCAAATTTGCACTTAATTATATGAGAGGCTGTAGGCTGGAACACCTACATGCCTTCTCCCTGCAAGGATTAGGGAAACCAAGTTAGAAAAGAACAGATTAATTCCTCTGATAAAAACTGGAGCTCTCAGGCCAAACTTCAGGGCAAAAGGCCACTCAGGCCTCAAATTAAGAAAAAAAGAAAGCTTCCCCTCACTCAACATCAAAAGTCTTCCAAGGCCCTTTAATGCATGAACTGGCATCTAAAGTAGCCAGACATTTTCTATGAGTCTGCAAACCATGAGCTGCAGGAGAACAGAAGTGCATTTGCACTGAAAGGGAGAAAGGCAATGGCTGAGTAACCCAATATACTTCCCTCTTGTGTAACAGAACTTTCTCCTTACCCTAAGGACAAAGTGAATCCCCAATCTGGTGAAACAGTTTGAAACTTACAGTACTGAAACCCACTAAAATTTTCATCCTCGCTTTGCAACTTTTATGTACTCAATACCAACCCAAGAGGCACTGGAGAAGAGCTACACCTAAAAGGTGAGCAGATTACATAGAAAGGAAAGAACTAGTCTCCTTATAAATCTGCAGTTCTCTTTATCATGGATTGTACTTGAATTTGTCAGAGGAACTGCAACTCTGTGATACCTTGCCTTTTTTCACTTTGATGTAAATAAAAATAAGCACAGACTACCAGTCTGCATCTACCTCATCTACCTCTGCAAATAACTGGCACATGGAAAACAGAAGGGTTTGGTTTTTAGTTTAAGTATTTTTTTAGTGTAAGTCACTGTCATTTGGGGGGTTTACTATTTCCATCCCAAACGCAATGAAGCAATTGAAACAGTTTTGACAGAATGTAAAACGAACCCTTCTCAGGTTTTGCCACAGCTAGGTAGGATGGGATGAACATCAGCACAACACCTGGCACACGATGCTCTCAACAACAGCTTTGATGGTTACTGAAGAACCAAATCCCAACTTCCAAAGACTTTTCAGAGGAGAATAAAGTAAAGAAAAGTAGACACTCACTTAATCCCTGGGACATCCAGGAGGTTGCTCATGCCTGCCCAGTTGATTTCCAAATGCTACAAGAAGATCAGGGAGAAAATGTTATACAGGCCTATTAAAATTTATTTCAAAAGAAATGTAGAATTAAAATGGGAAATGCTTCTACAACAAAGTTGTTTAAAGAAAGGAAAATCTGCACCACCAATTGACTGCATTTGTATATTAGAACCAACAGCTGGTATCAACTCCCTTATCTAGTTTATCTGTCATCCTGAAAAGAGGGTATCACTGGGACTTAACCTGGAAGCAGAAGGAAAGACAGCATTCAGTCCTTAGCAATGGCCACTGGCAGATGCCCTGGGGTCATGAATGAAATTCAGCAACTCTAGTGAGACTTTGAAGTTGTTTTCTAATCCTTTCACTTAGGGATTGGCCTATGCCCTCAAGGCAGGGGGATTTACAAATACCACCGGATTTCAGGAGTCTGTATTCCTACTCATACAATAAACAAAAAGAGGTTTTTTTCATGTGCTAAAATAATGCTGCTACATCTAAACACCAAAACACCTCATTCAAGATCAAAAAGGTATGACTTTCATGAAGTCAAGCAGAGCATAAACCACAAGCAAAGCTGTGTGCTCTAAGATAACTGGTTCTTACAAGACTAGAAGGTTTCTCATATTTTATGAAACCACAATTCAGTACAAGGCACACCACCTTAAACAGGCAAACTCTCAAAAGGCAACCATGCCTGAATGATCTCCAAAATGACTACATTTAAAATGTATGAATGGGAAGATCCATCAGCCAGAAACCTTGCAGAAACAGGTCCTGTGCTGCCACCATAAGAAAGTCCTCCCATTCTTAGAGTGAAGCAAGTAACTGTTTTGGCGCCACTACAGAAGTATAGGGCAAATTAATTCACATCCTCCTGGAGTTCAGGAGGAGCACTGTACAATCAGGAATTTGTTATTTGAGCACCTGAACTGTGAGGCATTCACAGGCATACAGTGTGGGGTACCAGTGATGGACAGCTTGTGTCAATCACTGAAGACTGTCCAAGCACTAAGACCAAGGAGCGAGAAGGCTGCAGAGAGCAGCTCACTGCTGACTCACCGGTTTCTGCATAAAAAACAAGGTCACTGCTCCAACAAAAGGAGCATCAGTCAGGAGAGGTTCCAGGATCACCCGCAACGTCCCATACAACTGCAAACACAATAAGAAAGCTGAGTACTCTCATGATGCAGCTTCAAAATTGTGAGCTTTTCAGTGATGGAGATAATTTTAGAAATTCTACTTGAAGTAATTTTATTTAGAATTTAATAACAATCAACTTTCCCCCCAAACCATTGCTATTGATATCAATAGCAATGCTTTGCTATTGATATCAATAGCAATGGTTTCTATGTTTGTGGAGTCTCTCTGCAATGCTGCCATACAGTGGAACCATTTGTCTACTAGCTTTCAGCATTCTAAGAACAGGTTGTTGGTTTAATCTACATCAGTTTATGAACATCCTGGTTCTTCTGAAACTCTCCACCAACACTCTGAGCTCCTCTGAACTCCAGTGGCAGACACTGGCCCATGTGTACTCCATGCTCCAGCACTGACCCTGTTTAAGAGTCACACTATGAAGCTTAAAAGTCATATTTAAGTGCTTTCCATGGAAGGCATAATTTCTCCAGCCAAGAACAAGGAGATAAATCCAATCATTCCAAGCCTGATAGTTGCTGGCTTCCCAGTTAAGTGTCATGACCTTCCCATTGCGAGGGGCTGTGCTACCTCCTGCCCCACACAGCCTTGAACAGACAACATTAGCACTGCACTCACCTGTACACCTTTCACGCCAAGATTAAATTTCGATATATCCATGTGAATCTCACAGTCCCCTATGTAACTGAAAGAAAATTCTCACATTATTCCACAGTTTGCAACAGTCCCATGAGAAATCTGGGGCTGTACAGAGTATAAATGAAATCAGTTTAAGGATTGACAACATGATCCCACAGGCAGAGATGGATTTTCAAGTGACTGAAAAGGGGAAGTTGAACAAAGGTCAGATCTTTCACAAGAGAAATCCTGCAGTCAGCTGGGATACTGAGGTACCTGTAAAACGTCGCAGCAACATATGTTAAGTAACATTTCAAGGTTACTTTTCCGTTCTTAAGACTGGTGGTTTGTTGAGGTGAGCTTGCTCCAAGAAGGAGACCAAGAAGCTCATTCAAAATTCAAGGTCAGACCCTCTTGTTCCCTTCTCTGCCAAAAGCCTGATCCCACCCTGCAGCCTGGTGACCCAGCTCCCAAGCTGGTGCAGAGCCATCCTGCCACTACTTATGGGGTTCCCACCTTGGCCACACCCAGAAAGCCCCTGTATCACCCTTGCCCACAACCCAAAAACCCACTTGAAGGACAAACTGATCACTAAAAATAACCTGGTTTCCTTGAGGCTGAATTCAAAGACAACAGCTTAGATCAGATTTTGGTCAGTTGCCATGGAGAACATCAGGCTTTAAATAAAGTAAATGCTGAATGTGGTACTTTGGCAATTTGGAAACCACCTTAGACTTTTATTAAAGTACAAACACCACCTTATTCAGAAACCAATAGCCACTCCCCAGGGAGCAGAACCTCGCAGATCTGTTGATGCCTCTGGCAGAAAACAATTGAAGGGAGCTACCAAGTTCCCTTCCAGCCCTCTGAGAAATAGCTTTGGCTGCAGACACACAAACACCCTGCAGGTAAAGCAGGGTGTAAATGTACTGTAGCACAGTGAATGTGCTGTGCTTGCTGCCTGCATGCATAACTTCACCCCATAAACAAAGGAAAAGGACAGGAGTTCTGCTCTGACCACATGTATATGGGCAAATAGTGCTGCAGTTGCCACAAATTCCCACTGTAATTTGCACATAGATGGATTCCCTCCCACCCCTAAAAAATGTGCCAAGAATGTGCAACCCTGTGAATTTATCTCCATTTTTGCAAGCAAAGTTCTTTGTATATTTGTTTGCAGACAGTCACTTAACTGAATTTTAAGAGCTCATAACACACAGATTAAAGCCTTTAATGTTAGAGCATTCTCATTTCTCACCTCATAAACCATGCCAAAATTAACACGATCTTTCTTAAAAGCTAGTGACATAATTGAACTTATTTTATGTTTGTCAGCTTCTACAATTTTGACATTATCTTACAGCTCTTTACACTGGGTGCTAATAGAGCATTGTTACAATAAAATTCTAAATGAGAAGACAAAATTAGTTCCTTAATTTGCAGTAATTAATCCAAGAGGATTTAATTCAGCTATTGCAAGTGTCTAACACAACAAGTAAGAGCTGTGGTATTTCAATTTACAGCCTTTTTGCCTTTCCACACAGTCAAAAACTCTTCCCACTTGGTCCTAGATGTCTCTTTCCTCCAGTAACACTTCAATACATACAAATATGTTTTAGAATTTAGATGTCAGAGAAGTCTTATCAGAGCATGAGCCTTTAATTGTCCTAAAGTCTGCCTCATACATGCATCACCCCCCTGCCAGGGTGCTTGGTAGGAAGAACACACTCTTTGTTCATTAGCTCTATTCCTTGTTTCCAGTCACAGGTGCTTCCATCTGTTCCTCTGCTCAGCATAACCTTGCTGTGCTCTCTGCTGTCCTGCCCCAGAGCACACCTGAGCCAAACTCAAGCTTTGACACTTAAATGCCTGAGGGCTGAGCCCCTCCACTCTACACAGGACTGTGCTTTACCCACCTGTGAAGGGTGGAAGAATCACCTGTTTCTCTCCTACATCACCTGTTGCACAAGGTATCTGCATCTCTTCTGTCCTTGGGTAAAAGCTGGGCCCAGGGTTTATGATACAAAGGTAATCTGCTGGCTGAAGGCAGGGATGCTACAAGACCACATGCTGACAAGTTTACTAACCTGAATGGCTGCATATCCCTTTAGAAAAGGCCCAGGTAATTCCTCCTCTATAAAATGACTGCCCATGGGCCCCATTTTCTCATGGCCCCCCATGATAAAAGCCCCCTTTGGCCCAACATTCTCAAGTGCTTTGTAGCACAGACTATGCTTCGTCTGCCTTTGGACTTGGGAGACGAACACTCAGAATTAAACAGAGAGATAAGAAAATGTGACCAGGAGACACAGGGTATGAAAAAAGCCAGATCACCTCTGCTTTACCCTCTCTCTGTCCAGTCAAGCTTCTAGGGGCAGGCATCCCTTTTTGCTCAAGACTGACCAGTTTCCAAAATGCTTTTAGTTTCTTCTAAGATCTTACAAACTTAGTTATCCCAAACTCCACTAAAGCTTGAAGTATTGTTGCACGTTTCTTTTGACTTCTTTCATCAGACAGAGACCATCTTTCCAGCTTTGAAAACTTGACAGGAAGTCAGAGATTCTCTTCTAAGAGTAAATTGTAATTGATGAATTTTTATACATGTCAATTATTACACTAGTCTTCTATGACATCTCATGTACTGTAAATGCCACAGAAGATCATGCAAAATAAAATTCAGAACATTTCCAATGAAAAATGCCACTGAATACTAAATCATATTAACGAAATAGAATGAAATTGGATTGCAAGGTGTTTGTCAGGGAGGTAATAGTGCCTTCAAATACTTGGAACCTCTGATTATTATAGCCTATGATTATATGGCTATGCAGCAGCTCAGGCAGCTGCAGAATTAGTGGAAAGGCAAGAAGCTGTAGGAAGTCAAGTGGCTGCACTCAGACAATTCCTGTTTTGAAAAATGGCTTATCTAGTCCTTTTGCATGTGACAGTCAAGACTGTAATACGACAGTGCTCTCCATAACCATGCCCAATGCTCTGATGCTACAGCCATGTAAGTTGTTAACAGATTCCATTAAAGCAGCTTGTCAAGTTCTCTTGGTAACTTCGTGCAATACCAGATCTCCTGCATCCCTGACTCTGCTGACAGCTACAAATAAGGTCATACAAATAAGGGACATCTAAGTGCTATTTTTCATGCTTCCCAAGCAAAGGATGCAATTTTAACAAAGAGGAAAGGAAACTCCTCATCTCATGGCACAGAACTGAACCACAGCATCATGTTGGTGAGATCAGGAGCACAGGTGAAACAAAGCCCTTCATGGATCACATGTCTATGAGTGGCTAATAAAACTACATAAATGGTTCCGTACAGACTACAAAGGAAGGGTAAGAAGAAAAGGCTTTTTCTACTCCTATCCTCTTCCTGTATTTTCTCCATGTCAAATCAAAGACTCTAGGCTTCAGCAACTAGTTACCTCCTTGATAAAACTGGAAGAAAAAAACCACCTGTTCTCCTGTACTATTGTGATACTGAAAGCAAGAGGCATTTACAGAGCAAACCAAGATATCTGGATGCAAGACCTTGCTTAACACAATGGGTAACTCAGCACTGGAGTGGGGCAGAGCTGCTGCCAAGGCAGGATTGCAGAACACCAGGATAACAGCACCCTGTGTGAAGTGGCTGCTCAGCCTTCCTGGCTGCAGCTGCCCTGGTCAGTGGTGACCCAGCCAACAGATCACACCCAGGTGGGTTCACCAGTGAGGGAACTCCCACAAAATTACAGCTAGCAAGCAGCAAGGCAAAGAAATAATGTTTATAACATGCAGATGGCTTAACCCTTTCATGTCCACTGCAAAACAGATCTGCTTTGCTGAAGCCTAACCAAGAAAGGAAGGTCAGTCTCTGTGGTGCCAACAATGCAGAGTGCACCCCACAGGCACCCACAGCACACCACTCTCTTCTCCAGTGCCGTGATGCCAGCACACAGCCCTGTAAACAGATCCATCATTTGAACCTCACCAGCACAGTGACCAAGAGGTAGAGAGAAGGGCAACCTCACACTGTGGCAGCTCAGCTCAATCTTGTCTAAGAAGCAGAAAAAGCAGGTCTATTGGTAATCTAGATTAAGGCAGGTAAATAATACCATTGCTCATACATTTGCCTCCCCCTGTTCCTAAAAGCAACACACAATCTCCTGCAGACACTGCAGGAGGCACAACACAGCTCTGTTATAGAAACTGATGTTAACATATAAACACAAGTGAAGTTGAGGCCTTAATGCAGATCTGGAGAAGAGACCCCACCAGAGAGGCGAGGCAGACTGCACACTCCTGCATGAATACAGAATACAGAAAATATTGAGGTTATCAGATGACATCAGTTCGGGTTAGGTTATCATCAGCATGAGGAACAGAAATGCTGTTTGGAGATGTTGGCCAGTTTGGAGATGTTGATGGATCTGCCAGAGGGACAGGAATGCAGAGGTGGGGAAATCCCTCTGCAGAGGATTGTTACAGTGAAAATGAGTATGTGGGAGAAGCAGCCTGCAGAAACAGTTTAGCAGAGAACAGCAGCAACCTTGTGCAAAGCTTAAAAGGCATCAGATCTCTCAAGTCTCAACATGGAAATCACAAATGGTTTGCCAAAGGCCCTAACACTGACCTGGCTATTATAAAGAGCACTTTGCCAATGGCACTAAAACACCTGACTGAAAATCAAGGATGTCACTTTACAGGGAGCAATGGTGCCAGGGCTGGGGATGCTGCCATGCCATTGCCACATTAAGCAGCAAACACAGTTCTGAGGAGCTGTGTGCTGCTGCCAAGACAGTCTGTAATTCACAGTTTTTCCCTGGCACTACCACAAAAAGCCATTTAAATTAGGCAGCTCAGTCACCCACTAAACTTACAGAACTACAGCAGAATGCAAGTGGTAATTCCCACAGTAATTCCATTCTTCAGGGCTAAACCAGGAGAAAGTTTAGCTCTGCAATGGCTCTGATGTTAACAAAACACACAAGCTCATTCAAAACAGCCTGGGAGATATTAAATGTTTTATCTAATTTTGTTGTTGTTGTTGTTAATAGAGCTAGAGGCAGTTTTCTGCTCAGAGAACAGCTGTAATCAAAAAAGCAAATGTGTTGGATGGTAGATAGAACAAATGGTGACTAAAACAGAGGATTAATCTAGAGGAAGGAATTAATAAATAGTGCAAATAGTTCTGGAAGAACTGGAGAGGTTGGACTAATGAGAAACCATAGTGGGCAAGACAGACTGAGCACCTCCATAGCTGAGAGCTTTCCTGAGAACAGAAAACACAGTTCCAAAACTTGGGTTCTCACTGCCATCAATGGCAAAGCCAAGGGACACATTCTTATACCCATGGCAGCCATGATGAGACACAGTATGTAACACCTAGACCTGTGCAGGTGCTTTCTGACTTAGAGGCTGATGCACATTTCACTTCTGTAAGCATGGAGGACATTCAGCTGGGGGACACATTATCTCATATCATTCTAGGCTCATCTTAGTGGACCTTGTCCAGTCCAGCATGACACATATACAGGCAGTAAGTTAAGAACCATCAACACAATCAATGATGCAACATTACCATATCTGCAGGTCTAGGGTAACTTGTCTTCTATCAATTTCTTTGGTGTAGGCTTTTATTCCATTGATTCTAGGGCACTGAAATATAGACAAACAAGGTACAACGTAGTCAATATCTATCAAGCTAAGCCCAAGTGAAAAGTCCTACTCACTTTTATCAATTTGAGTGATTAAAGCATTCAAGCATTCACAAAATTGCATGTAAAATGTGAGTAAACCACACCAGTTTTTTTTCCTTTAAAGACAGAACAGCTTTGGCAGTCCTCAAATACAGGGGCTGGTTGCAAGTAGCCCATCTTGCAAGCCTAGAAAGCACTAAAAACTCCTTTTGCAAGTGTACGACAGAAACAAATATGGATATGGCCCTTTTTTCTATCTCCAGTCCCAGGATACTGACAGCAAGTGGGAAGAGATGTGTGTCTCTCCTGTAGGACCCTTCCTTCATGGTGAAGATGCTCAAGTCAACATGAGGAGGGAGCAAAGCTATTAAAGAGCTGAACATCTGACTCCCCTTACACCTGAACTTCATAAAAGAGTGAACCACAAATAGTAGAAAGGATTCTCACTACCTTCTCGCCAAAGTGGATCTTGGTAAAGGTGCATGTTTTCAGGTGGACACTCTTTGCTCTGATTTTTGGTTCAAGAACTTCTTTAAATGTTTTTTCCATGATTGTTCCGAGTATGGCCAAGCCTGTACAAGGACCTAAAGAGCAGCAAAAGCAGGAACACACTGAAGATTCTTTGAGTAAGACACATTTTGTTGAGAAACAGACACACCCATTACAGAACCCTGGCTATTAATACCTGTCCTTTTAAAATACCAAGTCAATTTTGTGCACTTAAGTCATCCTTATGGAAGAATCCATCTCAGTTGCTCAAAACTGGAATTTGCTTCAGGAACTGAAGGGTGAGTTTTCAGCACCATGGAGTCTATTGACTGCTTCAACCACAGAAGCCAACAAAGCCCAGGGTTAAATTTCTAAAGCACTATAGTCCCTAATTACTCTAAAGTGCCACAAAGTTCCCTGGAGTTAGGTTTATTTAAAGAGCATTGAGATGAGCTTTTATAACAAAACGAAAATTTGCTAAAAAACCCCCCCCAAAAAAGGATAGTTACGGGATGCTAATTTGCAAGTTTGGCTGTTCTGCTTTGAGAGGTTGTCTACACCTGCTGATGAGAGCATTTGCCTCAGTGCTTCCTGGAAACCTTCCTGGTAAGAGGACATACCACTAGGTTTGCAAAAATAATAATAATAATAACATACACACATGTGTATCCACATATACCCACAAACACTTGCTTTTTCTTTTTAGTCCCACAGTGAAATGTTTAAGTAATCGAATTTTTATCAACCAGGCTCACATTGGCTCTCAACCTCATTGGCAACTCCACACTCAAGTGACTCCAGCACAGACACTGATACAACTGAGCTACACTGTAGTAATTTGATAACTTTCTCAGACATGTCCCACAGAGTTTGGATGGGAGGGATGCAGCTTAGAGCAGGTGACCTCACCAACTGGAGTTCAGAGCTCCTCACCTTGTTCAGCCACTCCACTCGTTCAACATCAGGGAAGTGAACCTGGATGCAAAGAAAAATAAAGTGAGTGTCACGTGCCATCTGCTTGGGCACACTGCAATACATGCAAAAGATACCATGGAGTGTGGAACAACTGTTAGAGTAAGCTAAGATCCCTCTGCCTTCATACATACATCCTTTATAATTTACTAACTCCTTGAAAAATTGTAAAATGTAAATAAGCCAGTAAAGAATAGTAAAAGGCAAAAGAACCCACATGTACTGATGTATCAGTATGCCCCTGGGCACATTTACATGATTAAAGCAAGTGTCACATCCTGTTCGTGATGTAAAGCAGCATTAGATTTCTCATCCTTCTCTCTGTCATGCCTTGGGAAGCCACAAGAACTGACTTCCCTTTAAGATCATGAGCTGTGCAGCACCTGTTTCCTGTACTTGCTAACCTCAACCAGGACACCACACTCTGGAAAACAAGAACCTGCTTGGGAAACTCAATTTATTGGTTGTGGCAGCATTTCTCCACTAATACCAACACGGTGCCAATGGCTTCAGGGAAAAGAAGCACTGTAAGAGTTCAAGCCTATTAGCATACACTATCATGTGTAACAGTCCAGTGTTTTAACCTCTCAGAGATTTTTAAGATGCAAAGACAAAGTAAAATGAAAGAGTCACTTATACATAGTGTTTTCAAGTTAGATACACCAAATGCCAGCAAGTGTGTATGTCCATTACAAAATCCCTCCCGCTCCCTGATTAATCCCTGATTAATCACCATCAGGACATCTGGGTATGAGACCACTCTCAAGTAACTGATCTCTCAGACCCCAGCAAGATGCTGCTGAGTGAAGAGCTACAGTCACCTTACTACAATCACACATTAAAGTCTTATGGATATGGTATTTGCAGCTGGTGTTACAAGCTGGTAGCAGGCTACTGCAGAAGGGAAGGACAGTGCAGCAGCTTCTCAGAATAGACATTTGGGCCCTGCTCAGCTCTACAAGAGCACCAGAATATAAAGGGAATCTGACTATCATCTAGACTGATAATAGTAATTGGGTAAGACAATACCTCCTCTTACAAGAGCTGTGAATTACACTCTTCAGGCAAAGGCTTGCTTGTTGAATTCAGCGGCTTTCAGAGAGGAGCTCAGAGATGTTTGGATGGAACAGAGAGCAGCCTTTTAGTACAGCATCATGTATGATTGAAGAGCCCATTTTCCTTGCTCAAATAATGGTTCAAAGATCTCATTAAAAACCTCAAAGTAATATTACCATCTTCTTTACAAGCAATTTCTTTTGATGCTCTAAATAGCAACTTTTCCATTAAATAAGACAATAGAAGTTCACTGAAATGTCAGCCTACCCAGGTCTATTTGCACGATAAAACAAAAACTCAGCACCAGAAGGGACAATCAACACAGGTAAACTGCTGCTGACATTTTACAGTGAGGCAGATTATGTGAATCAGAGAACCTCCACTTCACCTGCCAGTCTTTCATCTTCCACCTAAAGGTCCTCCACCAGGGCATAGAAACCCCGGGTTCCCATCTCCAATGCAATTGCCAAGTGCCAATATCCTGCAGCATTTGTGCCACAGCTCTGGATCAGCTGTAGAAAGGATAGAGCAGGGATAGAAGTAGGATGATGAGTTTGTTCTTCAAAACACCTTATAGGCAGGAGAGGGATGTGACTTAAAAGGAAGAACGTGACAACAGTTAGGCTACCCCTTCCCAGTGAGAAAGTCACAGCCCGTAATTGCAGGGGAGAAATGTGGGGCATCATAAACCATTAAAGTTGTCTGGGATTATTCACTAGAGCCAAGGCTCCTAGAGAATTGAAACAGCACAAAGGAGCATCAGGAAATAAGCAAAAACCATGAGAAGGACGCTGTACGTAGACCCACCTTAAGAAAAAGCAAAATTGAATTTTTTATTTGAGCCACAGACACCTGAACCAGACAGCCAACAGCAAACTCCAATAGACACTGCAATGAATCACAGTGCAGTGTGTCACACCTCAGATACTGTGATAGCAGACATTTGTGGTACATTTCCACCCACCTACACCCCCTCGTTGAGGTGTCTGCAACCCAGCTCCTACCCAGGCACTCACTGCCTCAGTTTCCTCTGAGACAGAAGGAAAGGCATTGCTGGAGCTCAAAGGCTGGGACCAAAGACCACCAGGGGCTGCTGGGCTGACACAACTGGGCTTGCAGAGGTGAACATCACAGAAAGTGGCTGATTACATGTCTCTGGTGAAATCCAGCTTTCTGCCCTTTATGACAGGCCACCAAATTTCAGTGGGTTCTCAAAACCAAAGTTCAGCTCCACTCAATGGTATGAACTAAATGAGCAGTTCTGCAGAGGAAGCAGAGTTTGGTATCCAGTTGTTGCAACAACATTATCCACTGTGTAGTAAGACATGAGCTCTGAGCAAATCCTTTCCTACCCACGGGGTATCCCCATAACATACATGTCCTGCTAGCTAGCATGTCACGTGGCTAGTTCAGCCCAGTGACACCACCAAGCTCTCTTCTTGACCCAACCACTCATTCCAAGAATTTACTGTGTCCTAATATGTTTTGAAAATAAAACCATCTGCAGTTCCATACTTTTGAACCATGGGCTCTGGATTTCACTCACTTCTGGCCCTTGCTACTGGTGAGAGCCCTGCCAGAAAGGTCGTGCCCCGAGTTTGTTATCAGTACAGCACAGGTAAGAGATGGCCAAAACCCTTCCTACTAAGCCGAGAACCAGACACCAAGAGCTGCCAAAATTAATGGTTACACAGAGTAAGATTTAATCCTGTAGCCTTGGGCAAGTCCCACTATCAGAATCAGTTTAACCCACCTACAAAAGCAGGCATACCTCTTGCCAAAGTTTAAGGAATGCAGTAAAAATTACTTAGCATTTGAAAAGAGCTTTGAAGATCAAAAACACTAAGTAAGGAGCAATTACTAGCAAGCAAAAAAAAAGTGCAAATTCTGCATGACTCCACCTTGCCCTGGAGCAAGCTACACCAAGGATCACAGCAATAACAAATCCCATGTCTGACACAACAGCACCATCCTGTTCAAATACAACACAGCAATCTATCAATCAGGGTTTGCTTTGGTTTTCTGTTTGTTTGGGTTTTATCGGTTTTGTTGGGGATTTTTGTGTTTCGTTTGTCTGTTTTTTTTAACTGACAAGGTTTTTAGCTAATCGTACAGGAGGGGAAGAAAGTGTAAACAAGGCTTTTGCATGGACAAGGAATTAGAAGGCAACATTTTAAAAGGATAGTTCTGTACCCAGTCATATTTCTCCTGGTAAAAGGAGTTTAACATCAGGAAGAAACACAGCATACTTGGATTCTGTCACGTGCAGCCAGCTAACAAGTGGCAGAAGCAACATGGAGCTGTCACCATAACCCCAGGTGTTGGAATGAAGGTGGAAGCCTGGATACCTCTGCTCTGTGCACTGCTTGCTTGTACAGCAGTCATGCTAAAGTCTGCACAGGCTGAAGTCAGGTCTCACCTCTCTAAGACATGGATCTGATGTACTTGTCATGAGCAGATTTCCAGCCTGGTTTCCTGAGGAAGCACAGCCTGCCCACGTACACTGTCTAGCACAGGAATGCTTCTATTCCAAACTCACTGGCTGGTTTCAGCCAAGAAACTGGTGCTGCAAAACAACCCTGCAAATTCCCCAAAACAGATGGTTGAGTAGATTAGGGAAGCCCTCCCAGCATTCCCCCTAAAGGAAAGGCTGCACTCTGAATATCACTAACAACTGATATCAGGACTGAACAGAACTTGAGCCAACTTAAAGAAATGACTTCTTTGGGAGAATAATTTTTTAACCAACAGCACAATCAATGATTGGGCTTAACTCTCCACTGGATGGATTCCCCTCATTTTATTACAGAGCACATGAAGAGAGAAAGATTTATGAATCCCAAGACACCACCATCACTTCTCACCTTCAGAACCTTTCCTAGGATTACAACATGGCAAATCCAACCCATGCTCCCCTTAGCTTGAATTGTATTCCTACTCCCACCTCTGCATGACAGGAGAGAAGAACTCAATGGACATTTCTGGAGCTCCCAACTGAAGGCTCATGAACACTGAAAATGAAAGATAAAAAAGAAAACACCACAAAGAATAAACTGAATAGACGTCAGGTGAAAATCAGCATTCAAGATTGGCACATGGAAGAAGTAGATCAAACAGAGGATGGGGATGGAAGGAAAATTAAAACTGAGGAGGTAAGAAGTATCAAGTACAAGTGTAGTGTGGAAGCAAATATCCAACTGATGAAGAACAAAGGTTACCAACACACAGAAGGAAAGGAAATGGCAATATAGATAGAACTAAAAGCACAGCGTGCAGCGCCTTTATCATTTGGGCCTACATCCTGCCTTCCAGCAGTAAGTTCCAAGAATTCTCAAGTCAGGGATCAGACTTGTGGAAAGACTGACTCTGTCATCTCTATGAGCACGTGCTGGGCAGCAGGAGAGAGATGAGATACCCCTTAAACCTTCCCTTATCCTGAAGGAGGCTGAACAACCACAGATCTGTCAGACACCAGATGCTCCAGCCCCTGACCATCTCTGTGGCCTCTGCTGGAGTCTCCCCATTTATCCAAACCTCTTCTGTGTTTGGGGCAGACAATGCTCTCTGTGCAGCCTTGTGAAGGCCAAATACAGGGCAATCAATAATGGACCACATGTTCCCACACTAATGAAGCCTGAAACTTTCAATCAAAAATCTAATGGAACTTTTTGAATTTGTGTGCACTGAGGGGGGCGAGTCTGATTTTTCAACAGTGACTAAGAGGCTCAGTTTCTGGTTACAATGATTCAGGGCACTTGAGGATAAAACACAGCACTGCTCTCACAGCATCAGGGCAAGAGCTGACACCACCACACTCATTAATGCCCTGAATTGTGGTTTTTTTACACTCTGTCAATACAAACAAGCAGAAACCTCATTCAGAGACAGACTTCTGTGCCTGGCGGCAGGGAACACGTGCAGGGAGCTGCACTAGCTCTGCCAGGAGACCCTGGCCTCACTCCTCAGAACTGCCAGCTGTCTTCATTTCCCACAGAATTAAGGAGAGCCAAGTGCTGTAGGCTATATAAAAGTTTGCCGGCTATAAATGTCTCTGTGCAACACTCTTTACAAACAGAACTCTTTGATATTCTCTTCCTTAAAAAAAACAAAACATTTCCCTACCAGTCCCAGACAGATTTTTAAAGCAAGTGATGATGAAAGAAAAAAACATCCTAACACCTCATCATCCTCTTCATTAGCCAACCACAGCTGCCCAATAAATAACCCAAGACATAGAATAAAATGTGCAGGTAGAAATTCTAGATTCTTCACTTTAAAACGTAGAGTGACTAGAAACAAATGGGAACAAACAGGAGTTGGCCTTCTGTACCATCCAGAGATGGCTCCTTAAAATTAAATATTTGGGTTTTAGCAGGAAGAGAAGACTATGTTTATATAATTTTGTTTGTTTTCAAATGACACTTAAGGGGTGAAAATCTGCTGGATGAGAAAGTCTAAAATAAGTATCCTCAACAGCAAAATACCTGCAATGCAACAACATACATGTGCAGGAAGGTCTTTACATCAGTCTTTTTTACACACCGACTTACAGCACATCTCCTGGGCTAAGACAACTTCCAGTTTAATCCTCGCTTTACTGAGCAAGATTTCAAAATCAAAGACGCTACAGCTCGGCCCACGGCATCACTGGCACCCCTCGCTCCGGGACACCCCGCTCTCTGCCCTGCTCTCGCCGCCCGGAACCGCCGGGACGCGCAGCATCCCCGCTGCCAGGGGATGCGGGGCAGAGTCCCGCGGTCCTCACTGCCTCCCTCCCTCACTCACCCACGCCGGCAGGTGCCGAGCGGCCAGGCCCCGGCACACCGCCTCCCGCTCGTCCTCCAGCAGCGCGAAGGCGGCGGCCAGGCGGTCGCGCTTCCCCCGGCGGTTGAGTCCCCAGCACAGCCACAGCGCCAGCGCCAGCAGCACCCAGCTGCCGCTCAGCCCCAGGTACCCCGCCAGGTAGACGGGGCCGAGCCAAAGCAGCGCCCGCGCCGCGGACGAGAGCAGCAGGCGCGGCAGCGCGGAGGGGCGCGGGGCGGCCGTGCGGTGCATGGCGACAGCCCGAGCCCAGGGTCGCCCCCGCCGAGTGCGCCAGCCCCGCGCCGCCACCGCCGCCGCGGCTCCTCCGCCCGCCCGGCCCCGCCGCCGCTGCCACCGCCCCGCCCCGCCCGCCGCGCCGCCCTCCCGGCCAGCCCGGTACCCCGGGGCGCTCGGCTCTCCGGCGGCGGTACAGTCCCCCTGTGACCCATCATCGCGGCTCGGTGTGGAGGGACATGGGGCACACACGACCTGCTGGTTCTGGGCACTTGCTGCTTTGCTACTTCTGTGGCGCTTTCTTCCCGTCCTCTTTTGATTTTGATGGGGATGTTGTGGGAGTTTAGATTCTGAAATACTGATAATCATAGAATCATTGAATCATAGAATCATCAAAGTTGGAAGAGACCTTTAAGATCAATGACTCCGACCACCAATTCAGCACTCTCACCCCTAGACCGCATCACTCAGCACTGGAACCAAATGCTTCTAAAACACCTCAATGAATGGTAATTCCACCACCCCCTGGGAAACTTATTCCAATGCCTGACCACCCTAAGAGCGAAAAATTTTTTCTAACATCCAATCTGAATCTCACTTGCTTCAGCTTGAGGCTATTGTCCTGTAGGCCTCTCACTGCAGGTACAGTAGGAGACTGACCCCCCAGCTCACTATAACCTCCTGTCAGGTAGTTGTAGAGAGGGATGAGGTCCCCACTAAATCTCCTCTAGACTGAATAAACCCAGCTCCCTCAGCCATTCCTCATAAGACATGTTTTCTAAGGAACCATAAGACACTTTTTGAGATGCTTTCCCCTCTAGCAATACTAATTCTATACCTTTCTGTACATGCCTTAATAGACAGGCTGTAATTGTACAGCTCTGCACTGTGTTTTCCACTGCAGCTTTCCCTGGATCAGGCAAATGTCACTCTTTGTTCAGTGGATAAGTCCGGAACATCAGTGAATAATGCCAGCTTTTACTGTGGCTCCTTTTTGATATTGGCTGCACAAGATAACTAATGATGAGCCAGATGAAAACCTCCAAGAAAAAGAAGTTGACTGTGACTGGGAGAACTAGGTTTGGCTTCTGCTTTGCTATGGAATTAGTATTTAATTATGGGTCAGCCAATAAATCAACACCACAAGTGATCCTCATTTGTTTGTTAATCATTGCACATGACTGCTCTGGGATAGAAATCAGTTCAGGCATCTGAAAACTCAAATGCCTCACATTAGACAAACTCATGCATGAGACATCTATTAACAGGTGCTTTTGGAAACAGCCCTCCTAATCTTTCCCTGCTGTCAAATGAGGATGACCATGCTCTTCTTCCTGGGGATGTTGCAATGATAAATCATTACAAAACACATTTAAGGAAGTACTTCAGTACGCAGTGGGCCATAAACCTCTAGAACGTGCAGAAGGCTGCAAGAGAGATAGTATCTACTGGTTCAAAAATGGATAAGTTACATTCTCAAGGAAAAGGCCCATAAATGTACTCCCTTACATCATGGACACAACAGCTGGGGAGGCTGGGGGGAAAGGACTGCAGAAAATGCCTGGGCCCATGCCCTCTCCCTAAGCAGCAACACCACTGGGAGCAAGTGGACCAGTGGGCTGACCCCAGAGGGCATTTCTATTTTTAAAGCTGTGAAAAAAAGTCCAGAAACCAACAGAAGCTGAAGTAGTACCTGCCGTCTTGATACCAAACATCAAAAACCACACAGTGGTTAGTTTGCACAGTTACATGTGTCAGAAGATAAGTCTACATGCACAAACACACCTGGTTTTGTCCTGAGACCAAAGACTGAGGCTGACTTGTTACTTCTTTTTCCCCACTGTCATTTAAAGCTTTGTAAAACACATCCAGTATGTCATTTCAGCCATGAGGTGAAACTTCATAAGGATAGACTCAGCCTCACCTTTCAGAAAAACAGAAGCTTCTGAGAAAAACTGGGCTCTTCTAGTGATCTGAAAACTTATAAGGTTGCTTTTGCTACTGGGAGAAGCTATAAAAGGTAGATTAAATGTTTCCCTTCTTCGCATTACTGCTCTTACTGAGTCTGATATACTTAGCTCAAACTCAGAGCCATGAAGTTTAGAACCATCAAGAAGTGTCAGTTCATTGAGCAGGAAAAACAGTGGGGCTGCAGTGAAGTACATACTGGCTAACTTCATAAATAAACCACAATTTTTGGTTTCTTATTCTTCACTCAGCTGACCACAAAACCCTAGGCTGAGATTTAAGGACAATAAGAACACTACCTCTGTACAAATGATCAGAGCACTTCCAGTCCTGCAGCACAGCCCACACCTGCATTTTAGAGGAGGAGGTGCTTCCATGAAAGCAGAACTCCAAGTGCCTTCCTCCACTGTCCCCTAAGATCCTGAGCTTGGAAATAGCCACACTTTCTCAGGCACTGCTTGCTCCTTTACTGCCAGTTCTTTATGTCGTGAAGAGAAAGTATCTTTCTGTAATTAAAGGGGTTTCAGGAACTTTAAACAATTACACAAATAACATAAAATGGCACTAAGCTTTAGCTCATCCTATTAAAATTTTTAAAATATTAACAAAAGAAAAAGAATAGAGGTGAAAAATTACTTTTATCACATCAGGTTACACAGAGAGGTATTCTCAAACCAAATACTGTGCTGATGAGACCAAGATAAACTGCCTTTGATACCACTGTTAACTCTATTTATCATGGACAGTAGGTACCCTGTAAAAAAAAATTTTAAATTAGTAACTGGTTTCTCTGATTTTCTGAAGTGCCAGAGGAAATACTGAATCACCAATCAAGAAGACAACTTCAGACTTATCAATTTCCTCCTGGGGAAAGTATGACGACTGCAGCAAACTGCTTCCAAGCACCAGACATCTGAGCTCCTTGAAGCCAACCTTATTTCCAGTTACAGGGGAATTCCACAATCTGTTTCACCTAATATTCACAGGATGGTCACTAAGGTAATGACCCAAGGCTATCGTTCTGGCCTATGACAATCTTCTCTCCTTATTTAACTTGATTGGGCACCACCACTAGGCTTATTAACACTATGATAAAAGTGTATCTTGTAGCTGAATATGACACAGAGATTTTACAGAAACTGCAGAGATTTGAAAATGTATTAGTACTAAATTTGCTGTCTCTCAAGCTGGCCATGGTAACTAAGGCAACCCATTTTAAAGGTGGGGAGTTATGAAAAACTGCCAACGCTTTTTAACTACAGAGAACATGCACAGGAATTATCCTGAAGAATCAACTGAAGTGCATACCAACAAGCTATCAAAGGATTGACAGAAAATGACTTTCTAATTTAACTTTCTTGTGGCTTCAGGGTTTGTGACCGCTGTAAAAGTCTCTCTTTAGTGTTAGCAAATGTTAGAGGTGTATAATGTCTTTTCTCTGTGCCTCCACAGCAAAATATAAAACACTTATGTAAGGCTAAAACCTTACTCCTTGCATTAACAGAATGATTTCTGCATCAAGACCTGATTAAAGCTATTGTCCCTTTTGGTACTCCCAGTCACTTGAGAAAGCATTATTGTTTAGTTTCATACTCTCCATCCATACATTGTTCACCCTGTCAAGCAAAGCCAAATCCAGACCCTGCCTATCATAGGGCAAAAGCCTTGTAGTCTGTGCTCAAGCAAGTTTGGAGTACATTTCTCCAGGGAAAGCTATGGCTTCTTCATTCTGGCTGGTTCTGTCCAGAAATGACATATGAGTTGGGCAACTCAAAAGAGTCTGAGTAACCTTGTTCAGCCAGGGATATTATTCTGGCTGGACATTTGTAATTTGGTCATGAAAATAATTAGGTATGTTTGTCCTGTTTTGGGAATAATCCCTTTGGCTTTAAAAAAAAATAGAAATCTAGGACTAACTGGTATTATTGATAAAGCTGATCTGGACAGGTAAAGCTAATGAATTTCTTCTCATGTGAAAAATAATTGTGTGCAGAAGACTGCAAGCCCAGGGCTTTTGTTTGGAATATGTGCAAAGCCAGTCTAGGAGTCCATGACCCTTGCTTTTAAGGGCTCTGCTCTGTGCTCACTCCCCCATACTGTGCCTCCTGTCTGCCTGGCTGATGGCTCCTCGCTGCTTTTGTACAGTGGGCAGTAGAGAGGGACTGAAGAGCTGGGACTTTTGGCAAGATAACAAAACCAGTAAGAGCAATTTATTTCACACATCCACTTGCTCTTCTACAGCAGAGTCGTTAATGTGAAGGCAGTGCAGGAGGATGCAGAGTGTCCACCACAGGAGGTGAGAAGGTGGCATGGCCCACTGCCCCTTGCCCAGCCTTGCCCTTCCTGCCAGCAAATCCCACACTGCTCTGGCATTGGACAGCAGGGTTAGCAAAACACTGAGAAAAGCTATGTCTTGTATACACAATACACAAATTATGTAACTGCAGAGGTGACAAACAATAATGTGAAATAATACAAGCACAAGATAAGATGGCATCAGAGAGAGGGAAAAAATAAACTTCCCTTAGAGTGAGGAGGGCATTATCCCTGGCTGCTGGAGGTGGCCTGTGAGTTGGAGCTGTCACTTCCCTGGCTCTGGGTACCACTCAGATTTTCACTCAAGGCAATTGAGCACACCTTGGTGTCATCCTGGAGCCAGCACTGGCTGCGGGCAGCTGGTGCCACCTGCTGAACGTCATAACATTTATAATCTGGATTGAGGAAAAATAAATTCCCACCAGGAAAGTCAGGTCTTGCTGAAATTAGACTATATTTTAAATATAGCAGAATCAGCAGAGAGCTGCAATGAGCCAGAGAAACCTCAGATTGTTTTTTTAAAGTTTGCCAAATACAATTTCTATTATTGCACTATACATTTCAACCTCAGAAGCAAAGCCTATTAAATCTGTTTGGTTTAAATTTTGCCATTGTTATAACATGAATTTATTCAGCAAGTTGTGCCAGGGGAGCTTTAAATTGTATTTTAGGAAAATTTTCTTCACAGAAGAGGTTCTCAAGCACTGGAACAAGCTGCCTAAGGAAGTGGCTGAGTCACCATCCCTGGAGGTGTTTAAAAGATGTGTAGATGTGGCACTTTGGGACATGGCTGCTGGTGGGCTCAGCAGCATTGGGCTACTGACTGGACTCAATGATCCTAGAGGTCTTTTCCAACCTAAGTGATTCTATGATTCTATTCTTTCCCTAATAACACCATGCCTCTTCCACTAGTGTTTTTTGCACTCAGGCTTTGAAGAAGTAATGGATACATTATCTGGTACTTTTTCTCCCCAGACTGAAAAAATTAGGTAAAACCTGACACTTTCTGCTCCTGTCTGCTCCCTGAAGGATTCAGACATAACAGCACCTTTAAAATGCATTGAAAGTTCAGATTTGTCAGAGGACTCTCCATGTGTGTGGTCTGTGCTTGACACAGCAAGGGACACAGATCACATTCACACCTACAGAGTAGCAACAGGGGCAATGCATGGGAAACTGTGAGGAATGCTGTTGGCAGTTCTGCCTGCTCAACATCCCTTCATCGTAATGGATCCTGACACAGGAACACCTGCCTGCCATCTCCCACTCGAAGTGTGGGCTGCCAAGGACAGCACAGGCACAGTTCTCAATGGCACAGCAGGCTGGCACAGGGCTGGCAATCCAGTCAAAAGCCTCTTTCCTTGGGCCAACTTATTGCAGAAGAGCAATGACAGCATCTTGCCTCCCTGTGAGGCTGCGCCTCCCAGCTCCTGCTGGGTTTCTGCTTAGTGAGTTTAGCCTTTTCTTTGAGGACAGGGAAACGCACGCAGCCTGACTGAGGACCTTCCTCTGAAGAGCTCTACCACCTGTTTCCACGGTGAGGTTTCAGCACAGAGCTGGTGCTCTAAAATGAGGACCTGAATTTGGATAAGTGCTGCCATCAAAGCTCCAGAAAGGTCAGTGGAAAGCCTGGTCACGGCAGAATCAGTGCTGAATTCAGTAGTGTGTGAAACTTCTGAGCAGGTAGAACTCCTGTGTGCCAGAGTTTTGCACTTCAAGACATGTACTGCATAAATTTTCAGATTGCTTTTCTTAGCTTATGAGCAGTTGCAGCACACAAACAAGCTCAAGACATAAAGAATTGCACAGTGCCATGGAAGTAGGCTACCAAGCCAGAATTGGCTTTCTTTACCCAATGCTTCTTCCTTTACAACAATGGGTACACTAGAACTGAATGAGGTCAGGCACAAAATTATGAATTTCTATGACAGGGAGAAGATGTGATGACATTAGGTGGGATTTATAAAAACCAAAGGGACTGAGAAAAACTTGAGGGAAGAAGACATCTTGGGAATAAGCTAACGCTGCCACTCACAAAGACAAAATCCCAGTCAACAGGAATATGAGATTACAGTAAACTCAGCAGATTCAAAGCCAACCTCAGCCCTTTCATTGCATCCCTGTGACACAGACAATTGGGCCCCATGGGCTACAGCTGAGTTTTTAGTACTGTCCATCCAAAGGGGATGGCAGGTGACATCTCAGCTTGACCATTAAACCCTGGCACATGCAAGCTGAAAATCTGGCTTCAGCAAGCTGTACCAAAGTGCACAGTGTAGTCACAAAGCCCTCCACAGCACTGGGCACAAGAAAAGAGTATCTTGGACCTCTTTTTTTGAAGAGTTTTTCCTTCTGCACCTGTGCCAGCTCATTGCTGGCAAGTACCAGCCCACACAGAGAGCAGACCAGCAGCAAAAGCAATATTCATCCAAAGGTTATTTAAAAAATCTTGGAAAGTTTGAAAAAGCCTCCAAAGATTCCTTCTTTCTAGGGAAAATCCTGATCCACATCCCAGCTACTATCTCTCTAGCAGTGAGCACGATGAACTAAAAGGCCTCCAGGGTCTTGTACAGCTCTTCCTACAATCTCTTAGTGGCCTCTGCTGGCCGGGACTGAGATCCTGACATCTGTTTAAGTGTCAGCAGTCCTGAATTCAGCTAAGACTTACATAGATATTTTATTGGTGACAACAGCACAGACACCATATCCAGCACTGTATTAATCATCAGCAAAAAGTTCTCACTAGAGATTACTGTTCCACTATAGCTTCTTGTTTTAGACTTGAAATATTTATGGCAAAAAATCTTGGTGGGTACAAATCAAAATCACTGAAGACAAACTTTGGATGTGATTGCTGCCTTTGGATTCAAAACCGAGTCATCTGTTAAACCTTCAGCTTTATGTAGTGTTGAAGGAATAGCACAAAAGAAGACATACTGGGAGCGTGCATGGCTGGGAGCGATCTACTTTTCCAAGAACAGCATTTTTATGGTAAAGGTGTGAACAGAAGTGCTCTCAAACACATGGAAAATATCATTCTGGTTACTCAGCACTTCAGCTGAGGGGAAAAAAAAAAAAAAAAAAAGCAGAAAGCATATGTCTGCTGTTTTCTGAACATCAGTAAAACAGGCCTGCTTTCCTGGTGTTCTCCTTAGCTTAGTTTAGCAAACTCAGCTTTCCAGCCTCTATTTTACTTTTCTAGAGAGTATAAATTCTCTGCAGCTAGAAGAACATAAAATTATCATTATAAACAGGCATTTTGCTCTTGTTTGTTTCTCTGTGGGAGTTTGGTGGTCTTTCACTGAAGGATTTATTTTTGAGAGGTATTATTGCTCCAGGTTCTTTCCCTTACCTTCCAATCACTTTCCACTCTCTTATGGACTTGACTTCAGTAGTTGCCTACAGAAAAGCCTGTTGATACAGAAAAGAGAAAGGTTAATTATTTTGTTAAAAAATAAGGATAATTAAAACCCCCTCCTCTTCTGCTCAAGGGAATTCCTACAAAATCTGGGTTTCATATATTATAAATAAAACCCAGTAAAGTCATGATTGATTTCAAACTGGAAACACAATAGTAGCACTAATCCTTCTCTTTGTCCAAGCTTTTTGCATCTTTTTTTTATACTGGAAATAAGCTTATAGCTGAAAAACCTTTTCTTTCCAGTTCCTGTCTTCATTTCTAATGTGTTTATTACCACAAAACCTTTTGTTCAGAGGAGCAGAGCAAAGGCCCACTAGACTTAATTTTCTCCTTCAGAACTGTTCAGCTTTTCCAGTAGTACTGTGTGATTTTAGTTGTGTTTTTTCAATGCTTTTTCTAATAAGGAATTTATGTTGGATCAAAGTGCAGAAAATCCATCCACTGGAGGGCAGACCTGAATCTGGCAGAATGTGCTGAGAAGGCTTAGAAGGAAAAATAACAAAGTTCTATTGTGTGGAATGAAAGCTGTCATGAGTCAATCAGGACTTGATAGTGAAGAACTAAGATATGGTCTTTTTTCTGCATGGATTCAGGACTGCAGATGTATAGTCCATAAAACAAAGACCCCAGTAAGGGTTCATATCGAATAAGAAGGGCCCTAGATGAAGCCTCTGACATTGACTACAATTATAATAAACCTAACATGACAATTATTAGCTGGAGTCAGCAAACCCCACCAGGACCAGTCCCATCGGTGCTAAAGCAGGCAACACCAACTGCAATCAGTGGAGCTGAATTCCAGGCCTGAACTTGGCCCACAGGATTCCTGTGTTCCTAGGGCAGCACCACCCTCCAGCATGGCCATGCAGGACTTGTGATCTGACCTCCCTGGGGTGAAAGGTGCCTCCTGGGAGGTCCTTTCCATGCTGAGCATGGAATCCAGAGGCACATGGGATGTGAGGTGTCTGGCTCCACCTCATGCTCACAGCCAGGGCAGCCCTAGGCATGCTCAGGAAAGAGCTGCTCTGGGTGGGCACCTGATGTCCAACTCTCTGGACTTGCAATCTGTGCACTCTTTACTGCCAGCTCCCCTACTACCACAGAGGTGGCTCTGCCTCAGAGTTAATTACATGTGACTGGACCAAGTACTTCATACAGTACTTGTTTCTAGCAAGGACTGAGTTTGGCTCAGCAGTTTAAGATACTAAACATTTGACACCCCAGATATTATTTTTGAGTTTGAGTGCCATCAAAATCATAACAAAGAGTTTATTTCATGTGGCAGCTGAAGATCCCATATTTAATACTGCCTGACTTTATCAACCCTTGGTTTTCTTTCAGACAAACTGAAAAATCAGTTTTCTTTTTGCAGTTTTCATGGGAGCATATCAAATGAACTTCCTCCTTTCATCAGTGACTCACTCCTGGAAAGGCTATTTCACAAATAGTATCTCCATTCCGAAGGAAACAAACTGTTCCCTCTTACATTACTCAAGCAGCAGCAGACAAACTAAAATACATTAAGTTAAAAGATTTCAAAATGCATTAGAAACATAGCTCAGAGACAGACAGCTTTATTTCAAGTAGTTTTCTGATGTAATTGCTGCTCTTTAATGAAATCAATCAAGCCAAAATATTAAAATTGACTAGAAATTCTGAGGGCCCGGCTGGAGACACTTTAAAACCCATGGAGACTGTAAGTTCATAGACCTCTTATAGTATTTAATAGTGGTCACATAAAATATTTAGAGCCTTTTTTAATCAGAATCAGGATTTAAATCATAACAACTCCATTTTCAGATTGATAACAACCAGTGAGACATCTGTTCAAGTCAACAGCTGCAGATTTTACATATATTATTAGTGTTTGTTCTCTGTAATGTGAATAAAGTCTTACCTGGAGATGTGAATAAGGAGATGATATGGGTGTTTTCATTAGTAATGACTATGGATGTGTTTAGAGTTGAGCTGCTGCTGCTAATTTCAACAAAGAAAACACACTTAAGAATTCCTCAAACAAATATTTAAATCCCCAAATAAACACTTGGAAGTATTTTATCTTGAAGACATGGGTCTGAGAAACAGTCAGACTTTCCATAGAAAAGAAAACCATCTGAACACACCAATAACATTGTGAAACAAAGATAAAAGAGAGTGATTTTATAAAAATACAAAATTTTATAAAAATACTCCCTGGCAGTGTGTAGTTCAACACAAGAAAATGCAATACTGACATGTTACATGTCAGTCACAGGAATAATGTATCTGAAAAAGATTTTTCTGGGGAATATTTGTAAAAGGCAGCACTCCTTAAAGCATTCAGAGGTGCAAATGTTGCAAGTGACCAGGAATCTTGCTAGCTGAAGGAGTCCCAGAAGCTTTCTGAGATCTGACTATCATGGGTGAAACCAAAGGACCAGTAATTACCATATTACACTGAGTGATAAAATTAAAACATTATCAGGGTCTTCTCTATGAAACTCCAGGATTTTCCTACTGTTGGAAGTGTAAGAATTTACCTCATGTGTATTATCTGTAAGTATGCCTTCCAAGAGTGTTCCATGCCAAGGAGGTATCACTCCATTGCTATCAGCGGAAAGCTTTGTGTTGTTAGACTCCTGGGAGGTATTTATGGACAATGTCTTCATTACACATTGCAAGTGCAGCAAATACTCAAAGGGAACAAGATAAGAGGTAGGCAAATGTAGAAATTACAAAACCAAACAAGAGTCTGGACATATGCAAGACTTTTCAGTGCTAAGCTATGTATAAATGACTTTAAACTGATCTGAGTTCTGCCTCCAGGTTAAACAAATAAGAGCTCATATAAATAGTTATTTTTGTCTCTGTGTCATTGTGTCTGGATTTCTTTATTTCAGGGGCCTGAAATCAGATTGCAAACATCACCTCCTCACATTTGCATACTTTAGCAGAGACAGACTTGTATATATTCCCTTGTCTTCAGGATAAGAGACTGTCACAACCTCTTGCATGGTCAACGTGTTCAGTGTCATCCAGCAACTTTTGCATAAAGCCAAAAAATCCAATGACCAACCACATGCACCTTTTTCCATCACAGATGCCCCTTTTTGGTTTCCTTTATGAACATTTTATCAGACTTGGATTGTTCTGATTTGATGAAGAGACCCTTTGGGAAAATATTTTTCAAGTGGGCAACTCTCGTGGTCTTTATTTTCAGTTCATCCTTTTGGGAAGCACTTTCTTCCACTAGCTATTCTCCCTACCTTGAATATGTATTTTAATCTAATACATAAACTCAACCTTAGCAGTGACATTCAACTGTACATCAATCTCCAATTCCTGTAACAGACATGCACTTAAATAATAATCATAATCACAACAGTAATTTATTACTTCTTTCCTGACAGTACAAGAATAATTTTACTTCTCCTGTGTGAGATGTCAGCAGCACACAGAGAGGGGAATTTTGTCATCTTTCAGGGTACTTACAAAGTTCTGTCACTATGCTTCACTAAAAAGGAGATTTTCACTGTGATGTGCTATGTTTGCAGGGCTGGAAGAGCAGATAGGATAGTTGTGCTTGTCCACTGCCTCTTCCTCGATATTTTCCACAGCTTTTTGGTTATTTTTAGAGTGATTAGTATAAATTAGTAACGTTGCTCTGTCCCTTTGGGAGTCTAGAACACTCCAGAGCAATAAGCTCAAACAACCTGTGGGGTCTGAGAGACTGAAAGGAGGACTGTCCACAATCAGCAAGCTGCCTAATGTCTGAGATTAAAGATTCCTTTGTTTGCATTTGGCACAGCTCTTACACTCAGATCTACGAAGATATTTGGATGCTTCACTGCCAGGGACATCAGAGGGAGATAGGTACTTGAATTCTTTGCCATCTGCTCCCTCAGCGATTATAAACAGCATATGATGCCATCATAAACACACAAGATTTAACAGAGAACATTTAGCAGCATTTAACAGCAGAACAAAGTGAAGGCTTTCCAAGGAAAGCAGGCTATTGTCAGGCTCCTCCTGTGTAATTCCAGCTTTGCAGGATGAAATGGTCTCTCAGGAACCAAGTTCCAACCTATCACCTTAAATACAGGTCTATATCCATGGCAAATGTTTAATGTAGTGAGAAACATCCAAGTCTGAAAGGGCTATTGCTAATGGCATTGATGCCAGCGACACAGTGCCTGTTGTTTTCAGCTAAGGCAGATCAGAACCAAAACTCAAAACTTCTGAAGAGATTTCAATATGTGGCTTTTGCAAAGCTAACTTTCCTTTTATCTGCCTATTGGTATAAACAGTGTTCTAAATAATATATCAGGAGAATGAGCCCAATAATGACGAGAAATAGGCACAATTATCAAGATGTGACCAGCAACTTGTGACCAACACAGTGTTTGAGTCTCCAAAGGAAATGGCAGCAAAGTAGTTTTAATGTGAATAGAGGTCCTGCTGTTTACAGTTTCTTATAGAGGTGTTCTGCTAAAGTTTCCTTGAGGGCTGCTACTCCCTTACTGTACCTCCTTTGGACCTGAAAGCACCAAGGATGAGAGCCATTATATTCAAACAACACTGACAGACACAGAGAATCTATATATGTAAACATGGTCATTCTTCAGAGGCTCATTTATTCTCATAAAAATGGGATCTGATCCTAAACCAGTCCTTTGGTGAAGCTTCAGCTGGACAGGTGCTTGCAGAAGGGATAAATGAGTGACCAAGGTGGGTTTTGCTGTCACAGCAGACACAGCTGATTTGTTCTCTTTCAGCTGTTCTACAGTGTTACTAAACAGCTAGTGCAAATTATGCTGTTCCAGCAGGGGATGGGAATATTCCTCACTTTGATATGGAAGGGCTATTAGCAGGAAGAACCAAACTTCAGAAATCTGAGATTCTCTGGTCTGTATCCCACAGAAGGAATCAGAAACTTTTAGTTCTGCTGGTGGACATAGTTCACCAACACTTTGCAGCATCCTGTGCTTTCCTGTGAAAAGACTCTCTGTGATTGCTGACAGTACCTGCACATGGACATCTGTGCCTGCTGTCACCAGAAGTAGGAAGGAGGTTGAAATGTGATACTGCCTGCAGGGAAAGGTGCTTCAGAGGCAGGGAAGCAAAAAGAGAATTATTTGAAAGCAATTCTCTCTTGATACTTGATGTCCATCTTCAGGGAAACATACAGAGAACTAATCATGCAAATCCAAACTCAAGGGAAATAAGCCTTGGTTTCTTCATCTGGTGCTCTGAAACTCAGCCAGCAACACATACAGCCAAAATCCCTGAGGTGAAAGAGTGCATTGTTGTTTTGTAGGCAATGTCTATTGGATTACTGGAGACTCCACACTGTGAAATTATTATAAACCAGTAATTAGCTGGTGATGGTGATAATTTGGTTCAGAATTCTGAAGCCAAATAAAATGAACTGATTAAAAATAATGTACTGTTAACTCAGTCTCTCGTGCAATTAAAAACTCAAAAGGAACTGACTGAAGTATTTAGAAATATAAGGAAAAACTGTAACCATTTAAAACGTGCTCAGCTAACAATAGGACTGGGTCCTGAACTGGAAATTTTATTTCTTTAAAGGCAGAAGGACATGCTGTTGCTCTTAACCTTGGAGAGCTCTCATTCACTTAAGCACAGTTTAACCTTTGGATGGTAAAAGATGAATGTGTTGGAACTAAACAGTGCCTGGCATAAGTGAGCAGCTCAGCAGAAGATGTTTTCTGATGTACCAGTGCTTTGGAAAAATATTTCCTGCAGGTGTTCTGAAATCACCTGGAGTTTTTCAGGAGCTGCTTGATTTAATTTTCAAGTCCCTGCTGTGGTCATACAGACATAATCTGGTAGGTCCCTCACGACCAATTACCTTCTTCAGGTGTTAAGTGGTAGAAGATAGCCCTGTCAGATGTGTCTGGGTTCTTTTTGGCCAAATCATGTGATTGTTGGACTTTTTTGGGGGGAGGGGGTTGAAGTTATTGCCATGATATTGCACTGATTTTGGTTTTGATTAATTCTGCTTTCTTGGAGGATACAGAGGAACACAGCCAATAAAAGGATGGCTCAGTACAGCAATATTCTGACCAATTGCAGATTCAGAGAAATGACACATTATTTGAGAGGTCCATAAAAATGAAGAATCACAAGACAATTTTGACCAAGTCCTTCAGCCTGTGGGAACAGTATGGATGGGACTGCATTCCAGGGAATGACAGGAGGTCTCTTCTGAGCAACTCAAGAGACCCTGCTACTGACAATATCCCAAGCCACAGGGCCCAGACAAGAATTGTGTGACTGTAGCACTCATGGCTCTCCAGGCCCTACACCAAAGCAGCTACCACTGATCACCATTTGGCAGCAGGCAGAGCTGGAGGAGGTCAAAGAGGCTGCTCAGGCTGGAAGAGATGATTCCATACTAGTCCAGACAGTTGCAGACACTGGTCACTGCTTAGAATTCCTCTCTGAAGGGTTTTTAGATTTCAGGACAAAAAACCCCAAAACAGCAAAATCCCCAAATATTTTGAGAAGGCTGCTTTATCAAGCTGCAACAGCTTGAAGAGGACTTATTCCAAGCAACCAGTGCTGGCACTCAGTGCACAGACTAACAGCAGGAGAAGCAGAAAACAGAGGAGGAAAAAACAATTTTAAAACCAATTCTGCCTTAAAATAACTTCTACGCAAAACCTAAGTACATCAGTGACAGCTGAAGTTTTCAAAAGTCATAGAAGCCTTCACATCAGCTGTTTGGTATCTACAAAGGAACCATATGAATTATGTACTCAGATTGCAGAGCAGCACTTCACAATTACATTTGCAAAGCAATTTACCCACCCTAGTACACAGAGAAGTCCTTATTCTCTACCTATATCCATCTTCCTAAGGAAATGACACCATTTGCTTATCACCCAATGAATTATAAACCTTCTGGCTGTTTCCAACTAAAGTGAAAGAGCAGGTGAGGTCTCCTCAAGAACTAAAATTCTCTATGGTTAAACAGCTGGAGAGAAGTATTTGAGGTGTTTCCATAAGGCAAAAGATACAGTGTGAGCATAGACAGAAGAAAATCTGTGCACAGGAGAAAGACCAAATGACAAAAAACCCCTTTGACTGGACCTTGGAATAACTGAACCTTGCATTACAAATTCAAAGGTAACAAGGTTTCTTTAGTTCATGAAATATTCTTATGAGCTGAAAATATAATTTCACCCATTTCTTTACATCACACACACTGCTGTTTTTCTCCCAGCCTTCTTATAAAATATAATTAATTTGCATTTTAAAGATCTTCATGGGTTTTCTCTCATCATGGAGCAGTAAGTGAGATTAATAACCCAGTTACTGGGCACTTAAACTCATGGATCATTTCCACATTAACATTTTCTTAATTTTTAAAACACACCTTTTATTTGATTCAGAGGTTAGTGCTAATTTATGGTAATAAGACAGCGAAAAGCTAAAGAGTGAGTCAGTGTTTATTAACCTTGCTAATAGGACAGGCTTTTTCAGGCAAAATGGATGTATCTTCATTAGTAAAACAGTTGCACTGTCATTTAGCCAATTAATCCTTTCCAAACAAGGGAAGAAGTAGCAATTTCACTTGCAGTGAATGGAAATAAACTTGTCTGCACATTCTGCACATCAATTTACACATTCTGACTTTCCCACTTGCATCAGTAAAAATGTAGCCCTTAGATTCCCAAAATAAGGTACATTTTCCATTACTTCATTCCTTTTTCTTCCAATTAATTTTCTGTAACATCTCAGTCCTTTTCATCAAACACTGAACACAAAATTGTGAAAAGCCCTCAATTGCAGGTTATAATTCTTATGGTTTATGTCCCATTTCTGAAAGTGCTCAGGTCAAACAGAGGTTGACTTAAGAGGCCTCATGAAAACCTGAGACTCTGGATTATTTAGCCAAATTTCATGTTCTTAGACACAGCAGGATTGCCTCTGACAGTTTATTACCTCTGTATCCTGGAGGGATATAATGCACAGACATCTGCACACTACCATCAGTCCCTTGGAATTTTAGAAAGATCTTAGTGCAAGGTAATAGTGTTTTCTTACCTTCTCTGCACACTGAAACCTGACCCCTAAAAGTCTTACAACACAGAAAGGAGGATCACTTCTACAGAAAGGGGGTTCATTTTTTGAAGGCTGGTGTCTACCACTGGAGAATGGAGAAGCACGATAAATTGTCATTGCAATGACTAGGAAACTGTTCTGGAGAAGGGAGGAAAGATGATACTGCTGTAAGAAAGAGACATTAACTTTCTTTAATCTCTATTGTTTCTGAACAGTTATTCCATCTTTACAAGACTAGACATTTAGCTGATAGATAACAGTTCCAAAGAATTATCTATGCTTGATTTACTTAAACTGTGAATTATGATCTGTGAATGCTTTCACTGTAAACTGTGAGAATGTTTTTATCATGGTCATGTTAAGAAACATGCTCAGCTCTTAGCTCATCTCTTAAAAGATCAACTGCTTCCCTCAGGACTTGCAGGGAAAAAAACCAACAACGATGTGTACAAATTCAAGCAGTTGTTTGTATTCAGAGAAATCTGCAAATATCCAGACCTGCATTCTGAACAATCCCTCGTCAATTAGACAGTTCGCAGAAACTTAACAGCCTTTTATTGCTTTGAAGTGAGCAGAGATAGTTTGTAGTTAGTATAAGACAAGCTATTCTGCAGCTTTTTCACCCTACTTTCCCGGTTTCTAGCTCCCTGGGCTTTTTACAGCTTGTCTACACTTATCACTCTCTGAAATAAACTTCTTTTCTTAAGGGTTTTAAGTAGGTCTGGAAAGAAGTATGGCTCCTAGGAATGTAGTGTGTATTGCTGCAATTTCCATGCCTCTTAAGTACAGAAGATTTGTGCTTTTCAGCACGAACAGCCTGGACCACTCTTCAAAATGAGCAATCAACTCACTATGGAGAAAACCAATTTTGTCTGAAGTCCAGTTTGTTGAGAAGAAAGTAGGAGACATCTGAGCTGCAAGGTGATATGCTAAGAAATCTCCTTTCCTAGGGAATACATCCTGAGCATTACAGATTTCTCACGAGGTTTTGCAGTTCTTTCACTCAACCCATTCACCCTTTTGCCAAGAGCTGTGCACTGAATTAACCCCCGGAACAGCTAATGAGACTTGTTTGGACACTGTCTTTGTGGACAGTAATGGCATTCAAGTTTTCCTTTTCCTTAAAAATATCAAATGTATGGTTTACTGTCAACTCTGAGATTTAGCAACTTACCTGCAAAAATTCAGGGACAGGTCATAACTAAAAAAAAAAAAAAAAAATCAGAATAATCTGGTCATGAGGCCTTTTCACATTTTATTTGAAAACAGTGTGCTGTAAATTAATTACCAAACTATTTACATGGTAGCACTGAGGTTTTCTGGTCCTTCACACCACAACAAAATACGCAGGTGCAAGGCTGAGGTTTCTCACTGGAATAATTATTGTGTTTGGAGGAGTGGGCACAGTGAGAGTCATTGACAGAGGTGGCATTACTGGTGGTTCCCTTCTTTGTGCATAAGAAGTTGCTGACCTCACTGAACAAAAGTAAAAGTAGATGGGACAGGGAATGCCTCACACATTAATAGGATAAGCAGGGCCAGGCCATGGACTTTATAAAATTACTCTCATCCCAGAATAAGGCTTTTATTAAGTGCTTTCAGCTTCAATGTCTCCAGATGTTTTTGAACCTTCTCTCCGAGCTCATTGTTTCGGGGTTGAAAACATCCATCTGGGCCATTGTGTGGGTCTCTGCAATAAATGTAAAGCATCATTTGTATTTATAATAACCAGGGAAACTACTTAGGAATGCTGAAAAATTCCAAAGAAAGAGACACTTGTGATTTCTTTTTACATAATGAACACAGAGGGCATTCTATTACTTATGCAGAACTGGAAAAGTAGTGAAACTGTGGAAAGAACACTTAGCTCTTGGCTTGGTCAGTTAGGAAAGTTAACCATCTGACAGGTAAACACAAACTGACTTTTACATTTTATCCATGAAGGAACATATGATATGATTGCCAGAACAAGAGCAGCCACATGAAAACCTAATTTGCCTTAAGGATAAAAATGCTGAAACTGCTGTAGAGGAGCAATATGTCCTCTGTCACCTACTGAAACACCACCCCCTCAGTAACAACAAAGAACCTTTCAGTGACAACATAAAGGATTGGGAGTTCATTTTCTGCTAAGAAATTTTTGCTTCCCTCTTTACAAACCAAAACAATAGGAAAGATTTCAACAAGTAAATATCAATACCCAGAGTTGTCTAATACAGAAAACTATTTTCATTTTTTTCTTAAAAAACTTAAAAAAGAAAGAAACTTATGGTTATAAAACTGCTCACCCACGAAAAGCACCATCCAGCACTGCGTCACTGTGGAGGAAAAAGGCCACTCTTTAGTTACACAAGCTGTCCCAAATCCACATGTTCTAACAAGCAGTGTCACAAAATGTAAAAAACAGCACAGAGTGTGACATAGCTACATTTTTACAGCGAATTCTTTTCAATCAGTGCTGTAGTAATTGCAAGACAGCAATCAGTGTTTTGTCAGAAACCTCACAATACTCAGGACTGTTTTAAAGTTTAATGGCTGACAGCTGAACCGGATTTCAATGGCAATCAAACTATTCCCCTCTAAAATTAAAGAAGACATACAAATCTCTTGATGGCTCTGGACGTTTTAGGTTATCTTGCAATCCTGGTGTCTAAGCCACATCATGTCCACTTTAAAGAGGGGACAACTGTTGGACAGAAATGAATTCACTTGCTCTAAGTCCCACAAGGATGGTGAAAATGACAAGGTTAGAACTCAATACTTTCACCTGTGTTGCTCTGCAGTCACTTGTCACCCACACTGCCTGCTGCAAGGTGTGTTGGGGGAGTGTGAAGTTCAGACAGAGCAAAGGTGAAACACTCCTAAGAAAGGCCAGAGAAAAAAAGCACCATGCCAGGGGGAAATTGTAAGGGCTCCTTCCTCTGACAGCATTAATAAACATCTAACCAAAAGGCACTGAAAAGCAGAAGGCACTGGTCCAAGAATGTTGAATGTTTCCGAGAAGGCAAGCAAACTGCCTCAAGTGTAGATCATACTGATAAAACCAGAGCCAGAGAGATCCAAGCAAACATGCCACATTCACAGCTGCTGTCTGAAGTAAAATCCAGAGCTTGAATTTGCAGTGCAAATTTGCTCAAAGTTCTAGATCTGCATCCCACTTGTGATGGAACCCCTAGAGCACCTCAGTATGACTTTCTATGCAATTCTGAAAGGGATGCTTGACTTCAGATTCCTTTCCATTCCTCTCTCCTAGTTTCAAATTATGCCTACCTGTCTTTTCTTGCTGATTTTTCTTCATCTTCTTCTGAGAGTGCCTCCCCAATCTGTGGAAATTCAGCTCTCACCATCTCTGGAGTAAGAGTCATCTTGAACTTAGCTTCATCTGTCTCACTAAAAATTAGTAAGATGATGAACCATTTGCCTTTGTCCTTTTAAAAGTATTTTTACAGCCAACAAAAACAAAAGTATATTTTATGTAAGAGGGACTTTGTGCTTTTGCCTTTGAGGATCCCTTGGGACAGGATTTGACACATCCATATAGGTGGTTTAGACACAGTCAATCACACAATATACAGAATAGAGAAGAAACTTACAGGTCAATTATGTTCTCCTTGTCTCTTTCAGGCAAGTCATGCAGCACTGGTGGTACATCTCTTGGCAGCATATCTAAACTGTAAGGATCCCTGTGATGGAAATGGTATTAGTTTAATGTATGAATACTAATAGCATTTTCATATTTTGAAGCTTCGTAACAGTTGCAGTTACAGGGAAGATGAGGTACTTTTAAATAGTTGTGGAAAATCTGGGTACACCAGAAACTGCTGTGATATGAGAGGATGTGAGCCTGAGAGATGTTGGCTACCACTGGGTGCAAGTGTTTGTACCTCCTGGGGTCTTCTAAGACTGAGTCAACAAGCTTTCAGGAGAGACGTTATTGAAAGCCCAGACTGGAACTCTCCTTCCTGGGCTAGGCATTCCTTCTAATGATACCATCCTTAATCCATCCTTCTATGAGTTCAGTAAGAGGTATTTTTCTGCTGGTTTTGCATTTCTGAGCAGCAATTAATTCCACCTGTAGGCCTACTTTTATCTGTGGGACTAGTGAGTGATCAGTGGGGTTACAGACAGCAGAAACTAGTGCAGGGTAGAGGTATTGAATATTCAAATTCTTACCTGTACCGTGTTGTACTTGTCAATGTGGGAATGTTAGAAAAAGTGGAATACTCCAATGGCGAGAATTTTCTCCATTCCATTACTCCACAAATCACTTCCTGAAATGACAAGTGCTACAATGATTAGACTTCTAATACATAATGCAGAGGGGAGAGAGGTTGCAGGACAGAGCATCTTGGCTGAGAATTGAATTTGGGGAGCTGAATATTTCAAAGATCTTTCCATCATTGTAAGGTCATGAAAATACAACAGTGAACACATGGAAAGAGCAAAGAAACACTCAGGGATAAATGAAAGACAGTGATAAAGCCTAACTAGAACTAGTTATTCTGACCCATGTACTGACTATTTAGGTGCATGCATAGTTTGTATTTGAAAGTATCTTCTATCTAGAATGACTCCACCTTCCATTTCAATTCCTCAGAACAAGAACATACCCAAGGCAGGTACTCATACAATGAACTCAAAATGCCTTACCTTGTGATCCAGAAATTTCTTTTGTGTGACTGGAATACTGGATCCTTTGGGGCATTCCTTGGTAAAAGTGTACTTTGGATGAGGACAAAGATGATATTCAATATTTGATTCACAATAGGCCAAAGGAAGTAAAAATGGAACTAATCCCGGAGTGGGGTTCTAAAAACAATGAAGACATTATTTTAATAAATTGTTCTGACTACCATAAAAATTAAATTAATGAAAATTCAGTTCTTACAAGTAATGTAGTCTCCCCAGATTAACAGATTTGTCTTACTGTGACTGTTCTGTTTGGTGTGATCCTTCATTTCCTGTCTCTTCCCTTCATCCTATAATCTGGTTTATTCATGCTCTCTACTGTCTACAATATAGCAATTTAGCTGTTGCTCCAACTTTGGAAGAAAACTATTGCCTAATTACTTGAAATCCATTGCTGATTCTCTGAACAGTTCAGAATCCAAGAAGAGAAACTGGACTTGCTGTGGTGGAAGCTAGTGAACACTTTGCCATCAATTTTCCTGTGCTAGCATCTGTTTCTGGATAAAGCCCAATGCTGGTTAGCATGGGATCAAGCTGTGCCTGGCTCTTACACTGATATGACAGAGGGACGAAAAGGATGCACAGAGGATCTCATCAGCAAGTCCACTGGAGTCCTGGCTATGTGCACCAAGGACAAGTCTACATCATAGATGTCATGCCAAGATCACCAGACTAGCACAGTGGGCTCTGGGCCATTGCAGCTAAGAAGTGCTGGAAGCCAGAGTGACCCAAGCCAGGCACAGTGCCATGTGGCTGGGAGATCTGCCTGTGCCTGTGCACAGCACTGCTCTGAGCCCTACAGCTGTCTCTGCCTGCTCAGGGACACCTCAGGGACCTCTGGGCTGTGCTGCATTGTGTGGGAAATACCTCCTGCAGCTGCTACTAAGCAGCAAAATCTACGTGACAGCAGTAACAGAAAGTCCTCCCACACAAGTGGTGGTGATTTTTTGAATATCTGTGTCTAATAATTTGGAAATGTGGTTTGCGATGCTCTGAGAACTCTTAGAAACTGTAAGGCAGCAGGATGCAATGTGAGCAGAGTTTGCCTTCACTTTTCTCAGTTCACCCACAGATTAGGCAGAACTGTAATCACTCAGCTGAACAGCAGGAAAGACTGAACCTGTCCTACCTACCAGGGCAAGGGCGTGAGGTTACAGAAGGACTGAGATGCCAAGATCATGGCTGTTCCTCTAACATTCAAATGAAGTAACAAATGAAGAAGAAGGGAGGAACCCCATGGTGTTCCAGGGAATCCTGTCATCAGTGACCATTTCTGGAGTGCCAGACTGGAAAGGTCTTCAATGCTCTGCTTTCATTGGCAATTTTGCCTTATCATCCCTCCCCTAAACCGATCAAAACCCACCCTAAAATGAAATGGTGCTCCTCTCAGTGGGATGAGCTCTGTGACTCCTAGCTACCAGAGCTTGTACCATGAAGGATTACTCTCCCTCTGGATAGTTTTATAATGAATCTGAGTAAAAAAACTGCCCACAAATTCCACATCAGGGAATGTGGAATTGTGATGAAACAAACACACTTCTGCTCCTTTCTTAGGTTCTTCATGGAAGTCAACTCCTACTTACAAAAATGCGAAGTGGGTTGGTCTCGGTCGGGTGGACTAAAGCTTGGGGAGGAACCAGGTTTAAGAGGCTGATATCATCTTCTGTTACTTTTTCATAAGAATCTGTGGCCTGAGAGAGATGCTCCTCAGGAGGAGGAACTACTTGAATCAATTCATCCTTGAAAAACACAGACATCAAAGGTTTTCAGAGTGTAGTAAGTCTTTCAGTATAAAATGTGGAAGCAAAATTAATCCAATAATTGTAGAAATGTAGGGTTGGGAGTGACTTTGTTACCTGGGCTCCCTGCCTCAGTGGTCGGGAAAGTTTTGCAGATTTGTAACTTGTAGCTGCATAGTGTGTACAAAATGGCTGATACTTCATAATGTTGCAATGCTGAGGAACCTAAGTGCAAAGAAAAACTGATGTGCTGCAGGAAGTAACAATAATCACTTTCAGTAAACTCATAAATGGAATGGAACATTTGGCTTTATCACGGACACATCACATCTTCATGGTAAAAGACACTTGGAGCATTATCCCAGGACATAGTAGATAACCAAATCTTTGAGAAGCCATACTTCACCAAGATTTTAATATTTGAGATAAATAATAATTTCAGCTGAAGTGATTAATTTCTATCTAGAAAGAGGGGACTATTGCTGGCTATAAGCTTGTTACTTATGGAAACTGGTGAGATTTGGTTTTAATAAAAGTATGCTAATCATACAGCCTTATAAAGGCAACATTTTTAGTGGGCTGCACAGAGGCCACTGAATCAGGCTGAAAACACTTAACTGGACAGGTGAGAGAAACATGAGGGAGCTGTACTGACTCACCTTCAAGTCATAAAAAGGAAGAATGTGTCCTAGTTTCACATCTACAGATTCAATAGGAACTACGCCAAGAGCATCAGGTGCCTGAAACAGAAGAGTATTTAAAACCAATAATATGGTGGGCATTTTGTCTTTTATTGGCAGCAATCTATGAGAACAGCTCATTGAAAATATATGGAAATAATTACGCAAATATTTATTTTATATAGTTTGATATTTCTGCTGTCTTTCTTGGACTTCAGCATTTCCATTTTTTTTTCTTTCTGAAAAATAATAGATGTTAACTAACTCTGAACAATAATGTATTGCTCACAATTTTAGAATACAATTAAGAGAATGAAAAGATTTTTCTTACTGTTTTCAGCAGAACCCTTAGTAAATCTGAAGTCCTGAATTAATTTGTCAGAACCTCAGAACACCAGTTACATTGTGAAATTTCAAAAAAGGGACTAGCAGCCCTGGGCCCAATGTCTTCAACAAAATTCTATCTAGAGTGCTGACTAACATTTTAGTTCCTGCACCTACCAAATAATTGTGTAGTTCAGGGGAACTATGAATGGGGAATTCAAAAGGCAATATACGATCTTCAGATATGCTGGAAGAAAAGCCCTTATGTTCTTCACTCTTCTCTGGTTTGCCGAAACTCCTGCTTTCTGTCATGAGTGGAAATCAAGTATTAAGACTTCATAATATATCTTAATACACTGGTTCAGAAATAGAATCAAGTCACAAAATGTATTTAATATCTTCCTAAACCAGGATGTCTAGTAATTTTAATATAAAAAGTAACTTAATACTTCCTAAAGACTTTAGATGTCACATCTACAAGATATGAGCACAATACCTTGAAGAGCAGACAGATTTAATTTCCCTTTTCCTAAAAAGACATTACAGCCCACTCCTTCCAACATGGTTCTCAGCAAGGCTGAGAGGAGTCAGAGGCCTCTCTTACACTAAATGTCATTAGACCTTCTATTTGCAGCATTCCTGCATTTCCTGTATCCTGGGAATTAAAAGCACCTTTCTGCAGAAGCAGGAAAAGGCCTGATACGGAACAGTCTCAGGAAGTGTCTCAGGAGCTGTAAAATCACGTGTGTCTAAAAGGGAGTGGGAAATAAGAGACCCAAATTCTTCTCTGTCTCCCATATATCCAACTGTGTCTCCCACCTAAGGCCAGTTTTCTTCTATGATGTTAAATAACAAGTCACTTTTCCACATCAGCACTTTCATTTCAGTGTTAAAAAAAAAAAAAGCAATTGATTAAAAGTACTTCTATGAGAAAACAACGAGGATAAAAACTCAACCCAGAACTGGCCACTGGCAATGTGTCTCATGAAGATCTAGGCCTCTGCTCATTGCAGAGAGATTGGACTGGATGGCCTTTAAAGGTCATCCAAACCAAATCACTCTGTGATTCTGCCCTGTCACACTTGCTTTTTTTCTGGAAGGCCCCTTTGTAAGGACTCTGTCTTCAAGTTTATATGTAACGCACCTGACACACTGCAGCACAACCTGAATTATCATAGCCCATGGCCAAAATGTCAACTTGTTCTTCTAATCCTTACCAGACACAGACCCTTCCTCCAGACCTCTGGGCTCTTTGGTCAGTCCATGGAGCAGACGCAGTAAACGATTTAGACGAATCTGAACCAAAATCTGAGAGAATGATTTTTAAATTTAAGTCAAACACCCTAAGGTTTACAGGCATAGAAATACACTGCGTATGTTACACCTGTATTTATTCTCCAGAGCTCACTGAGACACCTCTATTTAAGAATTTTTAATATAGTTTTCTGTTCAGGAGAAAATGGGAAGGAAAGATGTAGAATTGATCTCAACTGTATGCCATTACACAATAAATACAGTTAAAACCTTAATTTAATCTTACAGGTTAATCAGACATTTTTTTTGGCTAGGTCCTAATCCTTCAGTTGTGTTTACTGGCATATACAGGTTAAACAGAGGGTGAACAGTCAGTTAACCAGGGCCACATGAATATTTGTAGCTCTGAGAATGAGGAGAGTAAACAGCAACCTGCACTGTGTTTTTGCCCATACCCCACAGGGTAAAAATGAAAAATCCTAGGCTTTAATATCAGAAGGAGACATTTAGTCACCTCCCTATTCATGCAATACATGAAAGAGCATTTAATTTTATGACCTCAATATTGTGAATAGATTGAAGAATATCCAAACTGGACATTAGAAGAGAAAGACATTTCCATCTTGCTTGCTCCATTACGATTTACTGGGGAAAGAGCAGTGGAGATGCAAAATAATATTTAAACCAAAATAAATAAGTGATTTTACTGATTAGTCTTTATCTTCCAGGTGTATACGTCCCTTATTTGAATTTATACCTGTTGTTTCCAATGTTCCCATCATGCACCATTGCAAAGATCCTCCATCATCAGTGATCACAGAGAAGTTGGAAGGTGCTGCTCTCTCCCTCTACTTCTCTCTACAAATTAAGTATCTCCTTACAGAGTGAGTGCTCTAGGCCCTGACCCTCTTGGTGGCTCTACACTGAACTGTCTCCAGCTTATTGAAGTCTTTCTTGTACTAGGGGCCAAAAAAATGGGTGCAGTAATCTATATGCATTTTGAAATTTTTTTTTCTGCAAAAGTATTTTTTACTTTTTAAAAAATCTAAGTTTATCTGCATTTGTTTAGTGTCAATTGCAATATGAAAGACAAGCTGAATACAAAACTTACTCCAGATCCTTATTTCTTGGTGAGGTAGAGGCATATTTATCAAACTATCAAATCCTAGCTAGCTGTGAACACTCCTTATATGCTGGTTTGCATGTTCTTTTGTGCTGTTTCTGTGGTGTCATGCCATCACACTGCATTCGGGTTGTTCACTTTACCTTGTATGCTGCTTGTTGGAATTTCCTGAACATCCTCTTTCTGCTGTCCCAAGGGTCATTATGGAGCAAATCAAATGTGGGATGGACACTTGGATGCTGCACAGTGTATTTTTCAAAAAGGAAACAGAAAAGAAAAAGGACAATTCTTTTTACAACTAGATAAGGAAGAAATTTTGTTCCAGCCCAAGCCATTCCTTGGCCTGAATCTCTGTGTTATTTCTAAATAGTGAAATTCAGTCCAGTGAAAATATTTGCAGCATTGGCATTTAACCAGAAACCTTCACTGCAGGGCTTAATGGGAGGTAATCACCAAGTATTTGCAGATGTAGTATGGGGAATGTAGAGATAATATGGCATGGTTTGCACCTATAAAGATGACCAACACAGACTATGACTTCAGTGCACTACATGGGCAGTTGGACAGCAGAGAGAATTGACAGGGGGTCTACCAAATACACATTTCATTTTGCACAGACATGAAGTTGGAATAGCTTTAGGGACTCAAACCAGGTGCCCAGCAAAACCAATATCCTTTCTCCAATAACGGCACATACCCAAAGAAGGGTGAAAGATGCCACAGAGAAGGGCAAAAAAATCTAAGTACCAGAAAGGTTCCTGTCAATCTGACCTGCAGGTAAAGGTTGCAAATCTTGTGATATGCTCAACCTTACAATGAGGCAAGACAAAGCTTCTCCTGAGAGATCTTTCAGAAACAAGCAATATGAACCTCAGGTTAGGCCTGCAGATTTCCACTTGACTCTCATATTAGATCAGAACTTCAGGAGGTAAGTTGTGCATGTAGGAGAGTGCTTGCCCTACCTAAAAGTAAAATGGGAAATAAGGCATTGATACAGAAGTAGGAATATCAGGAGAAGTATTCAAGGTCAAAAATCTATGACATGTTAATCTATGTTTGTTAGCTTGGGAGGTGATAATTTAGCATACATATAGCAGGCTATAAAAACATATGAACAAACCTGGTCAACATGCCGGGTAACACGTCTGAAAGAAACTTCTACTTCATCCCTTTGAAACTCCTGTTCTATGACAGGATCTCCTCTTTGGATCTAATTTAAAGAAAAACCACATTAGCACAAAACATCCAGTGAATTCTTTCCTCCATTATGAGTGAAACCCACAATGTAACATTCTGGAAGTGTTTAACAAAACACAGAATTAATTCCCTTCTAGGGAGTGATTTTTGCAACCCTTGAGCAAATCAAACAAAGTAAAAAAGTTTTTTCAGGTCTGAGCTTCAATCAAATCTCTGCCCTAATGAAATATTTGCTTTGAATAACCAGACAGCAGGTAAGGAAATAGATGCTTCTAAAACAAAGTTAACATACATCTAATTCAGTGATACATCAATCGCACAATTTAGATCCTTTGTTTACTCATTTCCTTCTTATTAGTATTAAATAAAATGTTTTATATTGCCTAATTCAGTGTATAAATCAAGCCTTTACTCTATCTATAAATAATTTCACTCTCACAAACAGTTGGAAATCAGTGGGATATCAGAAGCTACTTGAATATCCAGGAGGCAAATAAGAGGGACAAGCTCCACCTGTCCCTGAGGGCTGTGCCACACAGGGAAAAATATCTCCTGCCACCAAGTATTGCTTAGTTGTGAAAGAGGACCTGCAGTCTGCAGTGACTGGAAGAAACCAAAGAGAGAGAGGATGAAGATGCAGAAATACAACCTGATGAATTATCTCTCCATGGCCCTGTGTGGGAGAACTGACTGGATCTAGCTCTTTGTGAGCCATTCAGGACAGCAGCAGCTCCTCAGAGGTACAATACAAACAGAATTTTGGGTGTGGCCTTGATGCTGACAGGATTATGCTGGAATGTGGCACTGTGATGAGACTGGGTGGCTGGGTGCAAATCTGCTCACTTGGGCAAATATTGTTACATTTCTGGTAATACCTAACCCTTCTCTCTGACTGCCTTCAAGATAAAACCACCGGTGAAACAGTGATGCACAAGCACAATAAAGATATCACTGAAGTAACAAGCACAATTAGCACAGGTTTGTATTGATGTATGAAGAAAAACTGAACATGTAGAGAGCTTGATACAATTCACTAGTGCACTGTATAATCTGAAAGTATGAGTTTGATTTTAAATTTACAGAGAAAACCTCAACGACTAACCTTGTATTGCTCTTCTTCCTTTTGTCGGCTTTCAATAATCTCTTTTTTTAACTCCATAGAGATTGGACCACTTCCTTTATGAACTTGCCTGCATTTACAGTGGAGACAAGAAAAATGCTTTACTTAATGCAGTTTGCTTCATTCAAAGGCTAACAGATTTACTCTCCTCTTCCTAAGGTGCCTAGGTGTCCATGACATTCAATGTATGAGCTGACCTGTGGATTTCAAACAAAATCCTAATGTGCTTACTCACCCAACTATGTTCTGCTTTGCACCATTTGAGGTACAATAGAATCACAGCATGATTAAGGTTGGAAAAGACCACTAAGATCATAGAGTCCAACCATTAACCTAACACTGTCTAACATTCCACTAAACTATGTCCATATCTATCAGCACTACATCTACTTGTTTTTTGAACATTTTCAAGTGTGATTCTGATCTCATCCGTTATTCATTTTAGCCTCAATTTATTGACAACCATGTCAAAATCTTCCTTGGCACTGAAGGGCACAAGATGAGATGCCTGAGAAGGTTAGGCAAATAAGGTTTTCAGCAGGTTTCTTTCTGAATGGAACCATAAGGCAATCAAAGAGCTCACTGGCTACTAGTATGGATTACTACTGAGTCTGCACTTAGCAGAAGAGAAAAAAAAATAAAACAACAGTAACTTAAGCATAAACCAAATGTATTGGGATATGAAATGGCAGCGTTCTGCACTAGTGGATATTGCATATATTATTCATAGAGGCCCTAGTTAAGCAAATCCCAGTCTTGTTAATACGGTTAAATAACATGGTTAACTAATACTTACCACTTTAGATGATTTGCTTCCTCTTCCTGAACATTTTGTTTGACTTTTAGTTGAAATATAGTGTCCTTCATCTGTCTGGTTTTTACCCCTTCTCTGCCTTGGGAAAGGGCTGCAGAAACATCAGAAAGCCATATCACACCTCAATCTAGACTGGATTTTTAATTGTGAAATCCATCCATTAAGATAACTGTATCCGTTAATACATAAAGCTAAGGTGAGATTTCTCACAGAAACAACAGTCACATCACCTCAGCAATTCTGAAGCCAAGCTCCTCATCAGACCTACAAATAATGCTAAGACCAAGTTTATGCTGCTTAATTACTTTACCTTCTTTTATGTCTTTTAACTTCAATTTGCCTGGTTCCTGGATCAAAACACTAGCTACAGCATACGGATTTGACAAGTCTGTGGGGAATCTGAGGTTCTGGTATTCAATTTCCTATGAGATATAAATTAATAGGAAGAAATAAAAACATGGAAGATTTCCAGCTCAGAAAAGTACTTGTAATTATTATCTTTTCACACCTTTAGTTTTTGAATAGGTTTCGACTGTTGGCCAAACCGGTCTCTTCTCCACACCATGGATTTTCCAGACACAGCTTTTTTCTCTGGATGACTTAGTTGTTCGTTAAAATGTTCTTTTCTAGACGTCAGAAGGACATATATTGCTTTCATAAGTATTCTCTAAATGGCATATAAGTCCAATTTTTTCACAAAAAAATTAAGTACAGACCAAAAGGCTCAAAACCCTTTGCATCTTGCAAGGTCTCAACAATAAGAATAATTGAGTGGGAATGACAGAGGCTGAGGATGCTCAACACTTCTTTAAGGATATGTAACTTCTCATTATACTTGTTTGTTTCACTTCATATAGATTAGGGATGTTCTGAGTGAACAATGTAAAAAAGAAGGTAGATGTGTCAACAGTTGAATTACATCACTGCATTGTATGTCTCCAAAGATACCAATGCTTAAAATGAGCATAGCAAAACGGTATGAAATCCTTTCACATGAGCATTTTTTAGAACTGGGCATAAATGCTCAAAGACCAGTCAGCCTCACATACATCAGAGCTGCATGTGGTATTGATGTTCCTGTGAATACACACACATAGGGTTTTGAGTGAAACTCTAAAATCCGTAGCTGCATTGCCATTTGTGCTGTTCCATACTCAAACGGGGAATACTTCACAGTCACTTCGACTTTTCCATTGCCTGGAATGATTCCTGTGATTAGAGGAGGAAAAAAGTAAGAGTCCATACAACACGAGCCCACTTTTGTATGCTGAAATTGACTCTGGGCTACTTTTTTTTTAAAACAACTTAATGTTTGAGTGGATGGCAGTAGGCATGGAAAATATTTCAGGTCTCAAAGTATCTTTCAAAAACTATGTCCATTGCCAGATAATAGAAGATATTTCGCAATAGCTGAGAGATTTGATAGCAGGGCTATAACACTTCATACTGCTGTGAAAATGACTGCCTGTTTATGTGTAGAAATTCTTCACTTGCATCTGCTAGTCTTAAGTCTTGGCACTTTCTGCTTTCATGAGCAAAGCATTATAAACATATTCCTTTGTGCTTTTCCAAGCAGGGGACTCATCTAGATTTGACCCATTCCCTTATTTCCTTACTACCTATTCCATTATTTTCTCTGACACTTTAACCATCATTCATATCCCTAAACATTAAGGGCCTTTTCCAATCTAAGTGACTCTATGATTGTATGATTACTCTGAGCACAATGGCTTTGAGTAGGAGCTGAACTTTTTAGTGCTTTTCAGATGACCTTCAGCTACCAAAATTTCTGACCTAAGTTTTACTGGGATGACCCTTTTTTTTCAGGGATATTTTTCTGGGAAGACAAAGGCTGCATGGACTGTTTGGAACATCTCACTATTTTGTCAGAGCTGGCATTTTGTCATAGCTGGGCATTGCCTAAAGAAACTTACAGCCAAGATGGCTATTTGCCATGAGGCTGCCAATGACTGGCTGCATTTACGTGGAAAAACTTTGACTGAGGCAAAGGTTTGTTCTGTACAGCACTGAATAGACTGTCACCTGCAACTACACTTAATAAATACAGATTTATAAATACAGATTTAACATTAAGAATTTTAAGAAATCATCTACCAAATGTTGGCTGGACAGTGAAGGCTCTGTGAGGCTGAATAATATCAATGTGGAATTCAAAATCTATGGGACAGCTGCACTGCAACGGGATAACACACTCCTTACTGAAAAGAGATAAAGGAAAAATTAAATTAAAGAAACTACAACTGTTCATCAATTACAAGCTGGGAAATTGTATTATACACAACATGCACTAAATTACCTGCATTCAGAGGGGTGTGTTACTTATTACAGTGAAAATCATAATTCCTCACTGTTCCAAAATAACAAAATATTTCAGATCTTTCATTCCCCCAGGAAATGAGAGCTAAATCTTTATTTGAATGCTGGACTTTACTTTCCCCAACCCATACAGAACTTGATTACAGAAAAATTTTAATAATCTACTTTCTGGAAGTTATTTATGTCTATCCTCAAATTCTTACAAACTGCAATATCTAGCGAGTACAAACAATGCAAACTGGAGCAACAATGAGTACAGAATGAGAAATCAGCCTTTTCCCACAGCCCTCCTTGTGAAAGATGATGAGAAAAGAAAGTGTTGAAAACTCCAACACATCAGATTGACAGGACTTTAACCACTACAGAAATAATGATGCTGGGGCCTAATTTTCATAGTAGCCCTTTATGTCTCATGCAGGTTGTGTGAGGAGTATTAGCACACATCTTTTCAACCTGTCTTGCCTTTGTATGCAACTGTTTTCACAGACCAAACTGAAACACAAAAGCATTGGTACACCACCATTCATCACCCTGCAAATCAAGATCAATTTACGCAGGGTTATTTCTGTTTTTTATCAACTGTCTGACTGAAATCCTACCCTGCTGATTAGCAAAGAATGCATATTACACACAGTCTTCCTCTGGAAAGCACATTTTAAAATGCCTAAAGAAATAGGCAGTAATAACCAAGTTCTTTTTTCTCTGCCTTATTATGGCCTGTTCACATAGACGCAATGGCAGACAGGGCAGGCAATTTGTTTTGGGGTATAGTGAACTTTGAACAGCAACCAAAGTGCCTTAAAAACAAGACAAATATGCCACCTGTTGCCTGATGGGCCTTCAGTACCTAAGGAGAAAGGTGGGTGGTAGAATATAGATTTTATCCTACATTTATGGAAGTAAAAGGCAGTTTTTCCATTGACTTCATGGGCTATGGATTGAGCCCTGATTCCCTTTGGTTCTGTAAAGTACCAACTATCTCAGAGAGCTTTCATTTTTATTAAGTTTTTAATAGTTCAATGCTGAAAAATACTGGTAAAAATTAAGGTTTGAAACCACAAGTTTTCTCTTCAGGAACTCTTGCAAATTGCCTCAGGAGTATCTTCAAGCATCCCTGCAGTGTTGAAAAAAAATTCCCATAATTTAAAATTATATTTTATTCTCTTTCTAATATTTTCTCTGTATTCTGAGAATACGAAAATTCTGTATACTTCAGCTCTAAAATGGAGCAAATAACAGAATCACATAATGCCTAGAGGCCCCCAGAACGTCAGGTGTTATGTTCAGTCCTGAAACTCGCAATGTTACGATTCACTAAAGTTGAACAGACTAAAGGGGATTAGAAAAAAACAAATAAAAAGCCACAAATGTTCTTCTGCCAGGATGAACTCATTTTTACAGCAGATTTTTGCATGTTTCTTGTATGTGCCTTGCCTATTCATGTTTCTGTGCTTCAGTAAAATTCATTTCAACTCATAGGCTAAGACAAAACCACCTGCTAAGGCTTTCACTTCCTAGAATTCACTCAAATCTTTACACTAACACAAATCACCATAATTACAACTAATATAGCCAATATACTGCAGAACTAGACACTAATCAACAGGATCTGCTTTCTCCTTTTTCCCTTCCCAGTTCCTATTAACAACTATTACTGATTACTTCATGAGAATGGTCAGTGTTACATCCATGCAATAGACAGAGTAAGATGAAGTCCAGGTCATTAAGTACTTTTAAATACAAGAAAGAAAAACCCCTAGCTCCATCTCTACATATGGTTAGCTTGCACAGCATTTACTTTACTGTGAATATGCACCTGAAACAGTTCATACACAGAATTATTTTGCAGTCCAGATGGTAGCTGAGTTTCTTAAGGCTTTCAAGACATTCAGTTGTACAAATACAGGAAAACAAGATTTTTTGGGTTTTGGGCATGTCTCACAAAATGTGGACAAATGTCTGTCCTTAACTCACCTCCGACCAACTGATACATCAGACAGATTTATAAATGATGGAAATTCTACCACATTCATAACAGGGTAAGCATGCATGGGAACAACAAAGGTTTCATCTCCCTGCAAACAAACAAACAAACAAAAGGGTGCAAATATTTATCTCTTAAAATTAGTAAATCAAAGAATCATAGAATGTTAAGGGTTGGAAGGAACCTTAAAGATCATCCAGTCCCAACCCCTCTGCCATGGGCAGAGAAACCGCTCACTAGACCAGGCTGACCAAGGCCTTATCCAACCTGGCCTTGAACACTGCCAGGGTTGGGGAATCCACAATCCCCCTGAGCAACTGTTCCAGTGTCTCACCACCTTCACAGTGAAGAACTTCTTTCTAATAATATCTAACCTAAATTTCCTGTCTTTCAATTAGTACCCATTAATCCTTGTCCTATCACTACAGTTCCTGACAAATAGTCCTTCTCCAGCTTCCCTATAGGCCCTTTCAGATATAGGAAGCCTGTTATGAGGTCTCTATGCAAATTTCTTTTTCCCAGGCTTGTCGCTGTTGAGCCGCTAGCAGAGAAAAGACCCGGATTCTCAGTGCGGCATAAAAAAGAGAGCTTTTATTATTTGATTCCAACTTATATAGATTTTTCAGAGGTCACTCAGATTGGTCAGTCAGAAACCTCCCCCTAGGCCTGATTGGCCAGGCCTGAACTGTCCAAATCTCGAGACACTGTTTTTAATAACATCCAAACTTTATCTTTGTTTATAAAACACAGGAAAAAATTCTCATGGGAAAGACCTGTGCTAGCCACACAGGCTGAACAGTCCCAACTCTCTCAGCCTGCTATGGAAGTTAAAAGTTTCTCTAGTAGTTGGCCAGTACGTGGGCTTAAACCATCTTCAAGATTATCACTGTATTGTATCTCAGACTATTATTATTCTGTCTGCTTTCAGTATCCATCCGTCTTTCCATACTTTATACAACTCTCTAGAGCTCCTCCCAGCTGCTCAGCTAAGACATTACACCAGCGTGGCACAAAGACTGATCTACTGGCAAAGAATAGCAGAATAAGTTGTGTATTATGTAAACAGCCCAGCTCTGGGATGTTGACAGAGAAAAATTTTTAATGCTTTAAGTTAAATACTCCAATCAAGACTTACTGGGAATAAATCCATGTGTCTCTAGAAAATTAGCTATACCTTTACTTTATTATTATCATCATGTTCTAATAGTTGTTTCATTCTATTACAACTCTATTTTGCAATAAATCCTCACCTCACAGTGAATTCGGATGCAGTCATAGTAATACCGCCACTCATCAGGGCAAAAATCAACAGTAACCACATAGGACAAACCAGGGATTAGCCGGTGCTAGAAAATGACCCAAAACAAGATACAAGGTGTGTGAAAGCTGCTTATATGACACAAAACCTGTGCTGCATGCAAAGAGCAGTCTGAAGACTTTCTGACACTTACTCTTTTGTTGTATTTGATCTGAAAATACATCGTCTGGGGTGGTATTATGTGAAGTTTTAGTGCACTGGTAGAAATATTTATCAGCTTCTGTAGAACAAAAGAAAACAAAAACCACAAAACACTTTACAATATAAGAGGTCAATTATGAATGCCAACTGTATTTTTTGTAATAGCAAAGCAAGTAATCATTTTTACTTTAGTAGAAATCATACTAAATATGCTCTGAATTTAAAAGAAAATTATGCAAAACTTACATCCTGAATTTTTATTCTTTGGAAACAAGTCACAATTCTTAACCATGGAATAACAGTTAGTCTTGCGTGAAAGATGCTACTGTTGAATCAAATTCTGGTCCTATTTTGTATATGTGCAAAAGGAACAAAAAATGAAACAATCTATTTACTAATTTTAGGGATGTCTGAAACAACAGGAATCGTGTAATACTCCATGGTTCTGACTTGGTTTACTAGTAACAAACTTTTGGATAGTGACAGTTCAGCCTGTAAGGCCTCCTGCATTTGTTTACTTCCATTATATTAGGAAAATCTAATCCACCATAACTACCAACCTCTGTCTCAAAACACTTAAAACATGAATAAAAAAAGGCAGACAAAGGCAAAGAAGAACATAGAAAAGGAAATACCCAAACCATTCACAAGGAAACATAATCAAACCTATGCATAGAGTTTCCTTTCTCAGAATAAATTGCTCTTGGCAAAAGACCAGAGGTGCTTTCAAAACTTGCCCACCAGTGAATGTCTTTGCAGACACAGTGACAGTCCAAGGACATTTTGAAAACAAGTCTCTTACGGAGTTAAAGCCTGAATCCTTCATTCATGATGTGCAACTCACATATCACTGACACTGATGCAGACATGGGAAACAATGAGTATTACAGAAGGGTGATGCTCACAGCCTGGTGCTCGTCTCTTTTGTTACCACAGGGCCACTGAATTTAAGTGCTGCTTTTTAGAGCACTTCATAGAGCAAAGGCCTCCTGACCACAAGCAGTCAAGTCAGATTCTGATGTCCTTTTATGAGCCCCAAGAGGATCTCCACTCCAAAACTTACCAGCATCTGTTGGTGATGTTTTCCAACTTCATACCCTCCATAGTGTAACACAGCAGGCTCAGCCTGTACAACTCTGCTCCTGTGAAATTCTGAATAAATCTCTATAGATCATTAGACAGGGAGAAAAAGAGACCAGGTGAAACACACATGACGAGTGGTACTTACATTGATGTAGTCTGTTTATGCTATACTGAGGTATTGTAAAGAAAAAAAGAAAAAGAGATTATTTCTCCTGTTAAGTAGGCATGAATTTATAAATGGAAAGCAATGGCAGCATCTACCCCAGCAGATCCATAACCCTGCCACCGGTTTACCTCTTGGCATCACAGCGTCAACAAGCCATCCCAAAACTTTAGGGTCAGCCAGGATCAGCACAGCACTATTTCTTTCCTGACTACCCCTCCCATGATCTGGGCTCGCAGGAAGCTGCAATTTAACCAACAGCTGGGAGTTTTGACTGTGAGTTGCAAAAAAAAAAACCAGCTAAGTGTCTCCCAGAATTACTACAAGGTTGGGGAACAATCAGAGAGCAGGGACTTACTAGTTTCCAGCAGGTGATGAGGGACAGCACGCCTTTTTTTAGGTTCCTCCACCAGGCTGCTCAGGACAGTGGGTACTTTCTTGAAGGACTCCCTAGTGCCCGTGATGTTTGTGGAAGCCGACTGAACCAGATCCATGTTAGGACAGAAACAGAATCTCAATGGCACTAAAATTCCTCAGTGCCTGGGGTCAAATGAAAACAACATAATGATCAAAATGTCTTCTCTTGCACTGGTGATACCTGTTGCCTAAAACTGCCTAAAACCATTTAGGAGAGGGAGCTACTTTTTTTCCCTGCTGAAGTAGATTACTCTGTGTGTGCTAAATACAAGGAAAGAATGATTCCAGGAAACCTTGCTCCCACTGCAAGGCCTAGCACTTTGGGCATTTTCATCTGTTTTAAGGCTTGTTGGGGACATTTGCCTTTCAAGTTTGTGTAAAACATCTCTCTTTTCCTTCGTGTCCCCCAGCATAGAGGAAGAGAGGAGCTTCTGTTAATTCCACTATCTGAACTGATTTCTGCAGAGATGTTCTTCCAGCTTCTCCTGGGTGTTCGAGTTGTTAGCTTGAGGATTCATTTTTAATTTTTAAATATTAATAGGAGGGATAAGAAATCTGGCATTTGAATCTTTCATTTGGATAGCATCATCTGGGTTATTTGTTCAGTAAAGATAACTGTAAACACAGAAAGCCACAGGCATTACAGATCCTGTGTTAAGTATGCACAGTTATCAGAACATAAACTTCTCTAATGACAAGTGCAAATTATTACATAATAAAGACACCAGACATGATCCATACACCAGAAGTTATCTTCATAAATATAGCACACAGAGCCTTGGCTCAGTATGAACTGGAGAACTGCAAGGAGAAAAAGACACGATACTTTTGGAGCAAATATTGAATTCAAAAGCCATGCTGGGATTTTCAGCCCTCAAGCAGGCAGCACTCAACAGTTTCAAAGCTGAATCATTACTCCACCTCCCCCATTACATTTTATGGTCTCATCTCTGGTATTTGTCTGGTTTTCCAGTCTGCTTTAGATCTTTCAGGCACAAGTTGAGAGGTGCTTCAAGCTCATAAAGTGCTGTTTTGATTTATGGTTTTGTGCAGTATTAAATAATAAATAAGCAAGAAGCCTAAAATAATGTGCTACCAGGACCCTGGCCTTCATAATATTTTCCACTCAATAACTCCAAGTACAAATTTTCCACTCACAACAGAAAACCTGTAAGAGGAGCTGCATTATTGTGAACAACAGTAAATTTCTTCTGAGGTAGCAAGACCAACCAAACTCAGACAAAAACACTGCCAAAAAAAAAAAAAAAAAAAAAAAAAAAAATCTAAATGTAAGGATAAGGCTTGCATTTTTTCCACTTGTGTTCTTCAACTTTAATTTATACTATTGCCATCCTCCTTCTCTTGGCCAGCATTCCTCATCGGGAACACAAGTTGGAAAATGTGTAGGCAGACATAAGTCTCCTTCTCAAAGGATTACTGGTGTAACCTTTTCAATAATTTACAGTCATGATGCCATCATAGCTCACCAAGTTCAGTAACACACTGTGGGTAGCTCAAAGGGCTAATACAAGACAAATCCTTAAGGTCCTGGAATATCTGAGAAACTGATGTTCTTAGATCTTCCGCAACAGCTGTGTCTATCAAGACTTTTTTTTTGTGCGTGTGAAGCCACCAACAGAACTGTGAAACCCTGGGAGGCCATGGCAAAACTTACCCCAAACGCCCTCAGATCAGGATATCTCCCTTCTCCCCTGTGAGCGCTCGGGCTTTCTAATCCCTTCTCGCGTCTCGGAGCTCCTCGCAAACCTCACCACACCAAAGGATGCGGTGCGAAACCACTGCAGCTGCGTGAGGCTGGAAAAGGCATCGCTGTACTCACAGCACGGACCCGCCGCTGCCACAGCCCCTCAGCCGGCAGGAGCCCCGGCAAAGCCCGCTTCTCTCTCTCAGCCCTCCCTGAACCCTGGCAAAGCCCGGTTCCCTCAGCCCTCCCTGAACCCTGGCAAAGCCCAGTTCTCTCTCAGCCCTGCGAGAGCCCCGGCAAAGCCCGGTTACCTCTCTCAGCCCTGCGAGAGCCCCGGCAAAGCCCGGTTCCCTCTCTCAGCCCTCCCGGAGCCCCGGCAAAGCCCGGTTCCCTCTCTCAGCCCTCCCGGAGCCCCGGCGGCCCAGCCCGGCCGGCCCTGCCCTCACGGCGGCCCCGCGGCGGTCGCTCGGCAACGGGGCAGCCGCGCTGGGCCGCACCACTCGCAGCTGGGGATCCGCACGACAGAGCAAAACCAATTTCTTCTTTTTCTTTTTTTTTTTTTTTTTTCCCCTACTAAGCTTCGTTTTCAGGATTCCCAGGGTGGCTGCAGACAGAGCAGAGGCCCTTCTTTCCCTTCAGAAACTCTCATCTATTAACACCTAAATTCTTCGTACTCAGTTTAAAACAGATTTTGAATGTTTTATTACAATTTTTTTAAACCCCTTTATTTCTCCTTTCCCCCCGTTACCTGTATGTTCTCGCTTTCAGCATTAAAGAGCCATCTCTTTAATGAAAAAGTAATTCTGAAAACCTTTCTTCAGTGTTTTTTTCATACCACCCATAAATTACAGGGGTTTTTTAACCTAAATGGGTACAGGGGAGAAGGGAAAACAAAGTTTTCTCTTTCCCCCCCCTCTTTTTTCTTTGTTGTTGGGTTGTTTGTGGGGTTTTTTTGTGGTGTTGTTGTTGTTACTGTTGTTGGTTTTTTTTCCTTCAGAGAGGCAATCTGGACAAAGAATAAAATTATTCACTTTCCGTTTTTCTAGCATAGAGGTAAAATGTACCCAAAAGTACTGCAACACTCATTTTGAATAAAAAAGGAAAGGAAGAAAATCTTCAGCTCATATAATTCATATCCCTGAACACAGTTCCCTTACTCAGTAAGATGTAATTGCTGATGGTTAGAAAAAATTATTCCTATACCTTTGACATGATGTCTTAAATATAGGCTTAACATAGATAACCAGAATGATTTCCACAATTTTTTTTCCCTTTGATATTCTAAGAATAAAATTGCTCAGTTTTTCTCACATAGAGGCAAAGTAGAACATATTTCTCCTCAAAATTCACATGTACATTAGTTTGTTTGGACAATGATGGTTGAGTGTAAACAAAAAACTGTGTCAGCTTCTACATCAGAGAGTCTCAATATGATGCACCTCTGGAGAAGCACTCTGTAAAGTTTCCTGAGAAGTAGCAAATGAGTGGAAAAGGTAGGTGAAAAGAGGGGGTGATCAGCCAACAAACCTTCATATTTCCTTGGGAAGGCTGGTATAAATAAAGATTGTGAACCAGGAGTTAAATAGGTGATTCTTGTGTCAGTTTCGTCTCTATTTTCTGAATGTCAGATGGAAAATGTGTGGCCTGATTTTCAAGCTGTAGTAGAGGCATTGCAAACAATTTAATTATTTAGCAAAGGAAGGAGAAAAATTAGTTATTTCAAGCACTAATGGAATTTTTAAATATTAATAAATAAATATTTACAATCAAAGTTGTTTGGTGTTTGAAAAGTAAACAATCCTACAATCAGAGTAGCACAAAGCAAAGCAATTTCTTTTATTTACTCCTGAAGTTAAAGTGAAAAGTCCTTTGAAATTGTGTGAACAATTTTGAATGTTTTTTCCCTGGTTTAGATATCAGACTTGAAAGAAATTCCAGCTGTGACAAGTTTACAAGGCATATACTGAGTAGGTATAAAAGCAAGTGCACACAGCCATTGTTTAATTAAACAAACACCTCATTTGGGTCTCTGTGAATTCTTGGTAATAATTCTCTGTGGTGTGCTGCTGCTTTTAGGTTTCCCAGCCCCCACTGTCTGTCCCACTGCACTGACATCTGTTGGGAATCAAACAGTGGTTTGCACAGGTGACAATTTCCCAGGTTTTATTTTGCATCCATCTTCTTTCAAATGCTCAGCCTGTACATGAATAAAGTGGGAGTATCACAAAATATTAGTTCACACCGTTGGTGTTTAAATGCAACATTGACTCTCCAAACTCCTAGGCCTATTTTGGAAAAAACCTCACACTCCCAAGTACATTCAGAAGCAAAGCTCCCTCAATTACATAAGTGCAAGAAAGAGTGCTGGCTTTCAGGGAAAGATGCTACAACATGAACGGAGTAATAAAATATTCCTTCAGCCAAAGGAAGAGAGAGAAAGACTTGGCACCCCACCGAGATGATGCAGCATTGTCAGTGTGGTTTCTTCAGACTACTACAGTGATATTGTCTGGCTGCCTCTCAGACCCCCTTTTCAACAGTTTGTTTAACCCTTTGATATTTTCAACCAAACTCTGTGAGGAAGCAAATGTCTTCAAGAAGTGAAAGTCACAAGTTTAGTGTGGACAGGGGCAAGGAAGACTGAAGCATTTGCCATTCTGGGGGGAAAGGATGCTGCGTGAGTGTGGTGGATGAGCAGGACTGGGGTAGCATAGGGTTAGAGCAAATGCTGCTGCTTGTCTGACTGCTGCTCTGGGGCTGTGGGGAGAGATGAGGGTAGTGTGTAGAGAAACGGAGCATCGCAACTCAGCGATCCTCATGAGCACATATACAGATGAACTGGAGTCAGAGTGGGCATGGAAAGGGCAGCACTTGCTAGGAAACCTAAATTCCCTCATTGTGCTGCTCGGCAGATGACTTGTTTAATCCAATGGCTGGATTTTCAGGGCACAGGCAGTTAACCATATATTTTTCCTGGTCATTGACTTTGCTGGTAAACCTGGAGCACATCTGTGTTCTGGGCAGCCCTTCATTAAATTGACCTGCCTGGTGGTGGTAAATTGGAATAGGTGGTAAAAGATGTTTTGACACAAGCTGAGGGCTGTTGTACTTTGAGAAAGAGCACAGGTACACAGTGCAAACTTTGGGTCTTTTTTGAAGCCATATTCAGTATTGTGCTACAAGTGAACATGGCAAGCAAGGTTTGTAGCACCTGCCTCGGCAGCTGGGAGTTCACACCCAGGTGAGCACACAGCCCCTTTACCAGAGTTTTGCCATGGAAACAAAACCAGCAAAACAAAAAGTGCTCTGCTGACAGGTGAGGGGACTGCCAAGGAACCATCTTTGGGGAACCCACGATGGCTGGAATCTACATCCCAGCCATGAGGTACCAGTGGGATACAAGTGCAATGACACCTTGCAGCTTATAGCAGTGGGACAAAATGCAGACTGGCTGTTTCTTCAGATGATGGATAAGAGGTTGAAGTCCAGGGAGCATTTGGAGTCCTCTTTGGAGGGGTGGGAAGAACAAATCCCCTGTTTATCCCAGACTCGAAGTTGTCTTTGGCTCTGGCAGCTGTGCTCACCTGGGCTTGGTGGGACATGCAGGCAGCTGGCTCACCTGCAGCAGGATCTGCCAGCTTCCTGATTTCTGGCTCTCAGGGATGTGTGCTCCCTGTGTAGAGCATGTGCAGAGTAGTGAGAGCAGAAGCAGGGCAGGCAGCCTGAATCACATTCCTCCAACTCAGCTCCTCAGCAGAGCACTTATTCCAGGGCTGTACTTCCCCTTGATTGATTACCCCTGCCATTGCGGGGCTGACATCTTACACGGGAGTCCTGCTTGGTTCCTTATCGTGGGAGCATGAGGAATGCTCATTCCCCAGCGACACCCGTCGATAACAGTGAATAATAGCCGGGAAGGGAAGCAGACAGCAGTAGGAACATGCTCAAGAGAGGTGCTGTAATTCTTGGGACAGGGCGCTTCTGCAGAGGAGGAGGAGAGCTTGCAGGGTGGACAGGAGGGGGGGTTCTGTCACTGTTGATGCTCTCTAGAGCTCTGCAGCTGGAGAGAAACATTGGCTAAGGATGGTCAAAGCAGGGAAGGCAAAAAAGCAAGGAGGGAAAAGGATGAAATGAAAAGAGCTTGGAGCAACGCTGGAGAGCTTACAAACAGCCTGGTGAGCTCTGATGCATGAGGGATGAAGAAAACAGACTGTGATTGACTATGTGGACCATCTGGGTGATTTTCTTCTGGATTTCAACTGTTCCGGTAGGTGCTCATATCCATTTACTCCCATTTGCATGGAATCAGATCTTGTGTGAGTAATTGCACCTCTATTCTATGAAGTTGTGGTGTCTCTGTTTTAAAAGATCTGTGCAGAATATGGGATTTTTAAATTTTATTCTTGCTCCTCCTGCTTCCTGCACTAATCGACAGTGGCCAGATGACTAGATGTTGGATGCCTCAGTTTCCCCACCTGTATAAAGAAATCAGCATTACTAACCTGCTTTGGCAAACACAGCAGGTGCTGTGATGAAAGAGAAAAGATTTGATGCCATTTAGAAAAGTTTTACTGACTTATACCAGCAATCAATCCCTTAAGGGGTAATGCTACTGTCTAGCAGTGCCCCCCTGGACTCAGATTTAAGGAATGTGAAACAATGTTTAAACCACAAAGTTTGGGTTTTGGTGGTTTTTTTTGGCTTTATTGCTTTACTGAGATTTATGTGGCTTGAGCTCCAGGCACTTGGATCAGTCAGGAAGGAGAGTGGAACCTGGGCTATGATCTCCAGTTGCTGCTCAGCTCATTCAGATTTTGAAGGCACCCGCATAAAACAAGGGGTGAAATATGTCCAGCTTGGGTGTGACAAGTTAGGAAAGGATCGAATCACTGTTTCATTGCAACTAATTGAAAAATCAGTTTATTTGTCCCAGCAGGGCATTTGGTTCCAGCTGTGATATAATCTGAGCTCTGCCTAGACATTTTCATTGCAGAGTGAATGCAATCTTCAAACCTGTTGCCTTTTGATCGTCCTCTGCAATAAAAACAGTGACTGTCATGGTTTTCTTGTAATTTTGGTTCCTTATTCTTATTACTAGCTAAAGGACTCAGTAAATAGATGTCACTGCTCAGGGTGCCCCCAAGAGCACCTCCTTCTATTGGTTCTTCTAATCTTTCAAAATACCTATTTTGATTTTGCCAGGCATCTTTTGTGCTTGAAATTCTATCATTAAACTAAACTCACTTATTTTAAAATGAAACAGCTGTGAATTCTGAATAGTGTTTAGAGCCATTCATTTCACACTTTAAAAACTGTGTTGGCATTGTTATCAATATTATGAACAGCAGCTTCTTGCCCATTCTGGAGATCTATTTATTGCAGCTATCTCTGTTTGGAATGGATTTGGTATCTTGCTTCAAACAAAATATAAGGATGCCTTGCTCTCTGTCCTGGTTTCAGTTGGGATAGAGTTAATTATCCTTTTAGTAGCTCATAAAGTGGTAAGGAGATCAAAACTCTTTCAGGGAACTGTTTAGGAAGAGACATAGAAACCGCACGTAGAGGAGCAGCTTTTCCTGCTTGTTCTCAAGCAGCGGGGGCAGGCAGTTTGCTCCCACTTGTGGATGGTAAACACGAGTGAGACTGAGCACAGCTGGTAGCAGAGTGGGGTTATCCGGCCTTGGCATGGGAAGCGGATTTCGCATCACTCCGCAAACATCCGCGCATTCGCACCCAGCCTGCTCCGTTGGATGCCAGCGTTGGCAGACTGGCTCAGAGACAGCGTTTGTGGAAAACAAGGTTTTTAAACCAGCACCTGGAGGCTCTCTGCTCTCCCTAGGCTTAAAATCCCATTAGCCGCACATCTATTAATAAGTAGGGGTATCCAGCTGATTAGAAGAATAGGGTGGACATCACTTTGTGGGGTAAAAAAGTAATTGTAAGGCATTACTTGTGCTGCATTCCTGCTTGAACAACACATTTAATGTAAAAAAGTAATGCTGTATCTGATCATCAGGGTGGTCTTCACAACCGGATGTGCTAAAATCATGTGGCCTCACTCTAGCCGTAAAGAAGTCACACAAAATTTAAATCTTTCTAAAACAAAAACTTTCTTAGGACCCACGTTTCTTAAAAGAAAACAGTGCCCACACAATGTAGAGGCTTGTTTAAGATGAAATATACCCCTGTTCCTGAGATCGTTGTTAACATGATTCCTAGCATTTATTTTTACATATGTTCAGTATCATTTTAACAACCCACATGCAAACCAGTGGTTATGTTGGCCACTTCAAATGCTCAGCATCCAAAGCCTGGCATCAGGATACAGTTTCTTTCATATGAAGTCTTTGCATGTGTGATTCCAGAAAGTTCATTGCATTGTGCAAAACCACGTGGTTTCTAGTTTATTTATTTCATTACACACAAATACAAAGGACAAGGATACTGAAGTTAAACATATCAGACCAATTAGATGATATATGATAGACTGCTGAAAAGATCAAACTTTGTTCAGAAATACAATACTCAAAAAATTTCCAGCCAATATGGTGGGAATATGGTCTCTAATGTCTGGTATGCTAAAATTTAATTGTAGAAAAGTAATAGTTCTCATTACAAGGTTATCAGGGATTGTTCTTTCTCCCAAATCTAATCTGAAAATGATCAGCAATGCTACAAGAATTATTAGGTTGAGCAGTAACCTGATACTATCGGGTTAACTTTCCAGAACAAAGAACATAAGAAAATTCTATCTGATACTTTTCAACTAATAGATCCTGATGACTGGCTTTTAATCTCTTCAATATATGTATATATACATATGCGTTTATAGCTATATGTACATATGTATTTATAGCTATATGTACATAAAAGTTCCATAGTGAGAATTTATAGAGATTTCCGGTTTATACATGAGAGAGAAATTATCTACTTTGTTATAATGGGAATCCACTTATATTTAGGTTTCTTGTGTCAAAAAGAATAGACACTGGTAAAATAATAGAAAGGGTAAAAGTATTTTTTTCTGAATGACATAACTATTAAGACTATTATTATTAAAACTTATTTATCCTGCTAATAATTTTGCAATGAGTTTCAATACATGTCATTTTAATGGTCTGTAGCTGTTTGTTTTTTTCACTCATTTTGGCCCAGCTGCATGAAACATAAACACACATTTATTTGCTACATCAGGATTGAGTGAACACTAACATTTCCACATAGTTTTATGAGAAAGGAAGATGAGAAGATGAGAAAATGAGCTTAGGACAAAATACTATCTAGGTTCTCACAAAAATCTGGGTGAGATTCTGCTTTCAGGTGGGCTCCTGCAGCTACCAGATGGTAGCAGTGAAACAGGCTTGGATGGTCTGCAATCAGTGGGCATATTTGGATCACTTGTGCCCAGGAAAATGACCTGCCAGGTGTATGATTTAACACTGCCAGGGTGAGTGATTAATACCCTGTCACTCTGGGAGACTCCAGCAGCGTCCTGGATGTTTCTGCAGTCTTTTGGAAGAGCATCCTGCTCGTGTATTTAATTTAGCAGAAAAACACATTTTTCTCAATGTCAGTAATGTCAGCAAAAAAATGGGAGAAGACAGAAACTCAGTCTGTGCTTGCCTGCTGCTACTACAAAAATGCAGACTTAATTGGGAAAATTGACTGTGTTTCAAGGAAATTGTATTTCAAGGAAATATTGCCCACAATCAATTGGTAGCTTTGCATGGGGAATGTGAGCATTAAAAGGGTAAATTCTGTCGAGATTTTATAAGTTTTAAGAGGAAAAGTGATTCCATTGCTTTTAAAATTTTTAGATCAAAGCTATTCCACCTGTCTGTGACCTCCTGAGCGTCCTGAAAAGGGAGGAAGAAAAGTGTGTGGAGACTCTTTCCCTGGAGGAAAGGAACAGAACGACTGAAAATTATCTGCTCCTGAGCTCAGGTAAAGGCTGAACAAATGCACATGAAAAAAGCTGCTCCCACATGAGCTGAATGTCTCAAACTTAGATGCCCCCACATCCCTTCCCATAGGAGGCATGTGCTTAGTATACATCTCTTCTTTAGGTGCAGAAAAACAGGTAAGATCTGTTACAAGTCTTTGAGAGTGAGATATTGAGCTTACTGTGACAGGAAGAGTTGTGAGAGCCTCCTAACCCAGTTGCTCAACTCCAATCCTTACAACTAAGCAACACACCAGCAACAAAATCTTGCATATTGCAATCATCTCTTCTTGGACAAGGATAATTTAAAAAGTCACCCCAGCAAGTGCAAATTTACTTAACTATATTTGCCTTAAAAATCAATGAAGACCAGCAGCCAACATTTCAATCACGTAGCTTGAAGGTCCTCATTGCTTCCTCCTTGCTCTAAGTTACTGTCTCCTGACAGAATTCTTGAATTTCAGCAAGATTTATCATCATATAAAGGAAGTTTTTTGGCCTGGGAAAGTTGTGGTACTGAGTCCTCATCACGTAGACTACTTTCCTTTCACAGCTGAGCAACTGGGGTCATGTGCAAAAGATCATTAAACCTTGCCTATGAACTGTTAGTTCCCCCAGGCAGCTGCTAGGTCAGGATCTCAGAGAGAACACTGGGTGTAGGCAACATATGTGACTATTTTTGTATGACCAGGCATCACCACTAAGAGGTTGTGTCACTCACAGCATCTCGCAGACTGAACTGCTTCTGGTGGCTTTTGTGGACCTTGACATGGGCAAGGTCCTCACCAGCATGAAAAGGGAAGGAGCTCCCATGGGATGTACGCAGGCTATCCTGGCCACAGATAGGCTACCATGTGAAGCTCGAGTTAAGGTCTTTTCTTAGTTTCAAAGCCTTCCTGTCTAACAGGAAGTGTTGGAGACACAGAACTGTCTCACTATAACGTGGCCCAAAGGCAGAACTCAGAGAGATCTATTGCCTGGTTTCTTAGGATGCCTAGCATTTTTCTCTGTCACTATTTTATCCCTGTCCCTTGCAGACTGAGGGGTGTGAGCACAGCTTCAGGGCATTGCAGCCATGTAGCAGTGACAGGATACCTTATGGCAGGCTTCCAGATACTCCACAAGATGGATCTGTCTCATTGCATGTAAGAAGTTTGATGATATGAATAAATCAGTATTGTTTGTTTGCTTCAGTGAAGAGGAGGGTTGTTTGTCAGCCTATTTATTTTCCTGCTTTGATCCTGTGATGTGGCTCTAATGCTTAGCTCTGTGTTTCCTTTGCACCAGAGCTCCAAAGATGCAGACAAGTTAAACTCCACAGGACTGTGCAGTTTAGTACAGACTGTGCAGACACTAGCATTAGCAGGTAGCACCATTTTACAGACAGTCTTGTTTTATCTCAGTCAAATAGTAGCTTCCCAGCAGAGACTTAATCCAGTTTTAAATTGGATCCACATCTTAAAATTCCCCCAAGGCCTTTCATTATTGGAATTTTAAAACAAGATAATTCTACTTAAAATTCTACTAGACTCTAAGAGGGGTTTGTTACCTTGGTAAATTAGGCAGTAATGCTTTTATTCTGGGAAGTAACATACCTGAAAATACCTCCAGCCTTTAAGGTATCTGCATGCCTGAAGTCCCTGTGGATAAAATCCACAGGGATTCAGTTTGAAGAAGAGAGAAACAAAGCTCAGGAATTCAGTGCATACCCTTGGTGGGTCATGCAGGGAGGGAGAAAGACAGCTTTGCAGCATGTGGGGCACGTTCCATAACCTGTCCTTCCTGCACCTGCCCCAGAAGCTTTGACAGGTGTAGGCAGGAAAAAGCACAAATCGGGGTACAAACTCGCACCATGCCATCTCTGCTGCAGTGCTCACATCTCTGTGAAGATGGCACAAACACAAGGAATTAATTGCTGGGGAATCAGGCACAAAGTACCTGAGCAGTGTTTCTTATCCTCCTGCAGTAAAAGGGAAAAGGGACTCTGCCCTTGAGATAACATTAGCTTGGGAAAGGGTATAAAGCAGTATAATATTAACATAACCCAAGTCACCATTATGCTCTTTTTTGTGCATCAGTGAAGACAAGAGAATTCTCTTGGGAACACGGAGCAGAACAAGGAAGCTACAGGAGATCTGGGACCTCTGATCATGGTGACACCGTGTATTGCTGCTGGGAGAATGCTCTGTATGCTACTCAGGGGATATTCCAAAGAGCACAGGACTGTGTGAGAGAGGTGTTGCTGTGTTTTGTCTCCACCCCGAGGCTCTTTATCTAGCTGGGCATGGGAGGTACCAGCTTTCATCTATGAGGAGTGGCAAGAAGCCCACCTGCAGGAGGAATAGCTAAGCTGGTCTTTGTTTTCTCCTCCTGGGTGGAAACCACCCAACATCATAATTTTGCCAGGTTTTTCTGAGCACTGAGTCTGATTTGGGAGTTTTATGTCTGTGGTGTTGGCATGAAGGTTCGATAAACCAAACAATGCAGCACATTAAGTCATAAATATCACCCAAGGTGAAGTTTTGCTTGCCTTTAAACTTTTGCTTTGAAGTAAATCCTTACCAAGTCTTATAAACATTGGCACAGGGAGGACACCAGAGCTGACACCAGCTGCCGCCCTGGCTGTGAACAGCTCTGTATTTTCAGGCACTAGGACTGTTGCGCAGGAGGAAATCAATACATTTATAGAAATGTAAATATTTTTGTCAGGCTAATGGAGGTTGGCCTTATAAAGCATGAAGTGTTTGAGGAGAGTGCTTGGTCAGCACTTCCTCCCCTCAGCTCTCATGGAGCGCACAGGGCAGACGGCACACGTCCGGATACAGCAGGCACAGGGTAGTCCTGACATGCCCCAGTGGCCTTTTTTTCCCCTGTTATGTTACAGAAACCACAAAAAAAGGCTATGCTAAAACCATTGACAGTGAGTGGAGGCAAAAGGCAATGAGCCTGAATTATTTCAATCTGTGTCTGGAGAAGAGCAAAATAAGGGTAGGATTGCAGTTTCTCTGTGGTACAAAGAGCATCCAATGTAGGTCTTCTCCACTAAGAAATTAATCCATGCCAGCCTCCAGCACCTAAGCAAGATATCTAAGTAGAGATCACCATTATGCTGTGCCCCGCTGATGACCAAATCAGCTCCCTGATGCATCTCTACTAGCCCTGCCAGAAGGCAACACAGCCAAGCCTGCAGATGGAAAAGTGTCCCTCTCTTCCTGACTGTGAGAGGGGACCATGACAAACCCATCCTTAACAGTCCTTGCACCTAACTGAGGGAACTGGGGTGAGTCTGGGCAGCCAAGCTCAGCGAGTGGTCTGCTGGCATTATTGACTTCAGCACAGCCTTGGCATGGTGAATGATATTTATGGTGGTAAAAGGATGACATTGATGCTGTTCCTCTCTAACCTTTCCCCAGTACGATGAGATTAGCTCAGCTGGTTAGAGCATGGTGCTAATAATGCCTAGGTTGTGGGTGTGATCCCCAAATGGACCATTCATTTAAAAGTTGCACTCTCCTTGTGGGTACCTTGCAACACTGAATATTCTGTAATTTAAGAGATGTGTGGTTTAAGTATCATCCTGAAGCTGTTTAAACTCCTAGTCACAGAACTGTGGAATGGGTGTGGCTGGAAGGAACCAGTGGGTCATCTGCTCCAACCTCCCTGCTCAAGCAGGGTCATCTAGTTGCATTTTTCCCTGTTTACAAAAATATTATGTAAGTAAAATGTTACAACGACTCGAAGTGGGAGCTTTAGAAAGACTAAAAGTAAGCTGAAAAATTCCCATCTGATTTCCGTCATCTTTCCAAGGCCATTCAGTAGTTACCAGCAAACAGATGGGTAGCCAAGGACCTGATATGAGGTTCACAATGACTCGAGTTGCTCTTTGTGTGTCTGGTAAAGACCAGCAAAATCAAGGACCAGAATGGGACAGATCTGGAGATTGCTGGGGCTGGTGTGAAGCAATCAGGACTTGCTCTGTCCTATCCAGGTCTCAGCAGGATTTCTCTGTCTCATCCAGCTTGCTTTTCAGAGCACTGAGCATCTTTGTTCCTGTAGCTGCCTTGGTCTGTGGGAGATGTTGCATGGTGTTGTGCTGCTCGGAGATGTCTCCCAGTGTTTCATTGTTGGGAGCAGTTTCATGGTGTTATGTCACTGGGAGATGCTGTATGGTATTTCCTTGTTGCCCCCCCAGGCAGATGTGCTGGAATGTGGGATAACATGAGTTGCTGGCCTTCATCCACTGTGGGACAGACTGTCAATGCTCACTGCCCTGAATTCTTCCAGATGCTGACTGGGAAAAAAGGTAATGCTACAATGATGTTTTTCTGGCCCAGCTGTTCTTTATTAAACACATATTTATTAGACACTTTATGTTTTATTTATTTACAAAGATGCCACGGTCAGGTCTGAACTTGAAATGAAATTTGTTTCCTCCTTCTTTTAAAGAACAATAGTTACTTAACAGCTGTGTTTCCAACACTAAGCTAAACATGGAAAAGCCTGGAATTAAAGTAGCAAGATCTTTTAAGTGTTTATTTTTTTCTAACCAGGTGGAAAAAAGTAAAGGAAGTAAATGCTATCCTGAAAAGCGTTTTTAGCATGATTTCTTCAGGAAAAGGGTTTTCTTCACTCAGGTTCTGTGTTTATCTCTGTCTTTCCCCATTTAATAACTCCTAGAGCCAGTGGCTGATCCCAGATGAGCTTGATGGGGACAAAACTTCACACGGCATTAGGTTCACACAAGTTTTGGCAAAACATCCAGCTAGGTAGGTGGAAAAGATGCCCCTTTTTGCCTTCATCAAGAGGAGATCTGCACTGGGGATTTTTCTCTTGCCTGCAATAGGATCCACACAAGTGGCACAAACTCATGGAAACTCAGGTTTCATGGCTCACCAAACAATTCTCTCAAACAGAGGTGAGCGCAAGCAATGCTTGTTGTCTATTTCTGGGATTTCTAAGCTAGAAATGAAGTGACATTTATTCCCAGTAGGCTACAATAATCATGAACTATTAAGTAGGCCTGCTTTCTGTTCATTTATGCTTTTCAGTAATGCCTAAGAAATGTGTTTACATTTCTCTTTAGGGAGTTAATGATTCAAATCAGAAGAGGATTTTGCATTCTTCAGTAATAGGGCACAGATTAATGAGGTCCAGTACTTACAGAAAAGCACACAGATTCATTTTATGAAGGGAGGAACAGGAGACAAAGTATTAGATTGTCTAATAGAGATTACATAACTCAGAGGAGAAGCACTTAGTGTTCTTTAAATGAAATCAGACTTGAGCCACTCAGATTAAGATAAAAACCGTGCTACTTTCTGTACACACGAACATTATCTGCCCTTGGAGTCCTTTAATCTGGTTTAAAGTCAAAGGATAAACTACACAAAGACATAGATCGCTAAAGAAACCATCCATTTGGCATCCACTCACAAATCTTTAGCATAGTGATCCCAGCTCTTAAATGCAGTAATTGAAATCCCTGCTGGTACAGCCACTAGAGGGAACTGCTTCCTGCCTCTGGCCTTCTCACGGGGGACGAAAGCAGGAATTTGTACATCCAAAGGTCATAATTACATCTCAAATGTTCACTGCCTTATCTTGGAGATAGTCTACCAGTTTAAACTTTAGTTGCCCTCCTTATCGAGAAGCTGATAAACAATAATCAAAGTGACAGTGTTTAAAACAAAACCCCTAGATCTGGTCCATCATAATTTTCATCTAATTTCAGTCTCTGCATCTGGCATTTTGCGTCAAAGTCAGCAATAGTTTAACCTCATTCTCATGGCCACATTCTTCTTTCATTTCATACTGTGGTTGGCTTGTGACTCCTGAGTTTATTTACTGCTACAGTCATTGCCCTGTTTGAAACAATTTTGAAAAAGAAAAACAAAAATCTACTTGCTTCAAAAGAAAAGCAAAAGGTTTCTCTCCTCACCACTTACAAAGCAGATGGACAGCCACAAATGCCAAAGGCCCATATGCTAAGCCTTGCAGATGTCTCTGAGCTCTGCCCAAACCCTGGTCTCTGTGCTGACATCTAGACTTGCATTTGCAGTCCAGTCTGTCTAGTCCCTTTCTACACAGCAGACCAAAGAAACAAAAATATCTGGAACCAAATCACTGAACTGACCGTGGTGTCTCAGGCAAGGAATGAAGGAAGGTGTGACAATCGTGAGGATTCAGAGGCAAGGGACACATCAGATGGCCCCAGTTCCACAGCCATCCCTTTAGCCAGAGTTCCTTCTTGCCTAGACAATTCCAAATTACCAGTAAACACCAAGTCCAATCCTTAGACAGACTGCAGAACCCCAGCCTGCTCTGAGTGGGGCATGCATGCATGTGTGTGTCACCCCTAAGCAAGGAGCATCATTAAAATTTTCCTCATGTCCATCCATATGATATCCCTGGCGTAATACCCCGTGCTTTGCAATAGCATGTGCACACCTACACAGAACTTTACCTCTTCTTGTCTGAGCTGCTTTGACAGCCTCGGGCACCAAACAGTCACAGGCATGTTTACAAGATTTGCTCTGAGTTAAGCAAGTGTGTCTTAATTGCTGACGCTGAAGTAGAGAATCTGCCACCACACCACCCCCTTGCTGGGTGCCAGGGCAGGCTGGGGAAAAGCATTTGAGAGAGCTGTTTCTTTCCTGTTGTTGCTGCACTGCAGCAAGGCATAGAAAACCTGACTTATAAAGCAAGACTGGCCCTTTGAAAGGTGCTAAGCTGGAACAAGATGTTCAGAAAAGCATCAGAATAATAGTCTGATAAGGACACACCCAGAGCTCTTCCCACTCTGGGCTCTCAGCATGTTTGCTGTGCCTTGCAGGTTTACAGAGGTGAGTTCAAATCAAGTGCAGACATGCTGTCAGGTCACTAGCATTAGCCCAGAGGTAGCAGGAGCCCTGACTCTGTCCTGATGATTCCAGCAGGGCTCCAAAGAGGATAAACTATTTCCAAACACTCCTGCATTTGCATCTCCCTCTGTTCCTTAAACGCTGTGGGAATGTTTTGCAAGAGTCAGACACCCTAACGTCCTCTTGGCTAAATGTGTGGGCAAAAAATAGACTTTTGTGGTGCCCTCTGGCAAGGCTTGTACTAAGAAGGACTACTGATTTCACGTCCCCTCTTAGTCCCTGCTGGCATTGCCATCACTGAAACAAAGCCAGGATTTCACTCCAAGTTTCTAAAGTATGGCTCTTACCTGACAGATCAGTTTGATTAGGACAGTGAGCAGTGGTTTTACTTCTTTGTAAAAGTTTTATTTCTCTTCAGCACATAACCTATATGCCTGTTAGAATAATTTTCTTCCAGTGATATTGTAAGGGGTGGAGGGCATGGATTCCCACTTCCACTTTAGGGCCAAACATTAATATGGCAAGTTTAAAACTATCCTATTCAATCATGTGCAGCTTACTATGCATTCATCTCACTCAGCTTTAGGAGTCTAAAAGTCAGACATCCCAGCAGAAGAGGGTCAGGCAAACTGTCCTCTGCAGATACCAGTCTGAAAAATGAGTTAAATTCTGCAAATGCCTATTTTTCTCCAAAGACAGCCACAAGGGATATAGTTGGATTCAAGTATTTAGCTTTCCAGAAGTTGAGTTTAAGTGAGGGGAATTTCCTCCTAACCTTTAATTTGCAAATAAGCAAGGAAATCAACAGTGTAAAATAATGCCCAGTGTGGGGAAAAGACTTTTAGTTTTCATTTAAATCTTACTGAAAATCTGTGATCATCTAAAGTTTTGTGTTCTATTTGAAGCATGAAAAACCACAGTGAGGAGGAGGGAGCATTCAGCAGAGTATCAGGTTTGCATGGAGCTTGAATCTGTGATTGAACAAGTCATATGTTTGCTGATCTTGGAATAGTGGCCAAGAAACACCAGATGTACTGAACAGTGTTATTTATGTTGCAATTAATAAAAACACATCCATCACAGTCATCCCTGAGTGGGCAAACAATATTATGACCCACACAAGTACACCGGGCAAGAATCAACAGAATTAGCTCAGCTGCATTTTGCCTCCAGCTATGCAGAGTGCACTGCCTGGGGAAACACACTCTCCTGGCTCCTGGAGCAGCCCTACATGGGGACTGAGCCCTGAGGACAGCAAAGATACAACTGGAAATGGTCATACCCTGTTCTGTCTTTTTTTTATTGTTACCACGCAGGTTTTGTGTACCGAAACTGTACAAGTGAGGGCTGGTCAGACCCGTACCCGAGACCTGACATTGCTTGTGGCTACAACGTCAACGACACAACCAGCGAGGCCAGAGTGAGTCTGAGTGCCCATGGGCACAGGTCTGCTGCTCTGGGGCCCTGGGGAGAAACATGTTAACGAGAGACTGATTGATGTTGTGATGTTAACTCAGGTGGGGCTATTTAACTCAGGTGGTTTTCAGCATGAGTGCTTCCTGCAAACGATCAGAATAGGTTGCTCAGGCTGAAATTTCAGTAGCTGATTTTACAAGGAAATGTATTCATTAAATAGGAGGAGAGATATTTCTCGTGGTGTGGGCTGATCTCTACCAGACAGACAAGGTAAAGATGTGATTATATGTTTCTCCTGCAGCGTTCCTATTTTATGACCCTGAAGACCATGTACACCATCGGGTACTGCACCTCCCTTGTGACACTGACAATAGCCTTAGTGATCCTGGCCTCCTTTAGGTGAGCACTATCTCTGGTTTGTATTGGGCCAGGACTTTTGGTCATCTCAGCTGACAAAAATCCTTCTATTTACTTTCAGAGCAAGCTAAAAATTGAAGTATTTCTGAAAACCTTCACAGAAAGCAGTGACAAAATTTATCTCTAAATCTTGTCTCCCAGAAAATGTCAGGGCTGCTCATTTTATTGTGCTCTCCTCTTCGTTCCAAATTGTAGCTGGATGCATGTTGCAAATGGTATTTGCTCCAACTGCCTGCTAAGGTCTTCCCATGACTTCAGTGTCCCTTGAGCAGAGTGACTTTCCCCTGCTGCTCTTTTCCCCACTTGAGACTGTGGCTAAAACTTTGTTCTAAGTGCCACTGCACTGACTTCTGGCAAGGTGTTTCAGGTTTCTATGAGCAATCTGACAGTCACCTTATCTTCACTCATCCCTATAACCTGGAATTTGTACTGTGCTGCTTATTCAGTGAAATTAATTTCCCTTACAGTAAATGTCAGGGTGGCACCACTGGGCAAAAGGAAACTCAACTATTATGCAAATTTATATTCAGACTGCACGGCCTCTGGACACAGATTATGTGGAGATTTAATACAGAAAACACTGCAAGCACAAGTGCACTGTGCTGGCAGAAAAAATAAATTCATCCAGGTGTGAATAAACACCTTGGGTTCATGTTACTCCAGAAAGGAGGGAAGGATGCTAGAACAAGCATATTGGCATGAAATCACAATTTTCCTGGCAACGTTCAGCTTGTTTTAGTACCTGAGTGGAGCAGATGTGACTGTAGCTTTTAAGGTCTTCTCTAGGATATCCCTCTTGGGAGATGCATTAGTCTTCCTTTCACAGACAGAACAACACTGCTCTTCATTTGTCAGTTTAGCACTACGAAGGATTGAAACCTGCTGCTTATAGCCACAGGCTCCTTACATTGGTGCGGAGTGTCACTTCACTGCCTCTCTCTCTCTTGCTTTTGCAGAAGACTTCGCTGCACAAGGAACTACATCCACATGCATCTCTTCACGTCGTTCATTTTGCGAGCCTCATCCAACTTCATCAAGGATGCTGTTTTGTTTTCCTCTGAAGACACAAATTACTGTGGGGCATACACGGTAACCCTCTGCCTGCCAACTAGCTCCACCCCTCAGTTTCCCAACAGGATCCTAGCAGGATCTAGTGTACAGGGAAGGAAATCTCCACCCCAGCTTTATATTCATCATGAGGGGTTATGGGAGAAGAGAGGTACGCTCTGCCCCTTCTCTGAGAACACATTAAATGCTGACTTACTGCAGTGTGAGACCTGATAGTAAGACATGGGCTTGCACTTGGAGAGTCTGGGACAGCAACCTCCCAAATTTTGAAAAGTTTTTTGTCTTTTTCTTTTTGTTGGCAACGAATATTTTGAAAATTTGGGGGTGAGGAGGGGTGACCAATACTGGAGATGATGGTCAATGCTTTAAACTAAAAGATAAGAATTAGGGAGGGTAACAAAAATAGGCTTGTTTTGTTTTGTTTTGTTTTGTTTTACCCCACTGATTTTGCTGTGTTTGTGTTGCAGAAAAATAACATTTTGAGATATTTTAGTTTGTATTTACCACCTGTTTTTCTCAGGGAAAAAAAAGATTGACAATACATTGATGTGTTTCTTTAAGGTGATATTAATGTTACTGGTACTAAGAAAGTACCAGTAACACTACTGGTACTACTAAGAAAGTAGTAACAGTGAAATTCCCGAGACAGTAACTTGAATCCACGTGTACATGACACATTCAGTTCTCCTAGTGAGGCAGTTGATTAATGCATTTAGGACTGCCAGCTCTGCTTTCTTGTCATGTGAACGCCTGTCTAGAGGACACCCATTTAGTCCCCTAATTGCTATAAAATCTCTATTTGCCAAGATTAATTTACAGCTCGCTCTTTCTGTTAGAAGGTAGACACAAACCCAGGCAGGAGCTAATTATCCTCTCTTTCCTCAGGCTGGGTGTAAGCTCACCATGGTCTTCTTTCAGTATTGCATCATGTCTAACTACAGCTGGCTCCTTGTGGAGGGACTGTACCTCCACACTCTCCTGGTGATTTCTTTCTTCTCGGAGAGGAAGTTCCTCTGGTGGTTCATCGCCCTTGGATGGGGTACTGGTTCTCTCTTCAGTAAGAATAACTGGGTTTTGTTCTGCTTTTGGGATGGACTCATGAAGTAGTAACTGGTTTTTCTACTTGCAGGTGCCCCAATGGTGTTTGTGGCTGCATGGGCGACTGCTAGGCAACTCCATGAAAATATTGGGTAGGTGGTTTGGAGGGGGGAAAGCTGGCATGCCAGAGGGAGCATGCAGCCCCTGTGCAGGCTGTTCCATGGGGTCCTGCTCATTTCTGATTGCTGGCAGCAAGTAAATCAACCAACATCCCGCTCTGGGGGCAGCCTGAATTCTGGTGTGGGTGGGAGTAAAGGTACAGCTGAGAAACCTGAAAAGGGCTTCAAATTCCATTTGAGCATTTTCAAGGGTAGGAGATATGGATTCAGGTATGAATTCAGCTCAGGATGATTTCAGTGTCTGACTTTCTGAATGACGAAACTTCATTTCTTTCTCTTTTCCCTTTCAAAAGTTTTAACAGTGTTTGTACTTTAAGGGAAGGACATATTTCTGTCCATTGCAGGTGGGCTGTTTCCCGTCAGACACGTTGTACCACTGAGAACAGGAAATTAGTTTTATAGACAAGGGAATAGGGGCCTATCTGAGATGCAAAACAGACTAAACTTGTTTGAAAAGAAAGCAATGTTTTAATAAATAATGACTGCACCTTGTCTTCTATTTTTACAGGTGCTGGGACATCAATGCTGATGCCAATACCTGGTGGATCATTAGAGGCCCCATAGTTTTGTCTATTTTTGTAAGTCCTTTCTGGGACAAGCAGATTCAAACTGTTGTTTTCAAATACTGTGAAGTCAGAGCACATCTCCTCAACATGCTTTAGAAGTGTGTTAATGAACTGATCTTAGACATGTGTCTGAACTGGTGTGACCCATGATTTACTGCTTAAGCAACTTCTGCTCAGCAGGACTTAGTCAGTAACTAATGCCCTGAAGTTAAATTCATAAGGAAAGCTAGAGTGTCCTCCCAAAAAGCAAGAGCCTGAAGAAGATCAGGTTTCCACATCCTGTTGATTTCTTATGAACTTGGCTGGTTTGTGGAAGCTTGTTTTGGACTGCTTCAAGGAAAACTCCAGAGGAGAAATGAGTGGCTGTACGTTTCAGTACAATTACTTTTGTGTCTGCTGGTCAATGCCTCTCTCAGCAAAGCCAAAACCAACTTGCCTTACATGACCACTGGCTTTTGTTTTCAGGAATAAGAGCAGCTCACAGGCTGCACACACCACAAATTGGTGGACAGCACTGAGGCACTGCTCAGTGAATTAAGGCACAGGCATTGAAACTCGGTGTGAACCTGCCCAGTGCAAGGCAGTAGTGATGAAAAGGGCAGTTTTGTGCATGTTAAACTCAGCACAAGTGTTTTGAGCATTTGCTGGTTCTCTCCTTCACAGCCTTAGGTACCAAGGGGCTGGAGCTGCTGCTTGGTATGGTTGTTCTGCCCGATGGAGATGCCCTTAGTCAGACCATGCTGCAATGATCTGCCTGAAACCCTAGTCCAGAAACGTGAACTGCTGGTTACACTCAAGTAATCTTCTGACACTCCAAATAAGACCCCAAAACCTGGTTTAGGTTTTCACGTTTCCAATAAGAACCATTATGTTTGCAAAACACGAGCTGCAACATTTGCCCACTCTCAGAAACCCAGGCGGCAGAGATGGTGGTTAAAGTTCTGCTCCCATTGACCAGTGAGCAATCCTGCATCCCCACAAGCCGAGCAGCAGACCGCACAAGTGATTTGGAATCAGCTTAATCAGGCCACGGCATTTATTTTCTTTATGGAACAGCCCTCATGCTAGGAGCCACTCAGCAATATTTAAAAGCCAACAAGACCCAGGCATTCTACAAGACAAAAAGCACAATCTTAGTTTGTCTTTTGGCGGCCCCCACCCGCTATCGCCTTCCAAATGTCCTCAAAATGCTGATCCTGCCTAGTTAAGCCACTGAGGGCAGAAGCCGCCCGCATGACTCTGCAGGTTTTACCCAAAAGAGGCTTTACTCAAGCCCATAACCAAACAAACAGCCAAATCTTAAGAACCCAGATCTAATCTCTGTATTCCTCACAGCCCTCAGCAGTTCAAAGGGTAGAAAATCAGCCCCGATAAACACCTTTGTGCTCCCAGGCTCACGCTCATTCCTGCGCTGCCCGCGGGCAATTCCTCCCGGCAGGAATCCAGCCTGTCCCCCTTCCCCTGAGGTTTTTACCAGCGAAAAGTCCTGCTCAGCCTGCACAGCTCCTCCCTGGCCTAGTGGGTTAAAAACCTCAGAATACCCAGACCTGAACCTCCTTTGCTCCCCATCATCCCTGAAATATTTCTTTCCTTCGTGCTCTCCATCTCCAGCTCCTCCCAGCTCTACTCCTTTCCTCCCCAACTTCCCCAAATTTCCAGCCCTCTCCAAAATCTCTCAGCAGCCACAGTTGCTCCCATTCCATCCAATCCAATAACTTTAAAGAACTCAGGGATTTCCTGTGTCCGTCCCATCTCCAGCTGACCCTTCTTTTAGGGAAACCCACCACCCCAGAGCGCTGCTCCAGTGCCCCCAGGCACAGAGGACGCATCTCTGCAATGATGTTCCAGGCACAGGGAAGGGTTAAGGGGTGCAGTGTTGCAAAAGGGGTGCAGGGCTGCGGGCTGTGCAAGCCAAGGGCAGATCAGACCGAGGTCGCTCCCCCGCGGGGCGCAAGGCACTGGCCGCGGGACAGACATACAGACACAGCTCAGGCTGCTCTGCCTCCCCTGCAACTGCCACTCCTTGCCTGAGGGTCAAACGAGCAGAAACAGCTGTTGCCTCATCTGCACCCAAACTGAGCAGATCAGCATTTTTATCTGATGTCCACCCTTCGAGAAGGGGGAAATGCAGAAGTAAGAGCTCAGTTTTCGACTCTTTCCTCTCCCCACTTTTAACTACTTTGCCTCCTGATCCCAAACCACGCTGAGTCTTTTTGGCAGGGGAAAAAACAGCACTTGTAGCCCCAGTTAGCAAGTGATAGCTCCAGTGCTGCCCTTTTCTGGCACCCAAAGTGAGGCCAGACTGTGCAGAGGCTGCCAGAACCCCACAGCCAGAAGGGATCACAACTGGTCTCCCTGCCCTTCGGTGATTTGCCTGGATAATAAGCTCTCCATATAACTAAAGCTGCAGCAAACCAGCAGGGAAAGCAGACAGTACCCAAGCCCAGGGTGGTCAGGCAGGCTGGAGAGGCAGGGACAGGGACTGGGATGGGAACATGGACACAACCCCAACCCCTCTATTCTCTCTGCTTTGTCCAACTCCCCCGAACTGGTTTTGCTGATACCTTTGCAGTTACATAAGTGGACAGCGGGTTTGTCATTAGGTGTGTTGCTTTTGTGTTCTTACTTTGTTTTTTTTTTTTTTTGTTTGTTTTTCAGATTAATTTCGTTCTCTTTGTCAACATTTTAAGAATCTTAATGAGGAAGCTCAGCTCGCCTGAAAGACGGAGCAGTGATTTCAACCAATACAAGTATGTCACTTACATCCCTTGTAAGACATGCAAGTCCACCTGAGCATTTCTTGCTCCTTCTACACCAGCTTTTCCCTCTGTTTTCATTCTCAGGAGACTTGCAAAGTCAACACTCCTCCTCATCCCTCTCTTTGGGGTCCACTACATCGTCTTTGCTTTTTTCCCTGAGGACGCAAGCAGCGGCACAATGGAAATTCAGCTGTTTTTTGAATTGGCTCTTGGATCATTCCAGGTAATATTCGACAAGCTATTATTTCTTTAAAATAAGAAAAAGAGGTAGAACTTATAAGTCTGCAACAGACTAGAGTTTCCAATGGCAAAGCCAAGCTATCTGATTTCCCTTGAGATGCCTCATCCCCATTCAAAAGCTGAAAGTGCAGTTCTGTGACGATGGTTCTTTTATCTTTTAGGGCTTTGTTGTGGCTGTACTTTATTGTTTTCTTAATGGTGAGGTGAGTTTTGTGTGTATAACATCCTTTTTTATTGCTGAAGCATGCCTCATTAATCAGTGGGATACATCCCCCAATGAATTACACGTTTTATCTGAGGGTTTTCTTCCCAGCTACCTAACATCACTCCTGAAATTCCTCCTAGACCTGGCAAGCCTAGGTAATTGGATGCCAGATGCAAACTTCACCTCTCAACTACTGCAACCCTTTCATAAATCAGATAACATTATTACTGTCTGGGAACTGAGGGTGGGAGCACCCTCTCACAGTCACACTGACAGCTGACTCTTTCTGATGTGTGATACCATTATCTGTCAACCCATCCAGGGCTGTTTTATTTGCTCGATTGTTAGGAGGGAATTTATCAAAAGCTATACCCAGTCCAAGTTTATTAGGATTCTTATAAGGTAAAGCTTTTGGTAGAGGGAACATTTGCTTTGTAGTTGCATGATAACTCCCAGGCTTCTGGGCTAGAACTTGCACTCTGAAATGCTGCTGCTGGTAGAGGTGGGGGAAACATTATACAAACCTGGAAGATCTAGAGGTAACTGGAAGGGGAAAAAAAAAGCAAACCAGTGATTAAGAAGAAAAAGTCACTTTGAAATGAAGGACGGTTTTGAAATACACTGACTATTTAACAGGGTTCAGAAAAAGTTGTTCAGAACAGAAAATCTGCTTTTTTTTTTTAAACCTTAGAGTGGCAGAATGTCCTGTTTTTATATCTAAAATTAAAATTCTGGAAAAATCTAAACCAAACACTTCCTAGGGCCAGCTAGATTCTGTGAACAGTTTCACCTGCTATTAAATAGAAAATTGTGTGGTTGCAACAACAGTATCACTAGAAGCGTCAAGAAACAGGCCCTACCTTAACCCCTTAAACTGGGGGTTAAATAAATAAACCCAAACCTTGGCAAAGGCAACCCACTCTCCTTTTCCTGTTACCCTGCTCTCCACAGTGCAGGGCTCCAAGACAAACTAGCTGAACTAGGTATTTTGTGATCTTTCTGCCTAGGTTCAGCTGGAAGTTCAGAGAAAATGGAGGCAGTGGTATTTAAGCAAAAACCTTCGTCAGCATCTCAGCACCTCAGCGAGTAATGGAGGAAGCGGCTTGACCCAGGAGATGCAGATGGTGAGGTCCAGCCCAGCAGAGCAAAGGAGAGGAACCCTCCAAAGGTCAAGTGTGCTTTAACTGTGCACCTGAGGATACCTCCATGCTCAGATACACATGGTGAAGTCCCACAGACTGAGCTGGGAGTCTTGTGTACATATCTGAAAGCAGGACTTGGCTGTAGATCAACAGTCCCTGAAGCACATCTGTTCATGTATATCCTGTGCAGCACCACAGTTATTTTGCAAAGCAAAATGGGCCAAAATATTATGCTCTTCCTTGAGTTTCTGGCCACAGTAATTTGTGTTTCTTTCCACACCTGCTGCTATTTCTACCTTAAATGTGACGTTTCATTTTCCATGTGGCTCTCCAACATGTTCCAGGCTAAGCCAAGCTGGTGAGTTTTTGATGTTCTATTTCTTCTGCTGCAGAAGGTGTGAGGACATTCAATTTTATAGGATGAAGGTTACATGCCATCCTCTAACACAGCCCATGGGTTTGAATTGCCAAGTTAATTAATCCCTAAAATTTACCAAGGTTCAAAGTCTTTCTGTTGTGGTGATGGATGATGGACACTGAGAACATAAAGCATGGCTGAGCTCCAATTTCCTCTCTGACTGGATATCCATTGCGCCAGTGACAGTGGCAGGTTCAGAAAGCTTTTGTCCTTTGCTTCTTTTAACAGCGGAGACCTTGGAAAAAATGGTGGTCAAATTTGGGTATTTGTATCATTTTGAAATGGTAAAAAAGCTGTTATGTCATATTCTGAGGGTGGCCAAAAAATCTTCAGTAAGATAGCTCATTCCTATTGTGTCTGTAGCTCTTGTGACTTGACCAGCTTGTTTTTGAAGAGAAGAAATGAAAGCTCTTGAGACACCTAAAACTCAATTGAACTGGACAGTAGAAGCCATCCTGTGAAAAACAATACCATAGTGGCTACCAAAAGTCTCTTTAGAGTCTATAGTCCCTCAGTGTACTGAAATCTGCAAGGCTGTGCACTGTAATATGCTGTCAAAAGGTATCTGAACAGCTTTATGTTCTTAAGGACATAATTAAACAAATTTTCCTGGTTTGAATGGGAAAGAGATAAAATAATTCATCTGACAAATGAAATCAAATCTCCTGCTTGATTTTGTGTCCATATTTCCCTAGTTGGGGAGATTTTTGGCTGGGTTTCTTCAAGGGCAAAGATGATTGAACCGAAAGCAAATGGTGTTTATCACTTCTCCCTCCTCCCGATCAGCTACAAGACATTGGCAAAACATGCATGGCATGTCAAATGCTGCCTGAGCAGCATTCCCCAACCCCCTCTGCCAAAACTGCTCCAACGAGCTTTTAATCACGCCAAATGCCTACATGGTAGGCTTGTGCCATTTCATCAGAAGGCAAACATGCAGAGAAGTTCAAAGGATACATTAAAGGTTAAATTACCTGTACCAAAACAGGTTTTTGAGTGCTGTTAGCGCTGTTTGAAGCTCTGAGATTCAGGAAAAAAAAAATCTTTTTTTCTCTGGCAGTGCTGACAGTTATCCCACAACTGCTGCAGGCAGCAGAACACAGAGGGCAGCCAGGAGAAGAAGGGCACTCAGCAGCAGGGAGAACTTCGTGGTTGCTCCAGCCTGCCCTGCGTGCTTGGCTTTGTTGGCTCATGCTGGTCAACCCGCAGCAGGAGAGTTGAACCTCTTTACGACCATGAAAAAAAATAGTGAGATGTAAAACTGTAAACTGGGAAATGTTTCAAGGAATTACTTTAAACTTACATTTTTTAAAATAGCAAGGTTTCAAGCTGGCTTTGTCCTTTAAAATTCAGCCAAAACAAGTGGAAGGAAGAACAGAAACAGGATCAGTCTCACTACAAAAGCAGAAGTGAAAGCCCCTCCACGAAGGTTGGAATGAAAGATCTCACTTTTTGCTGACTCACTCAAGTCAAGCAGAGCCTCTGAACTTCTTAGGGGTTCACTCTGTCCCAGTGCATTTAGCAAGTCAGATATTTCCAAAAAATGTAACCTTATTTTCTCTCTGGCCTACCAATGAGACCAAGAAGGGTGAAACAACTTGTATGTTCCCTGTCTGAGAATTAAACATTCATCCTTCAAGCCAAAGCAGCTGTTTGTTTTAAATGCAAGTGCCTCCTTCCAGCATAAATGAAGAAATACAGATTCAGAGATACAATAACAAGTAATTAATTAGATCTGATGCAATTATTGGCTCTCCCACAAGCCAGTGTAAGAGCTCAGCTCCGCAGTGCATAGTTAGGACCAGCAAAAGATTGGGAGGAGTCCAGGCTGAGCATGATACCTATTCGAACAGGGGCACACCACATGCCCCAGAAAAAAAATCCTGTTGCTTTTTGTATTTTAAAAAAACCCAGTTTTAGCATATTATTGTTTTACATGGCCATTTTGGTTTGGTTTATCTTGCCTGAAATAACCAAGAAAAAGGAATTATTCACAGATTCTGTATTACATGTTCGCTTCAGGCATCGAGCACAGGCCTGATCTCTATGAAGAGCTGAGGCTCCATAAAAACCCCTGGATGTCAGCTGGAATTTGGAGCCCTCAGCTCTTGGGGATGAGCATGTCCACTCAGGAAGATGCCAGAAGGAGGCAACCCTGGAGTTACGATGCTGTGACCTGGTCCTGGTTTCCGATGGGTGTAGGAAGCTGCTGCCAAACACCACCGCAGGAGAATGGGTTCTTCCCTCCCCCAACTCCTGGGTAGGCAGTGTAAAGGCTCCCTGCACTGCTGGGGATCTTGCTTGTTTAGCTGTGCTGCAGGATGCCAGAGAAAAGAGCTACTTAGCTCTGGGGACACTGACATGTTTATAAGCAGACCAAGGGGAACAGGAAAGTAGATTTCAGCGAGCAATGCAAAAAGCAGGAGAAGAAGGCACACAGGCTGAACAAACTCCATATTCATAGAGCCCACCCATCTCCCTTTCACTATCCTTGCTCCTGGGTATTCAATGTAAAGCAGTGGCTGTTAGCACTAAATAGGATCTGAGTACCACCTTTCACACAAGTAGTTGTCATTAATCAGGGACACTGGTGACAGCCTCTGGCTATTCACTCCACGTGCCCTGAGGAGCCAGTTGTCCTGCAAGCCAGCAGGGCAAGCAGCAGCTCCAGGACCCTGAGCATCAGCATCCTAAGAGCTAACGAATTTAAGAGGAAGTCATTAATGGATTTTCTCTCCAACACAGCAACAAGGAAGTTCCTAGCAAAACTGTCAGAAGCAAAAACCAATAGTTGTACCGTGAATAATTACATTGTGCAATGCCGGAGTACAGGGGAGCTGAAATGGCAGTTTCAGAAGGGGTGGTACCAATTCAGTGGGGTTGGGTCCAGTGAAGGTGAGAGGCCCCAGGAATTCAGGCAACACCCCTTCCAGGACACTGCCTGGGGCAGACCTTGTTTTCACGCAGAAATGAGGCCTTTCTTGCATGTGCCTACTGACTTGGAAGGTCGAGAAGAAGGGCCATTATCAGCTTACCGTACGCCCCAGCAGAGGGAAAGAGAAAGCAGGTGAGGATAGTCATGTAATGTATCTTTGTAATCACCCTCCTGTGGCTTACAAAAGCAAGCAGGGCTCAAGCCCATTCCAAGTGTCCCTCCAAACACAGCTGATGAACGTACTGGAGACTTAAAATCAAAATAACGTGCGCTAGGGGACCCTGCTGGAGCAGGGAGGCTGGACTAGATGACCTCTAGTGCGTCACTCCAATCTTAACCATTCTGTGATTCTGGAAAAATAACAGTCCAGGCAGGATGCCTCCCTAGCTAGCATGTCCTATATCAACATTTCCTTATTCTTATCCACAAGCAATGGCTTGTGTACAATGTCCAATTAAAGATAGTAACTAAGTCTAAACGGCTCATTAACAAGAAGTGATCATTACCGTGCTTTTAAGAGATGTTAAACTGTCTGAGACAGGCCAACGACCTCTCCTGCTGGAAAGAGAACACCAGGTGCTAATTAACTTGAGATTACATAAACTAATTCCACAGTGTAGCTGGGAAGCATTTAAGTAAACCTGCTAATACAGTGAGCTCTGGGGAAAAATAATATAAATACATTTGTATCCAGATACCACTTTTTGCAGGCCAAACAATCAGAGCTGAGGAAAAGTGCAAGGATGCTTCAGAGACGGGGTGCAGTGTGGGAACAGGAAGGTGAAGGACACAGGAAAGAGCTCTTTAGCTGGTAAACAGAGCACATGCAACAGCAGGAAATCATTAAAGCGCCTACAAGGTTATCTCAAATTCCCACGAAGCAACACAGCTGACTGCCCCTCTTGTTTTGCAAGACAAGAAAGCAGTGCTGACTGCTTGGGCTGGTGCAGACACACTGGAGGGAAAAGGAGAGGGGAGTGTGTGGTGGCCTCAGTTCCCTTGGTCAGAGCTTGGCAAAGCCCCAAGCAGTCATTTCTTCATCAGTTTAGCTGGGTAAACACACGGAATGGTGCCTGGGAAATAATGTAAAACCCCACTCATCTCCTTAAATCTGCACCCCAATATCTAAAGATAAAAAGAGCAAATTACATTCTTATTTCAAATCAATTTATTTAACAAACTTCAGGAATATTGCTTGACACTTCCACACACTTCAGAAAATGAACAGTGACCCACTGCTGCACAGGTTGCTCTATATAACGATGTCTTCAAGACAATCAACTCTGTTTTGTAATATTTAGCCATCAAAATGCATCTTCTCCCAGCATAATTAAGTCGAGCAGTACTATACAAAACCAGTTGGAAAAAAAAGTTACTCTATTTTCCCCAGAGGATTCCCTACCCCCAACAAAAGGCCTCTTCTTCAGCTAGCAGAGGGCATCCTAAAATCATTCACAATTGCACCGCGTCTAGGGTGAACTCAATGGCCAATTGTCCACTGTCTCCTTCTAACCCCCGAGCGGGAGCACCAGCCTGGAACCCAGTCTGGCTATGGCTGCCTTCCAAGGAGAGGGATGGAGGCACAGCCTCCTGCTAGCACGAGGTAGTGTGCATGCAGAATTGGTTTCCAAGGCTGGATGTCACCAGAGTGTCACTCTGAAGTTACATCCATGTTGCTGAACAAGCCATAGACACCCTTACATGTCCTGCCTGGCATGGGCACCACAACTGAATCACTGGTTATTTAAGGTACTCCTGGTACACCTGGTAATACCCAAGAGCAACAGTTTGGGACCATACCTTGTGGGGTCTCTCTGGCCCAAATGGCTCTGCTAAAGCCAACAGCACTAGCTCACACAAGCATCTGCAAGTTTACCCCACCAGCATGTCTTCAACAGTGCAGTGCAGCAAATCAAAAGCACCTTCACAGACAGACACAGTCACAGTGCAGCTTTCCAGAGACAAGTTAGGGGCACAAATCCATGCCCTTGAGAGTGGGCCAAGAAACCCCAAAAAAGCCCCAAACATTACAAGAGCTTCAGAAGCTGTCTGGGTAGCACAGCTCTGCATTATCTTGACAAAAAGATGAGCAGATTCAAGTGCAAAAGTACAACTAGCACTGTCCAGAGCAAGCCAAGTCTGAACCTGCATCGCAAAACAGGCTTAGGAGTGTTGTCTTAAGAAGTCACAGAAGTCCAAGAAGGAATGGTGACTGTCCTCATGGAGGCAAGCGAGTTCACAGGAGCACATTCATCGAAGTGCGGCACATTCAGTTCAGGCACGGCTTAGGATTCTTAGCTTTCAAAGACAAAGCTGTTTACTCATGGCTCACCTACACAGCCTTCTTGGCCTCTGTGCTATGATGCATTTGTTTCAGGAGAAAAACTGTGTCAAACTTGTCACACAGGAAATGAAAACCTTACTCAACAGACAAGGTACAGGGATGAAATATATAGAAACATTTGTTCTAAAACGAAGATATAAGTAGCTTTACCAGTGGATACAAAGCAAACAGTAAACCAGAAACCCTGAAATACTCTGAAGACATTTTTAACTGTGGGCTGTGTGTTGGACAGGGAGAACACATGTAGGGCAATCTATTCTACAAACTGAGGTCTTCTTTCCTTTTATGTAAGACACCATGGAGAACTTCAAAGCAGTAGCAATTTTAGAGATCTTGACTCAGACGTTGGCAGAAGGAAGACCAGCCTTAGTGTAATAATTTTGGCCGGGTCCCTATGTTTCTACCAGTGGTGACAGATTAGAGCTGCACCCATCAGCCCCTCCTTAGGCAATCACCAGCTGCTTCTCCTCCCAGGCTCACTGTTAGCCAGGGGAAGAAAAGGACCTGCTCTGGTCAGGAGGATGTGGGGCTTTCTCCTCCTGTAAGAAATGCTACAGAAGACTCAGCTACAGGATAAGCAGATTTCCCCCTGCCCCACTGGAAACTGTGATAACCAAAACACATCCCAGAAAGTGTGGTGGTCTCTGCATGGTCTGCCCAGTTACAACACCCCATGAAGCCTTTGCACAACTCGTCCCTCTTGCCCCAAAGAAACAACGAAAAATACCAAGAGCAACACCCTGTTACCGTAAACTTTGCAAGGGTTGTGAGAGAGCCAGCTTGGTTGACCACTTGGCACATGTCCTTCAGGTGTGGCAGAAGAGTGGTGACACTGGGGAGAGGTCACAAGCACAGGAACATGCACTGCTGCCCCAGGAAAGCATGACATCCCTTCCCTGTACATCTGTATCACCCAACACCTACCCCTGGCCCCAGGTCAGCACCTCTGTCTGAAGCGTCCCCAAAAAACTGACTGAAGAAAGGACAGATGAAGGGAACGTGCCAGAAGGAAACAAAACCTGTGACCAGATCAAGTTCTGCGTGCCTTCTCTTTTGAAAGAAAAATGGAGGAGTAAGATCCAGTGAAGATTTTCAATACTCCACACCAGTGAGCATGGCCAGGCAGAAATCATTTGTCCCTGAGACAGAGCAAACCCATGAGACACACTGAAGTTGTGCCACTCTCAGAGGCTCCGGAATAGGGGGAAAAGCACAGCAACACCAAACCCACAGCAGTACAGGTGTTGTACAAGCATCAGAACAACATGTGGGATAGACTGAGGTCTTCCAAACCTCTGCACATTTAACGGGACACCCTCTGCTTTAATCCACTCCTCCAGAAAACCTCATTGCAGTAGCAGCCAGTCCCAGTCTCTGCTTCGCTGGTGTTGCACAGCCCTCCATGCTGACCAGTGGGAGGATGTGTCTTCTACAGGCATCAAGACTGACTCATGCTCCCCCCTCCTTGCACACAAATTAAGACAGGGCATCCTTTTCAAACTTCATTAGACTCTCTTTTTTCCAGTCTAATTGGCAAAGCTGATTACACAAAGGCAGAGGTAGATCCTTTGTGCCTAGATTTTGCCTACCCCGTTCCTGAGGTGCGTGAGGCTGTTGATGTGGAGTCCACTGATCCCATTAAGGAAGAAGAGGAAGGCAGCAATGAACTCGCACCAATACGTCAGCGTGAAGCCTGTGAAGGTGAGATGATCCTTCACGAGGATGGAGAAGCTCAGAACACCAGTGGCTGACAGCAAAAAAGAGATAAGGATGAGAACGGAGCCCATTGTCCATTTCCGCCTTGCATGGGCATCATCACACACTTGGGACACCATCAGCAGCTCCAGGCCAAATATAGCAACCACAACAGCAAAGGACACCATGCTCCTGATGGGAATCATCCCCACGCTCAGCCCCTCCACCTGGGCCAGGCTGAGGTTGGTGACACACTTCAGGACGCTGTCATTGCTAACGGTGCAGAAGTGCCACAGTCCAAAGAGCTGCCCCCTTGCAAAGAGCCAGCGGCCATCGCAGATGGAGATGGACGACAAGACCACGGCTATGGCCACGCACAGGATGATCAGGCTCCTGATGAGTGTCTCAAAGAAGGATTTCCGTGGTCTCCGGTGTGCCAGCAGCTGCTGCGCCTGAAAGGAGAGCGTGAGGAAGAAACAAAACAGACTTAACAGTGCTACTTCAGGGTGAAACGAAGCCAGAGGGACAAAGCTGTGGGATTCAGTATTTGAAAATATTTACTTGTGCACATCAAACCCCTTCTCGCAGGGGAAGGCAATGCAGTTATAGGCTGAACCCAGGAGAAAGGAAGGGTGGGTGAAGCTCTCCCGGTTCCCTGGCTGCACAAACAATGCTCCCACGTCAGGGCTTGGGACTGGGATCACAGAGGCGCTGGACTGAGCAAGGTCCCTGCCCCACGGTCCTGCGGCACAGCCTCCTGCTGGGGCACGGCTGGAGGAAGCCACCGGCCCCTGGGAGGATGGAGGCCGGTGGCTGGGGCGGGGGAGGCGGCAGCAGCGGGCCGGGGGACTCCCAGTTGCCAGCACTGCCCTCCTGGGCTGCAGCCAGCCGGTGTCTCCTCCTCACCCCGGGTCCTCACCCCGGGGTCGCACGGCCCAGCTGCCCCGGGGTTCGAGGGGAGATCTTCGGCTGCAGCCCCCGCGTGGGCAACCCGCTTCACCTCCTCACCGAACCCCTCCAAGGGACCGAGATGTCACGGAAAGCCGAGCAGCCCCCTCGCAGAGCCACGTGCGGCGGGGAGGGGGCAGCCGCGGCCCCGGGGAGCTGCCCCCGGCCGGAGAAGGCGGGAAGGGGCATTCGGCCGGCTGCGCCCCGCTGCTCCGGGAAGGGCCGGAGCGACCCCGGCCGCGCAGGGGGTGGCTGAGGCGGCAGCCCCGCGGCGGGGCGATGCGCGGCCCGGCAGGGATTGGCGGACATACCTGCGCCCCGATGGCCGTCATCCTGCCGGCGGCGCCGAAAGACGCGAGCGGGCTGCGGCCGCCGCTCTTTATCTCCCGGAGGGCGGAGGGCAGGCCCCCGGCCCGCCACGCCCGCGGCGCCCTCCGGGCCTCCCCCGCGGCTGAGTCAGCAGCCAGCAGCGCGGCCCCGACGGGCGGAGCCGAGCGGAGCCGGGTCGAGCCGAGCCGAGCCTAGCGGGGCTTCTCCCCCCCAGCCCGGCACAGCCCGGCGGGCAGCGCTGCCCTGGCCCGGGGCACGAACTCGCCCAAGCCCACTGTAGAGCACGGCTGGAGGTGTCCCGGGCGGCGGCGATGCCTCTGGCCGCGCTGCAGCCTCACCCCGTCCCGTGTCCCCGCGAGTCACCGGCTGCCGGAGGGCCCGGGGTGCGCTCCTGCCGCCGGGAGCACAGTTTGCGGTGTCGCTCCGGTGCCTGGCGTTGATGGACGGGGAGGCTGCCCAGCCCTGCCCGGCCGCGCAGGACACAGGGGAGCCCCGGCAGCGGCTCTGGGCTGCAGCGACGGCACTGCGGTGACACCCAGCCCCGGGGACACCCGCGGGTACAGAACACCTCGTCCTGCCCTCCCCGGCCGGTCCCCGCCGTGTCTGCGCCGCTGTTTGTGTTCCCGAAGCAGTTCGGTGCAGCGACAGCCTCGCACCTTGGGCTGTGCGCGCTCTTATCTGTGAGCAGCCTGCTCTGCCTTACCTATCTCTACCTGTACTGTCAGCAGAAACCTCTCTGCTCATAAACTTTTACGCCATTGCTCTTTTTCTCACGCATGTTTTGCCATCTTCTAATGAATTACTGATTGCTCTACTTTTCTTTTGTTTGTTTTTTGTTTTTTGTTTTTGTTTTTTTTCCTTTTTTCTGAAACAGCTTTTAAAAAGCCCAGGAAAGTTGGGTGTTGCTGTGTCATCAGAAACTTGTTTTACTGCCAGATCCTGACTTTGACTGCAGCAGAGAGTCTGTGGTGACTCCACAGGGTCCACTGGACAGACACACGGGTCGTTGTTCTGAGCCTCCCTCGTATGAAGCTGGGGTCAGAATTTGGCCATTCCCTTTCCAGCTTAAAGGAGTTGGAAGGATCACCTTCTCCAGCATGGGGTGGTAGAAGTTACTGTAACTTTACCCTTCTTCCAGCTTCCATTTCTGAACTAGTTAGTTGTCAGTACAGATTGTCTCATTATTTTAATCTCTGTGCAGTTTCATGAGGATTTTCTGTGTTTCCTGTAAAACTACATTTATGGCTGCTATGATTTCTCTGGGGATGTTTTCTGTTACACTATTTCTAGTTCTGAACCATGTTTACTTCAGTTTTCATACTTTGCAATTTAATGATAAATTCTGACCTTTTTATTTCTGTCTTCCTGCGGAATCTTTTGTTTAAATGCTTCTCTACAAAGTTGTATACAATGTTAGATTATATTTTTATCAGACACCAAATTGGAATTTTCTGCTTTTGCCACTCATGGCAAATTTTTGCAAGGTCTGTTGTTAAAAACTTATTTTGTGGGTTTGTGGTCTCCATAATTTTTTGTTTTCTGAACATGTTACCGAAGCTAGCAAACTTGATGCTTGCCACATGCCTTTCATCTTAGGTTCATCAGTTGATAGAAGAGCTTTATAAACATCCTGGGCTCTTGATTCCACAGGTTAACCAGCACTTCTGCATTGCATCGTTCAGACTGATGGCATGCATTTGCTGTTATACCCTTCCACTTCTAAGTTTCAAATACAACAATATACACACATTTTTGGCTCAAAAAGCACAAGCAGCTCTTGTCTCGTTTGTTGCATGAGCTGAATAAATGCTGCTTGCATGTAACCATGCTGAGCAAATACAGACTTGGACCAGACAAAATACATCAACTCTTATCTGGCAAAGAACCTCACATAACTTATGCTTTCTGTAACATAGGCTCAATCCTGCACAGCATTAGGAAATTTGCCCCATAATTAGCAAAATCATTAAGCATAGATCTGCGTTTAAAACATGAGTCACCCTAACAACTTCAGCAATTAAAACCCCAAATTTTTAATAGTGAGGGGTATTCTGCTGAGCAAGGTAAATTTTTTCCTCTAAAAGTCCATGGCAAGGCTTACATAAGTAAACACATGCAAAAAAGCTTTGATGAATGAGGAAATTAAAGTGGTTGCTTTTGAAACCAAAACTGCTCCCCTGACATACTTGGCTTCTTTAGTAAAAAAGTTGTTTTCTGCCAAGCCTGTTCTTTGAGGAAAAAGGGTGGCTGGGGATGATACTTTTTCTGCAAATGAGAAATTGTTTTACTATTTTGTATTTAATTTCCCCAAATATAAGTGAGAATGAAACTTGACCTGGAATTATAATAAGCATTGAATAGGCACTTTCAGAGTCACTTTCCTGAAGTCACCCTGGAGAGGATGATTGTAACAGTTAGTGCTTCATTTCTGCACTTGCTTGGCTGGTGATACCTTCTGGTAAAGCTGTCTGGGTTTAGGAAGCCTGTGAGAACTCTCCACCCTTTTCAAATGTAATAAGCTTATCTTCATTGTCTCATTACAAAACAAGCCAAACATATTATCTGACTTTAAAAGAAAAAAAAAAAGTTGGGGGAAAATGACTCTATACTGTTTTTGAGAGTCATATGTGAAAATGGTATTTTACAGTAAAAAGAGCTCAGTGCATTAACAGAAAAAAACACCTTTTTTGTCTGAAAAATACATTACCTATATAATAACAACACAGTAAATGACCTTTAAAGCACTTTAGAAGTATTTTTGGATCAGTTGTGTTAATGTAGAGTTCTTGGTATATTGCCAGTTTCATTATTTTGTTTAGAAAGTCCCTTTTCTCTATTGTTTAAGTAGGCATTTCACATCCTATCCCTGGAGAGAAAGTTTTCAGGGAAATGTGTTCATAAATAATGGAAATTACCAGACACTGTTGTACAACATAGAAATAGTTTTATCTGGTTCATTTAAAACCATGAGGAGTTTAACACTGACGAATCTGTTCCTGCAGAAGCTTGGAGAAGGTTCAGGATGGAGATATGATAGTCACCAGGGGCTTAGGGAACAGTTGCCCAATGAAGTATTTCACTTCAAGGTGAAGCAGAACACAAATGACTGAGGCACACCAGTCCAGGTTCATCTAATCTTGAAGCTGGTTACTTATGTAAATGCATTTTTCTGTTTAATAGAATTCTTTCTGATCACATCTTTAATTCTTGGCATAAAAACTCACCTGGCAAGGCATTAAACCCTCAGTTTTGTTAGATCCCTAGTTCAAGGTATCTCTTCAGACAGAAGTGGACCTGATCTTTGAGACAAATAGATCTTGAGTATCTTGCAGAATGAGACTTTGGAAGGTGTCTGAGGTCTGTATGGGGGAAAAATGTTACTATTCTTTTTGTATCTTCCCAAAGCAGTGAGCATGTAGAAAATGTTATGAGGAAGAAGGAAAAGGCCGGCTGTCTCCTGTCACTGTTCTTTTGCATTCTCTTTTGCCTGGTAGTAGACTGAAAATCCAGGTTGTAGAAGCTGCATTCAGCTCAGAATGGGGTTAGCCTAGCTGGCTCCAAACAGAGCTTCTGGAATGGGGCAAAAAGTTGCTAGCAAACTGCTCAAGACCAGCAGCTTCTGGGAACACAGGCAGTCATCCTAGGTGAATTGTGCCCCAGGCAGCAGCATATGTAACATAAGGGGGTTTGGGTTGTGCCAAGGCCCATGCAGCTCAGACCAGCCCCTTATCACAACTACTTTACCTCAGGATTTTCCTCCCATCACTGCAAGTTATTGCAGCCAAGTGGACAAACTCATCCTGGCATGTAAAAGCACGTAAAGGGAAGAAAGCTCCTGGGCCAGATGGTTTCACTTTGCCTCCTGCCTGGACACCTCTGCTGTGCCACAGGAAGTCAGACTGGCCACCAGAAAGGGGCTACCACGTGTCCCTGCAGCCCCAGGCTCTGTCACTCACTGCTGGATGTGCACAAGAGGCCTGGGCTGCTGCATATGGCAATAATACTCAGTAATACCTACCACCAAAGTCTTGGTCGTATTGTCCACCCACATCGAACAGTGCTTGCTAGGGGACTCAGAGCTGGGTTAGAATTGTGCTGATAATATGGGAGTGCATTACAGTGACTTTATCCCCCACCTCAGTACAGTCTAGGAAGAGAGACTTCAAGCAGGACAGGTTTAAAGGCATATATATTGTATCCCAGCAAGAATTGTGTTTTCACTTCTGATCAGTTTTTGGACCTACCTCACCATCACATTGAAGAGGTCCAGCACTGGGTTCCCACTCATTCTGCTTCAGATTCAGCCTTTTTCAGGGACCTCTGGCAATAGTTAGGCTGGCTTAAGATATACCTCGAAGTATTTGCATCTGACCATTCTGACAAATCTGCTTTGAAATATACATTCAATAACCCCCCCCCCCCAAACTTTAGCCCTTTTAGCACTACTAGTAAAAAACTAGTAAAGTTTGGGTCCACATTTCAATACTACATAAGTTGGGGGAAATCATATTATTCAGTTTCTCAGGTGTCACATACATATTTCTTCTCTCAGTAAAAACTCAGATCAATGGATTTAAAAATACCAACTACATTAAACTGGTTAGTCCATCTCTCAGATTCAGAACTTAATCAGAGGAGCAGTGTTCAGTAGGAGGAGATGACATACCATTACCTCAGCCTTTTGGGGAACACAATACAAGTTGGTGCCTTGCACATTTTGGTGGGGACAAACAAGGTGTCTGCCTGGCTGTGTTGGCCAAGTAATGCAATTGTTTTTCTTTCCAGGGTGTGGAAAGAAAGCATGTGGTGATGCTTCTTTTGATGCAGCTCATAAATGTATGTGTACTGGGAGTAACTGGAAACGAAAGTTAAAAGACCACTGCAGACAAGCTCCATGTGAATTCCCTATTCTAAAGGTAATACAATCAAGTTATGTTTAACTTTCACAGATACCCTGGCTCTAGAAGAAATACAAGCTCATTCTATAAATGATAAAGACACATCTAAAACGGATTGATGTTATTTGCATTTAAAATGAGCAGCTGAAGATTGGCTAATTCACAGATCAGATATCTGAATTGGAAGGTACTTCATGTACTTGGGGATAGGGAAAAAAATTAGATTCTATTTTTGTTCTGTTAACTTTTACCCTTCTGAGTTTATTACTGTAAATGCATTCAAATGTCATGTCTATGCAATATCAGCTTGTCTTCTATGCAACTTTGACAACTTGGAAGACTGTTTCACCCATTTTTGGGGTGACAGCTGTGGTATTTAGAAACCCATCCCAACCAAAATACACTTTCTTTTTTGTCTCCCCAACTTATAATCAATCTCACAAGATGGCTTAGATGCCCAGTAACCCCCAAGTGGTATTGCCCAATACTGTTTGCTCTGACCATTCAAGGGGAAGAGCAAATATTTTGAACAGCAGCAAATGCAATTGTCATTTATTTTTAGCAGTATCATCAGGGTCAAATAAGTTCAAAGGTTAAAATGCTTGCATTGTGAAACAAGATCACTGCAGATGAGTACTGAAGAATTTGAGACAGTTGCACACTGCTGTCAGCCTGGGAGTGCTTTTTAATCAAACTGAAAAATTTACTTCAGCCTTAAGCAACACACCAATACATTAAATCTGTGCTAGGAGTGTTGCACCTTCATGTTTGTTAAAAGTAAGCAAAACCCATCAGAGATTTCCAAGGAAAACATCATCCCCTTTCTTATCTCTCCCTGCAGCGGGTGCCAATCAGCTCTGTGTTGCCGTGAGCAAGAGCTAATCGTAGAAGCACGATAGAAGGAGCACTGTCTTATCACACTCAGGAGTTAACCTTTATTATTGCCATATCCAAAGTCCAGGTTCTGTGCTGCACACTGCAAACTCAGCAGAGTAGAGCTGAGTGCCAGCTGGCCTCTGACCTCCTGCGTGTTGGGCTGGTTTCAGCGCACGTCTCTCCTCCTTCCCAAGCACTGTGAGGATCAGGATGTTGCTGGCCTTTCTTTGATCTAACAAAGAGGAAATAGCAGCAACTCCCTGAGCGGGTATCAGAACAATCCCCTGTTTTGCAGCACTACCCAGCCATCAAAAGTATCTGTTCCTCCACCAAGAGTACCTTACTGCAGGCACAGCAATGGCTCTGGAATTATATTTCGGTTTGAGGCTTGCTGCTTCTGTTTCCAATCTCAAGGCTGTATACAATAATGGTTGTCTATTTTTACCACCTCATTAGTTTAACAAATGCAGTTACTTCTACTTACATATCTGTTTGTAGATGTTCTTAAAGCACCACTGCCCTGGTGTCGTTGCTGCCAAAGTGTTATTTATGCAGCCCAGGTGCCTCACACACCACACCTGCGAGCACTAGGTCAGCAACATTGTCAGGCAGCCAAGAATCCTATAAATGTACAGACATTCATCCTGCTAATAGACAAACACAACCAGCCTCTCAACTCAGCTCAGTCTATTTCAACTCTTCCCTGCAGTGGTAGCACCCACAGTCACTACCCACGGCAGCCAAATTTTGTGTTGCTGCTTCTCATCGTGAACACTGTGCACAGTCACCACCAGTACCTTTGCTTCTGCCTTTGTGCCTTTTGTAGTCACTTATTGCTGAGCTCTTATTTCCACATCTTGAATTTTTCAGCTTGCTCCTGAGAGACACAGGTGACTGCCAAAGGGCAAGCTAAATATTAAGACCACTGATGTTACTTTCTTAAGGATGGTGAAGTTGCAAACAGAAAGGTGTTAATACAGTAAAAAAGTATCCAAATAAAGACATCCGAGGTAGAGTTCTCAGTCACTTGTATTACTTGGCAAATAGCATTATTTGTAAGCCTGGCCAAGAGCAAACCCTCTCTGGGATAAGCACACTGTACAGAGTTATGTTTTCCTAATGCTAGAGAGGTATGAGAAAGGAGAGCAGCACTGTAACAATTAATGGTCACAGGGGAAACAAACCGAAATGAGGACTGGGATATAGAACTTGCTGTTCCCAGCCCATCCTTTAGACCCAACTCCAGTGCTTTAGCAGTCAAAAATTCTGACTACACCTGTTTTGACAGAAAACATGCTGGCAAAGCACAATGCTCACAGTGCATCAGCTTCCAGCAAACAAGAGCAATGTGGGAGCATTTGCAGGTATGAGCTCTGTTCTGATAAAGGTTGGCAGAATCCTTCAAGGATAACCGATAACCAGCTTCACAAAATACAGCTGCCAAGATGGAGCTGTATCACAAAGATGTGGAATTTGGGGCTGGAGAAGAGGTAAAAGCATTTCTTGTGCTAAACATCTGCTCTTACCCCTCTCCTGCAAAGTGAATTTAAGACAATCTCAAGTAAAAGAGGATACAAGAGCAGGTAAAAAAACCCCAAATGCTTATTTTACTTACCCAGAAGAACAAGGAGGAAGAATAAACAAGGGGGTTTTTTTTGTTATTCTTTGTCCTAACACAGTTTAAGGGACAAAAAGCAGCTCTAAGAGCATTTTCCATTAAAAGTAGCAAAGGGGGAAGTTATAATTTTTGAAAGCATCTGAAGTAATCTCTAAATCTACTACACACCCTGTATAACTAGCTACAAAACTGTATTTACCTAGACAGATCCATAATGACAGTTTTAATCCCTATATAGTTCTATAAATCAACAACAGATCTTCTTATCTGAAGAGTACTTGAAGTCCTCACCTATTCAGATGCTAACCAGTACAGCAGGAATTATAATGCATTATTCCTGCATAAGGCATAACGCTCTATATGCTGGAATAGTTGAATGTCACATTTTAAAAGCAAAATCTTCCCTTTCCATCATCAGCAGCTCCAAGAGACTACACTAGGCAGACCAAAACAAAAGCCTACTAGAGATGGTCACAACTGTGTTTTGTAATCAAACTTCTGCTGATGATCACTAAGTCTTTCTCTGTGAGCAGCCCTGCCAGTATTCAGCCAGTCTATACATGATTCACACCTCACTGCAGCCTAAGTACCTGGCAACACCAGTACTTTGCTTTTATAGCATCGAGAGAATCAACTCTGCTGCCTGTGGAATTTTTCCTTTTCCGGGGAAGGTTTTGTATTTGCCTCTTCTCTAGAAGCTCAACACTGTCATTGGGAAATAACACATCCCAGAAGCGTTTTATGAAAGATGATTTGGCAGCTGTTGATAAAGTCTCTGAAAGCTCCAGGCAACAAGTATCACGACCTTGTTCTCAGCACACACAGCATTAGAGCTAACCTCTTCCAGATAAGCTTTGTGGTGCTCCAGCTTCTGCGGGTCGCCACTCACCTACCTGGGAAAGGAGGCAAGGCACAGTGGTTTGGTCACCAGTCGGCAGTGCCCAACGCAGGTGACCAACCCCCTCTAGTGGCACAAGGACAGGCAGGATGGCTCTGCTCGGCAGCGCAGCACTTACAGGATGAGCTCACAGCGACCGCTAAGGGATGACCAGCACAACAGCTGAAGTACCAAATGCACTTTAATGAGTTCCAGATTTTGTTCCCAGAAGGAATTATACCGTGTCAGTACATTAGGCAGGTACATGATTTCTCCTGAACTACAGGCATGAGGAGAACCAATTATGACAGATTAGGTATCTAAGGTTACTCTTAGAAACCAGTTTTCCACGTAATTAGAAATAAGGCAGGTTTCAGGCGTGCATGTAGCTGATTTATCCAGTCCTCAGATGCCATATTTTCCCTTTAGTTCCTCCACTTTTGCTATGTAAGCTTTCATTGCATCTTCTTTGGACGTTCCTGAAGGACAGAACACAGGAAGCAGTCAGATACCTTTTACAGATTAAGATACCTTTTACAAGTCACAGTTTCTTGCTGTAGCCCGTGGCAGCATGAGAGCAAAGGAGCCAGGTCAGTCACTTGGCTGTGAATCCACTACTAAAGTTTTAAACCAATGTGTTCCATCAGTCATGAAAAAACAGCATTTCAAAGCAAAGTTGTTTTTGCACATACAGCAACTAAACAGTGTGTTAGTTCTATAAATGTCACTGACAATTATTACAGGAAAGCTATTCCTCAAAACACCAGAAAAAGTCCCATTATCATAGATTAGACCACTTGTCCTCATTTAAACTGTGAGCTCAGTTGTTTCTTCCAAAGGTTTCCTAACTGGAGGATGCATAATAGCTGAAGACACAGCTCAGTCTTTGGGGTACCAGGCAAACAAATTTAGGTTTCTGCTCCTGTTATTGTTCTTCTTCGTTTAACATCTCAGGCCAGCTGGGCATTTTGTACCCTAATTCCCTTTGACACAGGCCACACTTTCCAAGATTACTTCTGCCTTGCAGAGGTAATTAAAAGTTTATTATCATGGCATTCTGAACTTCTAGAATTCTTGTATTAAAAGGCAACACTATCCTGTTTCTTGCTGAACTACATGTGCCTTTCTCACTAGTTTGCCAATGGTAATTTTATTCATTTCTTTAATCAGACACTTACCTTTCAATGCACTCCAGGCATCCCACTTTGCCTTGCCTTTGAAGTCCAGCATACCAGGGCGCTCTGAGAGAGACAGGATAAGCAGCAGGATTAGCTTGTGTGATCTGGGTGTAGGTAATACCCACCTGAAGGCTTAGTTAGCTCTTAATAAAATACCATGGCTCATCTCTGCAGCTGTTACTTGCTAACCTGCAGCCAGCAGATCACCTCAGGGGAATACGTTACAACATTGTTGGTGACAACAGAAATAGACTTTCAAATTCCCTTGAGACAGCAGCATTTGAACAGAAGAGCACCAACTATTGTGATTTGGTTTAATTGTACTTTCTGAGGAGCCTGTTGTCATATAAAAGGTATCCACTTAAAGAACCCCAGCTCTCAAGTACAGCAGAAATACCCTAAGGTCCATTACAAGCAGAGACATGAAAACAGACAGCTGTTTGTAGTAACATACAGCTTGGAACTCATTAGCATCAAGTTAGGGGTGTGTTTCTAACCTATAGATCTGCATTTGTTCTGTAAGCTAGAGATATAACCTTGGAAATCTATCGTACTTCACTACAGATTGTGGACAAGTAGAAGATGAATGATGCATATGTGGTTTTCCTTTGTGTAAAGTCCCCTTTGTGGTTTTACTTCCTTTCTCTCCCTCCTTAAAGACAATTCTTAGAACTGACAAATGGAACTGGGCAGTATCCACAGAAACTCTTGTGCAGCTCCCATGGCACAGTGACCTGCAGCTCCAGTTGGCAGCTCCACTTCCCTCCAGCACAAACCCCAGCAGTCACCCTCCCACAGGCTGCTCCTCTGGCCAACTCTCGTTGGCTGCTGCTTCATAGGAGTGCAGACACTTGCAGGAATGGTGCCACATTCACAGCTCTGGAACTCCATTTCACCCTGTCAAGCACTAATGCTGAGGATCAGCCACACCAAAAGGATCATATCTTAAACCCAAAGTCACTTTTTTTCTCCCTGGCGCTGCCCACTTTGGGACAAGGAGATTGAATTGCTTACCATTTCCTCTACACTTTGCTGCCAGCTTTTAAATCAATGGACACTCAATAAACTTTGCCAGCTACTGGGTTAGGAGGCCAGCACTCCAAAGAAATGACCTTTTCCCTTTCTAATTCTAGCTACTCCAGTGTTACACAAGGTCGATAGAGACAGGCTTCACTCTGAATGTTATTCCAAAGGCTGAGCTGCCATCCACAGCAATGTAGCAAGAGAAGCAGCCAGAAACATTTTGCAGTGTACTTGTAGCCATATTTGTGGTACAGTCTTTCTGAAGTATGATATTTAATTGCAGCTCCTATAAAAGTTTTCTCCCGTTCTTCTGGTTTTGCTTGGCAGCACTATTTTTAGCAACCAATCCAGTCTAAATAAACTGTGCCATCCCCTCCAGTACTGCAATTCCACACTTGCATCGTTTGCCTTGCTGTTTAAGTCTGTATAACCGAGAAGCGTTCGCATTAAAACGGCACCCTTGGCCTGAGCAGCTGCTTACTGACAGAGCTCTCCAAAAATCCCAATCCCAGTATTTGCACAAAGCTAACACAAAGCATCCTCAGACCCTCCTTGCACGGCTCAGGCGGCGGCGGTCGGGTTAATCTAAAAACCACGAATTGCACAAAGCCGTATCGGGTCAGCCCGTGCCCTCCCGCACACAAATCCCTGCCAAGTCGGCACTGAGTCACTTTCGCTGAGCCGCGGGATTGCGGGAAGAGCAAGGGGAAGAGGTTTTGCCTCCCGAAGCGTCTCCATTGCCGGGAGCCGGGCAGGTACCTACCGGTGTTCACATCGCCCACAGTGGCCTGCTTGTAGTGGCTGTAGATGTCGAGCATCTCCTGGTCCGTGGGCTGCGACTTCAGCTGCTTCACCTCCTCGGCAGCTTTCTGGAACGCGGCCTGGGGGGAAGGCGGCAGCGAGTGATGGAGGGGAAGGTACCCGGAGCCCCCCAGCTTCCCCCGGAGCCCCCCAGCTCCCCCCGGCGCCCCGCAGCCCCGGCGCCCCCCGCACCTCAGTCATTGCGACGAACACAGCGCGATTCCCGACCCCGCCGCGTCTGCCGCGCCGCCCCCGCCGCGCGCCCGCCTCACCCCTCGCCAGACCGGCCGCAAGCCAATCGCAGCGCCGCGGGTCCTGTGACATCCAATCAGCGCGGGCTGAAGGCGGGGCAAGGCGGGCAAGGAGCCAATGCGGAGGCGGCGCGGGTTCCTCCCATTCATCAGGGCGTGAGGGGACCTTGGCCAACGGCGGCTCGAGGGGGCGGGGCATGGGGAGGCGGGGCCAGGGCGCATCTCAGCCAATCGCGAGTCTCGGGGGTGTCACCGAAAGGACGCGATTGGTGGGGCCGGGAGGGGCGGAACCCGGAAGTGCCGGCGGAGAGCGGTAACGGGCCCAGCCGGGCGGGCGGCGGGGCGAGGCGGGGGGCTGCGCTGGGACGGGCGGTGGTCCCGCTGCTGCTGCGGGTACAGGGAGGGCCCTCTCCAAGAGGAGTGGGCCTCCAGCGCCTCTCATCTTCCTTCTTGTCCCCGTGGCGGCGCGGGGTAGGACATGGTCCCATGCGGTCGGTCTCTTCGGTCTGCATAGTAAATGTGAAAATCGGCGATTTCTGATTATAGTCCCAATTCTGCGTTCCTACAGTGTTTTTCCATACTGCAGAGGAGGAAGTGAATTGAATGCTAGGCCCTTCACCGCACGCTCCAGGTCGCCAGCCCATGTGGAATAGTACCAAGGCAATATCCATCTTTGCTGTTCACTATAAATCGAGTGATTTTCAGGTGCAAAGTAAATTTTTTTTTAATTGGCATATGTTATTTGTGTGTTGTGTGATACACACAGCTTATTTACATTCACAGCTCATTCATGGAATTGGAACTCGGGGAATTATTAACCAAGGGGGTGTAAAAGCAAGTTGCCTGGTGATGTGGAAGGTCTTTGGCCCTGTTCTGCAGATAGTATGTGATGAAAATATTGGTAGTTTGCTTTGCCAGGATATGGCTGGGACAAATACAGCAAAGGTTGGGATGTACCTGCATGATGGTAGGGCACTTAACAACCCCACAGCGAAAAAAGGCAGAAAAAAAAAAAAAAAGAAACACTAAAAAGAGCATAAAAGGAATTAATCGTTAAGAGAATCCCTCTCAGGGCTGGAGGTGGTGACTGAAATGGCTGCTCAGGGATGGGAGGTGCAGAGGTCGTGCTGATGTCACAGCATGTGGGCTGCAGTCCTTGCTCACTGCTGCAGCAGCCATGCCAGTTTAGCATGTGGCCAGGAAGCTGAGGGATGCCCAGCACCAAAAATAGAAAAGTTTGTCAAGGTAGAAAAGAGCTTATTTTTCTGTGGAGAGGAAAAAAAACCCAGCATTAGAGCAACATGTGGGCTTGTTTGAAGAGGGGTTTGGGTTGACAAGGCTACTCTGTTGCAGTCTCTGCTCTCTGTTGAAGCAGTATAAGCCCATAGAGCTATTCTAGAGACCTACCATTATAAATTAAATCCCTTAATTATGCAGTAATGTACTAGGAGAATTATTTGCCTGTGTATGTGGGGGTGGTTTTTCACTTTCCCTGGGGAGGTGAAAATGAGCATTGTGTAACAGCTTAGGCATTTTTCAGGGTATTACACTCTCTACAACATAAGTATGTTAAAAAGGCTTTGGGTTTGTTTGTATTAGTAAATTCTTCCAGAGTGCAAAGTTACTTGCCCAGCAGGTAAAGTCTTCAGTCACTTAAAAGCCAAACAACACACTTTCATTTATCCATGGCACTTTTGCATGTTTAGAAGGGAGTCTGGTGTGGCATTACACAGCACAGATACTGGAGTATGTGGTGTGCAGTATCAGTAATGCCCTGTTTGTTTTGAGACCCCATTACTGCTCCAGTAGGAAAAGTAGAAGTGAAATCCTGAAAAGCGCAATGCTATTGAATTTCTCACCATGCTTTATTCTTTGCAGGAAGCCCACCTGCACCTTGTTTTCCATCTGTGCTCCTATGCAGAGGAAATGCAATAATTCCCCTCTTGAATGTTTTCCAGGTTATTCAGAATTAATTCTCATGTCAGCAGAAAGCTCGACCGTCACAGTTCGTCTTGTCCGCTCTTTCGAACACCGGAATTTCAGACCTGTGGTGTACCATGGAGTTCCCTTGGATCAGACAGTGAAGGAGTTCATTGCTTTTGTGAGAAAGGGTGAGATGTGATTGTCTCCTTCATTTGCTTCAGTCCCATGTGTTGCTGTCCCTGCACAAGAAAGTGGAGGGAAGCAAATGAATGCAAATTCTGTGGCTTTGGTAGAGATGCCGAATTTGTGTTTACATCCCCTGTGTGTTTTCCTTCCTTGGATGAAAGGTCTGGAGTTAATAAGAGCTTCCATGGTTGGTGTGCCATGCCTAAATTTGGATGGACTGCTCCCCCTGCCCAAGTCCTCATGTTTAGTCTAAAAGAAACAAGGGCATTGCTGTATTTGGCTCAGTGCCCCAGGCTCCTTGAGTGGGGCTGTCAGGCAAATATTCATAAATTAATAGGAATAAATTAATAGAATTAAGAAAGTCTTTGATCCTAACTACACAAATATGTGGAATGTGGGAACACAAGTCTCTTTGCTATTTGTGAGAAGAGAGAATCTTGAAAATTTGTTTTTGACACTGTGTGGTCTCACTGTGCATGTTTGTTTCTGAGTTTCTGTCTCCATCTTGAGCTTTGTGGTGCAGATTTACTCATCTGTGGGCTTTCTGTTTTAGAAGCCTGGTTGAAAGTGACAGTGAATCTAAAAGTTAAGTACTGCAGACCAGCCCACACAGCGACTTGTTAATTAGGGTGTTACTCTTAATCTTGCAGGTGTATTTCCACACACTTAAATGGAGACATTCAAAGGGTACAGAATAACATAATTTGGTTTTTTTTGCATGACAGGATGAAATGATTGCATGAAGTCATCTTAAACAAGTCTTGAGCTGTTGTAGATGATAACATTTGAGCAACTCCTAGGACACTGCCTTGGGACTCGTGGGTGTATTGTGTTTGGCAACTTCCATGCTTCTAGACAGTGATAGGCATGGCAAGATCGTAGGATGCTTTTAGAAAACTGCAGGCACTTTCAGAATATATGGCACAGCTGCTGTTATGAAGAAAAAAAATAGAAAACAATGCTAAGAAACTTGCTTTTGATGTGTGCCGTATTGTAACTTGCTGTTACTTGAGACAAACCCAATGTCTTGAACAAGATTTTTTAGAACCTCATTCCACAGGGGGTCCAGAAGCCCGGTTCCTTTCTTTACTGTAATCTGTTTTGAAGGGTCAGTTTGAGATAAATTTTTAAATTACTGAAGAAATGATGGTTTCAGCCACCTTGCTGCTGGGCAGCCCACAGCTTGCTGTGACTTCTGAGGTTAAGTCACTGGGAACACTGGCACCAGGGAAGGTGTCAATGTTCTTGCAGTTACCTATGGACCATCTCCTGCAATCAGCTGTAGAGTTATTTTTCTACAGTTCGGCTTCCTTTTCATGGCTGGTTCTCATGTCTGTGGTTACTGAACAATTCAGTTATGAATGACAGTTCTCAGCTGTTTGTATAAGGTAAAGAGAGGTGCTGGGCAAACCATAAAAGGGTGTTCCTGGCAGATTTTTGCAGGATCAGAATCCCATGATCATTCCCTAATTGCACTGACTCATGTCCTCATGGGGTGTTTTGTTCAGAGGGACTTCATGCTCAAATGAAGTTATTCACATATGGACTCACTATAGAATCTGAGCCAAAGGCTGTGTTTTTGCATTTGATGCTCAAACAAGTCTCCTGTATTGCAGATTTATTTTGATGTAAAGGCTGCCCAGGGGATGCATACATTGCACAATAATGAAAAATGAAATATTGGAAATACTTTAAAAAGAGAACTTTGTTTTAACTTCATGTTTTTATTTTAATAGATGTGTCTTCAAGAACAGGACTTCCTCCTCCATTTAAAAATTACAAGTATGGTAGGTGTTTTTTATTTTTCTTGTAATTAGTGTCAAATGTCACATAATATTTTGCACCAGCATTTATACAACTTAAAAGATAACTGCTGTACAATACTAATGTTGGTGGCAGTGCCTGCCTACATTTGCAACTCTATCCAGCTCTTGTAGCTGGGGTTATGCCACTGGGATCTTGTCTGCAGAACTTGACTTGACCATTATTTTGAAGATCTGTTTTAGTCTTTGAATTAGGCTGCACTGTTTACATTATTTGCTACTGAGTACTGATGGGTTTTGGTATTAATTTTTTATGATTTTTATAAGTGCCTTTTAGCTCTGTCTTTACCCTAATGAGTAGCTTGTGATCTCAAAACACTTTGAAATTGTAGTTCTCTATGCACTTATGTATTTCAGTATCTATTTACTGATGGTGAAGTAGAAGCTGAAGGCAGGAAGCACAAGATGCTTAAGACTTATATACTTAAATAGTTCACACAATATAAGAGGAGCAGGGCAACTTTGCACCAAGTAGATATGAAAGCTCTTGAATACAAGCTGGTGGTATGAAATAGCATGGTGTGAAATCTAAGCTGACTTTGTCCTCTAATGTAAAACTTTATGTATATTTCCTTTTTGTGAAGACTGGCATGAACATGTGCAGTTCATCTGTTCGGGGAAGGGTAAACTTTTAAAATAGCCTAAATTACTTCCTTTCTTAGAGTCTGCAAACTCAGATGTCAGTTACATATCTTTTCCTAAACTTAGCAATTCTCAAAGTTTCCTTGGAGTTTTGCTACAAATGGTCCGCTGTCTCCCATGTTCTTGGAGTTGACAAACTCCTTCCTGTATGGTGATTCAAAGAACTGAATGAGAAGCCTAACGGCTAGGGTTAGGGTTGAGAGATCTAAAGGGCCTCCAGCCGCAGGCACACTGCTGCTGGAAAGAGCCTCCCAAGGCCATTGCGAGAAGGCCCTAACATGGCTGCTCCGCCATCTTTCTCAGCTGGCGAACACAGGCGCTCGGCTCAGGTAATTAACTAGGGCTAGGGTTAGGGTTAGGGTTGAGAGATCTAAAGGGCCTGTAGCTGCAGGCACAATGCCACAGGAAAGAGCCTCCCAAGGCCATTGCAAGAAGGCCCTAACGTGGCTGCTCCGCCATCGTTCTCAGCTGGCGAACACAGGGGCTTGGCTCAGGTAATTAACTAGGGCTGGGGTTAGGGTTATGGCTAGGGTTAGGGTTGAGAGATCTAAAGGGCCGCCTACTCAATACATGTGAATGGCAATAAACTCTGGTTGCCTATTTAAAAAAAAATCCTAGGATTTAATTTTTTGCTCTTGCTGATGGTGAAACAGTGCAAAATGAAGCCAGAAAAAGAGTTAGGGATTATGGCTGATGATACATCAGTGGCAAGGATTTAAATGTTACTGTTACTTTTTATATGTTACTTAAGGTCTTAAGATCTGTAACTGGAAGTTTGAATTTGGAAGTGCCCTCCATCCCATCTGTGGCTTTGGCTGGATGAGGGGGTCCTGTCTAGAGCTGCTGCTATCAGCTGTGACCCTGGTGTTGCCTATCCCAGCTGCTAGCTCTTTCATCTCTTAGGTATTAACTTTGGTTTTCCCAAGGCAAATGTGGGGGCCAAGGGCCTGATTGTGCCATGTAGGACTGAGCAAAACTTTAAAACCTGTTGCACTAGTTAGTGGGGGCCTCCTTTTACTGTGATGGTGCTAACTGAGGGAAAATTTTCACACAGGAAAATCAAAGTCAAGTTCCTCACCTTCCCCTCAGGCTGTGAATCATCCAGGTTCATGTTTTTGGCATATCTACTGTCTCTACAGTGCTCTACTGTCTTTCTTATGTTTTTGTGAGGAAAGGGCAGTGAGACTTTTGCATGACTAGTGCTGGTAAGAGTCAGATTTTTCTTCCTGTTTTGTTTGGCAGAAACATCGGTTGGATCTGTCTGTCTCTCAACTTGCCTGTTTCAGTTTCCTTCCCTGCAGAATTCAGCACCATTTTGTTCTCTTACCATCATATATAATGCCATCACATTTTTCCGCTTGGATTGGTGCTCCAATTCACATCTCAAAGCTTCTAACTTTCATTTTCTCTTAATTTCTTTGTATGGATCATTTTTTTCCTTGGTCTAGAACTCTTCTGAGTCAGTCTTAATGGCTTGTCATTGCCAGCTTTTCACTGATGTTGGCAGCCTGGATGCCGACTTGTTCCATAGGCTGCTTCTCAGTTTTATTTCTTTTATCCATAAATGTGGGGCAATGAGGTAGGTAGTTCATAAAATCACTTAGAAAGTGATATCTTATCAATTGCCATGATAGACCTATTATTAGGAACGGCAAGATTCAAAATTGGTGGTGTGATCGAGTGGGACTAAATAGGAATGAAATAGCAAAGGCTAGTGACAGGGCAGCTTATGAGAAGAGACTGTAGCTTCATCTCTGTAAAAGAATAAGGGAAGCCATTTAATTGCTCAGATGAAGACATGGTAAACTGCTGGGTGCCAGGGATGGAGTTGTGAGCAAGGAAAACAGAGACAATAGTTCAGGGTGTGACTGGACAAAGACTGGAGAAAAGGGAACCTGTCAAAGTAGAGAGGAGCCTGAAACTAACAGGCACAGGCTGGGTTCGTTGGCTGTAGTAGAAAGGTTTCACAATTGCAATATATTTTTTCTGTGATTGCTTGGTGTTTTTGTAATGTTCTAATGTTCTTTTGTAATGTTTGTAATGCAAGATGGATCCTGGTAATTGCAATTTAATGTCTGTCTTGCTTCTAATACCACAGTTATTATAACACGCCAAGGCTGCCTTCTCAGTGACCTCTGCAGGGAGAAAGCAGAGTAGTTTTTACCTTATGTAATGTCTTAAATAGTGTTCAAAATGGGCCAGAAGGGCATGGAAGCAAACTTCTGAGTGGGAATGTGATCTCTGTTTTTCTGAACATCTGAATACTTGCTCCTGATAGTTTGAAAGTTGGCTAAGCCAATATTTAACTTACCTGCATCCTTCTCTTATGAGACTATTTCAACATGTAGTGCTCACTCAATGCACAAAACTGAATGGAAAATGAGCAGACAAGCAGAACTGGTTTTTCTTCTTTGCTGGGAAGGGATTGATGTGTTATTCCATATTTGTTCAAACATAGAGTCTTCAGAGTTGAATAATTTTTTTTAAAGTGTTGCATGGCTTTAAGCCATTCCCTCTGGATCTTTGCACTCATTCAGTTGCTTTAGTGACCATGTTATTTTCCCCTGTTTTTCCCTTCTGTTAGCAAAGCCCTGCCCGTATTGCCAGAAGAAAGTGGTACTTATTTTTTTTAATTTATAAAAGCACTACACTGCACAAACATAAGATAAACATTATTAGAGAGGGCATAGCATTAAAGAGAGGAGGCTGTGCGTTTTCATGGAAAAATGAACTTGGTTAACAAAATTCCTACCGTGGGTGGTAGGTTCTTTATTCATGAGAAGGAAAATTTCAAGGCATGATCCGAAGCGATCAGGTTACTCTGTCTTAATCACTGGCTGCCTATCAACTTAGCTGTAGTAGTTGACAGTGCATAAATGCTGTTGGTCCTGCCCCAATTGCATGTGTAAAACCTATTAAGTTAAAACACCCTAAGTGGCATTTAAATTGATGTGTTTTGACTGGCAATTGAGATGGTCATTAGTTGGTTATTGTAATTCAGCCAGCAGACAGAAGCCCAATAGGATGTGGTACCTTAATGTTGCACTGACTGCTTTAAGACTGTGGCCAGCAGGACTCTGAGATGAAGATGTTTTCTCCTCTTTCAGGTTGAATACACAAAATTGTTAATAACAGAAGATTTTAAAGCTTCCCAATTTGTTTGTCTTTCCCCAAGTACAACTTTTAGTGTTATCTGCTTATTAAGCCTTATTTTAGGGAAATGCTATGTTTTCTTTCAGATACAATGAAGATTATTCACCAAGCACACAAATCTAAGGTAAGGTTATTAGCTGTGTTCTTTCCCTTTTGCGTGCTTTGATGCAGGCAGATCTCTGCACTGCCAAACAAGACTGGGGCAGAGGCAATCAGTAAATTCTTCTTATCTTTGTATTTTTGCTCTCTGATTTGTAGACTGGTGAGCTTGTAGTGAGTTTGGAAGATGATGACAAACTGATTTTGAAGGAAGACAGCACACTGAAAGCAGCTGGAGTAGGTAGGAGTACATTTGTATTGACTGAAGATGCTGTTCCTTGTGGTAGCATTAAATTGATAACTGGCTGATTATGTTTGGACAGGCTGCTGAAAAGTAAATGCTATTCGTGATGCTCTTTACACGACTTGATAATTACTCAGGGAAGCATTATTCAAATCATTGGTCTGAGGGCAGCAGGTATCTGCACTCCAAATGTTCAGAATGCAAATTGTGATTTTTAGAGGGTATGCTTATAATTCTGCTGAGAGTAATTTTAAATGATTGACAGATGGGTTATTAGTACCGTGTCTGCTTAGTCTTATCAGTAACATTTAAACTGATGTTTTGGTTAGAAATGTAAGTAGTGGAACCAGCATGGAATAATGAAATAAGATTAGATTTGTTTAATGTGCAGCATACAGTGCCTGATAGCCAGATTGCTCAGGAAAGCTTGAGCAGTCTCATTTAGAGAATGTGCTGAACATAGCAAAGAGTTGAAACTTGACCTGATTTCTCACATTTTGACAGAAGACTACATATAGGGCATGTCTTTTGGTAATAATGTAAAGAAATGTCTGTCATGATAAAATTGATGGTCCCTGGATGTCCTCTGGGCTTCTGGTAAATGTGGCTGAATGACTTTGTGGCAGCAGGGTACTTCAGGGATGTAGTTGCATTCCACCTTGATATGGACGTCTGCTCATTTGAATCTGATTTGCCTGGCTGGAAAGCATTAACTGCCTGTGCTCTAAGTGCAGGGGCTTCACACAGGAGGCTCCCTCCTGTTCCTGGTGCTCACTGATTGCTCCCCAGCTACTCAATGGGATTTCTTTCCCATAGGTTACTTGGCTCTTCTGTTTCCTGCAATTTATTTTCTGGTTTTAAGTGACTTGGGATGTGTCTTCAATGTTTTTCTCTGGTGTGAACTGCAAATGGTCTCAATATACCTTTCCTAAAGGTCTTTGAGTGTTTCTGTAATATGAATCATAGTTTTTACTACACCAGGTCTTTCTGTCTGCAGGGGGAAAGAAAAAGGGAGGATTACTGGCACTCAAGCCTTATAGCTTTGTAATTTAGTTAGAAGAAGGTTCATTTAAGCATGATTTTTATCTGTGTAAGGCATAAGAGGCAGTGCAGCTCAGGAGAGGGACTGATGACAGTGCCAAATGTTGAATTAGAAACAGCAAAGCTGTCTTCTTTCAAAAAGGTATGGATAAATATTTGTATATATTATCTGTCTTTGAAACTAGGTTTGTAGCTACAGCAGTGAAGCAGTTGGATGTGATCTCAAAAAAGATGTCAAAACATCAGACTAAATGTTACAGTGAAAGAAAATAGGAATACAGCAGCCTGTTCTGTGTCTCTGTATAAAGGGAAGGGTGGTTCATTCAGGGCAGAAAATGATTTAAAGCTGCCCCTTTTTTTTTTTCCTGAATAACAGCAGTTATTACTATATAGAGGATATTTGTGATAGAAGAGGAAAACCCTTTCTTTGGAAAATGCAGTGTGACATTATGCCATTTTGAATTTGGATATGTTCCAGTGTATCTTAGTGTGAAAATTACCTAAGTTAGGAGTGGGGTCTTTGTAGCAAAATCTTGAAGATTTTACTTTTGTTCTTCAACAAGAAGTGGAAAAGAGCAAGCCAAGGAAATGAAGTATGATAGCATATATCATGTACCACATGGTACCTCATTTTGTACAAAATGATAATTTTGTACATTTTCTTTAAATCAGTAAGAAAATTTGAAATCTCCTATCGTCTGGACAAGATTTACTAGAATAAAACAGAGAACAACCATTAGAAAATCTGGGAAATTCTGATACATGCAGGACATTTTTTCTAAGCTGCAGTTGATTGCCCCTGGCACTATGCAGGGTTGGGCTAGAGAGTTATAAATTATGAGGACATTAGATAAACATCCTCAGGAAAGCCTCTGTAGTAGTGATTATTATTACAGTTATTATCCAGTCAGCAAAGTCAATGCTTGCATTTTTTTTTAACAGAGTGTATGTTAATAAAGTGTTCAATATTCATTACAAACAGTCTTGTCTGTTTTCTAGTTGAGATTCTAAAATCCCGTCTACTCTTTTTTTTTTTTTTTACAAGACAGGCAGACTTCATTAACTTAGGGTTTAATTTAAAAAATGAATGTGGAACTTATTGGCTCAGCACCTTAAAGAATTCCATGTTTAATAATTGTGAAGGCTTTCCATCAGATTTGTCTCTGTTCTGAATTAGTAATGTTGCTGACTTATTGTTTTAGAAGAGGAAGTCCTTGACCTACTGGGTTGAAAGAATTGTGACTGTTCTGAACCTTTGTGGGTCCTTTAGCTCTGCCATATCCCCTGTGAATAATTAGAGGTATTTGAAGGTATTGCTGGAGAAGCCAATTTGTGTCTTTCACTTTGCATATTGTTGAAGCCTCATGAATTAATCATCAGCAGGGCAAAAAATTAACTTCTTCAGACACATATTTTGATGGGTCATGAGGGAGAATGTAAAGTGATCTGTAAAATATTCTACTGATCCTCTAAGTATTAAATTATTATACCTACAGGCTAATTTAATGGGAAAAATAAGTTTCTTTCTCCCTTTCCTAACAGAAAAATGCACAAAAAAGAGTATATCATGCTTCATTACTTTCCTAGCATTTGAAGGTATTAGAAATGCAAGCAGTTAATTTGCTGAATGCTTATACAAACAATTCAGAAGACAGTGTTAAACAAATCTTGAAGGGTCTTGTGTACCTATTTACTTCTCTATATTCATGTCCTTGATGGCTTTGTTTGTTTGGGGTGTTTTTTAATGAGCTTAAATGACATCTTTAATACTGGAATCCTTTTTCCAAAAATATGAGGAGGAAAAAGAAAAGCATGTGGTAATTTGTAATTGTCTTTGACCATAAGGTTGCTAAATAGCTGGCTGTTGGTGGTTCATTTACTGGTATGCTAAATATTTAATTTTTTATTCGTTCTAGCAAATGAGACGGAATTAGCATTCTTCTGTGAGGAAGATTACAGAAACTACAGAGCTAATCCTGTTTCGGCCTGGTGAAGATCCCAAGAGATTGTTTTGTTTTCCCATACCTGTTGTAAATTTTCCTTATTCTGCTTAATGAGATTTTTCTTAAAGATCAATAAATCCTAGAGGATTTCTTTGCAAACAGTGCAATTCCCTTCCTATAGAAATTAATTTGTGTCAATATGCTAAGGCTGAGAGAAGGAAAACTGGGGGACATAAATGACTTTTTTCTTCCTGCCTTTTCTTTTTGCCGTGCTTGGCTCTTGTGCCTCAGGCAGTGCCATCCCTGACCTGACACATGTTCTTGGTGTGATCTCACAGCAGACAGTGGCTGCATATGGAGATTATATAATGCACAGGAAGATCCCATCACAGTACTAACCTCTAATGAAAATGAAGCGAAGCCTCCTTCAGATGAAATGTTTTATGACCAAATCACTGGGTGTTTTAAAGAACTTGAGAAGAGAAATCTCTCTGTTTCGAGTCATAGCTTTACTTCTCTCATTTTATGTTTGGTCTCTTTTGTTTAAACAGTGCAGACTGGCCAGTGTTTCATGCTTTTCAGTGGTGAATGCTTTCCATTATCCTCTTTCCCAGCCCTCTTTAGCATGGTGAAAGGGACAAATGTCTGCTGGGAGGCTTTTGTGTCCAAGGAGCAACTCAGCTTGCCTGTTTCTAGCTTTACTTCATGGAGACACCTTCACATAGGGCTAGCAACTCGAGTTCTGCCAGAACATCAGTGTGCCTAAGTAGGAACTGGGCATTTCTCCAAATGGAGTGAAAGCTCATGGTTTCAGTTTTAAGAACAAAACCTGAATGCTTGCATTTTTTGTGAGGAGAGGCCCAGTCTGTGAGCCACATGTCTTCAGGACCTGGAATTGATTCCCTTATGCTTTCCATGAGCCAAATGCTCTGTTGCTATGTGTTTGTTCTTGGTAATTCCAGGCTTTCCTACTACATGAACCAAATTAAGGATAATAGAAAGTACTCATGCATCCAATAAGGTACCTTTGGATAGATACCACTTATGAAATGGTTTTTAGGGGGTGCCAACATGGAACACTATGCCTTTAAGCCTCTCTTCATTGAAATAAGAATGATGCTGGCTCTCTGCCTTAGCAGGCCTTTTGGGCATAGGCTCTGCTAAACTGAAAGCCTCATGTGCAGTTGCTTTAGACCTACACATCTACCCTCAGCTCTGGGTGAGAGCTGACAATGCTATTTGCATGACACTTTCTGGAGAAGAAACCCTACCACTTCCTAGAGCTTTGATTTTTGTTTTTATTGACATGTGATACTGAAAGCAGATTTCCAAAGTATCTAAATAAAATTTCCCTTTATTTTAGATGTAGGGCCAAAGAACCCTCTGTGTATTGTTCCCACCTCATTTTCCTCATCATTCCTGACAACTCTCTGCTTTAGGCTGTTTTACTCACCAACAGCTTTGCTTCAGAGTTTTATTCTCTTGTGAAAAAACTCTACCACTTTCTCAACTGTGATTAAATGATTGTATTTTTATCTTGTAAGGAGGAGTCTTGTGTCACTGAAGTCACCTATGTTCTCCTGGGCTGTAGATGCTGTTATGCATGCCCTGATGAATTTATAAGGAGAACTTATCTCTTGCCTCCTCCTTCTGCCCAGGCAGCCTCTCTGTTGCTGCTACCTGCTCCCCAAACATGGTCCCATGTCTCAGCTGCCTTACACAGCCTCTCAGGTTTGCAGATTAATGTGAACTATACAAGTCTGTGCTCATCTTCTCTGACTGTTCAAGCTGATGCATTGCACTCCAGACTACCCCAGCTTTGTTCAGCCAAATTCACAATAGTGAAGGTAACTTTGTGAGAATAGATGTCCCATAGAAATCAGTGTCTCAGGCTGGCCTGCCAAGGCATCTAAATGGTGTCTGTCAGCACATGCAGGCTCTCAGACTGAGCAAGCACTGCCATTCTTTTCCTCCTGTTCTGGGAATTTGAATTTGGTCTCCAGCCCTTTCAGACAGATTTGGATTAGTTTTGTGATCCCTTTTCTCTAAAGCATTTGTGTTGGAAAGAGTCACCACATTTTAACAGTTGTCCTTTCTGGGCTTGTACAGTTCCAAACTTGCAGTGTCACATCAAGTGTGGTACAGTGGAGGAGCAATTCTACAGCATCAGTGAGAAAAAACGTAAATGTTCTATGCAGATATTCAAGAATTATGTGCCTGGCACTCCAGATTAACTTCTCCTTCCAAGGGAAGAGTTAAACTTCTGCTTTGTGAGCTCAGTTCGCTCTGGCAGTGGCACTTCATTGGCTTCTTTCTCCAGCAGCACAGTGGAGGCTTTTGTAATGCTCTCAATGGCCATACTTGTAAACTGGTTTCTTCCTTAAGTGTTTTTCTACTGTGGTTTTTTTTTGTTTTTTTTTTTTAATGGGACTTTTAGTAATGCTTCTTTCAAGTAAACCCCACAAAACCACAGATAATAACCGAAAACTTGTTAGGGAAGATGCTGTTCACACATTTTTTTGGTGGGATATGGTACAGCCTCATATCAAAGTAGGTTTGATTCCAGGATTGTTGAGTACTGCATGAAATCTCTGAACACTGGCTAATAAACTAGTAAAGACTGAGATGTCTTTGCCCATGTTGTTAAATCCCCTTTCTGTTGAAGGAAATCAGAGTTAGTACTGTGGTTTGTTATCCTGGCAGAAATAATGAACTTCATTTGTTTACAGTTGATTTTAATCAAAAGTGTAATGGGGTAAGTCATACAGCTTTGCCAGTGTTCTTAGGCATTGTGGGGTTAATAAGGATTCATGTTACAGTGTGATGTTCTTGGAACCACTCACCATTTTTTTGTTAAACGAAAGAACAATATCCAGAGAGGACACTGAAATGAGGTAAAATTTATCCTGGGTTATAACACTGTAGCAGGGAAAGGCAGTCAAACTGGAACCCTGGGGTGGTGTGTCAGGCTTGGCTGCTTCTTGGAGAAAAAAATCACTTCAGAGAGACTGGATTTTGATTAGGAGGTGTGAAGGAGTAGCTACTGAAGAAGACAGGAAATTTGGAAGGGAATTATAAATAGGAAGAAGAGGTAAAAGTGTAACTGAGTAAGCATCAAAATCTGCATGTGCAACACTCTTGGTGAAGAGATACCAGAGTAGTACTGCTTTTTATAGAACTAAAGGTATAAAAATGGTGCTTTTTCATAATTTTTGGAGTTGAATTAATGAACTGCTCGAATAGGCATCTTGTTTTTCCTGGCTTTGGCACATTATACATTCTGCATCCAACAGCTTTAGTTATTTTTCTGCCACGAGGTAGTTATGTTGCCTCTTGAAGAGGCGAGAGTTAAGAAAAATCTGCTGACATGGGCAGCTGAGTTAAATTTTGACCAATGGCATAAAGAAATCCTCAAAGATCTGATAAGCACCACTGTTACAGTTAACAGCTTTGTCTGATGTAAACATTCTGTTTTAAAGGTGATCCAGAAATATCTTGTGAGCTGTGGTGTTTATCTTTCACTCCCTGGGAGTATTTAACATCCCTTGACTGATAATTTATTTAAAAAATGAGCTTGCAAGTGGCAGTCCAAGAATTCCCACAGCCACGACAGGACATCTGTGGGCCCTATCCTTGGAAGCTAATAGCCACAGAAATCCTGAGTGTCAAGAAGCTAAAACCAGAACATGTGATATTCATTCTTGGTCTCCTGTGAGTGATAGGATCCCAGATACAGAGCAGGGCAGATGGCTGGAGGCATTACAAATGCCTAAGGCAAGTGCACACTTTTGGTTATTGAGCAGTCTGGACTGAGCTCAGGCTTCCTGCTTGGCACCTGATACTCCTTCCATGGCTTCCTTTCGATAGTGCTACTTGGCACAGATTTTGCAAGTGATTAATGAGTCAAGAAACGCCCAGCAGACAACTTTTGCTGCTTTTCATTTTATCAGGATATTGACTTTTCTGTACTCCCCATTTCCTATTGAGACAGAGAAACAGACACAGCTTCAAACGTTTCCCCAACCACTTCCCTTTGCTTCTTGCTGCCCCTTCTGCTGATTTGCAGTGCTTTAATGGTTAGGTTTGCACCTTATCTGATGTGCAACAGCAGCATTTCCTGTGGCAGTGAATGAACATTTAAAAAAATCTATTTGTGAAAAAGTATGCTTTGAAATTGAGATCTTTTCTACACTGTCACTAATAGTGCACAACAAAGGCTCCTTTCTTGCTTTGCAGGAAGATTTGCACAGGACAGCAATGTCCACCTGGTCAGTGGAAACAAAAAAGTTTTTATCATAATGCTTTCTTTCTTGTAAGAAAATGAAGAAGTTACATCAGGAATGCATTTGAAAAAAAAAAAAAAAAAAAAGGCAGTGAAAAGCCAAGACCTAGTGCCATGAACTCTTTGCCTGCAGAGAAAGCCACCAGATGTCAGCACAGCCTGTTCTTTGCTTCTCCAGAACTTCTGTCAGCCAAGAGATGTGTCATGTTTATGAGAAGTGCTTATCTGTGAATTCGTATAGCCTGCGAAGTCTATGCTAGGGTTCTGGTGATGAAAGCTAAACCTTTCCTCGCAGAAAGTATTTCTTTTTATATTAAAATCAAAAAGTGGCAAATTGAACTGGTTTCAGTGCTTAAATTCCTCTTGTTAAAGAGCATCCTTTGCAGAGCCAGTTCCCAGCATATCTAAATCTTTGCATGGTGTGAGGAGGCATTTGCAGAACATTCATTTGAAGAATTGTCTGGAAAAGATCAGTGTTAATATGCTGAGGTTTTGTAAAGTAGATTTTAAGTATGCCTATTTCTTTTAAACACAAGGAAAACCATCTGGAACAGACACACATGCAAAGCAGAGCAAAACATCTTCAACACAGCTTAAACACACAACAAATGTATCCTCCATGCTTCTGACCCTAAGCTCCCACTATTTCTTCCTTGTAGTGCAAAGGCTAAGGAGAACCTGGAACTGTATTCTCTGGGCTGTGCTTCCTGAGCTGGGATGAGCTGAGGTGGGATATGAGTTTCAGAGCCCAAATCCAAGCACTGTGCACAGCTTTGTGCAGTCAGTGATTGAAGCATGCATAGATGCTGCCTGGCTAAAAGGTTAAATTTGAATTTTTGCACAGGGACAAGCTGTCACAATGCTTTTTGCTCAAATTCCCATTGCTTTTCTTGCAGCAGCTTGCAGATGCCAGGGAGGTATTGAAGAGAGGGAAGTTAAAGTAGCAGGTAGAGCCTGGGTGATGTAAATATTCCTTCTTCCTTAGTTCCTTTCTTCTTGCCTCATCACACTGGTGTCATGTTAGGGGTTTGCCACAGCTTGCTGTGTATGGGAACTGCTTATTGATTCCAAACTATCACTGCAACCCTCAGACACTGTTCACACTCTGGAGGTGATGCAAGAGAAATTGCAGCTGTGCAGTCTTGTGCTGCGTGTAGGTGAAGACTGGTGTGCATGGGTGCAGCCAGCGTGGTGTGTGCAGGTTGTCTGGGAGGTGTTATTCTTGCTTCTGTCCCTTCTGCACAGCACCCAGTTCTGCTTTGCTGGGAACCAGGACCTTGTCTGGAAGCTTGGCATGTATAGCAGATAGATGAAAGGAGAGGTGGGTGTTTGGGCTGGTGATGCAGTGGGGGAGAGGAGGGGCACTGAGCTTTCATGGCCCTGTAGATGTGGTATTTTTGATCAGATATGGATTGTAACTTTTGTTTACTAGCATTCTGTCTCTGTGATAGCAGTAGATTCATTCCTTTGTAGTGGGACAGAAGTAGCTAGCCAGAAGAGTGAGAGTGTCAGTAGTAAATACATTAACAGGGTCAGTGTGACAGATTAATATAAGAATTTCCCTTTGTATGCCCATTCCTGCTCTCTGGCAGGTGACTTACTGTGTTGTATACTGGGAACGTCAGCAAGTACTGTAAGAACTGCTGCTGTCTGCTCTCATTCCACATCTGGGAAGGTTTAATTCTGCTTTCTAACTTAAAGCCCATGGAACAGACTCTTTAAGAATGGTTTGGGTTCAACAATGTTGGTCTCTTCCTTCAAGTTACCAGCAACAGGACAAGAGGAAATATCCTCAAGTTGTGCCAGAGGAGGTTTAGATGGGATATTTAGAAACATTTATTCACCAAAAGGGTTGTGAAGCATTGGTACAGGCTGACGGTACAGGCTGCACTGCACAGGAAGCACTGGAGTGACCAGCCCTGGAGGGATTTAGAAATCTTTTAGGTGTGGCACTTGGGGACATGGTTGAGTGGCGGCCTTGGTGGTGCTGGGGTAACAGTTGGATGATCTTAAAGGTCTTTTTCAACCTAAACAATTCTATGATTCTATGATTGTGTCCATCCAGCTGGAGGACATCAGTTGGCTTTTGAGTCGAAGCAGCAATCTGGCCATGATAGCTTTATATCCCAGCAGTCAGTATCATGGATATTTCTTCACAATGATTCCCCTGCCCCATCCCTCCCAAATCAAATACAACTGGTTTCGCAGAACACAGACTTGAATCTTGCACAGCAACTTTGTTTTCCAGAGTGCTCAACGAGACAGCTACTTGAAAGCAGACATCTAGCTGTAGACAGCTCTTTAAGGCAGCAGGCTGGCATGCAGCAGCTGAAGGTAGCTAATTGCAGATCAGATATGGGAAACAGATAGCAAGAGTAACTAACCAGCTGAACAGCATAGTATATGATATGGGAAACAGATAGCAAGAGTAACTAACCAGCTGAACAGCTGTAGTGCATCCTCCAGTGTTGAGATTTCTAAATCTAAAGCAGATTATCTTTCTAGGAGGATGCACTTGTGCCACTTTAAGTCTTTGAAAGGTTTCAGTAATACTATGGCTTGTGATATGTGATCCTCCTGACTGGCCCCAGACAATGCTTATTTTTAGTCTTTGATTATGAACGTCCTGTACATGCTCTGCTAACAAGAACTGTCCCTAATCATAGATGGTATCTGTGTATTCTATGGCCAGCTTTAAAATGTGTGTGTTCTCACTTGCACTAAAAAAAACTTGTGCAGAAATTCTGCAAAACTCATGTTGCTTATTAAGGCACAATAAACAGATAAAAGAAAACTGTCCTAGTGTAACAAATCTCGTTCCTCAAACCCAAGGCACAGTCTGCAAATCCTGCTAGCTCAGTGTGTGAAATTTAGAGCTCAAGAATAACACCAAGTTTTGTTGCTGATTGTAGCTGTGCTGGCCATTTTGGAAAGAGGAGGAAATATATTGCATAGAGGTGCTGAAGCAAGTGCATCCCCCTAAAGATTTAACTGTAGTTTGATATATCACTTTGGTAAGTAAATCCCTGAGGAGCAAGAAACCAATTGCACTGTTTAAAGCCTTGTATTATAAAACTGAAGGAGTGAGAGAACTGTACCTGCAGAGGTTAATCTTCAGCTCAGGAATTTAAATGAACTCATTAAAATCAACTTACAAATTAGCTCATTAAAATGCAATGATGCAGATCCAGAAGTTGGTTGATCTGGCATGCCACTTGTATGAAAAAGTGACTTAAGAAGCATAGAACAAATTTATAGTATTAAAACTCCATCTTTCCTTGCAGTCCCCCATCTGGAACTCCTTCTTCCTTGAACTCTGTATCAACAGCATTTTTTATTTAGTGAATTAAGCTTGTTTGATCCTGTGCTACAAGTGCTGTGTAATATCAGTAGCCCCCTGTAATGAAATATATGTCTGTGCACACTTGTGCCCTCTCACACACACAGAACTCTGTAATTGAGCCCTGGCACCATGGGTCACAGCAATGATCATTTTATTACCTCGATAATGAGATTCTATGAGCTGCTGGCTGTAGTGGGTTTTATTTCTTAGTGGTTAAATTCTAGATAATCACACTACCCTACTACTGCCATTAAGATAATGGTTTTGTTTAGGGGGAGGTGGGAAAAAAAGACTCACACGAGTTCTGATATAATTATGTAGACCTGTTCAGAATATCTTTATATAACTACAGAGGCCAGTCATTAAAACTGGCCTTACTCTTACAGCTTTTCATTTGGTTCTTACACATCCCAGAGGCACATAGTAGGCAGTACAGAAAATAAAAATACAAAGATTTTACATTCCAGCTATATATTCTGCAATAAGAGATATATATATATATGTGTATGTGTGTGTGTGTGTACATATATACAGAGAAAGAGAAAAACTTCAAGTACAAAACCAGTTAAATTGTAAGTTTTAAGCCAATCTCACTGAATGTCCTATGCACATGAAAAAATGCTTAGGGAAAAGATAATTGAAAAATTCCTTAGTCTCATTTTCAGCGTTGCAGAATCAGAAGAAATTACTCAAACTGTTGTGTCACGTTTTAAGGACCAGTTGCATACAGAGGGCATCATGTGAAATGCTGCTCTACATTTATAGGCATTGGTTTTGGTCTTGAAAAGGGATGGTGGCTGGCTGGCCAGTCTGTTGGCACAGGCATTACCTGGAGACACTTGACCAGCTCTTTTTTAGATGCTGTAGAGCTGCAGTAGCTGTGGGCATTTTAAGCTGGCTTGTCTGTCCCTTTGGGCTTGGGTCCATCTGAAAAGCACCACGCTGACTCACTGACTCCCCTTCTGCTCATGGAAACTGTCCCTTTGCCATGGAAAAGGCTTTGTAGGCATGAAAGTCATGTAAACAAAGCAAGGCTGCAAACCTGCTGGGCAGAAAGGTGAATCTTTAACCTTGCAGCAACTCAAAATAAAACCACACCTTTCCCCTTGAAGAGAAAGCCTGCAAGCCTGTGTAATGTTCTTTCCCTTTCTCCTAATCTTTTTTGGCTGCCAGGCAGTAGTCTTGCCTGACCTAAAGACGTGATAAGAAACTTAGACGGCAAAAAAAGGCATTGAAATACACTACTGTAACCATAAAATGTGTAAACTCATGCTTTTATGTTGTCTTTGCCTGATGACGAAATGATGACTGAAAAACCAGGCTTGCTGAATCCAGTTTTCCCTCAACTGAGTTAAACTGGAGTGTGTGGAATTATATTCAGGTGAAACTGTCTCAAATCCATGTGGAAACTTAACCTATCACCTAACTAGAAATAAATAGCATTGGGTCATCAATTTGCTTGGAGAATGATTTGGTCAGGTGCCAATTTGGGCTAAGTTCTGGAGGTGAATGGAGAATAATAAACTCAGCTTGCTGAGGGGGACAGTGGGAAAGAATGGTACCTTCCCCCTATTGCCCAAGTCCCATCAAAACAACATTAAAAAAATCACCTGATTGTGAAATCTAGGATTTTCCCTCAAGCCAGTGTCTTTTTGTTCAGCAAAAAGAAGCAGCATTTGGAAACTTTAAATCTTAGGCAAGATTAAAATCCCTCAATATCATCACTGGCCACATGAGCAATATCTGGAGAATATTACTCACTGTAGTTTGTTGAGGCTAAACAGGGAATTCATATGATTGTCTGTGTAGAACTCTTCCAGGTTACAGGAGCAATGCTGGCTTGTAGAAGGGCTTATGTGCCCCAAGTTGATAATTCCCCCCACCCTTTATATTAACTGGTCCAGTAACAAATACATCCTTGTTCCACAAACTGTACCTCATTTGGCGCTGACAGCTGTTGTTTCTCAAAGCAATACTGAACATTGAGTGTCTTTTCCTTAACTGTAGGAAAATGAGGCTATTCCAGGCATGTCCTAGTACCTGACCTTACTGAGGTAGTCTTCTTGTGTCGTCCTGATTGCTTGCTTTTAAATGAGCTTTAGTGAATGGCTGTCCATTTGGATGTCCAAAACCTAAAAAATTATTCTGATAAAGAGTAAGAACTTGATAGAAAGCGACAGGTGAAACATGAAATAAGGACAGAAATCTTCTTCGCCCTGTGCCTTGTCCACAGCGGGTGTGAAGTCAGAAGAGCCCTTCATGCCTGTTTTGTGATCTAGCAAGTGACTTTTTAAGGTGCAAGGCAATGAAGGACTGTGCCCAAAATGTACAACTGCCGTGTTTTCATGTTGTGGTCAAGACTTGCTGATCCCTTTGCAAGACTGTTCAAATATCTTATTATTGCTAGTGAAACCAGTGGGTTTAGAGCTGCTGTTTTGTTTGCTTAAGTGGGAATGTTCAGGTGACAGTGATTTCTAAAAGCTTCACCATATTATTTGATGTAAGGCCAGCTGGAAGGCCTTGGTTTTCTCCATGTAATTTTGTGAGGCAGCAGGCCTCTCCAATAATTATCCTCGCTCTATTTCAATCAAATACTGCTTGAAACTTTGGCTCAGTATGACAGAGAACATGCAGCAGTAGCTGTCATCTCAGAGCCAGCAGTGCAGACCAGATGTCTGGTGTTGGGGACGTCTCTCTCTCAAATGCTTTTATACTGCTGCAAAAGGTGCTTTATGTCTTCAGCTTATAAACATGCACCAGGCACAGCTTCCAGGACCAGAAATGCTGTCTGTATTTGAGAGAACAGGGGTACTGGGCTTGCTGTCAGATTTGATGATTTTAGTAAAATCTGCTGTCACAATAACATGGATATTGCTGTTCTGACTTGTCCTCAGAGTTCATTGAGGAGAACAAAACCAGAGGCAATTGATCTTTCTAAACCTCACTGCCTTGATTGATCCATACACTCAGGAGGCAGGGTATCTTTACTGTCATAAACCCCGGAAAATCTGTGCAACTTCATATTAAAAAAAGGCATTGAAATTTATGAGAGCAGCTAGGAAAGCAACCAAGAAGTACTGGTTTGGGGAGCTGCCAGCCAGCACCTCAAGTGACTGATCTGACTAACAGAGTCCATCAGTTTCCCATGTATATTAGTGCTGCTAGCTCGGCTTTCACAGTCATTTTTAAGGCAATAATTGTCCTAGCAAATCAGCAATATAATTTAACTACTACTGTCTAACCTAGTTTGATGGTCATCCATTTTCTAAAGTCACCAAATTTTATTTTTTCTCCACAATACCATTATACCAAAACATACACATATTTGAAAAAAAGGAACACCTTTATAGAAATGTTGATAGTTCTTCGAAATCCTCTGTCACAGCTGGGGCTGTTAAACATTGCTGGAGGTCTCCCCGCTTGAAAACTCCCCAGTTGCACTGGGCAGGACAAACTTGACGTATCTCCCCTTCTCCCAGCCCCTCCTGATTCGCAGAAGTCTGTGCTGGATGCAGGGCAGACTGAAGATGACTTTTGCTATGATCACAGTGCATGGGACGAGCAGGGTGAGGGTGTAGGTGGGGGGCAGGTAGAATTTGTACTGATTCTCATCGAAGGCTCTCGACCAGCCGTAGGTGAGCGTGTGCAGAGTGCTGATCACTAAGGCAATAAATCCAAGGGAGGACTATAAGGAAAAGAAACACACACCAGTTAACAGAGTACCTTGTGCTTGGCTGTTTTCCTGTATTTTTTACATTATCTTCTAAGTGCACATGACACGGGGAAAGGAATGAGTATTCCTGCATTTCCTGGGTAGAGTGCCAGACTGTGTTTGTCTAATCAGAGGTTAAGTGTGACTTTAGAAGCTCAGCAGGATTTTCCAGAAGGTGCTGCCAGCTCAGCAGAGAGGGAAGCTGCTGACCAGCAGGAAGAAGCATCAGTGTTGTGGATTTGGACCACAGCTGGCACCTTTGGAAATGGGTGAAGCCACAGCTCCACACAGAGCAAAAACATCTTCAGGTGAGTGGCGTCCTCTACAGGAAAATGAGATTTTCAGCTCCCACTGAGGGCTGCTCTCAAAGATAGGTTTGAAAATGTTTCCCTCATTGGTGGCTTGCTGCCAGCATCAGAGGTGGTGGCTCCTGAGCTTGCCAGCTCCCACAGCCTGCTGGCAGTCAGCAGCACTGGGCACTTGCTGTATTTTCCTTTCTACAGGTCTTTGCTGCTGTATTTGCAAAGAGAACCACAGGTGTAGCACCTTGCTCTGCTGCCCTACTTTGAATTCTTGGCCTAAGCCTGCCATAACAACCAAATTTCAAGATGCCTGGACAGGGAAAATTTTGCTGCTGATGTCCCTAACTTAGGGAAGAAAGCCTTTACAAGCCAAAATATGTCTTGGTGCTGAGATCAGCAAGAAACACAGTCTTCCTGAAGATATGTCTAGGAAAGAGGACATGGCAGGTAAATAAGGGACCACGGCAAGATGGAAGAAGGACTCGTCATCTTCTGAAAAAATGGCTTCAGCTAAAAAAGTACTCTATTCAAAGCTTCCCTTCTATTTTTGATTGCTGAGAAACAATATGAAAAATGCAGACAACTTTTAAAAATTAACCACATTGTTACCAAAAAATAGACTAAGACTTCGCTAAGCTTCAGAGCGAATTTTTTAAGCAGCTGAGGGGACTGGGCAAGGGAGGGAAGGAGAGCTCTAAAATGTGTTACCAAATCTAGGTACTTCATTTTTACAGTGTCTATCAGGCAGTCATGTGGGTGTTGCTGAGTCCTGCCAAGGTAGGGAACTATTCTCTGTTACAGCTGAGCATTACTCAAGGTCATGCCAGGAGCTGGGAACAGAGCTGGGAACTGAACCTCAGTCCTGTGTACAGCTCCACACTTATCCTGTCTTTCAGGGAGAGAAGTCCTTCTTACCAGAGGCCATATCCATGTCCTAAACCAAAGTGGTAACAAGCAGCAAACCCAACAGGGTCAAGACTAGTTGCACTTGGAAAATGAGGGAGGAATTTGCTGAAATATGCCATGGCCACAGTTAAACCTGTGTGAGTCAGCAGGACCTGACTCACACATCATCCATCATTTATAGGTTGAGTTTCTTTCTAACAGGCAAAAAAACCCGGACGGCAAAAGGTTGGACGTACCAGTTTAGGACTCATCTGACAAAGCAGGGGAGGGAAAAAGGGACAGAGAGTGAATGCAAGGGCAGCAGATGCTTTCTGCCCTAAGCAGGGGGTGGATTTGCCGGCAGCCCTAGCAGGCTCTGTGCATGGCAGAAATGTCAGAGCTGGAGATAATTACTTTGTTCCTCTACAGTTTCTCTTTAAATGCTGCTGGTACTGGGGGAGAGCAGGAGTGGAAATTAGTAGGACAAAAGGTGACAAACCATCACAGGCACTCTGTGACCCACCTTTGTGCGTGGATGGTAAGGTGGGGATGAAACAAAAGGGCTAATTGGCAACAAACACATGGCTAAGCTGCTGGTGGCTGGAGAAAGGGCTGGCAGCTCCTCTACAGCAGCAAGGGGCTGATCCACTTAAAACACAAACCAGGAGCTGACTGGGGAGAGCAGGGGGTGCCTGGGGGTCCCAGTGCTGATGCTGGCTGAGGGACCCATGGCTCCACCTGCCAGACAAGCTGACAGCTGGACACAGGCAGGTCTGTAAATGCACAAAACCCAAAAGTCATGCTGATTGCGGCTTGGCTCAGTATATACAGCTCAATATACACTCAGTGTAGTACAATGCAGAACCTGCTGAGCACCCCAGGGGGCCCATTTGCCAACGTGCTTAGCACTGATACCACTCTTTTGCTCTCATTGATCCTCTCTATGCAGTTTCTGGCAATGAAATCTTTCTGGGTTTTGTTTAAAACAGTGGCAGAGGTTTCTTTTGTACTGTCAAAACACCAGGAGTGTGGGGCCAGCACCCCTGAAGGGTGTTAAAGCCCTCTGAAAGATGCTATACGTAGATGGTATCTTCCTGATGCAGGCTTTGCATATGTTTTCTGTTCAGCATTAACTCTTCTACATCCCCCATTTCCTTGGTGCCTGCAGGCTCCCTGTAATGCATCAGCAAAGGTAATCCAGTCACATTTAGAAATGCCTGGGCAGCACTGAAAGCAAAGAGCCCCTTCCTGACCCAGATATGTTTCTGACTTGTGCAGCCATCAGTGCTATGAAATTATTACCTCAATGGAAACAGCTCTGGCCCCTTGCCCTGTGCCGACAGGAGGGTTAGGAAAGGTCTGATTACAGATTCTTTACATCTTATGCTACATGAACTATGAAAGAAACCAGGTCAATTCAACCTTACAATTCCAGGAAGACTTCTCAAGATGGGAAAGTAAAGGCAATCATACACATTTTTACTTCTCAGGAAATTAGAGTTGATTTTTAAATCACTGGGGAACATTAAAAATGTCTCCCATAAGTTGAATTACATGCAAATCATTCGTGTTTGCCAGTGTTTCTATCCTGTATATTTTCTGTTAAAACTGGACACACAGGGCAACTGTGTATCCAATTTAACTATATTTAACTGAACTCTGTGTATGTGCAGGAGATACTAAGAAAATTAACTTTTTCTTCCTATAACTTTTGCAACAATACAAATGGGATTTTCAACTTGTCAGGCAACACGTGTATTTTAAGACTGTGGCAGTCTATGGCACTATTACAGGTGTACACACTGGCTGCTGGAAAATGTCAAATTTAGGAGGCTCTGGGTAAGGAAGGGACTAAAGTGGCTCCTGGATTTGTCTCACATGTGGCTTTTGGTACAGCATCTTTCAAACACCATCCAGTTCAACTGAGATGGGAACAATTGTGGCATTTTTTTGAAGGCATCTGGCTGGGGTGTCTGCGCTCTGCATTTCACCTCTTTTATGCTGCAGAAGTGCTAGAAATCCCAAATATTTGAGAAAGCAGCCTCATGCTTCACCCGTTGTATTTACACTGTGCCACTGTGCATTAATTCAGGGAGGCTCACACTGAGCTATGTGAATGCAATCTCTGGAGCCTGGAAGCAGTAGCTGTACCTGCTCTTTTAATTTCCTCAAGAAAGGCATCGCTCCCTTATTGAAGAGTAAATAATTTAAAAGATCCCTCATTAAAAAAAATATATAGGGAAGCTAACATGCCAGGAGATCTATAACCTGCTCTTTTTACATGATATTTCCACAGTAAGGCACAATACCAGCCTTTCCTCTCCTGCATGTGATCAGCTGGGAGCTCGTGTCGCACTGTCACACTTTATTCCATGCGGACAGAAATAGGTGTGAGTATCTTTCCATAAACTAAGCCAGCCAGTTCCCATGTGGGGCAGCCAAGAGCTATTTTGGAACCGACCATCATGTATTTGTCTGGTCCCAGCACTGACAAGCCCTCAGAAAGGCCCGGGAAGGAGTCCCAAAGGGCAGATGCGACAGCCGTGTTACACGCATTACCTGCCATGACAGCGTATGTGCTACATGACACAACGCCAGCACCCTCCAGGACAGCTGCCAGGCTGCCTGGGGAGCCAAAGGGAAATGCAAGGGGTTTCAAAGCCTCCTTCCAGGCTGCAAGGAGATACTTCCCTTCATTCGGGATGCCTGGTATGAGATGCCTTAGTCAGGATTGATTTATCCAGTGTCCCAGCAGCTGCAGCCCTCCCCTGAGACATGGTGGTGAGAATTAATATGCTCCCATTGTCCAATCTGAAGGAGAGGTTTAAAGCCAGGTCTCCCTTCTCCTCGAGGGATGATCTCTTGGGGTCAAGCTCTCCTGGTGCAGCTCTTCTACTCAGTGTAAATAATTACTGGCTAGCCCACAGCAAGAGGGGAAAGAAGACAAACTGGATTGCTAGTCTGGTGATCGGGGCACTCGTGGGAGAAGCAGGGCAGCAGGCTTCAAACTCCTGCTCTAATGAATATTGAATTATTTATATACTACTGAAGAGCTTCAGCAGAGCTTAACAGAGGCTGGATGATAGATATTCACCTCTGCATCCCTGCACCCTGCCCTTCCTTTTGGAAGGGTTAGGTGTGTGCCACTGTGGTGCACAGGGAGGCTCTGGGGGAGACAGGGTTCTGCAGGGGCTCATGCCTGTGGGGTGCCATGGGATCACTGCAGTGGGACATGAAACCTGGTGCATGCTAAGCAGCCTTGGTGTAGGAGGTACAAGTAACAAGGGGTTTTAGGGCTGTGGGATATGACTGTGTCACAGTGAGTGGAATCTGGCTCAAAATCAGCTCTAATGTGCAGGGGACACTTGGAAGGTTCATTCTCTGCTATCCCCATTAGTTAGCCCTAAGCCTGGCTCCAAATGCATCCCTGAAAATGCTGCAGCCACTGAATCTGGAGTCTGTGAATGTCCCATGGGGTAGACTCAGGTCACTCAGGGAATTTGGCCTTTGGGAACTTGGCCATCACTGCAAGTGGGAGGAAGGCTTCTAAACCACTGAGGAAAAACTACATTCCTAATTCAGTTTTTAGAATCAGACATGGCCATTTCATTGACATCATACCCAGTTCTGCTTGGGCTCTGGCACTTCATATACTACTCTAACCTTTTTGGACTTCTCTATTGAACGCTTGGGCGCATGCAAGCTCTGCCAAACGTCTTTCCCCTGCACTGTACTCCCAGGTGCTTTCCTTCTCATCAGCTCACTCCCCGAAATGCAAGGACAGATCTGTGTCCCATTGCCAGCTGTCTCCATAGCGAGTTCCCTGCCCTCCACAGCAGCTCTGCTGCTGCTGATCCTCATGTGTGTGCCCATGACACCTTGCATTTTCCCTTCTCCTGAGAAAAGCACCTTCCTCAGACAGGACAAGCCTGTGTGAGAGCAGCACAGCCCCAGGACACACCCCAGCCCTCTGCCCCTCACTGCCTCTAGGTCTGACCTCCTGGACGAGGGGTCTGACTGCAGAATCACTCTCTGGCACCAGCAAATGTCAACTTTACCTGAATGAAACTGAATTCCCTCCAGTTGAGAGAGTTTGCGATGGATGGAAGTGAAGTGATGGCAAGTAACGACAGCAAGCCCAGGGCAATTATTCCAACAGAGATATAAATCTCCATCCTCCAGACTTCCTCCTCTACCCAGATTGTCATCTTCTTCTCCACAGCCTGGCATGACAATGAAGGTTTGTTAAAACGGAGCGCTTAGGGACAGAGGAACTGAATTTTATCTGTTTTGGAAGCAGGTTTCCTGGTTGAGCATTGGGTCCTATTCACACCTCATATAGGCATTATTTGCCTATTTGGGAGATGTGGAAATGCTCTCTTATTCCATAGCCATTTGGCCAAAGCTAGACCTGATTTGAAGCCTGCTGGGAAGAACTGCTGAATGCTTTCAGCTCCCATGCCTGTAACCACAGCAGCAAGCCCCAAAGTCGCATTTGAAAAGATAATTACGATGAGAACTCAGTTCAAAGCCATGAAAACAAATACAGATGCTTGAATATGCAGTAGTCTCCCAATAATCTTTGTTTTAAGTGCATTTAGGGGGGAAATTGTTCATGCTAATGGAAGGGAAGATGGGTTTTATACTGCATGGCAAAGAGGAACATTTAGAACTGTCCTCTTTAGCCCATTAAATGGGTTTAATTTACTAAACAAAGATGTTGCTAGAAAACAGGAGGTAGAGGGGAAATGAGCACAGGATGCTTGCCTGAGATTAATGTGCAACTGTGGCAATCAAGAAGAACCTGCTCAAGGCTGGAGCTAAGAGGCTGGGAATGGTGTTTGATGGATGCTCTGAACAGGCACTGCTACCAAAACCAGCCATCCTGCTCCCCTCTGCCCCCAAGGCTCGTTCCCTCCTCTTTGTTGGGACAAACATTTGGCATCACTTGGGCAAATACCCCAGTGCAGGAAGCAGAGCTGTGGGGTTGTGGGGTAATTCCTTGATCACGTTCCCCACTCCGCTGCACAAAGCCTGTGCCATCCCAGGAGGGAGCAGTGTGGAGCAGCCAGGGGCAAGAAAGAGCAAATCCCATCATCTCATGGTACTGCCGAGTTACAGAGCTGGTTGAACTGCCTGAAGGCAGCAATCTTACACTGGATAAACACAGCTGAGAGTGTCCATAAGGCAATAAAGTCCTTTTCCATTTCCTTGTTCTTATATAAACAGTTCTTCACCACCATTTGGCTAAACTCCTGGAGGCACATGGTGATGAGGATACACAACCCTCCCTGGGTTATGACTTGGTTACTCCAGAAGGCACAGCTGTGAACATCAGTGTGAACAAACAGGGATCTCCCAAGATTTCGGGAGCTGAAAGGAACTCTATTGCCTCCCCCACTGATTTCTCCTCTCCTAGTATTTTTCCTACCTCCGACCTAGTCTCAGACATGCCAGTGCCAGGCAAGGCTTGTTTCAAAGGCTTGTCTGTGGTTCTGGGGAGCAGTGGCACGAGGGGTTTGATCCTAGCCCTGGCTGTAAATGCAGAGGGAGCTGTGCACCCACTGAGACAGCAGGTCCTCAGCGCAGACAGCTGCGGGCTGTGCAGCTGACCTGAGCGGGAAGTACTTCTAGAGGTAACAGCTTATTCCCACTGTCCCACATCTGCTTTGGAAAATGAATGCAAAAGCCAAGCCATTAAGCCTGCCACCCAACACCTGTATGTGTTTCAGCAGATTCCTGCAGGTGCTGAGCTGAGCAGCACCCCGTTACCTGCTTGACGGCCGTCTCGATGAGCAGGTAGCGGTGGGAGCGGCGCATGGGCAGGCAGAGGCTGTACACAGCGTGCAGGGCTGCACAGAAAAAGCTGAGGAGGCCAATCTGCTTTCTGTGCTGGAGCCACTGGTCCAGCCAATCTGGGAAGCGCCTGTACTTGGTGCCGTAGTAGAGCTGGGAGCAGGCTGCCAGCACCCCGGGCAGGTAGACGAGAGACAGCATGACGTAGGACACGCACGGCAGCGTGGTGTTGACCACCTCGATGGGGATCTTGTACAGCTTGTTCTTCTGCTCCCTGATGTAAGGGTGGATCACCTGCCGGATCAGGTTGTAGGTGAAGAAGCAAAGAAAAAGCCCCAGAGCCAAAAAGGTGGGGATTTTCCAGGCTGGCAGGAGGCGCAGGGGAATGTTCTCAATCTCACAGGCTGATGACATGCAGCCCATGTCCACTGGGGTGAATCCCATGATTTGAGCAATTTCTGCCACAGTACGCTTGGCTTCTTGGTTATTTGAGCAAATCAGAACCTGCAACGAACAGAAATACATGGGGAAAGAAATCAGGCCACTGGAATCGAGTGCATCAGGAGGGATTCTGTGTCACAGGGAGCCTACGTTATTCCACTGAGCATCAGGATTCCTGGCAGGCTTTTTGACAGGGATTTACCACATCTGCCAAAGGCCTCTCTCCTGGACAGGTTTCCTTCCATGTGTGCACTGCCAGTTTGTTTTACTGGCTCTGTTTAGATAAACAGACAATTGAATAATACTTTTCACCTAGCTCCAAAGGCTACAAAGCATGAGGTGAGTGAGGGTACTTAATTTCTGAGCAAGGAAATGCAGAAACTAAGGGGTGGTATCTGGATGCCATGGCCAGCACTCAAGACTCCTTCTCCTGGAGCCTAAGGCCATTTGCTGATGCTGCCAGACCTCAGCTGCTGAGACAGTTGGGATTTAGCCCTTGCTGGAAGAACACAATACCTGCTTATTTCCATCCCTGGCACCCGACTGCAGCGTCCACGCAGAAACCACATTAAACCCCTTTACCACGGTGCAGGCTGGGAACAGGGAGGCCAAGTACTCCGCGTTGGATTCTTTGTGATGGTTGATCTCGGTGTTGTTACTAACATCCACCAGGATCTTGCCCGCCAGCACGTCAGCCAGTTCACAGAGGGTGGAGTAATGTTCCCTGAAAACTGCCACGAAGATGACATCTGCCTTCTTCGCAGCCTCGGCCTGGAAGGTGACCTCTGCTGCAGCGGGGAAGAGGTTGGCTTTCCGCTTTGGGTTGCGGCTGCCGACCACCACCTTGAAGCCGGAGCACACCAGGCGGATGGCCAAGGACCGTGCGAAGTCCCCGCTGCCCAGCACCCCCACGGTGCGGCCGGCCGGCGGCGTGGGGCTGGGGTCACCCTCCATGCCCCGATGGCCCAGCAGGGGTTTGGCCATGTCTCCTCTGGACATCCTGGCAGGAAAAACAAGGAGAAATGCAAATTCACTGTGAGTCTCTCGTAGAGACCCAGGCCACTTCTGAGGTCACGGGGAAAAAGGCCACTTAGGCCACTTGAACACATGGGTTTGGTCCCAGTAGCCAAAGGCATTTGCCAAACCCACCAGGAAGTGTACAGTAATGTGCAGGCACCGTTGGAGGGGCACAAAGCACCATGCTGGGTTGGAAGGGGAAAGCTTTTAGGGAGGTATCCCAGGGTTGTGTCATCCAACACCTGCTGGATGCACTCATCCATCCTCTGCTCTCCTTCATGCTGGCATCTCACACTGCAAAGCCAGGGCAGCATTAGCAGCAATCAGGACCAGAAACTCTCAGATTCCCATGGGGCTACCAGGTATCTCCTGTAAAAGGGGTCCATGGAGATCCCTGAGCTGACATTTGGAAAAGCTGGAGGGCTGCTTCTGATTTGCCAGTGCAGGGAGCTCAAGTTGAAATGAAAGTGTCCTAAAAGTGGTAAATGAAGAGAGTTGCAGCCCTTGCCTGTTCCAATATTTGGGTCTGGCAAGCGCTGTTTGCTTCAGCTCTTTAATGAGTAATGAGAACTTACTCGTGACATTTAAAAAATATATTAAAATATGATGGGATTTGCTCATGAAAGATCTTGATGAGCTTTACAAACGTTAATGAATTTTGCCCTGTAACCGATTAGATATTGAGGGCATGGAGAGGTTTTAAGCAGATCAATAAATTCACAGGCAGCACAGCAGCTGAACCTGGAGGTCAGAAGAAACTTGAGCAGGCTGCTCATGGGCTCTGTAGGAGGCTGAAATCTGCCTCACGACTTAAGGAATGGCAAATTTACCCTAAAGGAATGGCAAGTTCCTGAAGGTTGGATTTTTAGAGGGCTCAGAAGGTGGCTCAGGGAACTTACACACCACGGCATCTGGCTTTTGTATTGGCACACTGCTAGAGATTATGATAAAGACCACAATTAACAGACTCGTGATGTACTGGGGATGGAGACAACTTGGCTTTGGGGGAGTGCAGTCTTGCCTTGTAGCTGGTCAAGTTCTTTCAAAGTGAAGGTGACCATTTGGATGGGGTCACCTGCTCCCTGGCACAGGTGTGATTTTCATAGGCTTTTGGAAATGTCCTTCACCCAAGGCTCTTCTGGGATTGGTGCAGTAGTGGTGCAAAGGGGAAGGGCACTTCTGCATGAATAGTTACCAATGGGAAACAAAGGGTGAGAAGAAATAAATTATTTTCATAATGGAAACAGGTTGCCAAGGGGTCTCCCTGAGGATTTACGCTGTTCAACATGCTCATAAGTGATCTGGGAAAGGGAGTGAATATTGAGAAGATGGAACTCGTGCATGGTGGTCAAAGGATTGGAACGGTTCAGGTCGGAAGGGACTTAAAGATCATCTACTTCCAACCCCTTGCCATGGACAGGGACATTTCTACTAGACCAGGTTGGCCAAAGCCCTAACCTGTGGCTAGCACAGGTCTTTCTCGTGAGAACATTCCGCTGTGTTTTATAAACAAAGATAAAGTTTGGATGTTATTAAAACAGTGTCTCGAGATTTGGACAGTTCAGGCCTGGCCAATTAGGCCTAGGGGGAGGTTTCTGGCTGACCAATCTGGGTGACCTCTGAAAAGTCTATATATATGGAAATCAAAATAATAAAAGGGGCTCTTTTTCTTGCCTCACTGAGAACCTGGGTCCTTTTCTCTGCTAGCGGCTCAACAGTGACATCAACCAACCTGGTCCTGAACACCTCCAGGGATGGGGCATCCACAGGATCTCTGGGCAACCAGTTCCCATGCCTCACCAACGTTATATTATGGAATTTCTTCCTAATACCTACTCTAAACCATTTAGGACAGTCAATCTTTCTCGTGAAGAATCTGCAAGAGGATCTCCTCATTTGAAGCTCCTGAGACCAGAAGTCACTAAAGACTCATGGCAAGAGCTGCCTTTGGGCATAAACTCCCCTAACCATATATACACTTTAATGAGCTGTAAATTTGTTAAAACCACTCAGAAAAATGATCAAAGGGTCACATTACTCTGAAAATACCACCTTGGTGGTCCCTGGCAGACACACATCAAGCACAGCTGAGTTACTGGGGGAGAACATCTCTCTCACACAGCAACCACAACCTCAATCCTGCTCCTCACTGAAAGCCTGCAAAACACCTTCAGCAGATGGACTTTGAAACAATAATTCTCTGTCCTGGATACAAACCCATCATGGTTTCAGTGACAATACTGTTTCTACGGCAGAGGTCTATCTGCTCTCCTTGCCTCTCACCAAGCACCCCCTTGTCCCAGAGGCCAAAATGTGTCCTCATGGGAGAAGTGCTATCAGGGGAAAACAAGTGCCAAAGAAAGACAGGCTCACTTCTCCCCTTTAAACACACATGTCCACTGTATAAATACAGAGATCAAACAACACACTGCAGTTCTGCTTATTCCACAAAAAAAAAAAAAAAAAAAAAAAAAAAAAAAAAAAGTGAGCAGGATAACTCTCTCAGAGCTCTGTCTGAAAAAGTACTGGGGTTTTCTTTCCTACTATCAGATGCTTTATCAAACACTCACTGCTTTACTTTTTAGAATCCTTCTTGCTTCACCTAAATTTATTCATGTCCAGAACTATTTGTTCTAGGGCCAATGCTATTGTTCAGCGTAATGAGCTTGCTCTCCCATACCCCCCCTTCCCTTTTCCACCACCTGTGCACACAAAATATTACTCCAAAATAAAGAAATGCATCTCTGGCTCTCAGCCATAGGGGAGAAATCAGCATTCAGGGTGACAAAGCAATTGTTACCCACAGACTCATTTCATAATCAATCTAAGGCACCTCAAAAGTTCTCTCTGTGGTCCCAGTGGGATGTGAATTTTGCTGCAAGCAATTTTTCTTGTAGTGTGTTTCCTCTGTCCTGCAGCTGCCACTGAACATGTAGAGAGATGTTGGCAGTGTTTGGAGATAAACATCTTTGCTGTCTCCAGTTATTTTGATTAAAAGGGATGACAGAATTAAACAGCCTTTGAAGTCAGCAGGATAGTTACAAAGTAAGAAGACTCAAAATCTTTTCTGTGGATTTTGGTGTGATTATTTCAGTCATGCTCAGACTGGTGGGGCTTTGGAGCAGGACCCATCCCTGCTGCAAGCCCTTGGTGGGATGTTCCCTACCACTGGCTGCTGCCCCTGTGCGTGGCATTGCCATCACTGCCATGCACTGAAATCCTCCCAAGAAAGGAGGGGAACACCCCTCTTTCACCATAAACACATTTCTGTGAAGCAAACACTGTGGTGTCTGCCTAACAGATGCCTGGCAATGGATTGTCTGATTAGGCAACAGCTTTTTTCCTCTTCTCTATCTCTGGGGAGCATGCAGACCCCCCTGCCTCCTGCCAGTGCTCCTGCGTTACCGTGTCCACGCTGCTTTTGCTGCACCTATGGACATGTTACCTGCTAAAACTCTCCCTCCCAAAGCTAATTCTACACAGCAAGGTCAACCCATCCAGAGTCAGTGCAAAGCACATGGGCAGGATGCTGCACAGTCACTCAGAGGCAGAGGAGGCCAAGAGTGAGTACCACGGTGCTTGGACACATCTTTAGCATCTCCAGACTTAGATAAACCTCATTTATTGATCTTCCTTAATAAGGAAACTGCACCCCTGCTGAGTTATGGCACGTGTGATTCAAGGAGATCAGTTGCTTACCAGGGAAGCCAGAAGATGATTTAAAGCACAGCCCAATGGGAATAAACAAGCTCCAATCCTAACTGGGCAGCAGTTCCCTGACTAAAATATTGAATGCAATGCAAGATGCCCTTCAGCTAAGCTGCTAATGACACCTTTATATCACTGCTGTGTCCAGCTGTAGCATACTTCTCCCATGTGCAGTTCAGTGACTGCACTGCCATTACTGCTATTATTTGCAGGGCAAGAGCAGTGATGGGCAGTGAGCAAGATTGGGAGCTCCCCTCTGCTGGGCACCCTACAAAAACTGGCCAGAAGGCAATTTCTAGCCCAAAAAATGGGATCAGACAAACAGAAACTGCATGAAATGAAGCAGTCAAATCTCTGTTGCCCAGGCAGAGGGAGGGAGGAGTTCTCACAGAAGAAAAACAGGGATAATTCTACATATTTTGCACCTGAGGCTTGGCAGAGGCTGTTAGCTTAGGCTCAGTGCCAGGCAAACAAGGTTTTTCTGCCCCTCTGCCCACACTGAGAGGCCTCACTCAGCAGCAGGTTTTGCTGCAGGACAGCCATTCTGGATGCAGCTGGGCTGCAGGAACCCACTCAGGTGTCCCTGGGCTCACAGCAGAGTCAATCTGCCAAGCAGATCATCCCCCACAGCTACTGGGGAATGGTTTCATTCATTATCCTCTTTCAACAGATGTGGGGCACCAAGATACTAACAATGATGAGACTCCAGCAAGTTTGTCTGGGGTGACCCAGATATCTTTGGCCACGTCTTTAACAATGAGACCACCTTTTGGGGCCCCTTTCACATCCTCTGGTGCAGGAGGATAGCCTCGCTGGTTCCTGTAATTCACAGTCCAGCAGTGTTTGAGTTGTGCACCCTGAAGAAGGATGGAACCTGTGGTGGCAAGGCATGAGCTTTGCTTCAGTTCTGGACGAAAAAAAAATAAATCAAGATTCATTTCAATGCTCTGGCATTCAGATTTATCAGATAAAAGACAACTTAGTTTTACAGTAACTCTAAGAAAAAGGCAGTGTTTGAAACATATCAAACTGTGTTGAAGAACATGGCAGCAATCTCATATGGAGCTCAAATTAGCATCCTGTCAAGTGAAACTAAATTAGCTCCTGTTTGCACAAAAACTCATCTTTGAGCTCAGCCTCACGTACTCAGTCTGCACCATCTTGGCTAAAACAGCTGCTTTTGTGTCTTCCCCCGAGGTCAGTTTTTGTTTAAACCAACCACAACTGAGTCTCTATAAGCTGTGGATTCAACCCGTGCAGGTCATCAAAGAGCCTGCTGTGTGCTTCAGCTTCTGCTTGGGTGTTACTCGAGATAAAGCACATGATAATTATCCACATTCCTTAATCAGCACATGGGTTTCAACACCGGCAAGGCACATGAGGAATCAAATGATGCAGCAGAGCCTTTGGTCAGGTCACTGCAGAGGGACATCACCATTTCTGCACTGGGAAGGTCCCTTTGGGCCCTGCCAGCCATGGCTGGCACCCAGCTCCACAGAGCACAGTCCCACACACACACACTCCAGGGACAGGGGTGATCTCTGCCCCCAGGGGACTTCCAGTCTGCATGGAGGGACCTTTGAACCATGAAGCCAAAGCCCTCCAGCCTCTGTTTGCAGAGCATCTCTTGCTGTGTTAACCCTCCAAAAGCTCCAGCTGGAGAGGAGCATTCAGCACCTGAAGCCTCCATTCAAGTCTTGCTGTGAGCAGAAATACTCAATTTTTTTGGCTACAACCATTTTATTTCCAGGGAAAATCAAACATTTTAAGTCTCTTTCCCACACACAGAGCATCCCTCCCAGGAGCACAGCAAGTGCCATGAACCTGAACCTGTTGGAACTGGAACAGATTTAAGTAATAAAAGAGCTTATCCAAAGCTGCTTTAATCTCAGCTCTGGTGCACATTTCTGGAGACCTTTCAGTCCCGCCCAGGCTGACTGGAAATGACTTCCCCAGCTCTGCAGGCAAGAGAGTGAGTCAGGGAAAACAAGCTTGTTGCCCGTTTTCCTCTTTCTCCTTCCAAAGCAGAGTTACCTCCCCAATGGCGCAAACCAGGAACTGGCAAAGGATGTAAATCACTCTTCCAGAGAAGCCATGCTGCAATCCTAGCTGGGCTGCCAGCCAGGACGTGAGAATGAGGAAATGCTGGGAGCTGAGCTGTCCCTGCTGCTGTCCTTCGGCCCCTTTGCCCACAGGCACACAGGACAGGGACTGGGGGGCTGTTCACCCCATGCCCTTGCTGCTCACCATGGGCAGGTGGCACAGGGACCTGTGGCAGGGAAGGTGGTCCTGCCCCGAGCTGGCATCACTGGCTGCTGAGTTTGTTCCCTGTGATGCAGTGGGGACAGACCTGCTGCGGGCTCCAAGGATTGCTGTGACCCCGGATCTGCTGTGGGGCTCCAGGAGTGGCCACATGTCACTGTTCTCCACCGTGATGCACTTCACATTCTCAGGTCCCCATCCCTCCTCCTGCCCCAGGGCAGTTCTTTATCTGATTACCTCATTTATCAGGTATTTATCTGCTAAAACCATTTCCATAAGCTCCTGCAGAGCCCTGCTTTCTCCGCTCTTTATCTCTCAATCCAGTTAACCTTATCCCTTCCTCTTTTACCCCCAAAGGATACAGCAAACGATTTGCCTTCTCCTTTGCAGACACATTCTGCATTTGGAGAACAGGTTTCACATCTCCCTTCAGTTTTTCCTGCACAAGTGAAACCCAACTCTTTCATCAGAGCTGTTATTTACCGAGTGTCCAACAACTCAGCCTCTGTTCCTTGCTCTCATTTTTCTTGGAGGATGCCCAGAACTGCATTTTCCAACTGAGCCCCTAAAAGGCACCAGCTAGAGCAGAGACACCACTTCCCCACTGTGCCACTTCTCTTTCTTCATCCCAGAACGCTGTTTGCTTTTGCACAACTGTGTGATCCTGTTGACTCATGGGGCACAGTGTCCCTGTCCTCTGGCTGCCCATGCCCACAGCCTGGCTGGTCACTCACCTGGTGTCCAGGCGGTCAGTCAGTCCTACCACACAGGACAGAACATGTGCCCTGTTTTTTTTAAACCAGCTCTCCAGCTTGTCACAATCTTTAATTCTTAGTCTCTTCTCTAAAATGTTTGCAGTCCCTCCCAGCTCAGTGTCACCTACAAATCCAGTATGTGCCTCCCTACTCCATCACACGCTAATGAAAACACGGGCTGACAGGCACTGACCCTCCACACTCCATACACCCTCTGGTTTATACACTGAAAAATATTGAGAATGTTGTTTTTGGAAGCCAGCAGTGAAGCCTAAGGCACGTCCCTGTCCCTGACCACAAGATGTTCTTCACCAGGACCAAAATTCAAAAACATCTTTCAGAACAGGGGAAAGTGGAGGAGAAAGGGCTACCAGAATTTCCCACAGGGGCAAAACAGCCTTTTTCCCACACAAGCTCAGACATTTTGGCTACAGTTTTCCTATAGAACTACACCAGCCTGTGGTCACTTTGCAGGGACAATTTCACTACCCAAGGTTAAACCCTCCACTTTAATGCTGAGCAAAAAAATTACCCTTCTATGATAAACAACTGGAAAATGAACCTTTGGCCTGTTTTCATCAAAACAACGTACTTTTAAGCACAGTTACCAAGAGGTTCTGCCACAGATATCCTCAAACCTTTCTCCCCCAAATTTGCCTCCATTTGCAGTACCACTTCTCTGCAGCAAAGTCCTTGTCTGAAGAGCTTCCTCTGCCTTTCTGCAAAAACATCTTATTGCCTGTGCCCACTGTGTTGATAGATTAATGAGAAGCCTGAGAAAGACCCAGCCTGTAATAAAACATCAAATGGGAATCTGAAAGTCTGGGAGACCCTGAGATTTCATTCTAAGACCGTGGAAAGCACAGACCTGAAGCAAGACAGAGTTTGCTGGAGCAGTGCTGATGCTGACACAGCACACAGGAATTTATCTGGCTGACGTGACTCTAAATGAGAAGATTACTTTCTCGGCTTAGCATCTCACAGTTCTTAAGTAACAAAAAGGGGTGGTTTACAACAACTTCAGGTGCCGCACTTAAGTCTTATGTGGCTTCTCTTGCTTTCTTTTGGGGTCTTCATTCTCTGCTGCTCTTACCAAGTTACTGACTACCTCAGTGACTCACCCAGTTCTGAGCCTTCCCCTCCCCAAGTGTGAGTAGAGCAGGAAAGCAACCAAAGGCCTGGATGGTGGAAGCTTCTCAGGTAGATCTCGTAATTCCCTGCAGCCAGGCATGATGGGAGGAGGTTTTCCTGCCTAAAATGAGCTGGGGCTTCCACCCATCTCTGGGACTTCAGAGATGGTGAGACCTGACTTCAGCAGTCACCACAGGGAGCTGGCAGGCTCCAGCTCTTTAAAACTTCTTTGTTTCTTTCCAGGAAAGACATGGGGGGATTGCACTGCGTGTGCATGGAAATATTTGTGTTGGCTGTTTCCGTGCTGCAGTGCCTGTTAGAAGGGTCTCCAAGATCAGCACTCCCTCACCTCTCTGATTGTGCCTTTCCCAGTCACTCAGAAGATGCACAGGACCACACGGGGAGAACATGGCTGGGGAGGTGGTGTGGGGTGGAGGGAAGACACAGCCTGCGGCAGAGGGCCAGCCCAGCTCCTGCTGATCCCTTTTTTCCCCCCATGAAGCACTGGCATGACACACAGTGCAGAGGTAGTTCTGAGCCAGCCCTGAATAAACACAGTGGTGAGAACAGGGAGCTCTGCCCAGGAAAGGCAACGAAGCTCATCTAGGGCCATGTGCTGCTTCTTCTGCCTTTCCCAGCAGCTGCTGGGAAGCTCCTGAGAAAGAGGAAAACACAATTGGCTGACCAGGCAGTTATCTTTGGCGATCCGGATGGGTGGAGTTGGGTGGGACAGAGATGCTCTTCACTGGAAATCAATCCACTTCCCTGAGATGCTGGGAGCCCACACCACTCTGCCTTCCCCTTCCTGGAAGGCTCCAGAAAGACCTTAGTGCAACTTCCAGTACCTAAAGAGAGCTGGAGAGGGGCTTTTTACAAGGGCTTGTAGGGGTAGGACAATGGGGAATGTCCTTACACTGAAGGAGGGTAGGTTTAGGTTAGATGTAAGGAAGAAACTTCACTATGAGGGTGGTGAGACACCAGCACAGGTTGCCCAGAGAAGCTGTGGATGCCTCATCCTTGGCAGTGTTCAGAACCAGGCTGGATGGGATGTAGAGCAACCTGGTCTAGCGGAAGTGTCCCTGACCATGGTTGGAATGAGATGATCTTTAAGGTCCCTTCCAACCCAAACCATTCTGTAATTCTGTGATCTATTAGTGCTTGCACATGATCAGTAGTTGGTATCAGCCTCCTTCAGTGGTGGACACATTGTCTACAGACCCTGATTCTTGTGGGGCTCCCTGCATCCTGTGGGGAGCTCTTAGGGCATTTTTTCCGAAGACTACAGTGGTGTATTCATACAAACTAAATGGAAACACACAAGTAACCATAACCAAGGCTTTAGACTCACTGAAAATCTGAGAACCTGGAAAAAGGATGGGAGGAATTTCTTTCTCAGTTCCTTCAACCCTGGGAAAATTTTCAAAATATTTAGGCCCCACAGTATGTAAAGGCTTTTGGAAATGTGTTGAAACCTCCCACATCACTGACATACTTCCAGAAGATTTTTACTTTCAGTTAAGTGACAGTTCACTTAAACTTAGATGAAGATGGTAAGCTGCTTAATCCACTGTAGGTCTGCAGGGAAAACTACCCTATGAAGAAGCAGTAAATTCAAATTTGAAAATAGCATTTTCTTCCATTATGAGGTTGACAAAAAGCTAACTCTAATCACTGATGGTAAACTTATGGATAACAAATTGGTTGGTTTTAATTCCTGGTGTGTGATATTTCTTATCACAGCTGCCACTGCTTTTCCCACCTCTCAAGAGAGCTGGCATGGCTGGCCTACTTCTTCCATCATCAGAAAAAATGTGTTTCCCCTGAATTTAAACCTGCTTCTATTTATGGGTGTGATGTTACAAGGTCACAGTCAAAGCATAGTTCTTAACAATAAAAAGCAAAACAACCCTAAAACAAAAATAAAAAGCAAAGTAAACAACAAAAAAATTATTATGCTTTCAAAGAGCATGTTTTCCTGGGGTTTGATGTGGTTTTGTTAAACACAGACTTGTTGAGTCATCAACATTTTCTTCTTTACAATCACAGAGGAAATCAAATATGTGCACCGACTGCGGCATCTTATATTACTGTACATTTGTTTCATAGCAAATGTGATTTTAAAAGAACAGAAAATGAAAGCTTGATGCAGTATTTAAATCTTATTAGTCCAGCATCTCCTCAGCCCACAGGAGTATTGATGCTGTAGGCGACAGCCTTCCTCTCCTGCTGTCTCTCAGTTTTGGTTTCTTGCCACAGGAGGCAATTTTCTAGGAGTTAGTTTTATTTAGACTACTCTGATGGAAATGATCTGGGGTCCTCCGTGCCCCTCTGCCCTCTGCTCAGCTCAGGCATCACGAACACAAACTCTCCCCCAAGCTCCCTGGTGTTCATCAATGGGGCCATCACGGGCAGATGTCACACCCTGGCCAGGGCCACAGGACAGGGACAGTGCCACCCCAGCTCTCATCCCCTGTGGGATGCTCCTACTACAAAGTCACCTCTACAATTCCTTCACAGCTTTCATCCCTTGTAACTCTTCCATGGATCAAATGCTGAAGCCCCCCCAAAAGCATCCAACCTTTATAGCTTTTACAAGTCCCTACATGAGTTCAGAAACCACAGAGCCACTCCCTGCTCGCCTCTGAGGGACCCTGGGCCCTGGCCAAGATTTTCCCGAAGTTTTTTTTATATCTCAGTGCTGATTTCTCCCCGGCTAGGAGAAGCCACTCATCTCCTCGAAGCATTTAGCGAGCTGAGAATGAAAAGTGAAACCTAAGCGTCAAGCGCTGCTCCCTGAGGAGCACAGCCTGAACGTGCATCCATTCACCCATCCATCCCTCCCCGCTGCGCTCACGGGGACCGCATCACTCGGAACAGCGAACCCGACCCGTTCCGGGGGGCTTGTGCCCGGTGCAGGGAGCTGCCCGCACCCGCACGGAGGTGTCCAGCAGCACGGAAAGGAAAGCACATCCCGCGGGCACCCCGCACCGCAGCCCGGCGGACCTGCGGGGGACGAGCATCCCGCCAGCCTGTCCTCAGTGACCGCCCGGACCGCGACACCCCGGTCCCCGCGGGAATCTCCGGCCGGGACCCGGCGCCAGCCCCAGCCCCAGCCCCAACACCAACCCCAGCCTCGCACCGAGGCGGCTGCGGCCGAAAGCGCCCCGGGGGCCGGACCCCTGCCCGAGCCCAGGGGCGGAGCGGGCCGCGGGAGGGAGCAGGGAGCAGCTCTGCTCCCCAGCCGCCCCGCGGGGATCCCGGCCGGGGGTGCGGCGGAACGGGGCCGGGACACAGCGCTCGGCGGCGAGAGAGCCCCGCGGAGCCGGGACGTTCCCCCGGGCAGGGCAGCCCCGGAGCGCCGAGCCGAGCCGAGCCGAGCCGAGCCGAGCCGAGCCGAGCCGAGCCGAGCCTCCCCCGCCCCGCACTCCACGCCAGGCGCACGGTTCGAGCCCCGGTCGTGGCTCCTCGCCGCTGCCGCCCGTGCCCGTCCCCGCCGTGCCCGTCCCCCCGCGGTGCTCACCTCTGCGCGGCGGCGGCAGGGCGAGCGGCGCCGGCCGGGAGCGGGAGCGGGAGCGGAGCCGTGATGTCAGGCCGCGGGCTCCGCCCTCCTGCCCATGTGCCCGCCGGGGCCGCTGGCACGGTTCGGCTCGGCTCGGCACAGCCTGGCCCGGCACGGCTCAGCACAGCCCAGCGCGTCACTGCCCGGCTCACGGAGAGGGCGCCGGGCCGGTGAGACCCCCAGCCCCGTCCCCGCAGTGCTGCCCGGGCGTCACTGCCGAGCCCAGGTTAAACACACACGGACATGGGGGCATCGCTGCCAGGGCAGCCGGGTCGCTGTGTCCATTACAGACAGGAGTCGAAGGCAGACCTTAATTCTGTCTATAAACGCATTTCATAGCCAGCCGGTGTTCATTTTAATGGGCGGGTGCGGCTTGTTGCGCCTCTGCCCCTGCTATCAGGGGCCATGCACTTGTTCCGAAAAGCTGTGCCGCGAGGCGTGGAGCAGATAATGGCTATTCCCCCCACGCTGGGAAAGAGTTGTCCTGCTGCAAACACCCCAACACAGCCACAAGGCCCCGCTCCGATAGACGGGCGGCAGCACGCTCCCAAAGCCGCCGGGAGCTGGCACCAAAGGGGGTGTATCCAGGCAAAAGCACCGGAGCAAACCCACAGGGACTTGAAAACAAATCCCTCTGGAGCTTTGGTTTGCTCACTCAGTAGAGGAGAGGAACACGGAGGGAAGGGACCTGAGGGATTGTCTCATCCATCCCCAAAATGTGGCATAGCTGGGGAGATGCCTCAACAGTGTGTGTTTGAAGCTTAGGTAGAGGGATGTGCAGCCCCTCTGAACCCAGCCTTAAGCTCTTCACCGCCCCTGCGGTCTGGAGGGTTTTCCTAGTCTTTGCCGACTGCCGTCCCCTCTGTGTCCTCCTTGCACATGGGATGTCTTCCCGGGATGAAACCAAGCCCCACTTCTTTCCGCTCTGCTGTGCAGGCTGTGATTTTAACTATCTCAGCCCGTTCTCACTACTGTCCTATGCAGATGTCCCCTCTCCTGTCTCTGTGCTGTCTGCAAACGTGGCCAGATATCAGCTAGGGCTGTCCCAGCTTTCAGGAGTACTTGCCACCTCTCAGATCCATGGGGTGGGAGATACAGAAACCTGCTGATGGGGGAGGCTTCAGCAAAGATGTGGAATTGCTGGAAAACTGTCCCACTGGTGGCTCCCAGTGGCTGGACCCTGGATAAGAGAGAGCTCCAGAGGCTTGGGATGTTCAAGCTGCAAACTCTGAGATGCTCTGAGTTCTCTCGGTATTGGACAATTGGCATGGTTAGGAGAAGGAGGATCATTGGGATAGCTGGACTTCATCACAGCTCTGCAAAGGCCATCTGTGACTGAATGCAGTTGAGAGAACCAGATTACTCTTTAGCCCCTTCTTACCTATTGTGACCCCTGCCTCCTCATGCCTATCATGATGATAATTTATCTGCCACCATCACCTCTTTGTGGAAACTGAAGGAAAGAAAACATTGAACAATCCTGCAACTGCTGTATCTTGTTACCTATCTCCTACATTATGTAAAGGACAAATTTTTCCTTTAAATTTATTTACAGAACCCATAGTCATTGTGTTGTTTGCCTTGGTCATCGCAATTAATCTTACAGATTCCTCTTTGATCTCTCAGGTCTCTGCACATGTCCCTGTACCTTTCCCTGATGGGGCAAGGCTGCTGGCATGGGTTTGTAATACCTTCTGTGGGTAATGACCAACCCTCTGGAGTTCCCGAAGCGTTGAAATCTACTTCTCCTTTTTTAAGCTTGCACTTCCTTTTTTGTAAATTAACAAGCTTTTCACCAAAACACCCTCTGCTTTTCCACCTTTATGTCACAGAGAAGCACCTCAGAATGAACACCCATTTTATACGTCTCCCTCTTCTCAGACCTATGGCTAGCCCTGTACAGGCCTCCTGTTTGCTGGGTAGTTTGAGTTCTGCAGCTCCATTTTTCCTGCAGCCATCTCAGTAGGCAACTAAGGCCTCTCCAGCTCCCAGACCCTGACTGGCTTTATAGGTTGCTCAGAAAATTCCCTTAGGAACTGTCTTTCTGATGAGGGACCTGATGTGAGCTTGCAAGTTGGCTTAATTTCGCTTTTACTTGGAGAGATACAATGTGCCAGGATCGTGCTGAACTTGGCCAATGTTTCTGTGAGTTTATCTGTTTTGGTTTTTTCCTCTTTTTCCTTGCTGCTCCTGAACAAAGGCTTTTCCCTGTGTCACCTGGACTGTTCTTCTCCCAGCAATCCTCTTTCCCTGGCCATCACTTGCTGGTCAGAGCTGCAGCTCTCTGGCAGCACCATCTGTGTCCCTGTGCCCAGCTGGCTGTGTCCTGCTGTCCCCTCAGCGGTGATGCCACCTGTATCACCTCCTCCCTGTCCTTCCCCTCCACGGGGACAGGGAGTTGCTCTGGATCTGCTCAGGGCTGGGGCTGCCAGGCTTTCCCAGTGCCTGTGTGCTGGCACAATGTGGCACTGGCAAGCAGATGAACCTCAGATGAGCCTCGACAGCTCCTGGCTGCCTCGCCAGGGAGCCATGGCAAGTCCCCACCTCCCACACCGTGTCTTGGGGATGCTGGAGCCATCTGAGGTGACAGAGTGGAGGGGTCCACCGGGCCAGCTCAGCACCCAGTCAATAAAGGGGGTGACCCAGGGCATGCCCAAGCTTTGCAGTACCTGGACACAAAGGCAATGTTCCCTCAGCCTCCCCTTGCCCCTTCCCCCTTGCCAGCTCCCTTGGGTGCATCGTGTGCCAGCCCAAGGGCTCTGTGCACCCTGAGGCCACTGGGCATGCAGAAGTGCTGGGCAGCAGTGGCTGCACCTGAGCAGCTGCTGTGACAAAAGCAGAGTTTGGGGACAGTGCCTCACCCTGCCACTCGCAACGTCACAGCAAGGGAATGGCTCAGCTTCCCCTGAAATCCAGGGGTAGTCAATGGCAAACTTACCGCTGGAAAACCAAACCTATTTGGCAGGGCAGTCAGTAAATGGAGCTCCTCCTCTGGCCTTTCCAAAGCTGTGGTTTGGCCTGGAATCTGCTTTCTTGGGGCCTGGTGGTACCGTTTGGGTTGGGAAATTGGGTTATCAGCACAACAGGGTTCTGTCTGCTCTGGACTGGCACATGGCCTGGCAGTGCTGAAAATGCCAAGCTCAGAAAGGAGCTGAGAGGCTGGAAAATGTACAATGTACATGTACAGTGGAGGTGGAGTGTGGAGATAACATGTGGTTAATTATTGCCAGTGAGCAGAGGCCAGGAGTTAGTTTGGCACAGTTGTGAAACAGAGAGCACGTGTAGGGGAATGAGCTGGGGACTGCAAAAATGGGGATGCACAGAGCTGTGATGGCTTTGTGAAGTCAGAGCTGGGCACACAGTTTCTTTGTTGGGAGAAGATGTGGTAGCTCATGTTGTCACTCGACTCTGCTGGGGTTACCTGGAAGGACTGGGAGTGATGCTGAATTCCCAATGGAGCTGCCAGGAGGGAGCAGGCAGAGGGAAGCAGCCTGTGGGCAGGCTTCAGGCATTGCTGTGTCCCTCCCAGAGTATTCCAGGTGGGGAGGGATGGGCTGTACCCCCACCTGAGGGCTGTGTGGGGGCAATGGTGGCTGTATGGTGCTCAAAGTCTGCTCTGTAGCCACACCAATCACCTGTCACACCAATCACACAATTGGCTGCGTGTCTCCCACTGATGATCCAGAAAGGCCACCGAAATGCCTGGTTTTTGGAGCAGGCTATTAAGGTGAGATGTGGCCGAGGGTGGATGGCTGAACACTTCAGGCCCAGCATCCTCCTTGCCACAGCCGTGCTTGCCAGGGTGCTCAGCTGGATGTCTGGGCTGAAAGTGTCCATGCAGGGCTTATGCACACCTGGGGTATCTTGGATTTAGCTTCTGGATGAGCCCCATTACCGCCTCCCTCCTGGGGTCTGGCAGCACCCCCTGGGCGAGTACAGTTAACGTGGCGCTACCAGAAAACGGCTTCCTGCTGCTAATCAGCTCCCGGCAGGTTATCGCTCTCTCAACTGCCCGGCTTTTCGGGGAAAAGGGTCATTTATCGGCCCTTCACGGAGGAGACCTGCTAGAGATGCTCCCCGCCGGGGCTCGTCTCCGCCTGTCATGCAGGCGCCATCTAGTAGGAAAAGGAGAAAACAGACCGAACGTCAAGGAAGGTGGATGTGGAAATTCAGTTTCTCTCTGGGAAAACTGTTTAATCCAACACAAAGCTGGTCTGGGTTCTAGTGCTAAGCCTGTGGTCTGGGTACTCACAGCAGAATTCACTGCCTGGGAAATGATGAAGCATGGAGCCCAAACTGGAGCACAGCTTCTCCAGGGTGGGTCTAGATTTATTTGATCTAAAAATAGACTTTGACATAAAGAGTCATTTCCAGGCAGCTCCTTGATAACATTGTCGGGGCTGGATTTGATTAATTAGCTGTATGGGTTAATTGCATTACACTGCCTTCTGTTCTGGTGGGTGACAGATGCTCCTGTTTGGAGCACCGAGGTCGTCCCATCAGCTGGAGGCTTTACGTACAGCTGGAAACCTCTCTCTGCCATCCGTGCATGTAGAGTTCCCATCATAGAGACATCCACTTTGGCCATATTGCATGATTTTACCACAAATCCCATACTGCTGTTGTTGTCTTCTAGCAGCCACATGGATTTTCAATGTGATTTCCCAGCCCTAGAAAACCTCCCAAAATCAATCCCTCTCAGGGTGGAATAAAAGGGGCCTATAATGTTAATTTCCTTTGGACAGGAAAAAAAAAGAAATCGCAATTTTATACCAATCTTGCGATTTTTGCGCCGCTTGACTCATTCTTTCCCGTGTGGGGAGGTGATAATGCTGGGTGTCTGTTATCTGCTGAATTCCTGTGTGTCCCCTGCCATGGATCCATGGCTGCACAGCCCCATGCAGCAGGTCTCTCATGATATATGTGTATATGTGTGCTGTGGCGAGTCCTGCTCAAGGCATGTCACCCTCTGGCCTTTTCCCCTTCATCCCCCAAAGTATCAAGAACAGGAGGGCAGGAATGCTGCAGCGTGAGGAATAGGACCCAAGCCCTGGGGGTCCAGTGGCTTCACCCTGCCAGGGATTGCACAAGCATCATTGCCCTTTGCCTAGAGCAGAACCTTAATTCATCTCCACTTTCACAGATAAAAGCCTGAATTAATTAAAGAAGAGAATAGAAACCACTTTGATTTTTCCAGAACACCGGAAACTCCTAATTATCACAGCTCCCAAAAGCACTGCTATAATTAAGGGGCTCTCACTGTTCCCACTGCAGACCCAATTTTTGCAGGGATTTAGAAATGGCACCTACATTTTTTGCTTTTGGTGAAGTGCAGCAACTCAAGGCATGAATTCTGGCTCCAGGTGCATCCCTTAAATCAGCCAGAACACCACTGAAACAGTATCTAATTCCCTCATGGATTTCTTATTAGAAAACCAGAGTCCCCAATGGCACTGTGCTACAGACAGCGTCTGCTTTCCAATTACAGTCTGATTATACAAAATAATAAAACTGGGGGCCTTTTTTTCTTTGCCTGCTGGTCTTTCCATCTTCGAAATACACTTGGGGGCTGTTTCTGGCTTTTTTATCATAACCAGCATTAATTAGTATTTAAAAAAGGTGGTGGAAACTGAATTTCTCACCTGATCTCTGGTCCTCTGGTTCCTGTAACCTTTCCAGAAGCGATGAAAGCGATGCGATGACACTGAAGGGGAAACAGCCAGACTTTGCTACAGCATGAAAGCAGCAAAACACCCCTAATGCAATAACTGAGGAAATCCCACCGGGGCATTTCCCCTGCAAATGCTAGGTCTTGTGGCCACTGGGCAAAGCAGGATGCTCTGAGCTGCCTTTTGCACTCTTGTGTCAGAGAAATGGCCAGGTAAAGATGTAGCTGATAATTTACATCACCTCCAGGTGCAGAGGTTTACCCTTGGGCTGCTGCGGCTTTTCTGTCTTTATCCTCAAATAGGGTAGGTTTAGATTAGATATTAGGAAGAAATTCTTTACTGTGAGGGTGTTGAGGCACTGCAACAGATTTCCCAGAGAAGCTGTGGATGGATGCTCCATCACTGGAAATGTTCAAGGCCAGGCTGGATGGGAGTCTGAGCCAACTGGTCCAGTAAGGTGTGTCCCATGGCAGAGTGGTTGGAACAAGATGATCTTTAAAGTCCCATCCAACCCAAACCATTCTGTGATTTTCTGTTCTATGACATCCCTACTAAGTGTTGTCTGAAGTCTGCCCACTGCCAACAGTTTTGATGAATTGCAGCTTCACAACCGAGGTGGTTCTTCTGCTCCCTGGGTGCTTCACAGCTGTGCACAAAACTGTCCTAAAAATTCTCCTTCCTTTTGTCAGCTGCTTTCCCTCTCTGTTGAATGGCCCTGGTTTTCCCCATGTCTCCCCATCCTGGCCAGGGGGTAGTGTCTGACTGCAGAGGCCTGGTGGGATTTCAGGGCTTGCAGGAGGGATGGGTTTGGCTCCCAGATCAGGCAGTGAGCTGTACTTGTGTGTCCAGAGTGCTGAGCTCCAATGCACTGGATATCAGACACTTGAAATCAGCAGTCTGACTCACTCTGAGCTCTCCCAGGTACTTGTAACCCGTGTTTAACACCACACTTTCCACAGAACACTTCCTGCTCTCCCTCTAGAAGGGCTAAATGCAAAAAGGCTGCGTTTTGAAGGGGCTCTTAAAAAACAGAGGGATGCTCTTTGTCCTCTAAGTCTGTCCCAGCCTGGCCACCCCATGACTCTGGGTTTCCTCCCTGACCATGGGGAGCACAAACACCCCAACATCAAGAAGAGGTAAGTGGCCTGTGGAAATACTGATGTTTTCCCACAGTGTATCCCATTGCTGGAAATTGGTTTTGTTAAGCAAAATGTCACCAGCTTAGGTTAAAAAAAAAAAAGAAGTAAAAGGAACAAATGCAAAATTTGCCAGTATTAGACATGCAGGGAAGCATTGGAAGTTAGGAAGATCACAGACAATTGAATTTAATTGAAAAATATGATTAACTAGAATGAGACTTGAATATGAAGATCTAATTTGAATTAAAGAAACAAGCTGATTGCCTGAAGAAAGAAATTGGAGGATTAAAATTATTTTGTATAATATGGGTTCCAGTATAATGGGTTCCAGCTCTGCTTATATAGGATAGCTTATAAAACCCCCCCCCAACCCCACCCTCAAAATGGTTTTACCATTGAAATTACAAATTTTTTTTGAGATGGTCACAGGGAAATTGGGCTCCTTCTTGATCTCATGGGCTTAGGGGAGATTTGAATTATGGATGGTAAAATGGGACAGCTTGATCCAAGACTCAGAGCTCCCCAGCATCATCTCAGGTTGGGTAGCAAGGCTGGCACCTTACAGGGAGGAGAACAAAACACAAACCCTAAGAGCAAACCAGGGGTCAGTGACAGGTGTGCCCTTGCCTCAGGAAGGACAGTGGAAGGAACATTTCCAGGATTGTCAAAGCCTGGTGCAAGTGGCTCTGAGCAGAAGCCCCAGGGGCAAGCAGCTCTGGCAGCTCATGCACAGTGGCCATGGCCAGGCTCTGCTCCCACACCAACTCCTGAAAGCAAAATCAGTAAGAAAATAGTTTTAGGGAAAATGAATAGTCTGTATTCACAGCACAAACAGGAAAATTATATACCGGCAAGTAGCACAAATGGGAAAAATAAGAGTTTAATTTACAGTATTTTTTGTAGAGTTATAAGCATCTTTATTCCAAGGGAGTTATCCTGAAAGCAGTGAAATGGTTCAGTGCATCTCCCCTCACCTTTTTTCATTTGCATGGGGCTTCTGCACCTTCTGCCACAGCATTTCCAGCCACCAGCACCCTCCTCCCCTCTGAACAGTCCCATTGGCCATGGTGACATTATGGCCATGCCCCTCTGCTTCCCACGGGTGGACAGGATCCATCCTCTGTGGGATGGGCCCGTCTGGGAGCCCATGGGAGGCCACTGGCTGGCTCTGGTGCTGGGAGCAGCTGGGCATGCTGGACACCATGGATGAGCCAGCCAAGGTCACTTGCATGTCACCCTGTGGCAGGGCTGGCTGGGAGAAAGCTATGGCCACGCTGGCTGGCACAGTGTGGCACAGAGCCTGGACAAGGGCTATCAGAGCCCTCATGCTGGGGGTGGGGATGGGGAAAGGGGGGCTCTGGGAGGATGGAGAATTTGTTGGACTCTTTCCAGATGATAATTTTGACATTTTGTTGTCTCTTGAGGATTTTGAAATAGGAATAAATGCAGCGTCAGTGCTCATTTGTACTGAGTGCTGCTGCCAGACTGGGGGCTGACCTGGACGTGCTTTTAATGCATATTTAATGGGTACAGTAGTTGCTCGTCCCTGTCTGCAGCTGCTGCACACCTGCACTTTGACACCACACACCTGAGCCCATCACAGTGCACCCATTGCCTGCCCCTTCTCACCCATCCCTGCCATGTGCTTCACCCCCAACCTCCCCTCACCTCCTCCAGTCCCTGCCCAACCAGTGTCTGCTCCATCCCAAGAAAACAGACAGGGTTGTATTTCCTCCAGCACTCCATGGAAGAACATGAGCATGGTAGTGCATGTCCTGCAAGCTGGTCTGGTAGCACATCCCAGAGCAGGTGATAACCTGCCCCACACCCAGGGATTACCCCAGGGATTATCCTCTGCCCAAATATTGCTTGAGGATCTCATTTCTGAGCAAAATCCAGCTGTGGTTTCATTAAAGAGGCTCTTGCTCCTTGTGCTCAATATTTAATTTAGCACAAGTGTGTGTGTGTGGAGTTCAGGGTGTTGATTAAGCATGACTTGAGATAGAGGGAAATTAGTAATATGGGAAAGTGCAGTCAGTATTTCATGGCAAAGAGTAATTGAGCTAACAGTTGACATATGGAGTTGTGTGGGCAAACTAATTAAATTTTACATCTTCCCAAGCATTTGTGAGTTTTATAAGCGTTTGATTTATATATTAATTAAACCTCAGAGTGAAATAAAGAGGACACAACTATTTGTTCTGCAAATGTGTCCATCAAGAGGAAGGGCTTTAATGTATTTTCAAGCAGATGCTGAAGTACCTCTGCGAGTCCCCAGCAGGGTGGGGGAAATCTCCTACGGTGTTTCTTCCTCCTCTTCACCATCAGAAAAAAGCTCTGTGCTTTTTGGTATCTCCCTGATGGGCTGCAGAGCCCAGGTTTCCCACTGATCTGGGTGCTTTGCAAGTAGCTAGTGAGAAATCTAATACATAATTTAAATATTTTTCTGACCCATTAGCAAGGCAGTAGAGGTAGTTATGGCATGTCCTGGGATGATCTTGCTGTGGTTTCCTGAAGTTGTCTTATCCACATTTTTTCATATTTAAAGGGAGCTTGCACTGTGTTTATTTGCAGATGGACAGAAGGACACGTGGAGTATTCATGGTGGTCAGCATCATTTTCAGCCTGGTTGATGCTCTGATGGAAAGGAATTCCTGAAGTTATAGGACCAGTCGTGCTCCTTGGGGTTTGTACCCTGGGATCATGGGCATGGAGCCATTTCTGCAGCTGGGAGGAGATGGTGTTTGGGTTCAGTGACAGTAAGGAGCCCTAAAATGTGCAGTCCTGCCCCTGACTTTTCTTTTAGCTTGTTGGTGCACTCCCCACCACTGACACATCTCTCTGGAGGCCAGCACACACCTCACAGCTCTGGTTGGGTGAGGTGGGAGGAGAGTGCTGGGCTGATGTTGGGGCAGTCCTGGGAGGTGCAGAGCTGGCTGGAGGCTTCTGGCTGTGCTGGGATGAGCTGAGAACCTTTTAGGAGTGGGAGCACAGAGTTTTGTTCCAGGGCTGAGTTCCAGAGCTTGGGCTGCTCCTGCCTGGGGCAGTGTGGCTTACTGCTCCAGTGAGTGTCCCTGCTCCTCTCCAGACCTGCTCCTGCTAAACCTCCACACTGCCCTTACTGCTATGAACATTTTATTCCCAGGGGCTAGGATGCCTGTAAACCACTCTGATTCCAAAATAAATAAAACAAGGAAGTGTTTCTATTCTGCTCTGCAATGCTGCTTTCCCAGCAGCACAGGTGATGGGGCCATGCCATAGCACTTGCATCCATTCTATTTCCTGGCTCTGAAATCCTGATGATGCTAAAAAATAAATGTATCCTTTGTATTCCCTATTATTGCTGGGTTATTTTTGCCTCTTTTGAATGGAGAAACAGGAGCTGTTTATGCCAGCAGTGATATAAGATTCAGAAGACATTAAGTTTTAGTAGGAAAGTGGAATTACAGCTAAAACATGGCTATTAAAGTCCCTTAAATTTAGTAAGCTATTCATAACAGGTACGTAGCATATTCAAACCTACAAATATTATCAAAAAATGGTAGCTATATTAAGAGTCATTCTGTGTGCCACCTCGCTGTCCCACCTGGCCTCTGGGGATTCCATCAATCTTGTGAATCCTGTTCATGGTGTCAGTGACTAATGTATTAGGCCATTACAAAAACTTAGTGTTTGTGTGCAGTGTAGGTCAGAAGCTGTGGGGACAGGAGCAGTCAGGACCAGGCTGGAATGAAAATGGGAGGAAAGGAGAGGCTGTGGCTCAGCATCAACTACTTTTAAGATTTGGTGCTTTGTAGAGCATCTTCTCCAGAAACCTTGAGGGAATCGAGATACAAAAGGCTCCGTGTCACATGGCACAGGAGGCTGTGGTGCCTCCTGCAATGCTGCATTTCAAGCAATATCTCAAACCCTGGAAAAACACAATCCACTGCCAAAAGTATCCTGTGGGCTCTGCTCTGGCTCTGAAGAAGGATTCACTATGTGAGGAGCAAACACCTACCAAAGGCCATGCCCATCTGCCTGGATGTGACTGAAAGGTATTCATGGTGCAGGAACAGCCTTATGGAAATCAAAGCTACCTGGGAGCTCACTGTGTGGGATGAAAATCAGGTTCTGCTGCAGGTACATGCTGGTGTTTGGTGAAGACCAGGGGCTAATCCACCACCAGTGATTAAACATCCATTATTAAATTGTTGACAGCAACTCTAGCAGGACTCAGGGTATTGATGATCCCTGAAAAACCTTGGGACAAGCATGCCCTTGCTAAGGATAACATCACCAGTGGTCAAACAGATGAGCACCACTTTAGCACACAGGATTTCAAGAATATTCAGCAGCAAACAGACCAACACCTTCCCCCCCCCCCAGTTCAGCCTGGCTATTAATACACCTGGGAACAGTTCATGTCTCTCTACACAACATTACTGAACTGGTATTTTTGCTCTAATGTTGGAGTATGATGTGCCACCAGTTTGTGCATTCCTCATCTACAAATCAGTGTTGCTAATTCCACACGTGGTGCCTCAGTTTTGCTAGCAGTGCCAATACATTAAACCCAGGTTTGCAACCAGCACAGGAAATTTTAATTTTGTATGATAATGGGACCTGCAGATCTCTTCTCCATACTATATTAAACTGGAATATTAGAATAGGGTGCTTTGGAAACAGCCACGTGCTGTGTGATGGAGGGGCAGAGCTGGCAGATCATCTTGAAAAGGTTTAACTTGATGTGCTGGAGTACCTGAAATTGTCCTAAATGGTCACATAGCCCATGGGGGCTTTTGTGTAATGTCACACATAGAATCAATAACCAACCTGGGGGACTAAATAGGTGAAGCAACGTAAAATCTAAGCAGCATTTGTCCTCTGCTGCCACAGATTTTGAGCAGGCACATGCAAGGCTGTTCTTGGATGTCCTGCATGAGTGTTTGTCCTGCTGGAGCAGGTACCAGGCCAGTGCTGCAGCCCTTCCCAGGGCTGGGGCTCTGCAGGAGGTGGGGATGCCCATCCTGGTGCCTCTCAGTTCCTCAGCCTCCCTCAGCTCCTGTGGCATTGCTTGACTTTCTCTGCATAGTCCCTAGCTGCCTTCAGAGTAGTGGGGACTGGAAGAGTTGTTCTAAAATAACATATAAATAGGAAGTGAAAGGTCAAGGCTTCCTACAGAGTAATTGTGCCCAGAGCATCAGAAAATGTAAGGGATGAAAGGCTCATGTGGTGATCAGGTAGCACAGCCCTGGCCCTGGGCAGCCTTCTGGTTTCTGTCTCCTCTCTGGTTTTTGCAAACTGTGCTGTCAGACCTCACTTACTGAGAAGACCCATGTGCAATTTTTAAGATGCCGTTGGCTGCCCCCTGTTCCTCCTCCATCCTAATGTGAAATCTGTCACTGCACTCTCTCAGCGTGCCTTTCCTCCTGCATCCTGTGTGAGCTCCAGATTGCTATTGATAGGCAGGATAGCCACGACAATCTGGGGGAGATTTGTGATCTGGTCCTGGCATATTTGACAGATAACACTCCAAATACAAATGTCAAAACGCATTTAGGTTTTTTCCCTTTTCTAACTCGCCCTGAAGAAAATGCAAACACTTTTTGACAGAATCAGTTCAGGAGCCTCCTCTAAGCCAGGCCCTGAGTGTTAGAAGAATCTGCCTCTTAAAGCCATATAGATCCACTGCTGTTGTATAAAAAAATATTCTTTACCCTGAGGCAGAATTACTTAAGAAAATCCTGACATGATTAGACACCACTCTCTTCTGAGAAAAGAGTAACTATACTATTAAAGGATAACTGAGATGCTGCATAAACTGACAGTATTTAAATTACTTGATGGCGCAGTTCCGAAACGTCATTTGGCATGAGGGCACAAGGAAGGACTTGAATATTTTCTGGGTACCACTCTGCAGCTATTCTATAATATGATATGCTGGAATAACCTGAATATGATCTGCTGGAAGCACTTGCAGGTGCTGCCACTGCCCTCCACCTGCTGAGGTATATAGAGACTCTGGGTTTGTAAAATCTATAAATGCAGGCTTGAACAATTGATAACAATAAATAAATAAATAAATAAAGAGCAAATTTTGCATCTGCTTTAGCATGCAGGAATTCCTCTTGCCTTAAATCAGTATAATGATGTCAGTTAAGCAATTATCTTACTGGTAGTGCCTAAGAGCCTGGCCCCACCATTCTGTTCAATGATATACAATTTAAACTCAAAGCCAGGGTCTCTAGTTATATGCAAATATCATCAAGTTCAAGCTTAAATCACAATGTTTTTGAAGCCAAGATCGTGGGTTAAATAATAGTCCATGCATGTATGTAATTATACATCAGTGGTGTAAAACCCTTCAGACTCCACCCCTAAACCACAGCAGGCAGAAGGGCTGAGCCTAGACCACGAGGATAACCACAGCCCTCGCTGGCTTGGGTAGATTTTGGGGGGCAGTATGGGTATTGTGTGTTAGCTCAGAACTGGGATCCAACCAGCTTTGGTAGCTCTTGGGAATATGTGTGATTAACCAGCCCAGCCACAATATGTCACCAGCACTCCATACAAACAGCTCTGCTACTGCTGGAGAGCAGGCAGAGAGGGAAAACATCACATCCTGCAGCCAGGGGAGGGGGAAATAGACTCAAAGGACAGGGAAGAAACTTGAGACGAAGATGATAAGGGAGAAAATGGAGATTCCTGGAAAAATGATTGTAGGGAAGGTGAGGCCAGCAGCATGTTAGGTGGAGCTACATGAGTGTGAGGAAAGGAACTGTCCTGGTCCCTGGGATACCGTGGCACCCCAGCACTGGGCTGTACAGGCTGTAACTTAAAAGCACTCATTCCTTCAACTCTGCTTTCCAATTTGAGGGATTGTTTTTCCTCCTGATCATATTGCCTGTTGCGACCTGAAATGACTCAGTACACTGATGAATTCTCATTCCCAGTTCTCCTCTCCTCTCCTCTCCTCTCCTCTCCTCTCCTCTCCTCTCCTCTCCTCTCCTCTCCTCTCCCTCTCCTCTCCTCTCCTCTCCTCTCCTCTCCTCTCCTCTCCTCTCCTCTCCTCTCCTCTCCTCTCCTCTCCTCTCCTCTCCTCTCCTCTCCTCTCCTCTCCTCTCCTCTCCTCTCCCTCTCCTCTCCTCTCCTCTCCTCTCCTCTCCTCTCCTCTCCTCTCCTCTCCTCTCCTCTCCTCTCCTCTCCTCTCCTCTCCTCTCCTCTCCTCTCCTCTCCTCTCCTCTCCTCTCCTCTCCTCTCCTCTCCTCTCCTCTCCTCTCCTCTCCTCTCCTCTCCTCTCCTCTCCTCTCCTCTCCTCTCCTCTCCCAGCTGCAGGGAGGTGGCTGAAAGCTGTGCTCAGCACCAAGCACTGGACATTACCAACAAAAAAAGCTGTGTCAGAAATAAAATGCATGAAAATAATGGAGCTTCAGCAGCTACATGCAAGTGTAAAGAAAACACTTCCCAATGCAATGAGCATAGAGCCCTCATAGAGCACGACCTTTGTCAGGGGCTAGTAATCATTCTTGGCAGTGTTTGCTCATGAGGATTGGGAAATGTGGGCAGCCCATTAACCTGTGCCACTCAGGATCCCCATGGCTGAGCATCGTGAGCACGGAGTGACTGAAACAGCCCTTGCAGCTCTCGGCTCCCTGTGCTGCTCTCACAGCAGGGACTGACAGGGACTGAGGAATTCACTTGAGGCTTCTTGGGTTTGGAATGGAAGGGATGCAGTGCAGCCCTATCCAGTGCTAGAGTGCACCTCTTTCCTTCCCTTCTGCACAGGGAAGTGCATCCATCTCCTTCCCTTTGTCATGGCTGTGGCAAAGTCAGCAGACCATGTTGCTACTTGGCCAAGTGGCAGGGGAGTTGGTCAGTCCTTCTGCAGACACCTGGAGCTTTGGGGAGCCCAGCTCTGTGTGTTTGCATGAGCACTGTACATGCTGATACCATTGGAAACACAGCTGTGGCGATTGCCAGGCACTGCCTTAGATTTAAGCAAGTATAATGTATTCGGAAACAGAAAAGAGGATGCATCTGTTCATGGATTTGCTATCTTTTTGCTATGGGGTTAGAGTTTAAGAATTTTTAATTCCCAATTTATAGGGTAATATGCAGTTCACCTATAGATGTGCATTATTGTGTGTTTGAAACATACCATTTTGTGCCTTTACATGAGGAGCAAAGCTACAGGGAGGGAGGAGGAAACTGTTTTTGTCAAACACTTGAAAGCTTAGATTGGTTTGCCTGGCACTGTATGGGTTTGGGGATGCTGAGGAAATAGAAGTATTATGTCAAAGTACAGCACTCAACACGTGTAATACCAGTAGTGACAACCCTGCCAGCCCACCCCAGCTGGGATGCAATTCCTCTGGTCAAACCCCAGGAGATACAGCAGCAAGGCTCAGCCAGCCAAAATTATCAAGCAACCTAGCCTGAGATGTGTAAAGATGTGCTCTGGCTCTATTTGTGTACAAAACTCTTTAACATGAGCTACTAAGTAAAATTATTTGTTGAATAATAAAGTGGCCAGACACAAGAAATAAAAACATATGGAGCATTAATGCTGTGTGATTTTAAGCACCTGATCTGAAGGCTTGGTGTCTGAGTCTCTACAAGTGACAGGGAGAGCTGTTGTCCCAGAGCATAGCTGTGTTGTGGGTGCTCTGCATTATCCTCCTTTTCCCTCTCAGTCTGCAGAGACACCAGTTGCATGTGATCCCTGGAAGGAAGGAACTCACTTCCTTAGTATCCAGGTGGATGCCCTGCTTTCACAGTTTCTGAACTATTTTTAGTTGTGTGCACTCACCCTGATACCCAGCCCTGCAGGCTGCCTGCTGTGCTGGGCTTGGCTGGAGAGTGTGATGGGGTGTCTGACAGGGGCCTGGGGACACTCCAGGCTGCGCTGTGGGGACATCAGCCCGCGAGCAAAGCTGGCTTCTGGCTGATGCTGCCGGAGAGGTAAACCCAGAGCTTTGTGTAATGGCCACGCCTGGGCCAATTAGCTTGGAAAAGGATTACTGCTATGCCACTAGGATGCATCAGTGACAGGCTCAATCTCGGTGGCCACTGTGTAAGGCAGTGCTGATGCTAATATGTAAAGCATCCCAAATTGTCAATGAGCTAATAAAACCAGGAGCAGGAACTCCCTAAGGGTGATTAAAACATTTAAGTCAGCATTGATTTGAGGCTGACAACCCTTAGGGGAACTAGGGAGAGGGGGATTTGGGGCCAGGGTCCCTGCAGTAGCACTGGGGACATGGGATGGGAATGGCTGTGGTGCAGCAGGCACAGCTTCCTGGGGAGGTTTATCAGGAGACCCTGGAGGATATTGCTGTACTAAAGCAAAGTGCAAGGCGGATTTCACAGATGAAGAAAAGGCAATGACAAATTTGAAGTGCTTTGTTTCTGTTTCTATATCTGTGTTGAGGACGGGTTGTGCAGCTCAGCTCTCGCTGCAGAGCTGTCGCTCACAGGGAGCCTGGAGCAGCTCTGTGTTTGGGCTGTGACGTGTGACCAGTGCTGCTGCCAGCCTTCGGACACGTCACGCTCTCCTGAGCAGCCACACAGGGCTTTTGCTTGCTTAAAACACTGCTCAAGTCCAGGAGAGGTTCTGCTGGCTCCACAGCAGGATTCTGTCTTTCTGTGGCATCTTGCAACCCCCACTGGTGGATTGTGTTTACCTGTGCCCAGCTCCGTCCCACCTGTGCCAGTTTTGTGTGTGCCACTTGGCCCTCAGTCACCTCACTGACAACCAGTGGGCCAGGAGGCAAAAATACAGGGGGATTTGGACCATAAAACTTCTGGACCTTTCCTCCTGAGGGTACTCCTGTCAGTTGTGTCCCATCTCTGTCTCCCATGTCTGCCTTACTGTGGGGCTGAGCATGACCTCGTGGAACTAAGGTGGCCAGTGAAGTGTCACAGCCCCTGCCTGCACTGAGGCAGGTCCCTGCCTTGGCTTTATGTGTCCTGTCAAACTCTGCCTAAGTCTAAGACTCTGTGTGATGGTGCTGAAACCAGCCAAGAGGTTTCCACACTCCACCACAGTGTCAGCAAGCGAGCAAGACATCAAATGGGACAGAGAGCAGAGCAGCTGGGACAAGATGGCCTTGATGTGAGGACCTGATCTCACATCCTTGCAGCAGCCAAATGTCACTTTTACACTGTGTTGTACACAACTGCTCTGTCAGATCAACAAGAAAAGCCCACTATATCCTTTCAGCACCTTTGTTCTACATATTTTGCTGTTAATGGGGACAGGAATTGAGGTGGGATTTTGTGGTGGCTTTGCAGGCTCAGCAATGCTGCATCTGCAGCAAAAAGCCCCTTCTGTCCCATGTGGGGCTGGGATCCACAAGCAATTAAAACTGCTTAGTAAGGCAGGCAGATCACTTATTGCATTTTCCACCCTCTCCTTTTCCATTTTTATAACTGTTGAGCTGGCAAACACAGCTTTTGCAGAAGTCCTGAAAGGAGTTTGAAAAAGCCATCCTGCCCTCCCACTTGTTTAAATGTGTTTGTAGTGATTCTGTCAGTGCTGGCAAACTCAGAGGATGAAAATCCTCTAGGGATTTCCCCTAAATGACACTTTCAAAGTCAGATCTGCATATGCACTGCATCAGACACCATTTAGAGAGCACATGTAAGATCCTGGATAAAAGAATCACATTTGCTAATATTTTCCCTCTGTTTATTCTGGGTCAGTGTGCATTCTAGAAGAGGCAGAGATGACTGAGTTGCAGAGTTTGATAGGATAATGGCAAAGAGATAACAGATGAGTTCAGAGAGATAGGAGATGTTGATGCAGTTTTGTAGGACAAGGTAGGATTTGCAGGGTATCATTCAAAATAATGGTGAAAAGTATAACTGAAATGGTGGAAGCAGAACAAATCTGAATGTGCTTTTTTTGTAGCAAAGCATTATTTTCAGCTAACATTGATTTGATTTGAAAGGGAGTTTCAGTGGAGTGAAGAATAAATGAAATATGAACATTGTTTTCAGATTTCTCTGTGATATAGAGTGATGTAGAAATTAAACCTTACCCTGTTCTAAGTGATACAGACTGTGATGTCCAGTTAAGATGTCTAAACATGACAAGATTAAGGTTTTCATTGGTTTATAACTTTACTAAACATTAGCTCTTTGGATGGAAGTTTTTCAGCCTGTAGTTGGTACAAATGTGGTCGTTTTGTATTTACTTATATGTATCAATGCAAATTTTCACTCAGAGAATGCAGTTATTCTTGGGAATAAATTTGGAGACATGCAAGTAATTAGTCTACATTATAGAAGTTGCTATGGATGTTTTGCCCAGAAGAAACTCCAAGCTTTGGAGTGGAAGTTCCAAGTCAGACAGCAGGGATGCTCTCCAGACTGGGTGAAGTGATAAACCTGAAAAATCCCAGTTCACATATTCCTTCAGAGAGACAGGGGGCCCAGTGGCTCCTTCCCCAAGGGATTCTGTGTGCATTGCTCTGGAGGGTGATGGGAGAGACCTTTACTGACCAGGCTTTCCCCCTCCCTGCCCATCCCACTGGCATGCTGGGCACAGCCTGGGCACTCCCAGGCTCTCTCTCCTGGTGCTCTCTGTCTTCTCAGGGTGGATGCAGGAGGGATGACCATGCTGGGTTGCTGTTGCAGGGAGGTGTGTGGAGTGCAGTGTTTGAAGTGTTAAATGAGAGATGGGGGCTAGATTTGATGTAGGGGACAGATCTGGGTGTGAGGGAAAACCCCTGACAGAGCCTGGGTCCAGGTCTTCTCCAGGGCTTGTTCTCCAGCAGGATGCACTGTGTTTGGCTCACCATCATCCAGAGTGGCAAAATTCTAGAGCTCCAACTTCCCCTCCTGCTGGCTGCCCCATCCTGAACTTTCCCTGACCCGTGGAACTAGGACAGTTCCTCGTCAGGAAGCTTTAAAAATCCTTCTCTTTTAAAAATCAGAGGAAAAGGCACAGTGTTTCACTTCAAACTCATTTCCAGGGGCAAGGTCTCCAAAGGCCAGAGACTCTCTGCCCGGTGCCATTTGATTTCCTCCTGCATTAGCATTACACACTGGGATTTGGGCTGATGGATAAGTTGCTTTTCCAAGATGCCAGCCTCAGCTGGAGCTGTTTTGCCTGGTTTTGGGATGCAGGCTGGGAAGCTGGGGGCAGTGGGGAGCCAGCCCCAGCTCCTCTCTCCAGGCATGCAGCAGTGACTTCAGGGAGGAGTTGAAGCAGATTGAGGTGGTGTTGGAAAGCACCAGAGCAAAGTTTGCTGGAGCTCATTTATTGTCACCTCCAGTTAGCAGCCCCAGCTGACCTCGGGGGGTGCTTTGAGGTTGCATTCATTAGTGTCTGTAAGAAATTAAGATGCTTCAGTGCTACAGCTGTGGAAAAGCACAGGATGAAGTTTGTATGGGATTTAGATGCACTAAGATGTGCACACTGATGAAGAACAAAATCCTGTATTCCAATGGATTTGTGCATTTTTCTCCCTCCATCCACCTCCTCCCTCTGCACTGCCAACTCCACCCTGTGTGTGACACTCCTGGTGGGTGGCAGAAAGAAGCCTCCTTGGCTGGTCTGTCCTGCCAGAGGTGGTGTAACCCTTGGGGACACTCTGTCTCCCCTCACCAGAGCACTGATTTGTGCTTCTCTGATTTTCATGACACTTGTAGACACATAACTTTTTGAAAGGCATTGTCACAGTTTGGTTGAAGCTGTGGATATGGGTGTCTCTATACTGATGGAGAGACAGGGCTGTTACTCAAGTGTCATCTTTTCTTTAATAACCTGGATAAATATCCTCCTCACCACCGAGGAGTAAGAACCTTTCTGTCCTGGGGGGCTCAGGGAGGCCTCAGGGAGCCCTGCATCTTCCTCCTTACAGGCAGGTAAGGATGGAAGAGTGTTACTTTGATGTATATTTAATGTAACATACACAGCAAGGGTAAGCAGGAAAATTGCAAATTTTTTTAAGGTCCTTAATTAAATTTTTTTTCTTCTTTTTTTCTTGCTCATTCTTAGCATCACTTTGGGGTCAACAGGTACCACCATGGTGCTGGTTTCCATTCACCAGAGTCATGCAGATGATTTTGGTTTGGGCCCAGTCCAGTAAAAATAATTTTATTCCTGATGTAAACAAGAGCAGAACAGAGCTGTGAAATTTTATAAATAACAAATGCTGGGTTTTGACTAAATCTATAGTATTTTTTTTCTGGCATTCACCTTGCATAAATTAAGACATTTCCATGAATAAAAAGAAAACTTAATAAGCCACAGAAAGGTTAGAGTGTTTCCACTGGATTTTATGCCTGTTGCATAAATCCTACCCAACTAATTCCACACTTTGTGTGGACATAATTTTTCTACAATGTAAATTCCATTAACACATTCATGCCATATGTGCCATATATTAAAACAAGTACTCCCAGTAAATCACTAGCATCCACGCCTGCTTCCCAATTCCATCTGCACGGATCTGCTGGGGCGATGTGGTGGTGAGAGATCCTGTTTGGAGCTCAGGGCAGCATTCAGCTGCAAAACCAGCCTGTTTGGGCTACATCCCTGGCTGTAGTGAGGCCCTTCCTTGATAAAAGTTGATATCCTTGCTGTGATCCCATGAGAAAGAGGATGAGCCCATTGCATTGGCTCTTCTCTTCTCTTCTCTTCTCTTCTCTTCTCTTCTCTTCTCTTCTCTTCTCTTCTCTTCTCTTCTCTTCTCTTCTCTTCTCTTCTCTTCTCTTCTCTTCTCTTCTCTTCTCTTCTCTTCTCTTCTCTTCTCTTCTCCTGAAGCTGACACTAATAATCTGGCATGCAAAGAATTGCTTTAGTTTCCAGATGTTCTGAATACCCAGAAAATTAGTAAAAGAAAATGATCCTCTTTATCCTAATCAAAAGTAATTAAAAGTACACTTAAATAGAGCACAAATCTGTGCTTAATTCCAAATGTTTTGCACGTATAAACAACAGGAGTTGCAACTAACTCTTCAGCTCCAGAAGCAACAGCAGAGCCCATGTTTTGCTGTCATAGGCTCTTTGCAAACATACAGTCACAGACTTTCTGGCTGGAATATTTTATGTTGGTAACAGCCTGTAAAGATCAAAACTCCATAAAATAAGATCAAGTTTCATTGCTTGCCACAACCAGTGCCATGATGTAGCACTTAAAAAAACTGGTTTACTCTGCACAACAGGTGCAGTGCAAAATGCCACATTCTCAGTTGCTTTGCCTTGCAGCCTTGGAGTTGATGCATTTTACTCATTCACTTCACATAACTATATCCTTGCCATTTTTCCTTCCTTTGGACAGACCTCTTGGCTCTCAGACAATTCCTGCAGACCCTGCAGCAGTTGTGTCACCATAAGATGTGTCACTCAGACTGGGAGCAGTCAGGTTTGAAAACCAAGGAGCTGCCTGACTCACATCCGAGGTGGAGCAGACAGCGAGTGAGCAGACAGCGAGAGGGATGCAGACAGATGAAGCCTTTTAGAATTTAGCAAGGCTTAGTGCAGTTAAAGCAAAGCCTTAGATATGGCTCTTGATAATGCTGGTAGTAACTTCTTGTTTGGGGCTTCTAGAAAGAAGTGGTCGTCTCACTGTGTGCAGAATGAATGGCCTCGTTTTCCCAGAGGCAAAGTGTGAGAAGGAAGAAGTTGGCATATCCTTTTGAAGTAAAAAAAAAAAAAAAATTATTTAGATTGTCAATTGCTTGGTATGGGGTCCATCTTTAGTTCCTGATTTTGCATAGCACTTTGCACAAAAAGGTGCCAATGCATAATAAGCTTCCTGGCAGCTACCAAACCATGTAATTCTCATTTGATATAGGGGTAAGTGATAGCCAGCACATGCTTCTTTTTGGCAATAATTGGTTGGTTCACACAAATACAATTTTCATCTTTGTGTGTGTAGCAAAGCAGTAGATACCATATATCTGGAATTTAAAAAAGCTTCTAACACTGTTAACACATGATATCCTCATAATGGAACTGGGGAAGATTGTTCCTATACATCCAAAGCATTGTAGGATGGCTACATATAGGTCTGGTCCTACTTAGATCACTAGTAAAGGCACTGATGAAGGGACAGGGAGCACTTATTAAACTTAAAAGCACATGGTGACAGCTGGCAGGGTGAAGGACAGGCTGAGAAGTCCAAGAAATAGTGGCAAATCATGGATTGCATGAGTAGAGCAGAATGTCATTCAGATCAAAATAGATGTGAGCCATCAGAGAAAGTCCAGGGGGAGCAGTGGGAATGAACAGAACTCCAGAAAAAAAAAGTGAAGAAATGTGAAATGGACTGAGCACATGGAGTGTGGACTGACCAGGGAAGCAAGGTGACAACTGTCAGGGGTATGAAAGGCTGTCACAGGAAGGGAGGGAATCACTTGCTTTCTCTGTCCATGGTGGATAAGACAAGGAACTAGAGGCTTAAACTGCAGCAGAGAAATTAGGGTCAGATCCTTATGAAAATGTTTTTGTGTATGGTAGAGATTATGAAGCATTGCAACAGATTTCTTGGGGAGGTTAAGATGTTTCTATCCCTGGAGAGATTTCCATGTGTTAAACATTGATCACACCAAAAGGCAGAGAAAGTGGTCAAGTACCCACTTTCAAGAGATGCCGTTGACCTTCTGCTGCTGTGAACTACAAGAAGTTGACCTTGCAATCAAAGCAGTGCCAAAAAAAAAAAAAAAAAAAAAATTCAGGTTTAGATCCCAGGTGTGGCAGATTTCTTTTGTGAACCTGCACAGAGAGACAATGTCTCAGAAGGCACCTGAACCTAGGAGTCTACTTTCAAGGTGGCTTGTTTCTGTATTCTAGGCATTCTTGGATTTTCAGAGAAATTAGTGTCTGTTGTCACTGTTTGAGGTCACCATTGAGGACCCATTCTCTGAACAGTATTTTGGGTGCCACATGGAATCAGATCCATAATAGCAAACTTTGTACTGATGAAAATATGTGGCCAGACGTGTGTGTGATGTCACCTTTTCCATCTAGCAGGAACTAAACCAGATGGATTTAACATTTTCTCCATCTACAGCTTTGTCTACAGAGCACAGTCACAAGAGCCAGCGTGCCTCAGACCTACCACACAGGGTGGACCCTTCTGGCTCTCAGAAGTCCATTAACTCACACCAGGCATTCCTTCCACACCACGTGAGGCATGGAGAAGGCCTTGCAACCCTGCTGCCCTAGGAGGAAGGCGACAAGCCGTTCCTTCTGTCATTGCCTCTCCTTCTTCTGTGTCCCTGTGGTCTGCAGTTGGCCCTGCTCGCTTAGGAAGAGATGGCTGGAGGTGAGCACTTCAGGAGGGCTCTCCTCCTCCTTCCACCTGTTTTTCATTCCTTGACTCACTGGCTTTAAGCCGTAAGCAGTGACGTGACAGCTGAGTCACGGATGCACCACCTGGATGCTGTCAGCATCAATCTCTCTTATAAGGATCATAGAAGAACAAATAGAGAAGACTGTTAGGGCTTCTCATTCGTCTTCCTGCCAGCGGGGCACCGAGCCCTGCAGTGCAGGCTCTGGCTTTGCCCAACCTTGCTCTCAAAATCCCAAGCAGTGGGATTCCACTGCCCTTCCCCAGGAACCATTCTGCGATTCAATAAACATCATTACCAAGGAGAGCACTGCTTTTCCGTGATTATTATTTACCCTAAGCATTCCTAATGTGAGCAAATAACTTCTAACTAATAGCCACACTGGAGGGTTTTTTTTTCTTGTGAAGAAATCCAGTAAAGTTGCAAAATCGGAGATGAAATGTTTTATTTGTGTTCTGTTTAACAGTTTTAAGAATGTCCCTGCTGCATGCATTGTTGTACACAGTGGATGACAAAAACCCAGAGATGCAGCCCTATGCCCTGAAGAGCTTACACTTTTCATTTAAGCAAGATACAGTGACTGAGAATGACAAGTAACAAGAAGGCAGGACAAGAGTCATATGAGAAAGGTCAGGATGTTTCTAAATAAAACCTATTGTCATGCTTTTAATTTGGGTTTATATTGAAGACATCATACATGGCTACATATTTTTGGGACAATTTCACCATCTTTTAATCAAACATTTTTCATCTTACCAAGTCATCTTGCCTACTTTGGTTTGGTGCTTATTTAAAGCTTCATTTTTATAGAAATTCATGTTTTTGTCTCACAGTTACTCTTTCAGCTCAACAAGGCTTTTGCAAAAAGCGCTGTCACAGTTAGTCTGGTTATTAATTCCCTGAGTGTCCCAGAGGTACAGGAGCTTTTCTGTCTGATCCATGCCACTGGAATTCTTCTCCCTGACCTTTGTCTCCACCTCTGGGTCTCCTCTCTGGAACACCCCAAACTGCCCTTACTCCAGAGGTGGCAGTCAAACCTCTCCGTGTGGGGCTGTTTGCCTGAGAGTAACAAAGCACCTTCTCTCTGCACAGACCTGCAGCTTCCTCTGAGCAGCAGTGACTCCTCTCCTGGGCACCAGCAAACCAGAGCAAAGCATCATAGAGCCAAACCATCTGCCCCTCCTCCTCCATATGCCTTCCTCAGCTTTTACACCCTGCTCACTGTGTGTTTCCTACACCTAAAGGAGGTGTAAAGCCAACTCCTGACATTCTTACCTTTGGGTTTCCAAGCCACACATCTTCCTCTTTGTGCTACATGATTAGCAGAGGAGCACATTTAATTTTGGGGGATGCAGGGCAAAAGTCTATCATGGTAACTCAGTGTTATTCTGACAGATGTCCATTCAATGCCATCTGTCCCACCTGTGGCTTTGGCTATTATTTCTTACTAATTTTATTCTTGTCTTTGCCTTAAGGGGACAAATTCTTTCTGGTACCTGACTGCAGGTTTTGCAAACTCCCTGAGGGAAGCCCAAATGCATTTCAAAAGCATTTTTAATGTGTGTCTTTCATCCTGGTGAAACCAGCTGTCCATGCACATCAATTCCCTGCAGCAATTTTTCCTTTCATGGAATAAAAATATTCAGCCTCGTGGTTGGGTATGGAAATGAAAAAGACAAGGGGTCTGCATAAATGGACTGATTTTAGTACTCTGACTTTCCAGCCTCCCTCTTACCTCTTCTGAAGGAAGTAATGAATGCCTGAGAGCTGAGTCCTCCTGGGAATTTCAGGGATATTGGAAGGGAGATGGGTGATTTTCAGCTGGAGAACCTGCCAGAGATTTGGTTTTATACACACACACTTTGCTGAGCAGCTTGGTCAAGTGCACACCTTGTACTCAGAAGGCAAGGGGAGGATCTCTTTCTTCTACTAGACCTCCCAATTCATGTTAACAAAACTACACTTAACTGTTACTGCATTATTTGTATTTTGTATGGAAGGACCTAGCTCAATTAAAAAAGCAAATACTTGTTTATATAGATAGTGTGGAGTTATTCCAGCAGTCACACTGGAAAAGCACTAATTATCTAAGGAGACAAATTGAACAAGACAAATCCAGGGCCAACCTGGTCCTCCTCGAGCAGTTTGTAAAAACATACTGAGAAGCAGAGAATTAAGAAAGGAGAGTTGAACTTGCTGTGACCCAAATTCAGCTGGTTAAGGGCAAGCTTCATTTTAATTTACTGTTTCTAGGCAAGACAGAATTCAAAGCTGATGTTTGATAGGTGGTGATGCTCATATCCTGCCTTTTCTTCAGGCCAGTTTTGTTACTCTCTAAAACCTGCTTTACATCCAACTAAAGACCTGGTCTGGGAGCAGGGAGCTCCCAAACAGCTTGGAGCTCCTGTGATGTTTCCTCCACCACCTTGGCTGTCAGGGCCAGGTATCAGCTGCTGCTCCTGTACATTTCCTAATTGTTTCCTGGGCACAGGAGCAGCCACATATGCATGGACCAGGCATCTTCAGCACCAGCTTTAGTCATTGTCTGAGGTTGCTCTGTTCTCACAGAATTTATCTAAGCTTTGATGCATTAACTTCAGGGTGTGACCCTCCTGTGAGAGAAGGCAAGGGCACAAGTCCCAGTGGGGCGAAAGTGGGAAGCAAAGTTCAGTTGCTCTGATTGATTTTTTCCAGAAAATACAGGCTGATTTCTTCTAAGTTTGGTCAACAGTACCTATTTTGGGAATATGAAGGCATTTGGCTCTCACTGATGCTCTCCACACCTTCTGGTATTTCTCCAAGCAGTGCCCTGAAGGCAGCTCTGGGGTTTGTGAACTGCTCTCTTGTAAACACTCAAAGGTATTTGTCCAACAGAGGGAGAGCAAGCAGGTTTTGTCTTCCCTGTACAGCAAGTGGATGTGGCAAAATGCAAATAGCAGCAGTTCACAGGGATCGATACATACAACAAAACCCATCCAGCTGCAGTGTCTGTTAGGATGGTGTGCAAGCCTCTCCTTGTGCAGGATCTCTAATGGGCACTGTGCCAGTCCTGGGGGCTGATTCTGGCTGTATGGACAGAAATCTATGTATTGCTACAGCTGCTCAAGTGCCTGTGGGCTGTTGCAACTCTGCCTTACAGGCAGTAAGACAGGAGCCAGCTCCTGTCATTGTTCTTTGTAATAAAATGCATTTGCTGCTGTGCACAACCCCGTGCACCCACTGGGTCTATCAAATGGGAGTAAACTGAGCTTTGTGCTGTTAAGACAAGTCCTGATGGAAAGCCCAGCACAGGTCAAAAAGCAGTGCACAATATTTGTGGGGAATGATTGCTGCTGATACAATAAGCCTAACCCTTTATAAACTTTTCCCTCCATTAAGCAAAAATAATCAGTATCGTTACATTTAATATTTTGTGAATGGAAATAATATTATATGCATTCTGAACATTACAGATTCGAATTTGCTTTCAGCAAGAAATGTGAACATTTTAATGTAAGGATTATATGTATTAACTTTTACTAGCTGTTGAAGACACCAAGTTCCAGGTAGTTAATTTTGGCAATAAGAAATATCTTGTGATGTGATAGAGGCAATGAGTGGAAGCACTTCAGAGGATCAGAGGGTAATGTTATCCATAACTTCCATCAATCATGACAAAAGATAGCAAAACAAAGCTACTCACTGGGATGGGTAAGGGTACTGATCTAAGGGTACTGTGCCTTCACTCAAAGTAATCTTGATTTCAGCTTCTTAAAAGTATTTTACCACAGTGCAGGAAGTCTTAAAGACATGGATTGATGGAGATTAAGAGAAAATACCAGGGAACTATCAGCATAGACTTACTTTGATCTTGACAATTTTACTAAATAGGGTATCAGAGCTGGTATGGCTCTTACATTTTCAACTTAATGGTCAAATCCAAAAAGTAGCTAAAAGAAGGAATTAAAGAAGAATATAAACATCTAAATCCAGCACTGAAATAAAAAAGTTCTCTCAGCTCCTGCCCAATTCTAGAAGCACCTAACTCAGGAGGTACCAACCTTCAGTCCCCAAGAACCTCAAATGTAGAACAGTCAACTTCCACTTGTGCCTTGAACCTCCTGTGCCTCCATCTCCTCAGTGGGTCTGAATCCTTCTGTATCCTGCCAGGGATGGTTACAGATGGCTCAGCTCATTGGACTTGAAGCAAACCACATGCTAAGGATGTGCAGCTGAGAAAGTTTAAAAAAAAAAAAAAAAAGAAAATAAAAAAAAGGTAAACACTGAGAGAAAAGAAAGCAAGTGCAGAAGAGTCTTTAGTTCAGCAGTTAGGATTGCTCTTTCAGGAAGGGGAATTGTGTGTGTACCTTACCTTCCTGGCTGGAATTCACAAACAGCTCTTAAAGGAAGACTAGAACTCCAGATCAGGTAGGTGCTCTCACCACTAAACTAAAAATTATACTCACCTTTGATCTTCCTCTTATAGCTCAATGAATCTTTAATTCTTTTTATGCAAAGAAGAACAGATACAGCACAAGGGCATGCAGTGCTCTCCTCCCTGCTCTCCCCATCTCCCCTGGGTATCTTGCACCCTGGAAGACTTTTGAATCTCCCCAGGGAGCACAGGCTGGTATTTCTCAGGCAGCAAACCAAGCTGAACCCAGACCTCCTCCTTGTCACCCTGCTGATAACCTCCCTGAGATACACAGATGGCCAGCTGCAGCCTGGAGGAGTGTCCTGTGCTTGCTCCAGATGGACAGGCTCTGCCCATGTCCTGAAACGTGGCTCAGCCCCAGTGACAGGCGTGGTTTGAAAGCTCAGCCCTGAGCCCCTTCAGTCATCAGATTGTTTTCTTTGTGTCTCTTGGAAGAGGGCATTTTACAGCAGAATAAATCCTTGAGAACAAGCTGAAGAAAATCTGACTCAGAACACCCAACACCTGGAAGTCTGAGACTACTCTCCTGGAAGACTGGAAAGCATTTTAAAAACCTGCTCCAAATCTGGTAAATGGTGAAACACTGGAACAAACCTCCAAAATCCCAGCTTGGTGTCCTCACCACTGTCTTGTATGTATATCAGTGCCTGCAATAGTTGTAAGAAGCCCAATCCAGCAGGTGCTGTGGAATGACTGTGGGAAATGGACCTGATGGAGCACAGTGTCTCTTGAAGGTTACTGGCAGCCCAGGGTGGGTGGGTGACTGTCTCTTGAAGCAGAAATTAAGGAAGGGAAATTTATGTGCCCCTGGAATTTTGGAGCTTCAATGCAAAGTGTCTGGGTTCTTGGCCTGTCCAAATTTGGGAACTGTCAAGTGCTTCCTTGAGCAGGCAGTCAAGGGAATCACTGCTACATCTTGGGGCACAAGATGCATTACATCAGTCAGGCAATAACTCCAGGTCTCCAGGAATATAGATCCTACTGGAATTATACATTAAAGTCACATTGTGTTTACCTTGAAGCAATCTGACGAGGGATTAACTAGGTGATCAGTCCATCTCACTGCATCACAGAGGAGTAATTAAATTATTCCCAAACCAAATTGCTAGAATTTGACAATTAATCTAACTGCTGATATCTCTGTAATCTTTTCTTCCTACTTGTTCAAGTGCTCAACCCTTCTTATGAAGAACTGTGCCAATTTTGTCCTGCAGAAAGTTAGAATATATTTCTTCTTCTTCATCTGCCCTTGTGGATCTGTGGGAACAACAGACCCCATCACATAAAATTATTCTGGCTTTGCAGAAGGGGCTGGTGAGCCTCTATTTGGAATATAGCTCCCAGTACCAGTCACCACATTCTAGAAGTGAGTTGCTGCAAATAGGAACATTGCAACAGAGTGCAAGTGATGCAAGCACTTAATTATTCAAAAAAGGGTTAGAAAAGCTACAGTGTGGCTGCTACCTTTGGAAAACAGGAGATTAAAAAGCCACTTTAGGGGTGTGCAGACCTCCGGGGGAATAGCAAGGATTCACATACACAGGGAAGAGCAGAGCTAGTGACAAATACCAGAACAAAAGGGAAATTAACAGAAGCTTAAGTAGGGATGAGCAGCAGAGCAGTGTAATTTATTTGTGAATTTATTTGTGTTTAGTGTAGTTAATATATGGAAAATTATACTAAAGCTGGAATAGAAACAACTTCTAGAAATAATTTTACAAGGCTTTAGACACGTGTGGGGGCTTAAAATAACTCTGTGGGATGTGAAAAATGAGAGGGAGATGTTTTTACAAACAAACTGTGGAGCCTGCTGCTAGACAAGGCCAGATACTGATAGGTGAAAGAAGCAATGGGAGGAACCACAAATTCCATAGGAATTCCATTAATTGACACAGACACTCACCCAAGGCTGTGCTAAATCCCTGGACTTAGAGAAAAAGAACAGAGACACAGAGAAAAAAAAGGGGCGGGGGATGTACATTAGAAGGGGTCTGTATTAGGTGATTTGGGATGTCTGTACCTCTCAAGTACCTCAGCCAATGGGGAAAGAGAGAGGGAAATGCGGCTGGGAAATTAGGATCAAAAGGAGGCTGCGTCCTTTAACAATTTGAGAGACCCCGTAGGAAATCGTCCCATGACCTCTCCCTTTATTCAAATAAAATTACAGGACTCCTCTGTCTCCTTTTTGGACATAAACCTCTGGTGTTTGTGGATTAATTTTCCTGAATTATGAGATGCAACTCATAATTCTGAGGAGAGGAAAAGGACTTATGTCTTCCTCACAATCTCATCTCTTAAAACATTTAGCTCCATTGTGCTCAATAACAGACATAGTTACTTTAATGTGCTTATCCATACAATTCTCAGGGAAAGGTTTTCATTTACAAGATTAATTTCCCTTCCATCTTAAAATCTATAGATGTGGGGGAAAATAATCAGGGACACTTGAAGGGGCAGGGCTGATCTCAGCAAGCCTGAATATCTGTAAGAAGAAATTCTGAATGCACGCAGAAATGTAACTGAGATGAGATCTGGTCCTGGAGTGCTGCACTCCAGACAGAAAAACCTTGACGTCTCCTCCTTAAATTTCAAGGAAAGCTAACAAAAAAGCCCCAAGTCCTTTTAGGGTATTTCTACAGTTCTTGGTAGAAGCCATTTGCATATGATGCCTCCAGGCCATCAGCTTCAGCAGGCGTTGGATCAGACCGGGCGGCTCGCTCCTTCGACCTGCAGCTCTGCCTGCTTTAAGACCAAACAGACTGCCTTCAGCTCTGGCGAGCCCGCTGGGAATTCACCCCTCTTACGCACCAAGGGAGCGTGGGACACTGGAATGTTGCCCTGAGGCAATCCGTGTAATCCCTGTATCTCTTTCCTTTCCTTCCAGGACGGGTGCTTAACCCGCCCGCTCGGAGACACGTGGGTAAGATCCCAACTTTCTCTCCAGGGGAGATCCCCGCAGGCAGTTTACGATGCCAGAGCTCCCGCTGTGCTACCACCGTTTACTCGGAAAATCACAGGCAATTAATCACAGTTTTCCCGGGGGAAAACCCACTTGATTTGGACCCGTCGTTACGCAGGGAAACGGCAGAACACAGTGCTGTAACCTAACCTGAACTCTGCTAAAGGCGTTTCTTCCTAGGGCTCCCCTTTCACTTGGCAAGCCCTGCCTGCCTCTGGGAAACCGGGACGGCTGTAGCGGACTGTGGTTACACTTGGATGTGTTGAGGAGCAAGATGCACCCGCGATGTTGTCCCGCTCGTCTTTGGGCCGCCGAGGCTGGACGCGGGGAGCCTGAGGAAGCCACGGGGAACACTCTGAGGTGACCTGCTGCCTGCCCGGGGCTCTCCCCGGCCCCCTCCTGCAGTGAACTGAGCGCGGCGGCAGGGAGCTCACCCCGGCGGGACCGGGACCGGGGCTCGGGGCTCCGGTCGGCATCGCGCAGCGGCCGTCCCGCTGCGGGCAGAGAGGGGTGGAGGGACGGAGCGATGGAGAGATGCAGGGAGGAAGCAGTTTCGGGCGGCCGGTGACCGGGGCAATGCCATGCGTCCCCGACCGTCCCGGTTTCAGCGGGGCGCAGTTTGGGCGGCACCCGCAGGGATTCCGCTGGTGACAGCGGAACGGGCGCGGTCCCCCCCCGCAGCCGGAGTGCCCGGGGACGTGCGGGACGCCCCGCCGCCTCTCCCCTCCCCTCCGCCCGCCCCGCCCGGGGGGCTGCACCGCCAGCGGCGCTCGGCGCGGCGAGCGGGCGGGCGCTGGCAGACGGGCGCCCCGCGGACCGCAACGACGGCGGCGCCCCGGAGCCCCCCAGGCGGCTCCGCCCCGGCCCCCCGCAGGTGGGTCCGCCCTGCCCGCGCCCCCCACGTCGGGGCGGCGACGGGGGCGGGCGAGCCCGTCCTCCCACGCGGGGCCGAGGGGTAGAGCCCGGCGCCCACTCGCCGCGGCGACGCCCCCCGCGCCCGCCCAGCCCCGCCGGGCGGACGGGGCGCCGCGTCCCCTCGGAGCGGAGCGGCTCTCGGCGGCTGTCGGCATGGCGGGGCTCCCGGCCGGCCGGCGGGCGGGCTGAGGCGGGGGCCGGGCGGGGAGGCGCCGGCGGCGGGGTCTCACCGCCTCTTCTTGCCGTCCCCCGCAGGGAGCGGCCGGCCCCCCGCGCCACCATTGCCTCGCACGGCAAGGAGGACCTGCTCGCCGCCGCCGCCCGGCTCTGGCAGCGGAGGAGGCGGCTGCTGGCCGCCGCCGGGCTCGTCCTGGCCATGGCCGTCGCGCTGCTGGTCGCCGTGCCCCTGCTGCTGCTGCAAGCGCCCTCCGACACCGGCGCGCACTACGAGATGATGGGCACCTGCCGCATGATCTGCGACCCGTACAGCGGCGGGCGGCCGCCCGGCCCCGGCAGCACCGCCGCCGTGGAGGCCCTGCAGGACCTGGGCGCCAACCCCCCGCCGCCCTTCGTCCAGGGACCCAAGGGGGAGCCGGGCCGCCCGGGCAAGCCGGGCCCCCGCGGGCCGCCCGGGGAGCCGGGTCCGCCGGGTCCGCGGGGCCCGCCGGGGGAGCGGGGCGACGCGGGGAAGCCGGGGCTGCCCGGGCTGGCGCTGGCGGGCGCGGGCGGCGGCGGGAGCGGCGGCGGGGCGGCCGCGGGCGGCGAGGCGGCGGGCGGGCTGAGCGCCGCCTTCAGCGGGCCGCGCATCGCCTTCTACGTGGGGCTCAAGAGCCCCCACGAGGGCTATGAGGTCCTCAAGTTCGACGACGTGGTGACCAACCTGGGCAACCACTACGACCCGGCCAGCGGCAAGTTCACCTGCCAGGTGCGCGGCATCTACTTCTTCACCTACCACATCCTCATGCGCGGCGGCGACGGCACCAGCATGTGGGCCGACCTCTGCAAGAACGGCCAGGTGGGTTCCGCCGCTCCCCCGCGCCTCCTCCCCGCCCGGGGTCCCCCGGTCGTCCCCCTCCCACCGTTCCCGTGCCCCGTCCCCGGCAGCAGCCGCTCCGGGGAAAAGCAGCGGGAGCATCCTTCGCGCCGTCGGGGCGGGGGTTCACCTATAGAGCCGCGACAAATTCCGAACTCCCGGCTTGCAAACTTTCCTGCCGGGTTGGGAAGAAGGAGAAGCGAGGAGATGGGCGGGAGGGAGGATACGGGGTAGTGGAGGGGTTAGGAAAGAGGAACTCGAGTCGTTGATGGAGGGGCTGAGGAAGAGGGGATCGGGCGAGTGATGGAGGGGCCGGAAAAAGGGGACTTGGAAGGCATATAGAGGGGCTGTGGAAGAGTGGCTCGGCGGGCCCATGGAGACGCTGGGGGAGAGGGGCTGGGGGGCTGATGTGCCCAGCGGCTGTGTCGGCAGGTGCGGGCCAGCGCCATCGCCCAAGACGCAGACCAGAACTACGACTATGCCAGCAACAGCGTGGTGCTGCACCTGGACTCCGGCGACGAAGTGTATGTCAAGCTGGATGGAGGCAAAGCACACGGAGGCAACAACAATAAGTACAGCACTTTCTCTGGCTTTCTTTTATACCCTGATTAACACACAAAAAGTGACACGACCCAACTGGCCCCACCACTGATGCACATGGGGCTGTTTGGCATTTCCATACCCCATCGTGCTGCTGTTCCTGCTGGTGTCCATGGTCTCTGCAGGTCACTTTAGCTTCATTATCAGTTGTATGTTTTTATTTTCACCCTTGTGGAAACAAAATAGAAATGAAACAAAGTGATCCCCTTCCTTACTCTCCCCCATTTCTTCTGACCCCCTCCTCCATTTGTCAGCCTGACTGTTTTGTGTGTCACATGAGGAACTCGGCAGCTTGAAACTCTCGAGTAGTTCTGGTGGGGTTTAAGAGAGCCCAGAGTTTGGACTATGTCACACATGGAATTTGAACAGGTCACATTTTTTCATCAATAAGTATTGATGATGATGATGATGAATTTCCAGATCAACTATTCATGAAGTGGGACTGGACCATGACCTTTTTTCCTGTGCTGCTTTGTATGGGGTCAAGTGTAAACTTTTCTTTCTGTGCAATGCAATGCTCATGTGAATGATGGTGTCATTAACGTCAAACCTGTTTCTGTCTGCAAAAGAATTTGGTCATTGACCACGGTCACCAAAATATCACATTAAATTATGTTTTTAGACAATGCCTTCTTGCTTTTTGTCTCTTCCAGTGCTACAGAGGAGCGCTGTGGTGGTGCCACAGGAGGGTGGGAAGTAAAGGAGGGGGTCACTTCAATCCCTTAGGTTTGTAGCAATGTTTAAAGTTAGGATGGGGTACCTTGCTTAGGTCTTGATTATGGTTCAAGGGGGCTGGGAAAAAGTAGAGAGAGAGGAAAAAAGCTTCACCTTTACACAGTTTTGTGAAAAGAAGGCACATAGTCATCAAGAGGTGAAAGTGGGGGCGTGTTTCTCCTAAACAGATTTACTGGGTTAAAACCTGATTCAGAGGCTAGTGAGGTACAGGAAAAGGAGTTTAATCAGTGATTATGGAAAGCCATGTTTCTGTAACATGCTTGACAAATGTAAGAAGGCAGCAGGAGAGAGAGTTTGTCTAAACCCTTGCACTTGCAGTGTGTGTATGGGTTGGAAACCACACCTGACTGCAGGTGGGTCTGCACAGTGCCTGAGATGGGCTGGGTGAGAAAGCTCACTCAAGACTGATGGATTCAGACCATTTAGAAAGGTTTTCTCCTGATGGTCCTCTGTAAATCCCAACCACTCTTGGTCATCTTCAAAATGCACAAGTGTGTAAGTAGTGCATGTGGTTCTGAGCTTTTAGTGGACTAGGTGCATTTTTCATCATCACCCCAGTAGGTAACCTCCTCAGTTTGGGTAAATTGGGACTGCTCTGCTGAAGCTAAAAGAGCTAAATTGATTTACAAAAGCACTTATGTTCATTTTACTCTCTTGCCATTTCATTTTTCCCTCCTGAAGGTCTTACTTCCCTATCAGATCTCTGCCCTTTGCAGTGTTAGTGCAGTTTCACAGATAAGAGAGAGAGGAGCTGGTCTGAAACAGCTCTGCCAAGGCTGGAGCTTTGCCCCTGCCCTGATGTTGCAGTCAGAAAGGGATCCACAGTCAGATGGACTTGTTCCAGCCCTGCTTTGGGGCAGCCCCATGATGACCAAGTTCTTACAGTCACTCCTGTCTCAGTGGGTATTGTCTTCTCGTTGGTTGGAAGAGGAGGGTCAAAGGGAGAAAGCAATTCCTCCATCCCATCCTAAAACATTCCCCAGCTGAAGGAAGCAGAGTTCATAACCAGGCACACGTGTTAGACACTTATCAATCTCTTATGTCTTGTCGATTTGTACTATTTAGAATATGATTAAAACCAGTGTCTGAGACCATCCAAATGAAGTATAATTGCTATGGATCCTCAATTCCCACCAGATCTGTAATCCTTTTTGACTATTCCTCCCCCTCCTTCAATGAAATGGAGCTTAGACACAAAGCCCTTGGTTTAAATTTCAAAAAATTAAAATTGACATGCAGCAGCATTAGCAGGAGCCAGGAGGAATTCTAAGGAGGTGCCTGGGCTCTGCTTTATCCTTTGCATTAAGAAGCAATTTGTACTTCTAACAAAGACCCAACTGTTCCCCCCTTGGCAAAAGGGCAATGAAGATGCCTTGCAAGGGAATTGCTGTTCACAATACTTAAACAAATTTGAATCTTAGATTTTTAAATCTGTATTCCCTGGTGGAGCCTGCTCCTCTCAATTCAAATGCAGGGCTGGTGGTGTGTGCCTGCCAAGGTGTCAGTAGCTAAGCGGATGATGGATTGATGAGGCAATGGGAAGACACAGGCTCACAGTGGCAGTTTGCCCCGACAGTGATCTATGTATCTGCACATTATCAATGTCATGAGGAGGCTTGAACCACCCTCACTAGATGTCTCATTTTCCACTTATCTCTTATGTACTAATTATCAGGCTGGATTATTCCCCAGGATAGAAACAAAAAAAAATGCTCATTGCCACTCCACTGACAGTTTACACAATCGATAGAATGAACGCCTCCCTCAGCTGCTCACAGGCTTTTTTGTTTCCTCTCCTCATTGCAGGGTCTCCCGAGATTGCCTCTGTGGGGGGTTGATGGCTCTCACCCAGCATCTGCGGTGGCGGTGCTTGGACAGGCTCCTCTGTCCCAGTCATCTTGGTGCTAGCTCAGTGTGTGGGTTGTGGTTTTTTCTGAAGTAAGACAGGGAAAAGCAATTGGGAGATGAAAAACTTCAGCGCTCAGTGGTGCAGTTATCCAGAAAAGCAGAGGCAGTGCTGCGGATGGGGATGGTGGTCCCTGTGCTGCTGCTGTGGGTGACAGCAGGGTCACACAGAGTGCAGCAAACAGCCTGAGGTGGCCTTCTAACTCCCTGGGCTTCAACTGCGTCTTGCTGCCCTTGGGAATGCTCTGCGGGTTCTGCACATTTCGTGTCACAAAGAGAAGGGGCTGTTTGTAAAGGGGATAACCTGGTCCCCCAGTTTGGATGGGAAGAGGAGAATTAAAATGTCCTCAAGGGGCTGGCTTCAGCTTTCTCTGGTACTGGCTTTCACAAAGGACACTGCATCTCAAACAACCATTAGCCAGTGTCTGCTCTGGAGGTCTGACCCCTCAGAGGTGTTACTTTACTTGATGAGTTAAGAAAATGCTTTTTAGAACTGGGAGTAGACCAGGTGTGATGTGAGTAGGGAAAGCCCCCAGAAAGGAGTGGAAGACTGGAGTTTTAGACAGAAGGTGCTCTCTGTTTCTGTGCCCAGCCGTGTGCTTAAGTTAAAATTATAACACAAAAGTTAATAGTAAAAAAAAAAAAAAAAAAAAAAGACGGATGTTCATGCTGTCAAAGTAACTTAGATACTGCACCAGAAAATCCCTGATCTTTGTGCTACCAGTATGAAACCTTGACCCTTATTCTGTGTCTGGTCAGTACTGGCTATGGAAAGGATGCCTGGAAAAGGGGTGAGCGGGGAGATGTTAAAGCACATAAACACCATGAAAGGGGAGATGGGGATGCTGCTGAGAGCTCTGAGAGGGGTGCCAGCCACCCCTGCTCTGTGGCTGTTCCCTGGAGGAAGACATTCAGGTTACTCTTCTGTCCCGCAAGCCAGTGGGTTTGTGGCTCAGCACTTGTTTTCTTCTATCTTGACCTTCATTGGTTTGAGAAACTCCTGGCAAGTCTCTAGGGAGGTGGGTGAGGAAATCCTGCTTTGTCTAGGTTGAAGAGGGTGAGCTGCTGGTGCTAAGTTTTTGCCAGCCAGGGTACAGAGTTGAGGAATCCATGCTGTGAGAGCAGCTGGTGTCAGGTGTCCTGTGCAAAGTCTGGTGCCTCTGTTTTCCAGGATCTTGGCTTGTAGATTTCCTTCTTGATGCTCATTCTCTTGTGGAGCAGTGCCTGGGTCAGTGGGGCTCACTGTCTCACAGCAGCAGAAAGTCCTGTGTTGGGTTCTCCTCTTTCCCTTTTGCTGTTGGAAAAGCAAAGTGCTGTTTTTGTGCCTTGTGTCGTTACACACGTGCATTGAACCACGCTTTGGTCTTCTGCTTTTGAAACTCACTCTGGGCATTTTTCTTGGTGATTTAATGCTTGTTTATCTCTGCTTGGCTCCTCCAGTGGCTCACAGTGCCTGGACAGGTTTAATTTGTGATCTCTAGGGAGGATGGGTTTTGGTGGATGCTCATGTGTTCTTTTTCTGTTTATGCCACAGACAAATTATATTAAGGGGTCTGTGACAATAGAGGCAAAATGGCATATAAATCTATTTCAAATCTGTGTTAATTTTTTTTTTGGTTTTTTTGGGTTTTGGGGTTTTTTTGTTTTGTTTTTTAGTTTTTTGTTTTGTTTTTTTGTTTTGTTGTTTTGTTGTTGTGTTGTTGTAACATGCTTCTTTCCTTTCTATGATTGGATGGAACTCTGGGAAAAAAATCCTGGTAAAATCTTGTGTCTTAGTATTGTCTCTGGGATAAAGGAGCCTGTCAGAATAAAATAAAGACTAACTGAATCTTTGCTGACTTTGAGACTGCAAGAAGTTCAGTCCTTTTTACTGTGAATGCCTACATGATGCAGAGACTTGGAAGATTAATTACAGACAAGAGAGGTAAACTGCTACCATGTGCACACCCTGGCAGTTTTGGGTGAGAGCCTGCTCTCAGCTGCTTTCACTTTAATGGCAGGAAGAGGTTCAGCTTGTTTATAAACTGAAGGGAACATGAAAATGGGGGCCCATTTCTCTAGACCAAGCCTGTGCCAGCTCAGAAGTGAATCCCTTGGTCACAGAGCAGGTACCACAGCAGGAGAGGAGGAGATGCTTCACTATATCTTGAGCCCACTTGCCCTTGAATGAGCTTCATTTTTGAAGGCTGTGGGGGCATTGCAGCAGGGCCATTAAAGATTCAAGGGGCTGAGCTCCTGATTCCTCTCGATTTAGGGCCAGTTTGCTAATTGCCTCAATGGTAAGTTACAAAGAGGCCAGTAAAGGGCAAGATTTGTTCCCTGGATCAGCCAGGGGGACAGGGGTATTTCCTCCTGGCTAGGTGAGAGGCTGGGGCTGGGATATGATTTGGTGCCCTAGGCTTGAACATACATTGGAATTTCCCTACTTTCCCCCTGCATTTCAGGCTGAAGCCCTGAGAGCTGGTGCTTTCAGGTGACAACCTGAAGGGTGCCAAGCCCCTGTTGTGTCCTGGCCCCTGGCACAGAGTGCTCAGCAGGATCTCTCAAGGTTTTGAAGAGCGTAATTCAGAGGGAGCTGTGAGTGGTAATCCTGTCTCCTTGCAGAAAAAGCCACAAATGTCCACAAATTGTGCCCTTCCAATTATAAAATAGCCTGAATTAACCATTCAGCTGTGTGGCACAGCTCTGTCTATATCCTAATAAATGGGAGTAGATTTTCTTCACAGGGGCTGACTGCATATCCCTCTCTCTGCGCATTTGCTCCCGTTTTGTGTTTTTTGGCACGAACTAGGATAGAAACAGAAAAGGCCTGCTTGATCTCTATGATCTGCTGCCCTATTAATGCAGGATTATTTCCTCCAGTGCTCTGTGAGCACGGTGACACAGAGAGCATGGCTTGCCTGCAGCCTTTGACTGCGCTCCTCCCAGCGAGGGCACATTCACATGATCCTGGCTCTTCGTTTTGCTTGCAGCTGCCAGATCATGTCTAGAAAAACAAACAAAAAAAGTATCCAGCCCCAGTCTTGAATGCAGCTGAAATGTTTTCTTGGTGACATTTCTCTTTGTCAACAAATTGCTTATCACTTAAGTGTTGTGATGTGATCTCCATCCCAAAGAGGGGAGATCTGCTGCTGAGAATGGGGGGGAGGAATGCCCAGGAGAATAACTTGTTTGAAGATGGGAACACAGGCTTTATGAACAATGATTCTTTGTCGGATCTTAGCTTTAAGGTGCAATTTCGGTGGTATGATAATGCAGAAAATGTTTTAAGTCCTTGGGGAGGAAGCTGCTTTTCAGGTGGTGCCTTGCTCTTCCCTCATTATTGTAATGCTGTTCCTGAAGCTTCGTGTCAGTCAAGCTGTGCTGCAGCATGTGAATGCAGGGGGTGATGGAGATCAGATCCAGGTGGATCTCTCTCTTTTGTTTTGGTATACAGCTGAAATCTTGACATTTGCTTCCCGTTCTTCTAGCACCTTATTTTTTCACAGAGCTGTACTTCTTGGGAGCTGGGAGCCCAAGAGCCAAAGTCTGCTTCCAGGTATGCCTATCTAATTCTTTTCAAACTTAGTTTTTCTCACCCAGGGAGTCAGAATCAATCCTTAGGTATATTACATGTATCTTCCCTCGGATTGCCAGTATGGAAACTGGTTAAATAGTGTTTGGGGATGTAAGATGATGAATCTCACTTTTTGTACCCTGGAGGTGGAAATGGTTCAGGTCCGTTTTTTTGTCCCGCCCAGTAAGTATCACTAAATGCCTTTCAGAAAAAACACCCCGAGAGGGCAGGGCAGCTCCCTTTGCCGGCAGCTAGCAACCTGCTTGGGAAAGAGAGGTGTCAGATATCTTTGAAGCTCAACTCGTCCAAGCCCCTGCTGAGTGCATCACTGCAGCGGAGAGAGCTCGGATCGTAAACTTCAGCCTCCTCTCTCAAAAGGCAAAGCATCCTTGAGGAGCAACACTGCTGCTATTTATCAATTTGTGTGAGAATGAAGCCTGAATGCTATTAGAGCTGAAACACTAATTAAGCCAATAAATTCCTTTGTCTTTTTGGGTGTGTTTGCAATTAATATGCAAAATCCCATTGATTCCAGCAACTCCATAATTCACGATGCAGTGTTATTACATATTGACGGCGTACCCTGTGAAGGCTCGAAAAGACACTGCTGTGCATAGTAAGAATCCTGCTGTGATCCCGGGTAAAATGTTACAGGCTGGGTGAGTCACGGTGCTCCTCCAGGTTCTACCAAAAGCTTGGCTGTCGGTGGTGGGGGGCAGGAAAACCACACAGAAGTGTGTCTCTGCTGAGCATACACTGTGCCTCAAGGGCTGTTTGCACTTTATATTGCTTTCAGAATTACAGTGGGAAAGAAAAAAGGAAGATGTTCCAGCTGATCCTAAAAAAAAAAAAGCTCAAACTGATGCAAACAGAAACAGATCATAAAGGAATTATGTATTTGGATTGAAGCAAGGCAATTCTTTAAAGCAGTCTTAGCTGTAATTTGCATCTGATGGGGCAATCTAAATAATCTTTCCTCAAGGTTTGTTCAAAGCTATGAGAAGGGAGACAGGACAGGAAGGCTTCTGAGAGATGGAACACTTTCTCTCTTCCAGGGGAACATTGTTTTGGCAACCTAGGACAGAACAAGAGTCCTTGACTGCTGAACCCTGCAGTGAATCTCTGCCTAAAACTGCCTTTTGCAGCATCAGAATATGTTCTGCCCAAATATTTTTCAGCATCCTTCCCTAAAGCAGCAAAATCAGGAGGACATTGTAAGGAATTATTTGCTCTAGTATTTAATTGAAAGGGCTGCCTATATAAGATTTTGTTGCTGTTTTTTCTTACCTTTTGGACTCCTTTGCCTCCCCAGGTCTGTGGCAGCTCTGTTCTCAAGGTGGAAGGGCTCAAGAAAAGGCGTGTGGGTAACAGAGCACATTTCTTTATGGGGTTGGTCTGATCCCCATTGAAGCAGGTGGGCAGGTGCTCAGTGGCTTTGGTGAAGCAGGGACAAGTTTAGGTTTAATCTTGGGCTGGAGTTTCGTGGTGGTGATCTTTTTTCTTGCTGTTCTCAGTTCTCAGGAAGTGATTCAATTTGGTCTTGGCATAATCAATAAACCTCTGTATTGATATGTACAGTCTTTGAAGCCTCTGGAGCAGAGCATGGCATGGATGTGCTTTTAGTTCAGAACAGCACAAATCAATTACATAGTTGTTGAATTAATTTGTGGTTGGTGTTTTCTGATAACTGTAATTCCGATTTCCTCTTCCTGTTCCCACTACCATTCTTCCACAGGAAAATAAAAACCAACCAAACAACAAACCAATGAGGCAAGCAAGGTAAAACTGAAGCAATTGTAGATGCATTTGATCCCCATGTATGCAGAGGCTGTATGACAGCTTTAGAGAATGGAAGATGAACAATATACAAAATGCTATCTCTGATTTCAAAGATAGCATGTTTGATTTGAGGCACAATGATAAAGCAGAATTCTTGATAGCTTGTCCAAGCTGATTTTCTTCAGACTTAGTGCACTAACTACCTACCTAACCACAAGCTGTCCTTTTACTGTTTCTTTTCTATTACTGGACTAATAGGACTGCCAAGCTTTACTTTCTAGATGGGTCTTAAATGGGAAGCAGTTTGTTTCATGGAAGAAAGATGCTTGGAGAATCAATTTATGCCAGCTTGTAGCCACCAGAAACCTCTGTACTTCAGCAGACTTTAAACTGAAAAATGGAGCTTGCTCTTCATACTAGATTTCTCAAACTACTTACTGCAAGCAATAGAAAAGCAAACTTGTCAGGTGGGCAGGGCTTTTTTGGGGTATCTGTATGTGTTTATCACTTGGTTCACTCCTGGAAATCTCCGAGTGAAATACGAGAGCCTGAATTGCTTAAGAAGGTCAAACGAGGTGAATATAACAGTCCCCTCTGGCCTAAAAAATCCATTAATTGTGCTGTCAAATGGAAGTATGGACAATGGCAGAGCTGACTTTTAAAAAGTTTGTCTTAGCTCTTACAAACTGGTGGTGGGGAGAATGAAGTTAGAGGAGTAAGATTATTTTGTGGCAGGATTGAGCAATCACCTCTGCAAAACGAGGTCAATTTCTGTCCTCAGACCTTTCTACAAGGCAAATTTTCTAGGGGCAGAGTGGCCTGGTGATTTCCCATGTGTTTCCCTGTAGGCTTCTCTGTGGGCAGCAATTCCATAGTCAGGCATCTGAGCTGGCATCAGGTAATGCAGAGAAAACCATGGATTTAACAGATGTGAATCTGTCTTCTTCCTTTCTCCCTTTTATTCCTCATAAATTAGAAAATTATCTGCCATTGTAACAAATTACATTCAAAGCAGCTGTGGAAGTATTATAAATATTGATCATATGATTGGGATGAATACAGTGATTTGAAAACCTGCTGGATATTGTACCAGAGAGACCAGTTATGGGTGATACATTGCCAGGAGGAACAGTGTTGTGTGGGACAGTGCCAAAGTGTGTCCTGTGCTCTGCTCTGCTCAGTGCCATTGTTAGTGCTGGGGCTCATTAAGGAGAAGACCTGTCTGTTAAACCTGCAGATTGCATAAAGGCAGAGAAGAGGATTAAACTCAAAGTGGCTTTGACAGAACAGAGGAAAGAGATGTAAAAATACCAGGAGAGAATTGAAGAGGTGCAAGTTGCCTCTACTTGGAGGCAGTCCATGGCATGGTCATGTGCTGGAAAGTCAGAAGGGATGGTCCTTAAAGACAAGAGAGGAAGGGAAATGTATTATTGAGATAATTTTGGATAGGAAAGAGTGTGAACCTTGAGATGTAGTAGCAAGGTCAACCAGAAAGGGAAGTTTTTGGATGGTGAGGCATGGGAGCAGGTTGGCTGGGAAGGCTGTGGGTCTCTGGCATGGAAGGACTCTAAGAGTGCACCAGAGATCCATCAGATTTGGCTGGAGCATAGCTGTGTTGGGCTGGGGAGCTGAGCCAGATGACTCCTCAGACCATATGCACTATTGATTTTCTATCACCCTTCATTCTCTGTGGATCTGCAGAGATATATACACCCATCTGCCTGCCTGTAATAGAGCCCTCGAAAAATGAAGTTTGGTGTGTTTGTGTGCCCCCAGCAACGCTCCCTCTGCACACCAGAGTGACTACATCTCTGTTAGGTCCATTTTGGGAGGGCAGGTGGAAGTACATGGGCGATGGCATGTGGGCAAGGTGATGCTGGTGGAAGGACTCTTGCAGGGAGTGAGTCCCTGGAGTTAAGCCCTGTTGTCAGAGCTCCAGATTGCCACAGCTCATGGGGTCCAGGATCCCCCCAAGTCCTCCTGAATGACCGTGCAAAGGTGTTGTCACCACACTGGGTGCTCTTTTGGCTTAGCTTCTACACATCTCTCTGAACATTCTGTTTTTGCATCTGTCTGAGCACTTTTTTTTGCATCTAGGGTAAGAAGATGGAAACATGGAGCTGCTGATCAACAGGCATCTGATGCTTAGGTCCCTTTGAATTTCATGAATAAGAGAAACTTAATTACCTCTGAGCTCCAGGAGTGCTGTGTGTCTGTACCTGATGCGCCAGCACACAGCACCGTTTTTTTACCATAGTGCCCCCCACAAAATGAGGATGGCTCAGAACTTTTTATTTTATTTTTCATCTGTATGATATGCAGATTATCTGTTAAAGAGCAACCAGCTGAACCTGAAGTATTTTGCTGTGTAACTCTCCATTGGTAGCTGTGTGTGAGTGATGCAGAGATTCTCAAAGTTCTCTATCCCTGTATCCCTGCCACTTAACTTCCCTGTTCCTTAGCCCCTTTGCTCAGCATCTCTAGTTTTGTGGGGGCTTTCTGTGGTCTCCAAGTTCTGATGCATTTCCAGGTGTGTCAGTTCAACATGTGGAAAATACAGTGCTCATTGAAAGCTTTGCAATGTAAAAGGAAAGGGGACAACATGGCATAGTCTAGGTATCCTGCTTGTGGATTTTTTTGTTTTTCCCTCCTGTCAGCTCAGATCATCAAGCAGAAAAACGATAATATTTTTTCCAAAAAAATATTCACACTTGAGTTTGCTTTGACTTCATTCACAAGGGTCTGACTAGCCTTGTGTCCATCCTGGCCAGAGTTTCTATATTTAAGCCTCTGCAGGACAGGGTTTACAGTGGCAGTGCTGACTCACACTTCATTGAGAGTCACAAACAGTGACTCCTGCGATGCATCAGCTGCTGCCAAGCCCCTCACAGCCGAGCTGGGCAGATCCCAGTGCCTCGCAGGGCTGAGCCCACGGCAGGAGGATGTAGTGCCATCAGCCACTGCTGCCTTGGCATTCAGCTGAGGCGGCATCGCTGGCTTTGCACGGTGGGGCAGCAGTGGGAGGTGTGACAGGGACTGAGATGAGATCATTGGGAAGTGAAATCAGATTCGATTGCATTAGAAATTCATGTCAGAGAAAGCCGGCGGAGGTGCTGCTGAACTATACATACATCTGCCTAATATATTTATTACATATCCCTCCCAGATTGATTCCGGGCTTAAATTAAAAAAAAAAAAAAAAAAAAGTTTATTTTTCCTCTTCTTTGTTACTCATCTGGTAGTTTTGTAATATTTGGCTCTTCCTTGCTGTTTGATTGGATTTGCGAACTTGCCAGCTGTGTCAATAAAGTGATCAACAGAGAGATGGAGTTAGACCTGGCATAGGGAAATAATGTGGTTTTCCACACTATTTTCCTGCTTCTGCACACCTCAGGTCAGGTGTCACTTGCAGTCACCACCAGCAGGCTGGACTGACATGTGGGCAGCTCATCTGTGCAGCCCAGTAGTAACACTGATGAAAATCCAGCATTAGCAGCCTAGTTTGGAGGATAACTCAAGGCTGATGGACTCACAATATGCCAGCAGAGTAGAGGTGTAAAGGCAGTCTTCAGCCATGCCTGCTTTTTCTGCCCAATGGAGAGCTCTTCCTCTAGCCTCTCCTGAAAGCCTCTCTCTTGAGTGTAGTCCTGCCTTGCTCCTAACTCACAGGGATTGCATTTATTTTGGTGATACCAAATTGAAGGGCTGTAGAGCTATTTGTAACTCATTGAGTTATCTGGGCTTTATTCAAAGGCTACTGGAACACAATCCTAAGTAAGGTTTTTTAGGGGACCCTGCTTTAGCAGAGAGGTTGGACTAGATAACCTTCAGTGGTCCCTTCCAGCCTTAACTTTTCTGTGATTGCGTGACTTTCCACCTCTATAACTGAAATAGACCATGACCCATATGTGTCTCTAGGAAGACAGATCACCCTTCTTTGACTGGATTAGTCATCTCACCTCCTCCAGCACACACTTTGTCCTCTGTGCTCTGGTGTCTGTGAAAACGTGGCTGGAGCAGGGGTGTCCAGCTTGCTGCCATCACACTGACCACAAGCATTTCCAAAGCTCCTTGGTCTCAGCTTGCTGGGACCTGCCTTGGACCTTCTGAACCTGATGTGGTGACTTTGTATTGTTTCCTCCAAGCGTTCATCTGCTTCCCAAACTGCGTGCAAGGTTGGTGTCCACACCACTGTCCTGCAGTGATGACTGATCTCTGCTGTGCCCAGCAATTCCTCTTCCTCTCCTTCTGAGCTGCCATCCCATCACTTCCTCAGCTGCATTCCTCCTTCAGTTTGGTGGGACATGGCTGTTGCCTCTGGGCTTTCCCAGCTTTTTCATGCTCTCCCCTTCCAGCTCCCATGAAGAAAAGAGATCTCTGAGCACAGACCCAGAGAGCAGTACAGGTCACTTTGCCCTGCATTTGGGGCTTCCTGTGCTGCAGTCCATGCTTTGGCCTTGCCTTTACAAGTACTACAGTGCCTGTGAAAAATGCATGTCTGGAACAGAGAAGCGAGAGTGTCTTCAGCTTCAAATAACCACACAGCAAATTTGCATTTTTTGGTGCAGTCTGTGCCATCTGGGAGCAGCCACAGGGGTGGGATTTCCATGGGACAGTTTTATTTTAGCCTGTGCAGGCAGTGGGAGTCCATGTAGCCAGAGGGCGAAGAAGTGAGGCTGTGTTTCAAACAGAGAGGGTGAAACCTTGGCAGAACTCCCACCTTCTTCAAAAGGGGTCTGTGTGGTCTGCTGATTAAAATTATTTTAATGCAAATCAACATTAGCCTGCTCCACATTGCATGGTGCAAGGAAGAATGAAAAAGAGAATAGTTCAACATGGTTCTTTTAGCCTTCTGATTCTCAAATTTTTGTGCAGAATGAGGATACTTCTGCTAATAGCAATCTTCAGGGTAAAACCTTTTAAAACTATTCCTGGTAAGTTTTTAGCCAACTAAACTAAACCAGAAAAGCACCACCCCTATATTCAGTACTTACACTTCATGAAGGGTATTTCTGAGGTGTAATTTCATCCTTGATCTCACCCCAAAATTAGAGAGATAACAGACATGTCAAGATTGAGGCAAACCAGTGTGATCTGGAGAGATTAGGGCCGTGAGGGTCTGTGACCTGCAAAAAATCAGAGTGCAAAACAAATAAAGCTCTGTGTGTAAGGAGCACTGAAGAGCATGTATGGGGATGGGGAAGAAGAGTGCATCAAGAATTACCTGCTGATGCAGACACCAACCAGCCTGGCTTGTGTACTGCTTTATCCACACACTGACTTGGCTCTATGGTTTTGCTCCCAGCTGCTGTTTCTGAGGAAATCTTCATGCTGCCTCTCCCAAAGCTTAGTGGGCAAAATCTTGGAGAGGGATGATGCACGGTCAGTGTGAGAGCAAAGAGTGTTATATTATCTTTTGCTTCTTGTACTACCTACACCTGAATGTTAATTTTTGCTTTCTCTTCAAGGGAAGTTGCTAAATGCTAATTACCTCTCCACCACCAGAGAAGCTGATAAGGTGATGGTAAAAATATATACAGAATAAATGATGCTAGGCACTGCATTATTCTAGAGAGAGGAGGGAAGGCAGAGGGCACTGTAAATATCCTTTATGTACATCCCTATGTAATCCCAGTGGTGTAGTGCAGGAGAGGGCACAGAGCCTTGGGGTTCACCCAGGCACTTATATAAAATAAGATGCAGCAGCAGCAGTGTGTGCTAGAACTAAGCCATAATTAAACACCCCCAGGTAGTTTAAATGAGACATGCACATTTAGAAGATAGTTTTTAGTGGATCATGTCATCATCTGACTAGCAGAGAAAACAAACAGCTGTGGCATGTACTTTCCAGCACTGTTATTTGCACAGTGGGCATGGAGGGTGTGTTGGCAGTGGGTCCAGAAGTGTGCTGTGCTTGTGCAAGGATGTCAGAGGATTTCAAGGTGATGCTTTCTGCTAGCCTTCCCTGTCCTGGCAGGTGTAACTCACCCCTGGCTCTCCCTCCATCAGAGCAGGGTGACATAGGGCAGCTGGGGCTGTTGTCTGCAGCACCTTCACTCACCAGCCAGGTTCCTCTGCTGATGAGGGTTGGCACTTGGCAAAGAGCAGCCAGGCAAAGCCTGAAATGTGAGGCTGCTCTCACTGTCATGGTGAGGATGCTGGAGCTGATGGTTGAGGTGCAACAGCCTGACAGAGGTCAGGAATTGACCCAGTGATTCTGAGCAACTGAACCAGGGTGGTCTAGAAAGCAGCTATCCCATCAGCTGGAGTTTCTCCCCTCATGGGTGGGGCTATTGAGTTGAGAAGGAAGGTGATTTCCTCAAGGCCTGAGCCACTGGAGCTCAGACATTGAATTGTTACAGCTGTGGCAAGATTTGCACGTGGTTACCAACCATCAGGTGTGAAGAGGAAACTTTCAGCTGAAGGGGGAGCTGCCCTCCTGCCCAGCCTGTCAAAGCTCTTAAATTGCTCCAGCTTAATTACAGGGAACTCCTTGAGCATTTCCAAGGAGAGTATCTGATGGGAATGTGCATAAGGCTCTGGAATTCAATTTCAAGCCAAAAACGAGGAAAGAAAAGTTTACCTAGAGCACTGTAAGCTCCTGGTAAGACTCAAAATGGCTAAACATCTTGTGGAAGTGCTGGCAGGCTGCTCCAAACGTACTGAAACCTATCCTTTGGCTCCAGCAAGGAACAGGAGACCAGCCCTGTTGGTGCCCATCTCCTGTGCACTCCTTGGGACAATATGCTTTGGCAGGGTTATGCTCATTATTTTTACATCCTTGAAGAAATGAGCAATTCCTCTGTAGGATCATTGTGTTTTCCTCATCCAATCTCCTGCAGATCCCCTTCAGTAGAAACCTGCAGAACAAGAGGCACACCCTGATGTCATCTGGCCCCTTGTTCTGCAGGTTTCTGCTGCAGGAACTCTGCAGAAGGTGGGATGGGGAAATGCAGGATCTGTCCAGCAGTCAGCAGCCTGATGTGGCTGCAGTACCCTTGGTGCTGGGGGAGCATCGTCCTTGCCTGCGGAGACAGGAGGGAAAAAAGCCTCTGTTCCCCACGGCGGTGCTGGAAATGCCGGCCAGAGTTAGGACAGGCTTGATGGCTCCTGATGATAGCAGGAGAGGAGCCTGGAGGTGGTTTAACTGTGCCCTTGCCATCGCCATGGTGGTTTCTGTGTGTTCTTCGTGGTGTTGTGAATGAAGGGATGCTTTTAGGATGCCGGGTGGGGTGGTCTGGTGAGCTCATTGCATCCCAGCCCTGTGACTGCAGGGGATGTGCCTCCCTGCCTTGGAGCTTTGCTTCAATATTTACAGAACACGTTGACACATGTTTAAAAAGCTTCAGCTGGAACGAGCAAGGCCAAACACTGCTGTGGGAATGTCACTGTGTCCCTTTTTGGAGGCAGTGTGGGGGGCTGGCTGCTGGGCACAGAGCTCTTTTGGGAGGACAGTGGTTTGAAGGGAAGCTGAGTCTGTAGGAATGGATGAGCTTTTATATGGGATAGAGGTGAGAGACGTGGAAGGGAAAGGGAAGCTCAGGTCTGTGGTAGTAAAGTGAAACATGAAGCCAAGACCCAACTTGAAAGGCTGTGTTAGAGCTGTCCCAAGGAATACAAAGACCAGTTTGGGATAGAAAAAGAACTGGGTTTGGATCTACCAAGGAGCCTTTAGAGATACAGCAGTGCACCCTGACAGGGAATAGCCCTGTCCTGCCCAAGGGGATTATCCAAGGCAACCTTCAGAGCCACCTTGCAGTAACTCCTTGGTCCCAAAACACTTGGTCCTGGCATAATCATTGCCATGGTTATTCCATGCTGGGAAAGCTTGATTTTCCTCGGCATTGCACAGAGAGATGAGTAAAGGGTGGTGTCAGCTAAACACTTCCAAAAGCTGTTATGGATATTTTACTGTTGCTGTGGACTTCTTTTGCAGCTTTCTCAAAAAACAGTTTGGGGTGCATATAGATGTACAGTGTTGAGCTTAATGTCTTTTCAGAGAGGGAAGGGGACTGGAGCATCACTTTGCTATTCATTTCCAAAGGCAGGATGTACAAACAATATCAATATTTATTAAACAGCTTTGTTTATCCCAGGTTTGTAACAAAGAAAGTGACTTAGATTGTGGTGTTTGTCCTCTTTTCAGTGTCCTATCCCTCACTTGGGTTTGCAGGTTTTTCTCAATGCATATATTATTTCCCTGTTTTGAAGACAACTCTACCCAGGGTATCTTAAAAAAGGAAAGCAGCACTTGGTTTTTGGTTGCCTCAGTGGTTATATCATTTCTGCTTTTAAGAGTCCCTCTCTGTGATAGAGAGCAGCTCTTACCACACAGGCTTACAACAGAAGCTTTGTTGTCTGATTTTGCCCTTCCACTCTTCCTTCCTTCCCCTCAGCTGCTTTAAATAAACAGGGAAGTTTTAAGTTCAATGAGACCAGTAAATTTACTAAATCTCCACCTATGGATGGCTTATTTTTTTCACTTCAGCTTAAATCTGATTTCAAGTGACATCAAGAAGCAGAAAAATATTCAAAAAACCCCAAAGCTCACTTACAGCATCATGAAATTGCCCAGCCAGCAGTTTCTGCAGCAGCAGCTTTTCTGGAGGCTCTTTGCTGTGCCCCTTGCTGAGGGGCAAATGGAGAGTGCAGAGAGGGATTTCTAGGCTTCTCCTGCACTACAGAGGTGAGAATTCAGGTGTTTACTCTCTTTTAAAGATGCAAAAAGTCAGTCCCATGCATGGGGACTCTGCCACTGCTTGTTGCATCCTTATGCAAGACAGAAACACACTGTAAGGCACGGTGCTGCTGCCTCTGAAAGATCAGGACTCTTACCAGCTGCTCCCTTTAAATTAATTTTCCCAAAGTCAGTCACAACACGAGCAGAGCGATGATCCTGATGACACTTCCCGAACAATTAGCACCGGGAGCGAGTGGCACCAGAGGACTCACGCCATGCTCTGTGCTGCTTGTCTTTGGTATAAATAGCCTGGCTGGAGGATCTTTTGCCCAAAATTATGATGAAAGGGTGATTTTATGTTAATTCAACATGTCAGTTGTGTTTGAAGCCAGGGACACCAGAGCTTTCAGCTCTGCTTCGATCAGGAGCACTGGGCTGATTGAACTAAACATCGGGCAATGTGAGGGTTGTTCACTGCTGGCTGGTGGGCATGAAGGCTCCTGGGGTGGGCAGTGCTGGGCAGGTAGCACCTCTGTGCTTCACAAATTGTGTACTGGCATGAGGGGAGGCCATGCTCTGCACAAGGGGATACAGGCAGGGTAAGGAGCCCTCCTTTGGAACTGTGAGGGTGGTGACCTTGTGATGAGGCACCAAAGGAGACCACAGGGCTGTCCCACCAGGAAAGGCCCAGGATGACCTCCCCACCAGGTGGTTTGAAAGTGCTCAGCACCAGCCTGGCTCTGGCTGTAACTGCTGGCAAATCCAGCTGTGCCTGTGGTTTGCTGAGCTTGATCCCCAGGTGCTTTGCAGGGCAGGTTGGCAGCTGCAGTGACCTGCTGCTGGTCCTGGAGGAGCTGCTTCTGCAAGAGGATGCTTGGCCAGCACAGATCTCATTCCTGCAGTGCCTTCCACAGGCAGAAGTCTGTGGAAAGGATGTAAAGCCCTTGGGATGGAAAATTCTGCTTACAGTGCCAGGAGTTTGCTGCGTCCTTGGCAGAGGTATGGTTCTTACTACATAAGAATAAGCACCCAGCCAAAATGACTCAGTGTAAAACTCCTTCAGAAAGTCCCTTTGTGGATGGTTTCCTTCTCGCTCCCTTTTTGTGTTTTGACCAGCTGTTGGCCAGTGGAAGGAGAGAGGGGAAAGTGAGTACACCAGGGGGAACACCACCGTGCCCAAGGCAATGTGCTGAACAAACTTCAAAGGAGCCACTGAGGAAAGTGCCAACAGTTGCATGGGCAGTGATTTGTGCTAATTACAACACAGTGATTTGTGTTAATTAGCTAATGAGCAGCCAGTTGGAGAGACCCAGACTTACAGACCACTCAGCCTTCACCACACAGAAAGACCAGTTGCAGTGTTGAGCTCAAAGTCAGGGTCCACCCTAAGTGGTGGCAGCATGTGAAGTACTTAGAGAAAGATCCCAAAGACTGACAAAGGCTGATAGCAAAGGCTGCTGGAAAGGCAGCCCTGCTGCTTGCAAGGCCCCTGGGGTTTTCACTTGAGTCGTTGCAGTGGGGAGAGCATGTCTGAATGTGGGAATTGGCTGTGGTATGGTGGAGCTCAACTCTTTCCATCAGTGGGGCTCCTCACTCATGGTTTTAAGACATCTGCTCCCTCCAGCTCATCTTTTCAACTTTAATAAGAACTGTGCATGTGCTTCCCCTTCCCCCCAATGCGTTACATTTTCAGATCAATTTTAAAAGTAACCTCTTTAATATTGAATTATTCCTGATCTCTATTGTCACTTCTAGCTGATTAGTTTAAGGACTGTGCTTGGTTTGTTTAATAACCTCTTGACACTAAACAAACAATCCTGAAAAGGGAACAATTTGCAAAACAGAAGGAAAACAAATAACCTGCAAGGGCATCCTCTTCAAAATAGAAAGACTGATTACATTAAAATGGCAAAATAATTCCGGACATTAAAAGAATGTATATAGATATTGGCTTATCTATATTCAAGGAAGATTTGAAAACACCGCAAAGTTAAAGTTTTCATTAGCAGTACAGTTAAATCTCTCAATTAGAATTCCTGAAGCATATTAAATGGTATTTAGTTTCTAACTGAATGCATCATTTTCTGCTAAATAATTGATCGTGGTGCAGAGATTGTGTTTGTGTAGTTTAAGAAAGCGATTAGACCAAAGAACATTTGGTAGGAAAGTTGCACTGATAACTGCGACACTCCAGCGTGCTGTGGAGGTGTCTCACAGCAGGGCTGGCCACTGAGGTGGGCAGGTGTTGGGCCTGAAGTGACTTGGGCCAACAAAAGCTGTACTGGACCATGAGGAACTCATCTCGGATCAGTGAGGAGAGTCTGGTGCCTTCATGGACTCAAACTGCCCAGGAATGGGGTGTGGATGGGAGAAGGGAGGGCCCCTCATCCCGAAATCACATTGATGAATGGAGCAGATGGGAAAAGGCTGAAACCCCAGAGATGATGAGAGAAGATCTAGTAAGGACCAATAGGAGTCCTGGCAAGGGCCATGTGGAATGAGGAGAACAAAACCATTGCTAGGCTCTGGCACCTCTGTGACCAGTGCCTGAACCTCAGGGTTGTTATTTTTCTGCTTGGTATTAATTTACTCTCTACTCACCTGGTGCCTGTGGTAGGGGAATACAGGAATGTTACACCTCTCTGTTGCCACAGCACAAAAGACTCTGTCTTCAGATGTGTGCACCTAAATAGAATTTGAAATGCTTATTTCAGCCTATCCCTCAGCCATGTTTGGACTAGGAAGGGTTTAATCTTCCTTTGTGGCTCTGCCATGACTGGCATGATGCAATCGCAGCCACATGGAAGGTTCTGGTGGAATTCCCACTTGTCTGAGACAAGGTTTCTGTTGTGCCTTTTATGTGGACAGATCTCCTTGGAAACTTGCTGCCTAGGTGAGCAAAGCCATCTTCTGGGGTGCCCAAACACCACCCAGTTCTTCAGGGCTTCACTCCATTTTACGAGGTATTTAGGCTGATTGAATGGCACAACACAAAGCCCATAATGTCTAACCACCAAGACTTTGGGTAGCTTCTCCCCCCGCTCAAGTTTTTAATTTTGATTTGCTTATATTCTTTAATGAGATGCAATTACAGTTTGAGTGTAGTAGGTAGGAGGCTTTATATTTGTACTGCTTTGTAGTAAAGACATAATTACTGCGTTTATGAATCAAATCCCTTTATGTATCATAAATACTTATTAAAACAGCCACTGGCAATTTTACCTCAACATGTTTCTTCATGAAGTAGGATTTATTGCCTATATAAAAATGCCAGTCTACCCTGGATCTCCCTCCCCAACAATTGCTTGGCTTGCAGAATCCCCGTGCCTGGTTCAGAGTGGTTCAGAAGGTGAGACATTTTACACAGCACCTAAATAGCTGTGTGCGTGAGTATACAGCTTGTGTGCCCTGAAGACACCTTGGTGATTACTGTTGGTGCTCCAGTGATCCCTCCTGTCTGTCTTCAGCTCAGAGTGCTGTGAGCAGACAGTAGTAGATGTCATCTTCATCTCAGCCAAGTTTGGGGCTGACTTGGCTGTAGCCTCTGCTGCACCACCTCAGCTGTAGCAGAGGTGTTTGCCCAGTTTATTCTGTGCACTGAGCAGGGACAAGTGGATTGATGCTTCAGTGGGAATGTCTCCATTAAGTCTTTAAATTCTTTAGTTTTGGGCACAAAGGTGGGTTTCATGCCACTGAAGAAAGTTTCCCTTCAAATATAAGGTTTTTTTCAAATTCAGGTGTTATTTCTCATTCTCTTGCTCTTATCCTCAGGCTGGTTGAATGGAATGTGTGTCCCTTCTTTAGGGGGGAAAACACAGCTGGGGTGGGAGGTAGAGTAGAGTAGAAATCTGGGAAAGTATTCCCAGAGTAGAAATCTGGGAAAGACTTGAACATGGTGAATTGTTTGACACTTTAGAGGCTGCTGTCAGAAGGAAGATTCATGGACTACTGAAACAGTAGGAAAGGCAGCTTTGATTTCTGTAGACAAAGGTTCAGAGTCCCAAACAGTTTAAAAGGAAGGCTGGCAAGGCAAAATCCTGCAAGGTGTTGCCAGGATGTTCGTGCCAGATTAACCTGATTTGTGTCTCCTTGGCTAAGCTAACAAACACCCTCAACAAAAGGGCAGTAAATCTCCTCCCTGGAAATGTATTCCTGAGAAAGTACTTTACAAGAAGTCCTTGGTAACACTTGAAAAGTTGTTTCTCAACAGATGAACAAATAAGGTTGATAGGGAATTCATTTACAGGCAGACAGCAGCAAGCAAGGAGCTTAACAAACATTTTTCTCAAAGGTAGGTCTTGGGACAGATTTTCTTTAAGAACATTTCTTTAATGGCCCAAAAAGCCAAAATTTTATTTATTTAATTAGCCACTGAGACACTTTCAGGAGGTCTGGTCAGTGGAGAGCAGAATCACAGCTTTTTTTTTTTTTTAAGAACCAACAGAAATGGAATGAAATGTTGTGAGAAGTGCAAAGTCCTGCATTTGGACACTGGAGACAATGCTGGGAGCTTGTTGTACACACTGAGGGCTGGGAGCTAGTGAGGACAGCCACTCCCTTTGCTCCAGTTATCAAAAAGGCAGCAATAACCTAGGGATGGCATGGACTTTTCCCAGATACGGCAAAGCGAGGTATCATTAGCAGCACACAAGGTCTGTGCAAGTCCTTGCCTGGAATAATGTATATTTGGGTCACACATCCTCAAGAAAGATGAATTTACCCTGGAATTCAGAGAAAGACTGATAGAAACAGAGCAGAGGGGAGAGCTTATCCTGCAGAGGAGGCTGGGGAGTGCTCAGTGAGCAGGGACAGGAGTGCTTGAATTCAGGTGCTCTCTGACAAAGACATGGGCGTGCAGAAGGAGCTGTTTGAGTCAGAGGACAATGGTGGGTAAGAAAAAAGATGGATATAACATCATATAACTATAACCATGAAGAATGAGGGGGGTCAAAATTTTCTACTTACCAGCAAAAGAGCTGGGTCAGCTCATGAAAGGACAGAGGAAGGGCACAAAGAGCTCCTGGCTTTGGGTGTGTAACTCAGACACATCTAACAGCAGGGGACAGTAATCCTGGGCATCCCTTTGGTCATCAAGTCCGTCCTAATGAGCCCCTTTATGCTAGCCCTTCACGAGCCAACACATGCAATTTAGGCTCACTGTGAAGGTCCTAACATGCCTGCCCTAATTTATCCAATGGCTGTTATTCCTTTTTCATCAATAAGGAATAATGACACAATGAGGCCCTGCAGTTGGATCATTAATTAGAAGAGTTTTCACCTTTCAATTAACAAAAGCAAAACAAATGCCTCCTGGATCCTTTTGCTGCAGTCCCGGGGGAAAGGGAAGGCAATCACCCCACCAGGTAGGGCAGCAGGGGAGTTTCATTGAGCAACACGAGGTGCCGTCTCCGGAGCTGATTGATTGGCCCAGGAAGCTCGTTTAACCTGATATCTATCTTCAAGACTAATCAGGCGTGATGAATAAAAAAGAAGGCGTCAAGCTCCTTAGTACGAGAAGGCTGCTGGCTGATAAACAGATAATTACACAAAGCAAAGCTGTCACGACAATAAATGTGTTTTAGCAAGAAGTGACCTCACGGTGTGGGAAGCACAGAAGAGTTGAAACCTCACCATCGTCCAGGAGTGAGGAGAGTGAAGGCAGATTTACCACATGGCAAATGGTACTGGCATTTGTCACAGGAGATATGCAGAGTCTCTGGACACTGCTTCAGCAAGTCCTGGTGCAGCTCATAGGAGGTTGTTGCTCAGGGATTTGATCTGCAGTTTGTTTTTTCATAGAATCAGTGGTTTGAGTGGGAAGGGACCTTAAAGATCATCTTGTTCCAATCCCCCTGCCGTGGGCAGGGATGCCACCTGCTAGATCATATTGCTCAGGGCCCCATCCAACTTGGCCTTGAACACTTCCAGGCATGGGGCATCCAAAACCTCTGGGCAACCTGTTCCTGTGCCTCAGCACCCTCACACTGAAAATTCCCTCCTAGTATTTATCTAAAACTTTTCCCCCTTGACCTAATGCTATCTGCCTGTGTAAAAAGCCGCTCTACCTCTTTATAAAAGCCCCCTTTAGGTACTGTAAGGTGTTCTAAGTTCTCCCCGGAGCCTTCTCTTCTCCAGGCTGAACAGCCCCAACTCTCTCAGCCTGTCCCTGCAGGAGAGGTGCTCCAGCCGTCTGAGCATCTTTGTGGCCTCAGCTGGTTTCACTCCAACAGATCCATGTCTTTCTTGTGCTCAGGACCCCGGACCTGGATGCAGTGTTCCAGGTGGATGTATCATGGGTCCTGGCAAACTCTGGAGTCATTGGATAGACCCAGCCGGGGCAGCTGCAAGGGGTGAAGATGGGTTGCACCAGTCCCGGGGAGCTGTCAGGACTCCGTGCTTCACCCCATGCTCTTCCTCAGCAATATGGGAAAACCTCAGGAGCCTCGGGGTGCACCCCTTTGACCATGTTTCCTTCAGGGAAATGCAAACCAGGGGAGGCAGAGGCTGCTGGAGCTGGTGGGTGAGCGGGCTGCCCGCACGTTTCGGGAGCTGTGCTGTCCCGCAGGGGACAGAGCCCAGCCCTACCGCTGGACCCTCCAGCCGAGGGGTGCCGGGAGCCGTCCCCAGGCGAGCTGTCCGCTCTCTTCCTCTCTCCACAGGGTGGCAATGCTGCCTTGGGCTCCGGAGCCCGGCCTGCCGCTCGCAGCCCGGCGGAGCCGCCGCAGCCGCAGCCGCAGCCGCGGTTCCCTGCGCGCCCCTGGGGACAGCCCTGGGGACAGCGACGTGGGGCGCCCCGGGAAAGAGGTGCTGCTGGCTGAGCCTGGCACCTTCGGCTCGGGGCCTTTCCAGATGAATGGGGTGTTCCCACCCATCTCTGCGCTTTGGGGTGGCTCTTGGTCCCGTCCCTGGCCGCGCTCCCCACTGTCATTGCCCATCTCCCCGGCGTTCCACCAGCGCTCACCGGGTGGAATAACTCCACAGCTGGGATGTCTCTGGGGCGATCCGAGACCTGTGCAGAACCCCCATCACACACTTGGAGGGCAGCAAGATACTGGTGTTTAGTTGGGCTTTGTAAATATGTGTGTGGCTCTAATTCCAGGTCCTCTCCTGCAGAAGCTGCTGAGTGGCAACAGAAGGAGCTGCTGAATAGCAGACATTAAGTGGATAAACATTAACACTGTGATGTAAAGGCAAGCACTGGAAAGGCAGGTTCTAAGGAGGGGAGAAGCTGGGGGAAAGAATTGAAATTAATTCCTCTGGAGCAGTGGGGACTATTTGTTTATTACAAATCACATATCTCCACATGCACGAGAGGATGATGTGGCCAAGCACAAACACACCACTCCCATGGCCGAAGGTGAAGCTGTAGGACAGGCAGAAGCCCTTTGTAGAGCACTCTCCCCTGATGAACAGCTGGAGCCCACGCAAGTGGGGTCGGGACCCCTCCAGTGCTCCCATCCTCAGGACTCAGGAGCAGCTGTGCCCTGGGAAGGCATCCCCCAGGCTGTTCTTTCTTGTAACTGAATGTTTGCAATATGCCAGCCCAAACAGCAGAGGCAGGTGTTGTATTTTAAAGCATGCAGGAGGCTGAGTAAGTTGTGTGCATAATTGTTCTCCAGACCGAAGTGAAAATTCAACCCCACCTCCATTTCTGCCACAACAGGAGAGCCCAGATATGTCCTCTAACGATGTCATGTGTCAGAATTTCTTAATGACACTTCCCCCTCTGATTTCTGTTTAATTTGCCCCCGCTCCTTCTGAAGATCACTCTCTTTTTACATCCCTCCAAATAAAGAGCATTTAGTTAGTGGGGAAGAAAAGATTGCCATTGAAGAACTAAGAAAAGCACTGGATTAATTCTCTGCCTGCAGCTAAACTGAGAGTTCATCTCCTAATAGGCCATTTCAAAGCAGTTAGATTTACTCTTTTAGACTAACCATACTGTCTGAACAATATTTTATGCCTGTGTTAAAATATAATAGGCTAGAGAGACAACTCAAATGTCAAGAGTAGATAGTGCTGTCAAAGTAATTTGTCTTGGGTAATAGATAGAGTGACATGACTTTGAAACATTCTGGGAAAGAAATCATTCTACATTTGAATGGATTGTTTCTTTCCCTTTAAAAAAGCCAAGACTGTATTATTTAAATCGTGTCTATCAGGAAGTCTTTATTTTCTGTGAAAATAATATTGGTATTGCCAGTGATGGGGATACAGCACAATGGGACTTTGCAGTGTTTGACAGGGGAATTAGGAGATGCCAGCATGATGCTCCCAGAGCATCCTCAGACCACCCCTCATGGAACCTTGGATACTTGGGGGAGTTTGGGAATGGATTAAAAAATTAAACCCAGTGCTCAGGGAAGCAGCAACAGTGAGACTGCATTCAGGGGAGATGCTATTCAGCCAAGGTGTTTCGAGGTCCCCTAAGGAGTGTGACACTGGCAGTTGTGCTTCTCCACCATTAACCATTTAGGTCAAAAATGCTACTAAATTGCAGGGGTAATTGTTTGTCACGGGCTTCCCCACGGCAGAAATGTTATTCTAACTGTTCATAGATTTTTAAAGCTTTTATCAACTTCTTCATAGACAGTCAGTGAATACATTTATACTTAAGGGATATGGACGACCTGTTATCTAGTCTTGTCAATTGTCCAAATGCTCTGGAAGAAAGGCATAACTTAGTTCTTTGCTAAGAAAGTCTGTGTGAGGACTTAGAAAAAGTCAGAAAAGTCTTAGGAGAATTCATTGTCTTGTGTTAAAAAGATAAAAAGGAAGTTGGTAGGGTGTTATTTAGCAGAATACAGACTAAGTAAGATTTTCAATGTTTATTTAGTCCCTTCACCCCACTGAGCTGGGTAAAAGAATGGTTGAGAAAGGAGCCAAGAGCATTTATGTTCCCTTTAATGTCTGTTTCCACTGCAGGTATAAATGTCACCAGCTAGCACAGCTGACAATCACCTTGTTTGGCATCTTCCCTAGTGCTCCATTGGGCTCTTCTGGGCTCATGCTGAGCTGTCTCAGGGCTGAGGGGGTTCTGCTGGGGCAAGAGTAGCATCAGGGTATTATCCATCCATGGGGATGGGGATTGGTCCTGCCCCAGGATCAGAGTCTGTGGCCATCTCAGTCATGCCTGGGATGGGAAACCTCTTGAAAGGCACAAAACAGTCTACAGGTCATAACAAAATAAGCACATTACATATAAATACTTCCTTCCCCAGGAAAAGAATCATCTCATTTGGAAATGGGTCCATACAAACTCAGAGTTGAATGTTACAGAAAAGCACTTGTCATTTCAACTCTGCCTGATGGCAGAACAGATGTTTGGATGGGGACCAGCTTCCCCAGGCAGGGAGGTGTCACAGGGCTGAGCTTCCATCCATTGGTGCCTCCCCCTTGGCACAGTGTCTGCAAAACTATCCAACTGCAAAACTATCCACAGCATTTTATTCCCCACCTCCCACATATACAGGTGTAAACGACCACCAAAACCCATGGGGCTAGAGCAACAAATCACCTCATTTGAAGGTTTCCCAGGAACTTTCCACAGGAATGTAGACAGCCAGCGCTGACATCCTTGTTTTATGGATGAGTACACTGAAGCCTGGAGAGAGACTTGCCCGGTTGGAATTAGAGGCAGTCTGTGGGAACAGGGTGTAGGTGTAGCTAGGGACTCATGTTTTAGTGACAGAACTGACATTTGTGGGCAAAATGTCCCTTTTCAATTGCAACTTGACTGTCACTTGCAGTCATTTCTATTCAAGGCATGTTATTAGCAAATCTTTGGGTGACCCCTTGAGATTTTTGGTTGATAACTAAAAGAAACTCCTTTATGCTCATAATGATAAAACAAAGCATCAAGTCATTTGAGTTGATTTTACCCAAGACATTTCCTGAATTATTGCTCTCTCACAGCTGTCATGGGCTTGAAGCTTTCAAAAGCCCATTTTGTTTCTGCTCGTACCCTTTCATCGTCAAAGGCTGGTGCTGTACCCCTGGGTTTGCTTGTGCAGCTCAAAGAGGAGCGAGCAATGCAGCTCCTCAAAGTTAAACAAAAATTCCTCACGGTTAATGAACTTGTCTAATTTTATGCGGAAAATGCTACCATCTCTCCTTTTAAAACTCACTCCAGATTACAGGTTGGTACCAATGGGGAAAATTTCAAAAGCAGCTCAGACTTGGATGCAACTCCCTTTGACTTTCAGCCAGACCTACACACTCTTACACACTTTCGGGGGGAAGATTTTCAGCTGTCAAAGCCTTTTAGGCAGCATCACAAACCCACCTGGCTTCTCTTCAGCGCTGGGGCCAGCCAGGAAAAATCAATGCCTCTCTACTTAGCTGTGTAAATCCAATTTACTGTAATTACCCATGTAAGAAAACAATACAGCTCTACTTTAAGGTTCTACAAAGTTGCTTTACAATCTTCCTGCAGTATTTTATCAAAGTTGTGCTATTTTTTACCCCACATCTTGAGCAGTGAGTGAATATGAAACTAAAAAAACCCAACAAACAGCCCATACACAAAGAGACAAAAAATGTCCCTAAAATGATTAAATTCCTCTACAGGTGAGTGGGTAGAAATGCTCTTGCCTGGTCTGAAATCAAGTTGACCTAAATTATACAGTATAGATTATTGCATTTAGAATAATAATGGTGTGCTGGATATAGTGGAGTGATTTTAAACCAAGGGCGTAGAGCCTTTGCTGAGATCCAGACGGGTTTCTAAATCTGATTTATGATGCAAAATTTAGGTCAGGTGGATTGATTCCTAATAGAGATATAATGAATCAAAATTTCTAGAATGGCTTTATTTTGCACAGAGGTGTCAACAAGCTGTACTTCTCTATTTGTGCACCTGGCGTGTAATGATTCTCCTGCAAAAATCATAATCCATCAAGTCTTCCATTCAAGAATATCAATCAGTGCCAGGAACAAGACTATTTTAGCCAGGAGTTCTCAGTCATTTTGTTTTCCTCTTCATGAGCACATAAGGCGCTGTGATATTTAAATTGTGCTTTGACATGTAATCATTAAATGTTTGAAAATGTCTCATTCAGTATTTGTTGCCTCATCCATTTGTTTACACTGGCTCCTTGTTTTGCCGTTGTTCCTGGGGTTTTTAGCATACAATACCCATATTATTGCCTTTAATAGCTGGAGGCAGAGTTATCTCAGATTTCTGAAAAGAAATTTGGTTTTAGTATCAGAAGGCTAAAATTAAAATTAATGATATATTGGTTCCTGCTTCAACAGAAATTAAAACAAACCGTTCCAAACCTTTCCCTTAACATACCTATCTTTGACATAACAATCCAACATCAAGATGATCATCATAAAACTTGTGATGTAGACATGAATGTAGATCTGTGGGAGCTTCTTGGTGAGATGTATGCCCTACATATTTTCCTGTGTTATGATTTTTTTTTTTTTTTTTGCCAGTGTGAAAGCAAAGTTACATGATGGGGCCACTGTAATTTCTAACCTTCTGACAGTGTTCATCTGTTGGGGAGCCTTCTGGCTACGTGTGAGGAAATGATACCAGGGTTTGGGCTGGAAATACAGCAAATCCCTTACACTCAATAGCAGGGCAGGGCTGGGTGTGATGAGGTATAGTTATACTATAAGTAGATGTACAGGCATGACATCATTTATTATGGCTGGAATTAATTGTTATAAACAATAACAGATACTTCTTTCTATTTTTGCTGAAACAATGTGCAAATGTCTAAGCCAAGACAACAGCCTGGTGCAGCAAGGAGCTATGGAGTCACCCATGGAGAAGCAAAGCATTCCCTAAAGAGCAGGAAAAAGCATCCACAGTATTTTTTAATTTGGTCATTGAGTTATGACAATCAATTTAAAAGAAGTTTAAGGTGGAGACCTCTATAAAGCATGTTGAACTAGTGTCTGGAAATGACATTAATACTTGCTGTGCTCCTGAGAGTGTGCTGCTGTTGTAAAAAAAGCCACTAATGGTATGGCAAATGTTGTCCACTTGCTAGTTTCAGCCAAAATTCAGCTCAGTGGTGTGATCACTAATGTCCTGCTTCAGCCTCCACAGGCTGCTGCCATCAGCCTCTTCCCTGAAGCATCCTCTGGCATTACACAGATGGTCAGGGACTAAGTGAGGGCTGGAGGTGATCGTCATATCTCGTTTCCCTGCATGAGAAAATTGCTGTTTGCAGAATGATTAGAGACCCTGGGGTACAGGAGAGCCCCATCTCCCTTTCCCTGTGTGGAAACATCAATGGAAGTGCAGCTTTTCCCACTGTACCCTCCCATTTAAACAGGCTGGAAACAACGGGCTGCTGCACCAAGTGCTATTTGCCACACTGGATGCAGGCAGCTATGGGTGACTTGTGGAATGTTTCTACCTTTATTGCAAACCCCCACAATACACACAAATCCAAAGTCCCAGCCTTGCTAACACGCTCAGACCTATCCCCCTGCAGCACGTGGCAGGCTGAGATGCTGCTCGCCTCCAGCCTTCCTGCAGATCACCACTTCTTTCCCCCCCATCTCTTGTAATTCTGGTGTGTAACTGAGAAAATTATACCTCATTTCTTCCTTGGTGTAAATTGATGCAGCTGCCTTGGAGTCGGCGGGGCTGTGCCAGATTGTACCAGCCGTGAGCCTGGCTGGGAGCCAGTGCTTGGCACAAACTTGCTGAAAGCTGTGTACAAACAAGGCTTGTCACTATGTATGTTATTGCCCTTTTGTTTGGGATATAAATATGTCCCATATATGCCAGCAAGCCTCTCATTTGCTATTTCAATGGAGAATCCTGTAAAACAGCTGTCATGCTGTCTCCTGTCAAATCAGTTACAGATGCATGTGTCCTTCCCCATAATAAACAGGTATGAAATTGTCTTTATGCACTGCGCCAGCCCTTGTCACCAGGAATGCAAACGAGGGAAGCTTGGAAAAAAGAACAGCCCTGAAACCTGGTGCTCTGATGGAGCACCATGAAAGTTACTTAGACCTCTTCAAAGACAGTTACAAGCAGAATATTTTGGGGCATGAAGTAATGAACTAATGGTGATGGGTGTAGAAAAGTGGGGTGAACTCTTTGCTGGTCCATAAGGTCTCATTTCTACACTAGTTGCAGTTGCATGGTGACAAAGCAGCCCTTGTCCTGGCCCAGGTTGGAGTGGGACATTGAGGAACTCCTTCCTGCATCCAGCATGATTTGAGAATAACTGTCTGTGCAAGAACATTCTGCTCTATAGTGGAAGGAAAGGAGATGGGCAGGATTTCAGCAGTGTTAAGTCTTTTATGACCCCTGGACCCAATACATACCTTGTTATTGTGAGGGGTGGCTGCTAATTTTTGGCTATTTTTGTCACTGGAGGACTTTGTGTGAGAGCAGGCCACCAGACCTCCTGTTCTGAGGAACCTCAAGTATGTTGGAATTCAAAGGACCCAAACTGTGTTGAGGTCCTTGATGGAAAATTCTGCCCCACCCTGTCCTCACCACAGGCCAGCATCAGTTTGGGAAGACCTGAGCCAGCACAGGTCATGTGTCTGAGTGTGCAGCTTTTCCCTCACCTGAATTTGATAAAAAACCCCAACATGACACATGTCAAAAGCCACCCAAGCACAGACTTGCTCTTACACTCAGTGCTACCCATGGGAGAGTCGGTCTTCAATATGGATGGAAAATTAGGCTTAGTTTATAATTTCTGGACTTTTTTGCCTCGACACTTAACTCCCACCTTGTAGACCAAGTGTTTTATGGCAAACCTTGTTTTTTTGATGAAGTGCATCTTTCCCGGTGGCTGACATTGGTCCTTCACATGAATTAAGTGTCAGACTGTGAAAATCTCCCATGTGCAAATAGAGATAATGAGGCAGATTTGCAGAGATGAGGATCTGGCCCATACATTTTATTCATGTTTTCTTAGGCCATGTCTCTGAGGTGGATAATCATGAAGCTGACAGCAGAAAATAAATTGCCTATTAGCTATTAGTATCTTGTTTCATACAATAACAGTCAAATCTGCTACATCTGACAGCAGTGTGCGAAGGTTTGGGAAGTTTGGGGTATCCATCAGGGACAATTTTTCACAAAGACTCAGTAGTTCAAAAACAAGTAGCTGGGGTCACACACTGACAGTGGGGTGAGGAGCCTCTCAAGACAAGGCTTGAGTGCTGACGTAGTTCTTCCCACTGAGAATGAAGAGAGAATGTCTTACAGCTTGGAGGCTGTGCAGCTGATGAATTACCCATCTCCTCCCCACTTCAGCAATGTGCTGGTAAAATCATAAGACTCTTATGAAATTCTGTTTGCACCTGAGCCAATGATGGTGAAACTGTGATGTACTACCAGGGCCATTGGTCATACAGCAATTAGTGAAGTGCTCCTGGGCACAGCTTACCACACGCAAGGCAAACCTCTGAGACAGGATTTTAAACAGGGATGATGAAAACACAAGTCCAAAGAGAAACCAGAGCAAGAATGACTGTTCTGGAGAGTATTTCTAAGATTTGCTATGGGAAAATATGGGTTTGAAGAGATTTCATTGAGCACAGAAATGTCACTAGGAATCATAGAATCACAGAATGGTTTGGGTTGGAAGGGACCTAATGGACCATCCAGTTCCAACCACCCTGCCCTGGGCAGGGACACCTTCCACTAAACCAGGTTGTTCAAAGCCCCATCCAACCTGGCCTTGAACACTTCCAGGTTGTGTTCAAGGAGCATCTCCCAGCTTCTCTGGGCAGCCTGTGCCAGTGCCTCACCACCATCACAGCAAAGAATTTCTCCCTCATATCTAACCTAAACCTGCCCTCTTTCAGTGTGAAGCCATTCCACCCTGTCCTATCACTACAAGGCCTTGTAAAAAGTCCCTCTCCATCTTTCTTGTAGCCCACTTATGTACTGGAAGTTGCTCTAAGCTCCCTCTGGAACCTTCTCTTCTCCAGGCTGAATAACCCCAACTCTCTCAGCCTGTCTCCATAGCAGAGATGTCCAGCCCTTTGAGCATTTTTCTGGCCTCCTCTGAACTCACTCCAGCAGGTCCACATCCTTTCTGTGCTGAGCAAGTGGTGTTTAGTTCCAGACTCCAATGAATGGATGTTTTAAGGAAATTGTTACAACTCTTTACTGAGGTGTATGGTGGGTTAGATGTGAGGAACTGGCCTCACAAAATCAGTGGATATTGATTTATTGGTGTGGCTGACCAGGAGGGTGCTGGTTGATGAACAGACCAGAGGCTCAAGTGGAACAGGGAGGAGAAACTGCTGTCCCTGGATATTCTCCTTCCTGCTGGCAGTGGGCAGAGTTGTGTCTCACTTCATTCCCTGCAGCTCAGGTGACAAGTTGCCTTTCCTCACCAGCTTCGTGTTGGCTGACACGCTCACAAGAGCCCAACCCTGCTGCTTGGTTTTTGCTGCCCACTTCCCACAGACCTTTGACAAAGGCACATGGTTGTTGATGATAATATCCTGCTCCACTGCAGTTAGCTCTGCCCTCTTAATTTTACTCCTATGAGGTCACTTTACCACTTCTTATTACAGCCAACCAAGGCATCATGCCCATCAAACTTGCTTTTACTATGCAGGCCAGACTTGATCTAATAGGCGTGAGTTGAAGGTGTTAGCCTGATATATTTATTTTGACACCCCACACTAATCCAGGAGAGTCTCAGTGCAGGAGTTTGGGGAAAGCACTGTCAAAATGACACAGTTTTTGCTGAGGAAGGCTGCAAGCTCTGAAACCCCCAAATTGCACCCAGGACGTACGTGGGGATACCTGCTGACATTTTGTACAACTGCAGATGAAAATAGCTCTCCTGGTAGAGAAGGACGGGGGAGTTGGTCAGGACTTGCAGCTGAAGGGCAAAGGCAGCAGAAATAAAATAAAAGATCGTCAGACCAGGGAGCTTCCACCTTCCTTTGGGATGCTTTGCATGGTGGTGGTGGAAGCAACAGGATGTCTCAACATTTCTCCCTATCATTGGGTGAGCACAGACATCTGTTAGGAGCAGCCTAATGATGCCAGGAAAAACTTGTATTATTGTGTCTCCTGGACCTGTCTGGCGGGTCTCTGCTGCACTTTCTCATCCCTTTTTGATCCTCCTGTCTGAGGGGATCACTAGTGTCTGTGGCAGCTCGGTGCATGTCCTGACACCCACCATGGAGCAGAGTGCCCTGCTGTTGGGGCACCAGTGTTATTGCTGTTAGCAGTATTGAAACAAATCAAATTAAACAGATTTCATTGCTGCTCCCAGCGTATTGTTTGCTGCTTTGCTTTCACTTGGAGGTTGCTGAGGGTCAGAGGGCTTTGAAGGGGGAATGGATTGGTCTCACCAGACTCTTGTCCAAGCTGATGTGGGACTGGCTGCCTTTTTCTAAAGAGTGCAGTGGAGCAAAGCTGCTGAGCACAGCTGTTGGTGCAGCAACTGGGCTTAAAATGATGCTCTGGGTGTGTAAAATCCCAGGAGGTGGTAGCACATCTCTGAAGGTATCATGATTGCCTCATCTGTAGTAGTGTGCCTGAGCTTATTGGACTAACTCTAAGATTTAATATTTTTATAACTTTCCCTAAGGCTCTTTCCCTTTCTCTGAAGTACTGCAGTGGGTGAGGTAAGGTCCAGCAGGTCAGCTGAGCTCTTCTGAGCCTTGTTGAGGGCTGAATGCCCAGTGTTCCTACAGCCCTGGCTCCTCTCCCTCCTGAGCCCTGCTGGCAGGGCAGATTCCCCTACTCCTCACAAGTCTTTGGAGAAGAACAGTACTCCCAAGGACCAGTGGTAAAGGAGTGGTGCCATCCCTTCTGGACCATCCTTGCTGCCATTTCATATTTATGTCAGAACCCCACACAGCTCTGCTCTTGTGCTCCTCCTTTTCTCCCTCTACTTCTCCTAGGTTTTCTCATCTGCAAACTTTAGAGAATGTTGGTGGCTCACTCTGGTGTTGCTCTCCCAAATCACAGTCACAGCCTGTCTTTTTGACATATCCTAGTGGAAATCTCTTTTTAGCCAGTGCTTGCTAAGAGTCTAGCACGGGAGGCTCCTCATTTCTGAGCTAAAACTAACACATCAAACTCCAGCTTTGATTTCAAATGTAAAAATACCCCTCCTCTGCCCTAAGAGCAAAGGGTTGGTCTGCACGTTTCCCAACAAGTGAAAGGGGGCTAAAATAGTCCTTATTTGCGCAATTTGGGGTGTGTGAGTGCAGAAGAGGAGCTGCTGAGCACCAGGATGTCCCTCCTGCCAGCTGCCAGGTTTGCTCTCAGGCTTGGGAAGCTCCACCAGGGCAGGTCCATACCTGTACCTCACCCCCCAGAGTGAACACAGGGGATTTAATCCATCACTCGCTGGGCTGAGGAAAGAAGAGAAATTCAGGGAAGGAATCAGAGGGCAAAACAGTTTCCAAAACATGTTTTGGAAATTTGCAGGAGTTTGACGCTCCTTTGACTCTTGTTTAAGGGTATTTTCATTTTGTGCAGACTGCTAGGATAGGATAATTAGCTAATTAGCTAAACATAATGTCTAAGTATATTTTTTTCATCTTTATGCCAACTTTATTTTTAAACTCCCTCCCCTCTAGCCAAAAATCCAGCTGTTTCTCAAAATCATGTTGAGATTAATCTTGGTCCTCATTGTAATCAAGAACAAAAATCCCCTTCATTCCACTGTGGCCAAGGTTTCTGCTAAGAGGATTTTGGTCAATGCTTTTTCAAATTGCACATGTAAATAAACATGCTTTTTTATTTCAAAAAACTATTTGGGCAAAAAGTAATCCTATTTAAAATATTATTTCTGTAGATGTACCATTTACAAAAGCCTTTGTGGAAGGATCATTCTCGATTTAAAGAAAAATCATTCTGGATTTAAACAAAAGAGCCTGGAGAGAAACTGTAATTTTACTGCAAATGTTTTATATCAAAGCAAAGACTTGCCCTCACCAAATGCTTCCAAACTTACACAAAGCAAGCTCAAAATTCAGCACAAAAATAGGTTTTTGCTCCTGTTTGTTTTGACTCTCTTTCTGGTTGATTTATTACCCTCAGCAGCCCGCAGCACAAAGTCTGAGCAGTCTTTCATTACTCTGCTCTTTTCTTTTGGACATGATGAAACTTTCTGGCTCCTTGCTGTCCTCCCAGCAGTGATGAACATGGAGCAGGCACCCAGCTCTGCTGCCAAACACCCACCTTCAGTGCTCGTGTTTGCTCCTGTCTTGCTTCTGACAGCAATTTGGGTTGCACTGGTGTGTGCCTGGGAGGATGGGAGATGGCTGGGAGGAAAAAGCAAATAATGAAAGGTGATTAATTAAGTTAATTAATCAATTAAAAATTAGTCCATGCACCAAGTCTTTCCATCTGCTTACACACCAGTTTATTTTAAAAAAAAATAATTAGAGAGCTTCTAGCTGTAGTGGCCACTGAAGCATGGAGGGGTTTGGGTTCTGGGTGAAAAATTAGAAATACATGCTCAGGCATATTTGTGTGCACACAGTCCTGATATCTGGATGGGTTCTTCATGAGACCTTCCAGCCTGGAGGTCCACAGGTCATAAAATCTATGGCCTTTCCCAGTGTTTCTTTTGTAGCAGCCTAGTTTTGCCAGTGGCTCAGTAGAGTCAATTCTCCTGTTAATGAGGCTATAATTAGGCAAAGCTAGTTGGGAAATGTTTTTTCCACTCCATCAAACATACTGGGATCTTGAGCATTGCCCCATTCAACAGTGGCTTAAACAGGGGAAGTTACAAATTTGGTTAAATTTACATTTATTGGGGTGGAGTATTTTTAATTTTATGGTGACAATCCCACTTCAGACACCACAAAATGCTCACTGTCATGGTGTCTGCTTTGGCTTGTGGCTGCCCCAGGAGGGCATGGGCAAGGCAGAGGCAAACACTGGGGAAGTGGCTGGAGAGAAGATTCTGCAGCAAAACCCTCATCACAGGTCTAGTCACAATAAGGTGCTGAGCAAAGGAGAGCAGCCAATCCAAAAATCCTGGAAATGTGAGCTCAGCAGACCTCACAGGTTTGGAAATCACAGATTAAAAAACTCTCTTCCAGAAGAATATTCCCCCTGTATGTGTTTTCTGGAGTCAGGATGGAGTCTAACCTTATTTTGGAATGCTCTGTTTTGGCAATATGAGGTCTCATTTCCACCCATCAGCAAATGTGTGCAGCCAACACCTGAACATGTAAATTACAGAGTATAAATTAAATGAGGATTGTGACGTTCAAAGGCAGGTATTGGCTATTGCGTCACCTAATACTGAGATCTTGCAAGTTACCAAGTGATTCAGATAACTTAGTTCATGCAAAGGCCACATTTCTGTAGCCTGTAATAATCCAACCAGCACTTATTCTCATCCAGCCCAGTGTCACTGAAATTATGTGAGTGCATGTGACTTGAAAATATTGAAAATCACCCACGAAACCAACAGGCTTTTAACTGCAATCCCAGCTTCATGGTTCTACTAATTCCACTGAAGCTAACAGAAATATTCATCCATCAGGAGAGGTACAGAGAAGGGTAAGAGATGACCAAGGGCATGCAAGAGTTTCCATGTGACAAACACTAAACAGATTGGGACTTTTCCTCTTGGAAAATAAATGACTCTGAGGGAGATGAGCTAGAAGTTGTGATATCTTGAAGGTGATGGATGGAGTGACCAGGGGATTATTCACTGCACTGTTGAACACAAGTACAAAGGCCACCAGTATTCACTGGTGAGCAGCAGGTTCAAAGGAAACACACAAAAAATGCTTCCCAATGCTTCTTCACCTGAAACCCAATTACATGGAGCCCCCCTGTCTGCCTCCATGGAAACTTTTGTGTCTCAAGTGGTCAGCCAAGTACTTTTCCTGTTGTTTTCAGAGTGAATAGAAGGAGCTGCTCTGTAACAGGAGGGGTCTTGAGTCGACAAGAACACCTCGCATAACGGGTACTTAACAATGTTTAAGCCACCAAAATCTTCACCTTCTGACTGTGCCCCTCACTAATCTGTTAGTCCAAAAGGAAGGTGGGCAGCTCTAGCACACCAGAAAGCAGCAGCACCTGGTACCTTGCACTGTGCCACTTGCCAGTCTGGAGCAATCAGTCAACTGCCTAATAAGCAAAACACTTGGAACCTTTGGAGGCATTTTTCTTTGTTGTTATGAAAAGGTGACACACACATCTAAGCAGCACTGACTCGCATTGTGCTGCTTTATATGAATGCACATAACCACCTGCGACCTGCCAGCCCCTCGTTTGTCAATGGGGAGCAATCATTCAGCCACTTAGCAATTGCCAGGAGAAACGCTCTGAAGTTTTCCAACTGAAAATTAAAGAACAACACTTTGGTGAGTGATTGCAATTCCCTGACAAAGCATCTTGGAATCTTAAAAATAGCCGCGAATTTTTGTGTATATCTGTAAATAATTGTCAGTTGATTTCTTCCATTTCTCAGCAAGCTGGGTTAATTCTTTAATTAATGGTCATTAGGGATTTAGAAGACAAATGAGTCATTCATTAGCTCGGTGTCCAAACTAATGAGCAATAAATGCTTATGAAAGACATGATTTATTTAGCATTCAGAATCTGTGTCATTATGTGGTACCTGATGAAGATGCTAAGAAGCAGAGCTGACCCATGCCTCGCAGCCTCCTCTGTGGGACCACACAGCTGCCAAGTTTGGGGAGCTCCTGGGAAGTCAGCAGCCTTCCCATTACTAACAAGGTTTAGCTTAGACAGCTGGGACTGAGTTTTCTCCTAGTGTGAGGTGTTTTCCTAGAGGCTGAGTCCAGGAGGATGGCTCCTGCCTGTGTCAGATCATGTATCTGAGATCTTCAACACACATATGGCACTACTGTGGGCTGCATGTCCTTGTCCCAAAACCATTTTTGGATTTTTTTTTGGTACTGTCCAGACAAGTGGCCCTGAGGAGGAGAGCCCAGCTGTGCTGCTGCCTCCATTACCATTCTCTTTTGACTGTGATCTTTCAAGAAGGTTTTTCACCCACGTAACCTTTCCTTCCCACAGTTGATGAGTTGTAATAGTCCAGAACAAAGCTGATACACCAAAATGTCAGAAGTAATGAGAAGAAAGAATCACAGAAAGTGCATAAGTTACAGCTGGTCCTGAGAAAAATTTATTCTGCATCCTTTTTGATGCAAGCCAGGAGAGGCAAACTGGGTGGGTTCTTCACACACCGCAGGGTCAGGAGTTGTAACACTAGCAGGTACTTAAGACAGGTAAAACTGGGGTTGCAGATGGCCCCAGTCACCAGTCCAGGTTTATAAAACCTGCTCGTGCCAGGTGGAGGGTGGATCTCACCCTAGCAGGAGAGGATTTGTGGTCAGGGAGCACATCATGTAATGGGTGTTTATTTTGGAAAAGAAGCTCCTGACTTGGCGTGTGTTGGTGCTTACTAATGCAACTTTGTGGAGCTGCTCTCGGATGGCTCCTCTGCTCCCAGAAATCTCTTCCAGCCCTGACACTCAGCCACGTTCCTCCTCACTGGTTTCAGTCTGTTTGTGCTGGAATATTTCAGGAGAAGAGTGGCCCTGGGGATAGCAACCGCCAGCCCCTTCAGGCAGGTCCTTCAAGCCATGGCTTTCATGGAGTCATGTGAGCGATTAGTGACTTTTTGAAGGACAAATAATTCCTCCAGAAATGTGGTTTCCAGGTGAGCAGACAGCAGGTCCAGGACCCTGCAGGGATCCCCACTTGTGGCTCCACCCATGGCAGGCTGAGGGCTGGAGCTGAGTGAGATGAGCACTGAGTGTGATGCTCCCAGGATTCCCATCCAACAGAGAGGACAGGTGTGCCCAGCAGAGACAGCCATCCATTTTCTTTTTCCTTACAGACCTTCCAAAGGTCTCCACGCCGACCTCTGGTCCTGTTGCCTCGGTATTCATGGTTGCTCATTCAATCCCTGCTGCAAGCATAAAGCAGGGAACACACTCATTAATGTTTTCCAGGGACAAGCTGACATGTTTTTAATCATAGTTACTTCATATGCACTGTTTCTGCATCAGGCTGGAGCTACATTATTAAATGTTTCAGATACTAAGAATTAAAAAAATTGGTACAAGCAGACATCTTCAGGAAAAGACAGTTCAACTCCTTTTCTTAAAAAAGAAAAGATCATCAACCCCCTTGGTGTCTGGCAGGGTTAGAGTCTGTGCATCTGCCCCGTGACACTTCCACTGCTGCCCTTCAAAGTTCTGAAAGCCTGGCTTTTAATTAAGACATTTTTAAAAGATAGATATCATTGAAGTGTGCTGAAGGAGACAATTAAAATATCTGAAAATTAATTCAAAATAAAAGGAACCCTTCAGATGTATGGTTTTTGACACAGGGTCCTCTGGGGTGCAACTAATTATTGCAGAGACCAGAGGCAAGACCAAGGTGAGTTCATTTTGCTCCTATACAAGCTCCACTGTGTCTCTGACGAGAACAGAGAGTCCTCAGGCGTGTGCTGCACATCTCTGATGCTGCCCAAGGCAGGGAAGGAAGATGGGAAAGAATATCACCTCATCTTTGCAGTACTCCACACCTGTGAGGGGTTTAGAGCTGTTGCCAGCAGAAAGAAGGCAGACAGGTGACACCCGTGTCACCTCTGTGAGGCTGCCTGCAGACCCCAGGCAGGGCTTTGGGGGATCTGGTGCCAGCAGGAATTCCTGGCTGCTCATTTGCCTTCATTTGCTCAGGCACACAGTGGCTTCTCCAAACCTCAGGGTCTCAAGAAAATCACTGAAGGGGCTAAAGGTTCTTCTGGCTTGGTCATGTCAAATCTCAGCTTCTGCAGACTCAGATCATTGGGTCATAAGTGGCAAAGTAGTGCATGTGTGGGATGGAGTGATTTGCCCCTGTGGACATCCTTTAACCAGCCAGACGAGCTGTGCTGGGCTCTCTGAACTGGCCCTTCCCACCTCAGAGATGTTGAGTTAATCTTGTCTGTCATGGTGGAGCAGCTCAGACCTCATCCAGGAGCAAACAACCTGATGCTTAAATAAGATAACCAATTTGTGCCTTTGTGAAACATCAGCACAGCTCAATTTATGCCATTTAAGAAAGGCATTTATTGTTTCCTTGCTTAAGCAGCAGCAGCAGAGGTAATGCATTCTCCCTTGCTGTTTTTTGAAGGAGGCTGTAGTCCTTTTTAATGTGTGACCTTCAAGCTCCACAGAAAACTTACAAATGAAAAGCTCCTGTGAGTAATCCTATTTGTAGTCAATACAGCTGCATTCTGCAGAGGTTGGGTATAAGTTTCTCACCTCAGAATAGCAGGTAATAAACTAAGGGTGGGTTTTTTAACTTTTAATAAATGGATTATTTGGCATTCAGAAATCCTGCCTTAAGCCTACACTCTGAATCACTCTGTTGCAAGAAATGTTTTTAATTTAATTGAAGAACAGTTCTTAAAGACTTGGCTTTGGCCATGGTGGGTGCCTTTTGTCACAAAGCCAAGCCTTGGTGATGCTGTTTACCTGTGGGGTTATGTGGGAGAGGGAAACCCAGTGTGCAGCGTGGGCTGCAGTGCCTGTGTCCTTTGCAAATGCTTCTCATTAATTTAGTGATGAATGAGAAAGTGGGGGGAGAAGGGGCATTTTTCATGTCTTCCTGCTGCTTCAGTCGATTCTCTCTGTAAGAAAATCTCTTTCTTGGCAGCTTGTAGAAGTCCATAAAAAATAAGTGTCAGAAAAGTAAGTTTTTTGGCAGGAGCTGGGGGTGCTCAGTCTTGGCAGGTGACCTCCAAGGGCATATGGGACTGGGGTTTAACAGGACATTTGCCCCCCGCAGCCCTGGGTGAGCATTCAGACAAGGCAAGGCTGCTGGGATGATCAGCATGGGTAATTAAAGAGGTGTCCAGGTCTCTTGGATTAAAGAGGATTTCTGTATTTGCCTTCCAGAGCATTGATTCCAAACCTTGGCCTCTCTCTGGACAAAAGGGTTAGAGAATCTATCACTTTTCATGTTGGTTTTTTTTTTTTTTAAATACGGGTGGGGGTGGTTGTGAGCTGCCCTGGCTTGCTCACTCTGCAATATGATAGTGCAAAAAGTCTTTATTTCCTCTAGCAAACAGTCATTGCAACTTTATTTTTAGCATCTGCACAGTCAAAGCAGCTGGGGGCAGGCAAATGAATCCTGGCAGGGGAATGGGTCTCCTTGGTGAGTGTAGCCAGGCACTCCCATGAAAACTGGGACTGATCTGGCTGAGTTATGAGCCTTGGAGAGCTACAATTTATTCCTGTGTTGGCTATGATTGTACATCCATCCAGAGGAGAGGCTGGCTGTCCCATGCCCACACTGGGGCTGAGGAAGACTCCTACAGGGACATGACTCAACACTCACAGAGTTTCCTAAATCTCTGTGTCAGTCAAGTAGAGGTTGCAGCCTGGTGCACTGCTCTACCTGGTAAGGGATGAAGAAAATCCAGCCTTCCCTGTTTTGGAGAGACAACGCTTCAATTGCCAAGAAAGATCTTTTTCACATTAAACCACAGATCTAAATAATTTTCATCCTTCTGTTTATGTATTAGGAATACTCTTCATCTCTCACCTGATCACTAGATGAGCTGTCCCTGGTGCAGTCATAAAATATGAGCAAACCCCAAGCCCTTGGCAGAAAGTGGGAGTGCTGAAAAAGCCTGAGCCATGAAGCAACTCCTAAAGGCTGAGGTTGCCTCATTTCTGTTCAGCATTTAAGGCTAAGCTGCAGCACATTTTGAGGAATGGTTTTCAGGTTGCTTTCTGGGGGCTCTGGAGCACAGAGAACAAATTGTGCTTCTGCGATGTGGTCCGGAGAGAGATCTCTGTCTACTGCACATTTCTTGGGCCAGGACTGATTTCAGAGTCCTTTAATGCTTGTTCTAGTTCAGTGGTTAGGAGGTAGGAGGACAGGACTCAGGCCAAGACAAGGCTGGGTTATTGATCTGTCATGGGCAAGATGTGTTATTTTGATCTGTTCCTAAAACCAGCCCGGCAACCCAATGAATTGAAAAAAACAAACTTGCAAAATGGTGCCCATCAGCAGTGGCTCAGCCAGCAGTCTCACTGGTGGACTCAGGGCATGCTGGACTGGTTTTGCATTGGAAGAAAAAAGTGATTTGAATATTTCTGTTGTTTTCAGAATGTTTGATTTGATTAAAATCACACTGCAGCTGGGATTGTTTCACCTGTCTTATAACAGTCAGGTCAGTCTTGAGCAGTATCACTCCAGAGTACAAAGTCATCCCCTTTTGAAATGGGAGAAAATTGACAGATTGATTCTTCAGTGCACTGAAATATTTTCACAGCTTAAATTTAAACAAACACTTTCTTTAATATTTCTGTAGTTGAAGGTATAAACTCCTACATACAATTTCTTTTTCAATTGCCAGGACAAAAATAAAACCTCATTGCACAAAAATTAGTTTTTCCTGAACATGCCATTACTGTCAGCATTTTCCATCCTGCCAACAAGCAAACAAGTATTCTCCACTCTAGGCAAGGACAGTAAGATGTCTCAAAGGTTTTTATTAAAACTTTGAACCAAAGTGGTTTTCAAAGTTGCAGAGGGTCTTTATTTATGGAAAATTCAAGTCAAGAGAAAACTCAGATTTTTGAAGGATGAGAAAAATTATGGCAATTTGGAAAAAGATCTGTCAAGTTTCAAAAGTGGTCTCTTTTTAATAAACACCAGTTAAAGAGCCACTGAAAAAAAACCAACCAAAAAAACCCAAAACAAAGCAAGGGCTCTATTTGAAGGTCTGCCAAGGCAGATACAGCTTCAAGGCTTTGTCTTTGCTTCCTGAAGGCTTTTCCCACCTGCTCTGCTTTTTGCAGAAGCCACTTCCATGGCATTTTCTGGAGAAAAGGCAGTTTCTGGAGAAAGATCAGGCTTAGGTGCTTATGCCATAGCTCCAGAATTACCTTTCTCCTTGGAATGGGGTGTCCTGAGACCTGGAAGATCCTGGCTGTGGGTGAGTTTTGAGCCTCATGCTGCATTTTTTGGGGAAAGATTAACGTGGAAACCAGTTTCCCCACTTATGGCATCTGTTAACTGCAGGAATCCAGCCTTCCTCCTGCCTCAGTCGGGTGAATAACTGGCTTTAATTTTGTTTGTATCTCACATTGCTAAATTACATGTGCCATGGATGGGCAAGAAGTGATAAACCTAGCACTTTCAGAGGATGAATTGAGACCATATTCCTGTTCCAAGAGGACCACCCTGGTAATAAGGATATTTTCACCGTGTCACATGCATACAGGGACAATCACAAAGCATGGGGCAGGTCTTCACTTTTATTTGGGGTGAAATAGCCCAAATTCTGTCTGTGGGATCAGCAGGGCATTTGGGGTGCTGAGATCATGGGAATACCTCACAGCCCATTGCAATGGCTGCAATAGCACCAGGAAAATGCCACTGCTAAATAAATGTGATGCCTTTCAAAGAAACAGGGGTTTATATGTCTCTATGCTGGGTTTTTCTAACATGCCTGCAGTGAAATTGGGCACATGGCTCCCAAGGCAAGGAGAGCATGTCAGAAAGTCCTGGCCTTGAGGGCAGCAGGATTTGGCCATGAGGGTTTGGAAGCAGTGACAAGACTCATTAATGTCAGTGGTGCTGGATCAGGGTGTCCTGGGGCATTCTCCCACTGAGAGCAGGAGCAACTCCTGGAGCAGCAGTGCTTGCACTCCTTGGTGGAGGTGCAGGTCTTGTCTGTGTTAAGATGTCAGGCCAGAAGAAAGCTCATGTTTGGCCAAAGTTCAGCCAAAATATTCTTGGTACAGAAAAAACTTCAGTAAAAATAAATTTAAGCATCACCTACTTAAAACTTGCACAAGGTAAAAACCTGGTCAATATTAATCAATGGGTAGGTGTTAATTAACGTCTTGTTTCCCAAGCCAAACACCATCAAGCTGGTAAACCATTTTTAACCTCTCTTCCAGGTAAATTATGTTTAGTTGCCCTTTTGCCTGCTGTGCTTTGTATATAAATGAGCAGCAGCTCCCGGCAGACTCCACCGAAAGGTTAGAGCCGCGCTCAGCATCCGGGATGAACGTTTGGGATCTTCTCCACGCAGACAGGCGCGGCAGAAAGAACACTTGGGTTTGATTAATTGGGACAAATCCTACTTTGATGGGAGTCTGGGCGGTGCAGTGGCAAAAGCAGTTGTTAATCACAGTGTCTGCAGCTCGGTGCTGTGTGGTCCAGCGTGGGAAATATTGTTATGACATCAATATGCATCTCTGGGATTGATGATGCGTAATCCGTGTGACGCTTAAAGATATGCAGGAGAAAGTTGGAGAGCAACAAGGGGCCAGACCCTCATTTACAATCTTTTCAGGCTGTGGATTGTCAAAATATCTTGGAAGGATTTTGGCAGCTTTGTCACTTCCCCTCCCCTGGTGCTCAGCTGTTATTTAATTATTAATGTGCGTGGCTCGGGGTTGTCTCGGCAGGTGGAAGAAAAGTCTCTGTTGAAAGTGATGGGAGTAGACTTGAAAATCTCGGCCTCGTGGCTGTCGTGCAAGACCTTTTGGAATAGTATGAGAGGATAAAATGTCATGGAAAGCTGGATCCAAAGTCCGTCAAAGTCGGTGAAGTATTTCCATCACTTTGGTTAGCTCCAGGCTGATCCCCAGGAGTACTGATGAAAGAGGGGAGTGGAGAGATGTGGGAGCAATCCCAACCAGCCTCCATTTCTGCAAATCATGTTCCTTGCCTCACATTGCCCTACTAATTGCAGATTTCACTGGTTGATAAGCCTTAATGCTTGTTGCCCCACTCCGGGGGCCTTGCTGGTCCCTTTGTCTGCTTCAGCAATGTCGCAGAGCCCTTCCCAAGCCACAGCCTCCAGCCAAAGGCTGCCCCTTGCCAGAGACTTCTGCTGCAGTAATGCCTCTCAGGCTGTGATTTTTAATGACGTTTTGATGCTAGCAGGAGCAGCAGTACATGGATTTGCACCAAGCGAAGAGTGTGTCTTCCTTCACTCAGGGAATGGGAAAGACTTTTTCCAGCAGAAGATATGTCTGCCTTCAGAAGTGCCAGCAAATTCTTATTAGTGCAGACAAGATCTGGGAAGAGGTTCCCTCCCTGGATGACATTTTTGGCAGTTCTCTGAATATTTTCCCCTTCTGTGATGAACACGGCCTTGGAGATGCCTCGACCATCAGCGTTTCAAACAGAAATCTCTCTCACTGTGATTGGTGCCCTTTAAAATCTTCTCATCTGTAAAACACTTCCCCCTCTAATTTGGGAAGCAAAACTACTGAGGCAATTAAGTTCCCCCATTTAGGTTTTCCAGGAGGTTTCTGTGCTCCTTCTGTTTTATCTTAGTCTCAGCAGAAGGTGCCGTATTCCAACAAACAAGGCAGAAGGAGCTCGTTAGGTGTGTTTGTGCACTGGGCAATGTATTTGCTAGAAAAAGCAGTTTATGCTTCTAAGGATAACAGAGATGCATCTGTGCATTCATTCAGCAGCAGCATAAACATGCACCTCACGTGCAGCAATGGTGGCAATTGAGCAGTGAGGGAGGGGGAGCAGACCCCAGGGGAAACTCCCCAAAATGGTACATTTATGCCCTATTATTAGTCTTCTCACTCGCCAGCCTTTTATTCCCACTGATGTGGCGAGGGGAAAAAAAACCCAACAAACCAATGCAGGAGAGCACTGCAAGATTTCCTGCTCTTCCCTTAATTTCAAAACAATACCCTCATTGTGTTTACATCTGTACTCACTAAAATATATTGCCAGTTTTCCAGTATTCCCTGCCAGTCTGTTACTAATCCCCCTTTTCGTGTTTTCCCAATGACAGATGGTCACCATTGACAAAGTTTCTAGAAATTAGCTGGAATGCTCAGAAGTGCTTACTGGCAGGGTGGGTACAGGGACATTAGGATTAATTCAGTTTTAGTGTGGCACAAACACTGGGCTGGGTGGGCTGAACTCCTTTTTTTTGGCCACTTCTGCCTGTAGTAGATAAGGTTGCTTTCCTCGCTGTCAGGACCACCTCTAAATTGTTGTGGATTGACTTGAATTATATGCAAACTTGGTGAAATCTTTAACACTCACTTTCCCTAAAAATGGCAATATTTTTGCTTTCGGTTTGGGTATGAAAACAGAAAAAAATTGCATTTTGGCTCAATCTCAAGATTTTTTTTTTTAAAGCATGCAAAAAGAGCCTCTTACTGCCCGAGCTGTCATATCTGCCGTGCCAAAACTTTTTAGACTTGATATGAGCTTTCCTTTTCCTCAATTTTGACTTGATTGTGGATACAAATACTTCTGAAGCCCAGACCCTAATTTCTAATCCTTAACTCCCTGAAAATATCCCTTTGTTTTCATAATAATGTGTGATTTTGGTGTTCTATTGGAGGTTCCCTCCATTTCTGCTCTTTCCTACAGAGTCAGTTTAGACTTTTGGGAAATGGTCATTTCCTCTGACCATTTTGAAAGCTGGATATTCCCCTCATATTTGAACTTCTCTACTTTTCCATGCAGGTACTGATCACATCACCTGCCAGGTAAGTCTCTCAGCAATCCTCAAAAGACAGATGGGATGGCTCAGACTCAGTATTTACATATTTGACTTATTCCAGCTTACCTGAAATGCTGCTGCCAGGACAAACACTCTCCTGCTGCATCAAGCACACAAAGAAAGAGAAGTGTTTGAGCTCCTTTCAGCTATATGCACTTATTCTGTGCATTTAATGGAGAAGAGTTTGTATTCTTTGATTTACAGCCATTTTTCCCTTGACAGCTACTGATAGCCTGCAATAACTTGGGTGGTCTTCTCTCGGACTGCTCACTCCTCTTGATTTCAGAGAGAACCATAATGCTCAAGCTTACTAGAAATTACTCAGTAAGGGATTTTACATGTTCATCTCATCCAGCAAAAATAACTGTGGGTGTAAACTGTTTTGACCTCAATAGAGCTGAGTTTATTTACACCAGCTGAGGACCTGACTGAGATTATGCAAACCTGACAGTGATCTCTTCCTTTCTCAGCTGTGATCAAATTATTTTCTGTCTTAACCAACCTTAAAGGCCTTAGAGGCTTACTCTCTACTCCATACCTCAATGTGTCAGCTGGGCTAACTTGCCATTAGTTGTTTGTCATGCAAGACAGACAAGTTTGGGTTGCTTTTAATTCAACAAGACTTTTGCTGATTAGCAGTACCAGTGTTTTCAAATACTGCCAGCTACCACGATCTTGTTTAAAAAAGATTGAGTATTTCAAAACTAAATGGCAGAAATATGAACAGAGTAATACATACAGGTCTGAAAACAAAGATTAAGAGTTAAAGCCTTTGAAACAGAATGTGAGTTTGCCTCCTTAATGTGAAAATGATGGCTATCATCTGGTTTGTAAATTCATATCAGATGAACATCTTGGAACAGTTTACAGCTAAAGAGCAGAAGATGGACAACAGAATAGAAGGGAAAAAAGCCCATAAAGATAAGGGAAGGGACTCACAAATACTTCATTAGATAGGGTAGGGATCCACAATATTTAATTAGATAGGCTTAACTGTGGTACTTGATGTTTCCCCTCTCCAAATATGAGCACCACATCGTTACAAGATATTAAACTATTAGAGACCATCCAAAGGAGGGCAACAAAGAATGTGAAGGGCCTTGAGGGGAAGCTGTATGAGGAGCTGAGGTCACTCAGTCTGTTCTGCTTGGAGGAGACTGAGGGGACAACCTCACTGCAGTCTACAAGAGAGCGTTGTGAGGGAAAGAGGAGGGCAGACACTGATCTCTGCTCTGTGCTGACCTGTGACAGGACCTGAGGGAATGGCATGAAACTGTGTCAGAGGGGTTTAGGTTGGATATTAGGAAAAGGCTCTTTGCCCAGAGGGTGTTGGGGTTCGGGAAGCACCAAACCTGCCAGAGCTCAAGCAGATTTGGACAATGTTCTCAGGCACATGGTGTGATCCTTGGGGTGGTCCTGGGCAGAGCCAGGACTTCAATGAGCCCTGTGGGTCTCTTCCAACTCAGGATATTCTGTGATTCTATGAAATATGTCTCTTTAAAGTAATTTGGATGAACACTCTGCTCTATGCTCACCCTTCAACAAAATTTTAGCTTTCCAACTTTGTGTCTCTGTTGCCAGAACCCATTTCATCACTTCACATTAAGTGAAGGAATCAGGATCCTTGATGGCACAGAGATGAAGGATGGCTTGGGACTACATCCATCATAACGGGGCAAGCAGCAATGATTAGGGTTAAACTGCAGAAGTGTCAAGGTGGGAGAAAGCTGGAACCAGAGGTGTTGATGAAATGCTGTTGTCGGCAGTTTTATAATGCCTTTGTGGCATGAGACTGAAAATTACTGTGCTTTCTAATAATCAGTGCAGCTCAATTTAAAATGCCTTGTTTAAATAACCATTTTGGAAGAGTCCCTACTATTTTCTGCACTAGAAACTTCAGGATTCCCAGCCTTGGGCATGCTTTTGCTGGTTGCCTGGGTATTTGAGGAGGGACTTGCTATTCCTGCTGTGTCTCTCACCTTCCTCCCAGGCTCTGGGCAGCACACATGACCCACACACAGACCCAAGAATAGACTCACCAGGAGCTAAGCAGTGTTTGAGAGAGCTGGGCAAAAAAAAAAAATTTATCAAAATAGGGCTGAATTACGAGCAGAAACAAATCCATTCAGCTCCCCAGTTATCAACAGAGCAATGTTGATTTATACCAGCTGCAGAAGTGACCCAGGTCACAACTCTCTGCTTCATCTCCCGTGCTGGGTGATGCTTGGAGGCCTTTTGCTGAAGTCTCATGGCTCAGGAACCCCTCACTGAGCTGGGCCCCACATGTTTACTGAGGACTGCACATTTTACCCTCACATCCTCAGTGTGCTGAGCCTGTCTCGGGTCACAGCATGTCTACCCCGAGCAGGTCACAGCTGACATGCTGGCCTGTAATGGGAAACGGCACTGTGCAACCAGGAGCAACAAAAGGAAAATGTTGAAAAAGTGATTTTTTTTTTCACATTTCCCAGTCTGTGATGTGTAAAGTCAGAGTGTGCCAGAGCACTGTGTCCAGAAAAGAGCTTCTTCTGCCCTCTTCATGCCAGCTTGCACTGGGGGACCCAAAAAGGCTTCTAAAGCAAATAAACTGGAGGTAGGGGACTGCCTCACTCTTAATCTTACAGTTTTTGGAGTGTAAACACAGGGGAAGCAAAGGGTGTTCCTCCTCTCATCTACCCCTTAACCACAGACAGATCAGTTTATAGTCTAGTGCAGCTCTTTCAGTCTGGTTGAAATAACTGGATTTTCAGAGACAGGGTATTTCCCTTCCCTCCAGCATTGCTGTGGGAGTCTGTCCCTGCTTGTTACTGGAGAAATTTTATAGCCCTGCAAGTTGAGTCAACAGTCTTTACCCATGTGTGGAAAAAACCACCCTTGTTCTTTCAGCCCTGGGATCCTCATCTCTCAGCCCTGGGTAATTGGGATTAGCTGTTACTCATGCAAACAGTGCCACTTTAGTTTAGTCTGATCTCATTTCCACCCAGAATAGAGTCTGAGGGCCTCAGAAGTGTGCTGAGAGCCTTCTACTCCCAACGAGCTCCTTCTATCGCCGTTCTGTAAAGTCAAACATCTTCTTTAAAATCAGAGCGACTGCAAGAGCAGAGTCCCAGTGTTCATGTCAGCAAGAGCTGTTATGGCAAAAGCCTTCCAGAAATACTCTTTCAGATGCTGAGCAGAAGTAAAACTATCAAGGTCACCTCTGGTTTGATCTTGGCATGTGCTGAGCATTCCTTGTTTCTCTACACTCAGGCAAGGGCATTAGCATCCCTTTAAAGGTATGCTGCTTGCTTGGAACAGTAAATAGTTCTTCTAAAACCTGGTTGTGGGCTTGTCCCTGCCCGGTGAAGTTAATCACGTTAAGGAAAACTTATTTTACCTCTAAAGCTTGTCTGAGTAAACTTCAGGCAGCAGCATTTGGTGGCTCAAGGACCTCAGCTGGCTTCTGGTGTCCCAGCACAGGTTAGGAGTGGAGTTACTGGGAGTCAGCTGGCACATTAATTAATGTGGCAAAAAGGTGGTGTTTTTTCTGGGAATGTGGTGCTATCTCTGCTTTCAGAAAACTAAACTAAGGTAAGGCACCTTCCTAGAAAACAAGCTTTAGTTTCAAAATGATGTAGAAATCCCTGGGTGAGTTTTTCTGCCCTGCACCATGCAGAAGGTCAGATGGGATTATTACAGTGGTCCCGCTGGCCTCAACATCTGTGAAAGTTTGCTGCAGTTCCTTTGAATAGATAGTCTGCTTAGTAGGAGGTGACTTATATTTTTTTTCCTGTTGGCACGTTATCAGAAGAGATCAGACTAATTGTGTATTTATCTAGAATTACAGTTATGAATCTGCTCTAATAAGGCAGTAATTAATATCTTGAGTGATTTATGGCCAGAGCCTGAAAGTCCTCTGAATCCCTTGACTCCACTGGGATTTCCTAAGGCAAGGTCATTGCAGAACTGTGCTTCCCTGTGCTGCTGATACCCTGATGTTGTGGAACAGCACCTTCACAGTGCCACTTATTTGTTAGTATTTATACAAAAAGTCACAAGTGGACCCAGAATAAATGCAATTTGTGTGCTATTTTCTTATTCATCAACTCATTTAACAGCTCCCAAAGTCCTCTGCTGCCTTCCCCTGCTGGGGTACCTAGATGACTTGGGAGGAGTTTTAGGAGGCAATTCTTCTTCATTCTGGAACTTCTGTGGTTAAAATTCATTTAGCTCCAACAATGGAGAGTAATGAGCTTTTCTAGTCCCTGTGAAGTAGTTTTAACCCAGGACTCAAAAGACAAAGACCGCTATTCAATAGCAATGTTTATTTAGCATTTTAACATTTAAATCTTTCTCTATTTAGATGTGTCTTTGCTTTTGAACTGGAAGCAGAAAGAAGTTCCTCTGTTTGCCTGCAAAACTCTTTTATTTTTCATCTCACACTGAATCCCCAGAAAATCCTCAAATATTCTTGTAAATCTCAAAGATACCAAGGCGTTAGCCCCCCTTGTTCCCCATTTAGACCTTTGAAGGCTGGTGTGACTGGAATGATTTTGGAGCTATAGTTCAGACTCTGAATAAAAAATGAAGGGAAGAATTTTGCAATGCTGCAGCCTGTACAATAACTAATTACTTATAGATTTTAGGTCACATTTGAAAAAGACAAATACTGAAATAAATGGATAATCACTTGGGGCTACCATTAACAGTTTATTTAAGCACTTTGGGTTAAATTCAGCTCTGTGCCATAGCAGAGCAGCTGCCTGCATCAGTGCATGATTCAGCTTTGTGCCAGTGCCCATGAGAGCCAAACTGGTCCCTTTGCAGGATCAGAAACACTTGTAGCTCAGGCTTGTGCACTGCACTGGATGGTTGGTTGGGCCTTTGCTGGACTAGGCTGGTGGGAAGAGTTAACCAAGCAAAACATGACCAGTTCTGACCCCAAGCGAGACAGAAAAAGAGTCTTAGGATTTTGAGGCCAGATGCTGCCCTCCACCATGATGTTTAACAGAAAAGAACTAGGAAATGTGCTGGCAGATTTGTGGTGATGTGATCTAAAACATCAGAAGACTTCAGAAGAAAGGGATGGAAATACAGTTATTGACCCATATATGATGTGGTGAGTTTAATCTTTAGATGTAGTCTAAAACATGTGTATTAAAGTTGTTATCTGTCTGTAACAACATGAATTACATTACATGAATGTAATGCAGAAAATGAATTCCTTTCTTGCATATTTTAATGTGATGTCTTTAATGTATTAATTGCCTTTTTTGCCTTTGCAGCTGGAATCATCAATAACTTTGCTAAGGAGGTGTGTTATGGATGCATTCAGCACAAACTTCAGGCCTTGGAAATCTGGAGAACTGGCTCTTAGTAAACGTTTTGCTCTTCAACATCGCTCCCTTACTGAGGAGCTTGAGATGGCAAACCTCACTTCAGTTACTTCCCTGTGAATTTTGGAAAATCCTTCCAGCCACAGCACATATCCCACAGTGTCTGGCTGTTCCCCATTCCTTCACAGCTGACAGAAGGCTCAGTTTTCTCTCTGAAAGGAGAAAAGTCTCAGCTTGGTGCCAGATAGCTTCTATGAAATGTTCATCTTCTTGGAAAGGTAGTGTCAGATGCATTGGAAATTGTGGTTTAGGGCTCCAGAAAAGATTTGTGTCCTCAAGGGTCTTTGCTAACTTACTCCCTAAATACACATGAGCCAGCAAGACGGGACAAAACTACCCCAAAGTCCCCCAGTTCTCCCCAGCCATCCCAAATCTTCAGACCACAAGGAGTGGTTGGGGATGAGGACGGGAGCAGCTGGAAATAACATCATTCCTAAGGGAAACTGTTCCATTTTAATTAATTGTATCCCTTTTATCCATGACAATGTAATTGCATTTTGCTTAACTAAGTCTTTTTAATTGGTGCTGGGCATGAATGATAAGCAAAGCTGTACCACTGCTTGTTAGCTGTCACAGGCAGCTATTCCAGGGCAGTGCAGGATGCTTGGGAGATTTTGAAGCTGGAGTCGAATAGCTCGAGCTGGGTATTTGGGGAGGGAGAGGGTGTGGCTGTGCTAGCCAGCCTCCAAATCTCAGGGCTAGTGCTGTAGTGTAGTGTAGATGCAAAAGGATTTTATGTTGCTCACCAACCATCCCACGGTGACTTGTGGCACCTTTCCTGCCCCAGTGGACCTTCCCTTCGACTGGACAAGTGGACACATGGGGCACAAGTGCCCTCCAAACCTCCTGCATGGGGGTCCCAGTGCTGGGCTTGAGGCTCCAAATGTCACTGCTGGGACTTGTATCCTTCCCCCACAGTGGTGAGGCTGGGGGTGAACTGGGCAGCTGTCCCTCCTCTGTCCCTCCAAGGGGACACCTCTGACATGCTGGCAAAATCTGAGGGTTTTCCTCAAAAATTGTGTTTCTAGTTATTAAAGAATGGGGAGCAAAACCTGTGCAAGTGTTCCAGCTGCCCAGCAGTCTTTCACAAACCAGCAGGCCCAAGAGGCTGCATCACAAAGACCTAAAAACATCTGCTCTTATTTTATGAAATCCCTTTCTGGGACTGGTTGACTACTGCTGCAGTTAGTGAGAACTGAAACCACCACAACCTGCCTCATTCCCTCAAACCAAGAATCCCACTCTCAGGTTTTGATCTCACCTGTTTGTGCTGTCAGCTGTTCAACAGGATAAACCACAATTTTGTCCTTCCCTACTACACGGGTGGGATATCATGTGTACCCTCTGGATGCATCACCAGGCCCTCGTGGCCACCCCTGCCCTCCCACTCCTGGGATCATAGAACCACTGAATGATTTGAGTTGGAAAGGACCTTAAAGATCATTTGGTTTCAAATCCCTGGGCAGCTACATCTTTCACTAGACCAGGTTGCTCAAAGACCATCCAGCCTGGTCTTGAACACTTTCAGGGATGGAGCATCCACAGCTGCTCTGGGCAACCTGTGCCAGTGCCTCACCACCCTCACAGTAAAGAATTTTTCCCTGATGTATAATCTAAACCTACTCTCTTTTAGTTTAAGGCTATTCCCCCTTGTCCTATCAGTACATGCCCTTGTCAAAAATCCCTCTCCCGGTCTCTTACAGGTACTTGGAAGATGCTCTAAGGTCTCTCTGTTCTCCAGACTGAACAGCCCTGACTGTCTCAGCCTGTCTTCACGGGAGAGGTGCTCCAGCCCCCTGAGCATCTCTGTTGCCATCTCTAGCCTCACTCCATCAGGTCAGTATCCTCCCTGTATCGGGCTCGGAGCTGGGCGCGGTGCTGCCGGCGGGTTTCACAAGCGCGGAGCAGAGAGGGATGCTGAGATGCTCTGTTCCCCGCGGGAGAAGGCAGCGAGCACAGGGCGGGCAGCGGCAGCAGCCGGGCCGGGCCGGGCCGATGCCGCGGGTCTCCCGCAGCGGCTTTGCGGAGCGGCGGCAGCCCTTGAGCTCCCCTTAGTGCCGGCAAGGAGCATTTGAGATGAGCGGGCTCCGCGGCGGGGATGGGATGGGATGGGGAGGGATGCCGGCAGGTGGCTGGTGGGTGCAGGCGGTACCCATCCCCAGGTCCCATCGCGCTCGTAGCATCCCGTCAGCGCTTGTCCTTGCAGGCAAACCTTTACTTATTGAAAGCAAATTGCATCAATCGCATGGGATCCAGGGAAGCCCAGTTCAATATTTTCCCCCTAATACATCTACAGGTGTGTGTGTATAATTTTATTTCTTTATCTCTTCAATCCTTTATTTATTTATTTGTATTTAGCACCAATCGATAGCTTATTCATGCTTCGCTGTATTTTTTATTTGCCATCATTTTGCTTTACTTGAGCATCTGATTTCTAAAGGTATGAAAAGCTTAGCTTTATACACCAGATAAGGTAAGGGGTATTGCTCCTGCGGACAGGCTAGGAAGCACTGACAGAGAAGGCAAGGGACTTAGCTAAGGTCAAAAACAAGGGCTGTGTTAAACCAGGATAGTATGGCACCTAGATCCAAGGCACTTATTTTTGCAGTTTAAAGTGTGATTGGTAAATATTCTGAAGAATATTTATGTTTGCATGCCAGAGTGATCATCTGAAGATTTCTGAGCATCTGCTGCCTTGGGTGTATGCACTCTCCAGGGGTTTTAAGCTCAGGTTCACAACTCTACCATGATGAAGATGGACTAGCCAGCTCAGCTGCAGTAAGTGCTGTTTCTGCACACTGATCCCATTCTCTTATTGCACCAAGCTAACGTGGACCATCCCCTCCCCTGTGGACTTGGAGGTCACACACGTGTGAGCTCCTGCAGATGAGCTGATGTCAGGTAGGTGGAAAAGCTGTGAACTCTCTCACATGCCTGAGCTCCAATTGTTTTGTGACAGCTAGCATGTTTCAGGTTACCTGTGGGTCTTGCAACTGTTATTGATTTGTGAAAAATTCAACTTTCTATGTCAATATTTTTATGACCCGGTAAAGAGACACAAAAGCAAAGCCTTATGAAATTGAGTTTGCATCATGAAGAAAAGTTCCATGGAGAGCAGAGGAAGCAGCAGCAGCTCCCAGGACAGACTCGGTGTCCCATCAAGCGCACTCCACCCCAGCATCCTCGTTGTGGTTGCAGTTGTGTGAGCCCCAGTCACGCCTGTTACAGTCTGTAATTGTCATTTCACTCCCCTGGCAATTTACGTCGTCAAGCCAAATTTGTCCTGTGCCTTTGGAAGATTAAACAAACAAACAAACAAAAAATCATTGGATGAGAGAAAGAGGAATATACATTTTTTTTTTCCCTAAAGATAGCCCTGTGGAGAGTGAGCCTGTGTGGGGTTGCATGGTTGGCTTGTTGGAAATCAAGCCTCTGGGCACAGTTTGAGCAGCTCTTGACATGAAGCTGCCTCATCCCAAGAGGAACAAGCTGCCCTGTTGAGGAGATCCTCTTTGCTCTCCTGCTGCTCATGTGTGCAAACACCCATGCCAGGCCTGGCGAGGTGTAAACTGCTGTGGACTCACCTGGTGGGGCTGTGAAGGAAGTGACTGCACGGTTGAATCCCAGCATTCGGCAGACGACAGTGGCCTCTCGGGTGGTCCAGCCATCGTCACATATTGTTCCCCAGGACCCTTGGTGGAAGATTTCCACACGGCCCCTCCTGTCTCCTCCCACAATTCGTACAAAGTTACTGAGGCCAGCTGAGAGTTCAGAGGAGAAGAAACAACTCTATGGGTCATGCAGGCATGAGGAACAAAAATACTGACAGATAGAAGCAGTGACCTCCCAAACCAGATGGAAATTCCCATCTCCAGGGTGGGACCAGAGGTTACTGGTAGCTCAAATCCAAACAATCCAAGAGCCCCTCCTGCATCTGGAGACACCAGGCTGCAGCTCAGAGCACGAACTCCTCAGCTCTGGTAGCTGTGCTGTGTGAGCAGAGGGGGACTTTGGTCCTGATCTCAGGTAGCTTTGATACCAGAAGGCAAGTGAGAGAAGAAGTAAAAGTCCAGTACCTGCTCCTTTTTCACCTTTGCTCCCTTTCATTCCTGTAGAACCTGTTCCAAATTAGAAAAGCAAACATTTGACAGTTGCTTGTGGAAAAATAGGGTTATTATCTTGTTCTGAATACTTGTGTGAGTCAGAGATGTGCAAACTCCTCCCCTTGTGGAAAATGAACACTCTGAAGTGACTATGGGTATGTAAAAGAAATGCAGCAGGAAAAGTAGAATAATATATAGCAAAATCTCCCTAATGTGTGACCCAAGAAAAGGGTCACTTCCAAAATCCCTTCCATTCATTCATTTGTGAGGAATGTATATCATTCCCACTGCTGTAAAATGACATCTCCGGTAGACTTTGGGGTCTCCAGAAGCAGGCATGGTATCTCCCAAAGTACTTGCAGGAAGACCTACATCCTGGGATTTGCTCTCCATGGAGAGCAGAAAGGTGCTCTCAACAATCCTCCACGTTTCTGTGGAGCATCTTGGTCTGGAGAGTAGGGGTGTTTGAAAATGCCTTTACGTGGTGTGTTACAAGATGTCTCTGAACAAAGCAAAGAGGAAACATGGGTTGTTCCATTTCTCTGTGAAATCAAGGATTTGAGAAAATCTAATGCATCTGTTCACTTGCATGTCTTTTAGCACAGCTCCCAGGGTGTACCTGGGACACTGCACATTCCTCTGCTGGGGAGGCTGATCTGTCTGTTGAACTCCTGCAGATGAGCTTTGTGAACACATTCCAGAGCAGCTTGTGCCAGCCTGTGATCTACAGTCCCAAATCCAAATGCACCATCAGCTCCACAGACCCCGTGGCAAAGAGCCTTACCAGACAATCCAGTGTCTCCCTTGGCTCCTTTTAGTCCTGGTTCTCCTTTCTGACCCTTAGAGCCATAATCACCCTTGCTTCCTTTTTGACCAGAAGGGCCTTGAATGCCTGGGTGGAAAGCAAAAATGTCTTTGCCTTTATCCCTTCCCAAGGAAAGAACATGACAAACATTTCACATTGATGCAGAAAAGTGGAATGTGGCATCTAAAGTTCTTTGCATCATCAGAATAAGTCATGCTATAAGGTTTACCTGCTGGGCCCATGTCTCCCTTTGCTCCCTTTTGCCCTGGAAGTCCTAAGATCACCAAAACAAACAAACAAACAAACAAACAAACAAACAAGCAATTTGTAAGACTGATGTTTGTACGTTTATAAAAGCTTATGCAAATAAGTATTTACAATGGATTTAAACTCATCTAGTTTAGGTGTCTACACTATAATAATCTGTTTCTGAATCGTGTCTTATTTCACATCATACTCAGTGCACACCAGGTCAAAAAAATAAAATACAGGCAGTGGAGAAACACCTTCTCCTGAAGTCCATCTTAAACTGCTGCTTTGTTTGTGCATTTTCAATTTATACAAAAATTCAGGCACCATCACCCCCTCATGCATGTTACAGATGGTAGAAACAACCCTCTGGTGAGTAGCTATTCCACAACAGCCTGGCAGAGGCACAGGATTGCCATGGCACCCTGGGATGCACTGAGGCTCCAAGAAGAGGACCCAACAGATCTCCTCTTAGTGTTGTAGTTCCCTTTCCAGTGTCTGCATGATGTGTGTTGTTGACCCACAACCTCTTTTATTCTCCTTTACCTGTTATTCCTTGTGCTCCCTTTTCACCTTTGAGTCCAGAAATGCCATGTATCCCTAAAATCAAACAGAAATCAGTAACGCTGAAGCCATCACACAAATTGAGGCCAGAGTAGGAGGTGAGTGAGTTATAGGTTTGAGCAGTGCTGTACCTGGGCTACCCTTGGGTCCCTGGTCTCCCTTCTCCCCTTTCTGACCAGGTCTGCCATCGAGGCCAGGACTTCCCGCAGGTCCAGGTTGTCCAGTTGCACCTTGAGGTTGAGGGAAAGCAGCACATGTGAAATGTAACCACACACACGAAGGAGATTAAAGAAGCTCCATCACCAGCCCTTGCACACTGAGTTGAGCTGATGAAGGCAAAGCAAACACTGAGTCTCTCCGAATTGCACTCCTCCCACAGCAGTGCTAATCTCAGCAATGCAGTGAGTGATGATCTGCGGGGAGAGGCTGCATGGACCCAGGTCCTGGCAATGACAGCCTTGAAATGCACAAGTGCTTCCCTAAAAGAGCAGCCAATTTCTGCCCTTGTGTGTGCACACATGTCAGGAGGGAGGGCACAGCCCTTCTTTCTCTCTCAGACTCCTGCACAGGGAGTGGGGCTCAGATGGGACAGTCAAGGCTGCTGGATGAGTTTGGACAACATTGAAACATTGGCATTGTTTCTCCATCTAATTGCATTCCTCTCTTACCCATGCTGGGATCTAGACTGGCTGCAGTTTTCCTTGTCATGAAGCACCATCTAAAAGAGATCAGTCTTATGTCTCTAGAAGAAATTGCACCTTCTGTACTGCTTACCTGGCTCTCCTTTGGGTCCAGGAGGTCCAGACTTCCCTGTGCTACCTGTGAAAACATCCTGGTGTCAGTGCTAACAAGACTTAGCCCAGCCCTGCAGCCCAGCATGGTCACAGTGTCCCCTGCACTTACCATTGTAACCTGGCAGTCCTGGCACTCCCTGCTGTCCCTGGGGACCCACAGGTCCCTGAGGCCCAGGGTCTCCCTTCTTGCCCATGTCACCCTTCTGTCCTTGGGGACCTGTCAAACAGTACAGCACACGTGTATAAATTAAGAAAACCAAATTAATTTTCTCTGCAGCCTGTGGAGCGCCTCTGGCCACACCAGTAGAAAGGTTTGGCCTCACACCTGCATTTACCATTTCGTGGCATTCCCATAAAGCTGTAGGAGGACAGAGCTGGTCTCTCTGATCCACCTCTGGCTCTGTCAGACTGTCTGGCCTGATGTTTGTCTGGCCTCCTGTCAAAGGCTTGCAGTGGTGTCATGACACCTCTCCAGTCTATTCCCCAAACTATCCCTACTACTGGAATGTTTTCTCCTCTAGTTAAATATCCCTTACTGCAGTTTGAACTCTTCCCTTCTGCTAGACACAGTGGAAATACAGGGCAGCATATTCCACTCCTGTGCCTCCAGAGAGTTCTCTCATCTCCCCTTAGCCTTCTCTTCTCTGTACAGGTGATCAGACTGCTCCAAAAGAGCTGAATTACTTGAAAGTGCCTAATTCAAAGACTTCTCCTTCATCTTTCTGCTCCAGAATTATCCTAAAGTCCTTGCCTTTTGGTATTCCTCATACAGTCACTTTTCTCTTTTGGAACATCTTGTGCTGATGCATTGGGGCATTCAGGATCTGGTGGAAGATCTGAGGAAGTTCTTATCAACCTGTCCAATTGCCCTCCCTTCTCTGCACCACACACATTATCTCCTTTCTTTTCCTCTCCTGCTTTCAGCCTGTGTGAGACCACTGAGTAACAGCTATCTGTAGTGCATGTTACATGGGAGAAACACATTGTGTAACACTTCTACTTCAGGTGTATAAAGCCAGGCTTATGTAAGATATAAAGCTCTCAGAAAGAGGTTTCACTAAAATGAGGACTAACATCCACATGCCTGTGCATATAAATTATATTGTATTATTTTATGCCATGGAAATCCTACTGCAAACATCACTGCTTTAATCTAGGATGGGCTGATAATTGAATATCTGTGGCTTTCATTAGACAAAGGTCACTCTGTAAAGAGACTTCCATGGTGCAGAGTCAACACTTTGCATGGCCCTTTCCCCCAGCCCTCCTCTGGGAGATTTGCTGAAGCATGACATGAAATTAAACCCCTTCAGATCAGGTCAAGTGTCCTGTTTATCCAGCTCCCTCACTGACTGGCAAACCACGCTCAGGGCTGCTTGGATTTTTATGAATAGTGACCTATGAAGACTTCTTCTGGTGTTTTATGCAGAATGAGTTTAAAAAGAAATATGTATGAGAACATTAAAAATGTTGAGATAGTGAAGTCTTACCTGCAGGCCCCATCTGTCCTGTTGCTCCTTTCGCTCCTGGATAACCAGCAGGGCCAGGAGCTCCTTTGCTCCCCTTCTCGCCCTGGGGTCCAAGTGAGCCTGCAAGGACAACACCATTTTTCTGATGCTTCATGGGGTGCTGTGTCTAGTGAATGCCAGCAGCAGAGCACCCATTTCAGCTGCAGGCATGAGCCAAACTCCCCTCTCTGTGTACTTGAGAGTGGTGCTGGTGACAGTGGGAAATTGGCCCACTGTGACTGTTGCACACAGACTTTTAAAATAAGATTTTTTTCCCAGCTAAGTTTTGCTTTTGCTCGCATTAGCTTTACACAGGCTTATTTCCTTCAGCTTAAATGACATTCTTATTCACATACACCTTGGCTGAGGACAAGATTGCTCATAAAATCATCCATAAAGCCACTTTATGTTCATCCACAGAATAATTCCGGTGTCAGAAAAGCCTTACCTTGATCTCCCTTTGTCCCTGGTGGTCCCCGTAACCCTGGGATATAAAATACATATATCAGCTGACACACATCATCTATTCACAGTAATGGCTAAGAAGAAGAGATGAATTTTTTAATCATCCTTTGTTCACATGATTTCAGTCACCAGTGAGGCCAATCTTCAGCTGACAGGGACCAGCACAACCACTTGAGTAAAGTCCTTGGAGCTCAGCTGAGTGCACAGCTGGGCAGGGGCCAGCTTGTCTTCCTGCCAAGCCCAGCTCGTGGGGACCATTGGGGAGATCTTTTCAAGAAAATGCACTGAACTTTTGGGCTCTGATGTGTAATAACACTGCTTGGCAGGAGGTGCTGTTTCAATGTCACAAGTGCAGCCAGGAAGATATGAAAACACAATTTAATTCCTTTTTTCCTTCAGAAAATCTCATCATTGTAGCCAAGAAGTAGGGATGGATGAGCCACAGACCTGACCTAACAAGGGTTGCATCTGAGATCATCATCACAATATCATAGAAACTGTTTCCTGGTCCCACTCCTGCTCAAAGTGGAGCCAACATTAGATCAGGACTTGCTGCATCCTCCCAGACTGGAGATATTTACCTCCTATGGCAGGTGCAGCTCTACCCCAACCCCCAGATACCCAGGGCAGAGTGGCTGTGGAGGGAGACCTTGCACCCAGCTCATTCCTGGGCTGTGCCAATGTTTTGCTAGGGACAGGGTGGGCACCAACTTCTGTGGGAGCACACGGTCTGGTCTAGAGACTGAAATCCCAAATCCTCACTTAAGGTCTCTTAGATGAAATAAAGAGGAAAAGAGGAAAAGCTGCAGCTCATTTACCAACATACCTGGTGGACCAGGATCTCCTTTGCGCCCAGGAGGCCCTGAAATAAATATTTAATGGATATTTTTCAGTAATCAGCAGTCAGTGAGTAACACAGCAATATGGGATTTCCAGGCTTGAGGTGTGGGCTGGAGACACCACCCTTTTGGAGGGACCTAGAGTCCAAATCTCCAAGTCACAGGAGGGGAGAGGAGCCCAGAGCTGCATGAGCAGCCACAAGGGGATCTGGGGGTTTGCACAGGGCAGTGCTCCAGCTCCTACAGATGCTCCCTGGTCTGGAGATTATTCCAATCCTGTGAACAGGAACATTACTTACTGACAGGAAGACCAAACCTTTCCCTACTTATTGGTTCATCTAAAGTGGGTTTTCAGCCCCACTTTGCCAGTGATGCAGAGGAGTTAGGTCTCCTCACTGTAGAGCCAGCATGGAGAGCCATACCTGCAACCAGAGTGATGTTGTTCATCCTCATCATCAGGTTTGCATTGTTGTTTTTAATTATGGTGATTTCCTCTTCTAAGCTTCTCCTCCAGTTGTCTTGTCTCATGAGAAAGCTCTGCCCAGTAGAGCTTCTTGCCAAAGCCAGATTGCTGGCAAAGGAGCTCTTCAGAATCTCTTCTGTATAGGAGGCATTTTGCTCTTGAAGTTTCAATATCTCCCTCTGCATCTTAAATACTGAGGAAACAAAAAGCCGATGCAGTGAATATTCGTAGCCCGGTAGAGCTGGGAAATGGTTGTTTGGCAGAGCAGTTCCTCAGCACCTGGGGAGGACACCGGGGGATAAAGACCACCCCTGTTTGAACCAGGGAGGTGGATTTCACGTGCCAGTCCTGGCTGCAGCCAGGAGTGCAGCTGGGAGCGCTTTTGCAAGCGCAAAGCACACAGACAGGGTGGGGGAATTGTTTCCTGCAGCGGCTGCTGTGCCTTGCGGGGTGTGGAGGAGCCTCCGTGCTCCCTCCGAGATTTCCTGTCTGTGCTCTCATTCCCGCTTGCCCCCAGGAGCACCCAGCAAGGCTCTCCTTTGATGCCAAGCCCCTGGCGAGGCTGCAGCATTACCTTTGTACATCAGCAGCCCCTGGCCAGCCGTCAGCAGCAGCAGGTAGACGCTGAGGGCTGTCCGAGCACAGCATGTGGATGCCTTTTTTTGGCTCCGGGGCTCTAAAAACCAAGAGAAGAAGAGTAGACACTCCCTCACATCTCTGCCCTATGATCTCTGCTTGCTTCCAGCCATTTCAGGCTTGGCTCAAATAACTTAGCAGTGCTTTCCAGCGGTGGGGAGCAGCAAGGTTCCTCTGTGAGAGTGCTCAACCCTTCCACTGCTCCAGACTTTGCACTGCAATCTGCTTGGCCATCTTTTCCTCAGCCAATTTATCCAGCTCAATTCCATCAAGACTTAATCCAGCCTATTACAATGTGAATATGATGGTTCTTCCCTTTCTGCATCAATAAACTCCCTGTTTCCATCGCTTTCGTTGTCCCAGGCTGCCATTCGGAGTGTTGCTCAAAGCAATTCCCTCTCCATCCAGAGCACTGCAGACATGCATGTATGCATCAAAATAAATGAAAAATCGATAATAAACTGAACTGCAGAACAAATTGAAACAAGTCATAACATATAAAACCAATCAGTACCAGCAAGTGTAAAAGAAACAAAGAGCTTTGTTGAATTTTGGCCTTCAGGGAGAAAAAAAGTATTTCAGAAGCATTGGTAACTATGTCAGACATTCAGTAAGTTACCCTCAATTGAGTTTTTTTTTCAAAGTAATGTAATCAGGAGTTTGAAGTCTTAGTTTTAAAAGAGTACAGTATTTTAATTGGTTTTACAATAGAATGGCTTAGTCAGCAATGAAGCATTTTTATTCAGCTAAAAAATAATAAATTCAAATTTTTTCATTGCGTCTGGTGATTTTAATATCTTAACTATTAAGACATGAAAGTCTTACTCAAGAAAATTAGACATTTTCTAAGACAGTAAAATAACTAATTTTTTTTCTGATGCTCAGCATCAGCTTTTGGCTAGAAGTGGTATTTCAACATACATCTATTTTTAAATGGCAGTTAATTTACTAGCAAAATCACTGCAAAAAGCATTTAATATGCAACATTTCATTTTAATGTGTTGTTTTAGACCAGATAAAATCAATAGAAATCCATTTAATAAAAATAAACCTTACCACTTATCTGAAAGGTTGTGGTAGCAGCTGAGGCAAACCCAATCTTGTCTGAAACACTGAAAGAGTTCATATCGCTTGAATTTCTATCTTCCTCGTATTTGTCTTTATTTTTCATGACAAATTTCTTGTGGCTAACCTAAAGCCTTGTCAGGTTGTGGACAAGAAAGAACTGGAGGGACTTCCTCTCTGCCTCCTGATTTGATATGCTTTCTGATATGCATTTCCTATCTGCTCAGTTTTTATAGACTACTGAGAACTCTGATGTGGTAATTTTGACAGTTCCTCAAAAAATCCCGCAGCTAAGATGTTCAGCTGCTCTCGTGTGCTCACTTGGAGTCCACGGAGCCTGGGGCAGGATCCTGAAAAAGCTTCAACCTGGACTTATTCACCATCTCTGCATTGTAGCAGGGTTAGGCATGAGATGGACATTTTGTTCCTAACACAAGTAAACCTCCTCACATAGCCAAGAAGATTAAATGTTCAATGTTAGCTTGGCAATCCCTCTCCTGGGAGGGGAATCAGGGACTTTGTCATAGTGAAACCCACAGTACTGTGCACCAAAGTGACACCTTAGTTGATGGTGTGTGACTCCAGGGCAAGGAGGGACAGAATCAGGAGTTGTAAAGACAAGTGAATATGGTGGGATGGGGATGCTGAAACCCAGATGGGTTTGGCATGATACAGAGAAGAGACACTTGCAGCCTCCTTGACAAGGTCTCTCCATCTCCTGCTTTCTCCCTAACCCATTTTCACATATCCCTATAATCCCTACCTCTTCATCATTTCTTTGCCCTCATCCTGCAAAACTCACCCCTGCAGACCTTGCCAAGGCGTTTGGCATTTTGACCTCTCCATTTGTGTCTGCTTTGATTTGGATTTTGCAAAGCAAAGTGACTCACCCAAGCCCGCAGGCAGGAGCCGTAGGTAGGAGCTGGGCAGAGCCCTCCGCATCCACGCTGCCACCACCACATCCCGCCTTCTCCGAGGTGCAAGACAGTCACTGTCACATGATTTTGTCCTGGGATGCAGCTCTGTGCTCATCCCTGGGGCTGCTGTGTCCTCGCTGCTTTGCTTGGCCATGGAATGAAGCGTGGCAAAACTTTCAGGTAGGGGTGAGCTGGAGATCCACACCCTGACAGTGAAGGCAGCGTGAAGCCCTCTGTTCTGCACCTGATGTACAGATCTCTGAAAGGCTTAAACCACAAATATGTGGGGATTTTTTAATCCACTTCTGTGTTCTCCTTTCAAATGTGCTTGTGCAGCTGTGCCCTGGTTTGTCCCCAGCAGGGAGGAAGAGGAATCCTCCATTTTTAAACATTCTGCTACACTCTGTGTAGGAATTGGGATAATTTGCTTCCTTGTGAAGGGTTCAGATATCCCCTTGAATTAGGGAGGCTGGAGAGGTTACCACTGATCAGCTGAACTACAGGAACTGCCTGTGAATCCTCTCCCTCCATGGCATCACCTCATCACTGGGGTAAGGGCTCATATCCAGCCCCTTTCTGATGGTTTTGGGCTCAGCTGACCATTTTGCATAAGCCTGGAGCCATCTACTCTTACTGGGTGATGAGCTGGGAATGCCTGCATTTGTGCTGCCAAGTGGATGTTTATAGGGATGGATGTGATTCGGGTGCATGCAGAGAGCAGATTTACAGCAGAGAGGCTTTCAATAATACTTCTAGTCGAATTTATTTTATTACAAAGTATTAAAAATAAGCTGGCAGATGTAGCTCTCAAAAGCCCTCCTAAAGACAAAAGGTGCAATGAGATGTCTGTGCCCTCCTTCCCTGAGAAAGAAGCTCAGGGACAAGTTTTGACATGATTCATTGTCATGCTGTGTCCATGCCACTCTCAGAGGTCCAGGTGGCATGGGTGCAAAAGCAGGGTCACATTCCATTGATTTTTGACAGCCCTGAACTGCAGAGCTCCAGGTTTTGAAGTCCCATTCTCCACTTTTGGGGGGAAAGCCATGATCCCTCTGACTGCAGTTGCCCATCCAGCTGGTCAAACCTTCACTTCTAGCTGATGCAGCCCCATGCAGCTCTGGGGGCTGCCACATTCCCATTGTCCAGGTGAGCACGAGGCTGCCTGGGAGGTCGTGGTGCATTTCTGTCTGGATGTCAGGCTCCGCAAACAGGCAGCAGATTTCCCAGTGCACGTGGTGCTGAGGATCTGGGCCACACCCCGGGTGCAGAGACCATGTCCCAACATGCTGGCTCAGCCTTTGCATGTGCTCCCATCCTGCTTTCTGCTCTCTTTCATTTCTCGCTGCACCATCACTGACGGCAGCAGTAGGTCAGCTCTGATTTTGCAATCAGGAGAGAAAAAAAAGAAAAGAAACTGCTGATTCAGTGCAGTCTCCCTAGGTTGATGTTTTGCTGAAACCATGGGATTATTTATAGAGTAACTCTTTCCAGAACATTATGGGACACGTCTGCTGGTCGATCAGCCTTATCCTTTGGGCTGTCTGTGAGACAGCCCTGGTCCCTTTCCTCCTGCTGCTCATCCTGCCTCCCCTGACGTGTTCTGCTGACACCCAAGGAAGAGCTTGTAGTCCTCCAGCTCATCCCTTCCCTTCCTATGTTCGTACAGAGGGTGCTCCTCATGTTCTCATTATAAATGTGCACCAACATCTGAACCAAGTTTTATAAACTGAGCACGGCTACCTCAAAGTCACAGGCCTTGGGGAACTGCTGGTGGAGGAAAAGGAAGTGGCCTGGAAGTGGCTGGTGGAACGAGAAGTTCCTGGCCATACCCCCAGACCTTTCTCATCTCCTTCCATCACTGTTGTCCACTGCAGGCATTTGCTACCAACAAGAGCTCGTGGCAAAGCAAAGAGATGCAACACCAAACTCCAGCCAGGCAAGAGCTAAACACATCCACAGCCTCTCAGCAATGATTCTGCCAGGGAGATTGGGCAGACTTCAACCTCCTCAGGACAACCATTCATCCTAAAATAACTGAAGTTTTGGTTCTTTAAAGATTTTTTTTCCCAAATGAGAAGATGTCCTAGCTAAGAGGTGTTTGTCCATTTAATCCACAAGATGGTAATTTTTCCAAACTCATAAATTTGATTGTAGACTGTCTTAGGTCGAAATGTGCAGCACTCAGGAGGCTTTCATTCCCCTCCAAGGAAGAGGAAAAAAATAGTGTATGGCATAAACAGACCCAATATTGGGTAGGCTGGGGCAGGTGCCTCCACCATTTCTGCTGCTGCCTCTAGACTGAAGTGCGAGTTGCAGCCAGAAAAGGTGACAATCTTCCCTTTATCCAAATACCTGCACTCATGTTTCTGCAGATGGGCTTCAAAACAACAAAAAGTAATCCTGCCCACAGACCACAGTGCTCTCCCACAGAAAAAAACAAGCAGCTGTGGTTTGACCCGTGACACATCCCATACATGTCTACCACAAAGCCAGCAGTGACCAGAGCTGTACAATTGCCTCATCAGTCATAGGCTTGTTAGTAGACTAACTTGATTCTTTTCTTTCTTCCTATTTTACCTGATTTTTCAGTCTTTTGACTTTTTTGCAATGAACAAAGTTGGTGAATTTTGACATACCAATTCTTGCGGTGGGTTTACCCCAGCTGTCAGCCAAACAACCACCCAAATGTTCTCTTTTGCAAAGGATGGGGAGAAAATGGAAGGTGAGATGATTCACGAGCTGATACAATGCCAGTTTAATAAAAGCATGGGAAAGCAAAAGATGTATTTGCAAGCAAAGCAGAAAGAGGAACCCATTCTCTACTTCCCATCAGCAGACAGACGGGAAACTGCTTCCTGGGAATGGGCTCAGTAGGCGTGATGCTTTTTTGGGCTGACAAGTGTGTGAACCACAAATATCTCCCCTTACTCCTTCCTTCCCTGAACTTCTAATCTCTGAGCTTGACGTCATATGATGCAGAACATCCCTGGGGTCTGTTTAGGTCACAACCCTGGCTCTGTCTCCTCCCATTCTCTTGCCCAACCCCAGGCTGCTCCCAGTCTCAAAGCTGTACAAGCTCTGCTCACCAACAGCCAAAACATCTGGCTTAGCCCCAAATCCAAGGCACAGCACCATACTGTGTTGGGCTGCTGTGGAGGATCTTCCCTCCATCCCAGTCAGAGCCAGTTCAACTCTCCAGTATGATGGTGTTTATGCCAAAATTCCTTGTTCTCCCCGAGGAAGGAACAAGGACTGTGGTGCCCATGGACATTGGGAGGCACTGAGGAATCCAGGGAATGCCAAAGCAGGTTGTGGGGGAACTGCCCACCAATAGCTCATGGAGCTACCAGATCTGGGGCCTCCCTTGTGAGTTTCCCATGCACTGCCCAGCTCAGTCCTGGTCAGCACACCCCAAATAAAACTGTTTCCAGCTCTAAGGGCATGAAATGGTGCATTACATGGAGAGTTTCCATGCACAAGAGAGACTTGAGGCTAACACACAATTTCTAATGCCAGGGCAAGAAAACAAACCTTGAGCCTGGACCCATATGGGAGCAGAAGCCTTGTTGTGAAGCCCCCCACATCCCTGCATACCCAGACCTGTGCTCGGGGGGTCTGGCTGCTGCAGTAGCGCCTGGGCACTTCTGGGACTGTGGAGAAGCACTTGTGCTAAAGCAATAAAATCCCCAGCACTGCCTGGCTGACATTTCTGCTTTCTAGCTTGATGCGTTGCTTGGCTTTGTTGTAGAGATTGAAAACAGATTTTCTTTCCCTTCTATGAGTTATGTTAATTTGTGTTTCATCAGAACTTGCCTCTTCTCCTCCTTTCCTTTCTTTTTCCCCCCTTTAGGCTGGATCCAGCTGCACCATGAATTCAAGGAACCACCTGCAAAATATTTTAATGACTTCAACCTGCTCTTTGAGGTGAATTAATACCAGGACAACTTCCACAGCACAGTGAAATAGTCAGGCTTGGCTAAGCAGGCCACCCTCAGAGCCGAAAAATATGTTCTGGAAGGCAGACGCTCCTGACAGGCAACTTTGTTTTCAAGGTCTTCGTACAGCATCTTCCTCCTCACCTCAAAGGCAATTGTCCCTTATTCAGGTAAGAGCTGATCCCAAGGACTGGGTGAGACAGGCTAAGAAACAGGAGGGATAATGAAACATTAAAAAAACAGTCACATGGAGGACAGGTGAGATGTGTTAATGATCTGCTCTAAACAGCACAATTACAGCAGAAGGGAGGATAACCCAGGGCTTGCTCTGCCTGCAGCAGCTCAGTGCTGTACGGACAGATCAGCTGCTCCATAATGCTCCTCTTTTCTGGAATAACTCGGTTCATCACATACATTCACCAAGGCCAAAAAGACTTCTTTAAGAACAGATCACAGTGTAGCCACATTACACTTTCCTCCACCCCTGGGGCTTATAAAATTCAAGGGTCATTTTTTATTTGCTAAGCAGCTATTAACCATATCAAATGATGATGCAGATGCTGTTGTGGTCCTTCCTGCCCCACAACCAACCCAACCAGGCAAGAAGCTCCTTAACCTGCCCTCACGTTTTTTTCAGGAATGTCTCTGGGATTATGTGAGGCTCAGGGTCATTGTATTTTTAGATATTAAGCTATGCAGGCAGTCAGCACATTGTTCAGAAGGACATTCTTAAAGAAGTTTATTATTGAGTATTGTCCTTGCACTGGGGCACATCCCAATTAATTGCCTGCACATCAATGTGTTACTCTGGATTTATCTCAGGGTAAACATATTAAGGAGCTAATACTTGGGTTCCCACTAAAGGACGCCACGGGATGGTTTGTCTCTGATAAGGTTTCTGGCACAAATTTCCATGTCCTGAATGCTACCAGCAAACACTTCAGCTTGAAAATCCATTAACCTGTAACTACCCCATGCCCCTTATTCAATGAATGTGGAGAGCAAACATGTGTGTGAGCAGCTTTATACACAGACTTGAAACCACCCCTGACAGCAGTCCATACAGAATTAACTCAAAGCAACTGTCCTGTAAAACATGTGTGCAGTGCTAGGCATTAAAGCTCAGACCCTGAAAATGCTCCAGATTTCATTCCCTCTCAGTTTTCTGGTGTCCCTAGAGAGCAGCAGCCAGCCTTGCTGTTCAAATCATCCCCTGTAATTGTTGTGGTGACACTGGGTGCTTCAGAGACCCAAATTCATGACTTTCCCCCTTGAATTTCCCTCCTTCATCTCCTGCCTTCTGTTCTGACGTCTCTTTGCTGTCCCCCTGTGCATCTTCTCTGGGTGCTGACCTGTCAGCATTGCTCCTGTTTGCTTGGCACAGCTCTGCATAAAACCTCGATTCCCTCTCTGTGACTCTCCTGCTTGCCTGTGACAGCCACGTGTGCCTGAGCTTGCTCAATCTCCTGCTAGAAAATGATAAGCTTGGATGTGAAACTCCCAGCATCAGCACACGGGGGCAAAAGTGACAGAAAAGGAAAAGGTGCCTTTATTGGGAGCTTCATTGCCATCCTCCAAGGCACAGCATCCACGAGAAACCACAGCCAGTTTGCAATCACTGCACTGCTCCCTGCAGATCTCACCTTTAGACCAGTAGGAGTTGTTTTCCCTTAATTAGAGCCAATAACTGATTGCTGCTTCTCCATTATGGTCTTTATCAATGATAACTAATTCTTAACTAATACTTTTGTTTCTCTGCTATATCTCAGTGTGAAGATGCTTGCCTCGGGAAGTGTTTCAGGGAGAGGGAACAAAAAACTGCTGAAAGGAGGATTGGGTTGAAGCATCCATCAGGGTGGAGCAGGGACCCTCATCAGAGCAGTGAGGGGCTGGGAGAGGACAGGGCTGAGTTCCCACAGCACTGGGAATGGGTTGGTGTCCCTGGGGCTAGGTGTAAGGCTTGCTCCTGTCCAGTTCTAATACACCAGCCATGTGTTAGGGCTGGAGTGTGTGTGAAACCTTTGGTCTCACCTGCCAGTGGCTGGTGGTCCTCACAGTTCACGTGCTTGAAAGGCAAATGTCATTGCTGCTTCTTTCCTGTGTAGAAACAAAAGCAAAACCCTGGTTCAGGGCTCTCCTCTGAGCATCTCACAAAGTGGGCCAGTGCTAGTAGCAGGAGTGACTTAAGATGGTATAAAAAGAACAAAAAAAAATTACTTTTTCTTTTCATGCTTTCAGATGTTTTATTTCTTTTTAAGAAGCTGAATGCAAGTGTCCAAATACCTGGAGAGCTACATGATGCTCAGGTCTTGCCAGTGGCTAACTTGCCTGAGGTGTGGGATTGTTTTTCTAGGGAAAAAAGTAATTTTGTACTGACCTTCAGGCTCTTTGCCTCTTTCCATAGTCAACACACACCTTATTTTGGGAACTAGCTGGGAATTCCCTCCTGCTACACTGGCAATGACAGATCAAGCACAGCTGAATTGCTTTGATCGCTTTGATGAATAAAACTAGAATTTGCCCCACAGCCTTGACTCTTGCCTAATTCCAACCTTTCCCATTGAACTGTTTTCTTTTTTTTATTTTTTTCTTTCACCAAAATAACTGGAAGCAGTGGGCCTCTAGGATTCTCACATTCGAGTAAGAGTTAAAACCTAAAAGGCTGGAGCCTTCAACACCATTAATTTGGGAGCACTGTTGTTCTCACATGTTTGTGAGAGTGTTTGATCAGAGTTTTGACAGAAACCTGACAGAAACCAAGCTATTCTCAGTGATGCCAAGCAATAGGACAAGAAGCAATGGGCAGAAAGCAATGCACAGGAAGTTTCCCCTGAACATGAGGAAGAACTTCATTACTGTGCAGGTACTGAGCAGTGGAACAGGTTGTTTAGAGGGGGTGTGGAGTCTCCCACACTGGAGATATTCCAGAACCATCTGGATGCAATCCTGTGCCATTTGCTCTGGGATGAATGACCCTGCATGAGCAAGGAGGCTGGACCAGGTGAGTCACTGTAGTGCCTTCCAAACTGACCCATTCTGTGATGCTGTGAAAAGGGGTTTGCATGCCACAGCCTCTGCATATCCCCTGCATGTTGCCTGGGAAAACAGGTCCATATGGCAATGGTGGTAGGTGGCAGTGCTGGAGCAAGGAATAACCAAGTGCCCTTGAAGGCTGGTTCAATACAGAGATGGTGATCACTAATATAAGAAGTATGGTTCTTAATAAATTCCTTCTGTTCTAACCACCAGGGAACCTGGCAGAAGGCACAATTTAAGCAAAACCATAGAAACCACACATGTATAAGTATTTTAAAAGAAACAGGGGAGGAAAGGGAGAAATCAGTTAGAAATAGGTTTTCATTATTGGTCAAATATTTAACTCTAGCTCAATAAAATAGTAATATTGGTTTGCCATTATTTCCCTTTATTAATGAGTCAGACATGTTTAGTTCAATACAGCACTCTTGATGGCATTGAGAAATTCTGCATGGAGGCCACCGATTTACATTCACTGTTGTGTTCAAATGAGCTGAGCTGGTGAAAATGTCCACGCTATATGTTGATTAACCTGCCCAAGGCGTGGGGCAGGGGAGCTGGAGGATGTTTGCTAGCACAGTCCCAGAGCTGTGATGGTCCCCAAAACCTCCCTCAAAGCCACCTCCTCTATAATGTTGGGGCCACAGAAGGACAGAGGACACGACTGGTGCCTCAGACACCCCTTCCTTCTCTGTGAGGCTCCAGCAGAATCCCTGTCTGACCCCACAGCCACCTTTTGGGGCTGAAATGCAGGGGTCAGGAGTGTGCACAGGGCTTGGTGTGTTTGCCAGCACTGGACTGGGCAAGGGTGGATAAGGAAGATCAGCCCAACCAGAGGGATGCTAAGCCAGGCAGCCTGGCTCCTGCTCCTCTCCCAGCCACATCTGAAAGGCATTTGCAGAGACCTTGTGATTGAGGCTTCAGGACTCTCCCCTTGCCAAAAATATTAGAAAAGCACGGTGGGAAATTAGAGCTACAGGTGTCAATAAAGTCTGTGACACTTGCAGTGGATTTCAGGCTTTCCTAATTTCTTTAATCAAGTTGTACCCAGCGAGCAGGCTAGTAAGCAGCTTTCTTTGCAATGTCAGTGCATAGCTGAGTGAATTGGACCAAGGTGCCACATGTTAATCATTATGGGGTTTTGTCTGCACAACATCAGTCTTGCACAGATCTGCTTATGAAATCATACCTTTCCCATTAACTGCAGTTTGAGTTTTGAAAGGGAATTCAGATTGACTTGGCATGAGCCTTTGTACAGGGCTGAGGAAACCTGGGAGAGATGGGCCTGCTTTAGGTAATGAAAAAAAAAATAACCTGGCTTCTCTTTTGTGGTGCATTGAAAAGTCTCTGCTTAAGGAGTGTGGATTGATGGAGAGGCCTGAGGTGGGAAAAATATTAAAAAAGATGTCAACATGCCAATAAATGTGTGTGCCAGAAATGAATGCATGATATGTCAGTCCATCAGGAGAAGCTAAAGAAAGGTGTTCTTTTAGGGAGAGAGACAGTCTGGTAGCTCACATCATTAAGGAAAAAAAATGATCAAAGCAAAAATGAGCTCAAATTTCCAAGTGTCATCTCACCTTCAGAGTTCATTCCCTCAAGCAGTCAAGGGCTGGATATTTGATGAATAAGATCCAGAGGGGATCTCAAAGCTGCAGAGAGTCTGGGGTGTATATTTTTCTTTAACTGTCCACTGCTTTTCCTCCATAGGTTACCTCAAGCTCAGGATCAGAAGTGGCCTTTGAGGATTTCCCAAAACTTTTCCCCAGACCAAAAAGAAGACTAGCAAAATCCTAAAGTAAAATGAAAAGAAACTGGATCAAGGTCATAGATTTCATTCTCCAGCCTGAGATCATGAAGATCCAGACTAATGACAAGCAGATGGAAACTTAAGCACTGGTCTAAGTTGGCTGTCTTTTGCAATAGCAGTAGGGCTTGGTCTATAGTGCAGAATGTTTCTGGTGGAGGCGTGCTGGCTGGGGAGAGAAAATCACTGCACCTCCTCCACAGAAAGCTGAGCCAAGAAAACTTTTGTTTTAGATAGTGTTTTGTCAGCCTAGCAACCTTGTTAGTAGAGATGATACAGCTCTGCTGGCAAGGAAACCATCAATTGGTACATGCAAAGGCCTGATGTGATGTCTCCAGTAGCATGGCCTTACCAGGAGGTGATTTATCATGCCAACAAGCTCTTCCTGGGTGGTCTGCATGGGGACCCTCTTCCTGGGAGTCAGCCTGAGCAGCTGGAGGCAGGAGGAGGGAAAACCCACACTGTCCTTGTCTCTTAGCTCTGACCCCTGGTACCAACACAGGCAGTGGGGCAAGAGATGGGCTCTTTTGTCTGGTTTGTCATCGATAAAGCCCTCAGCAAGGATAAATCCTAATGCTTTCTGGCACGTGAATAATATCCCTGGAAAGCTCTCCAGCAGTGACCCATCATGGGAAGGGGACAACAATCAGCAGCTCATGGTCAGTGTAGTATAGTGTAGCCTCCACTCAAAGTTCAAGTTCTCAGTGTACCAATAAGGGTCTTTGAGGTTGGTTTGTCATGCAGCAGAAAAATAAAAAGGAGAAATATTTTTAAAAACCCATGTAGAGATATCTCCTGTCCTAAGAAATAAAAACCTCTCTGTCCTGTGGCAGTGCCCCAGGCTGGCAGCAAGCTCACATTACTTAATCATGATATGTGGCATATATTGCAAATAGCAGGGGACAGGCCCCCTCCTTTATTCTCACAGTCTGGCATGGCTGTGTCTGCCTTGCAGCTGTTCAGAGCACATACATCAACATGTCTCAGCATCCCAGAGCAAGCAGAGGTGCTGGAGATGCAACCCTGGAGAGAGAAGCTGCAATGGAGAAGACCTGATTTTACCCTTAACAGTGCAGAACTATCTTCTTCCTTTCACAGGCTGATTTCCTTCCCTTTAAATACAAGTTTGGTTGTAGTTCTTTGCAAGGTGTTTCCCCTAAAAGCACCAGCTGCCCTTTTTTCTCCACTCCAGCTCTTCCCTGTAGCCCTGCTGGAGCAATGCAGGGAGGATCAGCTGCTCCATTGCCACTGGCAGGACTATGTGGACTGTGAGGGGAAAAATGCTGGGAAACTTCAACACCTCTGAGAACTCTGGTTTTGTGCATCCCTGGCACACACTCCTGTTCCCCTGCATTTTTTTTTCTCAGTGAAAGGCTCAGTTATACCTCCTGTCTCTGTCCTGGGCTGAGGACAGTGCAGAAAATCTCAAAATACAAAATAATATTTAAAAATACAATTATTTTATAAAATGCAGAGTATTTGGAGAAGAAAAAAGGGTGAATTACTCAGTGCTACAGGGAAGAGCCCAGGAATGTGCCTCCCAAGCCTGCGGCACCCAGAGTCACAGTTGTGCCAGGCAGACCCAGGGAAGATGCAGTTCTGGAATACTGGGATAAAAACCCAGCTGGGGAGCCCAGAAATGAGAGTTTGCCAGTGTTCCTCCTGGCTTTAATTAAGCTTATTTTCATTTTGGTCAACTCCCACTCCCCTTCCCTCCCTCTCTCTGTCTTTTTGCCCTGAAAGTCTGTTCAGCAGATTGTTCATGGCTCTCAAAGATCAAATTTTAATTAAAGTCATTCAGTGGTTTTGAATGACTAATGACCTCTTATCAGGTATTGTGCTACAAATAACAGGCAAATGACCTTCCCTCCCACTCTTCATTAATACACTTTTTTTTTTTTTTTTATACTGCCTGCCCTGCCAAGACTCTTCTTGCCTCAAAATAACATAAGAATTGAAAACCTCTTTTAAATATGTTTTACCTCGATGCAAAGGTCACAAAGAAGCCCATGGATGTAGATGCACCTATACAGGCCATTTTGAAAAATCTGGCTATGGAGGGATAGAGCTTATAACCCAACTTCCTGCAAAGAAAATGCAAGTCCTATTGCATTTCTAGCAAGTTTCAGGTGCTGACTGGGTGAGACAGGCTGAGGTTTGGGTATCCCTCAGTCCTCCATGGATAATAAATAGGGCAGTGGAGAAAAACATTTCTACTAGAGCTGCAGAAAGGACAACTATTTAAAGCACGGCAAAGAACTAAGTAAAAATTCCATTTTATTTATATTCCTATCTCTCTCCTTGTTTAGCTGCTAAAGGTTTTAATAGTGGACAAAAGCCTCTGTGAGCACTGTCCTGAGCCCCCAAGCCCCATGTGAGGAAGAAAAAGAGCTGAGATGAGCAGAGGTCATTGGTGTGGCCTTTGCTAAAGTGTTGGGATCTGTCAGAAAAATGATACTGAGAAGTAAGAAGAAGAAGACGAAAAAACCAGAGAGCCCAGTTTCTTTTCCCAGTGGCAGTTCTCCTTTTGAGGTGTGGGGTGGGTGTGGCACCTGGCTGTGCTACCTCCGGGTAAGAGGCTCCTCTGAGCTGCTCGGCAAATTAAATGCTGGGGAAAACTAAATGCTGTATTCCTTCTATGCTCCTTCATATCCATCAGTGCTGGAGATGAAAGTTTTATGCAGTTTCTGTGAGTGTCTGAGGGGTGAGCTGGGAGCACAGGAAACCCCTGCCAGGCTCCCAGTGCAGCAGCTGCTCTGGAATGATGTTTCCCTGAGGAAGTCCATCACACAGGAGCCCAAATCCACAGGCATATGAAGACTTCCTTACTGCAAATTATTACTGTGGTAATAAGAAATGAAAATAAACTAGCAGGGTTGTTGAAGAAGTATTTTTTGTCTTCTTGAAGTTGTCTCATAAACACAAAAAAACCCCAAAACCAAAACCAGGTGAGTTCATTGCACAACTCCTCCCCTATGAATGATGCTTTCTCCCAACAGCAGCAACTTTCTGCCATAGGTGACAACTTGGGCTAGTTTTCACGTTTGCTTTGATACAAAGTGTTCAGACTTGCCATTTTGTATCCTTTCTGTCAAACTCACACGTAGCCACAGGTTAAACTCAGACATTTTTCAAAGCACTGGCCAGAGCAGCCTCTAACTGTGACTTAGCTCTGTCCCACCCTGTCTGAGCTGAAGAAGAGCTGAATTTGCCATTGCTTTTCACACCTGTTTATCTCTTCATCTATTAAATGCTCAGCTGCCATGCTGATCTTTGCTCTGGGTTTATGGCTTGAAGCTGTGGCTTTTTCTTGATGCATCTGCAGCCCAGGGTGGGAGACCTCAACACGGAGGATGGAACCATCCAGGGGCTTGGATTTTCCCTGTGTGAAGCCACGAAGCCAAGGTGGACCTGGCCATGTTTGACACAGGGGTATGGCAGACATTTTAGTGAAAATGATGATTTTTGAGCAGTGGTTTTGCTGCAGGGATGGTGGTTACACTCACCCACCTGCTCGTGCTGCCTGCACACAATGAGGAAGCTCAGCAAACCCACCGTGTGCCCTCTGGCTTCTTGGTCAGCCCAGCTTCAAGGAAGTCCCACCAGTTTGTGTTCTGCTTTGTGCCACTGGGCAGTGCTGACACATTTCCATTGTTGAATTTCTGTACATTTGACAATAAAACATCCACATGGCAGCTCTAAGCAAGGCAGCAAGAACTGGACTTCTGTAGTAATAACAAGACTCCTGCAGCTGCCACTACACCAGCAGGTTTATTTTGCCCCCAGCATCTGATCAAGCCACAAGCAAAGTCCTACCTCTCCTATCAGGTTTCCTCAGAGATTATTTCACAGTGGGATAGCCCCAGGGCTGAAGGAAAACAAACTGGGTCTCCACAAGCCCCAGGTCTCTGGGGGTGATGAGCTGCAGAACCACTCATGGCAATACTTGGCCTTGGGTGGGACAAGAATTTCCAGTGATGATCCTGGGGATCCTTTCCGGCAGGTGGAGCTAGGGCTGCCAGTGCTCCCCAACCTGAGCAGCATTGAGGGTGTCCTTTCTTTGTATGAGCTCATTGGATCCCCTCCCTAGCAGAATTTCTAGCTGAAAAAGCACCTTTATTTTCTGATCTCTTTCTGGCAAAGAAGTTCCAGCTCCTGCCAATTCCATTCATGACTGTAGTGTTTCCTACCAAATGAGTGAGAGAAAGAATAGAGAGACAAAGAATAAACTGCTGCACATGGTGCTTCACCTGGGGATGGACAGCCCCAAAGATAAAGCAGCCACACACAGATGAGTGCATTCATCTCAGCTATGTAGAGATAAAATTTAATTTCTTCCTTGCTGTTTGAGTGTAATTTTTCTGTCATATCACAAAAATAAAACCCCCAAAACTGTGTACATTTTGTCCCTGTGAAAATATTCATGACCTTTCCTCATTGTTCCCATCCAATTCACTTGTTCTTGTTCTGACCAAGCTGTGACTCCACTTGCTTCCCCTCAGCAGAGCACTGCCTTCCTCTTCTGTCAAATATCAGCTGCCAGTTCTTCAACCAGGTTAAAAATGGCCAGGGACAGTTGTAAATTATTGCAGAACTCATGCACTTTCTTTTCCTGCAGGCTTCAGCCTGTGAAGCCGTGGACCATGTCTGAGAGTCCCTGAAAGGCAACTGAACAAAGATAGTGAGTGGTCAGAGGGTTGAAACACCCAATTCTCACCAGGACCTGTGGGAAGAAAACCCATTCATTTAGACGACTGAATCCTGTAATTTTCCAAGCCCTGTTCAGTCCTATTCACCCCCTCCTTTGCAGTATATGAGTGAACACATTGGCTCATGGTTTAAAGCCTTACTTAGCCCACTGCCCTGCTTGAGGTTTGCCAAAAAAGTGGATGCCTAGAAAGGAGCAGAAGAAAGGGATATAAGAACATGTTTATGATGTTTCCCAACCATTTTCCAAGCCTCCAGTCATTCTCAGCTCAGGGATTTCTTGAAACGACTGGATGTTACTCCCAGCTATTTGCTGTTTCTTAACATATTTCTTCTTTTCAATGAACTCATGCTGGAATTTGCCATCTATTTCCTCTGACCGAGCAGTCCCAGCCCAGTTGTCCCAGGGTGCTGCTGTACCCATGACCTCTGGGGTGCCCAGCTGCTCCATGAAGCCCTGATCTGAGGGGTGTTTTCACTGTTCCTGACCCTGCTTTAACTCTAAAATGAAACATTTTGGTTAGGCAGAGCTGTGGAATCATGTTTACCCACACATCTTTTCTGAGTTGTCCAAGGCTGCTGCTGAGCTGAGGCTTTAGGAAAGGCCATGCCCCATGTTGTGCAAAATACCTGCTGGCCTCACTGAGACATGATCAAGACTTAGTGCTTTTCCCCACATACTCCTAGTCCAGCAAGAGGAGCTCTGTACAGAAATAAAACACTTCAGATAAACCCGAGGCTGCTCCTGGAGGTGGAGAGACAAGGATCTGGGAAGTCCAGAGCAGAGAGAGCAGTGGGAAACAAAATGGAAAAGAATTAGGGCAATGTAATGGAATTGAATGGAGAGGCTGAGACACCTCTAATGGTGTCAGAAAAGCTCCCAGAACCATATCTAGATGGGTGAGGACTAGGGAAAGTCCTCCCCAGACATAGAGAATCTCTCTGTCAAGCCCCATCCCTGGGGATATGAAAGCAAGACCTGCAGGAGGGAAATGTTCAAAGTACAAATGCAAAAAATATTCATTTGGAAGGGTCTTAAGGTTATTCCTGACATATGTTGATGCTCTTAAAACTCAGACTCCCAGCCTTCCTAATGTGGATAACCTGTCCTAATGTGTAATTACCTTCGTGGTTAAAAAGGATATATTTTTCTCCCAAATGCCTACTACTAAGCTCTGCTGCTAAACGTTCAGCTCATTCTTTTTTGTTCTCCCCTTGGTAGCTATGGAGAGCAATTGACTGCTGCCCTCTCCACAATAACCTCTTGCATATTTGAAGACTATGATCAAATTCTCAGTTCTCTTTTCTAGGCTGTCAAATACTTTGTTAACTCCAAGAAGTATCACAGCTACTGTTTGCCCACATTCATGATGCCAGATGTCCCATTCCCAGCTGGTGGAGAGTATCACTCTCATCCAGCCTGAAACGTTCATGAGCCCATGAAGGCTGTGGGGTGCAGGCAGAGCAGGGTGAACAGTGCTGCAGGGAGAACTCACAGGCACAGCCTGAGCCTGCCATGCTTTTGCTGGCACCCCTGGCAGTGGGAGCTTCAGAGCAGGAAGAGGTGGTCAGTGTGCAGGAGGGAAATGCCTCCGTGCTGCCCACTAGTTGCACACTGCCCTGCAAGGCAGGGCTCTAAAACTTGTCCTTTTAAGTTTTTAAGGTGCTATCATCTACTGTCTCTGGACAGGAATTGCTCTCAGAGTGGCATCTGCCGCTGGAAAACAAGTGATACTGAGTGGGAGCACAGAGAACTGAGTTTTCCAGCCCAGCTGAGTCTCCCGAGGAGCAGGCTTGCTTAATTGCTTGAAATCCATCACCATTCTCTGACGGTGGTGTCACCTTGCTCTTGCATGGAAAAAAAAAGAGGCACATCAGATTTACCCTCTCTCCACAGCATTGCTGTGTCTTCCAGGCTCAGCCCAGCCTCAGGAGCAGCCTCAGTGCTGCTTCTCTGGGTGGTAGAAAAGATTCTGGGGACCCCACGACCAAATTGCACCAACATTTTATAAATCCTTTAATGCTGGATTATGTAGGAAATACAATGTAGGGTAACTTGCCAGGACGTGAAGCAAGCTCTGCAGGGCTAAGTGCACCTTGCTTAATATACCTCACCTTACCTAATATTGTCTTTTGGCTATTAAAACTTCATTTTAGACAGAGATGGATGTGTTTAGCTGGGCGCTGCCCGGCCCGGAGCCGCTGCCATTCAGCATTGCAGCATCCCCACCTTGTGGTGCGCGGCGGAGCTCTGCCGGGCTGCGGGGACACCGCACCGGCTGCGGGCTGAGCTCCCTAGCCCTGGCTAAGCACTCACTGCAAGGGATGCACAAGCATGTGCTCTGCCTCTTCTTCTAGACAGGTGCTAAAAGGTACGGTAAAATATCGTTTGGTTTGGTTTGTAGGTTTTGGCTTTTTTGTTTGGTTGGTTTTTTGTGTGTGTGTGTGATGTTGCTTAAATCTTTCCTTCTGGAAAGATGACACCTTTGGTCCTGATACCTAAACATGTACCACGAAAATTCAAAATATGACTGAAGATTTCACAGAGGTGTTACACAGCCGGTGAGTACCTTCTCCTTTGCTGCTTATGCAAGAATGTATCTCAGAGTTGACGTGGGCTTTACCGAGAACATATTTTGCAAGCAAAAGAAATTGTAGCCATTTGTGACTCTTCGGTTAGTGCTGTGAGTAGTCACTGGTTTTCAGAAAAACACAGATATTTCTAAATCACAGTGTTTACCAACTGACTGTGAAATAATCCATAGTCTGTAATAACGTGAAAGTGTTCCTGTAGAGGTGGTGGGTGTCCTGTGCCTGGAAACATTCAAGATAAAGTTGGATGGGGCTCTGAGTAATCTGATCTAGTTGAAGATGTCCCTGGTCATTGCAGGGGTGTTGGACTAGATGATATTTAAAAGATCCTTTCCAACTGAAATGGTTCTACAATTCTGTGATCTTCTTTTAGTAGTAACAACTCAGAGTAAACTCAACATTTTTTTTCAAAGACCTGGATATTCTTCAGTCCCTGAGAACATCTGCATGAGGACAACTTGAACCCAACCTCTCCATTCCCAGGTCTGATGCTGAGAGCTCCCTGGCACATTCTCCGTGACTGAGAGTACAGAAAATGCTCAGCACCTCCTGACAGAAGGGGAAACTGGGCAAGGTGGAAACGTGGATGGGAACCCAGCATCTTCCTGCTCTGTGTTACGGTGAAACATTTTCAGCTCTCTTTCCTTCGAGGGAAGGTGATACAATATTGTATCTTGTAAAAAAAAAAATAAAAAAAAGTATTTCTGCACACGCTTACTATAATAGATCCAGGTTGATGCCTGGTACCCCCAGGGCCACATTTTCTCCAGTGCTCTCCAGCACTCTTTGAATAAGAGGAACAATTTATAAAAATATAAAACCATGGGTGACTTTGATTAGCTCAGAGTCTCTTTCCCTTCTGCACTTCTTCCTCGTGTGCCAAGGAGTGAAGACTATTCACATCTGCTTAACGGAGGAGCTGATGGCTGGAAGGAGCAGGAGGCGACCTCCTCCCTCCAGCTCCCTTCTGCGGCAGAGATGACGATCTGCAGGGTCTCTCTTAAAAAGCTTTTCTCCAGGCTTGCTAACTTTGCAACCTGCTGATGAGTTAATGTGAAACAGAGCCCTGGAAAATGCAGGGAGCGAGAAGAGCGAGGCAGCCCGGGGGTGTGGGGTGGATAAATCACGGCCACGCCGGCCGGGAGGGCAGTTGCCGGGCTGCGGAGCCATAAAGGCTGAGCTCGCTCCATCCGCCCAGCCGCTCGCCGGGCTGGTCCGGAGCTGCTTGACAGAGCTCTGCCTTACAAGCTCGGTCTTCAAAGCATTCCTGTCTTTACTGTCGAATGCACCAAATGTCTCCCACAGCTGTTTAGTTGGTTTGTGAGCCTTGTTAAGTGCCGGGTTTATCATAGCTTTCCCGAGGAATGTGTGCTCCCAACAAGTAGCTGAAAGATATTATCTGGTTCAGCCAGCTGAGGAGCTCCGGCTCCTTGGAGACTAGCTGAGAGTGTACAGCTAGTTTCTTAACTGGACAGCTGATATGTTAAATTGAACTTGAATGTCCTTTGGGCTGTATTCTGCTGAGAAGGGAGCTGTGGGGAGAGGATCTCAGCATTGTCACCCTCATAGTGCTGGAAAAGCACCAAATATTGCTTGGGAAGCTGTTCAGGTAGTCATAGCCTTTCAAACATGAAGCCTTTAATCGGTATGTTTATATTTATACTACCACAAAGAAATAGCCATCTCTTGAGTCTTGTCCACTTGCAGCTGGCAGAGCCCTCTGCCCAGACTGACCCAGTGTTACCTGTGCCGTGCATCCTCTTGATAGTATAAGCCAGAAAAATATCCCTTCAGTGGCCAAGTCTGCATCCATACCAGGATTTGTTTTCCCACCAGAGGAGTATCCAGCCTGTCCACCCTTGCAGGCCAAGGCAAATGTCCACAGCCCACTCTGGGAGTTGTACCCAAACACTCTTCCCGGTGGATTAAACCTTGCCCAAGCCACTGGATATTAAAGTTCTCTCCACAACATTAAGCAACTCTAAGCTTTCTTTGAAGTTCACTTTAAACATCTCTCAAAGCCATAATGTGCAATGTGAAGGTGAGATATATAATGGTCACAATAACCTTATAAAGCACACAGAGAGACAGCCGAAGTACTCCAGTTCTGTGGAGCACCAAGCTGCTGAGTAAATGGCTTTAAGGGCCTGCCTCTCTCATTTGCTTGTTCAGCTGATTGATGAGACCATAAGCTCCCCATCTGCAAGCTCTCTGGGCTCTTCGTAAGCTAGTTTTGTCCATGACATACAGTTAATATTATTAATTATTGTCTGTCTCATCTCTGTGGAGAGCAGTGTTCTCTGAGTGAGAGCAGAGAGCCCCTTCTGTCATTGGCTGCACATCGGGCAGAGGAGTAAAACACTGATGCAAAATATTAGGGAGAAGCATGCCTACATGGGGTTTACCATATTTTTTCAACCCATAGGAAGCTTGCAGAAAAGTGCCCTTGGTTGGAGGATACAGGACAGAAACTAAGCAGTGATTTAAAATCCTTCACTGGAGGATGATGAAATTACAGTACATAATGAAGACATGGAAAAGTACAAACTGTAAACTAGAAAATTCCACAAAACAGACTGTGAGATAATAAATAACTCTGCTTTGAAAGTGATGATTCGAAGTTCGGATTGTACAGCATGCTGCTATTTGCAGTGCTGTCTTCATGTTTCTGATGTGAAATTCAGATTCAGAGACACACATTTGCATAAATTGAAAAAAACTTTTAAAAGATAGCCTGAAGAACTGAATGGCAATCCAAACTATGACCATGCAGAACATGTGGAAAAAGAAAGAATTCAGCTGAAAAGAGACAGTGTGGGAGTTCAAGGAGCAGGGAGACACACTTGATTTTCAGCAAAATGGAAAGACAAAAAAGTGTTTAAAATAGGTAGATATTGCAAAATTTATTCTCTAATCCTGCTTTTTCTCCCTTCTTCTTGATGTGAGTGCTGGGAATGGCAAACAGACACCAGTTCAGGGAAAGTGCTGTTTTGGTGGCAGTGTAGGGTTGGACATCACCCCAGCCAGACCTTGTGCCCAGCCCTGCCAACCCAGGTGGACACCTTCCTGAAAGAAGTGGTTGTGGAACTGGAGGCATTTTGGTTTGCCCTGGGATGGCATCATAGGTACCAAAAGTTTCTTGTGGGGTTAAAATTAATTTTTCCTCCTAGTTAAGTCACTTTTTTGTCCCAGCTTACACCACCTTAAATGAAAGAGGGTGGTTTCTAGGATTTTTTTTTAAATATATGGATCAAAATAAAATAAATTGAACTGGTTTTGACAACTATTGCACTTTCCACATCATCCTAAAGTTTACTAGAGTTAAGAAATATTTAGCTATCCTTTCAGTGGCCCTAGCAAGCACTGCTCTTGACATTAAAGGGGAACAATATTCACCAAGTCCACTTTGCCAGTCATGTCCCACACAGCTCCTGTCTCTCAAACCCATGAACAAAATTCTTCCTTGTCATAAGAGTTACAGAAGGAATCAGTTTGATTTGAGGAGCCAAAAGTTTACCCAGCATCAGACTGGGCTGACAGTTTCATTTCAGCAAACCAAGATTATTTTGGATATCTATTATAATGGACTGACTGGTATTCCTGCTCCCATGTATGTACACACATACCAGACAATAATCTCCTTAACAACCCACAGATGAATTCCTTAGCTTATGAATCTGCCAGAAAACACATAATTTTCCCCATCAAGGAATGTAGCTTGGCACATCTTTAATACATCACTTACACAGCCCTCAATCAACCTAAATGATTCATCTAGCAACATCTCTCAGGCGATGCTTTACGTGATTGAATGGTTTATCCTCACTGAAACAGCACACACCATTCAGTCCCACGTATCAGCTATAAAAGTTATTAATAACCAGGAATTACATAGATAAGAGTCATGAGGCTGGCTTTAGCCTGGGTGACAGCAGCTGGCCCACTTTGAGCTCCATCAGTGAAAATCAGCCAGAATTTGCACCCGTGGGAAGAGATCAGAGGCTTGGACTCTCAACACCAACCCATGCATCATATTTTATGTTGTGTTTTACAGTTTATCAGCCTTCAGATTAAGATTTATTAGTGTTGCCTTGCTGTTTAGTGGTCGTAACTCATGACATGCTTGTTGCTTAGCAGTGTCTGTGACGGAGGGGCAGCTTCTCGCTGTGGACATCGCACCGAACTACAAACCCACGCAGGAAAACCACCTCAAGCAGCAGCACAGGGACAGCAGCTCTCTCTGTCCTCTTTTCAGGGTGCCTCACGTCTGTAAGAGGCCAGGAGACATTACCGCAGCTGGTGTGGACCTGGTCAGAGCCGTGGTGAAGGGATCTGTGTCCTGACCTCTCGTGGGTCTGGTCAGAGCTGTGGGTGAAGGGATCTGTGTCCTGGCCTCTCGTGGGTGTGAGAGGCTGTGTTATGGGCTTGGCCACCTCTTGGATGGAGACACTGATGATTAGCTCAAGGACAGAGCACAGCAAGCTGTCTGAGTCAGCACAGCCAGCACATTGTCCTGGGCACTTGGGAAGTCATTTTTCATCTGCGGTATCTTCTCTCCTCCTAGGCTGGATGAATTACACAAGGTTCCTTGGACACCAGACAGGCAAAATGGGGTTAGAGTCCCATGTGATCTCAGCTACAGTTCCCAGCCCAGCGTCCTGATGTTGTGCACAGACGTGGTAACTTGGCTCCTTTCCTGCTTGAAAACATTTGTTTGGATGTTCTGAGACTTTCTCAACATTGTGGACCCCCGCCATAGGGTGTTACATGGATTTAGATAAGAAATCTCCATAAAACTGTAAGCAATGTGTCTTCGGCAGTAAATCTTTCTTCTTAGTCAAGAGTGAAGCAGTCACATTATGTCTCCTTATTTTGCAGTCCACCTGTTGCAAGGAAAGTGCCAAGAAAATTATACACCAGTGGGAAAGTATAGATTGCATAGATGGCTTGAACCCAACAAGCGTCAGTGTGACTATGGGATACACATTTGAAATCACCCTCATCTATGAAGCTTTCTTTGTGCACTCAGAAGGGAATCCCTGGCTGGATGGAGACAAGCAATCTGCTGGCTCAGACTGTAGCTGTAGCTGCTATCTCCCCATGGAAAGGGAGGAGGATTAACTGGGTGTTGGGCAGACAGATCCTGTGTGGCATGGCACCACAACAATCCTTGTGTGCCTGAGGCATGAGGAACAGCCTTCGTCTCCTTGCCTGAACCCAGCTGCTCCCTCCTGTGCTCTGTGGCCATGAGTGAGGAGCTGGGTGCAGGGCTGCCCATGCTTGCTGGGACAAGCCATCCCAGTAGACAGAATGATGGGCTTGTTGTCTAAACAAGAGGTTTACAAGAAAAGGTCTGCTGACACTGGGTGGCTTAAATGACCTTTCTTTATCTTCTGGATAGTTACTGCTAATTCACTACCTTTGCAAAGATTTTAAAAGCCCAACAGTCCTTGCTCATCACAGTCTGGGAGGACTGTGCTTTGGCATCACTGTCTGTGCAGTCAGCATGTGGATGGATAGGACCTACCTAGTCATGGGGTTCAATCTTCACTGTTTGCTTCCTTCCACCCCTTTTTCAAAAGAAGATCGTCCTCCAGACCCCAGTGGGGCTCATGCCTCCTACTTCAGCTGAGAAACTGCTCCTGGAAATCTCTGCTGCAAGGGCTGGAGAGAGCCCTCCTGTCTGGGGTACATAGGAATTCAAGACCATTCCCCTGCTTCTGCCATGTGCCAACACTGTCCTTCGCTTGCTTCTCACAAAACTGCTTTTGCTTTATATTTCTCTTTGTAGCATTGTCATCAAATGAAATCATTTTAAAAAAGCCCCAAAACGTAGCAACCAAACCACCCTGGGCTGCATTAGCTGCTGAGGTACCAGTTCTGGGTGCTGCACTGGAGCAAACGCTGATCTCCTGTGGTGACACCAGTCTGGCGGGGCTCACACCAGGGCCACCTCTGCAGAGATCTTTTCTCCTGCAGCACTGCTGTTTACACCCATAACCTAGCCTGAGCTGTATGTGAGAGTCACACAATGCTGCAAATACACATCGAGGGCTGAAAAAACAAATAAACCCCACTCAGGCTGCAAACAGCAAGCAGCCTGGGAAGCGGCTTTTGGCGGTCCAACCCTGCGGGAAGAACAGCGTGCTGGGATGTGTAGCAGCTCAGCTGTGATAGCTGGTGAGAGCCACAAGATGTCTCTGGAAACCAGCATTTGGACAAAAAAACAGGCGTTAATAACCCCAGGAAAGGGGCTGGGCTGTTTCCATCTGCAGTGAGCGCTGAGCCCTGGGATGTGCACTCCGTTGAGCCTGGACTGGAGCAGTGGGGCAGGGGCAGCCCTTCTCGCTGGAGGTCCCTCTCCACAACAATTTACTCCAGGTGAGAATTTGGCCCATGAGGTTGCATTCATGGCACTTCCTGAATGCATTGATGAGAAGTGTGGATCTGTAAATCACTGTTGGATTAAAAACTATATTGACTTCTGAAGTCGTGGGATAAACAGCAAAGAGTGAACACTGGAAACCAGATTAAAGATTAAGCACAGTGCAGCAGAAAACAGTAAAAATGGGGGCAATCCCCTCTGGGAGCCCTTCTGCCATGTGTTTCTTGCACACCAGAACACTGCCTGCACGGTTTTGGATCCCTTGCAGCAGAGCCTGCAACTGATGGGATCTCAGCACCGACTGTCTCAGCCCAGAGCTGAGATGAGTAATCCCTTTCTCCCTTAGGGTCCTGTTTCTGCTGCAGGTCACACCCCAGAGAGCTAAAGGAGATACTTTCAGCTTCTGAGATGTTTCCTGCATGCAGCATTGGCCTGGGTTTATAACCTCCAAACTTGCCAACTCCCGTGGGGTTTCACTACCTGCACCAGCACCCCCAGGGATTGATGAGCACAGAAAAAATCCCACTGTGGCACACCCACAGACAGACATTATGGGAATGAACTCTCTGTCTCTGACACAGGGAAAAATCCTGTTGAACGTGACTCAGAGCTCAGCAGAATGCCTGCAGGTTCTGATCCTGCATCCATGTCAGTCACTCAGGGAACTCCTCTCCCTTTCACCAGCTCCTCTTGGCTTCCTAGTAAACAGCTAGAGAATTGCAGGGTGGAAAAGGCCCATATAAGTGTAAAGTTGTTATTAAGAAATAGGCAAAGCACAGTAACTAGTGACTCACAAAGTTTAATGTGAGAAAACAAAGCTATCCTTCAATGGACCACATAGAGAGACAGCAATTATTGTAAACTGGAAAACCTCTTTAACATTCAGCTTAAAAATGTGTGGCAAATAAAATCCATTGCCCACCAGGCTCAGTGATTATAAGTATCATTTGTTTTAGGATTTGTTTTTCCTCTTACAAATCATAAGACAGTCATTTAAACTAATAATAAGCGAGTTATGGGGATAATGGGATTTTTAATGAACTGTCTCTGGTTGGGGGTTGCCTTTACAGAAACTCATCTACTGCATTGCAAATGCCAGTATTTAGCACTGAGGGATGTGGTGAAAAGTCCATTAGTCTAAATCTGCTTTAACTGGAGGGCCAAACTTCGTTATTGCAGTGTGTTTGGGAAAACTCCTGCAGGACTGTACTGTCATTACATCACTTTACTCGAGGCACATACATTTGGACAGAGCAGGATGAGAAAAAAAAATATGTAGTCAATAGCTCTGGCATGATTAGATGAAAAAGAAAAAAAAAATAAAGATGATGCTGGGAACGTCTTCCCCTTCATTATACAGAGCTGGAGCTTGGGGTTGTCCTTACTAATACAATTGTATGGTATTCAGACAATTTGAAGCTGTTATTGTGGAAGATCACTAAGATTTAGTGGGACACTTCTTGATGACATTTAGCTTGACTTCTATCTCCTGGTTTGTCTGAGATGACTGCTTTTTTTGGTCAGAAAGTACCAATTTCCCTCCAAAACATGCTGTAACTCAGAAAGAAGAAGACCTGCTCCTGAATTGCTACCCATGCAAAAAAAAATGCTTGCCCCAAAGGACCAAAATCCCACAGCACATTTAATTTCCTGCATTAAAAAAAAGCTGTGGTCCTTCATTTGAGATCTGTGTCTCCCATGATGTCTGGGCTGAGGCCTCAGGCAACTGAAGGATGTTGTATATCCAGCTAAAAGAACCCACCCCAACCCACAACCACCCTTCCCACAGCCACGGCTTTGTGCAAAATGACAGAGAGGGTAAAACGGCGAATGCGAAATCTCCTGAGTGAAAAGGAATTAGTAAAACCCCATATTCATGAAATATTGAGAGCTAATTATATGTGCATCGGAAACCTCTGGGGGAAGGGAGATGGAGGCCTTTCATTAGACGGTAACTGGAACTTTTTCATCATTTGTCTAGCTCAGGAATGTAAGGCTGCTGTCTGGAGAGGGATGTGGGATTTGGCTGCAGGGCTGGGTGTGCAGGTGAAGTGCCATGCTAGCGAGTATTTCTATTGTACTCTGGCATATCTTGGAAAAGGATCTCAGATGTAGCAGGTCCGTGGAGCTGGGTGCTCCAACATCTCAGGGCTCCCACACCACCTCTTCACTTAGATGCACTGTGAGGAACCGTTCTCAAATAGTATTTCCAAATTCCTCTCACACAGCCCCCAAACGGGTCCAAAGCCCCATCCCTCACTTGAAACCTGGTCACGGTTTCTCCTGCAGGGTGGAAACCCCAGCCTATGCCAGGCTGTCTCCAGAAAGTTCAGTTTCCTTGCTTTTGACTTGCTCTCTGCTTTTGCAACCGAAACGAATGGCTGGTTATTGCCACTGCACCATCGACTAAATTCAAGACCAAGATCAGAACCGGTGAAGACGAGGGGAAGTTTTTTTGGCGGAGCCAGAGAGAGGCTTGCAAAGGCAACCTGCCTGCTATGTGGCTGGCAGTGCGGGCAGGGGACGTGAAGTATAAAAGTGGGGAAATTTCTCTCTCGAAGTTTTGCGGTGACTTTAGCCACAAGGATGCTCGGGGAAACCCATTCCACATCTCTGCCTTCTGCCCCCGTCTCTCTGCTGCCAGACCCCCTGGCCGCACCCATGGCCCTTCTCCTGCAGCTGAATTTATTTTCCCCCCGTGATCTCCTGGCGATCTCGGCCAGGAGGGACGCGTGTCCCTCCCCAAGCAGGGCAGCAGTGTCCCTCGCGGGAGGTGTCGGGACAAGCCGCCTCCCGGTTGCGGCTCCTCCACGAGCCGGGAGTGCCCAGGGCTCCGCTCAGCCCGGCCGCTCCCGCGGAGTCCCCGCACCCGCGGAGCTGCTCGCGTTGCTCCCGCGGCGGCGGCGGCGCGCCCCGGCCCTCGGCACATAAATCAGCATTAAACCCATTCCCCTCTCTGATCCCCGGTGCCACCATCTATTACTCCCCCAGTGCGTTTTCTATCACCTTTTGTTAGAATTACACAGCCGGAAACTTAATTTACCCCGAGCTTTAAAGACAAATAAACCCCGCAGGCCGGTGGCCCAGCGATATGCCTGTTTACTCCCGCGATCCGTAGATTATTATGAATTGTTGTGATTTTCAGGCTGCTGCTGGTTTAAATACCTTCTCGGTTACTCTTCCCGGCTGGGAAAAAAAAAATTCCACCCACTCTTCCCGAACAAGGGCCAAGGAGCAGGAGACCATCTCACTTGCGCTGGGCTTTATTTACTTTTGCTATTATTGTTATTATTATTATTATTGAAATTTGGAGCGAGCGAGGTTTTCAATTGCTGAAATAATTGCTTGGGAGAAAGGTTGCTTAATCTGTTCATACATTATTGACTCGGGCTCCAATATTTGGCTTGCTGCTTTTTATCACAAGAAGATCACGTACGAGAGTCTTTTGCATAACAATTTTTAAAGAGGACACATCCTTATATCAAAAGTGGACGTGACTTGAATTTTACCGGCGTTTGTCCCTAAAATGACCCAATTCCGGTTACTGCCACTGGGCAGCAGTAACATTGCATCATTTCTCCAGGCAATAGACTTATTTTGCTTTACTCTCTGCCCCTTTCTCTGTCCCCCACCCCCAAGCCAACACATACTTTTAAAGCTGATTATTTTGTCTTGCTGCATTTTAGCCCTACACACACTGTTTTCTCGCGCTGGGAACGGATGAGCAGAGAGGAGCAAGCCCAGCTCATAGGAGCCACACGGATAATTAAAGCCGAAAGTTCCCAGGCAAGGCAGAAATAGTGCCTTCAACGAAATTTTGCTGTGAGCCTCCGCAGAGAGAGCCCAGCGCCGGTGTCAGTGCCTCCAACCACCTCCCCGAACATCACTTCCCCGACGAGGATCAAAAGAGCCCCCCTCTCCCCTGCTTTTCCAATCGGAGCGGTGCTGCTTCCCAGCCACACTGGTCAAGTTAGTTCCGGAACAAAGGATGACAAAACCACAAAGGATTGTCTTCCCCCCACCCCTCCCTTCTCCCCTGCTCAACTTCCCCGGTGCCTGCACACCGGCTCGGGGCAGGCCGGGACCCTCCCAGCCGGTGTCGCCTCCCGGGCCCGGGGCCCGTGTCGCAGCCACGGCCCGGCCGTGGGGGTGCGAAGAGACAGACAGAAATGTTGTGGTGAGGAGCACGGGGCTCGGCTCCCCTCCAAAGCACTGACAGAGAGAAAGCCCTGAGCTGCCTGCCGACCGGAAGCAGAGAATTGGTGACATTCATGTCCCCCGACACCAGTGCTGTCGTTTGGACCTCGGGGTAAAAATCCTAAAGAACATCAGACCTTTGCAGGAGAACCCCAGCCATCCCTGCCGGCAGGCGCCTGGAACGGGGTGTGCACCTGAGAGCCGAGGAGAGGACCCCGTGAGGGACCATCCCTCCACGCCAAGAGTTGGGCAAACTTTCCACGACGACAGACCTTTTGCTCGCGGGCAGGGGACGGGCGCGGGGTTGGCAGGAGGAGTCCCTCGGGGCGGCCTTCGGGCAGAAGGGGAACCCAGGGAGGAGTAGTGGTGGAGGGAGATCGTGCCCGTGTGCAACCTCTGAGCGAACAGCTACAGCCATTTGCACACGCGTGTGTGAAAGGGAATATTCCCCCGCACGCCCGCTGCACCCACGTTCAGCTGCACAAATGCACCCGCAAACCCTCGCAGGCAAATACACTCGCAGAGAGTGAAGAAGGGCTGGGAGACACGGCGGGGCTGGCCGCAGACATCCCCTGCCGCTACAGCCATGGGTGGCGTGGGCGTCAGTCCCGCGTGTGCCCCTTTGTCACCCGAATATCCCGAAGTCGGTGAAGGGAAAAGCTTTACTACCACGAAGAGGCAGCCCCGCACCCACTCGAGCTGGGAAAAGTCTCGGGGGTACCGTTCCCAACGCGGGGCTCGGGCACCCTGAGCGGGCAGGGAGCCCCCCTTTACCCGGGCAAGGACACCCCTCCGCCCGCCAGACCCCGCCGAGCCGAGCCGACCCGGCCCCGGCCCCGCCGCCTCCCGCCGGGTCGGGCGGCGAAAGTTTTCCTGACTCTTCCCTGGGCTCCACGGCTCCCGGAGCCGAGAGGGAAGCAGGGAGAGACATAGGTGGGAAGAACCGGAGGAAATTGAAAACATATTTTAAAATGTAAACGGGTCCGAGCCAGCCCGACCGAGTGCGCCGGTGACGAGGAGCACGGCGGGACCGAGACCGGCCCGGCAGAGCAGGGGCGGGTGCGGACCCCAAACCTTCCACGGAACTTTCAGCCCTTATGGGTAACGTCTTTAGCGAGGGGACAGGGGTGTCTGTCCCGAAGTGGAGCAAAGCAGCGCTCAGAAACATCCACTGTAACTTAAACCAGATTGTCAGGGAGCAGCCGGGGCCGGAGGCAGCCGCCGGAGCTGCTCGCCGGGCGGGAGGATGCCGCTGTCCTCCTCGGATCCTCCCCCGGGCAGCGAGCGAGGAACATCTCCGGGAGCTGGGACTTTTTAAGACAGCCGATCCAGGTGACTTGTGCTGCTCGCAGCGAGGTAGGGTGGGCTGCAGACGTGGGTGGGAGGCGGGAGGGGGCTTGGGAAGCAAATGGGAAGGGGTTTGCAGCAAGGCCACTGGAAAGCAGCGAGCTCTTGTCTTTTTCTTTTTTTTCTTTTCTTTCTTTTCTTTCTTTTTCTTTTCTTTTCTTTTCTTTTCTTTTCTTTTCTTTTCTTTTCTTTTCTTTTCTTTTCTTTTCTTTTCTTTTCTTTTCTTTTCTTTTCTTTTCTTTTCTTTTCTTTTCTTTTCTTTTCCTTTCTTTTCTCTTTTCTTTTCTTTTCTTTTCCTTTCTCTTCCTTTCTCTTCTTTTCTCTCTTTTTTCTTTCCTTTTCTTTTTTCTTTTCTCTTTTCATTCCTTTCCTCTTCTTTTCTCTGTTTTCTTTTAGTTCCTTTCCCTCTTCTTTTCTTTTCTCTTCTCTTTTCCCCCTTTTGTTTACTTTTCCTTTTATTTTCTTTTCTCTTTCTTATTTTCTTCATTTTCCTTCTATTCCCCCCCCCCCCCGTTTTATATGCATCCTCCAATTTATTTTCCTCTCTTTTCAGGTTTCTTGACCTCTTTCTATAATTTCTTTCTTTCTTTCTTTCTTTCTTTCTTTCTTTCTTTCTTTCTTTCTTTCTTTCTTTTCTTGCTTTTAATTTCCTTTTTTTTAAATTTTCCTTTTTGCTTTTTCTTTTTTTTTGTTTTTTTTTTTTTTACTTTTCTTGATCCATTTCTCTTTTCTTTCCTTTTTTCACCTTTTCCTTTTCCTTTCCCTTTATGTCTTATCTATTAGTTCTTTTTTTTTCTTCCTTTTCTTTCTCCTTCTCTTTCCTTTTTTTTTTTTCCTTGTGGGAAAATAAACAAACCAATAATACTGCTGAGAATTAGACAGTTTTCTCTTCTACCTACAGAAACGTCTGCGGGTGTTTTCGTCTCTGTCCCACTTGGGAAGTGAGGACAGACAATGAAGTAAATAACATTAAATCTTTGCTACAGTTCCCCGTGACTTGAGAGCCGGGCTGCATTGCTGGGGTGGGGGTGGTCCTGGATGGTAATTGATTCATAACTCTACACCAGGACACCAGGGCACAATATCCCCGGCGCCCCGGGAACTTCTCGGGGGAGCGGGGCGGCCGCGCTGCCCGCCCGGCCGGGGTGCGGGGCTGTTCCTCCGGCCGGCACCGCCGAGCTCTCCCCGCAGCCTGGCCCTCCTCCTGATAAAAAACATCCTTTCCTCTCTCCCCACTCCCCGCGCTGCTGCCAGGCGAGATTTTGACTCCCAGAAATATAAACCTGTGCCTCGAAAAAAGTTTCGAGCGGAGCTGCCTCCAATACCTATTTACCAACGAATTACACCGCTATTATTGCTTTCAATGAAGACTGAATCCCCAAGCGATAATTGAATTAGTCTATTGAAGAGACTGTCAGGTACAATGACGTGGTATATCCCGCGCCTTTCCCAGGGTCTATAGGCTTTGGGGACCCGGAATGTATAGTCTGACCTTACAGCTCATAATAATAATGCTGCACTTGTAGCAGAAATCTATTCGTATTCACTTTTAACAAAACCTCTGGTCAGCCAGTCCCTGTAGGAAGGATGAAATCTATTGTATTAGAACAACTCATTTATGTCCTTCAGCAAAGGCCCCAATGAGATCTGATCTAGACGTAGAAATAGGATTACCACAGCGTATATTAACCACGTTTCTATACTTCCTCCTTCCTATAAGGACGCCGAGGGGAAAAAAAAAAAAAAAAAAAAAAAAGCAAAGGATTTTTGATCTAATTTTAACTTTATTTTTATTTTCAATTTTAAAACTTCCTTTGGTGGCCTTCATCAAAAAGAACAAGAGAAGAAGGAAAAAAAACCCACAAGCAAATACAACGAAATCGGAGAAATGATTTCGCCCGGTTTCAGCAGAGGCTGCGGGCGCCGCGGGCTGGCGTCGTGCAGCGGGAGCAATGCGGGCACCCTCCGCACGGCCCGACGGCGGGCACCGGCCGTCCCGGTCCGGCTCCCGGCTCCGCCACCCCTCGGCTGCTCTCCGCCTCCCGGAGTGGATCTTCTCCCTCCCCACGCCAGGATGGCTGACCCCAGCCCCAGCGCCGAGAGCCGGAGGGGACACCAACCTGCAAGAGACTCAGACGGCACGGCAGCACTTCCGAGGGGCAGGAGAGCGGCAGCACGGCCCCGGCCCCGCAGCGCTTTCGGGGGAGCCCTCGGTGCCCCTCTGCACACTCGGGAGCGCTCCCCCCGAGCCGGCAGCGTGCTCTGGGCTGCGCGGGGCAGGGCCCCCCGACGGGCGCCCCGAAACCCAGCGGCACCCACAAGTCACGGAGGGAAGTTTTTCCTATGAAGGGATTTTGGTTTTTTAAGCTTCCGTCCTTAAGCCACCGTGTGTAGACATATTACCCCGATTACTGGAACTACCTGCGAGCCGGGGAGTAATATTTATCTATTTAGATAGGAAGGGTCGCGATGGAAAAAATATCCAGCCTGGAAATATACATCGTCTTTTCCTTTAACCCCTTCTCATTCATCCAGCCGATCCCCCACCCCCTCCGTGCACAAACCTACTCAATTTATAGAGAAGCCTTTACAATCCAGAACAGTTTCTAGAAGAAGGGAGGACTCCAGATGAAATAATCCCCCTCCCTACACACACACGTACACACACACACACACACACACACACATAGACACACTTCCCCCCCGCGCGTGCTCAGGAAGGCAAATTAAATAGTTAAAGTCTTCGATTTCTCTCTCTCTCCCTTTTGTTACCCAATTTTGGAACATTTAAGGATGGGTGTGTGTATTGTATTCAATAATAAAAGCTATAGGGCCGCCAGGACATTTATCATCCTATTACTGTAACAAATCCGGGCTCCCAATACATGAAAGGTAAAATGAATTACCGACGTTAAGCCGTCAATAAAGTCATTTCTGTAAATGGTGTCTCCGAAGGACTGCAGCATTATTCAACTAGCTTTATCAGCAGCTGGGAAATTACGTGAAGAAGCTCGCAGCGTGTAATATGGCCCTGCTTACTTTGATTAAGCGTCTTGCCAGGGAATAGTGACAGTGCTTTTGACCAGGTTTTATTCGCCGTCCTGTGATGAACGCCAAGCTGATCAGGCGGAATGAAGAGTAATTAAAACCTATAAATTATCTTTTGCAGCCCTTCTCAAGGCGTCTCTTGCAGGAGAGATAAGGCAGCGAGCCCCCATTTACAGCTCTGAAAGGGACCGCGGCTCACAAAGGCTACGTGGCTAAATGGGATATTGATAGTGTCCTAATTAGAATTTAATTAAGTACCCACGCTCGCTTTTGGGATAAAGATTTCAATTTTGCTAACTTAAATATAAATAAACCCAATTTCGGTGCGAGTAAATGATATGATATTGTGAATGCAGGGGGGGTTTAACATTCATTTAATTGCGGATGAAGCTCTTGATTCCAGGGCTGATTGTGTTCTGCCAGCTATTATTTTAGGGGATTATTGTGTGGCTGGAGGTAACAATTCGGTAATGTTTCTCCGGTACAGAAAATAACCGAACGTGCCTCGGAGGTGCGGGCGCACACCCACCTCCCGGGCACTCGGGGAGCAGCTGACGGACACCCAGAGGTGTCTCCTTCGATTCCCGGAGCCGGTCGCCTCCTGAAAGCGGAGCCACGGGCCGGGCCGTTTCCCCGGGGCTGCTCCCGGGGAGGGAAGTGCACCCAGCCGGCGCAGCACGGCGGGGCGAGGCGGGGGAGCCTCGCTGCTGCCGGCACGGCAGCTCAGCCCGCAAGGAGCCGCCGAGATACAGACGCACACAGATAGAGATATAGGTGTATTTCGAGCCCCCACCCGTGCACATATAGGATCCATAGGCGGCGGCACGTGACGCGGCCCGGCCCCGCGGAGAGGCGCGGAGCGTTGCGCGGGGCCCCGCGGCCTCCCCGGACACACCGCCACCCGGCCGCCGTTTTGGGCAGGGGGTAAATGGGGGGGCTTCGGTTACGTCAGAAAGAGAAAACGCCCGGAATTGCCCTTCCCGCAGCCCCGGGAAACGGCCGCGGGCGGCAGCGCGGCTCCAGCCGGAGCAGGTGCCTGCGGCCGGCCGGGGAGAGCCGCTGCTCCAGGCACCCAGCCCGCCCAGACCTCCTCCGCTGTGAAAATGGGGGTGTCGTGGGACCCCCATCGCCAATGCCCCTTCGCGTTAGCACCAACACTGCCCTTCCCCGCAGCGACTCTGTCTCTGGGGCCGGGGGAACAGGCACCGGCTGCGGCAGAGCCGCCCTCCCTGTGGCGCTTGGCTGCGGCCCCAGCAGTCCAGCAAAACCAAGACTGGGACCAGGGTATTCTTATTTATTTCCTGTAAATTAATTTTTAGACAGCTGCAATAATCCTGAAAAAGTGGCTTTTTCTTCCCAGCCTTTAAAACCCTTAAATTTCCCGTCTGCCTCAACACACGTCCCGAAGTGCTCGTTCCCTGCCGGGCAAAAAAACCCAAAACAAAACCAAACAAGAACACCAGGGGAAAAAAAAGCAACAAACCGAAACCAACCAAACAAACAAGCAAACATCAAAAGCAGACGAGGAAACATGATACGGGTTCAGTGGTGAGCTGGAGCTGATCTGCTTCATGTTCCGAAAAAAACCCCAAACCCAGTAAAGGAACAAAACAGAGAGAGGCTTCGGCCGTAAGCACAGCTCGCCCCGGCAGTGCCTCCTGTGTTTATTTCTATTTATTGTTATTATTATTACTGTAATTTTTTATTCCTCAGAACCAAAGAGGTTCGATTCCGAGGAGCCTCCACCCGGATCGCCATCTCCCCGCGCTGCCCAACCCCGCGGCGGGAGAACAGAAAACAAAAAGGAAAAAGAGGGAAAAAGCGCACAGATCTGGGGGAAGGGGTGTTTATTATCGCTGGGGCAACAGGAAAGCGGCCGATGACCAAATCCCCGCTACCCGTGGGGGGACACGGCGTGGCTGGAAGTTGTTGTTTACGGGGCTGGCAGGGGGTCGGTGGGGGGGGGGGGGGGTCGCGATTCCCGCGCGTGGGCGCGGCGCGGTGCCCCCGCCCCGTCGCGGCGTTGCCGCCGCCCGCCCCGTCCCGCCCGGTGCCGTCCGCCCCGTCCGGTCCCCACGCGGTATTTATGGCGGCGGCCCGGCGGGCGCCCATTGGGCGCGGCGCGGGGTGTCAGCGGCGGCAGCGCCGCGCCATTGGCCGCCCCCACGTGCGGGGCCACCTCACGTGCTTCCGGTGCGAGTGAAAAAAGTGTGGCTGAGGGATTTTTTAGGGAGAGTTTGGTGCACGGACCGGCGCTGTCAGATATTTGGCTTTTTTTTTTTTTTTTTTTTTTTTTAAAAGGAAAAGGGGGGATAAAAAAAAAAAAAAGAATTGAAAAAAGAACCCTAAGCGGGCGCGGGCGGCGCAGCACCGGGCTGGCGGGGACGGGCTCCGGCAGCCCGCGGCGTGGGCAGAGCGGAGCGTGACAGCGGGGCAGCGCGGAGCCACCGCGGCGGCGGCGGCGGGGAGATGGGCAGATCGTGACGGGTTTTCGGGGGCGGGTTTTTTGGGGGGGCCGCGGTGCCGCCGCACACCTTTTTGGGTTTGGTTTTTTTTTTTGTTTTTTTTTTTTCTTTTGGTGGTGGAAATATAAGCTGATCGGGAAAGGGGGAGAGAAGTCCTCGAGTATCTTCCAGGTTTTGGATCCATCCGTGAGAGAGAGAGAAAAAAATCTCAGCTCCAGCCCAACAAGTGGATTTTAATATTTTTCTTTTTTTTTTCTTCTTCTTTTTTCCCCCCTTTTTCTCTTTTTTTTTTTTTTTTTTTTAAATTTTTCCTCCCCCTTTTCCACCCCGCCACCCACCGGCAAAGTGGGGTGGGCGTAAAGTGGGTGGGTGGGGGGGGAAAAGAGCCAGCGATCTCCGTGGCGGGGACTGAGCATGGAAGAGCCGCCGGAGGGGCACGGCCACCGAGACGCGGCGCCCGGCCCGGCGAGCAGCGGCAGCGGCAGCGATGGCGAGAGCGTGCCCGTGTCCCCCAGCCCCGCGCCCGCCTCCCCCGCCGCGCCCTGCCCCCTGCCCCTGCCCCGCCGCCGCCACCCACCGCCCCCGCCGCCCCCGCCGCCGCCCCACCGCACCACCAACTTTTTCATCGACAACATCCTGAGGCCGGACTTCGGCTGCAAGAAGGAGCCGCCCGCGCCGGCCGGCGGCGGAGGAGGAGGCAGCCGGGAGCGGGACGGAGACCGGGGGCAGAGCTCAGGTAGAGAAAACGTCAACCCGCTGCTGGCCCGGCCGCCCAACCCACCCGCCCTCCTCTGCCCGGACTCGAACTGCCGTCCCGACGGCTCCGCGCCGCCGCCGCCGCCCGCCGCCGCCGCCAAAGCCAGTCCCGCTGCGGCGGCAGCGGCGGCGGCGGCGTCGGGGGCGGCCAAGCCCCCCGCCGATGGGGGCGAGACTCACCCGGCGAAGTACGGGGAGCACGGCAGCCCCGCCATCCTCCTCATGGGCTCTAATAATGGAGGACCTGTTATAAAGCCCGACTCGCAACAGCCGCTGGTGTGGCCTGCCTGGGTCTACTGCACTAGGTATTCAGACAGACCGTCCTCGGGTAAGGAACCGCGGCGCATCTGGGAGCTGTTAAATCGTGACAAGGTCGCTTCACCCCCCCCTTCCCCCCCGCTTCTCCTTTCCCTTTTCCCCCCTTGGCTTTGGCTCCCGGCTTGTTGAGGACCTCGCGTGGGGAGGCGTGGGGGGAGGGTGGACTGGGTCACCCGGGGCGAGAGGAAACGCGTCCCCCCCCACCGCCACCACCCCTCCTTCCTCCTCCGAATCTCCCAAATTTGAATGTGACGCCGGGCCCCGATTCGGCAGCGGTTCTATGCGGAGAGCCGGCGGGAGCGACCCCTTCCCGCGCCCCCCGTCCGCCCCGCCTGCCGCAGCCCCGGGTGTTCGGCAGCGCGGCGGCGCGGGGTGAGGAGCGTTGCGAGAAAAAAGGCAGCGGGGTCGGCCGCTCCCATATTCTGAGGCTTTTTCTGCCCTTATCTTATGTTTTTCCTGGGTGCTGCTGGCGGCGGGGAAGACCCGAGCCACATGTTGAGCGGTTGTTGGCGGCGCGGGGGGAGGACGTAGTGTTTTCTTGGAGGCGAAGGAAAAAGGGCTTTTTAGGAAGGTGGCGGACGGGCTGTTTACCGGGGCCTCTGCAGCGAGCCAGGCAGGCCCTTAGGCCGTGCATTGCCGCAAGAGCTGGTGCTCCCTGCTGCCGTTTGGGGCCCAGCTACTGGGAAGGGATGTGCCTCTGCCCGAGGTCGTCCCCGTGGGAGCTGCCGACTCAGCCCTCCCGGCCCTGTTTTGCCACCCTTTCTACGTCTTTACACTCCCCAGGTGCCCCCAGGCAGCCCTTTATTTATCACCGTTACTTTCTGTTTTTAATTGCCCTTTTTTTGGAAAGAAGCGGAGGACGAGGAGATGGGGTTCCCCCATGACACCTCCAGCCAGCAGCCAGGAATCACCCAGTGCGGCGCGGGGCCAGGGCGGGCTCCCCACTGCCTGCCCGGGGCCGCTCCGGTGCGCGGGCAATGCGGCGCTGCCTGGCCCCGGCCCCGCTCCTCACTGCCCGGCCTGGTGCTCCCTGCCGGCCGTCAGTGTGGCCGGGCTGTCTGCAGCCCCTGTTATTGACACGTCCAGCGACTTCAAACTCAGAAAAGCCTCTTTGATTGACTGGGGTGATTGATGGGGCGATAGAGCTGTCAGACGGCACGGCCTCGCTCCCGGCCGGCCCGGCCGCGGGTGTTGTGCTGCTGATTCCCAGGGCCACCGTGCGCCCGGCGTTCTGCACTTGCGCCTTCATTTCCTTTCCTTTTTTCGGGCAGAGGATCATTTGTGCATGTCCTGCACGATGCTCCCTGCAGCCCGGAGGGGAGAAGGGCGAGGGGAGACTGGCTCGGCTCGGCCGCTCTCTTTGTTGTGCTTGGAGCTGCCCGCCGGCCCCGGCTGCTTCTCCCGGCTCCGGGGACGAGCGGGCTGCGGCGGTCGGAGGCGCCGGCACCCCCGCTGCAAGGTGCCGGGGCTCAGCGATTCAGTCCCCGCGCCCTCCACCCCCCTCCGGCCCAGCCCGGGAGCATCCCGCTGGGCCCCGTCCCTCTCCCCGCCGGGCCCCGTCTCTCTCCCCGCCGACAGCCGCTTCCGAGCCGCGGGGAATCCCCCCGTTCTGGGGAAAGGCTGCTCCGGGAGAGGAGCTTTCGGCCTACTCGGAGGCAGAGAGGCCTCGCAGGCTTCGGCTCCGGCTGCTGCTGGCGGGGGGCTGCGGGCCCGGGACCGCCCGCCGAGCCCGGCAGCTGTCGGGGAATTTTCGTAGATCTCATTCTCCACGGTTCCCTCCCAGCTCCTCTTCCCCATGGCCAGGCCAGGCCGGCGGGCAGAGGACCGGGGGTACCCCTCCTCGGCCAGGGGTTGCCCTCAGGATGCGCCCCGGGACCGGGTGGCTTCCCCGGCGAGCTGTGCCGCACTTCAGCTGGCCCCTTTGCGGCCTGGTTGTGGAGCGGCAGGGCTCTGCTTTCGGCTGGGCTTCACGGAGGGTCCTGCAAGTGGGGCCCTAGGTCCCCGGCAAGGATCGGCCGCCGATGAGTCCGGGCGGTGGCGGCGGGGCTCCGGGGTGGCGGCGGAGAAGGGCCCCCCAGGACTAGGCTGGCCTTGCGGAGAGGGTCGTTGCCCCTCAAAAGGAGACCAGGGCAGCCTTTGGCCAGTCTGTTGCTGGCGGTAGCTCCCCGGTGCCTGGCAGCGGGGACCTCTGATCCCCGCGCTGCCCGGCGGAGCCTCTGCCCGGCCGGCGAGCCTCAGTCCCGGGCCATGCAAAAGGAGATCGGCTCGGCACAGCAGGGCGGAGCGGCGCCCCGACGTGTGCCGGGGCGCGGGGCGAACGGGGCTCCGCTCCCCTCGCCCTGCAGGGCCGGCTCGGCGGGGCCGGGGCGGCGGGTGATGCGCGGGCGCGCTCGGCCCCGGCCTCCCCGTTCCTTCCCTATCCTTCCCTCCGCCGCGCCGCGGCGGCGGTGCTGGGCTTGGGGGGCTGGGGGGGACACAGGGAACGAGCACAAATTCACCCGTCGGCCATTTTTCCTCGGCCGGCGGGGCGGGGGCGGCGGTCGGTCTGTCGGGCGGTCGGTCGGTCGGTCGGCGGCGCGGCCCTGCCCAGCGGCGTGTGTGTGCCCTGCCCGCAGGCCCCCGCACCAGGAAGCTGAAGAAGAAGAAGACGGAGAAGGAGGACAAGCGGCCGCGGACGGCGTTCACGGCCGAGCAGCTGCAGCGGCTGAAGGCGGAGTTCCAGGCGAACCGGTACATCACGGAGCAGCGGCGGCAGAGCCTGGCCCAGGAGCTCAGCCTCAACGAGTCCCAGATCAAGATCTGGTTCCAGAACAAACGGGCCAAGATCAAGAAGGCGACGGGCATCAAGAACGGGCTGGCGCTGCACCTCATGGCCCAGGGACTCTACAACCACTCCACCACTACGGTGCAGGACAAAGAGGAGAGCGAGTGAGGCGGGCGGCTGCAGCCCAGCCCTGCGCCGCGGCGCCGGCCCGCCGGCCGGGAGGCGGACAGGTGCGATTTAAAAGCAGATCTATTGTCTATCCATAGTATAAGGACTCCGATTAAGAAAAAAAAATTAATATGAACACTTAAAAAAATTTATCTCTATATAGCCAAACAGCATATGACCTTGTATATATTTAATTTCAGGTAAGAAATATGTGTAGCGATCTCTATTTGCTGGACAGTTTCTCTCTTCCCTTCTCTCTGTTTCTCCTTTCTTTTGTTCATTTGTTCGTTTTGTTTGCTTTCCTTTTTTTCTTTCCGCCCCCCCCCGATGTGTGTTGCTCCTGTTTTACAGTAAATGTTGGACTTTTCTCATCTGTCGTTTGATCTTATTTTATTTTTTTTTTGTGTGTGTGTGTGAATTTCTGTCTCTCTATTTTTTTTCCCGAGGAAAAAAAAAATTCTGATCCACAGACTGCGAGACTGAACCCGCCGCTACAAGCCAAAGATTTTATTATGTTCAGAAATCTGTAGTCTGAAATAAAGTGTAGACGTGTTCAGGATCCAGGCTGGCTGTAATTCTTTATTTTAGTGTATGGATGTTTGCATGTATATATATATAAATATAATAAATAAATGTATATATACATACACCATACGCTGTGTACATACTGCCATTTCGGTGGCATATTTAGGTTTTGCTTTCGATAGATTCAGTAATTTTTAAACCACTCATCCCTCGTTAAAAACCTTGTCTGAGACCTTCGATTTTTTAAAATAATTTTTAATTTTTCTACCCTTAAAAAAAAATTCTCTTTGGCAGTTGCAGTCGTGCCTCGCCTCCCGCATCTCCCTTTTTTAACCAGAAATAAAAACCACCTAATAATAATGGTGATAATATATCACCAGTTCCCGCTAAAAAATTGCCTGAAACCGTCTGGACGTTTAGAACTCCGGGATGTGTTGGAAAGATATTTGTCTGACAGCTCCTTGCCTCGCTCCGAGAGGATCTGCTCCCACGCTGTTTCCAGCGAGGACCTCTCCCGAGGATCGGACCGGAGCGATCGGCACTCGCCGCCGGGCGCTGCAGCACCGCTCCCGGGAGCGCTCCCGGCGCCGGTCCCTGCCCTCCGCTCCCTCTTCCAGGGCTCGGGCTCACATTTGCCGTGTGCGAGGGACGCGGGGGGTGGAGGAGGGCCTGAGGCACGGCGGGGCTCCTGGTTGTGGATCCCGCTCCGCTTTTCCACCCGCCCCGCTTAAAGGCGGCCGTGCCCAGTCCCGGTCGGCTCTTTTCGCCGCCGGCCTGGGGACACCGCCGGGCCGGGACCGGGCCGTGCCCGTGGCCTTGTCCTCGAGCCGTCGAGGACCGCCGGGCCTGAGCCCACTCGAGCCTTGCGTGGGGCCCCACCGAGCCGAGGGCAGGCGATGGGATTCGGCTCCTCGCTGCCCTTGATGAAACCGGGCACCGAGGAGGGTGGGGAGCCGCCCGACCCCCTCGACGAGGCTGTCTGTCGGCTTTCCTTCTCCTTTCTCTTTCTGCTCCTCTGTGTCCCTGCCTTAGGCCCGCAGCCGGCGGGGCGAAGAGGACAAGCGAGCAGAGCTGCAGCCGGGGGACCCTTTCTCCTGCACACCCCGGAGGATGGGGCAATGCCGAGGCCGTGCCCAGGTCAGTGGGACCGGGGGGCAGAAGGGGGCAAGCGGCAGCAGTCCCGGTGGGCGCAGCCTGCAGCTCCCCCCTCCTCGTCCCGTCGGAGGCATTACGGAGTTTCCGTCTATTTGAGAAAGGGAGCAGTGGGGAAGGGGGAGATGACTTCTGCTATTTTCGTGCTTTTTAACTCTTCCTGCTTAGAACTGCGGTTTGCTATCACCGTCCGGGGATGGAGGCGCAGGCTGGGGAGAGAGCCCCCTGCCCTCCGCGCCCGCTGCTGGTGGGGCAGGACCCCTCCTACACCTCATCCCACCCCACCCTACCCCAGCGTATCCCACCCCATCCCCGCCCAGCCCAGCCCGCCTCTGCCCGCCGAGGGCTCTTCTCCTCTCTGCAGGCCGAGGAGCCGGGAATACTCGGAGGGCTTAAATAAATGTTGTACAGCGCCATCTAAAGTTGTGCATTTCTTTCGCCCTCTTTTTTTTTTTCTTCTTAATTTTTTTTTTTCCGATGGGATTGGAACACGAACTCAAATCTTCCGCAATGAGGAAAATAAAGCCATTCTTCACAGTGCGAGCTCCACCGCTCGCAGGGAAAGCGGTCGGCGAGAGCCCGGGCCGGCGGGGGCAGCTGCAGAGTTCGGGGGCTGCATTCAGATTGCCCCCAAGTCCCCCCTTCACTTGCTGCTGTCGGGGGGACACAGAGAGATTGCTCCCCTACTCCCCCCTGCTCCAATCGCAGTTCAATCCTCTGCCTTTGCCATACAGGCCGTCTCACACTCCCTTGGAGCTGGACAGGCGAAAAATGGCATTCCTCCTTAAAAATCGAGTAACGATCCTCCCCAAGAGCATTCCCGGGCCAGATCTGGGCCGGACCTGCCGAGCGTAGAGGGCAGCGACCCTATTCTCTTCCCCTGTCCATGGGACACAGGTGATGCTCAAGCTGGCTCTCGGCATGGGTCGAACAGGGCTGTCGGCTCCCCCGCTGCCCCCCATCAGATCCCGGGACCCGCTGCCTACCTGCAGCCGGGAGCCGCTCCCGGGCGCTGGGGTTGCCCGAAGGCTTGGGGGCTCCAGAGGAGAAGAAACATGAAGAAGGGTTTCCTCAGCTGCTTGGCTGGGTGTCCAGCCAAGCTCAGTTGAGCTGGACAAGTCAGGAATAAAGTCGACGAGGGAAATACAGGGCAGATTAAAGGAAGCCTAAAGAGGATTATTTAAACAAATCAGACTTTTTAATGTAATTACGCTTTTAGGATTTTTCATCGAGAGCAGCTGAGCGGGGCATAGTGGGGAATCGACGCAGGATGGCGAGGTCCAGGTCTGCCCTAGCTGGCTCCACGAGTGACCTTGGTTCCCTGTGGGTGCCGAGGGCAAACGGCCCCGCGGGGAATCCTCTCCTGCAGGCAGTCGGGAAGGGGGGAGACCTTCACCCGGGGCTCAGCAGCAGCCTGAGCTGAGAAATAAGAGCAGAAGGCGCAACATCCTCCCCGTAGGAAAGGGACCAGGTGTGCGCAGAGCGGCGGGGAGGGGGCGGGGGGCGAGGGACACACACCGGGCCCCTGGCCGGGGCGGAGAGCTGGGGGCTGGACGGACGGATGGGACTCGGGAGCCCAAGCCCCAGAAGGAGCACCCGCTAGCCCAGGCGGAAAAGCCCTGGAGGAAAAGCTCTACCTTCCCCCTCCTTCCGCCGTGCCTCGGGGTCTGTTCCCCCACGCCCCGACTCTCAGCAGTCGGCCGCGCGTTTGTGGGATGTGAATATCAGTCAACATCCAACAGACAACCCCCAGCAACCCCGTCCTCCCTCCGCTGGTGGAAGGACGCACGGACGCTTCTGTCTCCCTCCAAGGCACCCCGAGAGTCGGGCACAATTGTTGCAGGCCCCCGGCCCTGGCCCGACGACCACCCCCCGGCAGGGCGCGGCCCGGCGGCCTGCTGATTTGCATATGCAAATGAGGCGCGGGGGGGGAGGGGAAGGCCACACGTGGTCCCCCCCGTCGGTCCCCTCGGGCCGGGACGCAGATCCCGCTGCCTCCTGTCACGGAGCTTGTTCCTTTGTGACGCCTTTCGAGGAATCAAAGCAGACACGGTTGTGACACGTAGCCCGGAGGGTCAGAGGTCAGATTTCACAATCCCAATTACAATGATATCTAATGATGTTTATCTTGCGGGCTCCGACGGCCGGGAGCTTTACAAGAGGGCTTCGCTCCCCTCCCCTCTGCTTGGAGGGCCGTGGGTGCGGGGGGCTCACGCCTCGGCTCCGGCCGGGGGGAGATGCGCTTCCCCCGGGCACCGAGCGCCGCGTCCACCTCTCCGAAGGGCGCTGGGAACCGGACGACGGCGCCGGGGGTCAGTTCTCAGGGGTCCGGTCCCGGCCCCGGGCTCCCTCCGTACTTCCCTGCGGTGTTCGAGGCCACGCCGGAATTGTGAACACCACAGTGGTTTACAGTGAATATTGCCAAGCACTCACCTCTCCCTCCCCGTCGGGTAAGGTCCGAGGCAGCGCTAGCAAGTGACTGAGCGGAGGTAGGAGCTCTGCTCGTTGATCATTTGTCCGGAGTCGGTCGCGGCTGGTGGGGGGCTGTAGGGTCCGGCCTTGCCCCATCACCCTCCCACCCCCGAGCCGCTCAGCCGCGCCCGAAGCCGCCGGCGGAGTCCCGGGGGAAGGCGGCGGGCAGTCCCCACGGGGAGCTCCCCGGAAAGGGTCCTGGCCGAGGGGACCACGGCCCAGAGCACCCCTCAGCCCCAGGGCTCCGACTTCTTGTCGGCGAAACCAGTTCGATTTAACTTTTTTGTCTTACAAGAAATAAACGCAGAGCGGCGATCGGATCAAAACGCAACTCAAACGGTTTCCGCTTAAATCTAAAACCGTTTTGAAAAAGCTTTGTCGAATGGCCAAGGGCTGAAACTTTAAGAAAAGGTAATAAATTCCGAGTTTAAAAAAGATTCTTAACTTTTATTCTGTTAGGGAGTTGGACACGTAGCACCCGAATCCCAGCCTCGGGCTGGCTGTTGACAGAAGCGCGCAAGGTGCATCTTTATGCTCTACATCAAATGCCTTTGACACAGACTTAAAAAAGTGTATGTAAAGCAGCTAATGGTGCTCGCTCTTCCGGCTGAGTAAGTCGGGGAACCAGATTTTGCTGGAAGTAGAAGCCCTTTGCTCTGAGAACTGATCTTTACTACAGCAGGTGAGCAACCCTTACATTAAAACCACTTTGCTTGTTTGTTCTTGGCCGCTTGATCAGTTTGGAGATAATGAAGATGCGAATAAAAACTTTGGTAGCTGCGGCAGTAGCAGAGCCGTCGGGGAGGGCTGAGGAGGCAAGGGGCTGCAGGACCCAACGCTGCGGGCCTTGGCCGGGGCGATGCCGGTGCCGATGTGGGGCTCCGCGGGGACCGTGGGGGAGGACACTGGGAGCAGCCCCGCTCTGCCCCCGGGCTCTGCAGCAGGGCTCGGCTCGAGTACGGGAAGGAGCCGCCGCACCAGGGTGATGCGGGGGTACAAGCGGGCCAGGGCACTTTTCCTTTTTTTTTTTATTTTTTTTCTTTTCCTTTGGGTTTTTATGTTTTTTTCCCCCTTTTTTCTTTTTTTCCCCCTGTTTTTCTCGTCCTCGTTGTGCTGCTCCGCCGAGCTCGGGGATCAGCGGGGTCACCCCAGAGGTAAAGGCAGCCCCGACTCCAGGCGCTGCCGGGGTACCGCGGGCGCTGCTCTTCCTCGGGGCGGGTGGGTTGAGGGGAAGGGCTGTGCTTGCAGTGGGGCCGGTCCTTGTCCCCTGTCCGTTGTGCCTCCCAGTGCCTCCCAGTGCCGACGGAGACGCTCCCCGGCCGCTCCTCGGCGCCTCTACCTGCGAGGACATACTGCCACTCGAGAAAACATCGCAGGGACTCGAGAAACGGGGGCAGCAACGGGGCATTTTTATCTCCTTTCCCTTTCTTTGACTGCCAGATGAAAAGGACACCCCACTTGTTACCCTGCTCCCGTCCACTGCAGGCTCCCCCCGGCAGGGAGCGAGGCTCGGGGACCCTGTGGGGCATCGGCGCTCTCAGGAGTCCCCTCATGCCAACAGACCTTTTAAGAAATAGTCTGAGAAGGACCTGCACCTGCACGGCCTCGCCGGGCCCAGGAGAGGTTGGGGAAGATGTTAAGCTTAAACCCCAAAATTTGGAGCAAACGGAGCCAATGAGGACTGTGTTCTGGTGGGTCCCTTCAGTTATGAAAAGATTGAAAAAGGCATGGGAAATAATACTAACTTTAAAATCAGCCCAATTTTTTTCCTTCCAGAGAACAATGCGTGCCTTATCTCCCTCTGAATAAATAAATCATAATTGCCCGACAGTTACCCGTCACAATAAACTTGACCAGATCTTCCAACAATTAGTTACGCGTTCTCTCTGCTCTGGTAAAAGTCTTGTTAAATGTGATGAATGTTAAAATAAGCTACCCTTGAACGTACTTTCCAAGATCTTTATTGGAAAAGTACAAGTATTTAAGCCTCTTAAGGAGACCATAGTGAAAGAGGGTGACTGGTAAAAGATAAGACTAGAGATAGCACTAGATATTCAGATACAAATGAAATACTGATTGGATCATACCTTTTTAATGGGGTTTGATGTATTCCTGATGCTGCTTTAAAAAAAAATAAAATTAAAAGTGTAGCCTTTAGCCTGTAGCCTTTTGCTTCAGGAGCCAAGCACTGACTCCAGCAATAGTTTTTCTGGAGAGCACTGTCAGCTTGGCCCTTCTTACTGGCAGCTTCAGCTACCTGGAATATTGTCTGGCAGTATCACACCTCAGCTGTTGCAGTAGTCTTCTCCAGCAGGGCTGTTGCAGCAGTACCTGGACCCCAGCTGAGAAGGTGTTTCCCATTAGGCCAGGCTGGGGCAAGCCCATGCTGTCCATCAACCCTTTGGAGACAAAAGTCAGTGGTTTGGATGGAAGAGGGAGGCTTGCTGAATGTGAGCCTTCCCTAGCTTCCCTATCAGAAAGTGAGTGGAAAGTGTTTTGAAGCCTTATGACTCCAGCTCTCCATTCATCAGATGACCACAAGAGCCCTGGGACAACTTTGTAACCAGGGACATCCATGGAACCAACTTTGTAACGGGGGACATCCATGGAATCTGCTCCCAAGACGTGGAATTGTGAGGCAAGAGCAGACCAGAAGATTTGAGCACCTGTACAAAAACAGCCCAGAGAGCTGGATCCAGGTGTATCCTTCTAGATGAGGGACCAGGGTAGACCTTGGCACATCTGAGGACCTTTAATTGGATTAGAAAAATTAGCAATATATTTTTTTTGTTGTTCCCAAGAAATGTCTGACTTTTTGCTTGGGATCACCCTATTTGTGTGTTCCTAAGTTACTAACCTGGTTGTACCTGTGTGATGGGTCCTGGGCTGGAAATGCTGGTCCTTCCTTGAGCAGAATAAGGAGAAGCTGCACTGAAGCTCCTATCTGCACATGGTGTGAATTAGGGTCTAGAGAGGGCAGGTTAATTTCTTTCTGTCCCTGTTGGTGCAGAGCAGGGCACTGAGAATTTCACCTGAGATAGGCGAGGCTCCTGGGCCATCTATACACCAGGAGACTGCACAAGGAAATTCCTTGTGCACTTTCCAGCTCCACCCTTTGCGCAGTGATCGATGTCTTGGTGCAGCCCAAGTCTGGACATTTATAGCACTGCATGATCTCCATGCTGCTGGAGGAGCTGGTGAGGCTCCATGACTGTGGAAAAGCAGGTAGGGAATTTCATGGTGGAGGTTCATAACTTGGAGCAAGAAGGGATGTTAGAGTAGCAACCTAGCGGTTTCAGTTGCAGCCTTTAACTTCTACAGGTCTTTTTATATGCAGGGTCATATATTTAAAGTGGATTTCTGGATTAATGTAAGGTTGTTTGAGGCTCCCTCCCTTAAGTAAAAACACACGAGACCCTTGCTTTCTTGTGGAAATGAACATAAATATGGATCCATTTCTGTAGTGGTTTAACATGCAGCTGAACTTACCCCAGAATGTCTGTAATTGGATGCATCATATAAATATATAATGAGTCACATTTTAGATACTGATCGTGTCCTCCATAGATAATAATATCAGTTTGAGGTTATTACAGGTTCTGTGATGTAGCTGTTTCATATTTGACTTTTTAAAATATGTTCCACTTACTTGTAGACCACACAAGCTCTGTGGAGGACACCTGGTATCTATTAGATTGTTTCAGTCCGTGGAACAAAGCTAATCTGATATGACTAGGGAAGTTGGGAGTTTTGCCATTGATTTCAATGGCAGCAGGATGGGGCTCAGAAGGCTGAACTGTAAAAACACAATTCCATATGATTTTATTCACATCTAGCCTGTAAGGAATAAAACCCCAGCAGCCAGAGGTCAGGGGAGCTGCACTGTGCTAAGTTGCACGCATGCAGGATTGCAAGCACAGACAAACCATCTGCACGTGAGGATTTGCAGCTTTCACCTGAGGTTTAATTTAAAAATGAGCATCAGCTCAGCCTGAGCTACAACAATAGACTAGTGGCCTGACTATTGCTGTAGATAGGATAGATCTTGGCAAAAATAACAGGCACGTAGCAATGCCAGAGGAAAGTAGAGCATTCCTCTTTGCCTTGCATATTGTAGCTTTCTGAACATCCAGGAGATGGTACAATTACAGCTCTTAGTGCCAAGCACCTAATCCTCCCACCTGAGGACATTCCTGAGTGCTGATTCCAGAAGGATTGCTAAACCCTTGTAAACTGTTTGTGCAGTGTGGTCAGTCACAAGTCAGGAACAAGCTCTAACTTCCCAGGGAGTTTAGTGGCAAATATGAAAGATTTTTGCCCAAAAGAGTGAAACCCAAGGTGCTATAGAAAGCTTCAGGATGCTGCAGATCCTCTTTAATCCACTAACTCTTGACCACTGCCCTGAAATTCCTGGGTGCTCCCCTTGCTACTCCCCAAATCCATCACAGAACTGCTTTGAAGGCAGCATCCTGAATGGAGAGCTGGTTTAAAGTGGTTTAGCCCTGCTGGTTTCACTGCTGTGTGACCAGGTGGGTGAGAAAGCACAGGTTCTCTCCCCTTGCATGCTGGTTTAGCTCCAGATTAGTCCCTGCATGAAGAGGAGAATGCAGCACCCAGCCCATGCCTCTGCCTTTCAAGAAGGCTTATGCCTCTGCTGTGGGTTTTTGTACTTTGATACACATTGCTCAGTCTGTGGGTTTTACTACCCTGAGCCTGAAAATGTTGAAAAGTTACTTGTAAGCTTTATTTAAAATTACAGCAGCTTGTCACACTGCAAACTCTTCTTTATATCAAATGAATTATTAGAAATGATTTATGAGATTGGATATGAATGACATCACTATTGTTATTACTGCATATTAGGGGCCCAATTAGGTTTGTGGTTTTGTTTATTTTTTAAGGACTCCTTTATTTTGAATTTTTCCTAAATCCACACTTAGAGCAGTAGCAACTCAGAGAATTGAACTTATCATTGTTTTATGTCTGACAAAATCATCATTGAAATCACCAGGAATTTTGTTGTGTATGAAGCTCAAATTAAATCAGGGCTTCGAGATCTGTTTCCAAGCTATTCAAAAGAGTCTTAGGGTTTTTATTTCATTTGGATGGAGTGAACTTGAAGGGAGAGTTCAAGCACTAAAAATAAATATGGCTCTTCCTTATGCATAGAATGAAGGAAGATGGACTTGGAGACAACTTCATAAGACATCTGACCCAACCCTTTGCATTACACAGAGTAAAGGTTGTACTAATCCAGCCCTAAACTCCATTTTATCTTATGCATCTCTACCGGTGCCTTAATTATTTCAATAGGCAATTATTGTGTTTGCCAGGAAAGCTGTGATCAACTATACCACTGCAATTATTTTTATGTTTCTGTTTCTGCAAAGATTCTTTCATTTAGAAGAAGTCACAGGAAAATGTTTGTGTGTTAAATGGATTTTCTGGTCAGATAGATTAAAAAAATAAATTAATATGGTGGTGTGGGAATTCCAGTAGCTCTTCAATATTTAGTTAAATAATAGAATTAACTTGGTTCTAATTTTTGTCAGTGCTAAAGCATGCATTGAATGGTAAATGGTTTAGAATGATTTCTGGGTAAACCAAGACTAGAACAGACTTGCATATCAAATTTATTAGAAATCCTTCTTTTGAACTGTATTTTGGGTAAGAGGGTATAAAATTAATCCAATTTAAGTTTATGTAAGAGTAGCAAACTAATTACAAATTCACAAAATTAATTGCCACAGAGTTACTGAAATTGTTACATGACTATTTTAAATAGTCCTGGATGGAAGAAAAGTCTCTAAAGCCAGAGATCAGAGCTGCACTAATTTTCAGCAGTCCACAGGTCCTGAAAGTACAAAGCCATCCCCAGAGCCAGCCCTAATTCAGAATAACTACAGCTCCTGCATTCCTGGCACACCACAACAAAAGACAATAAATGGAGTCGGGTTTTGTCCGGTCCAGTCAGCCCTTGCTACTGTGCTCAATGGTTTGCTTCACTCGAATGCAGGACTGGACTCAATATGTGCCTGCATTTTTTTCTTTATCCTGCCCCTCTGTCCCCTCCTTTTCTTTTTAAATGTATGTAGAAAGAAAAAAGTCCCTCCACAGTTTTCAGGACCAGCCTCTCCCAAATTGCATCTTGCCGTGCCTCTTGGCTGTATTGCACATTCCCCACCATAAAGACATCCCAAGCACATTAAGATCAGGGGGGCTGCAATATTGGTGAAAGGGACATTACAGGAGAATGTCCTGTAATGTCCCTGTCCTCAGGGCCTGATCCTGATCCCTTTGAACTTAACAGGAGCTGTTGCATAGGCTTCAGTGGGAGCAAGCTCGTGTGCTCTACGTGCAGAAGCATTAAACTTAAAAGCAGGCTGTTTAAAAGGCTGCATTGTTTCTTGCTTGTACTGATAGTTTCTCATGTAAAGTTCTATATATTCTTTCACAATAAATACATGAAACAGTTAATCCAATGTTATATTGTTTAGTAATATTTTACTTGCAAATGACGATCATTTCTTCTCTGCTCTGTTTGTTCTTCTGAATGTCTGTTTTATATTCTGGAAATAGAAGAGCTGTTCTTTTAATGCCCATTTCTTTCTGATGATAATCGTTCTTTCTGGCAAATGGTGTGACTTGCAGCTAGTCTATATTTTCGATCAGTAAATATTGAACCACAATGGCAAGGAAGGTCTGAGCTATGATATGGCTAAAACAAATAAATAGAAACCAGCCCACTTTTTTTTTGGTTATATTTCTATTATTTTCTAGATAGATGTACCGTCCTCTAAGGTGGTTCTAAAGTAATGGTTTTCTTGTCTTGGAGGGGGTGCAAGCCAGACTGTTTTTGGATAGTGGTGGGGAGGACAGGAGCCTCGTGGGTCAGTGGCTAATACCCTTCCTGCTCTCCGCCTGCCCCGTGGGCAAACAGCAGGGTCCCAGTGGTGGCCTCATGATGACATCAGGGTGGTGGCCCAAGGGGCGATGCTGGGCATCCCTCAGCATGGATGCAGGGGGCTGGCACTGAACCTGGGGTTCTGCCATGAGATCTTGGGGCTGGAGGGAATGTCGTGCCTGACCTCTGGGGCAAGGCAGACCTTGCTGCAGGCTCGGTGTTGAGGTAATCCCCTTCTCCAGGCGATGGCCAATCGCAGAGACAACCAGGGGGCCAAATCCCCAACCCTTACCAGAGCAAATGCCATTGACTTTAATGAGCATTCGCAGGCAGATTTTGGATAAGTCAATGTGGACTTTTGTCTGCGTGAGGACTGAAGGATTTGGCCTACAGTCTTTTACAGTATGAAGTTAATCAACATGCGGGAAATTCCCACACCGTATAAAGGGACCTATTGTGCCTCAGCTCGACAGAAATCTCTGTTAAATCACTGGATTCTCCGCTAAAAAGCTGTGGGTATGATATGAACCAAAGTAACTCCAAGTCAGTTAACAGGATCTTCCCAGGAAATGTATCAAAAAAAGCTCCCACAAAAAAAGCAACCTGGATAATTCAATGGGAGCCAGTGGGGAAGTACCCGCTCCTGCCCTCATTAACATCAATGGGAGTTTCCCCATTGATGGAGCCCATTCAGTGGGAGAGGAACTGGGCTTTACAGTAGCATTTTAAATTATATTCAAAGGTCACTTAAATTATATGGTCACTTTAAAACCGCTCTCCAAAAACCTGAGTAATATTCAGTTATGCTGGGCACTTGCCTGAAAGTGTCAATTAGGATCTCTTTGGATACATTCACTTTTGAAAAAGCCAGTTGGCATCAGCAGCTTGTTGTAGGAGCTGCTGCAGCGTAAGGTGTTAAAATGAAGCATTTGTTTTTGAAATGACCTATAAAGCCTGTCAGCATTTGCAATCCAGCCTGTGAGCGCTTGTGCAAGGCAGACTGTTTGATGTCCAGGCGGATAGTTTGCGACCTTGGGCAGGATCCAAGTTTTTCAGGGAGCTGAAATTATCACCGGACAGTATAGAAATACAAGCATTTGGCAACATGAAGTATAGATAGAGACACCATCCTATAAATAATCTATTCCTCCTCCAGTTATATGGGATCCTGGAAAAAAATATTCTTTATTATGAATGAAAGTTGTCGAAGAATAGGCTAGAAAATGTGAACACAGCCAAATGGCTTACCTGCCAACAGAGGCACAGCTCGCCCTCTAAGTTAGCTGTGCTTTCCTTGTCTGGCATAATATCTACAAGAAGCAATAAACAGTCTAAATAAAGCATTAATTCTCAGCCTTATCACTTATGGATCCATTATGCCTTCGTATAATTTACTAATATTTATCTAGATGAACTAAATGTTACTGAAAATTTAAAGGTGGTAAACATGCTGTCTGCTGAATTATTCTGTGCGTGCTGGGAAAGTAGCTCATGGCAGAATTGAATTATTTAATATTATTTTCCAGTATCATGTAGACTAAGTATAAGCTTCATTTTTGGATTATGATTTGTATTATGAAATGCTTATCAAGTGTTTTCCAAAGATTAGTTTAGTTTTAATTAAATAAACCTTTCTCAGGAGAAAGCTCCCAACTACTCTTCGTACCCAGAGGCTACCGTACTTGTTGTTTTTAATTATTTTTCACTGTTACCCAAACTGCTTTGGGTACTCCTGCCCAATTAAATCACAGACATGGGCTCCTTATACACAATATGTTTAATATTTAATTTTAATTAAATTAATTAAATTGTTTATTTAATTTTATGTGCATTATTGTGCATGAAGCAATGCAAAATTTATGATAGGAAGAATTTATGGGAGCTTTCAAACAAGCTAATTACTGAGGTAAAAAGAGACTTCTTCTCTCTTTCAAGGGAATAGGCATTTGACCATAAGGAGATAACAGAAGTTGTTTGGATAAAATAATAGGTGGTTGCGCAGCATTAAGGATTATTTGTTTTACCTTACTTTATCTTGTAACCATTACTTGATCATATTATAATAGATTTGACAACAACCTTCTCCAGCAGTTGTTGCAGGCAGGTAATCAAGTATTTATCAGGGTAAATAAACCTAAAGCTACAATATAAATGTACTGGTAACATTAGAAATCAGCAACACACGTGCCACAGATACACATTTTTGGTTGCACCCTGAGTATTTTTTCTTCCAACAGACCCATTTATCTTGTAGGTAATCTCTATGAGAGCCTGCTGTTTATTAAAAGGAGTAGCAAATAAAAAAACCCATCCTTTTTTTACTAGTGCAGATTACTTGTTGTGATAGACTTTTTTGTTCTAATGAAGATTTCTTTCTCATCCTAAAAGGAGCAGCACAGTATTTTTGATGCCGTTTTAATCTGGTGGTGTATTGTTTTGAGAAGGTCACTGATGCTGGGTATAGACAGAAAGCTGTTTTGCATGACCTTGATGCATATTGTTTTGGCAGGAAGTTAGTAAGCGAGAAAACACATAAAAACTCCTATTTGTAACGTTGCTTTTTATGATTTTTAACAAGGTAGCTCACAAGCCTCTTTTGTACCCCTGCAGAGGTTGTGGGGACCCATCCAAAACCCTTGGATTCTCTCTAGCAGTGCTTGGGGGTTGGAACAGACCCTGTGGGGCTGATTTCTCAGCACTGGAGAAGGCAAAGCCACAGCCATGCCATGGCTGCATGGGCCAGGGTACAGCTCCGGGGAGGAGAGAGCAGGATCAGGATCAGGATCAGAACCCTGGGCTGCCACGGGGTGGGAAAGGGACTGGAAATGCAAACCAGGCTCGTGGAGAGAGCAGCCCTGCCTGCTCCTGCATTGCTGTGCTCAGTGCAGCTGCGAGCACAACCATCCCTGCTGAGGGAGATGCAGGTTCTTACGGAAAAAAAAAAAAAGGAAGTTTTTTGGCTTCCCCCCACCACTCTTCCTGCCCCACGGAAACGCAGAATGAGCTTTGTGAAAATTCAATACATCTGCAAAGTTGTGATGGGCATTTTCGCTTTCCCTGTTTATGGGTTAAAAGGGAGTTCATAGGGAAATATAACACGCTACTTCTCTGAGTATTGTGACAATTAAAACAAATATAAATAAATGTATTCACAGGAATTATTCATATAATAATTAACAATTCCTCGGCCCCAAGAGCAGAACAGCTAAAAACAATTTTTCTTGAATGTTAGAGATATTCATAGAGCAATAGTTTTATTTCAGCAGATTAAATAGTATCATAAAAGTAGCTGATGATGCAGTAAATTAAAAATCAGACTGGGGTCGACTTTACAGCAGCTTTTTTTAGTCTAATACAATTACCCATTACTGGCTAAACATTAGTTTTAAATCAACAGCAGTTGTCAAAAAGAATTTTCTCTTAAAATTATTGCTAGAAGAATTTAAAATGAGAGCAATATTACCAGATACACAAGGCCTGAAGAGATCTTAATACTGAAGGAGCACACATCATAAGGACCCATCTAGATATAATTTTTTCCCTGCAGTCTCTATTCCTGCGCAGAGCCAGGCAGAGCGATGACTGCGCATAACGCGCCTCCCTAATGTACAGGCATACACTGGCAGAGAAATCCACTCGAATTCACAGGGATGCAGCCTCACCTCGGAGTGGTTAGACTTAAAGGAGAGTGGTGAATAAGGAATGAGGCTGGGGCCAAGCCCCGTGCAGCAGCTGGGTGGCACTCGGGGCTCGCTGCCTGCCCCTGGGTGCTCGGTGCCACTTTGCGTTTCTGCACTCAAGTGTTGTGGAAGCAATAGCACCCAATTATTTCCAGCCCCTTCTCGAGATGTTCTGTGCAGTATTGGAAAATTCCGAAGTTCAAAGCCTCTGCATGCTAATGGGAAGAGGGTTTATGCCATGAATAAAATGGGAAAAGGGCCACATGATGCTGGAGTCTGCCGGCGAGGGAAAGGGGGAGATCCGGGGTGCCATGTGCAGATCCCCGTGGCCAACATCAACACAGGACTCAGATCACCCCCATTCCCCACTGCTGTGACAAGAATGGGTACAAAGCAGGCGTTTTAGTTTGCCTGCTTTTCCTTCCCTTCTCAGGAAGACCTGAGAGAAGACTGGAAAAACAACAGGTGTGTCAAGTTAACGTGGCATATTTAGAGCAGGACATTTCACAAGTACAAAGAAATGTTTTTTCACCAGCCACAAAGACACACAGACGCTCTACTCTGTGCTCCCATGCTTGCAATAAGGTGGGGAGAAGCTCGGGTATGAGGTTCATGGTGTAAATCAAGGCAGGCAACTGAAGGAAGAAGTAGCTGTATGATTTACAGAGTAAATTACTGGCTTCACTAGATTTCATTATCTTCACCAAACTGTTCTTTATATTTCAGCGTGTTTATATTTTATTCAGAGATGTTTTCAGGGCAGGAGGCTGGGCATGCACACCGTCACCATTTCCTGAGATGCGTGCAGGGTTCCAGGAGTTATTTATAAAGGCAAACTTTGACTTTTATAGGCAGGGCGAGATTATTTTCCCTAGCTAAATATATGTTTTAGTAAGTGTGCTAAAGGTACTTTAATATATGTGCCTGTTATCTGATGAGCTTACTGCAACAGCTGCTGTTTATCCATGACGGCATACTGCTCCAAGATTAATGGGTGGAGGACTCATAGGAGCCAGCTCCTGGGAGACCCTGCCCCGGCACCCCAGGCTGTCCCAGCTGGTGCCCCATACATGGCCAGCATGGCAAGCACAGGCGTGTCAGGCCATGGGCACCAACACACTGTGCAGCTCTGCTGTGGTCATCCTCAACCAAAATGGAGCCGAGGCAGCTGCAGGAACCCTTTTTGGCTGATCCCAACATTATTGCCTTTTGTGATGGTCACTCCTGTGAGCACAACTACACAATGTGCTGAGGCTGTGTTTAATTTCTTTTTTAACCAGTCCTTGCCATTTTCCTTCCCTTTGTCCATGTTATCTGCTGCAGCATTACCTTGCTTCACCTGCACTTTCCACAGAAATCCTTTGCCCCTGGAAATGCCCATTTCCTCAGGCTCTCTTGCACCTGCAGCTTCACTCCCACAGCTGTGGTCATTTAGGGGGTCATCTCCAGGTGCATGGGCCCTTTTAGGGACAGGGTGAACTTCCAGGCCTGTGGCATGGTGCCTCCCCTTTGCTTCCTTGTGCTCTGGGACCAGAGCCTCCCTGGTGACATGAGGATGAGGATGAAGGCAGTCACGCTGGTGGTGAAGTGTCACTGAGCCACAGGCAGTTATTTCATGCCACTCCTTTATGAGGGTGGACAACTTCAGTGTGACTTAGCATCTGAGTCAGGAGTGCAGGTCTTAAGGAAGGGTAATACTGACCTGGCAGAGCAAAACATCTCCAGTGGCAGAAGCCCCATCAGCTCCATCATGGCCCTCCAAACAACACAGCTTTGTTGTCAAAGCTGTGTGTTGCACCTCACATGCAGTCTATATTATTACTTAACAGAAAGTAAATAAGAAAAAATAGAAAGGAAAAATGTAGTATTTATATAGAAAAATATTTTTGATCACTGTATTTTTAAGAAAACAAACTTTAAAACTGGTTTAGATCAGCCCTTCTGTTCAGGACTTCAAAGCAGGACTTCAAAACACCATGAATTTAGAGTGGTACAAGGCTCCCATTTCTAGTTCTGTATCTCTCTGTCCAGCAGGTAATCTTCATTACAGGCACTTCAGAGCATTTTGTAGTGTATTCATCATTACAGTTGTTTGATGAAGTAGAGCATTTTAATTATTCACAGTTTTCAGCAGCGGAGCTGAGGAGTAGGAGAGCTAAATGATTTGCTCAAAGTAGCACAAGAAATCTGTGGCAGAGAAAAGCTCTGCCCTGGGGCTTTCCTGCAAGACATTATTAAGACTCAACTTCAAAGATGGGACATTTTGATACACAAAAACTGGCTACTGCTCTAGGATGGAGTTTTACCTTGGATGCCTCAACTTCAGGCCAGCTTATTTTGTGGTGGTTGAGTGTAAGTTTATTATTCTCGAGGAAGGGAAAAAACACTTGAAAAAGAAGTAGAGGCTGAGATTTGTCTAAAACTGAGAAAACTGATGGGAAGGAGTCAGAAGCTCCTGATGATTTTATTTCCTCTCTGTGCAAGCAGTGCATGTAAAATATATCACATGAGGTTACACACGTGTGCACCTTTGCCAATATGTGTGTGCTGCACACACACGCTGTGTTTCTGTCCATGTATTTGAGATATTTAACCGTTTTGGGCATTCTGTTTATATTCCCTGCTACAAATAAAATGTCGCCCCATAGGCAGAAGTCTTGCACACTGGGTTTGAGTCTAGAAGTAATTTTCTTTTGTTCACAGTGGAGTTATTAAGCTCTTGCAATACAGGTTTACAGCCGAAGCGCTGACAGACTTAATTTCAAGAGCAATGTGATTAGGGCAAGGCACAAGGTAGTGCTGTACCAGTGCTTACCTTTATTAGCTGTGATAGTGGTGTAAGTCCAGGCAACTGAGGGAAAAAACAAAACTAAGGCAAACAAACAAACCTCCTCCAGCAGCAGAAAACTTTGGCTTTTGGAGGCGTGCTTCAGGGGATGAGTGATGCCAAGCAAATTCCAAACTGGGGGGAGGCTCACGAGTGCTTTTGCTAATATTTATTTTATGATACATTATAACTACTGTGTGTTACTGTTGCTACAAACCCCTGGGAAATAAAACTGGGAACTGTGTTGTGGCGAAGCTAAGAGTCCACAACTTTATTAAACATGGAAGCTGAAGTACACGGGCAGCAGCCAGCGGTCCTGGCCGAAGGCAGGCAGTGGTGTGGCCAGGAGCTCTCCATGTTCTCCTTGCAGGGCAGGCTGTGCTGCTCCCACGAGTCCTGCTTTGCACCTGCTCGTGTCCTCCGAAAACAGCCCAAATGTCACCGTGCCAATATTAGCTGCGCGCAGGGAGCTGCGCCCCGATCAGCTGGAGAGCAGAGATTACTCACAGATATTGCTCTGAGGAAAGCTGCACAGGGGAAGGAAAATGAAAGGAGAAACAACATGGTCTATAAAAATTCTCTGGCAGCATTAATCAGCTGCATGTTTGGTTCCTGGTTATTTGCCTGGCTCTTGCTGTGGGCTGTGTTTCTGCATTGGTATCACGAGGCTGCCAGGGCTGTGGTGTTTGCTGTGCAGCTCCTCACGGGCACTGGTGCTGGTAAAAGGAATGCAAACACAAAACCTGCCTTCAAAACATCCTGCTTTTTTTTTTTTTTTTTAAGAGATGGTAAAACCCAAATCTAATGAGTTTGTACAGTCTGAATACCAATCTCATTAAAATGCTCTTTTCCATTTCTTTTGGATCAAACCTGGCTATAGTTCTTCCCTAAATATTAATCATTTGTCTGTTGGGACCATGTTCATTTTCCATTTTGTTCTTCTACCAGCATTTTTAGGGACTGAATAATTGCTCTCTGGAAACAATTATAAACCCAGTTAACTCTTCCCTTTCCCATCTTCTCTTCCAACTGCACTACTTTGTCCTGGTTTTAAGGGATATATGGGTAGCATTCCCTATTCTTTCTTTGTCTGGGGATTGAGGGCTTGTATGTAAAAAGAAGAAAAAAGAGGAAGTTAAATTAATACCTTTTTAAACTGTTTTGAAGTCAGTGGCTTTCTTTGTGAGTTTCTATGAGATGGTGGATTGAGAAATGTGAGGCAAAAGTAAACAGCATGTGAGAACTGAGTGGCTGTTTGGACTGCTGGGCTTGTGCTGATACTTGTTTCTAGGCAGGTACTTGAAGAGTATGTCACAAAATTCCATTTTGAATAAAATGCATGGCCAGGAGGAGAAGTAGCCTCCATCATCCTGTATTTAATTTTCAGCTCTCATATAGACATATTTTCCCACAGTTACAAGACAATAGCAATGTGAAGGATGATTTGGTGGAAGAGGTCTTTGCCTGAGTGATACTAAGAATATCTTGCTAAAAGATAAGGGGTTTTTCTTTTCTCTTCACTCTGGCAAAGGCACGTGGTATTTGTAAAAGTGTGGAGTTAAATGCCCAAAGTGAGGAAGTGTGTAGCAAAAAACAGTCTGAGGTTTCTGGCTCTTCAGGGGTCAGACCTTAGAAGCCAAAACTCAGATCCAATAAAGGGAATTAGGAATTTCAATACTAATGAACTATTGTGGGACACAACAGTCAACTCCGGGGGTCCTGCTATCCTAGGGCATCAAAGGATGTTATAAAGCTACTTCTTTAGTTAGTCGTCCCATTAGGAGAAGGATATCGTTGCATTGACAGAACCCTCTTTTGATATTTTGATTAAAATTTATGAAGTTCTGTAATCATCTGTTCTTGCCACTCATTGCCATTATGATCCCTAAATGCCCTCTTCTGTGATCTTCCCCTTCTCAAAGGTTTTTGTGGTATTCAGATCATCTCTGTCTGACAAAGTGGGAGGACAGAACATTTGTGAAGGCACTCTAGCTCCTAATTGGAGTGATAGTAGCACAAAGGGCTCTGGAAACAATACGTTGTGCTTAGGAACGAGGCCAAGAAGGCTGCCGTGCCCTTCAGCAGAGTGTCAGCCAAGTCGTGAATAGCTCAAGGCTTGTGAGCAGTAAACAACCTGGCTCATCAAGGCTCTTCACAAACTGTGACAGTTGAGCTTCTCTTACTGTGGGGAATTTTCCAATTACTGTCCTGACAGGATCATTCAGCACCACACTGGTTTTTACTTTCTCTCTGGAAGTGGAATAAGTTCTTGAAGATCAAATGCAAACCTTCTGCCATTTCAGACCATAGGGTCTGCAGGAGGTCAGGCAATGCTTGGGACACTGAGACTCCTCGGAGCTCTACGCAGGTATCATGCAGGACCCAACACTTGCCAGAAACTTTAGATTTTCTTTGAAAGAAGCGGTTATTAAACTCTTTCTAGCCAACTTTTCCTGCCCCCTTGAAAAGTCTCAGCTTTAGGGAGGACTTTTGAGAAGATTGTAGCAAAATAATTGGATAGCTTTTGACTCTGCTTGGTTTCTCCCTGACACTGACAGGTTAACCTGAACTTTAGTGGTGACACAGAGCTGCTCTTGCATACTGAACTCTTCGTCAGTCTTTGCGGCATTTTTGGCCAGCAAGGCAGAGATCTGTTCTAAGATCTAAACATCAGACTGGACACGTCACCCCAGTGAACGTGATCAGCTCACGGCAGCAGAGTGGGGTGCTGGATACACAGACATATGTAGAAGGGGTGGTAGATGGATTTGCCAGTGTGGGTAGACCAAGGAGAGGTTGGCCACTTTCGCAGCTTGACTGCCTACATATTTTTCCCCTTAAAAACAGACTTTTTATGAGGATCAATCTTTTTATCTCTTCAGGGTTTGTGAAGAGCCTGTGATGAGCTGGCCGAACCAATAGCACTTTGTGCAGAAAATACTGCACCAGCTCTTGGCAGTGCAATTTGCAAAGCTGTAGTTTGGTAGCATGTGGTCCAGCCTTCAGCTACCCAAGAAATCTGGCCTTTTGTCTGGTAGCTGAGGAAACCTGAAGTGTTTGGCCAAACTGCTTCAATGATGTAAAACTGGGTAACAGGACCCTCTTCACCAGGAAGTGTTGGCATGGGAGTTAATATTCCCCTAGGTCTTGCAACATCTTCCTTCAGTTGTCTGAAGTCTCCTAAACCTACCAGTGTGACAAGGATGGTTTGGGCACGGCTTGAGGAGCTGGGGGACAAGGGAGTGGACAATTTATCTTTGCAGAAGGCAGCACTGTGAAACCCTTGAGGAGGAACTGGTAGAGAGTTACAGATGTCAGCAGGTATAGTCCTGAGCCTGTCCTGTTACAGGAGAAACATTTTCAAACTCAGCTGTCTCACTTGAGGCTTCGAACCTGTTTACTGTAGTTAACTAACTAATAGACTTAGTAATGACTTCTGTGTTTCTGTGTTGGACTTACAGAACATTGTTTCCAATGGTATGTGTCTCCAGAGCTGCTGAGACAGTTCTTGCTCCCTTTTACTTGCTCTGCATCATTTAATTGCATTGCTTCCCATTGTTATTCTCTCTTCATCTTCATACAGAGTGGCTTTCATTTTGGTCCAACATTTCCATCCCTTTCCACCATTTTTGCTGGAAGAATAAACTGCCATCTCTTGAAACTCTTTAAATTCAATGTGTCTCATCTAGCACAGCCTGAATGCTCTTGCATGTGGGAAACCAGGGCCAACAGTATCAGTCCTTATATCCAGAAAAAGTTCCTTTTATATCACATCAATTTAATATTAAAAAGAAATTAAAACTTGACATTCTTGTTTACAATTTTGTTTTTCAGACCCCTTTAGATTTCTTGTTTACATAAATTGAATGATTTCATGGCTGTGAAACAAGACAATGGGTAGTGTTGATGCCATATATTATGAAATAGGTCTTCATGGATAATGTTTTGGGAGTATTTCTGTGTCTGTATCCAGTCAGACTTCAGTTTGTCTGCCAGACTTAGAAGATCCCAAATGTTGGTTGTGCACACATAATAACTTATTCATAACTTCTTTATATGCCACTGTTCTTCCTCATAAATATACTAATAAAACTCATTATAGAAATCAAAGCTAGCTAATATAATATATCTGATGGACAGCTGTCTCTGGATGCATGAATTATAATTACATGAAGCAAGATGGTCTTATTATGCCAGGATATCTCTGCTCTGAATAAATTTCTATTACTGGTGTGTAATCTTTTGACTCAGGCCAGATGATAGGAACTTGCCCAAATAAGTCCCTTGCAGTATTACTATTGAGCTGTGCTTCCACTTGTAGAATTATAATGAGATAAGTGGTGCTGGAAGTTGTGTCTTTGAGGAACAGTGGCCTGAGTGAGGTGGAGGATTGTGGGGGAACAAGAAGCCGAACAAAATTCATCATCTGAGCTGGTTTTACCACTCCAGCCAGCTTTCAGGCTATGACTTAATGCCATACACTGATTTAGATGTAGCACTTGTCAGCCAAGAATAAGACTATAAGACACAGACATTCGAGGACTTGACCCATACTTTATTGTGAATACGTGATTGAACTCTGAGCTGACAGACAGACAGAGACAGCCACTAGTGTGAGAAAGAGAATTTGTTCTGCCATGTAAGATTTCAAAATATCTTAAACTCAGATCTGTATTTTAAGCTTAGCTTGCTCTTAGCGGATTTCTCAATAGTATTTGATGAGCTGAGTGATTTTTCTAAACTTATTTTTTTACCGCCTTTTCTTCTGTACTTTGCTAATAAAAATGGCAGCATCTATTTTTGAGACACTTATTGGGACACTCTTTATTTCAAGGGATTTCTCTTCTCACATCTCCAGTATTCATACGAATGGGAACAAACTGATACTGAATGTTGAAGCCAAAAGCCTTTAACAGATCCTTTGCTGTAAATTTAAGATAAGTCAAGGCATTTACATGATAGCAATGCAATACTAGGTTTCTGTTTAGGCTGAGCTGCAAAGGAAAGGACTAAAAAAGGGCAAACCATCCATGCATACTGTCATTTCTTTCCCTCAGAGTGTTCTGACCCTTCTCCTAGAAGCTGAGCTACCACTGATCAGTGCTGACATGAGAGACCTGGAAAAAGGGTTTGTCCCCTCAAGAAATGTAGGGAACACTTACAAATAGCAAACTTTCTTTGAAGAAAGGGAGTTTCCCTATTGCTATGCCTGACCCATTGGGGAAGATGTAGCACATCATGTCAGTCAGTTCTGTTCTCCTCCTGATCTGCTGCAGATGATGAAGCAGTGGAGAACCACAGCTTTTATAGGACAGAACAAGAGTAAATGAGCATGTGGCATCTACCCCACTTCTACCCTGGGAGTTGTCTCATGTATCAGGCAGGATCAAGAATATCCAAAGGACTCATGGAACAGCCAGAAAGTAAAACAAAACAGCAGAAAAAAAAGCCTGTTTCTTTACTTTTAGGATGCATTAAAATAAAAAGAAAACAACAGCTCTCCAATCCTTACTACTCGAAGATGAATTATCAGTTTTATATTTAGAGATAATGAAGGCATCATATGCACAGTGAGTAGCCTGTCCCCGTATTTATTATATGTAAGTTTTGATTTAAACTACTTCTGCCTCACAAACGTACTTAATATCAACAAGAGTACTATTTACACTGACTTTTTAATTAAAGGAATGTAGTCATCTTTTATGCTTGCAGTTTGCCTGCAAGCAGATTTTTTTCCCTTTCAAATTCACTCTGTCAAAATGGTTAGACAAATTGTTTCTGGAAACATATTTGAATTATGGATGATTTATGAATCGTCCATAGCAAGCTATTGGCTGTAGCTAAAAGTTACAAATATACCTAAACTTGTCTTCTGAGCTCCTTGTGTTACCAAAGGGTAGAAATTAGTGTTTCAAAAAAGGTGCTTTATCCTCTGAGGATGAAGAAGATGTGAATTCCTCTGGTTGTACTTTTCTCTTTCTATTATCTATGGAAGAACTCTTGCAGACCTGGAGCCTGAAATTTTGGTGGTTACAGATATCTGAGATATTTTGCCACTGGTCATATTAATTCAGATACAGTTTTTGGTCCACAACAAACTGATGTAATATTTATAAACTGTGCTGCTTCTGTCCCAGGCAAATTTCAACTCTTGACTAAATTGTTTTCAAATTTAGAGCAAAATTCAAATGTTTGTGAGCATTTGTATGGAAACACCCTCAGAAGTGTGGGTTGTGGAAAGGAAAGATAACCAGTAAAAAAACTTCTGGTCTGGTTTCTAGTTTTGCATTAGGTTTGTGAATAGTCTTGTGGAATTCAGCAATTCAGAGGATATATGGTGTTGAAGGACAGCAGTGCTATACACTGTTGCAGTGGGAAACGTGGGTCTTGTGACAAAAAATTACAAAAGGAAACAGAAAAGTAAAAGGAAATCTCAGAAATCTATCTGATGCTGGAAATGTTAATTGATACTTAGCAAGCATTATATTTTTCTTGGGGAAAAAAAGAGAATCTAAGCTGTGATTGGTGAAAGACCACTCAAAAAGGACTCAGGGAAATGAAATGGGGACAGTTCCTCTGCCTGGGGTGGCAGCCAGGTGTCCCCCATGTCCCCTGGAGCACCCCACTCCTACGAGGCTCCTGCTCCCATGCCAGGAATTCCATCCACAGCACGAAGGGTGAGGAAATGGGTTGACGGCTGTGATACCTCAGGACATCTTTGCCAGCATCCTTGTTTGTGCAGAGGTTGTATCTGAGCCACAATGTAAAGCACAGAAAAAGAGAAAGTGTTTTACATGCTTTTAAACACAGGGACTACTGATACTGTCACTGCCTGGGTTTGCCTACAAACAACGCACCCAGCTGAGTAATTTATTCTCAGTGTATAATCTTTGACGGCTGGAGAGCAGAAAAGCTGTTCAGTACGTTTGGAAATGACTGCAGCTACAAGGTGAGAGAGAAGTATTTAATATCTGTTTTGAAACCAACACTGAAGGCACCTGATAAACTGCCAGAAGATGGGGTTTGTAACACACAGAAAGCCAAAATTTGAAGAACTAACAAACACTGAAGCTGCTCATAGGGGGATATAAAATGCTGTGAAGTCTGGACTCAATTTATTTTGTCCTTATAAAATGCAGTTGTCTGAGTCGTTTAAATCGCAGGGGTCAAAAAGTGAAGACCAAACATTTCACAAGAGTAGGCATTTTTGAGTGGATCCTCCTTCAGGGGTATTGCAGGATATGGGGCACCTGTGCTCTGATTCAGTCCACCATGAGAAGGAGCAGGAAACATGAAAGGAGCAATGATAATGGCAAAAAAGAAACCAAACTTTTTTAAGGCTGAGAACTCCCTGTGTCTGGTTATGGTTGAAGCCTTTGTTGGGGTTGCCAAGACTCCTTCTTCTCTTCACTATCTCACTTTGGAAACACGGAGAGAAAGGCTTAAAATGATAACATTTAAAATGGGCAGCAATACACTGCAGTGTTTTGTTACTGATCCCCAAGTTTTTGTGTCTTGTCAGTAAAATGCCTCAGGGCTTGCAGGAGAAGGACCCCTGCAGGTTTCAATCTCCATTTATCCCAAGGCTATGTGCCATGGCCAGGTGGATGCTGTGAGGGCTGGGGTTGGCTCAGAACGATCCAGAGAAGAAATCTCGTCTCCACAGGTGTTCCCAGGATCCATGCAGCCACCTGTGGGCCACAGCTTGGTGGTTTTTACAGTGAGAGTCCTAAACAGCAGAAAGAAAAGGCACAGTGAGGAAATTTGTTTTCAGACTAGAGCTTGAGACTGACCCCAAGCTCTGGAGTAGAAAGGGTCACCCAGCAATGGGCAGAAGCTACAGGAAAAGGTGAGGGTAGGTATAAGATTATAATAGGTGTGGGAACAAATAGGGCTTTTTCTCAGCTCTCAGTTGTATTGCTTCAAGGACTAGTGAAGAAAAGGGTTTAAGAGCATTGTTTTACAGTTGATAGAAAAGGCCTGGATGTACAGATAGGTATTTATATGTCAAAGGCAATAATTTTACTGTGGTGGAAGCAAGAAGTGAGATTTTACTGTTGCACCATGGGCCAGGCTATAGCCAATTTCCTTGGGAAAGACATTTATGGTGTTAATGTAGTCCTGGCAATCCCTGTCCAGGTGAAATCAGCTGGACAGCAGCATGGTGCATCTCCAGCCTGGTTTTGCTGACGTACAAAAACAGGGGCAGAACTTCTCTGGATGAGGAATCATCTAACCCCATAACCAGGAACTATCCTTGTCCAGAAGCACTCACGTTAAACCAGCCCCACCAACCCCTTCACCCACATGTCAGTCCCTGCCATGCTGCTGTTGGTGTCTGTAGGAGAGTATTCACAGAATTCACCATGCATTCAAGCACTTGTAATGTCCTTTATTAATATGAACAGCTGCAAAATTCAGACAGAAGCAAATGAGTGACAGGCAAGAGGAAAAAGGAAATTACGATAGCAAGCAGACAGCTGTGAAGACTAGCAATGTGCCCAGCTGATGGTACCGCAACCAGGATTTTTAAAACGTGTAATAAGAGATAAATAAACTGATAAATAAAATCGATCTCAAAAGGCCACATGGGAAAGATGCACAGTCTTGATTACCTAATTACAGAAGGAATATTGCAGAAATGGAAATAGCACAACGAAGTCCCATAATGACTTCGAGACTGGAGACTCCAAAATGCTTAGTGAAAGTAGGTCTGTCTCCCTCGCAAAGAGAAAAGATTAAGAGGGGACCTGGTGGAGCTGCCAAGGGCTCTAGGGGGAACCGCAGGGAGCAGTGCAGCAGTTATTAGAGCTAATGTCAAATATGAGGACGAGGGACACGGCTCCAGCGAGGTCTTGCACTGTACAAATGTAATACATTTTTTTTTTCCAGAGGGTATATATTATAAGCTACCAGATGCTGCTCTAGAAGCAACCGATCTGACCAGATTTCAAATAGAGCAAGAAGCATATGGAGAGAGAGGGGGAGAAAAACAGTATATTATGGAGAACAACTGTTAACTGGAGGAAAGGATAGGCCTAGCTGGGCTTCCTGGCCTCCTGCCATCTTAAGATTTTCTTATGTCCCTGTGTAATCTTCTGACTTTTGATTTAGATGTTTCCTAAAAATGTGGCCCAGTGGTTGGTACATACTAGGCATTAGCCCAAGAAAAGAATGAAAAAAAAAAGCACTGTATCTCATTAAAGAATTTTTAAAGGGAGACTTTGAGGCGCCATTTGCTTCTTGTTACTCATCTTTGCAAATGTCTCTTGTCTTCCCAGGCTCTGCCCTGATGCGTTAGCATTAGCAGCCTGTGGATTTCTGAGCCGTGCTGAAATGGGGACTCAGAGCGGCCAACAGCAGTCGGTCAAGCAGAGATGGCAGCGTGAAGCAGAGGAGGAAGACAAAAATAAGATCGAGTGAAGTAAATGATACAAGATCTTTCTGTGTGCATGAGCAGTATCAGGTGAAAAAATGTTGTCTGGTAATGGCTTTTCAGGCTGCTTTTGGGAATAAGGATCACCCCTATATTTGAAATATTTACGGTTCAATTAACAGCATTTGTTTCCATAAAATATTTTAAAAGAGGATGGTATTTATCTTTAATTATTTTTAGTTTTCTTCGACAAAAGATTCCAATATAGATATTGCTGTAGGCACAGGGGGCAATGAACACCAAGAAGTGGATTCCGTAAACAATTTTTCTCAAAGCACTACAAAGTTTAAATATTAATTTGTCCATAATTGGCAGAGAAGCAATTAAAAATGCTACAAAGCTGACTTTCTCTCTCCTTTACTTTCTCCTCCCTTTTCATTTAACCACAGTATAGAAAGTAGATGTAAAACAATAGGACCCTGAGCTGTATGGCATTCTAAGCCTAGCTTGCCTTAAAGCTACAATATGGATTTAATTTATATGCAAATGTAAGCAATAAAAAGCCAGACACTGTAGAAATTATAGTATTTTTCATAGATGCTTCAGCACCAACACACAAGCCAGCAGTGATTTCAAACAAGGAGCTAATTATTACTGGTCACTAAGCTACCTTTTTCTTTTAATATCTCTCTTTCTTTCTTCAACTCCCCCCTGTTTTTTTAACAATGAGTAAATTATTTTCTTGAGCGAGGGGAAGGGGGGAGAGAGAGAGAGAGAGAGAGAGAGAGAGAAAGAAACTCGAATATTGGGGGTGAGTGAATGAAAACAGCCAGAAATATCTCCTGTGAGATTCAACATCAGGATAATTTCACAGTCTCGCTTTTTGACTGCTGTGTCCTGAAGCTGACCAGCACCATGCAAGGCTGATCAAAGGCCATCGGAAACATCAAGTAAGCCTAAATGGGGCTAAAGTATGCTAATAGAGAAGCTAAATGTACTTTAATCCTGTTATAATACAAGGTAACTTAGAGGCAGTGAAGGGCCTTGTTGCTTTTCCCTACTGGGTCCAGGACCCCTGCAAATCTTGAATAGAAGTTGCTTCCTATTCTTCGCCGGCCGGGGTATGGCTTTCTCAGATGCACACACAGTCCCCTCCTCCTCCGTTTACTAAGTGTCAACAGTCGGCTGAGCAAGACTTCTCCGCTCCTTAGATCAGCACCCTGTGACCTTCCACATTTAAGCACAGACCATTAAGCTAAGCTTTCCAGCTGTTGCCTGAATTATGAGGGATTTTTTTTTTTTTTTTTCAGAGGAGGGCAGAGCTTAGAGGAGCACTAAGGCAACAGTTTTATATTATGGACCCACTGCCACCCAACTTGCTATGCAGAGCAATGTGCTTTCCGCAGGGCTGCGGCAGACGGGTGACGTCCGCTGAGAACACTTTGAAGTGATTCAGGCTCTGGGATGTCCAGCTTTGGCATCATTGTGCTAGCTAGGGGAAATGTAATCTAATTTTAGGAAGAGGAGGAAACAAAGTAAACGCAACTGAACTGTGCTGCGCTGCACACACCGTCTGGGATGGAGTTCCCGGGAATATCCGTGCTTCCCAGGCGACTTTTTCTTCATTTTCCTTCTTCTCTTTTAGACACTGACTTTGGTGCATTCTACCCAAGAGAGGAAAAAAAAAGGGTGGTAGTTCTGCCTGTGAAATGATATGCTTTGGTGGATGCACCAAACTAACTACTGCTTGCAAACCCTAGATTAAAAAAGAAGATTGATGTAATTTTAAAGCCAGCCAACTGCCTTAGTGACTGTATCAGAAGATTAAAAACAAAGGTTTCATTGAAGCACTACCTCCCACTGTGCAGCTGAAAGTCTCATGGCTGAGGCAAATGGTCCTAAATATCTTTCTGTTAAGTACAAATTACATACTGGATATATTAAGTTGTAATGGTGCATTTTTCAAGAGTCGCTTTTCTTGCGTGAGAGCATCGGTAAAGACTCAAAAAATGCTGACTGTATGGCACATGGAAACAAAAAGGAATCTGCCTTTCACAAAAAATGTTTTGTTCGTATCAAATCCTCTTTTTCCTCCATCTCTTCCCATCCCCCCAGCTAAGCCAGGAGTTTCAAATGCCAGAACCAGTATGTACAGTAAGTCCTTTTGAAATCTATGGCAGAGAAATGGTATCCTGGCCCAGCAAACTATTATCTGCACTTACATTCCTAAGACTTACCCCTCCGTGTTAGTGCTGATAGGAGTCCTTCAGATCATCTGAAATGTAACTGAATAAAGATACTCCAGAAAACATCTTTTTAATGTGGAATTATCTTTCATTTACATAGGCAGCATCCCTTAACTTGGCATGTGTGCTCTAATGCTTCATGTAATAGAAACATTCATATAAAACTTAATGATTAGCATTCATTCTGCTCCCAAATGATCGATAAAATGCTAAGTTAATACACAACGTGCAAAGGAGTCTGCCAGTGTGCATAAACTTGCATTACTGTGTGGGATGTAGGTAAATAATGACTGTGGGAGAAGAGGAAAAGAGCAGTGTCCCACTTGGGGAAGGGACAGTGACACCAGGGCTGTCCCTGCCACCAGCTCTCTTCCCACCCAGCCTGGGAATGTTGTGTGTCACATGTACACCACCACATGTGCAAACATCCATGTGCACAGACACACATGCACTCCTATGGCAGATAAAACCTAGCGCCAAGCAGACAAATACCAACACAAAACTAGGCATGACATCCTCTTTTTGCACTATCAGTGAAGGCCCTCTTGTGAGTGATTTCTCTACATTAATCATTTGTAACTACTAAATAAGACAGAGGTAGCACGGATGGGAACTAGGGAGAGGAGTTAAAGTGACAGGGTGGTGTACTTTTGCCCAGATACCTTTACATTGATCTTGTAGAAGTGGTTTATTCCAGCAAATAAGTTGTGTAGGATTTGTGAGAATATAGTTGGGCAGCACAGAGTTAATATTAGGACAGTGTTTTTGGCAGGAACAGGCTTAGCTTCTGCTGAAATGTTTGAGTTCTAATCTGCTCCTATTTACCTCTCCTGGGAATAACGTTCTCATTTTTAGGTGTTTATCTACCTATCTATTCACCATCCAGCAGTTATATTGTTTGTCTGTCCTTCCCTTACAAGGTTAACTAAATTGCAGTTGTGTTTTAATTATCAACAAAATTTGAAATGGAAAGCATTTGCAAGACTCTCTTCAGTTCAGCTGTAATTTTCTAGATTTGTTTTTAATTAACAGAAGTCCTTCCCAACACTTAAGAAACTTTACAGAAATCTTTTTGTTCTTACAAACACCCATACACTGTTTTTGCTGCACAATATCTTTCCAAGTCTATTTCTTCATCTCTCTTTTAAAAATAAAAACTTTAAAAAATAAGTAATTGCCTGAAAGTGGGCAATTTCAGTCCACAAGGGCTCCAGCAATAGCCTTTGAAATTGTTAGAAGGTTACTAGTTCAGAAATACTGAATGAAAAGATGCAAGAAATTTCCCCCTAAATTTCAATCTAAATGCAGGTTTTAATTCTTTTTCAGGTGCTCAAAATTTACAAGATAATGGCCATTTGAGGTCATATGTGACTGCTCAAATACGTTTCTACTTAAGTTCAAACATTTTAATTTCTTATTTTTATTTATTTAACTTCTAAAATATCAGAATTTCTATTGCTACCACAAGAAAATATTATAGCATGAATACAAGGAACCACATAACCCAGAACAACATGAGCTCTACATTAACAGCAATGGTGAATTGACATGCACAGTTTGTTTTGCTCTTTTGCATTTTTTGTAATTCTTTGCATCATCTATGTTTATCATCAAAATGTCTGTTTCTTCATTAAGCATTTATAATTTTGTCAAGACAGGTGATTAATGATTTGTGTAGCTATTTCCAGACCTGGCAGCTAATGTCTTTTTCCCATACAGAGAATTATCAGAGGCTCTAACCAAGGCAAAAGCCACTGGAAGTGTAGCTCTGTGGCAGCAGGAGAGGCTATGAACACTACTGAGTGACTGGAATTGTTAGAGCACGTAGCAAAGCCAGGAACATGACTCAGTCATTACTTAGCTGTTAAATTATCTTCACTTTATTAACAGACATGGGGTAGGTGCTCTGCCCACACAGTCTGACCTATAGGTAATACATACACAAAGCACACTCTGTGTGGAAGATACAGAGCTTACTGACTGCTAAGTTTCCCCAGCATGAAATGTTTTCATCTTGAAAAATCATTAAAAATATAAAGGAGAATTGAGATGAGGTTGTGCCAAAACCCCCCTTTTCTATGTTGTGAATTAGAGTACAGCACTGAGTTTTGATCCCAAATCTTTTGTCCCACCCAATTTCCTAGACTAGTTTTGATCTTATTTGGCCTTCCTGTCTCCAAGACGATGAGGCTGAAAGGGTGGCAATGTCTCCTCCTGTGCTGGTACCCCAATTTGAACGGACTCAAAGTTGCTGTAGATATGCAGTTCTGCATGCTCTGGTGCATGGGATTTTGGATTCTTTATTAAAAGTCCCTCTTCTGAAATTAAAAAAATAAAAGAGAATAAAACACTAGGTGAGCTTGCTTACATGTGCTGTGAACTGGGAATTGAGCTGCAACATTTACAATTTAGATGTGTGGCAAATTCTGGGAGGAAGCCACAGCTGACTGTTTTTCTGAATCATGCTTGGCCCCAAGTCTGAGATGAAGAAAGAGTCAATACACATTTGCCTGTGGAGTAGCTAATTAGAACTATTAATCTGAGAACCAGAACAAGCTGTGAGACCAGGAGCTGATTCAGGCACGCCCTCTACTAACTTAAATTTTGATCAACGTTTGAAACACCATGGGAAGGGCTGGGGTGATGAGGCCCAGTGGCTGAGATTCAGGTTCACCATCCATGCCCCTGTTGCTGTGACATGCGGTGACACCTCGGGCAAGGCGTTTTCCTCTTGTCTCTGAAACAGGCCAATGATATTCACTGCCTTGCTGAGCTTTGTGGATACAAGCAGCATGTTGTGAATGAAATGTTAAGTACATCTCAAAGCCAGCCAAGACAAGAACTGCATTTTTCTTCCTAATATCTATTAGCTCAGAGCAACGGAAGAATCCCACTTGCCACCAGCTCCCTGCTCTTGTTTGAAGATGTGGAGCTAGCCAGATCATATCCATCAGATATTTGCTTTCAGGGTCGCATGAAAGTAGAGGGAAAGAAAGATCTTTTGTGGGGATGACATGCTTGGAAATATACTTGTCCAAAGCAAACAGCTCTCGTTCTTTCTTCAGCTAATTCACTGAAAAGATATTATTTTAGTCAGGAAAACGGTATCAATTCTCCTCCTTTTAGGCAGGGTGGTGGCAGGTTTCCCATGTAGATTTGTGGAAGGTATAATTTTGACAGGAGCATCTGGCTCCTTTGTGAGCTTCACAAGGAATTGTGTGGCAGTGGCTTTAGGTCAGCCCTGGTTGAGCCATGTGGGCAGCCCTTTGACATGTCTGTGCTGTTTTTCCTGCTCCACTCGGTTTTGTTTTGACTCTCTTTTGAGCTTCCTAAATATGCAGCCTTGCTCTGCAGATTCCCTGGGACAGTTTCATTCATGGGTCCTGACAAGGACTGAGGTTTTGCCAGGGCTCATGGATCCATTCTTACAGTGGTGCTGTGTGTTACATTAGCCGACAGCTGCTTTTGGCAAGGGTTTTTTTTTTTTTTCAGAAATCCTCTTAGAGAAGGGAGAAGAGTGATGTCTGGGTAGCAGAGCTTTCAATTCTCAAAATAAACCATGCCAGGTTGTTTAAGAATTTAAAGCAGTTGTGAGCTTTCCTAGTACAATAACATGTAGTGTGGTCCTTCTGCCCTCTTTAAGCGGGTGATGCTTGGCTTTTATCTTCTAGGTATATTTACAGTGAAAAAACACCCTGAACTTCTTTTCTTACTTTTCTGTGTGACCTGAAAATGTGTTTTTAGCCTTATTTACATGAACACAATCACAGCAGTTATTTTGTCATCAAGAATATGCCAGCTTGTTGCATTTGGCATAGGAAAATATTACAATGGTGCAGGATATCTCGACTTCTGCTCCCCAGATCCTCTGGAGGCTTTGGGCACCATGCTCCAGACATCTGCTGTTGTGCCTGCCACTGTGAGGGACCGGGAAGTGACCACTGTGAGTGACTGGGAAGTGACCACTGTGAGTGACTGGGAAGTGACCACCAGCTGTGCTGCTGCTGGTTTGTGCAGCCATGGGTGGGGTGAGCGAGGTGGGCAGGTAGGGAAGGAGCAGCTGGGAAGTCACAGGCTGCCAAGCTCTGTTCTTTCTTTGCACATCCTTGGGTTGTATGAAGAAATTCTCCTGTGCTGGACACGTGGACGACATGGCAAAGAGGCTCCCTGTCTCCTCGTGGTGAGCCATTCCCTGAGGCCAGCAGGAGGGGATGCCTGTGTAGCTCCACCCCTTGCCACACAGGGTGGGTGGGATGTGAGCTCAGGAGATGGTTGTGGTGTGAGCAGTTCATCCTGGATATGTGTGCTGTGCCACACAGACCGAAATCACCAAAAGATGTGCTCAGGAGAGATCTCTCCAGAGAGTATAAAGTGAGCAGGGAGGATGGAATAATTAGTAACTGGATGTTTGGACAAATTTGATGGCACTGAGAACAGTTCACAAATCAGGAAGCTGAACTGTTTTAGAACAAAGTTTAGTTCATGTTTATTCAAATTAGGAAAAAGCTTAGCTATATCAGTGTTTAAAGAGGAGCCCATGGCTGAAGCACGTTTAAAGAGATTGTCTGGAGTCCAGGGCATTACTGCAGAGAGTGTGCTGGCTTTCCTTGGCATGAAAAGTCATAGAGATATAATACAAATGCAGAAAAAGAGGTTGTGCTTGTGATAAGATGGATGGAGGGAGGAGCCTGTGTATCTAGTAGCAAAATTACAACAGTATCAGAAACATCACAAACATTACAGTGCTATTGAGAAATCCAAAATAATACCCTGGGGAAGGTGCCAGCCCAGGTACAACATATCTGATCTTGCAATGCCAGGGGAAAGGAAGAACAAAGCAACTGGTTCGTTTGCAGCATGCAAGTTGAAGGAAGAGCCATTACCAGAGACTTTCCATGTGCTGACAGATTCCCCAAAGTGCTTTATCAATTAAGCATCTCTAAAGCCATCATAGCTGTTTCTCTGCAGAGCAGAACCACTGCTGCTGCCTGATACATGCAGCAGTGTGCCAGCATGCCCAGCATTGGAAATGTTATCAGGCAAATGGAGATGCTCCCCCACTCCTTGGTTCCCTCCCACCAGCAGAGAGTTTGATTTCACATTGCTTTTGCTTTCTAAATTGATCTAACTAATGTAATCAGACAGAAACATCCTGTTCCAGTGTCACTAATGCCTTCCAAACTAGATGGCCTAATTAAGGTCACTAATTTCATTGTCTAAGACAATTTCTTGAGAGAAATCTAAGTGGATACTAGAATAGACCATATCATTACATAAAACAATTTGCAGAGAAAGGTGTAAGAAAACACCCATGTCAACTGGAAAAAAAGACCTCAGGTCTTCAAAATTTACAGAAAACAAAAACATAATTATAAATGATGAAGAGTGAAGTGAGAAGAGAGAAAGCCTATTCCCAGAACTGAACCATTTGCCAGACTCAGAACCTGTGGGCAATCCAAAGATTTGCTCAAAGTCAATGCTTCAGGACCAAGCGAATAAATGTGATGATGTTAATTTTTTTTTCTGTTTCGGAGCCTACATCTGGTCAGTGGAAGGAAGATAAAGCAGATCAAAGAAGAAATAGTCCTGATCTGTATTAATGGGCTACAATGGAGAAGATGTGCAGTCACTCCTCAAGCCTATTCACTTGCCTCAAGATGTGTTCAGCAAAAGGAAGGTGGAACTCCCTTGGTCATGTCCAGTCTGCCTTTGTCCCTGGCAGAAATAGGAGTTGTGGGTACAGGAGATCTCCAGGAATGTTGGCTGACCTGGGAGGAAAGGTCAGCCAACCTTTCTCAGGATGTCCCGTGGGAGTCCATCTAGTACTGACCACTGGTTTGGAGAGGCAAAAGATGTGTGGGACTCGAGTCCCACAAGTTGAAAACCTTCATTGGGACACAAAGACAAACACAGGGCAAGATGCGCGTGAGGACATCAGACACAGCTAATAATTTCTGTAATACATATATTTTTTACTTGATCATACCTGAAATACTACGGATGTAGTGTATCTCTGTTAGCTACTATTTAGCAGGATTTACTTGATAAGAACAATGTGTAATAAGGTTTGGACAACAGCAGTATAAGACAGGGAGGCTGAAAGAAATTAAAAAAACTTCAAGACCATTTCACAAGCACAGCTTCATCTTTGTCCCGCATGCAAGACCAGGTATCAAACCACACTAACCCTTAGTGCAGAGTTATGACTCCTTTCATGCCTACATTCACCATCATGGTGAGGTTTATGGATGCAAATAAACAGAAGAACACCCAGTGAAATACCTGCTAGGGAAAGTGGGTGTGGAGGTGACCCAAGCCACAGAGGAGTTTTGGCCACCAGGAGGATTTCATCGTATCCTTGACCACACTTGCAGTTTGCTTCCAGTTTATAGCTACCAAAGTAGTTATATTTCAATCCCTTAATTTGTCCAAGTTAGTCATGCAAAACCATAAATTGAATCTCTGGACATTTGCAGTGAAATCTGTCCTCTCTCGGAACTCAAAAGCAATTTTCTGACATATCATATTACAGCCAGCTTTGAGATAGGTACTTGGTTAGTAGAGAACCTTAAATATCCAGTACATCCTGAATATATGTTAATGGTAAACTGGATAATTTAATTTCTTTCTGTAGGTGTGTAAGTCTGGCCATCTTGATAAAGTTTTCACACTAGTGCAGAAGTTAGAAACACAGTACAGACAATAGGGCTGAGGACAAGATCAGTTAGATTTTCTCAAAATATGCCTAATTATGAGTGGTAGGAATGGCTTCTAGGGCTAATGAGCTAAACATTCCATGGTCCTAATTTTGCTAAAAAAGTGAATGCCAGGGTTGTGTTAATATTGAGGAGTTTTTGCAAGAATAGGGCTTTGTAAATAACTCCATGATTTACATTTTAACTGAATGTGTAGATATTACTTGGGAGTAATGCTCATGAATTAGTCTTTGTGCAGTTATTGTAGGAAATTTTGTATTCCTTGCATAAAGCTCACTAATTCATCATCTTTTGCTCTAATAATTTCATGTCACCTGCACCAACAGAGTATTACGAGAAACATCCCTTCCATCTATACAACACAGGACGAGAGCCCACTCTTCATTGCCAAAAGGATATGTAAGGGGGAAAAAATATAGGAAGTGTTATGAACAGATCAGAGAAAAGGCTAACAGTCCTTCTTAACCCCAAAAGTCTCAGATCTTGTGATTATCTGGACCTTAAACATTTCAGTATAACTTTTTAAAAAGCAACTGCAGTCTTAAGTATTTCTTTGGCTTTCACTAAATTCCAGCACACGCCAAATAACACAGCACTTTATTTCCACCACAAAGCACCCTAAAATATGGGCTTATTTTTATCTTACAAAACTGCCAAAGATGCTTTGAAGCATTCATCTCGTAACCATGACTGACCCTCTTTTTTCAATTATGTCATAAGAAAAACTTCTGAGAGCACTTAAAAACATCTTCAGACTTTTCAGATGCTCTTTGCACCGACAAGACCCAGCCAAGAATAGTCTCACAGTCTCAGTGTGTGTCAGTAGCTTTATTTTGCATTAAGATTTTTCCCCAGTCAATCAGTCTGGTAAGCGAAAATGTGTTGGTTTGCACGCGTGAACATAGACATGATTTTTAGCAAATCTGAGACCACTCCTGCCAATAGCCCCGTTAAATTGTTTTTATCAGTCTGGTTGACTGGAATGTTCGAGAATTTACAATAGACTCAAGAGTATTAGGCTGAAAGTCTGTCTAATGTACTACCAAATTAGACATGGCCAAGCAGTTGCATAGCAGTTTTCAGCTGCTTACTCCAGAATAAAAAATTCAAGTGTGATGAAAAACTGTTAAAAATATATTTTAATTGAGAATCTTCAGGACTTTTCCCTCCCTTCGGCTTCTTGAGGATGTTCTGAGAAAACAGAGAACTGAGCTGTAAGTCAAGTGGAGCACTGTGATCATCTTAAATCTTCTTTCTTTGGAGGCTGAGCTGCTTTTGGTAACCTAGTACTTACTGAGGAATGAAAGCATGTAGCTGGGCTACTCCTGTGGCTTGCTGCTGTGCTGCAGTGGTGGCTTGTTCATGGCTCATCCATCCCCTTGGTGTTGAAGGCACACATCTGCTCCTGCACGCTGTGTTTTTCATTTATCCTCCCCTAACAGGATGTTTCCCAGAAGCAACTGAGGAAAAAGTTAAGCTGGAATGGGGAAAATAGCTAAACATGTGCATGAATTTGTAGGGGAAAAAAAAACCTTAACAGCATTGAAACAGGAAAATATATAGGGTGGTTGAATAGAACATTGCAAGTTATTGAAACTGGAGGAATAGAAGAGTAACCAGGTGTGCTGTTTGGTCAAATGTGTAAGGAAACACTGAGTCAGGAATGGGATTTGACCTCTGGAATTTGTTGGGTTTGCCATTACAACTTGTCTACACAAGACAGTCGGAAATTAAGAAAATATGTAACTAAACAGCTGAAGAGTTATTTGGGATTCACGCCATACACACAGACACACACTAACACACACACACATATATTTATGATTCCCTTCTGGAATGAGAAATCTCTTTTTCCCTTCAGTCTAGGATATAATCTGGGGGAAAAGCCCCCTTATTTCAGCCTGGGTCACACAGCATGCTATTGTCCCAAAGCACCTCCATTTGCACCCTCAGGTGCACAGAGGTGAATCCACTCTGCAGCTGGGGCAGCGCTGGCTGGTCTCTCTGTAGGTGTCACAGCTACATGTGGTTTCCATTACCTCACCTAAAGTGCTGCTGCAATTAGTAGTGTAAATTAGCACAGCTTTTAATCTCCTCTTCTGTCTTTCTTTAGAGCTACATTCACTTTTGCTTCCACCCAAGTTTCATCCTTGAGCCCTGACTTGCACTCAGATAGGAAATGTCAGCTCTCAGCTCGGCTTACAGACTTGGATGAGGGTTTGGAAGAAAGGGACTCCCCAGACGACTGCATGGCCTTGCTGTAAGAACATTAAACCTCTTGATCAAGTGTCTACACTGAACACTTAATTTATTGGTAGTTTGAGGAGAGAGAAGGAAGGGTCATGTCTACTTGTGATTATGACCTGGCCGTGGGCCACTTCCCCAGAACTCGGCAGGAGGAGCCCAGCTCCTGACCAGTTTGACTCTTGCAGCCATTTCTCAGTGATTACATTGAGCCCAACTGGTGAGGACACTGAGAGCTTTCAGGAGGGGCTGCACTTGCTCAGGGAGCAGGGGCCATGCAGGAGGAGGGCAGGCAAGCCTCAGGCAGCTCTTACATGGAGAAGCATCACAGCACTCAATTGCATCTTGCATCCACTTGCAATTTGCTTGTGTGTAAAACTTCACTCAGCAACACTGCTCAGCTTGAGATCTGGCATGACCGGACTCTTTCTTTTCTTCATTCTTCTTGCAGAGACTGCTTGTGAAATGCTGGATCTGGAGTTCTCACAGTGCAAGGATGGGAGCTTTTCCCTATTTTCTATGAAGTAGGGAATTTTCTCTGCCTGGCCCCTGGGTGTGGGTGCTTGCTAACAGCCAGAGCTGTGTGCTGCCACCGAGCCTCCCCCTTGATGTGGTGGGTGGGAGGAGGTGTGTGGGAGCTGCCTGGTATTTTTGTGCTGCAGGTGGTGTTTTGGTCTGGGCGCCGTTTGCCCTGTTTGTTTTCTGGTTTGCTCTATTGTTTGCATCAAGCCTTCATGAAAGGATGAAGTTCTCTCATGTAGAACAAGCAAAAGAAACATAAACATACACACAAGTTGAAAGAAATATGGGTATGCACTTGGGCCTGAAGCCATCAGGGTTTGCTGCACAGGTTTGCTCTGCTGGGGGAACAGGCATCTGCAAGAGAGAAGACCTCCCCAGTCCCATCACATCCTCAGCCCCATGGCTTCCTCTCCTTCTGACATTCCATCCATGCCAGCAGGCAGCTGCTGGATCTCACACCAGGCTCTCCAAATCCATTCAGATGCTGACCACGGAGTCTGAATCCCACAGACCTTATCTAAATCCAGCACTGCAGCTTTCTCCTCTATTTTTGCCATCATTTTAGCAAGAGACAAAGCCAAGCGATCCTCTAGGTGATACCACCCCACATATGCTGTTCACTGAGATGGTTGCTAGCCAGAATATGATATAAATGGACTTAGAAATGCTTTGTGTAAATACAAGTAAGTTTTCTTTCAGTTGTGCTGGTACTGTGGGTGTTTGTGTTACACAGATGTTGGGAGACTCTGCCCTGAAGGGCATGTTGAAGGTCAGTTTCTACATCTGTAGAAACTGAACTTTGGACTCTGCAGTTTACAGAATGCAGTTTTTCTTTCTGTTTATTCATGAAAGTACCTGCAACAGCCATGCTGAGCTCATCCAGTGTGGGGCTAGGAACAGCCCCATGAACTCATCTGACCAGTCATAACTGAGCTAATAGATTTTTGCTAACTTGCAGGAGTTAAAAATATAGAGGAAAAAGAAAACAGCATCCCCAAATGGCAAGTTATATAGTAATAATGAATAACTTTAGAGAAATGGTGATCTGTTCATGGAAGAGCCATGAGAAGAAAAACAAGCTAAATTAGTCAGATGATTTATTCATTGTGAATGATTCACTCTGTTACTGGCTGCTTCCTCCACAGGCCATAGGAGCTAATATATAAACTGATAGAGGAAGGGTGGGATCGATAGAGAGCAACCTCTCCCTCCTCTCCAGGGAAAATAGGTCACCTATCCCTGCTATGCTGCTCTCTAGGCACAGGACACATCTCAATAGACTGAGCATTCATTTTCAGCTAATGAAGTTTGGTTTTTTTCAGGGCAAAAATTTCCTGAGCACTGTTTCTTTTTTTCCATCAGCTCTCAAGCCCGCGCTCGCAGTTTGGCCAGCTCCCTTCCCCCGTCCTGACAGCTCTCATTGTTCCCAGATGATGGCTGTTTGCTGGCCTGTGCAAAAAAAAAAAAAAAAAAAAAAAAAGAGATTTTGTAGTCTAAATGCAGTGTCTTTTGCACAGTTGGTGCTGTGGAGGAAGGAAACCTCTCAGCACCCTTGGGATTTGCTCAGCGTGGGACTGGCTGCTCCTCAGGTGAGCCAGGATGGAGTGAACCTCTGGGTGCAGGCTGTGACAGGGGTGCTCAGTAGGCACACTGGGGCTCCAGAGTGAATTACACCCCATGCCCATGGGATATGGGTTTTCCTCCCTTTTCCACATCCCATGTCAGCCCCAGCACCAGCCCAGGCACTGGGAAGCTGAGCAGGGAGAAGCACTGTGGCCCTGCCTGTGCAGGAGGGTACTGATCTACAAAAAGCTGCCTCGCTGGGAAACATTCCTCAGGCCCCTTTTAGCTCCTAATAAGCAATAATACTCTCTGTGGTGATGCCTCTGCTGAATTTTCTTGTACCCAGCACAACCCACTGGTTATCATGTGACTATTTATAAACTGCTGCTCAAGCTTCATAAATGGTTTTTTCTCTTCACACAAATTGGAGATGAACAGCTGGAAACTGTGTTGCAAGCACAGCCTGAGCTGAGCCTGAAACCCAGAAATTGTGCACAAAACTCCTGTGGATGGTATTTATTAGAGAGCTGCTGAGGAAGAGCTGCCAGCTCTGGATGCTGAATGCATTGGAAACTTGGGAGTGTGGGGTTTACTTGCCAGTTCATCTTTAATTAATTACAGAGGACAATTAGGGGAAGAGGCTGCTGCTGGACTACCTGACTCACAGGACAGCTAATACGCTGATGGAGATGTTTGCTTATGAGATTATTTAAAAAAAGAAGAAGGAAAGAATAAAAGCAAGGAAACATCACAATTATTTTGTAGATCACCGCAGCTTTCCAGGCAGCTCTGGTATATATACACCCTAGAGTCTCACAGGTCCTGGAGAAAACCAGACACCCAACTCATCATGAACTCAGTAGAGAGTGTGTTGTGTGAAAACATTGGTCATGAGGTCAGATCTTCAGTGCCAATGTTGTGCAAACACACAACTGCATTTGAGGGCCACACCTTGGCTACTAGAGAACACTTGTCACTCTTAAGCTGTGATTCAGTGTGAGTTTGGTTCCAGAGACACAAGATAGGTGCTCTAAAACCTGCTGATGAAATTCAGGATAAAGGAGTCATCTGTTACAAGGAGCCTGAATCATGCCCAACTTGAATGAGATCCAGATCCAAACCAACAACTTAAAACCCTTCTTTGGAGAAAATTTAAATCCAGAGCCATGCCTGAATTTAGTGGTCAACATCACATTCACACTTTAAAGATTTCTGCAAATCCCTCAAAATGTGCTTCAGAAATCTACAATAAAACATGATCAACCCATGCAAGTTTGGTTCAAACTGCAAAGAAACAAGCAAAACAAAGGCAGAACCAACAATGCACATCAGGATTTGGTTTGCTGTGGTTTAACCAAATTCTGAGCATGTAGTTGAATAAAACAGATGGCAATCACCAGCTGCACTGAGCCCAAATGCAGATCAGCACAGCTCACAGCTCTTCAAGTCCCCAAACCCCCACTTGCTACCACACTTGCTTGGTCTGAGTGTGTACCATGGCATTGCATCTCCTCAGGCTTGCAAGAAAGAGGAAGAAGCAGGAAAATGGTTAATGTACATGATTTTTTCCTGTATTCTTTTTCCTTTTTTTTTTTTTTTTAAATCTGATGTAGAATAAGCTGCATGGGGAGAATACGAATATACAGTTATAATACATGACAATGCAGCAAAATCCTGGAATCTGTCAATTACTGTGGCACCATATATTTTTATTTTATTCCTGTGGGGAAATACATCATTCAAGTAAAAAATCATTTGGACAATGCAACTACACAGAGAATATCCAATGCATGCAGACACTCCTTTGCAGTGAGCTGCACACAGAGTGATATGGAAAATGTAAGGAAACTGAGGGAAAACTTCCTGGTCTAATTGGTAATACAGTGCTGCCAAATGAGTGTCTCTCTAGAACACACTTGTTGCTGTAAGTCACCTTCAGAGATCCCTTGAAGCTACAAGGGACACAGCTGACTCTTTTTGTAGTGACAACACTCTGAAGCAGTGGAAAAAATCCATCACAGCAGCCAAAATTGAGTTGGGCAGCAGAAAGATGAACACCTGGGAGGAGGAGCTGCTTGGGAATGCATGGGGCAGGGCTGAAAACCACATCCATATTATTTTGTTCAAGACTAGAAGAGCTGCCCAGTAATGTGCTACCCAGCCTTGGATTGTTCAGAGCAAACTGTTTTTGAAAGGAGGGCATGAGCCAAAAAATTGCATTTTGGTTACCTGGCAATGACTTAAAAATTAAGACTGAATTATTTTAAATTGTGTTTTTGGAGATTTTTGAGCAAGTTGGGAGTAAAAAAAAGAAGCAAATAATCAGGGGATAGCTTGGCAAGTTGGGCTTTTATGCTCACCAGCCCAAATGCAGGGCCAGGGAAGGGAGACCTCAATTCCCTCCTCTTCCTGGGGAATATCCACCTCAGGTCTTTGCCCCTGGGGAGGTTCTGAGCCCAAAGGCTGGGACAGGGCTGCTGCCATGGAGCAATTCCCACCTCTAGAAGTGGGAGCTGCATGGGGGCTTTATGCAACCTCTTCACTGTGGGCATATCAGTCTACAATGGGGATGAGATCTTGTGGATGAGGTTTGTTTTGAAGGGAACACTGAGCCAATTTTTTAACAGTAGGGAAAGATCTCCAAATAGTGGGATACTAGGCTTGAGGATTTCAGTTGAGGTGGATGACACTTTTATTCTTCAGCCAATATTGCCAAGCAAAGATCAGTAAATTCCCATAATTCCTTTAATTTTGACCTTCCATCTCCTTTTACCTTCATATCTTTTTATTAAAAAACAGACATGGCAATAATTTTTGCATGCAGGAGATATGCATGAATTGTGAATTACTGAGTATAATATAGCATGATCATCTAAGTCTGTCCAAGTTTTCAGAACTCGGTATCCAGGTCTGCATGCAACATGTCAGTTATTTGGCCCTTCCAGTACCTACTTTTTTCCCCCTTTGGGATTGTACAATATATTATTAAAAATTCTGAATGAAATTAATCTATTTTTCAGGTAATAAATTAAATAGACATCACTCTGGAGAAAAAGCAGTGCATTATTTTAACTGCAAAATAAATCACAATGAAGATGACGTGTTTTCAGGCATGTAGTCCAGACAGCATATATAAAAATACACCCAATCTTTTAATTATATCTAGGCTTCCAATGGTCATTTCTTTAACAGCAATCAAAATGTTTCCACACGGAGCAAAGCTTTCACCTTTTAAAAAATATTTTTCTTTGCAAATCTAGGTGACCAGCTAACCTTCATCTTGGGATAACTGCTGGGAAGTGAGTGGCAGTGGCAGTGACTGGCTGCAGGAGAAGCGAGCTGTGGGTGAGGGTCAGGGCTGGGCAGCTCTTTGCAGAGGAGGTAAAGTTTCCCTTGTCTCTTTGCATATTCATGTGGTGGACCTGGCTGTTAAATCACAGTTGTGCTTTGCTTTCTTAACAGATTTCACTGGGTTAATTATGTGGAAAAATTGGTAGCAGCGAATACAACATATATCCAACTACTCTCTTGTAATAAATTAAAATTCCCTTAAGAGTCCCATTGTTTTGTCATTTTCAAAAAAAGACTCAAAGGTAAATGTTGATTTTAATAGGGTTGCAGCTATTCCCTCATAAATTTAGTGGGTAGAATACCAACACATCTTTCAATGAATACTTATGAGCTATTGATTAAAAAAAGTAGTTGCAGAGCTTGTGGTGCAAGATATGCCTTGCATTTGGGAAACTGTATGGACATCTTTATATTAAATGTATTCACAGCACCTCAAAAGCTCATGCTGGAACTGTAAATTGTAAACCTCTAGCAAAAGTTGAATGTTTATTTAAAGGGGGCAGCTTTCTATTACATTGTTTGAACAGGTCTCCTCAGACAATGATCATAACCTTGTTCCCTTCCCCTTCACACGCAGGTTATGATATCTAAACTCTTCTTATCATGTGTGACTTCACTTTTATGAGCTGTCTCTGGCTCTCACCTGATTTTACGCTTGAAGCCAACGGGGATAACGCGGAGCCCTCAGCAAAATGACAGCCTCACATTTTTGAGAGCCACTCGCAACAGCTAAATGTTCGATGCTGGGCAGCGAGATGGGATTTTATTTTTTTTTTTTTTTTTTTTGCTGCAAGCTGGGCGGGCGGAGGGGGCAGCAGGGATGTCCCCGCTCGGTGTGACTCTGCCCCGCGGTGTGCCCTGCCACTGGTGCGGGTGAGGTGCGGAGCTGGGGCTGCTCTGTCGCTGTCGCTGTGGCTGTCGCTGTCGCTGTCGCTGTCCCCAGGGCCGGCTGGCTCCGTGCGCAGCCTGCGCTGGCTCCGCGCTGCCGCTCCCCTCGCCCGCAGCCCGGGCAGCCAGCGTGCCGCGAAAAACCGGGAAAAAGCCAGCTCCACACCGACCTGCCTGCATCCAGGGCTGTGTTTGCCCATGCAGGAGCATCAGCCCATGCTGATTTTTCACGCAGGACTTAGAATCTCTGCTTTTGAAAACGTGACTTGTGGCTTGCGGGTTTTCTTTTTTGTTGTTTTAATTGTCCCTGACAATGTCTTTTAGATCGGTTATTGCCCACAACTTCACCGTTTTATGGAAAGGAGGCTGAAATCTCCATCTAACCTATACTTATTATCAAAGAGGAGCCTGCCAAAATAATTCTTCAAAAAGTTCAGACATTAAGTTGGTCACTGAATAGCTGTTCCAGCCTGGGTAAAACAGCTGCTATCCACTATGTGACTAAGAATAAAAAAACGTCTCCATCATCCCGAAAAACAAATTTTAATACCTAAGCTATTAAAAATTAATAATGCCACCCTTTAACAACGATTAGAAATGTATGAGCAGGTTTTTATAGAAAGCGTATTTGGACAAGAAGAAATGCCTCAGCAAGGAGGTAAAAAAGATCTCAGTCTGTACATCTCTGTGTATGGGAAAGGCACGTAGGATGTGGTTCCCAAGCCCAACAATTCCCTCTCACTCGCTGCGTTTGGTGAACCTGCAAGGGCAGCAATAACAATCCTGTACTACAGAGACTTCAAATCCTCTTCTATCTAGGTTCTCGTGCTGTGCTCTCATCACTGGGGTTTTGCACCTAGGAAGGGCTAAGAGGTACTAATTATGATTATAGCAGCAGCTATTTTTGCTATACTTAGTGTGGTCCCATATGCTTAGGATTCTAGAAGACAAAGGGGACAAATTGAATGATTTTGGATGTGAAATTCATTTGCAGTGCTTTAATTCCTTAATCTAAGACTAAAGCATGCATTGGATATGCTGGCCTAAGAGTGAATATGCACTGAGCCTCCTGGGATTTTGTCTTATGTGAATTGGCCCCAAAAACTTCAGAAAACAGTAGAAACAAGATTTTTATTTTCACCCCTCCCCCCCTTTCTTTTGGTTTTTCAGCACAGTAAAATAAAATTTTTCTTTATTTGCAAATCTATTCTATAAACATAGGAAACTTAAGGACATGCACAATGTTATTGCAGATTTGAAAAATGCACAGAATAATGAAGAATCAAATTCTCCTCTGAAATAATTCCACTGATTTCAGTGGAATTAGGCCAGTAGAGAATTTGATCCTTAACAAACTTATTAAAATTCTACTTAAGTTTCATGCTGGAACATATTCACAAACATCTAGGATGCCTTACAAATGAAAAATTTATTGATTTGATTAAAATGCTTATATACTGTGCTTTCAGTGTATGTCTTTTCATAGGTTCTGCAAAGCCTTTAGTATAAATTCTTGAAAATTCTTGAAAATTTCCAAAGACAAACAAATAAGAAAGTAATGCTGCTTCAAGCATAAAAAGAAATTAATTAAAAATCTAGAATTAATGTGACTAATTCCAAATTAAGGCATACTTATAAAATATTTTGCCAGATTAAAACTAAGCTAATGCTCCATACTTATGCACAGTTTCAGTATTTTTCTTTCTCTCTCTCTCTATTTTTTCTTATTTTTTTCTTTCTTTTTTTTTTCCTGCAGTCTTGAGCATAATCTTGTAATACCAATAAATGAAAAATATGTGTTGAGGGAATCAATATACTGATTGTATGACTTTTTTTTTGAAGAGGGTTCATCTTGTGATAGCACATTAATTTGTGTTTTACTTAACATAAAATTTTCTTCACCCTCAATTCAGAAGTAAATTGCTCTTTTAAGACTTCAGATTTTGTTTTTAAATAATTAACAGAGAAAAATGAACTTCAAAACTGTTCAATTAATTTAGCAGCAATAGCCTTTTGAGGTGTACATACAACCATTTGCCCCATTCAAGCAATAAAATTAACACTAAGTGTACAGTGTGGAATAGATTTTAGTATATATATCTCAACCGAGGGACATGCCATCCTCACTGCAGCAGGGAAGCATTCCCACTTCCAAAGACTAACTAAATCCCAGGAATATTCAGGTTTCCTCAAAAGCCTCTGTTACTGAGCAATAATTTAAATTACAAGTAGCTATTAAAAAATAGCAAATGAAATATGGAGAATCCTCCACTCATGCAGAAAGGGAAGAGATTTTTTAAGTTTCCTTTCCTAGAACACAATTTGTTTTTTATTTACCTTCCCCTTGTCCCCCCATGGTGTTATAGGAATATATGCATCACAGCTACTTAGAAGTTCGACAGTAAGAGCACAAATGTCAAGTAAAGGACATTATTCAGCACGAAACATCTGCACCAAGTTGTGGAATCATGGTAATACTATAAGGAGTAAGCTGAGCAAAAATTCCTGTGTCTAATATTGTTACACAATTTTATGTGATAAATAGCCAGAACAAATGCTCATCAGAATTATGTTTTTGTTCTACCTTATTCTGCAAAACTAATTTGTGAATGACCCCAAAGATAGATGAATTGTTAATTTGCAGATGTCTCTCCACTTTCCTCTCTGTCTCTGGCTGTTTCAGGAGATTACGCACTTACTGACTCTATGTGAATGTATAAAATATCTCTCTCTTAGGCATTTCTCAATCACTCATCGTACCATGTTTAAGTGCTAAATATATGTATTAGGCACACTCATGCCCACCCACAAATGCCAGATACATATACATATCTGCTAGCTAGACATTCAATTAAATATGTATTGTAAAAGGCATAAGTGATTTCAAAGATTTGAAGACAACCGTGATGACAGTATATATTATTGTTAAATTCACCAAGGCACATCTGCAAAACAGACTAGGGACTTCCCTGTAAATCTTCTCTAGGAAGCTGAAGGTAAACATTATTTGTTTGCCAGAACAGTGTGGAAAAAAATATTTATGATTTCGAGAAACAGTTAGTGAAACCTTTGCTAAGGGAGTAGCAGTACATTTGCTTTTTAAATGAATTCATCTCAAGTAATCAGGATTTAGTTAAATGGACTAATGCCACTGAACGTTTCAGCCTGTCATTTGGGGTGTGAACACTGGCACTCAGAGGATACCTTTTAAGCACAATACATTTATGAACTCATTTCTTTTTCCCTGAGGATTAAAAAAATAATTTTTATGCACAGTATCAGTGGCCTTCTTTAATAATTTCCTCACTGCCACAGCTCACCTTTAGAAAAGATGGAGAGTTTAACCACATATGATAAAATTTTAGCCCTGGGGGGTTTATTATAGCAATATTCCTTTTCAATGCACTGTCCACCATAACGGGTCTTAACATTTCCTCACCAGGCAGACAAGCAGAGAAGCACAAAAATGAAACAAGCTATGTTTAGCAGACTTTTTACATACCATAATCTCTTTACCATGGTCAGGCAAGGCTGGAATTTTCAAGATGATCTCTTATGGCACAAATCCACTGCAGGACAGAGCTGATTTACAGCTTAGCACCATTCTCCACTCTTCACTGAGAGTAAGTTAAATGACCCAAGAATAACATTAATATGTACTATAACTAGATAGAATGGTGGTCTAAAGGGTGGTCTAAGGCATTATCTTTCACCCAAGGAAACTCAAGCTCATATATTGCCCAGAAATACTAATAAGGGTCAAGTATCATTACTATTTTAAGAGGTTGACAATGCAGTGAGTTATGGGGTATGATAGCGAAGCAGGGCTCTTCTCCTGCCTTCTATCAGCCCTCTTGTCTCCCCTCTGTAATGTTTTGAACAAATCTTGGCTAAATTCAGACTCATTATTTTCCATGCTCTTTCATGGCTAACCTGGTTTAAAAATACCTGCTGACAATTTTTTTTTGGCTTGGTTGGGCCAATGTGTTTAATGTCAGCTGAGTCTCACAGCAAATTTTTTCTTCCTTTTCTCCCTTTCAGTAGGTAAGTAATTTAGAATTAAAAAAAAAAAACCCCTACAAAACTAACGTGGAAGAAACTGAAGTGCAATTTTAAAGTCAAGTTAGGAGGGGCACTAAAATATTTCCCCAGGAACAAGAAAGGTCTGACAAAACAGTAAATAGAAAAGTAAGACGTTGAAATTATTTTAAGACAGATGCCTTTTTAAACTGTGTTAAGAACACCTATCATGGAGCCTGATTCCAGCAGTTCCTCACACAGGAGGCATTTTATCTTCACAACATCTGGCACTGTCAAGGAGGTACAGTTGTAGACCTTACCAGATGCAGACACTCCATACATAAAAGTACACTAACAAATCATACCATTAATAGCAGCACAACACAAGTGTTTCTTATACATCCATGAAGAGAACTATTCCATGGTTATGGGAAAGCTTAAAGAAAAAAAAAAAGCCACAAAAAACCCCCAACAACCCCTAACAGAAATTTCTTGCAATTCCTAAAACATAAAAATAACTCTGAGAGTTTTATTTTCAGCTTTTTTTTTTATAGATGACTGACAAGAAGGTTTTTTTCTTCAGGGTGAAAAACTCCTTGTCCCATAAATCTGTGTGGTTGACATATCTAGGTAAATTTGTATCCTTGCTCAAAGGGATCACTGGTTTTATTCTCTATGGATTTTTCACTCACTCTGTTGTGGAAAGTGAGTTGAGGCAGAGAAAAAATTGCTTGATATTTGAAAGAAGGTTTACATTATTTTATATCATCCACACTGCTCTGTTGTCACTTGGTTTCTTTTATGAGCTGTTTAAAACATGATACTATACTACATAAACCTTGCCCATTTTTGAATATGCAGTTTGTTCAACACCCTGAAGGTCTTGAGCTCAATATTCCTCTCACATCCTCACCTGTTAGTTGGACATAACTGCATTAGTACCAAAATAAAACATGAAGGCATTTAGAAGTTCTATATTATATTTATATAAAACACATGGTATGTTTCCTACTTTAATATTTTGTTTATTTATTTATTTTCCAATCAAGGTGTCTCTGATAGTCTCTAATATAAATGAGAAGTACTCTGTGTTTCAAGTGAGACGCCCTTGAAAGTAAATCTGAACATCAGTGGCATTAAGGTAATTGCCAAAACCCAAGGATTTAGTTTGCATGTGTCACTTGATCCTTCCCCTTTATATTTCACCATCAGTAATCAATAACCCGTAGGACTCCTCAGTACAATGAACAGGACTTACAAGAGTGGCAGAATTTCTTTTTCTGATCTGTTTTTCCTCTTGCAAATAGAATCCCCACCTTTTTATTAAATGGCTAAGTAAAATAAATAGGTCTCAGCAAAATAATCTTTTAAGATCAAAGCACGGCTGATGTTTTGTACAATATTATCATAACAAAACACACGGAACAGCAGCAAGCTGCAGTCCAAAGGAGTTATTTTAGTACATATCTTGCCACTCCTCTCAAAGCTGGAGCCATAACATGTTGTCAGGAACGTGTTTTCTATTTCTGCAACATGCTTTAAAATTTAATTTTCTCCCAAACGCGTGCTGCTTCTTGGAGCTGCAGTGATTTTCAGTGCCTGTGCTGTGTTATGACAGCGGTGACGGTGGCGGTGCACGCTTGGCAGAGGGATTAGATATGGGTCAAATGTTTAACCATCTGGATTTGCCATGAGCTAAACCTTATTTTTGATACCTCTGTTTAGCCTAACTGGAAAGCGATTCCTCCTTCGCCCTTCCCAAACTTTTGCTGCTCCTCTGCGGGCTGGCGTGGCCGCGGAGCCGCACTTCTCCTACCACCCTGTGGCAATCGCATGCCATGACACACCGTGTCAGCTCAGCCCGGTGGCAGCGAGCTGCAGCCATCCCCACAGCTGGTTGTCCTCTGCTGATTAATTCTGGGCACAATTAACCTTTCCCCCCCCCCCTTTTTTTTTTTTTTAAATTTTTTTTTTTTCCCCAGTGTAAATAATACATGCGTAGTTGCAGAGTGACAAGATGAGAGCAAATCTGTAGAAGAGATTACTCCTGCTGAACTCTTTTTGGATGTGTAACTCAAACTGTATTAAAATAACTCTTAAATGCTGGAAGGGATAGACTCTGGTTTTGTGCCCGAGCTATTCGTGTATTATAGAGATAGAAGATCAGAAAGAAAATATCTGGGCAGTACTTTAGACGTGTCTATTTGCTTACTTAACATATCAGGAGATGATGAATACAAGGAGTTATCTCGATCAAAAAGGGAAAGGTTAATACAATTAAAATTTTCTCACTGCATGCACATTTCACAAATTCTCTGCATTTTATATGTAGCAGATGGTGTTCAAACAAATCAAGAAGCTGAAGCTAAAAAAACCACCCTGGTGGAGAAACTCATATATTTCTTCAAACGATAAGATGAACTGCAGATGTTTGTTGAAGAGTACTGCTGACGCAGGCGACCTAAGAACCAAGGCTTAAAAAGAAGAGTCCAGTTGTGTTCAGCACTGGCCAACCACGCTAGCTGTCACTGCATGATTTATGAAGCTTGCTTGCTAGATTTTATGTTGACAGAGAAACGGCGATTAAAAAAAGGCCTGACCAGTTATCTATGCTAACAGGGAACGTGGCAAAACTCTAGCTCAGGCATAGCTTACAGCCCTCTTGCAAGTTTAGCTTTTCTGGGCAGCCAGAGATATTTAAGCGGCATAACTCACTTCCATCAATCTTTCAGAGTTTTGACCAATGTGCTTTCATGCTTCTGCATTTTGTCCACATGGTTCTCGGTAGCGCTGCTAAAATACTGTGCTTATCTGACACCTGCAGTCAAATTAATCCCAAGTTAAGCCTGACAAAGTCACTAAAAGGAAAACAGTTGTCTGTTTGAGAACTTGGGAATCAGGCACAAAACCAGCTGCTGGGTACGTGCTGAAAAATCATTAGCAAGCACTTAAAAATTAATTTCGAGATTATGCTTGATAGTGTTTACAGAACCTACAATTAAGTCAGTGTTTTACTGGGGGAAAGTCGCACCCTTATGTGTCAGTGTTTCCACACAGAAAATCATATATTCTTAGGACTTGTTGCAACTTGGCTGTAAATATTTACTTTAGACAGCAGTTTAGTAGTACACAAGGTTGCAGCCCAAAAGCAAATATTTCATACCAAGTTTCAAATATATGGATTTTCCCATTTGTAAATGATTCAGGCAGCCTTTCCCCTCCCTTAGAACTGCTAACTCAATCTATAAACATAAATATAGCATTTCAGAGGAGAAAGGATACAAATCACACATCAGTACAGTAGTCCTCAGGGAGTTTATTATGGGGTAATTGGACCAAACAAGGGCCAACTTCTGGCCTAATTTACAGTCTCAACAAATCTATTGACATCAGCGGAGGTCTAAAGCAAGGAAGAATTTGGCTTAGAGGGGTGGGAAAAGCTTTTAAATTATTCCAGCTTAGCCTCCCTGGGCTAACTTCTGCTCTGAAGGGGCACCATTATAAATGTGACTTGCAAGCCACTCGACTTGCTGGCTCTGCATGGGTGTAACTCAGAGCAAGGCTTTGCCTCCTCAGCAATGCTTACTCATCAATCCTGAATTTGGCTCCTCCAAACAATTATAACCCTCTGCAGATATTGAGTAACATCACTGAGTATGTGTGGTTTTCTTATATAATTCCTTAGGCTGGTTGCAAAGCAGAGCTCCAGGCTAGAGGCCAAGTCACACAGGGCATGAGCAGCTTCAGAAATAACCACCATTCAGGTTTGTTTACTGCAAGGAGCTCTAGAAGAAAACCATCAAATTAAGGAAAACAAAGTAAGTAACCAGCTTGTGTTAGTGCAGTTTTGCTATTTCACTCTGCTACAGCTGAAACTGGAAGTGACCCAGAGTAGCTGTTTCATCGGCCATGGCAAATTGCTTGGAGATTTCAATGCATGGGACCATGTAATTATATCATAGATATCTTTTAAATCACTGCTTTTGTGGTCCCAGAATGGTTACCAGAGACTAAAGGGCAGCAGTGTCTTCATCTCAGGGTTGATATGAGGTAAAAAGGGCCATGAGGTCTCTATTTCAAATTAGCATGTGGGTCAATGTCTCTGAACTTGCAGTTAGAATTTTTCCTCATTTATTTTTATGCCTTAGTTGGCCATGGTATTTTTTCCAGTAGCTGCTCCTCTTCTGTGATTTTCACTGAATTTGCTGTGGAAACAAACACTGGCAGTTGAGTTTGAGTCAGGTTGTGGTTCTGCCAGCCACGGAGTTTATGAATGTACCTAATGACTCAGTTTTCTGCAGCTCTTGAGCAGTGTGCAATCAGAAATAAAAGAGATGTTTACAGTGTAGTTATGGTTATTGTCAAACACAGGAAATATTTGCAAACGTGTTAAAATCTCAAGGAGGGTGCCTGGATGTATCCTATAGATGGGCTATTTCTGTCTCTCTGGAATAACTACTCAAGGAGGCAGGTTTGTACTTATCTCCTTTGGATGCTGTGGGAACCATTGGGTGCTGGACTGGCTGGAGAGAATTAAATCTGGTGTGCAATGGGACTATCCTATGTGCTTTTTAACAGATTTTATATCCAGTTATATGCTAAAATTCATTCAGAAAGATGCTGGGTAGGACAGGATTGGAATCTGCCATGTGCACCTATGCTGTTCCCCACCTGGAGATTTTCCTTTGCTTTAGTATATCCACTTGGGAATATCTCTTGTGCCTCATCCTCCACCACCTCAGGGCAGAAGATTCCTTTTAGTTTTCTGTTTGCATAGCACTTCAGAAAATGGGATTCTGGTCCAGTTAGAAGAAGAGCCCTGAGTTTTCCCGAGGGTATGGGTGATGTTATTGCTGGGGAACACAGTAAACCCAAACAGGTACAAAACTCACCTTCAGGGAATGCAAAATATGCAGAAGTGACTTACATATAGCTGCAGCTTCCAGAACACTCTCCCCTCTCCTGCTTTCTTTGCTGGAGGATGTTTTGCCAAGTTGCTTTTCTGCCTGAGACAGTGTGAGCACTTGTCTTCCACCTACTTCTGTGGGACATGCACGAGGTAAAGTCTGACTTTACAAGCTCTTACCATCCCTGGTAATGTAATTTATTTGATAAGGCACAGTATTAGATACCTTTCTGCATTTCACATGTCGTTAGAACTTTGATCATGAAAAGTCATAAATATAAATAAAGTATTATACTATCCCAGCAAGCTTCAAAAGCATCTGTTTAGTCCCTGAAAGTGCTCACATAACAAACAGTGCTGTGAAATCATTGTTGGCAATGCCTGTGTTATTCTTGCTCCTGATAAACGCACTATTGAAATAAACCAGCTCTCCTGGCATTAATGATCATTTGATTTAAGAAAACTTTCTAGTTAACATTTTGTAACAATGTAATAAGTAACTTTCAATTAAATTTTTCTATATGTGGGGAAAATGTGTAATGAATAAATCAGTAAAGGCTACATAATGGAAGCCTATTAGCAGGGTGAATATATTCTTGTAACTCAAATTTCTATACCACTTTAGTATTATCTTCTATCAGAAGAGAAGGTACAATTACCAATTTTATCTTATCTTAGACTTATTATTAAAGAGTAGTAAAGGAAACTTCATTCCAGAAGCTATAATGTGATTTTTGATTAATGGTGGGATTTTTATGTGACAAGAATATTTCTCCTAGGCAAAGTAGGCACTTGTATCTTTGCCTGAACTGACTTGTTTCTGGCAGGCTTTTCACGGACAGAAAGTTTTGCTTCTCTACAGATACATGTATTTTTCTGGATGTATAGCAGATTTAGGTGTACAGGATCTAAAACAATCTAAATTTAATCTATACTACATGAAAGGACTTAAGCCTTTACTTCACCTTTTAATCCATTTAACAAGACTCACTAAGCAATAAACACCTTCCACTTTATCTTATGAAATGTCAAAGCTGTAAAGTGAAAGGTTACAAATATGAGCAAAATTAATCATCACTTGAAGTGTTGCAAGTAGGTCTCACACTTGTAGGTAGATGCAATAGTTATTGTTACTGAAAGCTACAAGTAAATAATAATGGCCAATGGGATGTGCAAGAAATTATTTGAAATACATGGAAAAGGGTATCCATTCAAGGTCTGCCACTACTTTACTACTTTCAGATAGATTTGTTTTTCCTAGATTTTCCTTAATTCCAAACAGCAGAAAGGTTACTTTGATTTCCCTTTCAATATATTTTTCTCTGCCTGTGCATCTTTCATATAAATACATGTAAATGAATTTATATACATGCATAGATATATGTGCTTATATCAATTGTCCTGATTTTGGCTGAGATAAAGTTAATTTTCTTCCTAGTAGCCACTATAGGGCCATGTTCGTATTTAGTATGAGAACAGTGTTGATAACACACTCATATTTCATTGCTCAGTAGTGGTTATACCAAGTTATTCTCTCCTCCAGCCTGCTGTTTGGTGCTCTGTTGCTGGCTGGGGTTAAACCACATCAATATATAAATATACCCTCCTGTATATATTTAATCATGCATATGGACAGGTATTTAGATGATAATCCCAGGCTGGCTCATTTCTGACCACTACTCCAATAAACTGTCACTGACTGGCATATTCTTCTTTGCTATCCAATTTTTTAGTCTCTATTGCCGATATAAATTTCATAGGTCATTGAAAATGCATAGTGTCCTGATGCATGGTGCTGCTGTATTGAATAGAGGGTTTGCTTCAAATTCTACAAAATTCAGTGGGTATATTCCATGGAAAACAAACGTTTGTGTCAGATGGGGCATAAATGCAAGTCGTGGAATTCATTAAATTGTTCAAAATGGGTGTTTTTATTGATCACTTCAAACACTAATGGGATGAATGGAGTGGTACTTCTAAACAGTTTTAACAACCTGTTTTTCCCCCCTCCCTTGAAAATAAAGAGGGAATGAGACTCATGTTCACACTCTTCGTTCAATAAAATGCTGGAAGAGTCACAAACCTTAAGCCTGTGCAACCAAATATCTGTTTCTGCCAAGCTGTATGGAAGCAATATCTTTTCAGGTTGTACCCAAATTGGTTAAGTGAACATGGCCAGCAGTGTTTCAACATCTGTGCTGCTGCACATAAACCCAGCGGTGATTCACTGGTCGCTCCTGCTGCATTCTCCACGGTATCTGTAAATATGCACAACATATGAAACACCTCTGTAAAGGCTCTTCCAGCCTGGAGACCTTCTTCTGCCACAAAAAAAGCCTGCTGTTGATTCAGGCACAAATGGGCCACCAGCATATTTTCCTGGCCAACCACAGGACTTACGAACTCCAGTCAAGTTTCTAGCAACACTGTGAAGCCAGTGGAGATTTTATCCTTCCCTTTCAAAAGGAGAAGGAAAAAATGGGCCTTTCAATTAACCTCACATTAGTACAAGAAAGATGATGGCATAATTTTAAATGTGTGTTATCTTGCATGAAATATAATGCCTGCGCAGAATAATTTCCAGCTTCCCCTGCCGCTAATCTCTGAACAAATACAAACAAAAAACAGTAGCAGGTCAGAGCCCCAGTAATTTATTCATTTCCCTTCCACTGAAATATTTTACAGTCCTTCATTTATTTTCAATTTTTTGTTCTAAAACAGAAATCCCCTTGAGATCTGGCATCTTGTTTGCAAGAGCGTCTGCAGGGAAAACAAAGCTGATGGCAGCAGCGAGAACAAAAAGGCTAAAATGAAAGGGGATATGACATCTTCAGTTGTTGTATAGATGTCTGCAAACAGATTTAACGAGATGCACTCGTTTTTACTTTAAAACCTCACAAATGGTTTTCATCACTCAGCATTTGCTCCTGAATCCCTGTTGTTTTGGCCCCTGTTATTCCCTACAGTGCATTCTGCCCTTTGGTTTGTGCCTCAGCCCCACCCCAGCCTGGTGTCTCTGCCCTGCTCATGATCCAAGCTGATGAACTGTGATTCTGAGCAATACCCAGGCAAGATAGGTATCCCCTCAGTTACAGGCATAAATTACACAGAGGGCAGGCACAGATCACCTTTTCTCGTCTCAGGGTTTCATGGGGGAAGGGGAGCAATGATTATGATCTTTTAATTAACACTGCATTTAACATAGCGCGAAACAAAGGTGTTTGTTCTGGGGTTGAAAAAACAGGCTCAGAATCAAACCTGAGTTAATAGAATTTTGGACTTGGAGTTTGAGAGGAAGGCACATCCAGTGGGGTCATATTGCCCAAAGTCCCTGCACGGGGAATTGCAAAACAAAGAAAGGGGTTTAGATACCAGTAAAAAATGCTACTGAGCTTCACTGCTCATCTGGCAGCTCAGGAATCAGACCCTCCTTGGCCACCTGCAATTTCACAGAAAGCCTTTTCCAAATGAATCATCTTCAAAAAAAAAGGGGACCCACAACCCCTTGCATCTTTTCAATATCTTCTCATGCTGCTCTTACCTTCACTAATGTTCAATTTTTCAACAAACTATGGAATAGATACGAATCCTGAGGCTCCTTGTGCTCTGTTTTGAAGCATTGTTAGTGTGAATTGATGAACTTGATAATGATTGGCCTGGTCCAGCCAGGTTATTCAAAGTCATTTCACTGAATTAAAACTTCAGACAGTTCCTCTTATATTGAGCAAAATGCAGATTCTGGGGACATTCCTCACACAAATGAGGGTTCTCATTTGTAAAATCTCTGCTTTGGAAATGATGTCTATGCTTTTCTTCTCTTTCTTTCCACCCTTGTCTCAACACAGCCCCAATTCCACCAGGACTTCTGTTTGGGCTTCCCATCACATCAAGTGCTGTGCCCACACACAGATTTCACAAGTGTAAAAATCTATGCAGGATTTGGGGCTTTCAATGCTACCTGGGCAAAACCAGTGTCCAGGTCAAAAAAAATGAAAATGCCTTTGATGAGGTTGGAAAATAAAAGCTGAAGTGGTCTGCAGTGCCTTGGTTCGGAGCTGTACCTCTTCCCTGAGTGCACAGGACCTCACACACCTGGGAGGCCACAGAAAAACCTACAACAGCCAAAAGTAATAACATGAGATTTCAGAATAAACTGCAAAGGCACATGTGAGGACAAACCATAAGGCCTGTGAACTATTACACTGGGTGTGATCCTCCCCTAACTTACAACTGGTGTAAATTAATTTACAATTGATTTAGGACTGATATAGACCTGATGTGGCATAGATTAAACCCCTATTGAAATCAATGGAGTTAGACAGGTATAAAACTTGAGGCAAAGGAGTGGAGAACTAATCTGATTATCTCAGAGTTATGAAAACATCATTTATTTTCAGAATTGACATACTTTGTGGTTTCTGCTGCTTGAGTCTCCAAACATTCCCTTATACTGAAAGTGCACTTGAAAACTTTAAAGATTTATTGCACAGCCCTCAGTTTGGGTAGGTAATTAATTGTGATGACTATTTATTTTGGAGCTGCTTTTGTATATTCTTGGAGAAAGAAGGAAGTTTGCTGCCAGGCAAGAAGGAATCTTTGTTTTGCTTCTTATAATTTGCAGCTATGTCAGTGGCTGACGCATGAAGTTATAGGAATAGCTGCAATTGCTTTTTCTTTGTGAAAATGAACCGAGCATTTCCTAGTCCTCAGGTTTTTGTTATTTTTTTTCCCCTCCCAAGACTTTGGCATCTGTTGCTGTCAGATAATTTGTGGCATGGCCCACTTGACCCTTGGTTCATAGGTCGTCAGAATCTATATGAAGGGGGTTATTCTCTGCTATTGTTGAGCAAGGGATTTACATCCTAACTCGTATTAATGCTTGTAAATCTCTCATGCATCATTGACAAGAGGAGGCCTAAATTACAATCATATTTGCTTATGAATACTACCAGAGCACTGACACAATCCAAACATGCATGGAAATGGAATATTTGAGGAAGATGAAGTTTCATGCAAAGTCTAACAGGAATCTGAACCTGCAAACCTTGCAGGAGAGCAACTAGTGAGATACTTAGAAATACATTATTAATTGTTTTAAAAGAAGCAAAATGGTTAGGAGAAGTATTGCAGCCTTGTGGCAGCCAAGGCACAAATTGGAGAAACAGCTGCCTGAGCAGTGAGGGCAAACAGAGGGAACTGCACCAAGTGTTGGGCTTGCTGGAATCAGAGAGCTCTGAGAGGAGCTCATCATCACGGGCAGTTAAGCTGCTCTTGATAGAGCTTAAGAAAAAGAGCAATGGGAAATCAAATTCTCTTATAAACACTACAAGCAGGCATGTTGCTGTCCACTCTCTGAGATCTATTTTTTATTATAGCCATCTCCATCTTGGTGTCAGGCATTTGAAATAAACCAGATATTTATTTAGAAAATCACAGCAAAAACTCCCTTCTTTTTGACTAACGCTTTTAAGAATGTCACTGGCGATCGATATCCCTTTGAGGAGAAATCCTTGAGTAAGATGTGCATTTCCTCACACAAGAGCAAATCCTATGATGAATTCTGTGTGCCCTGCCTTTATTCAGTTATCATTAAATCCAAACTCATCTTCACTCCTTAGAGTCTGTATTGAGGAAGGTGTTCAAAATTTGGAGAACAAATTGATTGTGAGGGATTTAATCACTTTAAATGCAGAAGAGTTCTTGGCAACTGTAGAAAAAAAAATTATCTCAACACATAGCAATGCAGAATTCAACCTAAAGTCTAAATATTTATACTAATTTATGCAGACAATTGTATATACTCTTCTTCCACTTTTTTAAAAGTCAAAATCAAAGACAGTGCAGTCAGTTAATCTGCAATCAAAATCAATGTATGCTTGCATATTCCATGATAAAATTAAGATATCTAATGACTGCCCAAATCAGAAGAGAACTCCCAATTTTATCTCTGATTTTATCTCATCAGAACTTTTTACTGCTTTTTTCACCTGCAGGAGCACACCTGCACATACTCTGCACTTCCCTGGATACACCATCAAGGGCTTTGTCCTCAGGTCACTAAGCTGAGGCACTGAGGGCCTGGAGGAGCATTCCTCACTCACTCAAGGGATCCCTTTGGCTCACACGAGCTCGGGTAGCTGCATCACTGCATTCTGTATCACTGCACACTTTGCCTCAAAAGTTACAAGTTCAAAACTGAACAAATTTGCATAAGTGCTTCTTCCTAGAAGTAGTAGTCTGTTATTTAAGAAATACATTTCCCAACACTTTTCTCGTGTGCTTAAAGAATATTTTTCCATTATTATTGAAGAAGCTGAAATATTATACAAAAAAAATTATTTACAAAGGATTTTATTCCTTACTTAAATATTCATGGATATTTGCTGAGAAATTTTTTGACAGCTCATTGTCCCTTAACTTAGGAACTATTTATTTTAGATAAATTCTCATCATCTGGATGTTTCAAAGAACAAAACAGATGCATCTTTCCATCTGAGGAGCAAAACCTCTTCCCACACTGGTTACCTTGTCTAATTCTTAATGAATGATGAACATATGATGAATTTTATACTACCTGTAGGGTAAGGATGTATGTGCATACCCATAATACATCCTATATCATGGATACACTATTAAACCAGCATAATCACAAGGAACAAAAAAGGGATATTAAAGAAACACTTTTAAATTAAATGCTGTCAGAGATGTATGTGGGTTTAAGGCAGTCCATTTTATGGGTATTATGTCTCATCATTTAAACTCCAGGTTAAATATCAGAACAAATCACTCTTTTGTAGGAAATAATAGAAAAACAAAGAAATGTAACTTAAGCACAATTCAATTAGATGCAAGGGAATTGAGCACCTCAATTCTTAATGAAATTAATGATCTTTTGTAATCACAAATGGCCAGACCTTAATTTTACTTGCTATTTAAAAGATGACACCTAGAGTAAAGTCATGTCCCATAAACCATTAAGTGTCTCTGGGACTCAGGAAAGACTGTCCCTTCCTGGATTAGTAAGAGAGTGTCTTGACACACCTTTAATACTTCCAATACCAAGACAGCTCAATTATGACTGCAAGATTTTGATTAAAAGGTAAGTGGAGCATCCCAAAGCCAAATGAGATCAAGCAAAGGGCACTCATTAGCTTCAGTGGAATATGGCATCTGCCTAAAAGTGTCATCAACAGCCATTGTCATATGCAGTTACTCTGAATTTTTACATTCTTGGTTATAGATAAGTCCAAAATAATAGAGGAGTGATTTTTAAATTATGTTAATCTTAGTTAAATATTACAAAAGTTTTTCCTAATGTCTAAGCAAAACCTACATCTCCCTGAAATCCCTTTACCTTCTGTTAACCATCTGAACAATAGCTTATTTTACTCCTTTCCCCCGATATCTTTCATCAATTTTATGCCTATTATCTCACTCATTTAAGGGCTTATCAGAAAGAATTGGAAAGAATATATTTTAATAATCTGTTTGAATTGTCTTCAAAACAGAAATCTTTCCAGCAACAGCTGAGTTAGAATTGACTTCCAAAAAAATTACTCTCACAATAAAGAAAGCTAAACTTCTATTATCTGAGAAATATCTGAGAAATAATAGTCTGAGAAAGTTAGATTGGGACAGTCACCCCAAATTTTAGTTACTGAAGTTGGCAGACAGGGATTCTTGTGCATTATAAGACTGCACAAAAGGAAGAGGTCAAGTATCCTGGGATTTTGGTTTCACCCAAATAAGTGCAGACTGACTTGTGGCATTGACTTCCAAGCTTGTACAACTACATGTCAAATGGAAAAGTGAATGAAGCAATATTGGAAACGTCAGTGTATCAGAGCCTGAACAATAGCAGTATTTTGGCAAAACTTCTACCCTATTTTGTAAACCCTGTAAGCTTTCTGAGCAGAGGAATAATGAATATTTCTTCATATCCCCTCATTATAACTTTCTTACAAATAGTTCTTGACAGTAGAGTCATTATCCCAAACTTCCAGAATACAAAAAATTATATATATTGAGTGACTTTTGTTCTTTCTGTGTGACCCTCCCATTCTAACCAGATGGTAAATTGCTGCATTTTTCCTCCTAAAGGGCTGGGAAGATGTAGCCCATACTGACTTAATCTGAGGTTGATGAAGTGGTTTGTATTTGAGATAACAAGATTAGATTATCACAGTTTATTAGTTTAAAGTCTTTCTGACAGAGCCTTGTGTTACCTGGTATTAAACCATGAATCATCTCTGCGTGCATTCCACGGGTCAGATTTTCCCCTGGTGTAAAATGAGACAACTCCATGATGTCCTCAGAGCTGCCCCTGCCAAGGCCAGCTGAGGATGTGGCCCTCATCACACAATATGGTTTTGAAACATCAGGCTTTAGAGAGTTCACCAGCTTGATCTACCTCAGCAGTCCTGGTTAGTCACGCCCTGGGGGTAGCCGTGGTGATCCCCGTTCAGTCTGTACTTCTGGAATGGAATTGTTTGGAAATAATTCTTTCAGCTGCACACCTTGCTTTTGGGAAGTTTGCCAAGAGGCTTCTTGCTCTGTTTTGAAATAAAGACTCACATCTCTACTGAGATTTTGGCTCTATTCCCTGTTGCAGAATTTTCAGTAAGTTATTAGGTGCATCATTACCCCACTTCATTTCCTGGCTGCTCTGGCTACCACCCTCATAATTCTACACAGAAACCATCAAGATCTTTTCCTCAGCCCTATCCCTCACTGCCTGATCCAAATCCCCCAGAACTTCATTTGAAGTTTCCCAGCAAACTTACTCAGACTCCTAAGAGAAAGTAAAGGAAGATATCTAAAGTTTTTGATTATGGAATCTTTTATGCCACAGGTTGAGATGCTGGAGTGAGCAGAGAGGAGCAACAGGGAGATGAGATTTTCATTACTGTAATGTCTTCTACAGGCTTTTCCTCTGTCTCTGTACCTGCAGGAAGGAAAAACTCTTGGGGAGCACCTAGACAGGGACTTTTCTGTTTCCATGTGGACCATACTGCTTCTTAATGAAAATGAGCAACTGACTTCCATGGAAACTTTATACAGATTGCTCAGGTTCATGGTTTTCAAGGAGAAAGAAGACTTTGAGGATGTGAAATAATTATTTGTGGGTCTCTAGGTTTACTATGGGCCTCTGCAGCTCTTCTATAATATACCAGAGTGGGGAGTCATGCTGATTCACATTTCTGCATGCTCTGTGTTCAGTCTCATAGGATGCCATGGTAGACCAAGAGCAGGAGAAAAGATGAGCACACAGAGAGTTTTCTCTGAATAATGCACATGGGTCCTCCTTTGGATTCAAGCAGCTGGCTAAAAAAAAAAAAAAAAAGAGATTTTTCTAGGGAGAAGGAAAAACTGAATGCACTGGGAGCATCTTCCATCCAAATTTGCCTACTTTTGAAGGTTGATAAAATCAAATAGCAGGCACTATCTCCTTAGCCCATGCCTCCAGCCCACATCTTGAACTCTGGTAAATAATCTCACTCTCTCTCTTTCTGGACTTCTGCCCCATATTGCATGTCCTATGCTTCCCTCTCCCCAGTCTACCAAATATTCCTCAATGGCCAGGCACTGTGCTTTTTGGGTGCTGACATGTTTCTTGGCTTTGATTTGGAGACTGCTATAGTTTCATAAGTGTCTCTCAGTGCTTCTTTACAGCTCTCTGGAATGGAGGGCAGCTGTTACACCTCAGGCCTCACAAACATTTTGTCCAGCCAACACCAACTTCTTCATCACCTCATTGAGCCAGCACTGGTCCTAAACACTCACGCTGTTGCCTTGTCCTCTGGACTCTAACATCCTTCTGAGCCTGCTGTTTTCCTCTTCTCCTATTGCTTTGGTATTTCCTTCATCTCAAACAGACACAAAATACTCATGAACCAATGTCAGTGAAATCCCCTCCAATACTCGTTTTTCCTTCAGGTCATAAAACCTGACTGTATTTGGGATGGAATTTGCTGTTGTTTCAGCTGTTTGGTTCTATAAAGAAGCTTTGCTACTACTTGTGTTAATCATTTCAAGTAGTGGACAATTATAACTCCCAGAAACCTACCTGATTTTTTTTCAGTTTCTTTGCTCCAACTGAGACTTTCAGCTTGGATGCCTTCTGGGTTCTGAGAAACAGAACCTGCCCCATGTGACACCAAGTGTTTCCTTTGAAGTTTTTCTCCTGAGTGTTAATGACCTTCAATAGAGAACCTCTTAAAATAAAAGTAGGCAAAGAAAGTACCCATCAGAAATCGTGTGTTTGGTTCTAAAGCAGAAGCTCGGGAACAGAGGTTGGTTGAGCTTTTTGTCTTTGACTTGACAGGAATCTGTTAGAGGGCATAAAAGAGAAGGCAGAGAGGAAGGACAGAAGGATTCCTAGAATAGTACAAGATTTCCTACTCTACCAACTCTTTTTAGGGGAACAGCAGTAGTTCTTCAAAGAAAGGCATGGCTCTGCTTACAAGAGTTTCAGAATATTAATTAGCCAGTCTTTGCCAAGTGCTTGGAAACAGAACCATGGAATAGTTTGGGTTGGCAGAGACCTTTAAATGTCATCTAGTCCAAGCCCCCTGCTATGAGCAGAGATATCTCTGACTCCAACAGGTTGTTCAGAGCCCTGTCCAACCTAACCTTCAATGTTTCCAGGGATGAGCTTTCAGGGATGAGCTCTGGTAAGTCACTTGGGAATCCTCTCACTGACCTCAGCTGCCATCTAGACCAGATCTCAACAGAGATTTTAAAAGATTTTTTTCATAAAAGTATCAGAAACAGTTTCAGTTCAGTGCTGGGAAATGAGACACTCGGCACTAACAGATTTAATATTCATCTTGTCACATACTAGGTTGCCCTACTGATCTTTGAGCTGCTCACACAAAAAGCACCCTATCAAGTTTCTGCTGAAATCTCTTCAATGCTCAGCAGCATGACCATACAGAGGAATATACAGAAGAGTTTTAAACTCTTCCTTCAGAACAGGAAATTATTTTTCCCCAAAATGTTGATGCACTGTTTACAGATAAAATGGCAAAACATCAGTAAATACATGCTTATGGGTACATTATATTGTGTATTGATATAAAGATTAATCTTACAATATTTTTATTTGAAATTTCTGAAAATTAAAATGAAAGTTAAATGCTCTTTCTGATGAAAAGGTAGCCCAAATATAAATGAAATTTTGTTATCTATGTGTACTCAACTTTGCTTGAAATGCTGTTAAATCTTCAGACTATCTAACCAGGAATACTTTGGATGTCTAGAAAGCCTTCCAGGCTTCATGAGGGCTTTTTCCTGGCTCTTCATAGACATTAATTAAAGCTGTGAGAAACTCTGCAATCTTGGTACTACTTACACCCATTTAATACCACCTCACATGCTACATCTAAGGCCAAACAGCAAATCAGTAGAAAAACCAGTGTAAGAATTGGGGTATTGGTACTCCTGAGACCTGCCTGAGCTGTTGGGCATTTTCTTCTCTCAGACCATGTTATCAGTTATAGAAAATAACTTTTGATTGCTTAGAGAACCATCTGAGTACAGTAGCTATTAACACTTATCAAAAAGGTTGTGTTAACGACACCCAGGCTGAAGGAAAAAACCCCAAACTTGTGAATGTGCTATTGACAGGTAATTTCATTAAATCTGGTTTCACTTTATTTGGGTTATATATTCTATTTAATAAAAACCTTATCATAAAGATCTAAATCTGTGAAGAAAGACATTTAAGCAATTCTTTATTATCTCTGCTGGTCCATTAAAATAAATCACATCTATCCCTTCCCCTATTATTTCAGGGAGTGCAAGGGCTGATATATTTTGGCATAATTGCTTTGGCATCCCAGCTTTATTCTGTCACTGCTGTTGTGCAAGTGCAACATTAAAGGAGTAATCATCTTTTTTTCTGTATGGCCAATCACCATGGTATAGAAGCAATAAATAGCCAGCAGATTTTGTAATATATAAACTTTTCAACAATTGTATTGGCAATATTTTTGATAAAGACAGATGTCAGGCTGCGCCCAGTTTATTCATACACTGTAAGGTGTTCTCTGGCTTCCTAATTTATTAACAATGGCCATTTGTTACACTGACAACTTAGAAAAACAGATTACTTAGAAGTTATGATGGGGTAATTCTGCTTCTTGGAGCCTCTGTAATGAATCACCATTTTCCCTCCCTCCCTTGACCTAATTTCAAAATCATGTACCTGTGTAAAATATTGTGATGAGAATTGTGTCTAATTATCTTCTAAATTTTTCTCTTAATTGCTAGAAGGATGCCCATTCTTGAATAAGGGAGGTATTCATGATGTAATAGTGTTACAGAGTCCTTGAAATCTAGATTAATTATTAGTTGTGTGGACTTCTGAGAGTTTTTGATGTATTCATTTGCATTCACAAAGATGGCTTTTTAATTAAAGAGAGTTTTTGAACTTATACAAATGAGCCTTTTGCAAACGTCCCTAGAAACATGAAAAGTGTTAAAAGTGAGAAGAATCGAAGTTGTTCTGAAACATCACCTCCTGCTGCAAACACTGAATGACCAAAAGCATTTGAAACACCAGACCTCATGTCAGCAGCTCTAGCGGATCTCCAAGACATTATAAAAATTCTCCAAGAATTATAAAAGCCTGTGCTTGTTTCAAATACCATGGAAATGGTTCTGTACAAAAGGGCAATGTAAGAATATCTGATTTCCATTTCAGCTTCCACCACAGCATATGTTTCTACCTTTACCTGCATGCTTATTTTTTCCTCTTTAGAAATTAGATCCTCTTTGCCAAGGACTCCAATGTTAAATGTTTCCTCATTGTAACTCTTATGATCCCTTGTTGCCACCTCAGACTTCTGATTTTTCTTTCTTTCTTTTTCTTTGTTCAAGATCAAGAGAACAAACCGAAAGCTCTCAGTCCCCAGGTTTGTTTCACAGATTTATAAATGGTACCATATTTCCTGTATTACAGCCATTCAGTTCTTAATGCAGCCTAACATCTAATTTACAATTTTGACTGCTGCTACTTATTGAATTTGAGCAGATGTCTTTACTGAGCTGTCCATTGTGATGCCTAAATAATTTTCCTCAGAAGTTCTCAGCAAATTCAGATCCCAGAGGAGTGAATACGTAGTTTAATTTGTACCTTTTAAAGTAAATTATTTTGTAAAGGAGTGGAATCTCCTCTGACAGAATACTTTCTGATCTCCTCATTTTTTGTGAGATCCACCCAGAGCCACTCTGCCAGGGCTGGCTGCCTAATTTTAATTCTCAGCATGAGCACAACACCAGCCCCTTATCACAGCTGTGGTTCTGCTCCAGAACTGTGCCATGGTGAGACTGTGACCTTCAAACCTCCTCCATGGTCCTGTCTCCTCCACAGCTCCCACTCACACACAAAACTGTGATCCAGACTTACAGGTGTCTTCAATTTGGTCTTGTGATGACTTTTTAAAGTCTGCATCACAGAGATCCACTGATCTTCCCCTGTCTCCTCTTGTTTAAGTCTTTGTAAAGGGGGAATAAAACACACTTACTTGCATTTATTTACTCCTTTGCTTTTCTTAAAGATAAAGTAGTTTAGAGTGCCCACCATTATCTTCATAGCTTTTTCTGTATGTTTAAACTGGCCATTAAAACTAGCTACCTGAACAAATACTGTATCCACTTAGAGCACATCTATTTCATGTTTCATTTACAGGAGAATTAATGTTTGATTTAAATTTCCCTAAGACCGATTAAATATTTGGCTGGATCAGGGCTATTTTTTATTTTTAGTTTTGTTCATGCCTTCTATTTTCAGGTCTTTTGTCTCTGATGATGTCTAAACTTGATGACATGTGCAAGGTACAGGGTAATGTAGGTATTAATCTTTCAGTTTGTTAGAAAATAACATTAAATGTTATTCTGGTTCCCATTCCTCTTCTATGTTTATTCACCTTTTCATTTTTGAAAGTGTTCCTTTTCTGTTCTGAAACACTCAAATAATTAATTTCAGCATCTGGTTACTTGTTTTTCCAATTTCTTGAAGCTCTCAGACATGGCTCCATATATTCCCACCTTCCAGAAACTTTTCCTTCTTTGCTTCACTTGGGAAAAAGTTTAATTTTCAAATAATGTCTTCTGCTGCATGAATAGATGCTTGCAACTTGGATTTTGACTGTTTCTTCCCTGGTGTCTTTCCCACCCTGTAATTGTATTCGGTAGCAAAATGTGTACACTATCCGTGGTTCTGTGAGTGTTTCTTTAAATATACTCCGTGTTGATTTCCCTCCCTAAATCTTCCCTTTAGTATACTTCTATGAAAATAAACAATGCATTTTTTTCTTCCCTTTCACATGCATACATACCTAGGTATAAATTGCACGAAAGCCAAATCATGTTTATTCATACTCTGATCACAGAGCTATTTAAGGTCTCATTCCATGTCCCAGCTCATGTCCCATGGCAGAGGGGTTCTTCTGAGCAGCAGCACCTCATGTCACCTGGCTACTAATTTCCCTGACCATCTTCTAAGGCAACACTCAACCAGCTAAGCCAGGACACTCAAAGGCATTTGCTCTTCACCAAATTTTTTTGTTGTCCTCCTTCCAGTGACTTCCAGTGACCTGCAGCATTGGAATTTTTCCTATCAGTTTCTGCTGCTCTCAGCCTTGCTGTGAGTTGGGGATTTTACCTATGACATTTCTACATCAAGGTCTGCATGAAGACCTTGAGACCCCCTGAAGTTCTCTTTGAAAAACAAGAGGAAGAAAAACACACACCTGAATGAATATTTAATAGCTGGATAGTCAGGGCCCAGGGGATGAGACCCAGAGGTTCAAGCTGCAATTGTATCTGCTTTCAAGGAGCACCTTGAACCTGAACTTCTGACAGCTGGGTGAAAGAGGCAGTCAACAGACTTGTGGAGTCTGTCTTAAAGCTGCTTCTCTTTTTTTGGAATAAAAGTAAAGATTATTAGTACAAAATATGAGGGAGTTAATGATCAGTTGTGCTGTCACTAATTTGTCTTTCTCACTTTGAAAGCTTTATTCAAATCCATATTTTTGTGTGAAAGATTCTGCTTTCTCCAAGACAGACTAAAGTGGGAATACTACAGAGTCCAAAAATTCCCACACACATACAATTCCATTGAGCCATCTTCTTTTAAACTTCACAGGTGAGTATCTGCACTTAGCTTCAGAAAACATTCCTGCTGGGTTGCAGACATTTGCCCATCCCTGATTTGAAATATAGATTTCACTCATATACTTAGACCCACAGTTGGTGCTGAACCAAATTCCTTGATCTAGCACTTTTATTGTGTATAGAATTCATCTGGTTTTAACATTTCCTCAAATCTTTGGTTTAAATAAATCTTCCCAAAATATTCATGGTCTTCCTGGAAGGCAGTCTGTTTTCATGTTGCTTAAAATGTGAACCATCCGTGCAATGTAAATGCAAACCTCCAGGCAATTCATTTTCTAATTTGTTTTCTCCCACATTGGAAACACAAGAACATGTACTTCATTTACATCTATTATTACTATATTATAGATATTGTTATTATTATTAACATTATTATTATTATTTACTCTGGGGGTGCTATGTAGCCTCAGGCAGATACATTGTAAATTGAAACCAGATGTCCAACGAGTTGATGGCACAGAGATTTCCAAGCAGGACTGAAATGTTTTCCTAAAATTCACAATGCTGCAGACAAACTAACGTGAATCTGTGTGACAAACATGGAACAGATCACAGCAAGCCTGAAATACTGTCACATATCACTTTGTGTTTACACAAAACTCTCACTTTTCACAGTTTTCAGTTTGCTCTTCAAACACAGAGTGAAAAAATAACAAAACAATTAGGGAAGGTAAGAGGTTACAGTAAGATTAGAAAACAGGGAAGGTACATTCGGAAGCCATTAACAACCCAACGCTACTAACTAAAGCTAGCTTTAAGATAGTCTCTCCAGGGAGGATACTTCAAAGATCCTCAAATAAAAAAGGCAATTTATTGGCTAAGTGATCTTCTTAGAGGCCCCAAATTTCCTACCCAGCCCATTTGTTTTCCGTTCCTCTTAAATTTTAAAGTCACCTTTGCAATTGCTCAAGACATTTAAGGAATTTTTTTTAGAAATCACACTAATTGGCCTATTTTTACTCCCCTCTCTTTGCCCTTAAAGACTATGAAGCTTGGTGCCTAAAAATAAGTCGGAGTGAGCTGAAGTCTGTGCTCTCCAGATGGTTATCAGCAAGAGAGTTCCCTTTCCACCCCGCGCAGGTTACCTGCGCCGCCAAGTTTAACCATTGCGGCGGAGCTGAGAGCAGAGCACCAGAATGTAGGGCACCAACCCACCCCTGCTGCGGCTATTTCCCACCCAGACGGGGGCTGTGCTCTCCCCTCAGCCCCTGCCACTTCCACAGCCTGGAATGTTGCAGCAGATCGAGGAAGAACCGAGCCAATCCCTCCTGCAAAGCTCTCCTTGCGAGCCGGGGATTCATGGCAGCTTTTAACACCTGAAGACTGGCGTTGCTTTTTATTTCCATTCGAAATAAAGTCACTGAAAGAGCAGAATCTGGAAGATTAGTCCTATAACAATGAAGAGATGTGCAATCCCAACAAGCTACTCTTACATGCCTCTTCAAATATTTTATTTTTCTGCAGCACTCTCAAAAACACTGTGACCAGTACTCTGCCATCGAAGGAATATAGCAAATTAAATAAAATAAAGGCAAGAGATTGTCCCCACACCCCCATGCTTGGACATGCAGAGATACCCAAAGCAGCAAACATGCTGGGCTAGGTGCAATGAGTCCCTGCAGTGCTCTGCACCCCTGCAAGACTCCCAGCCTGTGCTAATGGGGCTGTGTTGATTTTCTGCCTTTCCCGAACATGTAGGAGATGAAAAAAGCATAATCTCCAAGACCTCCAACTGGCAAGGAGGTGAGAAGCTATACCCAGTAAAAAAATTAGGTGTGTGCTTAATATGAAATCTGTGAATCTCATTAAATTTGCATGTGTTAAATGGTGACATTTTTATAGCACCATAGAGCATGCTTAGAAGCTGAAAGCTCTCAGCATAAACACAGACTCCTGTTATTCATGGGACTCATTTGCCCATATTTGTTAGAACAGAAAATGAAAAAAGAGTTAATTGAATTGTTTAAAATTGTTATTTAACACTACGATCTGCCAGGACATACAAACAGGCTAGACTTGAATCACATGCACTGTTCCAAGTTGAAAATATATACAAATATCTGAGAGATAGAAATGTAAATCAGGATATTAGGGCAATATTTTGCTTTTGAAATTTTGGGTAGAGGCTGACAGTGGCAGGGAATAAAGAGTTCACCAGCTGCCTTTCACCTCTATAACATTGTTTTTATTCTCATCAGATCCTTCTCATGAGCAGGGAGGAACGGGTTATTAAAATATCCAACCAGTATTTTCAATAGGTACCTGTCAAAAAAGGGATTTACACATGACAAGCTAAGACAGTTGCATAACTATGGCACACAGAAGACGCCACAAAGTGTTGAATCTTTTGTTGATTAAACCCAATTTATTTCCTAGACAACAAAAGGTACTTTCTGACTTTTCCATGTGATGTCTGCCATCTCTTTTGTTTGTACACTCATGAACTGCTGGAGCTCTCCGTGGCTGCAGCACAAGGGCCATAGGGTCTGGCACAGCCCCACACAGGCTGGGAATGCCCCAGAGCCAGAGAATTCAGTCCCGGTTGACATCTTTTAGCCTAAGTTCCACAGCGTCTCTCCTCTTGCAGGTGACTGAGGAGGAGGGGGGACAAAGCAGGATCAGAACCAAGGTGGTGCCTCCTAATACCTGTCTACGAAGGAGAATTTAAATGACATTTCAAATGAAGAAGAAAAAGATCCCCCTTGTCTAGTTTGTGCTGAATACTTTTCCCCATGCTCTTCCTCATGTTTAATTTTTAGTCATTTGCACTCTGATAGAGATCAAAGACTTCTGTCAAAATACAGTTTGCACTGAAGTAGGTATTTTGCAAACATACAGGGAGATATTTTTCTCCCCTGGTGTATCAAAATTTAAAACTAGTCTGAAATGACTTGTGAAAGGAATGATTCTTACAGACTTCTGTCTCTTGATTGCTTGCATTTTTAATAGAATTGTAGTAAAATAGTCTGTTTTCATTTTATGTGTCTATAAAATGCACCTTTTAACCCTTGACTCGCAGAGACATTTAGCAGCAACATGCAAACATAGGAATGACAATTCATAAACTGTTACAAAAATAATTAGTGAGCAGGTTCAAAAGATCTGAGCTGACATTGCATAACAAGGTGCTATTTTCCTGCTAGAAGGCATTTTATGTCAGAGAAACATTCAGTAGCCTTTTATAACTTTATCTGATTGAAGTAAGAAAATAAGTTCAAAATTTATTAAGAATCCAGGTGAAAACTCCAAAACAAATACATCGAAGAAAGAAGGGATAGCTTAAAGCTCTCAGGAGCAGAGTCCTCATGTATATCTATCTATTATTTTATCTGCATGAAGGAGAGATCACTTGCAGGTTGGTAGCAAGGAATTGTAACCTCAGGAGAAGGGAATCTCTCCTCCCCCGACCAAAGAGAAATATCATCTGATATATCAGCACTTCAAGTCTCCCTGTTTTCTAAATAAGTTCAGGTGCTTCCTGTGCATGTTTTTAATAAGGAAAAGATAAATCCAAACCCCAAATTTCAATACCAAATCAGCCGTGGCTTTCCAAGCTAAAAGGAGGACATACTTCCATCAGGACAGCCATCAGTAACACCAATAAAATATTTTAGAGATGCTGTTTGTCCATTTACCAAAACCAAATGACCAAAGAGACTCTGCTTTTGCTAAAGGATTTTTCTGTCCAAATTATTGTTCTGTTTGCAGCTAAGGTCACCCTGGAGCCCATTTTCCCTCTGCTTTGAGAGCTGCTGCCTCAAACCTCCACTATTAGAGAGGTCCATGAGTCAGAACAAGCTTTTGTCTCCTTCTCATGTCCCTGAACTGAGTCACCATGGCATGGACAGCAAGCAGGATGGTCCCACAGCTGCCACCATCAGCAGCTGGACATTGCCCTGGCTCAGCCATGAGCAGCACATGTGCTCCTGGCAGGCAGCACTCTGGGAATCCCTGACAGAATTCAGAATTCCCCCAGAAAGGACCACATCCTCTGCCTCTTGTTGTGGATGTTCCTTCTCAAAAGCTCACACTTATCCCTTGCAAGCACATTTGCCATTTCAAATCTGTTTTCCCACAGGACATTTTGCTTTATCATAACAATCTGTTAGCATTTCCCAGACTGCCACATATTGTCCAAGCTCTTTTATGCAGGTTGGGGAAAAATCCCTCCACCTTTCCATTTCAGATTCTTATTGCTCTGTCTATACCTGTCTGCAAAAATTCCCCACGAGAATGTTGCTTTTATTGTTGCTGTATATTTTTATCTTTCCCTTTTATACTCAACAAATTGCTGCCCCTTCCCCATGCCACCTGTTCTCACCTCTGGCCAGCGCTTGCTTTAGTTTTTAATTACCATTTCACTTACCTGTTATGACTCAATGCAGAATCACTGACACAAGAAAACACGCTGCACGTTGCTCTCCTGTCATTGAGATGCTGGCTAGACTGGTTGTTGTCTTGGCCATGGGGACAGGATTCCACTCAGAGACCCTAAGCAATTATCTTTCTTCTTCCCCTTTGAGGTTGGAGCATAGTATTGGTAATTAAGTTCATGCTTCTGTTTGTTGTGGTTTTTTTCCTACATGTTCCCATTTCCCAGAAACCTTAGGCAAAGGATTTTCTGCCGGGATGGGGAAGCAGGATCTGAGGCTGGTTCGGTTTAACTCTGGAATACAATCTGGATTTAACTGTTACATGGTGAATCATTCTGTATTTTTTATTTTTTATTTTAAAAAAAATGCCCCAAATGTTTTGCTGAGCAGTTGAGAATTTATTAGGTCACATCCACAGTTTGTTACACCCAGAACCTGCCTAGAATATATTTTTTTCAGGGTAAGATATTAAGATATGCAAAGGCTAAAAATGAGCTGCTGGCTAAGACCAGGAAGACAGTGGACAGGGGGAAGGGAAATCCCCTGGGATGGATCCCTGTGGCTGGAATCACCATATCTGTCTTCCAGTCAGCCAGCCAAGGTGCTCTTCCCTCTTTTGAATTTCTGGGCCTTGTTTGCTGCCACACACTACAAACCCCAAGCAAACAAATCTCTCTCTCAATATTTTCAGGTCACTGCCAAGCTCCTGTGCTGTGAGCTGCCAAGCCTATCTGAGTTCTCAACTGCCCAGGCCCTCTTCTCCCTGCCAGACCACCTTTTTGCTATACAGCTGTGCCATCTCTCTCCACTGCTTCCCAATTTGTTTGTCTCCAAAGCCATTCATTATTTCCCCATTCCATTTCTCTGCTGAGGTCCGATCCAAGGCCCATTGAAATGTTTCCATCAGCTTCAATGGGGTTTGGATCAGGACCAACATCTTTGTGTCTTTCATGCATCCTTAGCTGCCTGTGGGTCAATATTTCTTCTCTTTCTGCAAGGCCTCTTTTTCCCTCCCCTTTTCATTCAGCAATGGAATATGCTAGGAAATCTCTTCTTCCCTGCATGGCCAACCCATGCTGGCAAAGATGATCTCAGGGCCACTGAGACAGAGGAGCTGCAAGAAGGTGGAGAAATTGCAGTGCACAAGCCTTGGCTGAAGGCAGATCCATCCTCCAAAAAGCTTGATATTTTCAATTTACTTTTAAGATGGCTTCACATTCGGCAATATTTCTTGGGTTTTGCCATAGCTTTGTGTAAATTAAACAATTATCAGCTGCATTGAAGATGTAAACCAGACAAATGGTGCACTAAGCTGCTGCTGAGGGATGAAAGTTTCACAGGTGTGCTGTGGAAGAGGACAGCCTTGGGTGGTCTACACTACACCTCCACTGAAATCAAAAGGACTTTGGACATTTACAGCAGATAAGTGTTTGTCCCTGAAAATATAAATTCAAATAAATAAATAAAATATGATTCAGACCTTTGAAAAAAGAAATCCCAGTTACGGTCATGCGTGCAGTTAAAATTTCAGCTCACATTGTTGGGGTTTTTGTTGGGGTTTTTTTTCCCCCTGAATTACACTAATGATTGTTACATCTCTTTCAGCAAAGTAAAACTCCAGATGCAGGAACTGTTACTGGCTTGCCTCCATAAAACATAGCTAAGGATTTTCACTTCTGCTAAATGCCTTTTTCCTGCCATAGACATTTTTCCCCCACATGGAAGACTTATCTACCTTTCAAGCATCCTCTGCTGCTGCAGCTGTTTGTTTGTTTATGCAAGATCGTCTGTTAATGGCAGCCCAAAGCCTTGGTGTTTATCTCTGGCTCAGTCATTTTGCCCAACCTGCTGTGCTGACAGCCTTGTGCATTTGCCAGGTCCAAGCCCATGTCCCTGCTGTCTCACCCCTCGGAGGGCAGGGATGAGCTGCTTTCCTGGGAGCTGGGACAGGCTGAGTGCTGGGTGTGCTTGCACCATGTGCAGCCAGGACAGCACATCCAAGAGCAAAATTCACCCCTTTTGCAATGCTTTTTCTCTTGTCTAAGAGGTGGAGCTGGTATTTTCCCATGGCAGAAGCCCTGATAATTTGAAGTTGTAATTTCATCATTCCTGCAAATACTGGGATTGTCTGGGATGCAGTAAACACCCTCCGAGTGTGTGACTGCTCCAAGCCCCACAGAAATCAGCAGGAGTCTTTCTGAACTATTGAATTGCAGACTTTCCTCGGGGTTGTGTACAACGCCACAGACTTAATTACCATGTTCCTGGCTGGGATAAATATGCAAATGGGCTTTTCAGCTGGAGGGCCTTAAAATACAGGTCGGACACATGGCAACTAATGACTTGATTTGGGCTATATGCAAACATTTGCCAGCCAAAGGCCTCCTCCTATTCCCATGGAAGCGAAAGGCACAATTATTACCAGCTCCAGGGAAAGCATGACTCGGATGCCTTCTTTAAATAGTGGCCCAAACAGCTCAAATCTGTCAGCAGCCTCTCCTCAGCATTCCCTTCTTCTTCTCTCCCTGATCTGTTGTGATAGGAAAATGTTCACGACACAGATTTTATCATAAATGGTAGAGATTTATGCACCTGCAGGTCTCACAGCTGCAGGGCAGGCATCTTGTTGCAAAAGCAGCTCCAGCTATATTCAACACATGGGTTGTTTTCACAAAGAAGTGGGAGCCTTTCCCCAGAAGGAGGAAATCAGCATCTTACATTTACCAACACAACCACTCTCCTCAGCACTGACTGCATGATACCACCACACTCTCTCTGTTAAGGTGCTGAGCACGAATTCAGGCTCTCTCAAATCATTAAAGCTTATTTGTGTGGCTGATGGTGAAGGGAGAGAGAAGATTCAGCCCCACAAAGCTTGGCTTGCTGACTCAGCTCCATGGGGCTCCAAGGCCAGCTGTAAGCAGACTTGTTAAATCAGCTTCTGTTACGGGATAAAAACATCTGCTGGAAACCTGATGTCCCTAATAACTCACAATTCCCATACTGTATTTATTGGCATTCATAGTCTATTTTTGACTTTTTTTTTTTCCTATCAAAGAGCTGCAATCAATAAAGCACCATTTTAGTCATATGCTTTTGAGAAGGCTCATGTCCAGAGACACAAACCGTGACTGCTGCATTGCTCATGGAGCTCAATGCAGTATTTTTCAATAGTGCAAGGAAGCCTGGAATGTGTGCAAGGAATGGCTTCACACCAGCTTCTCCTGAGGAGCACTGCAGCACAGAGAGGTACAGTGAAATGGCAGGAGGAATTAGGATGAAAGGTTATTTCTTTGCTGCTGCTGCTGCTGCTGTGGAGATTTTGCTGTGATGTGATGAAGGCATGGGACAGCTGGAGGAGTGGCAGTGAGGTGGGTGACAGGAACTTCTGGGAATCACACTTACCTGGAGGAAGGCACTGGTGGGACAGTGTCTGCCAGCTTGTCACCAAGAGCTCTGCACTGCTTTGTGCCAAGACACAAAACAGAATATTTGAATTCACCCAGGATTACCATGACACAATAAACTGTAAAGGGTGTAACCTTGTGGTTCTAAATGTCTGATTTTGTGCTGGTACTTTGTATTCTATTTTTCTGTGTGCCTGCAATCAGACACTGAGCTTTCCTTTGGCAGAAAAATAGTGTGTACTTTGATAATCGAATATTAAAGCCAAAGATACAATTTTTTATTGTGAAGTGAAACACTGTGAATACCTTGTGATTAGAAGGTTGAAAAGGGCAGAAGTTTGATGGTGCTGCTCAATTCATGTCTGTGAATCAGCAATTAAGGGATCATCATCGAATACAGAAAAATAAGTTATTCGTAAGTTGCCTCTTAAATTACTCCAATTTGTGTCAGCAAAGACATCTAAAATAGAGGCTTGAAAACATGAGAGCAACAATATTACAGCAACCATGCAGTGTGCATTCCAAAGAAATGACAAAGCCTTTCTGCAGTATTTGACACCACAAAAATACCCTGGGAAAGGAGAAAGGTTCAGTGGGCAGAGCAACAGACAACATGACGGGATACAGCAAAGCAACCAACTGATCTCTGTTAATTCCACTTTTCCTCTCCCCTCCATGTATTTACTCCAAAGCAGCTCACAACACTAATCAGACAAAGAGGGATAAGCAGAGGTTGATGACAAACAAGGGAAAGTAATATATTAGACACATACAGGGATGAAAGAGTCAACAGTCTAAGTGTAAAGCAATAACGTACATATGTGTGTGTTCATGTATGTGTTAATATGAGTGCATGTGTGTGTATTTGGCAGTGGGGAAAGCATTAAAAAAGAAATGTATTATTGCCTCTTTAATATTACATTTGTAAAAAAAAATTCAATCATGGCTGCACCTAAGTACTTGGATTGTTAATTCAGAATCTAAAAAACACAGTATCCAAACAAAAACATAACTCTTTCCTTAACAATACTGCTGAGAATTAATTGATATTTATGGAAGAAGAGGGTTTTAGATGATCATTGGAGAATCATGTAATTTATATTGAGTCAATGAGAAGACAAGGAGAGGAAAGCTCAAGGTAGCTAGTGCTGGTGAAAGTTTGTTTTATTTTTTTGAAGTTGTTGAGAACCATACAGGATGCCTGCCATGCATTAACCTGTTTGGATGAAGATTCACAGCAGGTTGCTTCAGTATATTGGTGTCCTCTGCAAATCATCTGGACAGCTGGGACCATGAAATTTACCCAGATCCAAAAAAAGTTGACCCTCACCAAACCTCAGTGCCCTCTAAGGCCATATGTGCAGACCACTTCACATTTTGCACTTGTTTTGCCACTGTGGAATGACAAAAATGCTCTTGTCAAGTGGACATGAGATTTTCAGGTCCTTCCACACAGAAAACATGTCAGCAAAACTTGTCAGATGTTTTTTTACTACAGCATTATAGACACATTTTCCCTTTGTTTTCAGTGTCATCTTCCGTACTATGAAATAAATAAATAAATAAAGACAAAAGCCTGTTTGACTCAATTTTGTGCTTCTGAACCAAGAATAATCCCATCAGTTTGGTCCCATCATTTGTAGTAAACTATTCACTAATCTAAGACAGGTGCCTCTGGGTGTTAACACTTAGTCTCCTAGTAGAAAAGTGGGTGCAAAGTTAAACCACATGTTCAACTTATTTATAAGTGAGGTGTGATTAGGCAAAGCCTTTAAAACATGAGCTCAGACACACACACACACACACGCATGCACATGCACAGAGTTTGCAAGGAAAAGATGCTGACACTTCCAGGCTGTGCTGTGCAGTTATGGTCTGGATTTAACTCTTTGCCAGGTGGATCACTCTGTAGAAATCTGAGGGGCAAAAGGTTATGTTGAGCTCATTACTGTGGACAGCTTTTAAAACAAAAGCGATAATATGGACATTCCTGGGATGATGTGTTTCATTAATATTTGCCCACTGCTAGGCTGTGTGAAGAGCTGTGCTCACAGGAAACCTCGCAGCTTATTAGAGTGTTATCTGTGCAAAAAGTAGATAAATATGTCTATTTAAAAATGTGTTTAAAACTGCTTTAATTTTTATGAGCAACATCCGATCAGCTGAAGTTTTACTCTTTATTGATGGAAGGAAAAAGTCTAGAAAAAGCCCACCAAGTCTCTAAAAATTGCTTTCAATGTCATTTCAGATTGAAATGAATGCCTAAAACCTGGAGCAAGGGCTGCAGAAATCCAGCAATTCAAGAACTGTGCTCACTGTATATTCCTTTTTGTACAAAATGATTGTCAAAGGCTTCCAGTTCTGATTTCTGCTTTATTTTCTCAAGAGGATCAAAGATGTTATTGTGTGGGTGAGTTACAGAGCAGTTGAGACTCCTGGTCAGCATGTCCCAGTGCAACAACCTCCAGGAACCTGCTTCCAAAATGCAGAGGGGATTGAAAACTCTTCTTGGGTTTGAATTAATTATTGACTATGGTCTGACATTATTTCAAGAAGCAAAGCACAGGAAACATAATCAATTATTTCTGTAAGAATGCATTTGAGGCTCAAGTTGCAAATGTTTAGAAAGAGGTTAGGAAAGGAGATTTTTTAAAAAGAATTGAAAACAGTTATTGCAGTACTGCTGGTAGCTTTAAAGTCTGAACCATCATAGATCTAAATGTCTTCAAATGTTGGCAAAAGAGCAATGGAAAATTAATGATGCAGTATTTCAACAGAGATGTTCACATCATCCGTTATTTGAGGATCACAGCATTCCAGAGAAATGAATAGCTTAGCCCCATTTCACAGACAAGCAGACAGGGAATTTCCGTGGCTCACCTACAACTGCTCAGCCTCATGGTGACACTGCTGTGGGCAGAGCAGCTTAATATCTGCTTTCATGTCTACCTTTACAAATTCTGGGCACACAAGGAACTATTGCAGCATATCATAGGCTTCCCAGTGCTGAATTATTTACATCTGTGCTTGAAGCCTTGTTTCAGAATAAAGCTATTAAAATTTAAATGTTCCCTCACCCTGCAAAATTGAGTACTAAAACTATACTGTTTAGGTGTAAAGAGAAACTTCACTTATTTGTGAACTCAATGCACATTCTTATAATGTCTTATTACAAAACAAGAGAGAGTTTGATCTAGAAAGGGAGATGAAGTTGTTTTTTATCAGTAGTGAATATAAGTATCCTTTAAGAATAACTAAGCTATTAAAAAAGGAAGATTTTAATGATACTATACCAGATGTAGCATGCCAGTAACATGCTTCTGGAAAGCTTTACAGATGATGTAGGAAGCAAAATAAAATTGTTAAATCAAAATTGTGAAATGAAAAATTGACTAAAACTGATCTTTTTCAGAATTAATTTTCACTGGAAATGTAAAATATATTTACTTTTGCTTCAAATCTGAGAAACACCTACTGGAAAGTTGAGCCATCTCATGAAATTCAAATGTAGTCATCACTACTTATCCATCCTCACTAAGTACACCTAAGACCTTGGAGCACAGGCACACCTCTGCTTGCCAAAAGAAATATTTCTCCCTCCCTAAATGAGGAGACTGCAGTGCTCTGCATTTCAGATTATTGCCACCTCCCTCCACTGTGCTGAAAAGGAGCAGGAGTGGACCACAGGGCTCTATAGCAAAGAGAAATTAATTCCAAGGGTGCAAACGAAGCCTAAACAAGACCTATGAAATATGTATCTATTACAGATGGGTGGGGTTTTCTTCAAGTGCAGTTTCGGATTTTCACCCCTCTCCTCCTCCTATCACATGCTGCTTGTTTTAGTGGTTGGCAGGAGGAGGGGGAGAGGAACTAACAACATGTGTGCCTATCATCACCCTGACCACTGCCTTGTACATCTAACTCGCTCCCCTTGGCTTTGTCTGCTTTCTGTCTTTATCCTGCTCCATCCTGCCAACACTCACGTGTGTGTGCGCTCTGCCTGCGCAGAGAGAAAAGCTGCAAACATGATGCTCACGACATGGAACCCTTGCACTGCTTCCCCTGAGGGAGATTTGCCCCACAAATAGTCTGGTGGAAGAAGAACAAAGGAAAAAGCAACCTTCTGTCTCCTTCGTCAAGCCCAACGAACCAGCAGCTCTTCCTTCCAGCACATCAGTACAAGAGATGCCTCTCCTAGAACATGGGTTTTTTTGAGAGAGAGTGGAAGGAAAGGAGAAAACGCAGGAAAGAGCAGGGTTGGAGCATCAATTCTGCCTCCTGCAGGTTTCTTTTCTATTGACAAAAAGTGAGGTGTGGGAAGAGTTAAAACACACCTGACTGGTGCCTTTCCTGGGGATCAGGAGACACCCACATCAAATCTTCTCTCTCCTACCTTGGCCCCAAGAGTAAAGTGAGCTCCAAGAAGTTTTGCATGCAAAATGCATCTTATTGCAACACCACACAACAAGATGGATCCATGAGACAACCCAAGAAATGTTAAAATGAAAGTAATTATCTATTTCACTGAGGCTAAACTGATAAGGTCCTCCCTTGCATTCTAATTTAGGAAAAAGGATCTGCTTGTGCAGCCTGTACCATGGTGCCCATATTAAACGGGCCAAGGATCAGCAATGGGCAGGTCCTCTAAAAGTCCCTGTAAATGTGCAATTAACATGTTCTGGGGATGTTTCCACTGAGGATGAAAAAGCCTTTTCTTAAGCAATGCTATTAATTGTTGGGATTACTAATAACTTTCCATTTTATCTCAATTGCAATAAAAAAGGGGTATTTAACTAAGTATTTAATCAAAATAAGTGAAAAGAAATGTGAGGAAAATAACTGCTGGAAAAACAATAGCTGAGTCAAAAGTTTCCAGTTTTTAATTTTTATCCAAAAAATCTAACTACTGGTTCAGATGACCATTAACAAACTCCTGGTTCCCTGCCATGATTTTCCTTTCTTCTAATGGTCCACAAATATTATCAAGGTACACACCAGCACCTTCCAGGTGAGGAACTGGGAGATCTTTCCTGGTTAGTTCATTAAGAATAATGTAACTGGCCAGAGGTCTGGTTCACAACAGAGAATACAAGAATGTTGGTGCTACATGGGGCTGGATTACTTAAATAGCACACGTTTCAGTAAATCCAACACAAGCTGTGTGCACAGGAACAAAAGACCTGGGTCACCAACAGAAAATCTCAAAGAATGCAGCGAGACTGAAAAAATCTTCTAAAAAATGGAAAATAAGTCATTGAACATAAGTTGTGAGTGCAGAAACATAGCTAAGATGTCAACATGGTTAGTGGATAGAGAGAGAGGGGTGACAGAGGTGGAGTTGGAATTACTCCATAGGGCAATCATCTGAGCACCTTCCTCCACTGGAAACAATGAGGCAATTGTGGATGTCTACCTTCATGAGCTCCAAGAGTTTTGTCACTGAAACCCTCAGGAGCTGAATTAAGTGCAGACTGAGCACACAGGACCATGGAGAATTTAGAAGAGAAGCAGAGGACTAGTTATTCCAGCCATTCTTGAAATTAGACCACAAATATTTTATTACCTGAGAGACTGAAACTCAAGCTTAACACACACAGCCATCCTGGCTGTGTACAAGCTTAGACAGAGAAATAAAGCTGACTGAAGGGTTCAGCCAGTGAGGGCTAACATTTATACCTGGTCAGCAAACTGCTGGCAGGTGTCATGAAGAAACATGAGTTTATCTTTAAATGAAAAAAGAACAGACTGATAGGGACTGCCATCATGTTTTTGAGGAACCCTCCCTAATGTCCTCAGGCTGAACTAGTCCAGCATTTTGACTCCCACAGCCCACAGCCAAAACCACAGGGTTCTGATGGCATAACTGTTACATAAAGGCTCTATTCCTATAGCACTATAAATGCAAATGATTGTCAAAGGATACTCAGCGAGGTTCAGTAATAATTCAAATCACAAATCCTTTTGCCATGCAACTCATATAGTATGATATTTTTTATGGAAGCCCTTCTGCCCCTCCAGAAGGCATTAAATTGTTATTCATATTTCAGATTAAAAAATTCAGGAAGAGTATTAAAAGACAGGCAGTGATAGCAAGATAGATTCAAGGCGTGTGCATATGCCTCATGCCTTCTATAGCAAGTGCTCCTGCTCTGGAAATATAAAAAGGAAGTCAACTGAACAGCATGAAAATGGATGTAAACATGGAATTAAAGAGATCAATCTCCAGAAGTACAATAGCATTTTTAAGGGAAGGGTGTGTAATTTGAACAAACACAGCTGAAGGCAAGAATTAGCACCATATGCATAATCACATAAATCAAGATAAATTAGATTGGTAGAATTACACAGGATGCTTGTTTGCTCTGAAAAGCAGTGAAATAGATAAACAAGTATGTCTCAGGCTTAGCAGGAATTGCTATGCTGAGTGGCAGCCTTGGTAGGCTGCTAGTGCTTTTTCAATGCATTACTAAAGAAAATAATCATGGTACAAGAATCAGCTACTGAAACTCTGGCTACAGAGCTCCACTGATAGCCAGCAACATATGCAGGTGCAAGGGGAGACATGTTACTCTTAAACAGCTCATTCATTTTAAGTCTCAGTTCATTTGCCACTGAAAATATGAAAGCAGTACGCTGGAGAGGAAAAAATCTGTTAATGTGTGCATGCCAGCTCTCCAACAAGCAGTCATATTTAAAAGCTTATTCATGTGGTTATAAAGGTGGTGAAGTTTTGTTTTGGGTCCTTCACTGGCATAAAGTAATGTGGTTTGATTTTATTTTAATGTGCTGGTTAATTTATTCCTAAAAAAGGTGTATTTTTTATGCAGCTCTTGATCCTGAATTTGACCTAATGAACCCATAAGCATTAAAAAAACCCAAAGTGAGATCAGTCATTAATATTAAAATGCAGAGTCCAGCAAATTCAGAAAGAAGCTGACTTATTCAGAAATGATGCTCTGCCACTGAGGAGGAACTGAGCCTCTCAGATAAAGTGTGCTGGGGCTCTGAGCCATGGCTGTGAGCATTGTGGTGCAACAGGAGCAGTTCTGCAGAGAGAAACACGTGGTTGTCAGTGAACACCAGGTGACTGCAAGGGTTTGTTTTTCACTATTTCTGTGAGCTGAATGTCCACCAGCCCTAGGCTGTAACTGCAATTAGTGATTGGAGTCCTCCAGCTAGCTCCTCCCAGCAGAATTCCAGAATTTATATCCTCAGGACAGCTCCATGCCACAAACTGAAGCCCAGGAGGTGAGGGCAACCAGGTTTGCTTCCAACACATGCTCTGGGAAAACCGAAGAGAGGAGTAGTCCTGTGAGCATCCAGAACCACAAAACAGAATACAAGGTCTGCAGGCTTTTCTTTGAAGCTCCAGATTAATTTCTCTCCCTCGGAAGTTATGGATGATGGGCAATCGGAAAGGTTGAGACCATCTAGGTGGGAATGCTATAATAATATCTCTTCCATGTGGCTAATGAGAAAAGACATATGAAAAGACGTGTAAAGCAGAAGAGTTAAGGGCAAAACACTGTTGACACTGATAAATCTGAACTGATTTGGCTTTGGTTAGGTCTCCTCCAGCTGTCACAGAACAGCTGCTCTTCAGCATGACTGTATTTTCTACTTTTTCTCACATGTAATACCATTAGCTGAGAAATTATTTTGTTATTATAGGAAAAACATGTTTAACACTCAATGAAATTGCTGGGACTTTTTAGGGATACAGTTGGCTCTTCAGAAGGAACTGCCTACAGCCTTATGAAATGCTTTCTTGCACCCTGGCATCTTTGATAGGAATCAAGACATTTCTTCTGTGAAGCTAAACCAAGAAACTTCACTTTTGTCACCTCTAGCATTTTTCAGAGGTCAACTGCTTCAGGCAACAGTGCAAGAGCCTTCTTGCAGCCCAGGGCTGGGTTTGGAGGAGGCTGGAGTTGGTACAGCAGAGCTCCCTCCGTGTCTCAGTTCCCCTGCAATTGTCAGAAATGAAAAAAGGAAAGAGAAGACGCAGGAGTGCAGAGATAAGAGGCAGAGCTCAGCTTTTCTTTGATCTCCTCCTCTGTTGCAGGCAGAGGAGATCAAAGAAAAGAGGCATAACAGAAAGCACGTGAGACGGGCATGCCTGTAAGAGGTTGTCACCCGGAATGCCTTGGCTCTGGCTTTGGGAGTATGGCTGCTTGGGAACACCATGTCCCCTTGAGCAGGAGCTACAGCAGCCTGGATGGAGGGCAGGGGACTTATTTTCACTCCAGGAGTACAGGGAGTGCAGCAGCCTTTCCTCCAGCCACCCTTCCAGCTCCCCAGAGGGCACCAGGATGAACGTGACCTTTGCTGCACCACTGTGGTGGACTTAGGCTCAATTTTTAATTTACATCAACCTAATTCAGCCCAGGCCCACACTTGGAAGGTCTTTCTGGAATAGAAATATCCTTCCATCGTACTGGAAAAGCAACTTGTGGCAACAAAACTCCATTGTTGATGCTATGACTTTTCTCAGGCTTGCCAAATAAATAGGATGGAAATGGCAATAGGGTGTTTTTTGCCAGTTTACCTGCAACGACACTGAAAGCTTTTGCTTGTGGCAGCCACGGATCACACCTCATTCTACCCTTGAACGACACAATTATGCCAGAAAAGTCTGCTGTGCAGGCTTAAGAGGGAAAATGCGGTTCCATTTTATCACATTGGAGTTTTCTCATTAAACTTATTTGGACTGGGATTAGGCTATTAGAGAAAATTTAACCCCAAATGATTGGAATGGAGAGAAAACCAAATTAAAATATTCTCATATGTTACAAAGGAAACAGCCCCCAAAGAAATTATAGAAAATATAAAAATGTGTAGATTTACTGGGGGGAAAGAGGTAAAATGGTAGAAGAATTCAGTAAGTTATCCAAGTCAAAATAGCACAAACTGAAAAAAAAATAAAAGGAAAAAAGAAAAAAAATAGATTAAAAAAATTTAAGTACTTTCTGTACTCAAATAATGCTTCTTTTATTGTGAAGACCTGCACAATGCATGCAAAATAATCCACAAGTTAAAGTCAATAGGCTTGTTTTAAGGTTGTACAACTTAGATTTTTAAAAGACTGTTGCTACATATAAATAAGATTCAAGGTGAAAATGATGTCACTGTACCTGAGATAAATATATATGTGGGGTTATGCTGAATATTTAAGTAATCAGTATGAGCTTTCTTTCCATGTTTGGCTATTAAGAATTTGTGTGACTTCAGAATCCTTGGTTATTTAGTAATTTTTGCTACTAATAGAATTAGCTCTTTTTAATTCCTTTTTTTCCCCTCAAATTTTGCTTTTTTGAATTTTTGAATTTTCTAGCTTTCTGAAGATGCTGAGTGCTCATTAGCACTGGTGATGCACTGTTGATGGAAAGGAGATAAAAAATTAAGACAGTTCTGTAGACAGAGGCTGCCTGCTGTTGGGGTGGCAGAGCAGTCTGGGAGCAGTCAGAGGCCCCAGGGGATGACTCCACCAGGCATTTATTGCTTTACTAGTGACTCCTCCTTCCCCATCATCCAGAGCTCTCACTCTCCTTCTTCTTTCAATGATTCTGTTTTCTTTTGACAACTTCTCTTTTCCTTCCTTCACTTTCTTTGCTCCTACTCATCTCTTTATCCCTTATTATTTCTAAACTGTTTTTATCTCACAGCTTCTTGTGGTTTCTCCACAGCTGCTCCCATCTTCTCACACTTTGCTAACCTCACTCAGCTTCATTCTTCCAGCCTTCCAGAATTTGGGATTTGGACTATTTATAATTTAACAATCCTGTCTTCTTAGCAATGTGTGGAATTATTCATTACACTCTCCCATCAATCCCCAAATTATTTTTGTTAACATTCTGCAGTTGCTCAGCCTAGACTGGATAGAATGATTTACCCTCAAGGGTGGGAAAGCAAGGATGTCCCTGCACATTCACACTCTTACCCTCCTGTGCTCCTGCCTTTTCTCTTTATCTCACACTTTGCCTTTACTCCTGTTTTGTTACACTCATGTTAAAGGCAACATAGATCCAACACTTCTCCTCTCCCACCAAGCATACACCATGACTTTTTCTGTGCTGCCAATGCTGGTTTGTTGTGTTTGGCCACCAGACTTCTGGCACATGTTTGTTGGACTCTCAGGTATCCTGTGCTGTTCTTGGACTTTAGGGTGCTTAATATTTTTGACAAATCAATCCCATAATGTAATGAATTGGACATGCAGCTGAAGCATCCTCTGGCTGGACAAGTTAATCCTTAATACTATAGAAATGAAATATACCGTGAACTCAGATAACATATTGGTCAAAAAGAATGAAAAACCCCAGAGCTGGAAAGAAATAAATCCAAGCAGTTGAAGTCTTGTGTATTATGGAGCTGTTTAGACACTGTGTTGATTTTTCAAAGAGTATAAACTAGCAGCCCTTTTGGCTTTGAAACGTTTTAAGTAGCTTTTTATATGACAGTACCATGAGATATTCATTTGTCTGCGGCAGGCTGAAGGAAGGAATGACTGGATCTCCCAGACAGGAAGATATAAACAGACCTTGAAGAGGTCAGATGAATTCATGTTTCATAACAGCCTGAAGGGAGCTGTTGCAGAGAGGTTAAAGCTGGTTAAACATTTTTCCCTATGGATCCGGAAGTAGAAGCTTAAGCCCCACTCCAGACTCGTGTCAAAGGTCTTGCTAATCAATCCAGCTGTAAATGGCTATTTAGCACTTTAGGCCAGGTAGGCACAGGCAGGTGGACAATGCTAACTGTACCTCTGCTTGGGTGCTACCTTTGACTGAAGTAGTGCAGAAACCCTGATAGGTTTGAGTTGTGTAACTGAAAAGACAAAACCAGCTCTGAACTATCCATGTCATTATCCAGCCCTCCATGGATTGCTGTGCTTGGGGTCTCAGCACAGCAAAGGACAGGCAAGGCTTTAGAGTCTAATCCATATCTCTCCAGGCTGGGGAGCATTTCCCTGGTGCATGTTTTAATCATTCCAGTTTGGTGAATGATGAAATAATAGATTTTTTTCTGGAATTTATTGTAGGTTGGAAGAGAAAGGACGGTCAACAGTCAGACTGCCAATACTCATAACAAATCAAATCCACATTTTGGCTTAACAATTTGAAATATTTAGGAATACTAGTTTTCTGCCTCTTGACTCTGTAAGAGGTTTCTAAAGAGCAAAAGAAAACTAAATTATCTTATGATGCCAGCAAGCAGTTGTAACAAATCTTGTCTTGCATAAATACATTTTCTGTTTTGCTTCCCAGGACTACTTCAGAGTTTTTCCAACATAGGGGTTTTATCCACGAAGCAGAAAATACAGACTATTTTGTGGTGGAAAACATGCTAAAGTCAAGCAGCTGTGGCAATTTGAGACTGTTTTTAAACACAGTCATCTTGCTGCTGCATGTGCAGTTCAACACATTTGCCAATTTAAAGCTCCCTGCTCAACTGACTCTGCAATTTGTTTCTTTCTCAGCAGCAGCATGATGGGCTGGAAACCACCTATTGCAAATTCTCCAGCACAAAGTGATACCAAGGGCTCAGGCTGGGAGAAGAAATGAATTCCTTCTCATGCAAATGTCTCCTGAAAGTCACAGGTCATCTAACCAAGCTAACTAATTATTACCCCCACTTGATTTTTCACTTTGATATTGCATATGCAGCTCCACTACTGGCAAGTTCAGTAGCTGTACAGTGGCTGATAAACTTGTAAATGTGTGCACCAAATTTGGGGGAAAAAAATTAGGTAGTTTCATTGATACTTTCTCTGCATCTGCAGTCCTTATGTTTGTGTTAAAATCGGACTCCAGGCTAAAAGATGAGCATGAAAGGAAATAATTATAAATTATCTGCATAAAATCTGCAACAAATTACCTATAAAACTATAACTATCTAAACAGGCTGACATTTACTTTATAGGTTCATGACTTCCTTTCTTTAAAGTTAGCTAAGAAGAGAGTAAAGTAATTACAGTTCCCTTTTGATTGATTAAACATGACATGTATGCTAATATGAAAGTAACTTCTGTCCTTTGTTACCCAAGCTTCTGGTTTAAAGCAATTTTGAAGATAACAGATATAATCTCACCAGTCCTGCCATTTCTAACGTATATGCCAAGAAAGTAATTCCTCTGCCTTTTTTCTCCAACAGAGAAAGCATATTTTATCCTTCATGTTTCAAATTTTGGATACAGAAGTCAGATGATATTACAGCCATAAATCCTCTGTTTCTCTGCCATTATATATCAGGAAAGCTCTGTGCCACCAGTAGAATAAATAATTCTGCCTTTTCACAAAGGTTGTCCCACTGATTTGAGGGAGGTTATTTGACTGAATAAGGTTGATGCAATATGGTCCAGCAGGAAAAAAAGAAACACCTGCTAAATTTCACTTGGAAGTACTACACACTGAGGAACAGTGTCCAGTTCAGGTTCACCGTTACTTAATTCTGGCTCGAGTATCAAGAGACTCTCATTGCAACTGAGGTTTATGGAACTCAATCTCCATCAAATTTTTCTGCTCCACATTTTTTACCTAAAATTAGAGTTTTATCTACCATCTAATTCCTTGCCTTGATGCCTTTATGCTGTTGTTTCACTTTAATGTCAGCATAACACTTATATTTATAGTGTGGATGTGGGCCCTCTTTGCCACCTCTCCAGTAAAAGGCACAGATTCAATCCCCCAAATTCTCTGAGGTTCTCCTTACAGGATGGATCCTCAGCTCTCTCACCATCTGCTTGTGTCCCTACTTTTCATTCTCTGGTTCCATTCTGCCTTTTCTGTAATTGTTGAAACCAAAACACAGCGTGACATGCTAGCTGTGGTCACACTACTGTGAACAAAAATGAGCTTCAAACTCTCTGAACTTAGCAGAGACGTCCCAAAAATACATTCACCAAAAAGATGTGTTTTTCTTTTCCCAACACTGCATCATATTACATACTTAAATTAAACCCAGTGGACCAAATTCCTCTCTGGATTAAGTTTAGTAATGTCTGTGGAGTCCAGTGAGAGAGAATTTGGACCAATAGCTATTAAAATTTCCAGTTCCCTCCCTGAAGCAATGCTCTTTTACTGATATTAATATTCCCCTCCAGCTTATTAACTGCATGAAGAAACTTGGGAGGAAAGTGATCCCAGTATTCAGTTTCCTTAAGCCTTCAAAAAACCACACACCTCTCTGACAGAAGTTTATCCCTTTTCTATCCCACCCTCCCATTTTTCCCCTACCACAAAGATGCCTGACTTTCAGGTTAATGCTGGGGCTGCAGCAGGTGACTGCCATGGAGGGAAAACACATTCTCTAGGAATATTGGTTTTGGAGATGATGATCCTCAAGGAGTAGTGCAGCAAGATGCCAGAGATTATTTTATGTCTTGGATCATGTACCAGCTGTAACATGGACAAATGTGCAGTGGGAGGGTGGCAATGTCTGGGGAAGGGATGGGAGGAAGGGAGAAGAGGTTGTCTGCAGCAGCCTCCTGGATCAGGGCTTTCACAGGGCAGGAACTTGGCTTTGCTTTCAGAGAAACAGCTCCAGAAGTACAAATCCCAAGTTCTTGTACACCAGGTGAATAATTTGGAGAAGAATGATAGAATCACAGAATATTCTGAATTGGAAAGGACCCACATGTACCATTAAGTCCAACTCTTAAGTATATAACCCATGCAGGGATCAAACCCACAACCTTGGTGCTACTAACATTATGCTCTAACCAGCTGAGGTACTCACCAATTAAATATCTTTGAATTTTTATTATATTTATAAATTTAAACAAAGACAGACTAGGCTTGAGAACAGCCCTTCACAAGATATTTCAGACACACTGTCTTGGAGGTATCAGAGCAGCTTGCAGTATTTTTGCCTAAAGGCAAGGACAATATACATGAGGGTTTTCTATTTGGTTCCTTCCTGCTGTATTTCTGTTTTTGTTGGCTGGCTCTCTACTAGCATTGCCATGGTTTTGTGCTTGGTGTGTTACACCCAGGGGGTACAGCAAAGATGCAGCCTAAATTCATTGCCTGCAGAACTGCAAATTGCTGAAAAAGGCTTCCAAGGAACAAAAGCCTATGGCTTGAAGAAGTCTTGTTACTAGAAAAGTAGAAAGGAGGTGGATAATAAAATTTTAGAAAGAGAGAATGTGCTAGCCAAAAAAAATTATTTCAATCTCTACATTTTTCCCATTATTTCCTAAAATATAAGCACATATCATAAAAAATAAATTAGTATTACCCAAACTACGCTATTCCCAGTACACTGTCTTAGATCAACAGATTTGACAACAAAGGGGGAAACATTCCCAAATAAGAAGAAAATTTTAAATTCCTTCTTATAGATTATCTACCTTATATAATCCTTATGATCTGTAACACTTATAAATGGCACTGTAGCAACAGTGCCACAGAAATACAGTGCTGGGTCCTTGACTTTTGTACAGTATTGTATCACCTCAGCTCTCTCTTGGCACAGTGCTAATTTACACTAGTTAAAGATCCAGACCAGAGCAGTTTTCAGGAGGAGATGACGGATTCATGAAGTCTAAGTGACTGAATACAGAAGTAATTCATTAGCTCCATGCTATATTTGAAAGCTTGACCAGAGTTGACTGCAAAGTACAGCATATGTAGGCTAAAAAAAAAAAAAAAAAAGTAAAAGACAGAATAAAATTTAGGAAAACCCATAGCTAATTTGACTTGAGTTTCATAATAGATCTGCAACTTAATTTACTTTGGTGTGCCTTGAAGTAATGCAAGAGGAAGAAATGGAAGAACAACATCCCTGAACTGACCATGCATTATGGTTTTCTGGAAGAAATGTATTGCATACCAAGTTTACTTTTCTTATATATTGTCCAGATAAACTGCCTCTGTCTGGTGTGCTGCTTTTCAGTCAAACTCATCTCTGCTGCAGAAAACACAGCTGTTTTCTGTGTTTCTATTTTGAGTTTAGCTGTAGGTCATTTTGACCATTAATAGCATGGAGCAAGTCCTGCTGGAAAGTAAAATCCATAAGAGCCATGAGAGGTGAATTCGTGTTGATTCCAGTCTGGGGATATCTGAGTGCTACAAGTCTCTGCCTTTTTAGTCTACATTTAAATTGATATTGGTGCTCTAAATATAAGGTCTTAATTAGTACATAACTACCATACATAACACTAGTACATTAAATGATCTTTCCTTGTTATGATGTCTCCAGGTTTCTGGAAATTGATTAATTTATTGAACAATTTGCTTAGCTCCTCCCTTCTCCATCCAGAGAAACATCACTTAACTGGTGAAACATCACTTAACTCATTTTCAACTTGCTCATTAGGAGCACCCACAAAAGGAGTTCAGGAGAAACCCACTGTGCAGTGCTCACAGCCCTTGTGTAGATGAGCTGCCAGGCTTTGATCTTGGAAATTATTTCGTCTCTTTTTCTTTGGCCACTTCTCAATAATCTCTTCGGAACATTGTCAAAGGTGTTTTTAATTATTTTTTCCTTTCTTTGTGAACAATGTGCCTGAAAAACTCTAACAGAGTAAGGAGGTATGTTTTTCTTTGCCAAGTAGACTCTGTCTTTATTCTATTATGATTCCCATTTATTTATTTTTGTTTCACAATACCCCTGACATTAAGAAAAGAAATTGGTGTTCAATTCCCAGGATCATCTGTAGCTCTCTTATTAAAGAGAGTCACTGGTGATCAGGCACAGTAGTTGATTTTAATGAGCCTGAATTTTAAGGTTTTTAGCAGTTCAACCATTTCATTCTTAAGATCCTCTGGAAGTCCTGGAAATATACTCTCCTATTTCAATAGCTGGTAGTTCTCTAATTCTTTCCTTCTGTTCCAGTATTTCTTCTGTTACTATTGCAGCCTCTGGGAGTACCTGATCTTTATTTCCAGAAAAGAGAAAATCTGTCACAAACATCCTCTGTGGTGAAGACAAAGGCAAATAAATAATTTAATTTTTCTGCATTGTCTGTGTAATCCTTAATTGCTCCATTAATCCCTGGTAGTCCAACAGACATACAATTTTTTCAACGACTTTCTGGGCAATCTATCAAATCCCACTCAAGTGTCACTTTAGTTAAGACACACATTACGATTTGACATGTCTTCACATTTTTCATAAGTTACTCACTGCAATCTAGGTAAATCATTTTGCATGGACAATCCATAAGTGATATTTAACTTGGACTGAAGACAGAGCAGCCCCAGTTGTCTCTTGTCACAAATACTTCTGGATTTTCCTGCTGTTTGTAATCCCTAACGTTTTTCAGTTGCTGATTTCAAGGCTTTTTGTGGACTTGTGTGGAATTTATCACTTCTAGTTTTTCAGGTAAGAGAACAAGTGATGTGAGAGGACCCTGGTGTCACCTCTTTGCCAGGGTGTCACCCTGGCTTTTCCTGTTGACACCACTGGTGGATCTCTCACCACGGCTGCACCTGATCTCCTCTGCCTTAGGTCCCAACATCACCTCCACAGATCCTTAGCATAATCTGAGAATGTGGCCATGTACTTCCCCAAGATAACTCTTTTGGTGAAACAAAATGAAAACAAGTTACATTGCTTCTCAATAAGTGATAAAATATTTGTTCTCCTAGGTAATTGTTAAGTGTTTGTAGGCAGCACGGGAAAAAATGGAACAGAAAGACTATGCTCTAACTGTGTAGTCATAAATTACATGAAGTACTTTTCATTATAAAGCACTACATTTTTTCTAAACCTTTATGAATTCTCTCCATTTACCCTGGGGGGTTGTAATGTAAACTGACATCTTATTCTCTTCTCAAAAAAATTGCTAGTATTCTCTTAGAATGTTTTGCCTATGAATGTGAACAAGGAAATAACAGCAAAGAACATACAAGAGAAGGGATTATTTTTTTTCTTTGTCTTCTTTTTCTTTAGGGGAAAGTATGACATCTCTATGGCAAAACTGAAAATGTTCAAGCATCCTGTGTACAGAAGTAATGATGACAATGCACCTATCTCTTTAGCTCTTTGCAAGGGATAGATGTTATTGTTGATATATAACTCCCTCAAAGAATGAGGAATATGCTAGGAGCATTAACTAATTGCTATTTCATATATGATGTATATTATTCTTATGATTTATATGGCCTGACAAAGAAATAGCCCTCTCATTTTCTTTAGCCTGAATAATTTTAAAGAATTTTCATATTTTCTTTCCTATTTCTATCAGTTAAACAGCTCAAAGCAAGTTTTCTCCACTCCCAGTTTTGAATAACACAGAATACTGACTTTGTACCCTTGGGCTACTTGGATTTAATATCAAATTCTTACCTTGCACAAGGTCAGAGAAAAAAAAATAAAGCTTATAAAATTGGACTCATATGAAGAATGAGTTTCTATCTCTTAATACTACCAAACAATCTGCAAATTATTTAAATTAAGACAACCAGCACTCCAACATCTGCAAGCAAAATGCTTAAATGCCAAATGCAACTTTACTGGCATAAGAAAATAATAAGTGGAGTTCAATTTGTGTCAGCATAGCTCAGGAAAATAAGATATCATGTCTTGCTGTCTGCTTGATGTCAGCTTCTCAGATTCAAACCCTAATGCCTCATCTTAGGCTGTCCTTACTGGAGGCTGCCAAATAGCAAGGTTCAGCCAGAGTTCATGCAGCTACTACAAAATAGCTTTTTTTTTCCTTCTCCTTTTTCAATCATTATGAACCTTCTGCTTTATATTGTACACACTTGATTATATCTATCCTTGAAATGTATACAACTCTATTAGCCTCTTCTCCTATTCTTTTAACATACTGTAAATTCCTTTCTGTGCTTAGTTTGTTTTATGACTTACAGAATTAGGCTTTTAAACTTTCACTGCACAGAGAAGATTGAGTTGTGAGATTGGCTGCAAGGAGAAAACAAAGGAATAGGAATTTATATTAATGCAGAAAAGGAACAAAAGCATGAATACTTCTGCCATTCTTTTCTACTAAAATATTAGTTACCATCATAACCAGGTCTCAAAATAGCTGAAAGTGAGTTCTTCCTAGAAAGGGAAGATTAGCTGCTCTCTAAAATACCCATTCTTGTTAATTCTAAGAAGCCTAAATCCTCTTCTGCCTAAAATCTCATTTCTCATTGATATTGATATTTCAAACGAGACCTGGTGCAAGCTTAAAATGAGCAATTTAGATGGATTCATTTTCTCAAATTGTTTTAAATTGGCTGCATATAAAATTACTCTAAATGGAAGTTGTGGGACAGATAAGCCAATAATTTTATGATAATATATATAGTTAAGTACTGTCAAAGTTTGCAGTCATGCAACAGCATTTTAGAGAACTCATCAAAGCCTGTTGGAATCTGCTTCAGGTGGACAAAACCCAAACAAAACACAACACATGTGGGTTGGAGCATTAGAGTCATGATATAGCAACACATCTATTTTGAAGATAACACGATCCTTCTGCAAAACAGTCATTGAAATTTTCTGGACACTTCAATCATATGAAATATTCAGACACACATATGAACCTATAGACATGTGGAAACACATACAAGTGTAAGAAATTTCAGTTTGTCACAGTGCTGCAAACAGCACAGATTCAATAATTTTAAATTGTCTGATGAGAAGTTAAGAAAATCATCTGCCTTAATATTTTCTGAAATATGAGGAAGATTTAAAAAAATAGTTTGGCTCAGTTCTACTTTCTTCCATTTCTGTCTTGCTCTCCTACTTTAAGGGAAACAAGTTTCTTCACTTAGGTCCATTCATTGCAAACTTATCTGGTATGAATTACTGAAACAGATTTGCAATATTCAATGTCTGAACAGATGAAACACTTTATTACCTTAGATGGCTCGTTTCTGGAATCAGCTGGAGTGGCATATTCCCCAAACCTTAAAAATATTTTTTACAGAATTCAAAGGCAGTCAAGATTAAAATTCCCAAATGTGTATTCTGGATCACCTCCAAAAACATTCAGTCATTATTGGATACTGTCTTGATTAAAATTCCTGTTGGTTTGTTCTATGGTTAAAGAGTAATCTTGTATCTTAGCTTTTGGAATGTATTCCTATCATGTGACATCTATGAAGTCCGAATTAATATAAAGAGATCTTTCTCACTAGCCAGCATGGGAAAAGGTTTAAAACATTCAGATTTCAGCATAAAAGCAGTTCACAGAATGTGTTTTGCACTAAAATTACCATTTAGATACTTCAAAATTGCCTTCAGGAACAGTGAAAAGTTAATTTCTAAAGATTTGCTGGAAACCTTTTTAAAGAAGTATGATTGAGAATAATGTGTGTATTAGCCAGAAATTACAGGAAGAATTATTTATTTTCTCCTTTGTAGCCAGCCTTTACACAGAGCCCTCATTTTTTATAAGGAAGCTAGAGCCATTCCTGACTTAGCTCAACTGAATCACTTTTCGTAGTGTTTCAAAACTTACAAAAAATCTAGAAATGCTCCTATTCTCACAACTATGCCCCACAGATTCTGGGGCTCCAAAGCTAAAATACTAGATCTGAGCAACCTGTGGTTTTCCCACTCTATAAAGCCATGTGAGTTCCTATTTCCAGTTTTCATCTGCCTTGGGACAAAAAGCAGAAGAGTTTTCCCCATGACCTTGTTTCACAAGACCAAGCCCCAGGACACTACTCTGCATAGGAAACATAGGAGGAAAAGGCAGATCAGAGACTTTGCTCTGTCATTCTCACATCTAAAACTAAGCTTTTCAGTACTATTTAACCCAGGAGGGGCTATTTAAAGATTTTAAGGTGTTTCTTGTTCAACCCTGATAGGTCCCTCTCTATTAACTGATTGAGAAGGAATTTTCAACCTGAACCTCTATTTCATGATGTGCTGCAGAGAGATTTGGTTTTCATATCTCCTAGAAGCAGTAGAAGTAGAAATTCCATTCTGGATTCCATGAAGCTCTCCACGAGGAGGTTTCATTGACACTCACTATGACAAGCTAGCAGTCAGTTTTTAAAACAATCAGTATTTTCCTCCCCAAAGTCTTTAACTTATAATTCCCCAACCAGATCTCCAGGTCAAAGTGATATCCACTATACAGTTGCTTCCACACAGAAATTTGAAAAAAAACTGTCATAGGACAGGAAAGGGAAAAAAGAAGCATTTTCCAGCATCCCTGAGGAGCAGTTTTAGATACATAGACAGCCTGAAGTAATTGACTTGTATGACAAGTTACCTAAAAACTGCAATAATCATACTAGAGGGAATCAGAATTAGAATTAATCTCTGAATCTGTCTACAGAAAATTTGACTTATTCTTCAACATGGCTAATACCCTGGTGAGAAGTTCTTATATTGTCTATAATTTTTCTGCAGAAGGACATAAACCAATGCAAATGCATTCTTCCATGGTGTTTACAGTTGTCCAAATTTTGGGAAACTACCCTGTGCCCCCAGTATTGTTTCTGCAGGTAACTGTTAGTACAATAAGTAAAGGGTAGGTTCTTTCTTGAGATAAGTACAGTATGGAAAGATAGTTTTGAAATTTTGGGTTCATGCAACCATTTTCTTTTTTTCCCCAGAGATATCCACAGAGCAAAATGCAGAACACATGGAAATCACAAGCTGAGTAAATTACTCTTACCTTGCTTCAGCTGTCCTTAAATTTAATGTGCATCCATTTGTCACTCTAAAATGTGATTTGTATATGCCAGAAAAAACTGAAAGACAGCAAGTATGTCAAATTCTTTGCTTTATAATCTTCTCCTCCTCCCCTTTTATGTTTTGAGGTTGTCTCTTGTCTAGTCTGTCTGCCTATTTATCTAATTACAGCGCTCTGTTTTTTGACCAGGATGTCATGGAAGGCATAATGCCCTGGAGGAGTTTTCCCATTTCTAAAATGTCATGTTCTCAAGGTGAAAGCTCTTAAGAGTTTGAGGTAGGACTCTCATTTGGGAGGGACAAGGGCTTGGTGGATGAGACAGAATTCCCTCCTCAGCTTTGAAATAGCCTTAGAGACAAGACACTGGGCTATGGCATGGACCAGCTGTAGGCATTTATTTCCATGTTTTCAATTTATGGGGATTTTAAGCATCTTTCATGATTTTTTTTACTTGCCCAGATCATAGTGTGGTAAGAATGTCATCCCTAATGCCTTCTGCATTTTAGAGTGATGTTAACCAAGTCTCCTTCAGTCTGTGGAGAACTAACACACAGCAGCAGTGCCCTGTCTGGTGTTAATAGAGTATATACCTGGCCAGTAGCATCTACATCAGGACAAAAGTACTTGCTGGGGTAGCTAAGGAAGAGATCTGTTTTTCAGTAAGCATTGGAATTGCAACAGTGGAGAGTATTTGGCAGTTTATGAGTTATCCTAATAATTTAGGAGCCTGACTTGCAGCACCTCTGTTTCAACTTTAGATTCAGGTTGTTCATTTAAACCATAGTTACTAATGCAAGTTAATTTTATTGACTTCAGTAATAATATTTCTATAAGTAAGATTTTCAACAGGCTTTCTTTTTAAAAGTATTTTCCCTTATAGTTTGGAGGTATTTTTAACACATTTTGGATCTGCCTTTTCATGTATGACTGATGACTGCTCGTTTCACTGCTAAGTATTTGTCGTTCCTGAGTGACATAGTTTTGACAGGATAAAAGATTTTTAATGTGGCAATGAATGGATAGCAATGGCTGAGAGTTCATTCCAGCTTTGTTTGTGTCCTGGCTTTCTTTCCTTAACAATTCACAGGTCTGTAATAGTATTTTTTTGATCTGGTTGCTATTCTGCTGTGAGTATTCATACAGAATCTGCAATCAGTAAAGAACTTAAGCCTTTGTTTTAAATAATACTCCCTCCAGCCTTCATGGAGATGAAATGTATGTTCCAGCTATAGAATCAGCAGCTGGTGCACTAGTGCAGAGAAAGTGGAGGCACTATTAAAAAGCTAGGAGTGTAAAATAGTGCTGCCTGAAGAACATGAGGATGATGACACTGGATCAAACTGTGTAACCAAACTTTGAGCATCTGGTTTTAGCTGAGGAGAGGAGTTTCCACAGCTTCCTTGTGCCACTTTATGAAGAACCACTTCCTTCCATTTCTTTTGAAGCTGCTTACTTGCTGGCTTCCTAAGGTGCCTTGGGAAAAACTGTGTGCAACTCTCTTCAGCTTATCCAGCCCAGGTCTCCATGAGTGGAGACCTCCTCAGTCACTGTTGTTTTCAGAATAACAATCCTTTCTCGAGCCATTCCATAATTCTGATGGTTGTAAATGTCCTCTGAACCTTCTCCAGTTCTAGCATAAGCTTTCTTTAAACAAAAGGATTGGGGATTAAGGGCCAGAGCTACATAAAATATTCAAGATGTGGGAGCACAGTGGATACACAGAGGCATCATGATGACACTCATGGTCTTTTCCTTTCCAAATAATTCCTAGCATCTGATTTGCTTTTTGGCCTCACATTTAATGATAAGAGTCCAGCAGTGATCTTACCCAGACAAAAGTATTTTTTCCCAAACATATATCACTTCACACTTATTTACAACAAATACAACCCACAGACTTACATCACTCAGTCCCTCAATATCGAACTTCCTTGCGCATAAATCACCTTTCTGTTATTGACACACTAGGCAAGAATATTTCTCTTTTACACCTTTACTGTGCACCTCAAAATGAACTTTCTTCTCAGTGGTACCTGCAGGGGCTCTCCTCCTACGTAAGAAGGATTTTCTTCACTGCATAATTCATTTTGGTGGAAAAACATCTTAACACAGTAAAAGTATTCACTTTAAATTTTGAGTTTCAGCTCTGAATTTTCTTACTTCTTTTCTCTTGTCTACACAGAATAACTTGGTTTGTTCTTTTTAATAAACAGCCCAAATATTGTGGAGACTGTTAGTTGGGTTCTCCAGACACTACTGTAATGAATAAAATAAAGAAACAGCAAAATATATTACTGTGACAAAGCAGTCACTCCTGATAAGTACTTTGCCCCTAATATTAGGAATGTATTTGTGTAATTTTAGCTGTTGCTAAGGAAAAAAGAGTTTTGATTTTTTTTTTTTTTTAAGAAAAGATTAAGCACTCTGTCTACATTTGATTCTCATTTCATCTTCTCCATACATTCTATTTCTTTCTTTGGAATCTAGCCAGCAACCCAGCTCCATATAACTACCTTCTTCCTTCCAGCCCTCTAGAAGAATTTGGCTTGAAAATAAAATGTTTGTGATGCCTGTTTTACTGGCCATTCTGTGTCCCTCTTTCCTCTTCATTGTCTGTTCAGGTTGTGTGTTTGGGTTATTGTGTGTTTGTACAGAGCTTGGTGCAACACAATCCTACACTTGCACAGCTACTTGTGGAGGTACTGCACCAAAAAATGTCATTAATAATTGCAATAACTGTAAATAAAATTTACTATAAATTCTTTAATTCAAATAACACAGCATTAAAATTGCCTGCATGGCAAATAGAAATGGTTTAATTAAACCTCCAAACTGTAAAGGCTGTAAGGTTTTAAATAAAAACCCCAAACTTGAGAAGGTTTCCAAGTTTGGAGGGGATCTGTTTGAGCTTCTCTTGCAGAAAAGGATCAAGATTTAGAGATAGACAGTTGAGATCATCCAGCTAGAATTCTGGATGTGGTTTTCAGGCATTTACTCAAAACGGTGCAATACAAAGAGCTGCACATGCAAGCCTACAAACGTCTTACTGTTTTTAAGAAACACAGGCTTGAAAGATTTCTTGCCCCATTCTGCTCTGTCCCACATGGAATGATAGATCCATAGATTCCACACAAATGGCAGGTTACCACTGTAAATGGACCTCTTCCTGAACCCTGTGTGCTCTTTCTGAGGGAAGTTTCACATTAGCATTCAAACAATAACCCTTGAAAGGCCTGATGCTTGTAAGTGAAATGATTGCTTTGAAATTTTGATCAGCCCATGATGTTCCACATGGAAAGAGAACACAAAGATGGCCCACAACGATGCTCTCCCCTATTAACTCTTCAATTTGTAGTATGACAGAGTCAAAATCACTGTACAAACTCTCAACTGTTCTCCATATGTTGTCACTTGGTAAGACAAAAGAGAACAAGTTTGCTTTCTTGACTTGTAAGCAGTATTGGTGACGATCCTATGTTTGTAAATCTTTGACTAGTTTGAATCTATTCTGCAGACTTGGTCTCTGTACATCTCTGTTGATTTAATTTCTTTATGGTAATGTTTTAAAATCATGTCTCATTTATTAATCTGGCATTTATTACACTCTATTCAGCTAAGCTGGGCTACATTTTTACTTTTGAATCCTGTGTGATCCCTTTAAAAATGAATTAAAAAGAAAATAATTACTTTTTAAAGCATGTGTGTTTGGAATTCCCTTTGGCTTTAGACTGTTTTTGAAGTAATATTTCTCACCAAAGACAGAAAGAATTATGCATTTCTTTCCAGAAGTACATTCAAGGAATATTATATATGCATTTTCATTGAACAGTCAGCTTGCCATGTGAATTTTGTGAACAAGAAGGATAAAAGCTCAGATTCAGAGCTTTTACAAGCCTTAAAAACATGCTTGAGGTACATAAACAGATGCCTCAATACTAGATGATAGTACACCTGGAAAAAAAATTTAAAGTAACATACTTAAAGATCAAAAAATAAGGAAAAATTTAAATAAAATATGCTGATTTCTTAAATATACTTAAAATTCCACACCCATAATAGCTCCAAAATATATAAGCAGGAAGAAATGAAAAAAAGCACTGAAGTTGTGGATAAAATTTTGGTTTTCTGAGTTACTATTTGAATTTATGAGGTTCTTAATATAACATTTACTCTTTTAAACACAGGTACCAGTGGGTGTGCTTTCCCATATATTCCCCAACTAGACCTACAGTACCTGAAACCTCACCCTGACTGAATTTGATTTCTGCTCCCCTTTCCTATTCCCTTTATGGTCACCTCTAGAGAATTCCCCTTTGTCTGTTGCCCCTCCGACCCTGATTGGTGCCTCCTATTTATCCCCTCCTACCCCGCTCCTCTGATTGGGTAAGGCACGTCTGTCTTGTGCTCCCTAGCTTGTTGGTTCTCCAAGTTTCCCTCCCTAATCCATTTCCCTTAAAGGCACCTCCTGGGAGCATCGGCCATTTTGTCGGTGTTCCTCTCCCTCTCTCGTTCTGTTATACCCTTCAATAAACTCTCTGGGGACCTGACAAAGGACTCGTCTCTCTCGTCCTCAGACCGGTCTCGGCTCTGACTCCCAGCTCCCTGAGCTCTCACTTTGGGCGCTGCCCCGGCGTGTCTCCCACCTTGACGAGCTCGCCTAGGATTGGCGAGCACACTCAACAAGTGGGTTTAAACTATTCACTAAATATGTTTGTTTTGCCATTTTTCTTCACTGTTGAACCATTGAACAGAGTGGAAAATAAAGAAAACTATCCTGAATTTGTAGGAAGGCCAGGAAGAATATTCTAAAATATGCAGGGGAGACTCTCATGCTATGTCCAGTTTGCCCAGAGTGCAGAGAGTGAGAAGTGCAGAAAATTCCCATGCAAGGCCTGAGAAATTTCTAATTCTCCATCATCACTGCATCCTGCAGTTTCTCTCTCTTGCTGCTGATGGCAGGCAGCTCTGGAAGCCTCAGAGCCTCATTGTGCTTTCTCTGCTGGGGATACTTCCATGAGAGAAGCTGCTCCAGTGCAGAAAGCCCATAAAAACCCCACTGCATTAACCTCCTGAAGGTTACCCTCCCAAGGTGCTGCTGGGAAAATCTCTGCAGCTTACAAATGATTCTGTCCAGCTGTATGGAGAATCCAGGCTCGTCTTTCCCTGAAACTCTCCAATAAATGCACCATCACTTTGGTTTTCATCCTCTGGGATGGAGCCAGTTCTTGAGAGCAGCTCAGCAGCTCCTTTCCAGCCCTATTCCTCCTCTGCTTCTGCATCTCTCAAATAGTTGGACACTTAGGGACTCCTAAATACTGACAACAAAGTGCAAAAGTGGGTTTGTGAAGAAGAATTTTATCAACAGACCCACAGATGGTGTCAGGAGGACAAAAAATGATGAAGGTAAATTTCTTCATGGAGGTAAAGTAAACAAAAATTTCACTCAGTCCTGAATACACGTCTTGAACTGCTCTGCTCTCTGCAAAACCTCCACTACTTCAATCCCAGAAGGTTATTTGGTGAAGACAGAGCAGTTTGCATCCAAATGCTGCTGGTGTTGCAAAACTTGGACCCAGAATTTTTGAAATACTGTTTCCTAATATTTTTTTCAAGGAGGTCTTAGACAACATTAAACTTCAAAAACACCAAAACCAAACCCACAACCTTTTGTGTGTGTACACTAACATGACACAGATGCAACTGCTGGAAAAATCAGCATTTTCCAAAGACACTCCACAGTGATCATAGCTCATTTCTGTGCTAAGTGTATTGGGGTAAAGACTGGAACAGCACATTTCTCTGGCTTAACTTAGCAGACACTGTTTTTTAGGAATGAATGAACGAGAAATAAGTTTCTTATTGTACAATCATACTGAAGTATTCACACAAGTTGGAACATTCCTTAATTCCTGCCTAATATCAAACAGCAACAATACAGATCAAAGATAATGCATACAAATTTGATATTTAGAGTGTCTCCATGCCTAGAAACAAGAGGAAAAATGATATGACTGTGTATAAACAAGAGTTATGGCATTTTCAAGGATCAAGTACTCAAATAGTCAACATGTGCACAGATATAAGTTTAATAGCTGCTTATTAAAAGATGCAATAAAATTTGAGAGGGTACTGGCAGTAAATAGATTAAAGATCCATTAATCTATCTTCAGGGAAAAAATATTCATATGCCTGCATGATTAGATAGCTGGGTGTTGCACACATATCCATGTATCATTTTCTAAGAACTGCAGTTAGGTTTTAATCAGGCACCATACTTACTTCCATTAAAATAGCTGTTTTGTGTAAATGAACAGCAGGAAGTAATAAACACCCAGTGCAAACAGTGTTTTGATATCAAAATGTGGGTGACTGATAGCTGAAAAACACATTTGCCAGACACTGCAAATAAACACCCAAATATGAACTGACAATTGGGAAGCAGAGACATTCGATACCTTTAATGTATATCAGCAGGATGCCTCATGCTAAAAACCCAAATGAAGTGTTTGCTGGTGCTTAAGACAAATACTGTCTCATCCTCAGAGTATCAAGGTGGAGAGATACTCAGAAAGAAGATCAAAAGAGAGCAGTGCATTGGGGCTATAATCAGAGCACTAAAATCAATGTTGATGAGAATTGAAGTTGGCTACAGTTCAAGTTCATGTTAGGCAGATGTTTATCATTTTGCCTTTCTCTCGTTGGTGCTAAACAACAAAGCAAGAAGGAAAACCAGAAGAAATAATCAGAGAAAAATCTCAAGGAGAATCTTCTCTGGAAGATCAGGTAAAAGACAAACTCTTCACATTGGAGTAAAAGTTCCAATCCTGTTGCTTGCTGTGAGAAAAAACCCACTAGGGCAGCCTTCCACATGGTGTGGAAGACTGACAGCAGTGCTTTTCCCTTTATTAAAGCAGAGACAAAGAAACCTTAAAAACTGCTTTGCTACCTACTAGTGTGGGGATCTACTACCCAGAAAAAGCAGGGATGCAAAAATATTTTTATTTCATCCCAAATCACCTTCCACTCTGAGCTGTGACATGATCATCAGATTTTTTCCAAGGAGAGCAATTCACATTAAGCAATCCTTTATGCTGTTGAGGGACTGTTATCTTTAAGAGCATCATGGCAGGAATACAATGTTCATAGGGAATGAGGATTGTTTGGTTCAGTTTCAGCAATACCCTACTAAGAAATGTTCCCTGAAGATCCCTTAGTAGAACTTGCCTTGAACACACTTATTGTGACCAACCTTATGCTCTGAGATTACTTTATATCTTTTATAGTCAGTTTGTCGACTACATAAAGAATTGCTTTCCAGGTGTTAAAACTTTCCTCAGCAGTCTGAATTCCTTTGAGAACATATTTGTTTTTATTGACTTTCCATTCTGGTAACTTTCTAGCCTAGAAATTAATCTTTGTCATGTCAGCATGTGTGCCTTTGGCTATAGGTAAAAACCCTACTGTGTTTGGGAGGTATACCATGGATTATAGATTTATATGGTGCCATCACAAAAGTATGTAAATGGTGGTTAAAGCCTCTGTAAAGACTGGCAAGTTTCAAAAGAACCTTGTGCATGAAAAATAGATGTATATAATTAGTACCCTAGATTTGCTAGACCAATCATTATGTGTTCCTTGAACGTCTGATGTGCAAAACAACTCCCAAAACCTTTTTCTGACAGCTCTCTGTCCTCTCTGACACTCTGAAGGTCCCCCATTCTCACTGGTCTCAGATTGCCACTCAGCCCTGGCAGGATTTGGCCCTAGGTTTGCCCACTCCTCTGCACTCTCCCATTTTACAGGGAAATGAAATTTCATACAGTGCTGTGCTAATACCAGTCTGACCCCTTCACACTCCATATACAGTTAATTTCAAGTTTGAAACAGCTCTGACAGATATTTTCTTGAATGCATATAATTATGTTTTAAATTCTTCCATTGCAGTATGTGTTTTCACTGGGGTCCCACAAATCATCTGATCTGTTCTGGGGTCCTGATTAGGATCTTTCACAGGAGTGGACTGAAATGCAGGGAGGAAAGAAAATGGCACACTTCTTTTTTTTTTGCCAGAATATTAAAAGCTACTTTCTTTCTCCCTTTTCCCACTTTTTATTTCTAAAAGTACACTTAAAGCCTATGATTCTCACCGGAGAAAAACAAATATGAAAACCCTATCTTCAGATTTAGTGCATATGAAACTAAAAGTTTACTATATTTGAACTAAAACCAGGAAATCCATTAGTATTAGTGGTACCAGCTGTTCTTTGTATTAGGCCAAACTCTGCAAGGGGACATTGAAAGTCCTGCACTTCAAGGTCAACACAGAATGGATAACTTTTATTTTAAGTGAGAGAAACAAAGAATAAAGAGAAGTCTCAGGGAAACCAAGTGCTGGGCTTATAACTCTTTCTGTAAGAGCAGCCATTTTTAATGGATTTGAAGAACTCATGGAGCAGGACTGCAGAACTGCTTTTGGGAATTATGCTGGCTCTGTGTCTCAATTGACTTCCTTCTACCCTGCAAGGACATCTGAGTAAAGCAGAGAAAACTTGCAATTTCCTAAATGTTACCATTCTTTTATACACAGTGGTCTCTTTGTCCTACATATTCTTTTAATCAAATTTGTTGGTTGTTTTTTTTTTTCCCCAGCTGAAAAAAGAATAAAAAATCTGTTACAGGGTAATTACCCAACATGAAGAAGCATCACCTTAAAAAACCTGTGCCTGTTCCAGTGATCATTTCGGTGACTTGCAAATCCAGTCTGAGATGTGAAACTCATCTTTTCAGAGTTTGCATTCAATGTCCTACTTCATGAGGTAAAAAGTGAGTAGTGGCTGCAGATTGTGAGCCCTGCAGAGCTGGGAGTTGGATTTAGTATACTAATTCAACCTTGGCTCTTCTAATTTGTTTTCTTCTCCGCTGATATGTTGAAGAAACTCAACTGATACATTGCAGGAAAGATTAAAGACACTTCACTTCCCATTTGCTTTAAATGTCTGCTACTAAATAGTGCTGATAAGTAGAGATACAGCCTAAAGCAGTATTCAGATGACTAAAAGGTTGTATTATCTCCAGAAGCTCACACTGTGGTGTCTTAATTTACATTTTGCAGCAAGAGTTTCCAATCTACACAATAATAAATGTGCAGGAGTAAAAAGCCACAGAGGGGAAGGAAAATCTTGGCATCTAACTTTACAACTTGGACAGCACAATGATAAATAATATCTTCTATTTTCTGCAACTTGAAAATTCAGGATTCTCCTGAAGTCCTTCCTTATAAATAAAGAAATAGTTGAAATAAACACTCTTGGTGTTATTTTGTACCAAAAATTCATGGAGATTTGGGGCATGTCTACATGTGCTTGACATATTTCACATGTGTAATTTATGCAGCTCCCACAGTCTTGGGTCAGAACACATGTGTTTCACACATGGACTGTGCAGTCCATATTAGCTATGGTCCACCTGGCTATACCATGTGGGCAGGCTGCAATGAATGGTTTTAAGCATGGTAACAGTGAAAAATCCTGCAGGGGACTTTATTCCTAGAGACTGTGGACAAAATTCTGCAGAGATTTCTAAACAGAGTACCTGGATGTGGCTCTACCTTGCATCTGTGTCTGTGTGTGTCTGAGTGTGTTTCAGATACTCTGTTAGTGTCACTTCCCCAGGAGTCCTTTTCTGGCAATCTGCTCACTCTTCAGACTATAATTGATTAATGGGTGGGCAAATGTCAGAGGCCATCTGAACAGAAAGGGGGGAGAGCCTGCCCTGTGGGTCCCAGTGTGCAAACAGGTTTTGCTCTGAGAAGGAGCAAAATGTTTTATCATAGGACCGAAAGGACACTGAGAGCTTTTCTGAACCTTTCCCCACCCTAAGGCAAGATCATTGACCCTTTTGCAATTCTTAACGATGTTTGTCTAGCCTGCTTTTGGAGCTCTCCCACAAGGGAAAGCCCAGCCTTCCTCTGCCTTGTTATCCTTAGTGTTCCAAAGGTTTTGCTGACACCTATCTATATAACTAAAATATAAATCCATTAGTGCTTTTCTTGTGCATGATGGAAAACAGATTGGTTGCAATGAAACTTGAAGATTGCACTCCTGTCACTTGTTCAGTTCTCCTTTCTGACTAAACCACCTCAGAGCCTCCCAGACTGTGCTTTTCTGGGTCTCACTAGGAGTTATGTGAATACCACATTTATTTTTATTTTCTTATGAGAATGTCACAGAAACCATGTGAAAACTGGCACTAGAATTAAAGTATATGATAATAACAATTTCTTCCCTATGCACAAAGGCTGCTGTCCTGTCCCAGAAAGCACTTGGCTTGGATTGGCATACTTGTGATACGTCATACAACATATGCTCTGTGCTATGTAGGTTCCCATTGATTTTGTTATATTTCAGGTTCTTCCCTGGAATATATGTTTGAAACAGGATTTTGTTTCAGCATTTTTCCAGGAATTCATGCTAATTTGGCTGGACTGTAATAACCAAGACTCTTCTTTTTGGGGAAGGGGCTATAAACATAGGGCGCTGTTTTGTTATTTATTTTACTTACACTAAAACATTTGCACTGTGTTTTCCATGATGTTCTCACATGGAAGTTAAGGAACAAGAAAAACAAATTTGCAGGTTTTTTTAAATTTAAATTTATAGGAATGCTCCTCTTGTACTTAGTGTATGTGTCACAAAGACTACTCCTGAATTAATATTTTCTAAAAGGTAACTGTCACCTCTCTAGGACAACTACATTCTGTACTTGGGGTGCAGTTAATAAAGTATTGCTTAGGAATTCTGAAAAAAAAAAATTCCAACTCCTTTTCAGCATCTAGAGCCATAGTTCTGAATGTCTTCTAATGTTTTTGTATGAGAGACATTTCCATGAGATGCAGGGGGAAACCACCACAACACATCTCTCCACAGAAGAGATAAGAAACATGAAACATGTATCAGAAGAGGAAAATTCCTGACAATTAATGGGTTCTATATGAGGAGCAAATTTTAAAGAAGTGAAATAAAGTGTATCTCTTTGGCAATATTCATTGTTTCATCATCTATTTGGGTCTTTTCTATTACAAAGCACATGAAAAATATTTCCAGCCTGTGTTCCCAGATAAGCTCTTCGTAATGACTTACGATGATAATCTACCTAAGGGTGTCAATTACTGGGGAGAACAGGAGAGAATTCGAACAGATTTCAGACTCAGTATGTTGGGCAGACTTATAAATAAGGTCTGTAATTTCTATGCACTTCTCCAACGCTCTTCTAAGCTTACCTAATAATAATATAATCTGCGATTTGAATGTCATGGCATCCTTCTCCAAAGCTAGTATGTCCTTTAATAAGAGGGGTAAGCAGATTAAATCCTGAAGGAAAATAAAAGATGCGAACTTGTGAACAGATTCAACAACTGTAAGCTCTGTAATGAAAATATTAAGCACTAGACAACACTATCTAACAGCTTTGGTAAGACATAGTCTATGTTTTTTCAGGTGCAATTTATATTGTCTTTCCATAATCCCCTGTCAGGAACCTTGGTTAGTCCTGGGCTACTTTTTGTACTTGTGTTTTTTTCTTATGAATTGCAACAGTTGCTCTGGCAAATTGATTTATGTGATTTACTTGAAGCAACTAGCCTACAACATAATAGCAGTTTGATAAAATTCACAAACATCTATGGAGATGTCTGATTTCGTTTCTTGATTTTGGAAGACAAATGTGATTCCTGTGAATGAAGATGGAACAAGTTATAAGTACAGGACTTGGCTTAAAGACTTATGAACTGCACTAAGAAGCCCTAATATTACCAATTATTCAACAATAAATATGGGGAGAAATTCTCTTCAGATGGTTTTTATCACAGTTGCCACTATGCTGAGGTTAGGTATATTCAGTAATAAGAGTCTGGCTGCTACTTTTCCATATTTTTTTTGAATGAAAAATAAAAATGAAAGAAAAAGTTATACCAACTGAAAAATCACCTATGTGATCAGGAATAAATATTTCCTATACAAGTTAATTTACTTGGACCATTTAGAAGATCCTATCTTGCAAGTATTGCAACATTCCACAAAACAAAAAGGCTTCTTATCTTGGCCCAGAAACTTTAAGGCTGGAAGAGATTTTACTAATGATTTCTTCTGGTTTTGCGAGAAATACTGAATAAGGTCTTCTATTCCCTTCTTCAGCTTCATAACTTCTTTGAACTGATAGCTTTTTTTTTTTTTGAAAGATACTCAGTTTGGATCTAAGGAGGAATAAATTGGGAAGTGCTTTTAATTCTAGACTGCATTTCTAACCTCACAAACCAGACCTTGCAGTGTGGTTTTTTTGCAGTGCAGTTGCACAACAAGGAATAACTTTCCATAATGAAAAAACTCTAATCTTTTGAAATAAGTTCTCTTAACCTATTTAACTTCTTTGGATGCATCCCCACCTTCACAGCAAATTACATGTAGACCTTCTGAGTATATGGTACACAGCAAACAGACCCTCCCAGTCTCAGTATTTGCCACCATAAAGAATAGACCTATCTGAAAGTGAAGGATGGGGTACAGATGATCCCTTATTCCTAGTGGGGATAATAAGTGAAAAGAAAGCTCTTTTAGAATTTTTAGGTTTTGGAAGGGTCTATGAAAGTTATTGAGGATTCTTTTTCTTCATTAATATTGTAGCACAAGTTTGGAAACATTAGGCATCACCTACCAAAACATTGCTTAAAAAGTTTATCATGACAAACTTCTGGAGTAAAGGGAAAAGTTTTGGTCAGTTTTATAGCAAATTTGGTCTAATTCTGCTGGGGAAAAAGCTCCAAATCCTAGTATATTAACAGTGCTATACTGAAAGATAATTATAACTGTTATCAAATGGAGCTTTGATCTAGAAACAATTACAGGTTTACTGAAAATCATGAGAAACACTGTTCTTTTAAATACAGCTGAAGAAACCGCTATGTGTTCTCTTTTATACTGATCAAACAAAACTTTTGGTGTTGGGTTGCATGATAAAGACACATACTTAATCCCCTGAAAAAATTCTGAAAGACTGATGAGGAGACTGGTGAATCCATTCTTTTAAACTGCAATCATCTGAGCATGTGGGGGAAAGAGAGGGAAAAATAGTCAGCAAGAGAAGTAGGTGCAAGGATTGTCTGGGAAAGGAGCAAGGAGATAGGCTCCTTAGATAGTGAATTAATCAGAAAGGTGGGTTTACAGGTTTCTGATCAAGCAGATTGCCTTCTGCTGATGGTCCTTTTGCAATCAGGAGGAGAAGATTTTGATGCCATCCCTGTAAACAAAGGAGACTGCGTGACAGCTGGGTGGGTTTGCTTTGTTTGCAAGGGAAGAATCCTGCTTGCTCATTTCAGCAGTGATCCACTGGGAGGAAGATGGTGTTACAGAGAACTTCCCACCCACTTTCAGACCATCATTCTGAGGCTGAGACCACGAAGAAGTAAGGAATCCTGTTACCTGGCTGCACTAATGCTGGGTTATGGAAAGCTAATTTGAGAGGCACAGAGCAGCATGTGCCTTTCCAAGAGAGCGTGAGATTATGGTGGCTACAATACCCCAGATAAGAACGTTGATATAATGCTTTAGGTTCCAAGCAATCCTGCTGCCTCTGCTCTTCAAGGAGGCATTGACTGTGCTTGCCTGTGTTCAGTTTTACTGGGAGTCTTTCAGCAACTTCACTTCTAATATGGCTCAGATGATGCTGAGAGTTATCTCAAGATCTGGGTTTTTTTGCTTGGTTGGCATTTGGAGTAAGAACTTCCTATACAGACTTTGCAATGGACAGTTCAGATAAACTGGGGTGTCAGCAACTTACTAACAGGTCTTTCCTCTGCGTTTTACACAAATTTACAAGCTTCATTTCTGCACCTGGCTTGCTGCTGTCAACCCTTCTCTCTTCTCTTTCTCCTCAGTAATGTCTCTTGCTGGTCCCTGTAACCCTGGGCAAGCAACAGATGCCTTACTCCTTGTTAACAAGAGCTAGCAAATGACATATTTTCCAAGTGAAGTCGGTGGAAATCCCCTGTCAGCTGTGAATTGTACTATTTAAATTATACTGCTGTGCTGACAGATTCAGATTTGCTACTAACCATGATTGCATGATTTGCTACTAACCAAAAAAAATCCAGGTATGGCAGAAAATTACTTCTTACAAGCAAAGCTTTACCTTGGAGCAACTATAGAGGAAGGCTTTGGGGTCTGTGAATTACAAATTTCAGTGGCATTTCACTTAATCTTTATGATTATCCATTTGCAGAAACTGTGAGTGGGTTCAAACTTTCCACACTGCCCATGAACTAACCAGATGAAGTTCTCATGGCTTGTGTTTTGGCCTCTGCTTTTCCTTTATGGGTCTTTATGTAACAATTAGGCATCAGGTTCTTCTCACATGTCCAGATATTTCTCCTCAGGTGGAGGGGCAGCCCAGGGTGGTGGTTGCTGATCATTGAGGGTGGCAGGGCCTAGGAAAGCTCTGGAGAGCCAATTTGGCACCACCAGCCTGGGGTTTTCAACAGAAGTCATTAGTCTTGAGTGCTTACCAGACAGCTGTTCCAACCCGTGGGCTTTGGGGCAGGAGACACCATATTCCTCTATAAAAACCCAGTATATTGGGAGATGTGTCTATCCACCCCTTTGCCATCAACTCATGGGTACATAATACCCTTAGGCCCTTTCTCTCCATATCAGAGGAGGTGGAAGCTGCCTAGCCAGGCCTAAAGGTGGGGATGAAGGAGGAACTTAGTGGGAGATTGTGGGTGCTGTTATGTTAGGTTTTGTCCTGTAAGAACTGCAGTTAAAATCCACTACAAAACTGGAACCCTTTTCCAGCTGTATTATCCTGACCCTCACACCAGCAAGCTTGATCCCAGTTTTCCCACTGGCTTTAGTGTTCTTTGGAGCCTTCAGGCTACACCAGCTCTCCTAGCTGTCTGGGGAAAAGGCAGCACTAAGCCAGCCCCAGTGCCTGGCGTGCACGCTGCCAAATTTAGTTTCTCAATACAGTGAGAATGGAGTGGGGAGAAATAATTGTGCTCAGCCTGTGCAGTTGGGGTGTCCCGAGTGCTGCTCAGTGCTGGGAGTGCAGAGGCAGGCTCTGGCAGCTGCAGACCCTAGGTGGTCTGAATTGCTCATTACCCTCCTGAACTGCAGGGCGATAGCAGCCTCTTAATCTTGGGCGCTGCAGTTGGCAGTCAGAGTAGGGCCCTGATATCCTGCAGCTTAAGGAAAGGCTGCAAGAATGAAAAGTGGTATAAAGTAATCCACAAAGAGGGAATAGGAACAAATATTTAGGAATCAATCTTCTTTATTTCATAAGCGGTATCCAGTAACCAAGAAGAGCTCAGCAGAAACTGACCATGGAAGAACCAGAGAAATGCTTAGTACTTGACCATAATTTAATTAGCTCTCAATAGCTTCCAGAAAAAAAAAAATCTAAACCTGCATATATTTAAGATAAGCCTTTTGTTTCATTTGTAACCCACAAACTGACATGGAATTTAGGTCCCTTCCCCCTGCTCAGACTCCATCCTCTTTTTATTTTGTTCTCCATGTTACAGAGCTTGATTTTTTTTTCCCCTGCAGTACTTTTCTTTGACCTCATTCCCCCCTCCAAGTAACTCTATCCTGTGCTGCTATGTTCATGCCCAGCCAGAGCTTTACAGATGGCTTAATTATTTTCTTTTCTCAAAGAAAATTCAATCTGATCCCCAATACGCATAGGACAAAATAAAATGAATCAGCTGGGAAGCTGCATTATAAAGGGGGAGGGGTAAAAGAAGTTATGTAAAATTTCATGTCGCTGTCAGACTGTTTTCATAGAATTTGTGTTTGAGATTAAATTAAATCTCTAAAACTGCTTTGATAGCTTCATACTTAGGGTGAAATGAAGCAGATGCATTTTACCCCAATACCATGCTTCTCATCTCCCCTTGCAGAGAGAGAATGAGCTGCTTTGTGGAACAGTTCTATATACTTACAGTATTAAGCAATTCTTCTTTTCCCCTGGCATTGGTATTCTTTTATTCAATTTATCTGTACTATAGCTTGGATAATATTTACCAGATGTTAAATAAATAATTTAAGATAACAGAGTCCTGCACGACAGTTGTAGCATTTTGGGTCACCTTTTTATTCAATTTTAAAAAAAAAAATCACTTCAGTTCAAGATTTCAATATAGTTCAACTCAGTGGTGACACTTAATACTTTTTCCTCTTCTTTAATTTGAAAGTAGTGTTCCCCAAATAGTTCATTTGCCATATTGTTTTTATCTTTAACAAGATAAAATAGACGTAGTGGGTTTACTATTTCAGCCTGATGCCGACAAATATGAAACCAAAGAATACGAAGAGCCAATGTTTTGTAAAAGCCAGTGTTATATAATGAAACCAAATGCACGGTTTGGAATTTAGAAAGAAATCCTAGTGTGAAGATAAAAGGACATGAAAGATAGTAAATGCTGAAATGATACACCACATAATGGTATACTGTCAAGAAAGAAAGATAACATGATAACTTACAGAGCCATCTCAAAGCCTACATAGGTACTTGACCTACAGTTTGCAAGGAAACAATCTTTTTGTTTCATCTGGCTCATATTAAAAATAGGAAAAACAAAACCCTTATTTTTTTCCACTCTCACACATATGGTTCAAAATCCATGCAATTTTTAACTGTCTAAAATTCTTTTAAGCAATTTAAGACAGAAAGAATTATTAAATCACTTTTCCATTTCATTTGATGAAAAACTGCACCGCCACCGTTGGTCTCTGTACTATCAATTTTAAAACTCGTAGGGCTCCAATTGGTCCTGCATGCAATCCATCACGAGTGGCATCAGATTTGTATTGCCCAAGCTGGGGGCTGCTGAAGATAGAACTGAATAAAACCTAACACAATGTGTAAGTTAACTTCGAGCAACACTTAAAATCCTTCCCTCCTCCAGCTCTTTCTGGGTTGTGAAATGTGATTGTTTCCCAATTCTTTCTCAAAGAGTTTTCAAAGCCTAATAAGCCTCACTGTCCTCAGTCCACCTGAACTCAGGGGGCTGCTCTCCTCCTCACCTCTTCTCTGCAGGACTAAAAAAGTTATCTAAGAAATTCAATTTTTTAATAAGAAGAGAAACAGAAACCTACCAACCCAAATAATCTGGTTTCCAGAAACGACAGGTTAAAATACCATTAGATTGAAGTCAACCTTTCATCTATCCTATGTACACAGTTTTAAACAGCTGTGGTCTGCATATAAATGCTCACAGGTCTGCACTGCAGCTGAGAGTGCTGGAAAATCTTTGATAATAAATTTTTTGATAGAAAATTTGGGTTCAGAATAATTCAAATTCTTCAGGGTGTTCTTCTCAATATTTTAGGAAGTATCCATGGAGCACAATAAAAGTTTGAGGTGATTCTTTCTACCAGCTATGTGGAACGTATCCATGTCTGGCACCAAGATTTTAGTTTTCAGATGGAAAAAAAATTTTTTTTGAAAGCCAAAAAATATTTGTCTGGGGTTATCAATTAGCAATCTTTAATCTTCAATGTTACTACAGGTTTTTTTAAAAAACAAAGCCTTATTTGTCCGGCAATTCAAGTCTATTGAACAAACACTCTTGCAAGATGAACTTGTCCCAGTTTCCTTGGCTATGATGTTCTTCTTCACTGTAACAATTCAGGAGGATTTTTCTCAGCAGCACCACATTTTTTTACCCTGTTATAGAACCCAGGTCTGCCAAATTTTATACTCTTATCTCCCACTCTTTACAATAGCAAAAACAACCCTATAACTTTGTGAGGACACTCTTGAACGAGTGGCTACAACGAAAGGAAACCCATGATTTCTGGAAACAGCTTTTCTACAGTGGGACCTGAAAGTGCTCAAACCCTTTTGAAGTCTTCATAGTTTACCTGTGAATCCCATTTCAAAGTGTTGTTAGTGACCCTACTACCAGAGAATATAAATCTGTACTCTAAAGAGGTGACTTGCTTTTTCACTGGGATCAGTGCCAGGGAATAGATTCAGCACAATGCTGAATTTCAAGGGCTAAACAATAATGGGTAATTGCTCACTTAATTGAGAATTATGTGTTTAGCTGGCAAACACAATATCTGAAGGCCCACTCACAGATATTTCTTGCTGTGAGCTTCTGGCTGCTGCCTCGCAGTGCAGCTCAGGGTGCTTGGGAGGGAAGGAGTGCAGGAAGAGTTGCTCAGTGCTCATCGTTAAAGCAATTCAGGAAATAAAAGTGAGTGTCTCTCAGCACAATATATTCCTGGGAGCCTAATCTGAATGAGCAATTCATTGGCATGTTTCTATTTCCAGCAGGGGCTGTGCCAATTAAGAGGGCTGCATATAAACCCTTTTAGTGATGTACACTGGGAGGTAAAAATAATGATAAAATATGGATTTATTTTTTTAGCTATTCCTTTAGTAATAGTAGGAATGGAGCCAAGTGAGCCTACTGCCCTCTCCTTTCACAGGCTGTTTCCATAAGTATCTGGCCAGCTAAGAGATAAATTCTCAACTGTAAGTGCTAGGAAACTTGCCTCTTACTTCTTGTGCATCCAGATGGGAAAATAAATGTTCTACTGCAGCCAAGATTTGTAATTGCACTTGGAGAATTAAAGAAAACCCTTTATAGTCATCTTTATAGTCTTCTTTATAGTCAGAGTGTCTTTTTAGTTAAGCACCTATTGCTGGCTGCGAGAAGATCAGAGGATGCTGAATTAATTTTATCTACAGTGTTCAGTCCTTTTATTCTTTTAATATGAATATGGGGTGGGAGAGAAGGCACACCTGAGAGAGTCAAGCCTGAGAGTCAAGAGATTCTGCTGTTGAACCATAGAGGAAATAAAGAAATGAGCTGAAAGGACCCCAGCGACTTTCAGAGATGAGGAACTTTGGGATCTTCTCTGCATCACTTCAGTCAGAGCTGTGAACCTCTGTTTTGTACATCCAGTTGTGGTTTTATGCTTTTTGCTTTACTACCTCATGGCTGCAATGATGCCTTGACAGCAGTTCTGCTGTGAATCCATGAGCCTGCAAGGAAAGATTTCATCCACAAAGTGGGGAGAAAGTCCTGCACTGGGAGGAGCAGGAATTTGTTCCCCACTGAGCAAGAGACAGGAGTTTAAAAACCAACAACATTCCCATAAGAGGGAACAAGGTACTTGGAGCTTTCCAAGGAGCTCATTCTGGGAGGCACCAATTGCTCCCAAGTCCCAGTGCCCCGCTGTGCCATTCCCAGAATCAGATTTTTGGGTGGTGGGCTCTGTGCAGATCCAGTATTATCATTCCTCAAGTCCAAGGCTCCCAGGAAAAAATGAATGCATTTCCAATTTGCTGAAATATTTAAAGTTCTGGCCTTGTTTTTGCTGTGGTGCAAAATGAACCTGAGACTTTTAGAAATTTTTAGTTTAAGAAAAACCTAACAGATGTTTTTCACACTACTTTAGTACAGTAAGTGACCCTCATTCAAAACATTGCTCTAAGGACTTAATTTGAAGTTTCTTCTGCATGAAGGCAGGTGCCAAACCACAAAACTCTTTGCTGTGTCTAGAAACAGGAGGGCAGTGGAAAGGAGCAGAAAACATCTCCCATTCTCTGCTCTCCTAGCAGGAGTTGTGCTAAAAAAAAAAAATAGCCCTGGCCAGCTGGGATGTCACAAATGCTTTTGTAGATGCAAACCTGAAAACTAGGAGAGATCTTTGATGCTGGTGTGTATCACAGATTAACTGGGAAGTGTGTTCTTTATAGCATTGAACAGGCCTGCCTTCAAAGTATTTAAAGAAACATTTTTAAAAGTACCAAGAGAGCAAACAAAGCAGTCTTTGGATGACCTCTTATTTCTCTTGACTAGCAGTAGCATTCATTAATCTCCTGCATATGATAAAGTCAGCTGTTCAGCTGGCTCCCAGTAAACTAGACTCCTTTAATTGACAAAGCCTCTGCCATCTAAGAATTCAGTTCATTTTTTCACATCATGCTAAAAGACTAAATAAAATCCAATCTTCTGGAGCAATATTGAGATATTACAACCAGATGAAGGGTGGGTGTCATAAGAGAACAGGCTGCTAGCAATATTCTCTAGGCTTCTTGCCATCAGCTTGGGTTAAAGTAGAGAAGCTGAGGTAAAAAGTAAAGCAGTTTTTATTCCTGCTGATATATTAAAAAAAAAAAATGTATAGAGGGCACTTCATCAAGTCCTTTTGTTATATGATTATTGACCTGGGAGTTAAAGGTTTATTGTATTCCTTGCTTCCTAATACAACACTTGTTTCATCTTAGAAAATACTGAGCTTTATATAGTAAATGTACATGCTTTAAGATGAGAGAAAAGAAAAAAATTATTCAGATTTGTACTCAGATTAGATTCAAAATGTCCATGAATGTGTGTAATGGAAGGTGGAGATTTCATATTCCTCCCCTGCTAATTTCATCAGGAAGAGCCTGCATTATCTGTTCTGCTTTTCAGAGTGTGTCAGTCCTGCCTGGAAAATCTTTTATTGTGTAATGGCAGAATGTTGTCCCTACTGTGCTGGGTTATTGAAATAAGAAGCAGAGTTGCTCCAGTCAAACATACACGAATCCTTATACCAAACTGACAATAGCATTTGCAGTTCTCTTCAGCTGATGCAAAAACATTCACCCCATGTGAAAGCTATAAGGCATTAAATGAGGAGCACATTTAAATGATGAGCTGCACTGAAGAGCAACCTCACAAGCTGGCAGTGGCTGCAGGGGCTGGGCAAAGGTGGGACAGCTTACACTGCCTAGCAAAACCCACTGGAAAATGAATTTTTCCAGGTCAGTCCTGCAGCTGCACGAAGCCATGGTTTGGGTGAGTGCTGGACACCCTCTGGCCATAGGGGCTGTATGATCACCAGCGCACACACACTATAGGGTGCAGCATGGCTCAGGGAACTGTTTTCCCTATTTATGAGTGCAGCTCCATGAATAACTGTCTAGTTTCTGTTCCTCTCCTCCCATTGTTATTCTGTTTTCTATTCTGCTCTTCCCCTCCCCACAGCAGAGAGGGGACTTTCATAACACAAGATACCCAGGGAATACTGAAGCAATGGTAACTAAGGCACACCAGGGAAGTTGAGGGCAAACCCTGTACTGATGGCTATGTGCAGCAGAAATATTCTGTATATTGTTAGTTCCATCTCATCCTGACCTTAATATTCCCTCCAGGGCTTTCTTCCGTGGCATACAGTGCAGCAAATACCTAGGGAATATTGTAAAAAAAAAAAAAAAAAAAAAAAAAAGGAGAGAAAATTATCTAGTTACCTAAGGCAACTGAAAAGTTTTAAAACTGCCCAGTGTTGTTGTGTTTCACAACTCCCATTTAGCAGACAATGCCTGTCTCTCAAAATATCCGCATGGAAATGTGGAGCCAACAGGGAAGTTGGAGTGCTCTGACTGTGTGTTCTGCCTGCATCCAATTAACAGCCAAAGTATTTGAAAGGAAAGTGATCAAATGGAATGAATTCATTTAAAAAATATAAACGGGCATAATGTTTTTACAATAGAGATTTATGTGTTTGCTGAAATGGGGCAGTTTCTAAGCTTTTGAGAGCAAAGCCCATTCCCCTGGGAAAATAGAATCTTACTTTTGTTTATTGTTTGTATTAGATTTGGACCTTCTAGGCGCAGTGAGGGATATTTTGCCATGTCTTGTATAACAAGTCCTTCTCAGAAAGAGCTGGAGCCCAAGTAGAAGACACAAAGCAGGGAGTTATGGCAGGCTACAAAGAAAAAATGAGCTGCTCAACACATTCAACTTAACGTCTCCAGCTTCACCTTCTGCCTTGAGTTCTGCTCTTCCTGCACTGCCCTCCAGCAGATGCCCCATCCAGTCTTTGAAAATGCTGAGATCTTCAAGATACAATCACATTTCTTAATGCTGTAATAAATGACAAATGAGTTAGAAACGTCTCTGTTTGAAACAGCGTGATTCTTGTTGGCTTCAGGAGACACTTGGTAGAGAAATTCATGTGTCATGGATGTGGTTTCAGGCTCTCTGCAAATTCAAACCAACGTTGCTGGGTTGGTTACATTTGGGCCACGTCTCCAAGGGTAGTTTTTATTTTTTTTTTCCCTGGAACTGGAACATCTGTATTTTAAATGAAAGGCTAAGCCTCAGGAAAATTAATTAAGAAGTTGAGTCTTTACAGCCAGCTGCATTGTATGTGTGTTCCTCATGCCAGTTACAGATACTGTATCTGGCAATAATTTGCACTCTCAACAATTCTATTTAATTTTAATTTAGGAAAATGATTCTGTTTAGCTACTAAAGTCATAAAACCAGATTAAAACATCAATCCAATGAAATATATTTAAGTGTGTATTTAATTTTATGTGTATGATTGTTTCTATTCACTTCCATTTCTATGTTTCAAACTAAGGAAATGCTTAAGCATTCTAACACTGATTCTGATTTGACTATAAATCTGATTCATGATTTTGGTACTGACAACAGGGCCAATGGAATTTCATCAGCAGTGAATTTGACCCACTGCATTGAAAGAAGGTGAGAAAATTTTCAAAAGAATTCAAACAGACTCAAGACTTTCCAGTTCATTCAAAAGATTGCCCAACACATGCCCCTTAGCAAACTTCTCTTGAACACTACTGTTCTTTTGCTTTGCCCTGTTTTCTTGTTTCATCCTGGCAGAAAGGATGACCCAGACATCTTTCTGCTTGTAACAGAAATAAAATATAATGGAAACAAGGTATATTTAAGCATTTACAGTCATGGACATATCACAATGGGGACAAGTCACACTTTGCTATGGAGAAATGGCAACTCACATGGAGCTATTCAGACAAAAATAAACCCCCCACACTCTTCCAGATTTTCAGAACCTATTTTTCTTGAGGTAGTCTGCAAAACTCTAGCTTCAGTGATATTTCTTTCCATATCCTATACAGCTATTGGAGAATAAGTCATAATTAAATATGTATAATAGGAAAACATCATGATACATACATATTCAAGAGCAAATGTTAATTGATGGGCATAAGGGAATTTCTAGTGCAGAATCTGACCCTCAGAGATGCTGTCTTTGAGAACTAGCTATCTAGATACTTATATTACTCCCAGCACTATGATATCTGGGGGCCTTGCAAACGTTAATGAACTTATCCTCACAACCACCTTGTGAGGCTGGGAAGTTTTAGCATCGACTTTAAGGGAGTACAACCAAGCCCTAGGCATGCAGTAGCAGCCACAGAGGAGCTCAGAAGGAATCATGCTTGCTTCAAACAACATTAACTACTTGTTGGATAATAGCTGGGGATAATGGCACATACAGCGTCGAGTGGGTTGCCCCTCTCCCATAAATAATTTGGAGAAGAGAGCCTATGAAACTCCAGTGAGAGGGGTTTTGCAAGGAAGTGGGGGAAATAATACTGCTGAGCTATGGATTCCCTTCTCTCCTCCCCCTGCCATCATGAAAGCCTGATGGCTTTCAGTCATTTGCAGAGGTAGGAATGTGTGTGTGCATGCGCATGTGTGTGTGCGCATGGGCTCAGTGATGAGGAACAGCCTCCAGAAGGGGAAAAAGACTGTCAGGTACTTTTCCTGTAGGTGCAGACAGATATGTAGTGAAAATACAAAATTTATATTGTTGGCTTGCTTTGTGTCCAGTTTCAGTCATATTGCCCACTGCAATGGCCATGAAAATGAAATTTTTTGTCAACTCTGGCGTGCGAAAGGGCTCAGCCTGTGCAAGTGCAATGAGTAGCCATCTTAAATTCCTGAGTGCAGCAACTCAGGTGGGAATTGCACAGGCAGTTTTGGTCATTTTTCTTCATCAGAAGGTCACATATCCCATACAGGTGTGGCATACTGTTTGAAGGCAAAATGACTTTTGCACATATCCTGTTCACCTTTTGGGATGTAATTTAAGAAGGGACCTTTTGTTAGGATCAGCACATATTTGGGCACAAAGGAGGAAGCAGCCTGACAAAGTGAACAAAGCAGAGACATTTTCTCTCTCTCCTGAATGTAAAAACAGGGAATGTGCAAAGCACAAGCATGCTTCATAAATTCCAGCTGCTGTCACTCAGCAGTGGAGAGGAGTACAGGGGAATATCTGTTGCTAACAGGCACCACAACGGTGGGGTTTTGTCCCCCCCTTCCTGCAGTCCAAGGCAGATTTGTGTTTAACCCTACTTGCTGTGAAAAGCCAATGGCCAAACTAATTTTGACTGCTCTGGGAATAAAATGTGAATCTGCAGTGAACAGCCTCAAAGCATGTTGGTGGGAGGAAATTCTCCAATGCTCTTCTTCTGCAAGATGGAAGCCTAGAGAGATCCACAAAATCAAGGTACATGTACCCAGCTAGTGCCTCGAGACCCAGAGGATCTACACCAACCTCCAAGGACAGATGATACTGTCTTCATGCTGCAGATTTCTCATTGCCTGTTTTGCTAAAGTGAAAACATTTATCCCCAGAAATTTGGTTGTAGGATTGAGGCTCTGAGTGTTATAATCCCAGTCTAATCAACAATGTCATTTCTACTCTGCAAAACCATCATCCAAATGAATTATTTCTCTATTTTTGCAGTCAAATCCTCTGAAAGACTTTTTCTCTTATCTTTCTAGAACGGGAGATTTCAAGCCATTTTAAGTGTGCTACTAAGATACACAAAATATATTGCACTTATGGCACAGAAATGGGGCAAAAGGAAGCTACTACTCCCCCTGAGCAGCTAGAAAAAACACTGAGGTTCAGCAGAAAGCAAAACACGGCATTTGGGTTTTCCTTGCCAGGGAGGAGAAAGTTGCAGCTAACACATAGGGCAGATGTAATTTTTCTGCAAGCTGTGTTATACAATTCCTTAAGGCTCTTTATTATTGTTTTTTAGTTAATATGAACCCCTCCACTGACTGCAGTTGGAGTTTCATGTGTGAGAAAACAACAGGATGAGCTAACAGCAGAAAATTTGACCAGCTGGCTTGAAAAAGCTTTCATTGAGCTTTGCAGCACATGCCTTTCTATGTGTCTCACAAAACTGCTCCTTAAGTGAGGAGGAATTATTCCTTGCTCTTCCCTATGTGCTTTCCTAGGCATGAAGAAAGGGGTGAGGACCATAGTCTCTGTATTTGGATCTGGGGAAAGGGCTAGTTAGAAAATATGCGAGTTATATGACATTTTGAACAAAAGAATAAACTCTGGTTTTTTGGAATGTTTGCATAATTCTGAGACTGATGGTTAGAGAATATTTCTTCAATTTTTAATCTCTCCAGGACAGGAACTTCTCTTGCCTTTAATGACTGCACAACAGCTAACACAAGAGATTGCCTGGTTTCAGGTGAAGAAAAAAATCTATTGCCAATGAATAGGAAAAATAATACAACATTCATAGCTCTGAAGCCAGAAGAAAAAAACACACAAAATAAGATTTTACGTGGTCACAGAAAATAGAATTTGGAACCTTACTTAAAGAATGATTAACCAAATAAAAAAAAAAAAAAAGACTCAATATTTATAAAGCATTTTAAGTTTTTTATAAAGGGAGATGATATGCAACCAAAATGTGCCACAGAGAGATTCTGTATATGTTTAAAGACAAACCATAAATTAAAATTTTTTAAACTGGTGAAAACCAAAATTTTGCCCATTATTATTATATATTTGCATTTCCGTGAAGCAAACATTTTTGTCACTGTTTAGCACATCACAAATAGCAACCCCTGTTAGATTGGGATGCTCAGTCTGGAAGTTTATTTATCGGAGGCACTTTGCTAAAACAAAATCTGAGTGAAGGTCTGATGATTTCAACATTGGATTAAATCAACCATTAGCTCCCAAAGAAGCGGAAAGGCAAACTCTGTCTCAGTTAAATACATGAAAGCATATTGCCATATTGTTCCGCAGTGGATTTGTGATTCATCATGCCCTTTCTTTCTGAAGTTGAGAGAAAGAAGGTTTTAGTTCACACTGACTTAAAGCCCGAGAGTCAAAAATGTTAATGAACATGCACACAAGTTTTGCTTACAAAGTTGTGTTGTGTTAGGTGGTTTGAAATTAAACTAAATCTCTACCCAGATTAATATGGTAAGTGTGAGCTTGCTCAAAACATAACACAGATTCATTTAATTCATAACAAAGGGTTCACATTAGCTCTGGCTGGTTTTTGTTTTCTTTGAAAAAAATGCAGTTTTAGCAATACTGAAGTGCTGTCTAAATTCATTGTAGCTTTGCCAAATTGTCTGGAACAAAACCATGATGTTGAAAATGCTGTAATGTTTTGTTTCATCATTTTAAAACCAGAATGCTTGAAATCTAAATGATTGTTTGTTTTGAAATTTCCTTTAATACACTTAAAAAGTAAAGCTGCTTAAAAAACTTCTTAAATTTGGAAGAATTTGTTCAAAGTGAAACACTTTCTGATTCTGCAAAACTGCTGGCAAAACTGTTGGGTTTTTTTTTTTGAGAGACTTAATTCCTCTGGCTTTAATGAGAATTGAATTCTCCATTTAGAGCAGAAAAGGTGTGTTTCTTGCTAGGATTAGTATAAAAAGCCCTAATAAAGATAAGCTGTTTCCTAGGAACAACTGTCAGCAAGTCCAAATAAGGACAATGTAAGACCCTAGGATTCATCTTGACCTGCAAATCTACATGAAAACTATCCTCCATGGAATTTTAACTTACATTTTTTATAGCTGTCTTTTCCTTCACAAGGACTGGGCTACATGAAATTGATTTTTTGTTTTGTTTTGTTTTGTTTTAAAGGACTGGATTCAATTCAAAAATTCATCCTCAAATCCAGATTTTGAATCTTTAAAGTCTGAAGCCAGAGATAGATATTATTCCCATTAACTATAACCTTCCCTGGTTATTCAAGCCCCATTTTCCTCCCCCCTCCTCTGTCAGTATAACATTACCAGAGGTTTTATAAGCCCTGGGTTCCTCCTCTTCTTTATCATGCTGTGCTTTTCCTCTTCATTTACTGCTTGGCAAAATTTCTTTTCCTATGAGGGCATGTCTTCATCTCCCTCTCCATCTTTGTTCTCCATTTGGGATCTTATTGGACCTAACAATGCCACTCCATAAGCATGGTAGGATGCACACCTTAGTACAGCACTCTTACTTTCAGGTAATGGAATCTCTTAATTATTCTTTCATCTTTTCACAGAAATGAAAATGTATTTATAAGGCATTCTAGTAGTCTGCCCATCTTTTATATATCCCACCAATTTGTCAGCCTAACCACAGAGGGATTGACAATTATAAATCTGTTATCTGTTCTATAAAGGGAGAGAATGGGACTAAAAGCTGGGAAAAGAGAACAAGGCGAGGCAAGGTTTTGAAGACTAAAGTGAAAATGTCTGAAGAATACAGAGACCAGGGCTGTATTTACAATCTCAGCAAAAATAAGAGGCATTCAGCCAGATCTTTGGCTGATGTAAATCTGCACAATGTACAAAAATCATTAACACAGGGAAGGAGCTGGCCAAGTGCCTTCTGCTTGAGGCATAATATTCATGTTTTAGCAATCTGTGCTCTGAGTGATGGATCTGGGCTGATATTCACCAGGTGAAAATCCAAGCCCTCATCTTAAGATCAAGATTGCTATTGCATACCTTAAGTAAATTCTGTGCAGTTGTTGCTTGGAAAAAAATCCCCAACCAGTTGTTGTTTGTTATTATTTCACTTTTGCCTCAAACTGAAGTGTATAAACTGCCTGCTTTTCCTGGGCTCAGCTTTCAGAAAGCTCACTGTACTAGTTATCTATTGCCTTCTTGAATTGCTGTTTGATATTTTATTGGCCACCCAGAAGGGTAATAGAGCAAATAACATGCTGATATTAAAACACAGCTCAGGAAGAACATTTTGGTGTGTGTATGTGTCTGGGGGTGCACATGTGTGCTTGTTTACAGGAAAACCTTTGCAGGGAGAATGTTAAGCACAACTGGACCTGAAAGGTTTCACTGTTTTCTTCCACAGTCTGTATTCATCCTGAATTAGACCAAAGCAAAAATCTCTTGCTTGGAAAAAAGCTGCTAAAATTTTGTTTCAGAAGCTCAAATCCTCATATTTTCAAAGACTCCAATCTCCCTGCATCCTTCAGATTTCCAGCTAAAAGTGACACTAATGTCACCTGGTCCAAGCAGCACCAGGTTCCAGCCTGGATCCTACCTGTGACCAGGTCTGAATTGGCAGGAAAGCTGGAAGAAAAACTGTCTCCAGGTGAAGCTCTTAGCATTTCTTGGGTCCTGGCGCTGTTAAAAAAAAAAAAAAAAAAGAAAAGAAAAAAGTAATAATAAAAAAAATTCTGCTGGCGACCAGGACTTGGACTCTGAGAAAAATTCTGCCTTGGTTTGAACAATATTTCTTTGGACATAACAGACACCGTGAACTTCACAATTTCAATTAAGTGTCACCATTTCTTCTGTAACTCTGTGTCATCAGATGGTTTCTGACCAGCCTTTCTTACAGCCAAACTCCACATCTGACAAACTCTAGCTGTTTTGCACAGCACATACTAAGTTTCTTTGCCCTTACAAAGAGATATGGCATCATCCTCAAATATGTTTTACTTAGAAATATTTCCAACAAAACATCATGGTCTAGCAATGGTTTAATTCTCACTCAAATTTGTATATAACTTCAGATATCAAAAAACCTCCACAAATTTTAGCATATGTAGTCAAGTGTTAAGTGTGCACAGAAGGCATATGAAAGCATTCTGGTTTAATTTGAAATTTGCTCTGTTCAGGATCATCCAGACTTTAAAATCTGGGATCACTTTGGGTGTTCCTCAGCTGAACCAGAGCCATTGGGAGCACAAAATAGTAGAGGCTGCTAATATAGAGCTTGTGAATATTCAGTGCCCTTTAGCCTATGTCACTGGATTTAAAGGCAGTTTGTAAATCAACTTCCCATTCTGTGACTTCCATTGCTGAGTCCAGAAGTTTAGACCAGGCAAAACTCCCAAACAAAACAGATACCAGTGACTTTGTCTTGATATTTCAATGCTAAATAAGAGATGAGAATTAAATCTAAATGATTAAATTTTTTTTTTGCAGTGTATCTCAATGTACAGGCTGTGAAAGAAGGGGAGCAAGGGAGGCAAAATCAGACATTCAATGTATCAAATGTAATAAATCCTCTGAGGCTAATCAGCCTGCCTTCCCCCACTAACCTCAGCCCCACACTATGCCAAATAGTGAAAGCAGATGTCTCATGAACAGGTAAAAAACAATCTGAATTCCCATTCCCCACAACTGAAACAAATGTTGGGTTTGGGGTTTTGATTTGGGAAGCTTCCAAACTGAACTGCATGAGACATTTCATCCAAAGCCCTTCAAAGAAACAGCCCAAAAAGAGGAATTCAATTTAGCTGGCACAAAGAGAGAAGATCTATTGTAACATGGAAGAAATTCAAACACTATAGGAGAGCCAAATGACATTTCAAATTGCTGTGATTTATCTTGCCTTGCTTACCTATATTTCTTCAAAATAGCAAGCTAACAAACTTAGTTATAATGCTTAATACACAGAAATCCTCCCATTTCCTTGTCTCTTTTACCCTCTAATTTTCTTTAAGGAATTGCAACCAAAAATGCTCCATCTTTGGTCTTGGAAAACAAAGTCTTTCCTCTAGAGTATGCTGTGATCTTCAAATTATTGCTCTTGGCATCAACCCGTGCATGAAGAACGTATTTCTAAGGTGCTTCACTCCTCGAGAGAATGTAAATGAAATAAGAAAGATATTCTATTGGAATAGCTGAGGCAAGAATTCCTCAGGTCGATATGTGTGTATTGCAGGTTTATTTTCCTGACTAAATACTTCAGGAGCCTACCAACACGATTTCCATCCATCACAGAGAATGGCTGGGGTAACACACCATCATTCCTTGTGCTCTGACTCGCAGCCTGGTGAGCTGGTTTGAGACAAGCCAAAATCTGCAGGCAGAAGCTGACACTATCAATAGCCTCGTGCCTGCCTATACCTGCAGTAAAACTGGAGTTGTGCTTTCTGTACAGCCCTTAGCAGCCTCTGCTCTCCAAACCAGAGCTTGGGGCTGTGCTTGGCTCTCTTCCTGGCTCTCCACATGTGTGGGTGAACCCTTTTCCCCCGTGCAGACCAAGGGCAATATGTGTGTGAACTGCTGCTCGTGTCTCTCTTCTGGGGACATCTGGAAGAGCAAAATCACCAGCTGAGGCCACTTTTGTGTCTCTGAATTTGACATCCCTTAAAGACACTTTTGGATCACAATAATACTTCCAGGTAAATAATGTATTAAACATGAGAGCAATGTGGCTGGACAAAGCTCAAGGTGATGGCTGTACCATTTCCAGCCCTTTGCAGGACTGTGGAGCCTCAACACAATATTAATAGTTTTGCAAAGACATGCTGGAGGTTATTTCAGAAAATGGCTGAGGAGGATGCCTTTTTTCCTCCCTTTTTCCTTCTAATACTTGTACCACTGAAACAGCCCTCATTGCTCGAGCTGGTCTCATATCTGCATCTGTACAATTGTCTCTACAATGCCTTCTGTTGTTTGGGGATCTGCGGGGGAGATAACTAGCAGGAAAGGAATCTGATCTCAGTGGGTCTTTGTGAGAGTTTTGATGCAACCTTTAGCTAATTAGTTTCATTTAATATAAATTCTCATGGCTGAAGTTCTCAAGAGACAGGAGGACTGTTCTATGAAAGGAAGAACTCTTATCCTTAGCAATACTTTTGTATGCACTACCTTCTTGGGGGAAAAGGGGTAAGAGGTAGACTTTGAAAAGCCACTCTAGCCAGAACAGAGTTGGAGGCTTGGGTTTTGTACAGTCACTCCTGTGTGATATAAGAAAGTAGTTTCTAAAACATGTACCCATAAAATTCCCATTGATTTGCAGAACAAAATTAAATTACCCAAATAGCTGTAAAGACTCTGCCTAGTTAAATTGATGCTGCATTGTAGTAAACTTTCAAAGTCTTAATGGGCAAAACATCACTATGAAATGTTTCCCTGTCTGTCATGGCTTCCCTTGCCCTTGCAGTCAAGGAATGGGTCCAGAAATGGAGGTGAGACTTGATCTGAAGCTCTGAGTAGTCTGCAATAGTCACAGGGAGCTCAGGGGTGTTTCTGTAGGTGTCTGTGTTGCTCAGCCTGGGATCCTCTGCGTTAGGATTCAGGAGAGCCCTGCAAGGACATGTTTATGTAGTATAGGTAAAGGGAAAACAGAGAACCACATTCCTGTCTGATGCTCAGAATATAAATCTGTCAGAGGAGCCTTCGGAAGAGATTTTGGCCGGGGAGTAATGAAGTGAAGGAACTGTAGGTGAGTACAGATGACTTAGTAAGCTAACGTAATGGCTGATTGGGGAGTTAGCAGCACTGGGGAAATTTGGAGTGAAACAGAGCCTGAACTTTCTCTGTGACTGTGCCACTCAAGTTCGCTGAACACTCGCATTTCCTTTACTTTATGGAGAATACTTTAGAGAAAATCAAGTCTTGCTTTTTGACATTTTTACCGTCACTTGCAAAGCTCCTTCCCTCTTGCTTCCCCCTGATTTTGGGTGAACTGAGAGTTGTGCTGGGTTAGAGTTTGCACATTGCCCAAAATGCCACTGTGATGGGGTGGGAAAGGGCTGAAAAACCAGCCAGGCCCTTTCTACTGAAATTCAGTCTCAAAGGGCAAGCAGTGCTCAACAAGACCTGTGTCAGTTTGGAAAGCCAGAGATTAAAACACAGGAACAAGTTCTTTTTCTACTGCAAGCTCCCCACTCCAGAGGAGATCTGAGATTTAATAGATTTAAACTAAAGCTGGATTTATTTAGCTAAAAAGTAACCCAATTCATTTCTGGTTGAGATGATAACCTTTATGACCTTAAAATAAATGGAAAAAAGGTGGCAAAGATGTCATTCTACTTCATAAAGCCTGAGTATCCTAGGCTGATATACAGAGCAGCACAGAGGAAAATATTCTGCCTTTTGTACTGCGTTGCTCAAAGGTTTTCAAATAATCAAACACAGTCAAAAAATTAACAATGTCATTCTGAAAATTAACACCGTGATATAATTTTCTTTTTGAGTGTCTATTCCTCTTCTTTCCCACCACTTTTTTTCATCTCATCTCCATATCTTTTCATTGCTCTTTCCCCTGTATTTTCACTCACTTCCTTAATCTTATGCCCACTGAGTCCCTCTGTTCATTTTCCTGCTCCTTTAGTCTTATTAATTCTCCCCACCCAACTGTTGCCTGGGTTAACTATTCTGGTTAAGCAATAGGATTGGAAAAGCCAGCACTTATTTTGAGAAGACCTTATGGGGAAAGAGGATTCATACTGCAATCTCAGGTGAGGGTCTAAACATTTCCCAAATTCTCTGACCCCTAAATATGAATATCATTTGACTTTGAATAATGAGCTATTCGTTCATCTCTATATAAAACTTCATGTATCCTGACAGTTCCCTATTGCCTTCCTGTCTGAAGTGGCTCAGGAGTATAAATTATTCTAGCGAAGGTTGGCAGTAATTTATGCTCAATAAATTGACTATAGATCTGCTTGTTTCAGTAGGTAGCATGGGAAGGACTTATACATTTTGCTAAATTCCCTCATTTGTTCTTGGACAGACTACTCACCGTCCTGGGGCTGATCATGAGTCCCAAACCTCTGTGATAGGCAGGAACTCTTATGCCTTCAGTAAAACTACTCCTGTGAGTAGCAAGTTACTGGTGTAAGGAAGAGGGATCTAGGCTGGCTATTGGAAAGTCACTGGCACAACAATGTAGAAATTGGAGGTCATATTTTGCAATATATGTAAAGGGCAACTGATGAAACAGCAAAGGCTGTTGGTAAAAAAAATCCCCCTCACTTTAACAGGCAGAAATTTATTGTTTCTCTTTAGACTGATTTTTCCCACAAGAGCAAGAATCAGGCCATGTACTCCTTTTTTTTTTTTTTTTTCCCCTTTCTTTCCATTTTTTAAAAAATGTGAAGTGGACTAGTTCCTTTGTAGGACTTCTGCAGAAAAGGGTGATACAATCCTTTTGTCCAAGATGCAAAAAGCAGAAAGTAATTCATCACCTTTCAAGTACAATTTATTATGGGTCAGGGAGAAAGGTTTCACTCATGATCATTAGGTTTCAGCAGTGCAGATGCTGGACATGATGAACCAATGAGGCTTATCAGGTGTGATAATCAAAACAGATTTTCTTTTGTATCTGCTGTCTCTCTCTCTTAGAAATATCTAAGTTTTGGACACTGACTACGATTTCATAGATACAGACACAGTCCTTTATTGTTCTGTGTGGGAATTATCACCTGATATTTTAAACGAGGGTGATGGAAATGAATACCATGCCTGAAGTTTGATGCAAGTTTTGAACCTGCCTTCCTGGGCCCCGTGGGAGCAGCAAGGGCAGCTCCTCCTGCCTGGCACAGGCACAGGGACTGCTCTTCTCCTTCCACAAATGCCTAGAGCTGTAGCAGAGCAGTGAGTGGGGCAGGCACAGGCATTCCATGGCCCCTGTGTGGTCAGGATGGTGACCTGGCATAAGGGTATGCACAGAAACTTAGGGCCAGATCCTGCTGTGAGCACTGCCCAGGCAGATCCCTGTGCAGTCTCACTGTAGACAGTCTTTGTGTGGCTGCAGGGATCTGTCTGCAAGTAAAAATCTGGCTTAGGGTAATCAACATAATTAAAGGGCCAGCCTTGCACTGCGGTGTTATTCTGGCTCCATGGAGTCACTGAAAATGTGTCTGATGAATTCAGGGAATCCACAGTGCCACCTCTTCCATCTGTCCAGCTACCCACATAGCTCAGCTTTGCTTTGCAGTTTTATAAACTTTGCTATCAGCATTGCATATGAGTGCCTCCCCCCTTACAGCTTCCCAGCATTGTGAAGTGATCACACACAGGAATGGGAAAGCAAAGCACACACTGAGGGGGTTTGCTGACAGTGTGCTTTCAATGCTTGTCAGTAATATAAACTGAGGCACCAACAGCTCCAGGTACCTCAACCAGCCCAGATCACTGTGGGGCAGTGATCAGAGGCAGAGACAGATTCTCTGACACCTCAGAGCTAAACTCTACAGATTGGTATTGAAACGTCTAGTGTCCCCAAAGGCAAACTCTGCTGTACTAGATACCTCTGTGCATCTGTATCTCCAAGTCTGTTGAAAAATTTTCCACTGAGGATTGAGTTTACATATCTATACACATATATATTTACTAGAAAGACACACATTTTATTCATGTATGCACCCATACTCATATAGTGTTATACAAAATGACCTGAATTTCACAAAGCTGCCTGTAGTTGCAATAACTGAGAGTTCAGGAGTAGTTTTCTAAATGTTGGCACAATCCTGGTCTTATGGGAAATCAAATAATTTGTTTGCAAAGCCTTATAGGACAACAACAATATTGGTCTCCTCCTCTCCTCTCCTCTCCTCTCCCTCTCCTCTCCTCTCCTCTCCTCTCCTCTCCTCTCCTCTCCTCTCCTCTCCTCTCCTCTCTCCTCTCCTCTCCTCTCCTCTCCTCTCCTCTCCTCTCCTCTCCTCTCCTCTCCTCTCTCCTCTCCTCTCCTCTCCTCTCCTCTCCTCTCCTCTCCTCTCCTCTCCTCTCCTCTCCTCTCCTCTCCTCTCCTCTCCTCTCCTCTCCTCTCTCCTCTCCTCTCCTCTCCTCTCCTCTCTCCTCTCTCTCTCTCTCCTCTCTCCTCTCTCCTCTCTCTCTCCTCTCCTCTCTCTCTCTCTCCTCTCTCCTCTCTCCTCTCTCTCCTCTCTCCTCTCTCCTCTCTCCTCTCTCCTCTCTCCTCTCTCCTCTCTCCCTCTCTCCTCTCTCCTCTCTCCTCTCTCCTCTCTCTCTCCTCTCTCCTCTCTCCTCTCCTGGACATCAACCATTGATGTAGCTAAGCTTTGGGTTTTGCTGCCAGATTCCCACCCAACCAGCTCATGGGCTGTACATACATTAAAACTCAGTTAACTGTTCTTGGGAGTATTTCTTAGTGCATAAGATTTCCCAGATCTGGAGTTTGTAGGGCCTGAACTCAATGTCTTCTCTAAGAGCTCATCCCATATGTACTGAGATACCCTTGTGCAGACAGTGCTGATCCATGCAATGTCACCTGGCCACTGAGCCATGTCAGAAGGGCTCACTTTACTCCCCAGATCATCTTCACTCGTATTTTTTACATAGTAGTTCAAAGTCAGTGATTCTTTGACATTTCCTCTTGATCATTATCTGTTTTTCTGTTCCTTTAATTGTAAAGCAAGCATCAACATGTTTTGGCTGGTTTGTTGGTTTGTTTTTTTTTCCCCCCAAATAATTGGCCAGTGACTGGTATAAAGTGTTATCAAAATTCCTTCAATGAATGGACAGTGAGACTGAGGAAATGTTTTGTCAGGAAAAGGGGGAAGGGAAGAGCAAGATAATTTGCTGTCCTTCAAACTCTATATCAGATAAGGATGTTTCCTAAGGAAAAAAAGTCTAAATTGTAACAGGAGCAGAAGTATTATATATTTAATTGCAGCAGCTACTGGTCTTTCATGATGAGAACCTCTAATCAAGGGCTTTGATTATAAGAGACACAACTGAGATAAATATCTTATTCAACATTTTGAAAAGAAAAAATCCTCAGCCTGGTCTTTAAAGAGCATATTAGGTACTAAAAACCACAACTGTGTTGTGAATCAAGCCTACTTTTCAATGAGGATATATTTTTCTTTGTTTACCTAAAATGTGATATAGTGTCCAGTCTATAGAAAAACTACTTTATCCAGACAGTGGCACAGAAAAATACTTAAGCAAATGAGGCATTTATTGAATGCATTTCTGAGCTGACCCACCAAGCTGGGCCCTATTCCTTCAGTGGAAAAATTCCCTTGAACCACAACACAAGGATATTTCCCAACTCTTAACAGTAACCAAGAAGGGCATAGTCTTCTTTTAGCTTACTTTCTTTTCTCATTAGTTTTATGTCTCTTGAAACTGAAGATTTTATTCTGTAACTTCACACAACATGTAAATTGTGTCATTCTAGCAGTATATGGGTCTATTCATATGAACAAAGTTGTGGAAGTTGTTAAAAATTGATGGTATTCTCAAAGAAATTTGCAAAGTTAATAAGACCATAAGAAATTTGTAACACTTCTAGTACAAAAGTTCTCCACCCGTGGCTACTGTCCATATGTGGTATTTTAAAATGTTGCAAAATTGAGTTCTCTTTCAATGGTTTGATGGCTTTTTGGTTTTGGTTGGTTTTCTTTAATTTTTTTTTTTTTTTTTTGGGTGATGTTTTGGAATTTTTAGAAAGAGGCAACACAAAATATGTATTTGAGAGCAAATCAAAACAAAGTTGGAGTCTGTAATTACTCTACAGGGTCTCTTTAAAAAGTAAGCTATGAAAAAACCTCTAAACTGCCATTATATTAAAGAATGGTTATCCATCTGTCAACTATTTTGTAATCCTTATCCATGCCTACCCTTGATGTCCTCGATCATGTCCACTTCCTCTGCCAACCAGCTGCAACATGAAGAGTTTGGCCAGTTGTCAGAGCTCTTTTCATCAGTTTCAACTTCATTTTCTCTAACCCAAATCCACATGGGCAGTTTTGGGATCCCCAGTCCCGGCACTGAGCAGTTTATTCTGCCTCCTGACGGCCAGGCTTCTCTTGCTGTAGGATTTGTGCCTGAGTGCTGAAAGGGGTTTGTGCCTCAGTGGTGCAAGAAACGTGCTGGAGCCTGAGTGAAACCCAGCTCCTTGCTGCCAGCTCTGCACAAGGCAAGCATTGGGGATTCCAAACAGTAGAGCACAAGTGAAGCATTGCATAGCTGTAAAGCTGACCTGCAGTCAGAAGATGGATTGCTTCCACTTGGGATCTTATCCAGACGGAGTGAGTTCAACAGGACTCTTTCCAGTGGAAATTAATTCTGGGCTTCCCTGATTTCAGGAGGTGACTGGACGTTACCACACATCTCTTTTTTATGAATGAGAATATAGGATGGTTCCTTCTGCTTTTACTGACTTTTCCTGTCCATCTCTCAGAGCCTAGAAGGGAGCTGTTGCCTAGACCCTTTAAGTTCACAGAGTTAAACCCAGAGCTGGCATTACCCTTTGGCTTTGCATGAATGTGCAGCTGTAGCTAGTAACACAATGACTCAACAGATCCATTCAACATGAGGACTCATTTAAATTGGGCCATATCTACTGAATTTCCTGATCAAAATACGTTTTTACTACTGTACTTAGCATAGCACAACTCAGCTAATGGGGAGTGAGTGAGACTCTCTTCCATCATCAACAAAAGCCTTCTCCAGCTGCCCAGTCCCCACTACAGGTGATGAAGTGTGAATCAGACAGGGTGCAGCTCAACTTTCACGTGCAGGATTAGCTGGCAGCATTGCAGGATAGAAAAATAATCTTTTCACCATTAAAATAAGCAAATTTGATCTGGAGTCAAAGGAGCACCCTACAATACCATTCTTCACAGAGTGGCCTTTTAGCAAAGAAGCACACTCAAGCCCATTTCCTACTTCTTAATGGAAGAGCAATTACTCTGCTGGTCTGTTAATACTTTTTTTCCGCCAGTTTGTTGATAATTCTAGGACAGTTACACTGACTTCTTTCTTTCTTTCCCTCTAGTTATCCACGGCAAAAAAACCCCTGAAACCCAATTTCTCAAAACAGACCACCGCTTGTTGATTTACCTGCATTAAATGTTCAGTGAAAACCTAAACTGTATAAACAGCACTCCTGCTATTTAACTTCAAGGGTGATTCCTCACTGAGTTGCAAAAAAGAGAAGAAAATGAAAGAATCTGTTTGCAAGAAACATCTCAATACAGTGGGCCAAATTCTGCTCTCAGTTCTCAAAAAATGTCAGATTGGGGTCTAGCAAAAAAAAAAAAAAAAAAATCAAGAACATATTTAATTATTAGCACATGAACAATTGTTTCTGCCCTCACTGGAAGTGGTATATGATATAAAATATACTCATGGGAACATCAGTACTTCCACACTTCAATTTAACTGCAAGCCTAAGTGTCTGGCTGGAAAGTAGTCAGCACTTGAAAGACTAAAATTCAGAAAAGATGTTGAACACCTTAGTCTTCCTGAGGAAAATGTCTTTCTAAAGAAAACATCTTCTGGAAGAAGCACTGTTTCCAGGTTAGTTTTTTTTTTTTTTTAAATCTAGGGCCTTTAATCCAAAGGTTTTAAATACTCTTTAGAATCAGATTTAAACCTTAAAATCTAGACCAAAGTATGGGCCTTGACCTGATTTTGTTTCTCGCTATTCTAAGTAACTAAAGCTAGAAAATCAGCCTTAGACTCTTTCACATTGTTCACATAGCAAAGAAAAATGGTCTTCATGGGAACAAAAACCAACTAAAACCATCTTAATCCTGACTCAGCCATTCTATTATTTTCTGAGGGAAAAATTTCAGGCCTAGGTCTGATTTTGAATATGAAGCTGCACATCACAACACAGCTGTGGATAGCAGCCGATTTTTACCAGAGGAACATCACATCTCTGAAAACTGTGAGTGTGAAACCAGAAAAATGTTAGCAAGTTAGACACAGCTATTTCATAATCTTAAAGTTTAAACAGAAAAAAATCTTGAAGCCCTCTTTATAGCATTTTATGTGGTTAGACATTGAGCAAGGAAGACAGGGCTTCTCTTAGGCTAGTTAATGAACTCTCTCTCCATTTTCAACTCATTTGCCTAAGCTTCTCATTTCCTTAATGCTTTTGTTGTTTTTGTTGTTATTAGTAATCTGTAGCTACTAAAACCCACCCCCCCCCCTTTTTTTTTTCCCCCAGGCTGGACTGTACCCCTTTCCAGAAGGCAAGTTTCTATGTTATCCACGTGTATTTTATGTCTGTGACTCACCACACTTTATGTATTTATCTGGGACAAGTGCTTCATGTGATACTATTCTATGGCCAGCTAAAAATCAGCTGTTTTGACTAAATACTTGGGAATTTTTTAGAGAAAAATCTCAACAACCCATGTCTGCTGACTCAAGCTGTAGTGAGTCTTTCTTACCATAGCTACAGTGCTTGAGACAAAACATTTTCACTGAGATCCTTTTCCATTGGTCTGATCTAATGGTTGAAGGCAGCCTGACTATTTCAGCAGACTGTTTTTTTCTAGGCCACAATTCAAGACTTCTGTTTCTTCCTTCACCTCACTGCCCACAAAAGACTTGAAGGAAATGAGCCAGTAAATACCCCCAATGAACTAAATTCCCAAACCAGCATGGTAATTGTAATCAAAATCAAAGTCTTACAGTAAAGAGAGTTCTAAATTAATGAGAATTCATGAAGATTACCAGAGACTTGCTGTTATGGATTTTAAACAGAAGTTGGGCAGACACTGCACTGACAGGAGATGATATAAATCCTTTGTGATATAGAAGTAATTGACCCCTGCTGTAAGATTCACATTAGAGATAGGTCTGCACAAACCTCTGCCCCTTTCATATCCCAGAGTTTGTGGGATATGCACCAATGTACATTCAAGAAAGTTCATTACACCAAGTCCTGAGTTTTAAAAACAAAATTCCTTGTACAGCTCTAAAGTTTGCTCTTCCTCTGAACGCCAGAGCTTATTGTGCTCATTCAGTCTAGAGGAAATGTTTGACTCACACAAGGAAATACCTTCTGGCATGGTGCAGAATCATTGCAGTGAACCCACTGAAACGAGGGATTACTGAGTTGGCCTGAAATCACTGAACAAACACTTAATAGGCAACAAGGGTATGTTGTAAGCTCTTATTCTAGGTTGTCCTGAATCACTGATATGGACATCTCAGCAATATCAGCTGGAATTACTGGAGGCTGAGCACGGTAGATCATGAGTTTGCTCTGACATAATACAGTGCATACTCAAGGCTTAGTAAAAAACAATGCTTAGCCACCACTGAACAAGAATATTTTATAGGGTTTTCTCAGGAATAATTTCTACCAATAAGTATATGCCCTTATCACCAAGCTTGTGAGGTTAAGTAAAACAAAAATGTTTGCTGATAATGTGCACAGATTATGCAAAGGTTGGTAGAATAGTTAATAATACAAGGAGAAGATAGTCACTTAGAGGAATCAACACCAGGGAAATCCAGATAAAGCTCACATCAACAGATCCAAATGCAAGAACAGGCATTCAAAGACCAGAAATGAAGGTCATGTTTTTAGAAATAAGGACCAGTATCCTGGAAAGTGGGGATTCTGAGAAATTTTTTGGATAATACACATGAACATCTGCTGTCAGTAAAATTCTGTGTCAGAGTGGGCTGGTGCAATCCTGGGGTGAGTAAGATTACAAGAGTCAGGAGAAGGTTGTGCTTCTTTGCAGTGATTAGACTTTTCAAATGCAGCTGTAAAACCTTTTTACTAGAAAGGTACTGCTGTAGCACCTACAAAATATTGCCTCATGCCTTGCCTTTGGAGCCTATAGCTTCATATTTTTCAAAGGATGTTAAAAAGTAAACCAATTACAGAAGAAGTTTCAAAATCTATTAAAGGCCTAGAGAAAATGCTGAGAATCACCAACTTGATGTACACTTTTAGATATTATAATCCCTTGGTCATAATACCTAAAATACCCTTGGGGAAAATCAGAATTCACCATAAAAAGAAGAATGAAAGACTGATGATTTAAAAAGTATATCAGACAATGCTACTATTAATAAAAAAACCCCAGACAAAACTTCTTGGCAGTGAGAGCCATGAGAACGGAAGGATTCTTCATTTCTTGATGTCTACAGAATAAAACTACATTCCATCCTCAAAACGATGCTTTGCCAAACAAACAAACAAAAAAAAAAGCTTTCATCAGGCTTAAGTGATTGGTCTCAATGGAAGAGTAACTGGATGAAGTTCAGTTGAATGTGATGCTCAGGAGAATAAACCAGGTCATTAAAAGGCACTTCTGCCCATAGCTCTGTGAATATTCATAAAAATTAGGATCTTGAAAATGCAGTCAAACTCTGCTTTTACTTTGCCTGTGAGCTAAGTGCACATATTTCTTGTGCCCTAATTTAGAAAGTCTGAGCTCAAATGAATCACCAGGTTTCCTCTGGTTTCCCAATACCATCCAAAACCTGTAGAGTCAGATCTGAACCAGCTCATTTTAATTTAAAATATATTTTTATTCCAGTCAATTTCAACAAGCCGTATGTAAGTTTGCAAACAAACTTGATCCTGTAAAATTTTAGTATGTGCAATTTTCAAAGTGCTGCTTTTAATTGTATCTGCTGTCATCATGTCTTAGGGCTGGAAGCTGGACTTCTGGATACTATAATAATACACACTATTATAAAAATAAAGAGCAAAATAGGAAGTTTTGGGTCACAGCTGCAGGGCTGTTGCCAAATCACTAACCTCCTCCTCCCCCCAAACAGCAATAAAAAATCATCTCCAGAGATTCCAGCACTGAAGGCAACAAAGTACAGTAGTTACATTTTGAGATGGAATCCAGAAACTGCCAAAATGAAGATATGCAGTCTCCACTTGGGAAGAGGCGCTGAAAGCCCAAGTACATAGCCTGACAAGTGAATCATGTCAACAAAAAGAAAGCAGCAAAAATCAACTTGTAAAAAGCATCTCTGTGTGTCAAATTGTTCAAAGCAGTGGACACATTGCTGAAATGAGTTCAGTAAAGATGAACATCTCATCGTAGCTTTCAGGAGTTGAAGCTGCATACCAGAATGGAATGAAATTCCATATCCCTTTGCAGCTGGTAACATAGCAGGGATAAAAGTGTGGAAACACTGCCTGCTTTGGATCCACATCCTCTGCACTCAGGAGAGAAGACGTGTTTGATGTCCAAGGCAATTGTAATAAATATGAATATGTTTATTCTTAGAGGTGCACTAAAAGAGTCCATATTATTCCCTGGGACATGGGAAGGATGCAGATGTGGAAGCATGCAGACTGGTTGCTTGTGAGAATGGGTACTGGGAAAGGCAGGGAAGTTTCCTAAAATCTCTTTGCAGACTAGGACGACTTCTGCAAACCAGTTTAGTTTGAATTAATTACAAGGCACAATCAGTAAATCCTGCAAAATCCATGTTTAGCCTGCTGCTAAAATTCTGCTTCTCTACAGACACGCAGGTTATTGGAAATTTAGGCAGCAGGACCTTTGATTGGAATATAAGAATGCCTGTATGATTTCTGGGAACACTGGGGCTACTGGGTGTTGAAAAACTCTTTAAAACAGCTATCTCTTGGTTTAAATGACAGTTGCAGTGAACCAAAAAGCAGAGGAATCGGCTCTTTGTAACCTTGCACATTATCTAGTGGAAGGCAAATGTATAATAAATTTTTGACAACTTTTAAAGTATTTTCTATAAATAAATTAGTGGTAGTTGCTTTGAAAGGATGTGGCATAAAGACTAAACTCATCCATCAAGTGACTGTGTTGTCTTTATTGGAATAACACAGAATTGGGTTTGTTTTCTTGCTTCATAAAATAACAGGTTGCGAGGTCTGTAGAAGTGGAATATATTTGAAAAACACAACTAAAGCAAGATGTGGTAGCTACACAGATAAGAACAAGGATGAGGCTGAACAGTGATTTAGAACAGTATTATTACTTATTGCTCACATGAATATTTTCACGTTTCAAATGTAACTCGAGCATCCAGCAGTGCTTGGATTACTGACCTAAGTGCTGCTAGTGTTCCAGTGATATTTGCTCTCATATGATTTACTCTGATTCTGAATATCTCGGAGCTTTTATACCAAAATATGAGAATGCAGATTATTAGAAGTCATGTAAAAGGGGCAGATCAAATTACAGATTATGTGGAAAAACACACTGAAACTTAAATCAATGGTATGAAAATCAAAGATGAAACAATTTCACATGAAAAACCAAACCAAACCACCAGCAAAGAGAAATACATTTTCACTTGACATATATTAAAGAAAAATAGTGCACATAGTTAAGCCCTCTTCTTAGTAACGTTTTTGCAAGTAAAAGGACCATTTTCTATAGTTTCTATATCCTGAAGTCATTTATGCAAGAGATTTTGTGTGGTGCATTCAACGAGCAGCCCTAGAGACCATGGGAAGGGCACTGCAGTGAGCAGTGTCAAGGCTGGCTCTGCCAAGCCACACGAGGCAAGTCACAATGGCACTGAGCCCAGCAGAGGATTTCTGAGCACCAAGCAACAGGACCACCATGGGAACACAGCCAGTTCAAACACACTCTGATTCTGCTGCAGGAATAGAAGCAAATAGAGAATTTGTTGCTCCCATTATTCACTCTCATTGCTCCACAGGATGCAATGGACAAAATATTCTGTTTTGTTGCTGTTGCATTTTAAATAGATATAAATACTGTTAGTCTCTGTGTCTCTAATTCATTCAGTTTCTTCAGCACATGCCTGATGATATAAACAGCCCTGACTGAATCAACAGGATTATTTATCCTTTTAGAAGCAGGCACAGATTTAGTATCTTTACCAAAATGAGATACTGATTCCCATTATTTGTGGTTCAGTTATTTCCTTTGTCATTCTTTTCTTTCACTTCTTTTTATTCAAATAAACTCCTTTATGTAAAATAGGCATTACACTAATAAAAACTCCGTGTCCCGAAATGTTCCACTTTCTCACTCAGGATTCACCTTAACTCACATGAATAGTCCCATCTGACTCCAGCATTTTTAATGCAAGTAAGTAGGAACCCTAAATGCAAGGCAGGGAAGCACAGTCAGACCCTGTCATTTAGGCACTGACACTGCTAACTGACAGGCTTGTGGGATAAGGAAACAAAACTTGTAAACCAAAAAAATAAACACAGCTCCATTTCCATAATTGGCTAAGAAGCTGGGTGCAAAAGGTCAAAATCTAGACAGAAAGAAGATTAATATTTTCTCTGTGTCCTTCTGCTGTCTGTATCACCTGGAGCAGGCAGACCTGGACTTTGTTACAGGTAAATAATTACAGTTGTATCTGCCATAAATATCTACTTGAAGGGGCTACTGCAAAAAAATTGAGATTGTATCTCCAAGCAACTGTCAAATGGATAGAATAAATTTAGAGGGCTTGAAATACTGATGTACACTTTCTATCATAGATATCTCTTGGTCTAGACTTTCAGGCTGCATTTTGACAGAACACATCAGATGACTGAGAAATTAGGGACTCAGGACCAAAAAAATTACATAGTGTTGGCACTTGTGGTTTGTGTCTTCCTTACCTGTGGTACTAGCAAACAGGAAGTCATTGCTTCACAGCAAACCCAGAAATATTGAAAGGACATATCCTTTTGCATTTTAAACACAGAAGGCAATAAATCTCAGGCCATGATGGCAAACCTAAAGAGGTCACTGAGTAATGGTAAGCATAATATCTGTACTTTTCAGTGCTACAATAAATCTGACAGTACTCTTTTTAAAAGTTGGATGCTTCTGTACAGACTGAAGATCAAAAGTTTCCTTGCCCCCCAAAAGGAAAAAAAAGAAAAAAAAGGCACACACATGCTCTGCAATCACCTGTTTTTCATTTTACATATTTGGTGGAATAGAGAGTGAAAATAATATGCCTGTCTCTTTTAGTGTGGGTGATATTCTCATAAGCCCTGACTGAATGAGAAAAATATGTCCCTTATTTAGAAGAATAGATAGGAAAGTCATTCAGACTTTGAACTTCCTTGTGTATTTACCCCCCTTTCCTACTTTCCCAAGCACACATTAAAATATCATTATGGGGGTTCCTCCTCAGGCTGACCCAGAGGTTTTGATTTCAGTTTACCTAATCACTCCAGTGCAGGTAGCTCTGACCTCCCTGCAGCCATATCTGACCATACCTGTCTGCAGGGGTCATGCTATGCCTGCTCCAGAAATTTCCCCTCAATATTTCTTAGGTCAGATTAGATGTTCTTTGGGTTACAATCTAAGACATTAATACTTCAGAGCCTCCAGCTTGGAAATCTTTTCCTTAATACATAACATATGTAGAAATATACTATTCTTTGGAATAAACATCCTGCAGACACATAGCAGCTCTACTGCACAGACCTATTTCCACCTGCACTTGCAATGCTGCTGCTGTCCCCACCAAGGCTGAACCCGTAACAGCCAGGGGTAAAGGAAGTAGGACATAGTATGCATTGGAGTTTTTCTTTATTTGTGTGTGTAATCACGGATTTGGCCAAACTCCAGAGACTTTTTCTTTATGGTAAATTCAAATATGAAGTATGCTGGTAAAATAAATGAGAAGTGAAAGGATGGGAACTCTGTTAAAAAAGGCAGACGTATAACATCTTGCAAGACACTCCTTTTCATATTTGCCACTTGCCATGGCTCATCCCAGAGCCATGACTTACCTAGCTTGCAAGTCAGGCCACGTGTTATTGCTTACAGGCCGAGATAATCAAAGAAAGGATAATAAACCAGGAGTATTTGGCCAGGTAACCTGAGAAATGCAGCATCACTGAGCTACCAACTGCAGTGTGCCAGGAGTAAGAGGACAAGACACCCAGCAGCTGAAATCCACCTCAGGACCAGCCAGCTTTGTGCCCTGCTGCTGAATGTTTGTCAGCATGTCTGGAGCAGAGCTGCAGCCTGAGTTCCCTGTAAAGCCTCTGCCTCACCATCTGTGACACTGAGGATGCATAAAGGTGTGGTAGAGAGTTCTGTCTCGGCCTTTATTTAATCTTTGGGAGCTATTTATGCTGTTTGTTTATATTATTCTTTTCCCACTTTCTCTGTCATGGCAAACAGAAATCTCTTGTAGTGAGCCGTCAGTGTGAGAAGATCTCAGCAGAGGAAGCTCCAGCCTTTTGCTGGGGCTGATTTTTTGCACTGATGTCAAAGCAAACCTGGGCTCTGAAGATTGCTGAGCAATGCCCTCCTCACTGCCCAAGCTCCCCACAGACCAGTCATCACCTCGCCTACTCCGAAACATCTGCTTCTCCCACCTCTCTGATAGTGATACAAATGATAATTTTTCAATCTTCCAGCAATTATCTTAGCCCTTTTTCTCATGTTACCATTTCAGTGCAGCAGGAGCTCCCTGGGAACAACCACCGTGCCACTAAATCTGTCCTCATGGCACTTTCCTGTCTGCAGATGGTGTGAGATTGACTTTGCTTTCCAAAGTGAGAATTTAATCCTTGGTAAATTGTTTTGATGGCATCTGTGAAGTACATCCCTTATCTTATAACTAAGGATAGAGTGTGGATTTATATATTGCCTGATTTTATGGCCTAAATTCACAGCTGGACATGAGCAAAATATTGTTATAATACTTGCTTTGACACTGGTCAAATAACTCCTTCAAAGTGCACTGGTATCAAGGGAAAGATTCCCATGAGCATCACAGGAGGTGAATAGATTCTTGATCAGAGTCATGATTTAAATCAGCATGAATTTTTATGCATATGAATTTAGGTTGACTGAGTTTGTACATTACACTTTTGCCTCTGTAAAACAAAGGGACAGCTCTTTTTTTTACGAAGAGGTGATAGTGTCTTCAAAATCTTGTGGATTGCAAGACTGTGGAACCTGCAATCAGGTATTTTGAGGTTCCTAAGTCAGGTAAAAAGTTTTGCAGCCTCTGTTTTGCATTGCATTTTGAAAAGGACATGATTAATTCAGTCCAGGACTACAATGGAGGTTAGTAACATTGTAGCTGGAAATACATGAATTATTCCAAACCTCCTGAACTCTATTATTCAGGAATATCTCCAACTAGTAAATGTAAACAAGCTAACAGGCTTGCTTTCCCCTCTCTCTTACCATGAGTGATATGCCAGTATAATGCATGAATTCCAGTGTAGCAGAAGATACAAACAGGCCCAGCTGCAGCTCTTTATTTAGATTTGCCAGGCAGCAAGGTGGCAGATTTAATTCTATCACCAACAGTGAGGTTTATGGAATGAATGCAAGGAAAATCAACCAAAAGATACATAAGACCAAACCACTGTTTAAATGCTGTTTCTGTGTTGTTTTCCAATTCAGAAAGTTAGGAGTCCTTTAAAGGGATTTAGGTCTTTATGTATGAAATGGGGAGAGCAGAGGAAGCCTCTGTCAAAACACACAGCTGATGTAGGTCATTAGCACCTACGGACATGTAAATGTCAGCAGGTTATCAAATTACATATCTAAATTCTGCCTGAGGGTAGTATGTTAGCAACAGAATTACATTAGCCCAAAGTAAATCTATCTATATATAATTTTTTTTTTTGGTCACTGTGCATCCTTTTCTAAAACAAAAACTTTACAAAGCCAATTTTGCTTTGTACAGAGAAGTCTTCCAGAGTAGGACAAAGACAGCACAGAGTCTGAGACACCCCTTTGAACATTGCTGTCCTCACCTGGGATTTGCAGAGCTGCCTGGAATAGTACTTTACAAACAAGTTTTTATGACAAGAGCTTTTAGGATTCACATAGGGATGTTCACCCAGGAACTCCAAAACAGTTTGTCATTATGACTTGTAATATTTCACAAGGAAGAAACTAAAGGAAAGAAAATTCAAGACCTACACCTATAGTTGTACAGTGAGTTGATAACTGAGTTTGGAAAAAATCCCATTTCCCAATTTAGGGCTGTTTTACAAGCTTCCTGTGAAGGGAGGAAAAAGAAATTTTTGTGTTTCTGCACTGAGCAAACTTTTTGTCTTTGAATAGCTACAAAATCCACCTAGGGGAAAGCTGGCAAAAATACAGACACTGAAGTGGTCACTACCTAGTGCACTCAAATAAATACTATTCCTGTTCAGTAAATTAGCACATTTATGAGTTATATACTTTGTCAGCACTTTTTCTTAGCGTGTGTAGACCAGATTTCCACTACATCATTCAGAGGTTAGCAGGGAACAAAATTAAACCCTCAGTGTTTTCACCACCATACAACCTGCAAAGTCATTTTTCAATGCACTTAACAGGTTATCTTGGGAAAGTCTAATAAATGGTGAGCGTTGCCTTTGCCTTTCCCTTAGCAGAACTCATTGTTCATCTAATTTTTGCAACAGATTTCCTACCTCGTTTAAAACTTCAGCTAGAAGTGCTTTCCTGTTACATATTGCAAACAGACATATACAGTGACTCAGAAGCTTGGATCGGGCTGTGTAGTCAATACAGTTTTTGGCAAAAGACTAGGAAGCCTTTTTCTGGCTGAAAGCGAAGAATGATAAAAATAGATCCTGATTTTACAGTCACAGTGACAAACTGGCTTCCAAAAGCTTCACAACAGCACAAAGGGAACAAACTGGCAAAAGGGAAGTGAGCTGGAAAGATATATTTTTTTCCCCAACAAGACTCAAATTCACCATCTTTTTGTGGTTTACAATGATCTTATATCATCCCACATGGCATGTGCTGCACAATGACAACCCAGAAGTCAGCTTAGCTTGCAAGCAGCCATTCTCTTCCAAAGCTTTTCTATGAGCTCAACACATTTAATTCACAATCACTTACAGAGCTTATACAACCCTATAAAATAACTAAGTCTCCTGAATCATCTCTTACCTACAAGATATAATTTTATTCTATTTCATATGATTTCATGATCTTATTTTTGTCACTTGATCTCATTTTTCTTGGGGTTTTAAAGGATTTAACAATGAATGATAAGAATGAGATTATCAGCACAAAAATAGACAATAATTAAATGTCAGTCATGTCTGTGACAGAACAAATGCAATTCTGTATCTCACTACTTTTGGTGCTGGCTAGAGCAATACTCATTAAATATTTTTACCGTTAATGCTGATAGTTTTGCAGTTATTTCAAACAGATGAAATACATTTCGCTTACCTACCCTTCATTCTTCCTCCTCTGCAAATAAGTTTTTTCCAGTGAAAGATTAGCATAGTTGGTACCAGGAATTTCAAATGGGATTGTTTATGCATCAAAGAGTAAGTATTAATAACAAAAATGCACTCACAGTATGATTGCTTTGTGATGATTAGAATATAAATTGTTGGTTCTATATATACAGACACACACACACACTGAATTATGTGCCTCGCCATGGCATGTCTCTTGCATTCCTCTAACATCTGATAGTCAGATGCCACATCACACACAAACTTGTCAATTGCTTTTATCACCAAAAATTTTGTCTGCAGTGTTGTGTGGAGCTGACAACCCAGCACACTCAGAATCCACCTGAAAACACGTTACCCAGAAAAATATTTTGCACTCATAGGGATGAGGGGGAAGAGGCAGCCTCTGCCCCAGGATCAAGCAAGTAAAGGCATTAACTTCACACAGAAAGTAGTTTTCTCGTTGTTGATGATGAGAGGTACATGCTAAGCAATAAATTAAGCGAGCACAGTCAGTGGTGGACAGAAATTCCTTTCTGCAGGCTGCGCTCCACCACGTATGAGTTATGGGATCATCTCTAACTTGTGAAAATAACTCACATATCACCCTCTCCCCATCGCTATGCTCCTTGCTGCTCCTGCCTGTGGAGCTGGTGCAAAAGCATGGGAGCTGGACAAGGATGGAGGAGACTGAAACTCCATTTAGCAGAGTCCTACGGCAACTCTATCAGGCTTGTGGAAGTGCCAGCTGGTGAAAGACCAGACTCTGCCTCTCCAACTACACCCTGCCATTCCTGCCCTTCAGCTGAGGGGAAGATGCTCTTGAGCACAACAGCACGAGGTTTTACAGGACTGGGGAGGCTGAAACCACACCTGTGCTGTGGCCCTAGTCCAAGCCTCCACCGACCTTTGGAGGAAAAGAAATTTTCCCAGGAATACAGTGAGCAAAACAGCCAGATAAACAAGCAGCTGACTGTGAAAGCTGTGGGAATAAATAACACAGTGTTCAGCACAGGCTAGGCTGAGTATGTGAACCTTCAGTCAAAGTTCTGACCTCAGCTTTTGCAGACATACTGTCATGGTTTTTTCGACAGGACATTGCCAGGAGGACGCACGAAAAGAGGGCAACCAGGCTCCAAGCTTAAAGTTGCAAAAAGTGTTTAATTACCTAACAGAGTTGGAGGATAAATGCAGGCAAAAATAAACTTTTCATACAGTTTTGATTCACTCCCCCCTCCCTCTTACGAACCTGTAGTATTCACCCCCTTTCCTCCTTTACAGTCAACAAGCCGGGTGGTGGGGGGGCAGGGTGTGGGGTCTCTTTTCAGTCCACAGAGCAGATTCTCAAATTTACTCATCACCACAATTCTTCTACTACAAATACTCTTTATCTCTACTTACTTCTCTCTCTCTCCAGACAGTTTTCCTTTCTGCTCTCACCCCCACCCTCTTAAGAAGCAGTCTCTGCACTCACCCCTCCCCTTTTTCCTCTTTCTAAACCAGCAACACAGACAGGGGGCAGGTTGAGGGGTTCTTTGGTCAGTCCAATCAGGAAAAGAGGTTCTCTACTTAGCCAGGGGTCCTTCCCACGAGAGACAGTCCTTTGAGAACTTTTTGGCGTAGGTCCAATCTCACAAGCAACATCCCGCCCGAAATTCTGCTGCAACATGAGTCTTTTTGTCCATAGGGTGCTGTGCAGATTCTCCCGAGCTGAGGCCAGGCTGCTTCCATTCCAGGAGCAAGGCCTTTCTCTCCTTTGCAAGGCCTTTGCAGTTTTAACTCTTAGATGAGACTCCCACTGGTTCACAGTCTTTTCTAGGCATCCACCTGCTCTTCTGGCGTGGGCTGTGGGTGATTTTCTGCACTCCTGTGGACTCCATGGGCTGCAGGGGGACCTCCTGCCCCTCCATGGCCTTCACTGTGGCTAGCAGAGGGTTTTCAGCTCCAGCACTGGGAGCACCTCCTCCCCCACCTTCTTCACTGACCTTGGCGTCTCCATGCTGTTCTCCCTCTACATATTTTCACCACCACCTCCTCCTCCTCCAACTACAAAGTGAAAGAAGTGCGTGCCTGCTTTGTTTTGAATTTTTCTTAAATATGTTTTCACAGAGGCGTAACTAGCACCTCCAATTGGCCCAAACTTGGCCGGCAGCATGTCCATCACCTTCAGAGCCATCAGAGATTGGCTCTGCTGGACTTGATGTAAAAACTTCCAGAACTTGCACTCAAGACACACAGGAGCCATCTTTGTGCCACACCCCACTCTTCAGACACCTCCCCAGACCTACTACAACAGCTTCTGAGGGGTCCAAATTTCTCCTTGATGTTAAAAACACTTCACTGATGTTTTGGGCCAATCAAAACCACCACACATACCCAGGCTCTCTTCAATTGCCTGGTTTGCAGGCTGGAAGAGAAGCAGCTGCTGCAGGACAGAGCCCAGGGCAGGTTGGAAATACCCCTGACTGGGCAGCACAGAGCTCTCTGCTGCTTTCCCCAGGTCAGCCCTGCTCTCAGGGCAAAATAAATCTACCTGTCCCATTCCTAGTGACACAGCTGAAACTGAGCAGTAAGGAACTGCACTGAGACAAAAACTGCCCCTCTGGACCTGGTAATGTGGGCAACTGCCCCTTGTGTCCCTGTGCTGGCTGGGCTGGCTTTGATAATTTACCCTGCTATTCAGCAGCTCCAGCAGCCAGTGTATAATGTCCTTCTCACTCCTTTAATAGGAAAGGGCTGCCTTTATCCACCAGGCAGAATCATGCTTATTATCATGTTAATTAATACATTTCTAATGAGAAGCTGTTTCTCCAGTTTATACAGAGCCAAAGTGAAAATTGAAATGATTTTGCTAATTTAAAAAGAAATTATTTAAAAAATAAGCAAGGAAAAAACTTCAAAGCGCCAAACAAAAGGAAAAATATTGGCACTAATGAAATGTTGGTTAATTATCCTTTTGTTCACCCTTTTATATCTTTTCCCCATTCTTAATTGTCTCATCTAATTAGATTATAACTATTTACAACAGGAATTATATTCTACTCTGTATTTCATATGGGATCTTCATAATACAATGCAAACAAAATCTACTAATAATAATTAATGAAGAACTTTCTTTTGCAGTGTGAGTCTTTTCAAGCCAGGCAGCCCAGCATGGGTGTAGAATCCAAGTGTAACTGGTCTCTGGGCTTGATGAGACCTCAAGACTTTGCAGACTTAGTTATTTCTACTCATCCTGTGCCTGGCTAGCTTCCTATTGCTCTGGATCACTGTTCTCAGTGATCTCACTGTTCTCAGTGATCTCACTGTTCTCAGTTCTCAGACCTAAGATCATCACCTGAAAGCAATTATTCTCTGAAGGTTGATGGTCTTTGTTATTTGCTGAAGGGAAGATGTTGCATTAGGCAATAGTTGTTACCTTTAGGGGAATCTTTCCTCTCCTTTCTGAGGCTGTCCAAGACAAGGTTGGTCTGTCTGGTCTTGACATCACCAATACCTGTCCAGGGTCCAGGAGAACAGGGAAACTACTGCATTTGTGGTGTTGAAATGCAGTGCAAGGGGTCCTCTGCACTGTTGCAGCTTCTTCTAGGAAGGTCAACAGTCCCTTCCCAGTCCTCAGAATCCTTCCTCTGAGCATCTCAATGTTGGATAATATGCTTGTTAAGTAACTGCATAAATTATTCTTTTTCATTGTAGCCTGACAGGAATGCTTCAGGAGAGGCTGAGGGCTCTCCTGAGGAGAGGTTGTGGCTCCACACTGAGAGTCAGAGGCTTTCAAGAGCTAACAGAAGACAGATAACAACATTTCCTTTCTGCCACCTGTTAATTCTTTTTAACAGATGGAGAACTGGAGAATGGAGAGATTAAAAGCCCTGATACAGGAAACCATATTTTTTCAAGACAGTGCCTAAACACATGCTTCTGCAAGCACAGGCTTCTGTCCCAGTGAAGTTGAGCACATGCTTATAAAGTTTTCTGACTCAGGATCTAAGTTACTCCTTCAGAGTCATAAAAGCAGTGGAACAAGCTGGCCCCAAAACCCCCAGTTTACACTGTAGCCTTGATCATATCTTCACAGAGTCTGTTCCCAAAATGGTAGCTCTGGAGAGCTCTGATAACCCCTTAGGCTCTCCAGCTGGAGGCTGCAGCCAAATCTCTCTGTCAGTTTTTCAGATAGAAAGGTTGCTTCAGGTTTGGGTACAAGTCGTGGATATGAAATCAGGGAAAGGTAAAAAAACATTTGGAAGAGAAACTAAAGGTTTTAAATTTCAAGTCTCCTACAGTTTAACCTGCTTTAAATAAGAAAACAATGGCATTTGCTTGTGTTTATAATCGAAGTCAGAAGAGAATTATATCCATTAGCAGCTACAATACAGTGCACTTTTTTGGTACTTCTACTCATTTTAGCATTTTGTACCTTTATTACTTTACAGTGAAAATGACAATATTTTCAGGGTTGAATACTAAATCTCTATGATTTCTCAAGATATAATTGCCTTAGGAAGCAAAATATTGCTTGTGAAGCTGAGAAAGGCAGACTTGAAAGAAACTGAAAATAGGGAGAGGTTTCCCAAAAACTTCTTTAGTCTTGGCCAACACCCTTAACAGCCCTGTGCCTCAGTATTCCTGAGTATTCCCTGTCCCATTCATGTATTCAGGAAAACTTCCTTCTCTTCTTCCCAGGCTTTGCCTGCCTTGCCTACTTTAACGTGCTTTTAGGAACACAAAGGTAATGCCTTAACTACCACAATCTTCTTCTTCCCTGTCTCAAATTAACCCCTTGCAGATTGGCCCCTATTCCAGGTGTCCCAGAGATCTGGAAGCTCACAACAGCTGTATAACAAATCAGCTACTAAATTCTGGGAAATTGTCATAAAAGAATTTTTTTCTACAGGCTCTTGCAGTATGATAAACAACTACTGCACCCATTTCAGGTACTATAAAAATAATCCACACGCCTTCTTATGAAGCTACAACAAGATTTTAAACTGAGATAGGGAATGCCATAGCTTGTACCTGGGCCCTTCCAGATGTGCTGCCTTGCTCTCCATCACTCACACAAGCAGAGGTGAGACCTCCACATCTCCTTCATGGTTTATTTCTCTTTCTCTGCTGCACAAGGTGCTTGGAGAAAAGGGTGTTTGCCACACTGCCCCTCACAAAATCTATGTCACCTTTGCAGGGGACTTTCATTTACCACTGCTGTATGTTTAGCAGAAAATGGCTTTTACCTTTATTTCTGTAAGTCTATGTATACCATGTATGTACACTTGAAAAATTAAAAGCTCTAAAGAATTTTTTAAACAAACCTTCCCCTAAGCACTGGAAAAATAAAACAGATTATGTGAAAGGTAAATAGTCAAACAGCATGGTAAGGGGAAAACACTTCAGTTACCAAACAAATGCTCTTTAGGTCCTTATTCCATTAAAACCTGTATCTATTTCATAAAGGATGTTTTGCTATCACTTGCAAATTCCTCATTTTTCAAGGAAAGCTTTATATAACCTGCCTATTTGGCCTTTGTTAGTCATGCTACAAAGATTTAGAAGCTTTGAAGATCGTCTTAACTAAATAGAGCCACAAAAACAACAATGCACTTTCTTCCAGTCACTGATCAGGCTTCTAAAGAGTAACTAATAATGTGAGTTTTAAAGTGCAAAAGGCAACATAAAAATATTTAATAGTAGAACTAACAGCACAGCATACCTTCTGCAGAAACCTGTCTGCTTTACTTTCCTTTTATCAATATTGCCAAGAAAGTAAATTTGTCACTGTACAGTTGAGAATCTCTCAAAGATCTACTTTAATGTTTCACGCTACGTTTGCAAAACAAGAGTAATAAAAATAATGACACCATTATTACTCTTCCCTCTTTGTTTTCAGTTCATCACTTGCATATTTGAATAATGAATTATATTCACATTATCTCTACACTTTTGCTCTTGACTTCCTCTGCTGGCTGAAAGTAAAGCTATTATCCAGTTGTCAGCTCTGAAGAGCCATTCAACACAGCAGCCAATGGTCCTGACATGTAGATATACTACTATGCAAAATTATCTAGAGTACAATTTCAAGCTATATATGAGAAAATTACCAGCCAGCGTAAAAATGAATCTTCAGCTGAGGTGAAATATTAAAAATTTCATCAGGGCCACTTTAGAACATAAATAAGTAGACAACAGAATTAGTTGTGAATTAGGCACAAAAGGCTAATTAACACTATTGTATCATCTTGATTGACTTAAAGTCTATTAAATCACTATTTTATTGTCTGAATCTCTGAAGCTTACAGGAAAAATAGAACCTTCTATTAAGAGGCCCCTCTTCATTCTCAGACCTGCAGCTTGTGACTGAATTTCATTAAGACTCATTCCAGTAACCAATACTTTGCACAAGTAATTTCCTGATAAAGGAATGATTGTTTGTATCATTTGATTTCTACAGCTTTTTTATTAAGTGCCATGTTAAATTACAAACAAATCATATAAAACTAAACCCACACAATTTTCCTTTAGTGTCACATCCCTTCATGTAATTATAAATATAACTGGAGCTTCAGATGAAGTCAGATTTTTATGATGCAGTGGAGGGGCAAACACAGCTTAGCAGCAAACATTCTCACAGGCAAAGACTTTCTTCTCTTCATGCCCAAGTGTTTTGTCAGGAAAGAATAACTGGAGGTTGGGAAGGTGAGGAGGTGCCCTCTACCAGACAGAAAGCAATGTCCCCAGGATGACATTAAACAGAGAGGTTCAAGAACAGACAGGAAATCAGAACAAGTTACTGTGCTTGCTTTGAAGAATTGTCTAAGAGAAGAGCAGCTCCTGCCTCTGTGGTCAATTTTTATTCTCCTAAATCAGCTGCCTCAGTCCCATTTCTACTCATTAGACCTGGTCTGGTTTGCAACACTGTATTGAAGATGATCTTCAGACTTTTGAAAGGGAAGAGGAAAAACCCCAACTAGTCTTTATGCCAATGCAAGATGAAAATAACTGGTTCTCTATAAAGAGTACAAAATATGTCTCATGGATCTCCTTTGGGGGTGTCTTGAAGCACATCAACTCATATTGAAATTTAGAGAGGGCTGCAATGATTGGAAATGTGTTTTCACGGATTACAGCTTCTGAAAATTTACATCTAGAAGAATTTTAGCTGGTTACTAATTCTGTTTCATCTCACAGTACCACTTAGTGTAACTTAACACTTTAATTGCCTCACCTTAAGCACGGATGTGTAAGCAAGCAGAAGAAATGATTTGTCTAAAAACATGGAATGAGGATAATTCCTCATCCAAAAACTTCAAACTTATCCTCATTCTCTTCTTGGAGGTCTTGTTCTTACGGGATTCTAGACAGTAGCCATTCCTGGATATCCAGCAGCTTGGCAATAGTAACAGTACCTCTTTTTGGTCTGTGGACATCGGCAAGTCCTGGAGAGAGGAACATCTTCTCCATATCAATTGTATGGTGCAGGCAAAAGGAGTTGGAATGGTTCATGAATGTGCCAAGAAATGTCGACACATGCACAATAACCCCGACATGCCTGGCTTACTGCACACTGGGAATCCATCTCCATAATGCATGCATGCATATTTCTGCCTGGGAAATCATGGACAGCAGCATGGCAACCCTACATAGAAAGTCCTCTTTGAAAGCCATGCTCTCAAGCCAATGTTTAATTCATCAGGTCAGCCTTCCTTAATCAGTGATCATAACTGTTTAGCTTATGTGTTAGGAGAAAGTCTGAGACACTCCTTCCTGAAAAACCAAATGTGTTAATTCACACGTTACAAAGAAGGCAACAGGATGGAGGGAAACTAAGCAACATTCAAAGTTTATCTCAGTTGTTATTGTTTGTAAATGAAAATCACTCTGTCAACACAATTTTGGCTGTGGACTTTGTTTTCTTGCTGTAATACGTGACCAAGTGAACTAGAGAAGTTGAATAAAAATTAGATTATCCTCATTCCTACTCTGCTGATCTGCTGTGAACCACAGCACTGTCCACTGGTAGAAACTGCAGTCTCTGTTGTTGGCTAAAGCCTGCTCTCTCTCCCTCAGTGATCTGCCCAATGTGCTTTCCCATCCACTTATCCCTTTCCAAAATCTCTGCTGTGCAAATGGTTAGACTACAAACACTCTGCCTACATGATCAATCAGGCATGGCTTGCTTGTCCTTCCAGCAGCATCTCTGTCCTTTTAAAGAGTCTGAATGTGCTTTTGTGGGCACACAGATGTAAGAAACAGAGCAAGCACTTCTGCTGGCTTGGAAACAATAGTCAAAGTTGGTTGGGATTGCCTCTACCTAACTTCTGCACTGAACTGGCTCATCTGGATAGCATGTACAGGGTAAAACCTTGCACACCTTATACCAGAAGCACCCTGGAAACACCTTTTTCTGGACAGAAGAGGCAGTGACACAGTTAACATAGCAGTGGTCACTTACAGCACAGACTTCTTGAGTTAGATGAGAAAATCCCACACCTAGAACCTACTTGTTAGAGCTTACACTTAGATATATGTTTAGATGTCCTTGGCACTGAGCTAGAAGAGCTCTAGTATTGATTCCCTGCCTTCAAGGTTGTAAAAAGAGAGAGCTAAGAGCAGTCAGCTGATGTAGTACTATAAGAAGAGGCTACCTGATATTTGGGACTTGTCTGGGAGCTGGAAGGCTTATTTCCAAGTCTGCCTCTCCACAGTCTTTCTGCAAGTGTCCTTGTATATGTCAGTTAATTCCTTCTTCTCAGTTCCCAGCCTGTAAAGTGAAAGCACCAGCATTTAACTCCTTCACATGGGTGTTACCAGAATAAATATGGGACAATTTGAAGAACCCTGATGGTATAATAATGAGAATCAAATAAATGCCACTAATGTGGGAAATGAAGAGGTTCAAAGGACATCAGAGCTGTGCAGTCACATCAGAAATTAGCACATGGACATTTTAAGTTTCAAAGGAAGCCCTTTGGGTCATTGAGTATACCATTCTCTGTAAACCCTTTTCCTTATATAAATATTAAAATGTGTTCCTTCCATAATATAGTGTTTCTTATATTGAGGAGTATTACTTTGTTCTCCTCATGGCTAAGAGGTTTTCTGTAATATTTAATTAAATAAAACATAAGATTTCATGATTAAAAAAGAAACAAGACACAATTAATAAAAAACTCTCAGACGTACAGTAACAAAGAAGGGACATATTTTCATTTAGACAAACATGACAAAATTTAAATTGTTGAGCTCGTTTGACAGAAATAGATGCAATATGCCTATAAATTTTAAATGGAGAAACAATTTTGGTCACGGCTGTCTTTGAAAGTCCAGAAATATTGAACATGAACTTGACTACCTAAAAACAGTCATGAAAAAATGAACTTTTTGCCCCAGTGTTCTCCCTTCCTAGTTAATTTCATTGCTGATGAGATCATCTGAGCCAGTTATTCTTCATTGAGATCCCAGTTTTATCCAGAACATATGCAGCCAGAAAGATGCATTTTAACACAAAAATCTCAACACAGTTAACATGGTTCTGGTAGCTCCAACTTTTCAAAAGAATCTCTTCACCCAAATCAACAGTACAAAGTCATTAGTCTGAATTTTACTCTGGATGTTGGCAGGCAGCAAAGTTGTTTATTAAACCTCTGTAGCAACAAGTGAATGCATCTCTGAAGATATATTATTTTTAATTTAGCGCTACAAGAAAAATCACGGGCTTCATATTGAGCAAACAGATATTTTCATATTATTTTTCTTGTTTGACTCTTTTTCCAGTCAGTAAATTCAAACCCAAAGCAAACAAACAAGATCTCTAGGTTTTCCAGAAAATGCAAAGAGTGATACTCAGATTACCTGGGATAAAGTTGGTAGTTATTGACACCTGCATTTTCCTAAATAATCCCCTTCTGTGCCAAAGTAAAATCAAGAGGCATGGAAAGTGGTAAATGATGGAATTTGAATAATACACCCTGCACCAGCCCCAAACCCAGGTGTACCATTGCTACAGCTATTTCTTCCATCAGTGTAGTATGTGGTGGTTTCCAGCAAAGTTCAGTGCCCCGTTGAGTTAAATTCTACATGGACCAAGAGACTGCCCCAGCAAGCTTCTGGCAGAGCCAGGAACTCTATTCCCACCACCCTCCCCAGTGGAGGTGGGTAGTTACCTTTTCCCTTCATCACGCATACTTCATACAGGAGTCACTCAGAACACACCTTGGGCTCTGTTGTAAAGGAGAATTATATTTGCTACCTGTAGTTTCTCATTCATGCTCAGCTTTCATCTTCTAATCTCTCCTGCTCTGTTTCCTTGTTTATTTCTGTACCTAAACCTCGGACACAATTAGTCCTGGGGGCAATTTCAAGCCTACTTGTCCTTGAAGACAATTTGCATGAGAACTGAGGCTGGCCAGAAACACTCTCTCCTTGCAGGGTGTGCACCCAGAGAGGCTTTTCCACCTGGTCTGACTATGAATTACTTTCTCAGAACTCACTTTTGTCTCTAGAGACTCTTTTTTTTAAAGTCTAATCTCTCACAGACATTATAAGTGCTCAGTTCTGCAAAATTGAAAAGTTGTACAGCCTTGTCCTGGGCCCTGAAAGTGGACCTTGGTCTTGCATTTATTTATATAATCATTGTGTTGCTCTCCTGCTGGTTTCTGCAATAGCCAGACATATAAAAATGTAAATGGATATCGATATGCTGGAATGGTGCATCACCAGCAATCACATGCACTGTTGACTAAATTATACCACATATTCCCAGATTATTAAATACTCACTCCATATCCACCACATGGTCTACTTAACTAACACCCCATTTACCAAAAAATATCCAGTACTTAAAAGTAAAACTTTTATAGTTAAGGACTTCATAAATCCTTCATTGCCTGTAAAACAATGCACATGCACATGGCCACATATTTTACCAAGTGTAAGTTCTGATCCCTTGTTTCCAGACCCAGAGGGTTTTACCTCTTGGGAACAATCCCCTATGGAAGTATCTTCATCAACTTCCTAAGCTAAAAGAATTGTGTGTCTTCAGGGACACATGGTACCAACTCATGATCACACCAAGTTTGGTGACTAAAATTCCCATTTCTATGCACAAAAAGTTTGACCTATACCTGGCATGAGTACAAACAGACTCAGGTACTAAACCTCAGCCTAAAAAATCTGTAAGTAACCTTGCTTTACTCTGATTCAGGTTCTTCCGGTGTAGCTGGCATTTGGAGTTTCAGGAATATTTAATTATATAGAAAGCCTTTAGGGGCAATAACAAGCTGCTTTCTGAGCTAATGGGAGAGAAAAGAATATGAGATTACAATCTAAAAATTAAATAGAGGGTCATTCTTTTTAATGACTAATAACTCTCAAAGAATTTAAGTTTCAATTAAATTCTGACTCCAAAGGTATTTATGTAGTCATGAAACTATTTTTAAATATTTCACATTCAGAGTGCTCCAGATTCCTCAGTGGTTCTGGATAATATCATTATGATATGTGAGCAACCTTGCAGATGCTCTGCTTTTGCTTTTAACCTCTTGTTCAAAGCAGGTTTCTTTTTTCTTTTTTTTTTTTTCTATTGATTACTTTGGAGTTTTTCATGATTTCTTAGAAATTTATGTCTATAGAACAAATAGTGCAGAATTTTGGCCAGACTGGTTACTTGCAATTTTAACTACTGAATGAAAAGTGGAATATTGGTATTATTTATATATATTAGAATACAATGCTGCTCCGTCCTTTTAGGACAACCTTGTGATGAAGGCATTGCAGCTCTAGCCATTAGAGCCTTGCCCTGGAAATATGGGGTCTTGAGAAGAGGTCAGAAAAAAAACCCCCTTCTCCTCATTTTGGTTTGCTGCTTTGTTTTCAGGCTGAATTGTGGTAGTTTTTAGTTGTAAGAAACTGAATTTTAATGTCACCATTTTGGGGGTATGAAAACCAAAAAAATTTATGGAAATTCCTATTTTCATGAAAGAGTAATTTCTCATCCAATCTCAGGAAAACAATACAAAGAATAAAACCCACAATTATAGAAAAATCAATTTGAATCAAGAACATAAAGTTCTTGAACACTAAAGTGTTCTACTCCCACTAGAACTAGTCCTGAACATAATGACATTTTTTGTTTGACTCCTATAAAAATCTGGCCCAGATATCTTTGCTGTGTAGTCAATATTTCAGACCTTCACCAGCTTGTTAAAGACAGAAGGCAGAATATATTCGCTGCTAGAAAAATTCTTTAAAGAATCTCTGTAATTACTTTAAGAATCTGTAGTTTAGAACTTGTGTCTCTCTAACAAAATTATAAAGGGAAAAGATGCACAGGAAATTAAAAATAACTTACTCCTGTTTCATTGATGTATATTGGGCTAGATAGTATAAATTTTTATAGAAAAGGACTCCTAGATTCAGTGAGCAAGAAAGAAGAAATGACATTTTTAATAATTGTATTTTATGCGTATATATTTATAAAATTTTATATAATTTGTCCATTTTACCAAATGGGAATTGGAGATTAGTCTGAGGTGCTACTTCATAAAGGATGAAGTTAGGTGTTAAAATTTCAGATACAGGAAAAAGCAGTTTGATGCCCTGTGAGATGTCTGGAGAAAAATGTGTTTCTTTACACCAGAGGTAAGCACCCCTGAGACTTCAGCACTCGGCCCTTTGGAGAGTCAAGGGACACACAGCACAGAGAGTGGTTGCTTAACTGTAAAAAATTCACTCCAGCCTGCTGCAAAGAGCTTTGTCCCCTTGGCCTCAAGCTGGGATTTCTCCTGAACACAGACATGTGTGTCCACTGTGCCAGAAATGGAGAGGGAATTAAAACCCCAGATGACTGATGTCCTTCATCTCACCAACATTTAGGGTGTTGTCTTAACTTCTTCCTCAAGAAAAGAGAGTCTCAGGTTTGGTTTTGTTGCTGCCAAACTTGCTGTATTGAAATGGGCACCACTCTCTAGCATGTCTGGGGCTGCTGGCTTGGGATAAAATACCGAGAGGAGCTGGGTGCCTGCAGAGCAAGGCAGTGCTCGGGAAAGGCTTCTCAGGTTCACAACTGTGTTTATCCCCCAGATTACTAAGTGCCACAGTAAGGATCTAGACCTGTCAACCCCCACGAAGAAACCCAAAGTGACCCTCAGTGATAATCCCACAGGCACTCAGGGAGTCCATAGCAAAATTTGCAATTATATGCAAGCGCCTCAGCTCTGCACTCACGGTCCCCTACTGCCTCCTCTTACCGGGGACACCCTGCACATGGAACATCATAATCCAGCTCTGGGTCTTGAAATTCGAGAAGGGACATCCAGAATCCATGGGCTTAAAAATATTTAGAAGGGTACAAGGTGAACAGAAGGACTATAACACTCTGTTCAATAGATTAAGCAACACCATCCTCAGCTGGCGTACACTGGCATAACCATTTACCCCAGTGAAGGGATAGCAGGATTTGATTTTTTCCAAGAAAGAAATTGCAGTTGACCTCAAAATCCAGTTAGTTTTAAAATATCAAGCTTGATAGTGTTTCTGCTTTTAAAGTGGCTTGTGATTCTTGTTGTGAATTTGATGCAACGCAGCAGGAGAAATAACAATTATGTCTAACACATACATGCACATGTTACATACACACAATATACACATATATTAACATATCTCCATTTTCTTCTTTCTCCACAAATTAAAGTGACAAGCTAGATGTTAGTCCTTTCTGAATTAATCCTGTCTCAATTGCGTTAGTGTCATCTTCACTATACACCAGTAACCGCTAGGCTATAAAATTTATGATATAACATTCGGAATTAATCTGCAAATATATACTAATTCACACTGACCTTTTTTCAAGCTGAGGCCTTTTTAGCACTCACAGTAGGTTTAACATTGCCCTACTGAGTGTTATTACGAAGCAGTCAATGGTTCTCCATAATTACATCATGCAAATGACATTTGCTTTTTTGTTTGAGCTTATTCCCTCCGATGTTTCCTTCTTTTATCACACTCTTCACACATCTGTGTCCCTGAAATGGCACCGTAAACTCCTCCTCTTTTGGTCCCCAAGTTCCTTTTTCTGTCTTGCCTGACTGTCACGCAGACACCGCCAGCAGTTTGGGCTGGTGCAGCAGTGACATATCCCTGTGACATAGGTTATGTTGCCAGCTGGTTGGAACAGGTGTACACTGATTTTACCATCAAATGGCAACACGCACTTGGCTTCCTACCAGCGCACAGGCATGAAAAACCTGTTCCCTTAAAATTTCTTCCAAGATTGATGGGCTGTTCTTTGACACAGCATCCAGCAACAATTTCAATTCCCAGATTGTTTCTCGCCGTTTGGGCTCGTTCGACAATAGCAGCAATGGAAAGTCGTGGAGAACTTCTTGTTAGTGGAGACAAATTACTCGGTCTTTTCCTCCCTTTCTTCAGTACAAAAAAAGTACAACTTTGGCTGAAGCAGCATGAGTACCCAATTGTTTACGAAATAACACCTGATGTGAAGTACCTGTCTTTTAGAAAATAATTGATGCAAAATATGAAGTAATGTTTTCTGAAATTACCATCAAAAGGGTAAGGAAGGTAACAATAATATTGAATATCTAACTGCTTAATCCAACTAAGATAAATCAACTCCACAACATGCATCAATACCCATATCTGGTCCATGTTGTTGAAACCACTGCTCAGCTGAGGGTAAAAGGCAGAGACCAAAACCACCAGCTGATGATCTTCATCTCTCCAGTATCACCCACAGTAACAGTGCACTTAGGAAAGTGCAGGAGCCATCTCAGCTCTAAAGTATGTTTTCGAGTCTGAGATCATCTTCTTATTCTGTTCCCAGAGTAATAAGTAATGCTCTGATTAATTCCGTGATAGAAAATAATCTAATACTAAAAATATCTCAACTTCCATTAAGCCAGTTCTGCAGTCTTTAAAAATCCAAGGCAATTATACCAGGTTATACCTGACAGTATGTCTTGATTTGTGGATACTTTGGGAAACCCTTGTTCTTCACAGCTGAGGAATTACACTTTCCATTAAAAGCCATTGCTCATATTATCTTGTTAGGGCATCCCACAGTAAACACTGGATGGCAAAGCAGACTTTTAATGACAATTAATCAGAAGGTCAATGGCTGCAAGTCACAACTAAAGCAATCGAGTTAATAAGACAATGCTATTTTAGTCTAAAACCAGCTAAAAAGCAGAGGGAAGTAGTACACAGTTCAGCTGTTCCTGCTTCTAATATTTCTTTCCCTATCAGCATGATTTTCAAATTCTTTTTCCACAGCACCTTTTTTAAGTAAAAATTTTCCCAGGGAAATTCCACCCATCACATTCCTAGCAAAATGCTTATCAAATGAAATTACTTGACAATGTATTCATTACAACTATAAAGAGACTTCCTTAAAAGGCTTTTCTAGTAAAAAAAAAAAAAAGAAAAAAAAAAGAAAAAAAAAAGAAAAGAAAAAGGTGTTTGTTTGTCTTAAGTATTTAAGCCCCTGTACTGATACACAGCATAATAAGGCTGGTGCCATGGTAACTACCGTGTGGCTTTTTAATTGAACAGCTGACTTCCAGGAGTGAGAATCACTACCTACTTCCCTGCTTTCCACAAATTACCAAGGCTCTATCCCAAAGAAAAACAGGGAATTAGGGGCTGTTAGCTCGTGTGGACTTGACAGCTATGTTTTCTCCATACAGTAGGTGTAGTTCATGTAGAAGAGGTTTGCAAAATCTGCCACAGTGCACACACATCCTTTGACAATAATTTTATTTGAACTCAGCTTACAATTGCCTTTTTTTTTTTATACTTGGTCTGATATTAAGGACAGGAGGGGTCTGAAAGAACTCATTAAGTCCATATACAGCTTAGTATAGGAAAAGACCTACATATTATTACGTGTTATATATAATTGTACCACAAGGTAGACTTTTTCCTCCAAATAGTTAATTGGGATGCAATACTGGTTATTTTAAGCTTTACAAAAGAGTTCTTTGCATAATAGAGTGGCTGTTTCGTGCAGCTCCTATGATAAAATTCTCACCAGTCTTAAAATGACAGATGTAATATTACCTTTAATAAGTGTCTACCGATGCATGCAAATTGAATTAAATAGTGGGAGTACAAATTTGTCCGATAATTAAGATAAAAATTCATGTCAGCTTAAGCCCTGATGTATATTAGTAACCCTGTATACTTCTTTTTCTGCATTCTCTACCAATTACTTTTAGTGTCGAACTCTTGATTACTGTAATATGCAGTCCTTTAAAAATTTATAAACGATCTGTAGAAAGTATTAAACAAACAAAAGACTTATTTTTAAAGCCCCTTCAATGAAAAAAATATAGCTCCAAAATGAGAGAGCCTTACAAATTGCGCAAAATTCAAAATACCTCACATTGGAATAATTTCTCTCAGAATGTAATAGAAATGGGAAATAAGAGGTATAGATAAAATAATAAGTAGGGCAAGCAACAAACAATGTCTCCAGCCTGCGGAAATGATCACAGTTTCAGAAAAGGTCTCTGTTGCATGTCAGGACAGAATCCTATCACCAGCCCAATATTTCCACAAGCCAGTTATGAAATTTAGCTATTTGGCTTTCGTGTTATTCTCTCTTTGAAGATATACCTGGAACTGGAAATTCAACATTTTTATAGTTAAGAAATTCACCTAGGACATGAAACAGGCAGCTTAGGTGCTTGAACCTGGGTTTAAACAATTCTTGTAAATGTCCCAAGTCATGAAGCTCCTCTTGGATGATACTTTACGTGTTTTCATTTTTGACCTCAGATGCTTTCTTTGACGCTATGCGCCTTATAAAAATGTTATTTAAGTGGCTACAACCCCACATAAGTTGTAATTACAATAAAATGTTTTTCAGCCAAACCCTATAAAATCTCTAGTAAAAAAATTCCATATCAGTTGTTGGCATAAATGGATGTACCAAAATTGCCTGGAATATGAATTTACAGTTTTTACATTTTGAGTCAGGAGTTTCTTAACTAAAATACTTCTGTTTTAGAAATGACACCTCCTTAAAGAAAACCAGTCTGGGGTCATTTGAGGCTAATCTTTGCATCGTAGAAGGAAATTCATGCTTGACATGCACTGTGATCTTCAAGATAAAGAGTTCAAATTCAGAACACTAAAAGCCTGATACATATTTTGGAAATGAGAAAAAATTTGAACTTTTTCTTGAAACGTCTCAATTTTATTTCTGTGAGGACCTAGAGCCAAGGTTCCCATATCTCAGTGTTGCTGATGTTCAGGGCTAAACTCTGGAGGAAAAGTCCATAATTGCTTTGCTAATGCAGTGAAGTGTCCCATGAGGAGAACCCACCAGACTGATGGAAGTCTCCTGAAATTAGATGGCCTTCCAAGTATTGCAACAGTTGAAGCAAGAAATAAGAACAAGACTGTTTGGACTTCGGATTCAAAATGTGTTCACAACTTATGTCAGTACTCCTTGAGCACCAAGTAACAGAAAATGTGGCTTTTGATACACTTAGCACGGGTTTAGCCCCTTTTGGTGTGAGATTCAACCTGTATGCATTCTCAAAGGATGGTTAAACACCTCTAATGAACTTTGCAGACATGTAGTGAAGTTAAAACAGCCAATCATCATCTAGGCTTACATGCTACATAGGTAGAACAGGCACTTTTAAAGTGGGAAACAAAAGCGGACCAGAAACACTGGATAGACAGCTCAGAATTACTTAGACCCACCCTCAGGATGGGAGCTGAAGCCCACCCTTCTGCTCCAGGCTTCAGCAGAGCTCAAAATTATTTCAGACAGGTGTGCAGCACAGACCAGCAACCAGCTCCAGCCACGATGTTGCACTGAAGACACTTTTTACTTACAGGAGCCTGACCTGCTGAAATCCCTGACTGTGCTCCTAGACACAGCCTTGTTATTTTTCTGCCCATCTGTAAAATGGAAATAATAGCACTAGGGATGTAGTGAGGATAAATACATTAAAGATAATGAGGTGCTCAGATACAATGGTAATATGAGCCATATGAGTAAGCTTTGCTTAAGTTCATGTATGTTAATAACAGTGTTTATTCTGTCTCGGCTATAACACTGTACTTGGCAACAACTGAAGTATTATAAAGAGTTACACTGTATAATGAGTGAGATTACAGAGCTGAATGGATCTGGAAGCCAAGGCTGGCCTAATAGAGCAAATAACACCGAGCCTGTCATTAACCCTCATCCACCTTTCCTGCCACACCCAGCGGGGTGGGCTCTGCATCCCAGCCGGACAGCACTTGCCCAGCCAGCCTCTGCTCCCTCTTCACAAGCCTCCATCCCCAGCAGCTGCAAGGAGAGAGGCAGGATCCATGCCCAGCAGAAATGGGTGCGAATCCAGTTAAAATATTGGTTTGACCTTATTTAAGTCAAGACAAAATATTGTCCAAAATATTTCAATACACTAGGGGGAGGGGAGATAGAATCACATCCCATGCTTACAGGTCTTTCCTGAAAGAAAGGGCACTGGAAGGGGATCTCAAAACCATTCCTGAAAATGTCCAAATACCATATTTTTAGGTCCTTTGACATTAAAGAATATTTTCCATTTTTTTTCAGTCAGTAGACAGATAAAATCAGAGAAACAAGATAGGATTTATGACTGTTTGAAGCTTCAGGAGTGAGCTTGAGTTTTACTTTACTCTTTGCAACCCTCTGAGGAGCTCCAGGCTCAGTCACTAGCATCCATCCAAGGTTGTTATGGCTTTGCAGTATGAAAATCAGTGCTTTGGGTAGGTGTTGCAGTGAGGAGACACAGAACCACTTCCCCTGTCACTGTGCCAACAACAGTGAAGTGAATGCCTAATCTACTGCAAAGTCCTGATGCCTCTTGACATGAGTGTTGATTCAGTCAGATGTTGAATTTATTTGGCTTATCCATTGACTGTTCCAATGGTCTCCACAAAATGATGTGAGGGAGAGACAAAACAACAATGGCACAAGAGCAATGCAAGAAGCCAACAAGCCACAGACACCAATGCAATGAATGACCATAGCAGGTGTTGTAAATGGTTTTCTCGGCCAGAAGGAACTCAGCCATCATCTTATCCAGGGCTGAAGCAACAAACTTTTGGGAATATGGAGTTGTCACTACCCTTTCACAAAAAAAGGACAGAAAATACCTCTTCTGGATCAACACCCTTCTGTTCATCATTTCTATAAGGGCTATATAGGACAATACACAAAACCAGTGCTGCTTTCTCTACAAGGCTTTCACTACATGAGAGGAGAGATATTTTTAAATGAGCTGAGCACAGAGAGACTGAGTTTCCCCCTCCCTGATCATGTGAGGAATAAAGTCACTGGAAGGAGCAGCCCAAGGTTGCTCCTGGTGTTCTGCTCTCTATTGCCTTTTATCGACTGCAGCAGAAGCTCTGCCTAATTACCTGGGATGAATTTGTCCTATCTGCTGTACACATAACAAAGGAGGGTTTTATACAGATTGGTGTGTGATGGTCTCTTCTCTGTAATCCTCACAACTAGGTCCCATCAAATGGAAATTGATGGCAAGGATCAACCTAAGATTTAACATTCTGGTCTTTGCTGGGCTTCTTGCCATCTCTTTTATTTTTTTTTTTTTTAATGTAGTGAGGTTGGTGAGTTAATATACACAGCTATTCAGAACTATAAATGACTATTTATCCTGCAGCCAGCTAAAAAGGTTCAAACTATATCACAAATGAGGGCACACTGGGAAAATGGCTAACTGTGGTCTTTAATTTGTAAATAATGATTTTAGACCATGACCCTTAATAGGACACTGTCACTTGTGCTGTGATTTATGTCTAGTGTGATGACATCAGTACCAATACTGCTGATAAAAGAACACTTATATTGAAGCAAACAGGATGATGAATGGAGTACAAGTCTACTTACTCATTTCATTACTGACTCTTCTGTTCACCACAGAGCTAATGTAGCGAGTCATTGTCTGCCTTGGGAGTATTTTGCAGGTTGAATTTAATGGCACAAGTGTGTGATGTGTACTTCGGTCCTAGTGTTTGAAATGGCACAATCACAGGTCAAAAAAATGTGTGTGTGTTCGATAGTTTATGTATGAAACAGAAAATAAGTTTATGTCAATTTCTTAAACAGAAAACAGCTAGAAAGTACTTTTCTTATTTTTCTTGCAGAATTTCCAAGGTTTATGAGAGCACTTAATTCCCCAACAAGTTTAATTTCTGCATATGTTTTATAGAGTGGACAAAAATAGCAAGTAGCATAAGCAGCACAGTTAAGTATGACACACATGCTTTTTAAAGGTGCACAGTATTTTTTTTTAAAGTTTTCCACAGCAAATGCAGAAACATTAACATATAGCCACCTTTAAAATGTTTTCATTAGCAAACATTTGATACTGATGCCTTTGCTGAAGTAAACAATGTAAATGTTAACACTAACCTCAATCAGACCTATTTCCTAAGATATAAATACTATACTAATGAAAGAGTCTGCCAGCATAATCAGGAGGGCAAAGAATTCCCCTAGGACTCTTCAAGCATGTGTATGTCACCAATAATTCTGCTAACCCTTGAGTGCTAGTGACTTTGAATGCAGAGAAGGGGAGGTAAATGCAGTTTTATTAGTGCAGTTTTATTGCTATGGCCAGCTGCACTCTTTTCTCTATAAAAGGTAATTACTTCCAATAGTAACAAGCTAATTGATTGCTAATTAAATCAATTGGCACACTAACCGCTGTCAGAAAGTGACAGATTAGCTGGTCACATGACAGTGTGTTGGTAATGAAAAGTGGACATGGTCTGAGTGTGATTGACACGGCAGATGAAAAGTGATTTGGGATCTCCTAGGTGGTCATGAAGAGGGCATGGAAAACATGATTGATTCAATGGTGACTGTCAGGGAGGAAATGAGAATTGAATGGGATTCAGTGTTGCCCTGGAACCTCACCACATGATGCTCCAAGTTTTTTCACATGTAAATAAGCCAGACAGGGCTTTCTGGCGAATGAAAGGCAGGATGGGGGAGGAAAATGGGAGGAACAGAAAGTGAAAGTCAAATCAACAGAACTCAGAAACTTCAGTGTGCTTTGCAAAGGGGAAATAAACACACAAAATTTTCAGTGATTAAGGATATGTCCCCATGTTTTATTTTCATTAATTGTGAAGGTCTATCAATTAGTTTAGGAAGACCTTCATAAAAATAGAACTAATTTTTGAGCATGTTGCTTTAGTGTGCAAGAATTCTGTGTACTTTATAAAACAAAGGAGAGGAAAATGGAAAGAGCTTTATGCTATTAATATTGCCCAGACAAGTACATATACAATTACATTTATCTCCCTCTCTCCATCTCTCTGTCTCTTTTAGATATATATATATTTATATAAATATATAGTAAGTTCAGTATCACAAAACCGAATTGATTTCCTAAAGATTAAAAGCTCATATATAATATTTAACATGCTTTTATCTCCCAAACATAGTATTATAAAGTGGTCAATCTCTTGAAGCCCAAGCTTTTAAAGTAAAATGGAAAAATGTTAATTTTTTTGCTGGAAGACATTCCATATTTGCTATATTATTATTACCATCAAACTTGAGTAAGTGTTTCTGAAACACCAAAATTTTTATATAGTCTTTGAATAAGAAATAGTCAGTTAATTCTGAGCATAATAATATGCTACTAAATGAGTTAATACTCAGTGGCTCCTAACAAATGCTGACATTTAACTGCAACTGTGAAGGCATTATCCAGATTCTTCTGAAAAGGAGACAATTATTGCTGTTTTATTAACACCTAAGATGGTATGAGCCAGGGCTTGTGTGCTTTATTCACCCTTTCTGAAGGAAACTGGCACTGCTAAGGACAAGTGCTGTTTGGCAATGCACCCAAACCAACTCTCCCTTAGGGTGTTTCCTTTTAGCAGAACCCAGACCCAGTGGCGTTGCAAAAGATGTGTGGACACAGTCATTAAAACCCACCACTTTTTGAAAGGAAATGGGAGTCTAGCCTCATCTCCTTTCTCATACTGCCCTACTTAACTGCTTTCAGGATGGTGTGGGAAAGAGGTGCCACTAGTTATGAATGATTTTACTTTCTGTAATAAAGACCAGAGCTCAAAATAAAGATGCAGCTCCTTCTTTTGAATGCCATGGCAGCTTGTGAAGTATTTTAATGAGGCCATGACTGGGTGGGAAGACAAATGTGCACCATCTAGAGACTTCTGCTTTAGCTGACTGATGGCAAGTGGGGTTAGAAAGATGCAGGTGATGTTTTGTGCCTTAGTTTTTGGGTAGACCATTCACCAGTGCACACCAACATCATCTCATTGCAGTGAGCGCTGGGATCCAGATCAAGGGAGTAAAAAACAAAGTGCATGTTCATGTTCTGCCTCACTTAATTCCTGCTGAGTCTCCTGTGTCTGCCACATTATTATCCTGTCTTTAATTTTGCTTTGTTGCTTCCTTCTTTTTCTGTTTTTGAATGGATATGTCCTGGCATCTCTTCTGTCATGTAAGTACTACTCAAGAGGAGGGAAGAAGGACTTTCATTCACAAGAACTGCAATTCATTTAATCTAAATAAGCCAAGACCTTTCAGTTCATTTCTTTCTCAGACATGAAAGTTAAAGCAAAGAGAAAAATACTGGGAAGAATTGTACCCATACAAATTGTCTAATCACTTTAATGTTATGCCTGAATCCATGAGTTCTTACATAAAATTATGCTCCAGATTATGCTGTAGCCTTAGAGGACTAATAAGCACCATCTCTGGTTAGGTAAAGCATGTGTTGTATGGAAATAATAGTATATGGCTGGAACATATTATGGGATCATTACTTCCTCTTAGTATTTCTGTTTTAATTCCAGTTTATAGATTATGAAGGATCTTCTCTATCAAAGAACTTTCTACTAGGGTGAGTATAAATGGGGAAATTATTTCTTGATATTAACTTCTTCAAGGGTGTCAATTCTTGCTCTTACAAATTATCTTTGCACTTTCATGTGTCTATTCTTTAACCACTTACACAAATGAAGGCAAAGTTCATGCACACAAATTATTAGAGACTAATTTTTCCAGTACTATTATTCATGAAACATTTTATCATCTATTTCCAGCCAAGTCTTTTAGACCTATAAACAAGAATGGGCATTACGTATAGTTATGTTTTGTCATTTATCTCATCTCGTGAATCAAAGCCCAGAAGTTATGAAATATTGCCAGCAAAAAAATCACGCAAGCATTTTGGCACTGAATTTCAAGCCAGGCTTGAAATTCTAAACATGGTAGAAATCAGTAATGAGTCATAAACATCTTACCCTCTTGAATAGCAAGGTATTACAAAATGCCCTGGAAACCTCTTACACTGCAGGTAGACCCTGGCAGGGTACCAGCCTTGTGCAAGATCTGCAGAGGTTCCTCTCTATTCCCATCTTCCCACAGGTTCCAAGTGGGATTATCCAGCACTGCTTGTGGCCAAAGTGCTAATCATGCACTTGTGTGTCCAGCTTGAAAAACACATCCTAGCCTGTCACTGTGTCTGCAGTCAAGTGGCATATTTGGCATGCTGTGCAGTGTCCTGGACCTTATTCCACCAGCTCTCTTGGAAAAGCCAGTACATTGATTTACACACCCAAACATGAAATCAGGCTCCCCAGATAGCCACAAGAGCATGAGAATATTGACCCTACACATCTACCCAAAATCCCAAATGGAAAATTTCTCCTGTGACTTGGGTGAGAAGTCATGTTTCTTAAAATTTGTTCCAGTATTTGGGGTCATCTTTCCTCATGGTCAATCACTGCACACGAAGAGGCTGTGACAAAGATCCTGCCTTTCAGTGTGTTGTAAATATATCCTTTCAGTGAACTAACAAGGAGTGGGAGGGAAAAATATTATCCCAGCTTGACATGCTACCTCACTGATAGAAATAAAATTGAGTTAAACTTGTTTAGATTCTACTAAGCTGCCATTTACAAAATCAAACTAACTCCACTTATTGCTAGGTTATTTTAGGTCACACACCTAATTCCCTATAACAACAAGAAGAAAGGAAAACAAACAAACAAGAAAAAAACACTGAAAAAATGTGAATGCAAAAGATATTTAAATAAATATAGTAATATCTGCACATTTGAGGGATTTGTATCAACATGGTATCTACTTGCCTACTTCCATGCATCTAACTATCCTCTTCTGTCATTGATAAGCAATGGCTTGTCTAGTTGAGTACTTGGGAAAGATAAAACAAAGCCATTAATGGGGAGAAGTCAATACAACATAAATTAAAGCATGTCAAAACCTCATGTACACTCTCTCAGCTAAAGGGGCTGTACATCAAATGAAGCCTTCATACCCAGATTAAGCACCTTAACCTATGCACATTGACATCATAAGTTTTCTTTACTTGACGTGGGTTTTTTTGAGCATCCACAGAGAAGTTGTCTTCAGCTCACATGCAGTAGGGAAAGCAAATACTATAATTTATGTCAAAGACTTGAAGCTCCACACTAATACCTTTGATACTTTGAATGGCAAAATTTCCGTTGATTTCAGGGGAGTTATGTCTTTTACCTCAACCTGTTTGAGTTTATTTTGGCAGAAAGTGGTCTGAGGTGCTGCAAGGCTTTATTTACTATATATTGTTCAGCATGAAAAGAAGGGAAATAATCTGACCCTGTTAATCTGAGTGCCAGGATTGCCTTCCATCAACAGTACAGAAATATATTCTGAAAGGATTCCCAGCCATAACCTTGGGTCTAGTCTGCTTTTTCTTTTTTTGGTACGAGTTCTTAAAGACACAAGTGTTAATGCTGCCTGGGCATCATTTAACATACCAAAACCATATGCCTGTGTCTGCTGGGTGAATCCCAAAGGATAACACTATGTATAGGTGGAGCTTCAATGTCTCTCTTACCCACTCTCAACCTGCTTTGAATTCTGTCATTTGCTCCCTGTTGTGAAATTCAGGGGTTTTTTTCTTTTTTGGACCTGATCCAAAACTCATTAAAACCAGTGTGAATTTAAATGAATGGACTTTGCATCATGATTTTAATTAAAGCCTTTTACAAGCCCAGCCCTCTGAATGTTCCACCCTTGCTGAAACACTCTTATCTTTGCTTCTTCTGCTATTAATGACACCAATCCTACCCATCCCAACACAGCCTGTTCAAAGATGACTTTTTCAATTACCATCAACTGCCATCTCTATGCTAATAATTCAGCGATCTACATCTCTCTAGACCTGTCTCTGTGTGCAAATGAAGGTCTTTTTCTGCCTCTTTAGCATCCTCTGGTATTTAGCTATCACCTCAAACTAAGCATGGCATAAACATAATTCTTAACTTTTCCTCCCAAGCTTCCTCTTTCTCTGTTACAAGGAAGATCACCGTCCTATCTGATTCAACCTTGGTGCTAACTTTGACTCAAGTCAATCCCCAGATATTTGATTTCCTGTTTTGCCTACACCTGGCTGGTCTAACATCTCTGAAGTACAGAATCCCTCCAAGTGATTTGAGTTCTCATCATCTTACCTCCCAGTCAATGCAATATTATTTTCTCAGGCCCAAGGGGGTGCAAACTTATGCCACTCCACTTCTATCCAGTAAAAGAACATTTTTTTTTCCTAGCCAGTTGCTTTGACTATGCCTTTTCCTTCTTGACTAACATATGAACTGCAGTTCCTCAGTTTTCAAGCCCTTCACACATTCCTGTCAGTGCATCTACAAGAGCCCACATCTCAATTCCTTTATGAACTCTTCATCAAGGCTTTTTTTTTCACTTTTGCTTTTGCTTAATTGGGAAGTGCTCACCACATACATGCACAGAGGTGTCTCATTGTTCTAATAAGACTTATTTTTCCTGGGGAAAAAAAAGAAGCAATAGACAGTGGTCGGACTGGTTATCCTTCCCACAAGTGTTTCATTGCTTCTTCTTACTCCCTGTTTGACTGTATTCACTTGCTGTTGCTTCTTGCATAACTTTGTCATAGATCTTTGGACAGTTTCTGCTTTTTACTTTTGCACTCTTACAGACTCCAGACAAAAAGGTCGTTAGACACTGTGACAATATTGATCTGTAGGAATATTTGTCAAGATTTTGCAAAGGTCAGAAAGCACATGATACAAAAGAACATATTTTTTGTGTTTTGAATCATTGGCTCTATGAGTGAATGTGACTAATATTTAAAAGTAAAACAAATAAAGGAATGTTTTTATAGCATCCAGATGATGAGTCTCTGGTCCTTCAGGCACCCAGCTACAGTTAAACAACAGAATCATCTCACCACTGAAAAGTGCAAGTTTTTAATGCCAGTATTTTATGGCAAAGGATATGAGAATGAATGAAACCTTTTCCTAATGTAACTTCTGTAGGAAAATTATTTATAAAAATACACAACATAGCCTACATTTATGTAAGACTTTTTTTGGTGCCTCACAGACCAGGATTTAGGCTTTAGGCATCAACATTTTGTGGCACCAAATTGCCAGTTTTATATGTCCCAAAACACAGTCTGGTCCGCACTGAAGGGGGGCCACATGCTATTTTAGGGATATCACTGCCATCACCTTTTCCTGCCCCACATTACTGCCTTTTTCTGCTCCAGGTTCTGCACTACTCTGGTGCTGCCTTGTCTGCAGACATGACCAGCCCAGGCTCCATGCTGTACCTCCTTTCTGATCCTGGGGTGCTCCTCTAGCAAAGAGGGTAGAATTCTGTATTGATGTGTCTTTTCTCTGTGTTTGCACAAAAACTGTGACTGCACAAAACCATAATCCTGTACCTTACAGTTACTAACACACGAGGGATCAGAGGTTGTAGGGCACAGCTGTCACAGTGCTTCCCTTCCCACTCAAGCTTTGGGAGCCAACACAGGAGAGGTCCTAGAGCAGCAGAGTCACTTCTGTGAACTGCTCTTGTCTCTAAAGGAAATGCTGAGGAGGAGTGGAATTGGCATTTCTAATGATAGAAAATGAAACCATCACCTCTGTTCAATTCTTATCAATATCTAATTTCCTTATAGTAAATACTTGGGGTGATTTTTCTATTAGGTGCACAGTAGGGAAATGTGCTGTGGTGAGGTTATCATATTGGCTTGTAAACAAATTTCACCATTAATTACTCATACCAAAACTGCTTTGACAACCTACTTGGCAGGTGGTATATGGACACTAGAAGAGGATTTATTTAAGAATAACCCCACTCTGAAATTAATTGGAAAGTTCAGATACAGCCTGTAAAAATGTCTATCCTCACTTTATATCCTCTCCAACATTGCAGCCAGAAGTTCCCTGGTCTGTGTAACATATTCCTTATCTTCTCAGTTCCTCCTCTTCCTTCACTGATACTTTCCAGTTTCTTCTTTGTGGCCTCTCAAATACAGCAGCCAGCATTCAAGACATGGGAGCACAGACCTACACAAGTGTAGGAAGATTATTCTCTGTTCTCTCAAAATAAATTTTCACATTCTACTTTCAATGTGAGAAGACTTATTAGTAGGTTTTTTCCATGTTGTGCAGCTGACACTGAGAGAAGAGTAAGAAATGGTATGAAGGACAGGCAAGTCAGTCCAGCCTAGGAATTGGGATATATGAGTAGGGACTGAGAGCTCAGACATGGTAATGATGGGCACAGGGGGAAGTCCAGATTGGAACAGTACAGATATAAAAACAAAATGTAATTAAGGAAGGATTATGGGTGCAAAGGGACAGTTAAATTGTCATATTTTCCAATCAAGATAGAGAAGGTAGCATGGGTTAGTCCCAGGCATAGAGTGAACAACTGCTGCCTGGAGTCCATGCAGCAGCTCTGCCAGCCCTACTCTGCTCTATCCCTCCCTCTGCCACTGCTGGGCATCCCCTGAGCATCCTCTGCATTTGTGCCAGAGACTGTGGTGGGCTTTATGACACAAACAAAAAAGTCTTCCAAGAATCTAATGCTTGAGCAGGGTCTCAGGACAGTTTTTAAAAGTAGATTTCCTTCAATAAAAGGATGAGGGTGTAAATCTACAGGAAGTACTTGCTGCAGACTTTTAATGGAATTACAACACATTGGGTTCACTAAAGATAACTAGATTTAGTTCTTGGGCTAGAAATTCCATCATTCATCCAAGGGAGCACACTGCAGACAAATCTATTCATTCTCAGAATGAAAACATGCAGAAGACAGTTTGATGAACGCTGGTTTTGAAAGGGTTTTGGACTGCTTTGGGCTGGGGGGAATTAGAGGAATTCTGTTATTTAGACAACTAATGGCAAGTTTCATTTGGGAGAGGTCATCTGTTTTTGTTTTGAACCCAGAATTCCTTGGTCTAATAGTTGAAATACACCCTAATTGCTATAGAGCAAATCGAATAGATTGAGGCAGTCTAAAAGTCAGGATGACTGCATCTTGACTGCAAACATTAGACTTCCAAGTATATGTCCTAAAGGCTTAATCTGCATAGATACAGGCTTCCAGATCACTGACTGAAGTCCAGTGACTGGAGTCAGAAGGCTGACTCCTTTTTAATTTTTCTTGATTTAAGCTAAGCAACTCAATTTTATTTTCTTGCTATAGCTGGGTAAGTGCTAGCCTCCTGAAAAGCACCAGACATTTTTAAAGACATTAGTGCAAACAGATTAGTTTCTGAAAATCTGGATTTTGGCATCTACCTCCATCAGTGCACTGGGTTTACATGGCAAGGTTTTGGAAGTGGAGTGCCTTCTGTGAAAAGCTGCCAGAAGTTTCCCTGTGTCTGATGGAGCCAACGCCAGCTTGCTCCAAGACAGACCTGCTGATGTCCAGGGCTGAGCTCATCAGCAGTGGTGGCAGGACCTCTGGGATAACATATTTAATAAAGGAAAAGCTCCTGCAGCCCATGCAGGAGTCCTGAAGACCATGGTGGGGCAGGCTGTGTCCCTGCAGTCCATGGAAGTCCACAGGGAAACAGATAACTCCTGGCAGTCCCTGGAGGACCCTGCACCAGGGATCATGCTGGAGAAGTTGTTGGAGGACTGTGGGAGGTTCCCCATGCTGGAGCAGGGGAAAAGTGTGAAAAGCCTTCACCCCAAGGAAAAAAAAACCAGCAGAGGCAACATGTGATGAACTGACCTCATCCCTGATTCCCTGTTACCCATCCGCCTGTGCCACTGTGGGAAGGAGGGTGAGAAATCTGGGAGTAAAGTTAAGACCAGGAAGAAGGAAGGGAAGGGAGGAAAGGTGTTTTTAAAATTTGGTTTCCTTTCTCATATCCTACACTATTTGACTGGCAATAAATAGCACTGGTTTCCCCAAGCTGAGTCTGTTTAGCCCACGATGGCCATTCTGGTGGCAATTGATGAGTGATCTCTCCCAGCCTGTATTTGGACCCAGGAAACTTTTGTTCTATTCTCTCCCCCTTGTCCAGCTGAGGGTGGAAGTGATAGAGCAGCTTGGGTGGACAAATGGTCTCCAGCCAGAATCAACTCACTACAATCAGCCTCCATCTACATGGGACTTTATATCAAAGAGATAAATTCATCTTGTACAGAGACGGATTGGCCTTAAACTATCAAGTCTGTAAAAGGAGAGAGCACAGATTTTTGGAAAGCATCCAGGGAAGATGCTAAGCCTTCGTCCAAGAAGGGAGATATGAAAGGGGAAATTCTCTCCTCTGCTTGACAGTATTCAAACCAATATTGCTCCCCCAGCCACTAACTTTTAACAAACCACCAGAAAAAACTTATCAAAAACAAACTTGGGATTAATTTGACCAGACACAGAGCATGCAATAGTGAATAGACAGGTAACTTTTCCCCATCTCTCATCAGAAAGTCAACTCTTCTATTTGGAGCAAGCCATCAAGAAGTTTGTTCAGTAATAGAACAAATTCTCTTTTGCAATCTTACATAAACTATTCTTATACCTGTTTGTCTTTTTGCCATTCTTTATTCTTGTTATTTCTATAATTTCCATTAAGTTTTTTCTTTAACAAAATTTGTCTTCTTTATGTAGGTGGTTTAAGTACAGCTCCTTCAACACCGTTAAGATTTTTACAGTCAGCCTATATTAATGTAGATAATCCAAGGCAGAGTCTTGTGCCAAAGATAATCTTTTGAAGACAGGGAAGTTCTAATGATCAAGAAGAGACTACAGCTGGCATTAGCAAGGGGGTCAAAGATTAGAAACTCATTAACAGATGGTTATGAAGCTTCTCTTGAATGTGACATTCAAGCCCCAAATAGTGATATTTATTATCCTTATTTGATGTTGGAGAACAATCAATAACATTTGCTTATTGGTTATCCACCAAGATTGAGAAGTTTCCATTCATAAGGGATAATGAATCACACAGTGACGAAGTCCCTCTCCCCTTGAAGTATAATTAAATATTGCATTAGCTGATCAATAACAACTAGATTTAGAGGGGCTATAGGACACTATGCCATTAGCCTGATGACAGAAGGGGTTTAGGCTTTTTAAATTTGTCTTTGAGAAAAGATAGAAAGATGGACAAGATTTTCCAAAACATAAATCTGCATACTTTTCTTCAAGACCTTTTTTAAACAGGGAATTGAGTCATTCATCAGCATCCAACCAGCTGAAATAATCGCTTTTTAACAAGAACTAAATGTCAACTCTTATTTTGAAATCCTTGCTCTATTTGAATATAAATTAGAAAAAGAAAGGAAAAACTGACATTGTCAGTAAAAACAAAAATTAAATTTCACTTGGTGCCCCCAGGACAGTCCCCTTCAGCACAGAGTGGACTTGCACCTGCTGTGAGCACTGCCAGACACACCAGTGCTCTGTACACCCCAGTAAGGACACCTCAGCCCAGTGCAATTTTGTGCCCACAGGGATGGAAATTGCCCACATGGACCCCCTGCATTCCTTGGTCTTCTGAATGATGAATAGCCTTGCTTTCCAGTGTAGACTGGGTCATTAGCTTTTTTGATGACCAAATCAATTAGCAAATCACCACCATTATATCAGGAAAACACCGGCCACTGCTGAAGTGCTTTTAAAAGTAAGCTTGGAAGTTTATTGATTTAACTTCCCACGTTAAAGTCTTTTCTTTTTTTCGAATCTCTGGTGTCTATTTTCACCCCCTTTGTGGTCACAGCACTGTGCTTAGGAACTTCCTTTGCCAGACAGACCCAAAAATCACTTCCTGCAAACTACCCCAGGCTATTGCTGAAGATACAGCTGAGTAAGATGACCCAAACATTTTCTTAACTGAGGACTGTATGTTGCTCAATGAAGTAAATAGGAGATTAATTTGGCTAGCAGGGAATAGTAAGTTCCTGGAGGCAGTTATAAATCTTCTTAAGTTTTTTTAAAACTTCATATTTGATTTAGAGCCTTATAAAAGTCTTTTGCTTTTAGAAATACAGGTATGCTCCGACACTGAAAACAGAAAAGCCATTTAGTGCACTGCCTTGCTCAGCTACAAATATTCATCAAAAGTATCATCTTCCTCTCTTCTTGCTTCTCATAGTCTACTGATAGACAAATGGTTTGTCCCTCCCCTCAAGTCTTATCTGCCTCTTCTGTGCTCTACAGTCAAAAGATAAGATTTAGTATCACAGTTGCATAGTAATTTAATAAGCAGACCTTGGAGAGCAAGGAAACAAAAAAGAAGAAAGAGAAATGCTAAAATATTGCTCAGAGAGAGAAACTGATGGAGCTGTTCATAAAAAAAAAAAATCAGGCTGGGAGCCCTGAGGAGTGATACAGACTGAAGACAATGGAGGTTCTGAATACTAACAGAGCAGACTCCCCAAACAGCTCAGGATCCCCCACTTTGGGGGTCCTTAAATTTGCCCAGTTAAGGTAATTATTTTTGCAACCCAAGGACTTCTCAGTCTATACCACTCTCCTCAAAGTGGGCATCACCACTGACAGTTCACCCAGTGGTGTAAATGAAAGAAAATCCTTGGGTGAAGAATCCCCAGAATGACTTGATGTCATACCAAACAAAATCAGCATTTCAGCTGGAACTCTATTGTATTGGAAATTATATGTATGGAAAGAAAAGCTTCCTGTCCTCATCTCCACTGTTCATGGGCTTTTGATCAAGAGCATGACCACTAAGGTGTTGGTCTCCTAAAACATCTAAAACAGCATCCCCTCTTTGATCCCAGAATCAGGTCTGTGTGTTGGTGATCTGCCTCTGCAGCAGAGCATTTGCAATGTATTTTTACCTCTGTAGAATCCTGAAAAAGTGCAGCTGTTGGTCTTCGTGAGGGTTATTAATGTAATTTACAGCAGGCAGAATTAACCAGACTGCTGCATCTCCAAGCTGCAAACCATGTGAAAACAAGACTTCCCAAGCAGCAGACCATCTCCTCATCTTGATCCCTTTTTTTGCCTGAAATATGGCCCTGCATTACTTTCTTTGTTCATACAGCCTTCCTTCCTCAAAGGCATCCTTGGGACTGCAATGTAGCAGATTGAAGAGGAATCACCTGAAAACAAGGCATGAAACAATGGACACCTCAGCTGTGACATACCAATGCACCACAGGAGCTGTTTTCTCTCCCCAGGACCTCAGCAGGATGCTGGAGGACAGAACAGCACTGCTCAATTTTTCTGCCTCTGCTTCACTTCAGCCACGACCTCAAGCACTGCTGCTTTTTCATGCTGTTGGGTGGCTTCTTGTTGATTAAGCAGTAGAAACTCAAAAACTCATGTTCAACTCCTGGAATTTCACTTGTACTTTATACTCCACACTCAGAGCACATTTTGCCTCTCTCTGACTTTGGTGCCCAAGTAGTGCAGAAGAAAAAGATGTGTTTTCAAGCACAAAGTTTTATTTAATACTATATTATCAGCATGAGCAATACTCTGTGAAACACACCATAATTCATCACCAGTGTTAGCCAAAGATAAGCCTAAACTGCAGACTATGAGACTGAACTAAGATGAGGTCCAAGGGCTTTTAGGTGCCTGATCAGGCATTTTTAGGAAAAAAACCCCAAAACCAAAACTATTAAAAATCACATTTTGGGCATCAAAAGCACAGGATATGACTGCTCAGAGCTTCAGGGTTTCAGAAATGACACTTGCGCAGATGACTATCCTCTACACAATATAATAAAATTGATGGTTTTTTTCACCCACAGGTAAAAAAAAACTATATAAACAGAAACATTATTTCTTGTTATTTAAAAGTAATATATATAAAAATACTCATCATAAAATGAGACCTATAAGCAGTTGAAAACTTTAAGAATATCCTTCCCATACACAAATGGTTGGGTTTAAGTAATTAAAATCTACATGTACAGTAACTTTTGGGCATAAATTTTCTCTCTCATTCAGAGCACAGTTTATTTTGATGCACTAATTTATTCCTTACAAGATGCAGCTGGTATTTTATTTGGAAAGTGTTAAAGTCAGAATTTGTTAGTAACAAATCCAACAAAAAAGAAATGAAAATACAATGTGCAAAAATTTAACTTAATACATTGAGAGACCTCTTTGCAAATAACCTGCATTTTTTGATTTACTGGGACTAGAGGATCAGATCATAAGTTTTATATTTTCATTATGGTTTTCTTTCATTATTATTATGGTTCCTTTTTCTAGTTCCTTGCTTTCAGGGCATCTTCAGTACAATTGGGTGGAGAAAACAAAGGAATAAACCTTATCAGTTATTTAGGCTGATATCTTGCACTACCACTGAAGAGATATTTTGATGATACAGTTTTCATTACTAAAATGCTATAGCATAATAAATTAATTCTATGTTGTGCTCTTATCTATTAGACACATTACTACAGAAAAATAAAAATGTTAATTATTCATTATCATCTCTCTGATTATTTGTTGTGGCTGATAATTACATTGAATGTATTTTATATCAGTAATAACCTTCTGTCTACATTTACAACATATCATATCTGGGGGGCTTGTCAAGCTTTTTCCCAAAGCCTTTTCTTTATTAAGACACAGACCTCATGAGTACATAACCTTTATGTTGAAGGCTGATTTTCCTCTTTCATATAAAGAACAAATATTATAGATTAATTAATCCAATGTGATTATAATTTAATCACCCTTCTTCGGCAGTCACAAGGGACTTGGTTATTATTCAGTGGCTCATTCATATTGTTATGGAGAATAAATGCAGTCATAAAAATATTTGTGTGTCACTTAATTCATACAACTAAACAGGACTCAATATCAGTAAACAAAACCCACCGTTTTTCTTTCTTCTAAGACACAGAAGCTTCGTGGTCTCACAGGCTCTTACTTTCCACCTCTCAGCCATTTGCATCTCTTCAGTGGCTTTCTGTAGAGCCTCCATTTCCAAGCAGAACAATTCACACTGTTCCCTTTCCAAACAATAATTAACTTCATTTTTAAGAGGCTGACTCAAAATTGAAGTGTGGGTCCTGTGCACACCTGACCAAATGCTGCTTGCCCCAGCCCATTTTTAAAGCAATGACTGATGCATTCCGCTCATGTCTAGCCTATTCCACTTGATTTTATTGTCAGAGAAAATGATTACTTATTAATCTAACTTTTCTAACATTTGCTTTTATGCCATTTCCTTAAAGTGTAGCCTGGATCATATTCCTATCACCATGGAAATCCTCTTGGATTATTTCTATATCAAATTCTATGAGCTCTTTGAAGGCTGAATCCTCTCAACATTTATTTTAGAAGGACAGGGAAAAAAAGAAGAAATTTCTTTTCATGAGACCTTTGAACAAAGTGCAATTTGAAAATGTGAATGAAATTACTGTTTAATAAAAAAATGAATATTTGAGCTACTTGACCTTGGGACAATGTTGTTTCATTAAATTAATCAATTTTAAGTTTTAACTGGACTTTGAGAAACTAAGATAATAATTCACAAATGCATTAGATGGAAGCAAATTAGAGATACAAATCTTCCTCTTGCATATAGGAAGTCTTAGTAAGTTCTACTGTTCAGAAAGAAAGTATCAAGTGCTAAATAAATATTACCAGTCCAAACAAACTGATCAATAAAAATACAGCCAAATCAGAATGGAGGTTAAATGCACAAGAAGCACACGAACAACTAAATTAATTGTATGAATATGAGAAAGCCTTGGATCTGTGCAACAAATAGGCAGCAGCCTTTCGGGTGGTTAATGATCAGAATCAGGTATTTTTAAAGGAAACAGTAAATTTCCATCAGGCCAGATGAATTTGAACGCTGGACATTTCAAATATATCTTTCCTTAATTTCAAAACTATACTTTCATTACAATGATTTTGTCTTGCACTACTATGAAAATCCAGGAGACTCTTTGAATGTGAGAAATGTGTATTTTTTAAATGTGTTTCTACTACTTTCTTCATAAGCTTATGTAGGAAAGCTTAGGTAAGGTAGGGGTTGTTGAATTCAGCAGCGTGACAGGGGAGAGGCTGTTGCAACCCCATGCTCAGGCTTGTTCTTCACGAACTACCTTGATCCTGGATGCTGTCTCATAGACAAAATTTTATTTTTCTTTTTTTCCAGCACACTGAAATTTTTTAAGACTGTGAAAAGAACTCACAGGCATAGAAACAACAGACAATAAGTTCCATATGGTGGAGTTCCCTAGGTACAAATTGATTTTTCCTCTGGACTTCTTCTCTGCCAGTGGGATACAAGTGTGAGCTCTCAAGGAGCTGGGACATGATCTGATCATTTAATGTGTAAAGAGCATTGAAATTGGAGAAACTTTGGCCCGGGACTTTCCAAGCTCTTCATTGCCTCAATATAAAAATTACATGGGTGGTCCTCCTTCTTCTGCTCTATCCCAAGCCCTGGAATCAGCCAAGAAGCATTTCCCCTGTTGCATCTGAGGTTTTAGACACATTACCAGATTAGATGAGCAGTTTTTGCACAACCAGTTACACAGGTATCCTAAATACCAAACAATAGCTTCAGCTAAACTAAGCTGATCTCAGATCATATATGATATGCAAAAATTATGTTTAGAAGAACTTTCCAGACATGATCAGAAGTGAGTTATAAACCTAAACCTAGATGGGCAAGAAGCCAAGTTGGAAAGATCAGCAGATAGAATCAGTGGAAAAGTAAGATTACTGTGTTTGAGTGTTGTATGAACAAGACTTCCTTTCCCTGGATATAGTGCTGAAGACAGAGGTTCACATCTACTGTGAGATTTACATGGTGCTTTTCTTTATGGTGTTTTGCAACAAATTTTGGAATACTGTTTTTGAGCACAGAATTCAATAGAATATCCTTGAACTCACTTAAATTGGTGCATAGAGAATTGCAGGAAGCACCATCCCTCTCCTGTCCTTTTACACATCTTTTAGTGCTTGTCTTCCACCTGTGTTTTTAACATGGTCAGTAGTCTCCATTTGTGACGTACAGATCCCAGACCTGCTCCAATTTCTTATGTTCACCAGCTACTTTTAAACAGATTGTAAAGGACAAGCCTGGTGTTAGGTATCAACTCCAAAACAAACCTGAAATCTCAACAGGTTTGGGAAGCTCAGCACAACCAATACTCTTTGTTCTGTTATTATTCTTTGCATATTGGTGACCTGGCAGAAAACATGGTTATTTATGTAACACTAACAATACAACAATTTCATATTGCACCCATAATTCTCCTACACAGTTCTGCAAACAGTGTGAGAAAGATTTCTCCACTTCAGAAACAATGTACTAGACATGACAATCTAGCTGTAGACAAATCAATTATCTATCTCTTTTCCTTAATGGCTAATCTGTAATATGAATGCACAACTTCTATACCAAATATCAGACAAACACAGAGTCTCAAACTCCAGTGCATGATTCTAAGCGCCTGTGCAAGTTATTTTCATTAAGTATCCCCTCTCAAACAGGAATGCATAATATGATTGAAAACCACTCTGGTCCAAGTTCCTGGAGAAAGGGATCTATCTGTGAAACTTAGAGCTGTGAACAAACAAGCCAAACAAAGCAGCTTATGTGTGGGAAAATGAAAACCACATCTGACACAAATACAACATAATTTTATCATCATCCTTCATACCTCTGTCTTTCCTTCTTCTGTTCAGTCACATCCAGTGACACACCCATGCTCACGATGCAGACTCTGCACTCTTTGGGGTAAATTTCTTTGCCTTGAATGAAGTTACATCACATGCTATGGTGGTATGCTCTAAATCAGTAACTGTGCAAAGAATTAAAATATTGTTTACTGACAGTGAGAACAGTTTTTCCCTTTAATTCATGCCACAGCAGTACATGACAACAGTTCATAGGTTCCCAGTACTCCGAGAGGGCAGCACAGTAGAGGAATTTGGATTCAGATGCTTTATTTTTCTCAATCATTAGCATCATTGCCTGCTGACCCAGCCCAGTCTCATTTTATGTCTGCAGCCTGACAAGATCACAGCTTGGGATGACATGGCTGTAAGGAAAGTTGTGTTGTTTGTCAAGCATAGTTGCTTTTAAACCACCATCCTGAGAAATGTTTGCTGGTGAACATGTTTACACAGCTCTTCCCCTTTCAACATAAAAGCTATTGCAATGGTACAAAAAGCAGTGGTAAAAATGAGGTCCCCATGAAGACAAGTGGTGGCCATTGTAATAAGAGTGTTTTGCAGCTACAGAGCCTTTCATCTAAGGATTTCAAATTCCTTGCAAAGATTGATTAATTAAGGCTCACGGTGAGAGTTCTGTGAATCATCAAACCACAAGCATTTCACACCTCACTGACTTGCAACTCAGAGAAGCTCTTGATGAACATGAGCTAAGTTCCATGAGACTTGAGGGAACCTAGATCAACTCCAGTGGGTTGGCGCTGAAGTCATTTTTCAGATGGGTAAATTTAAAGGGAAGCCAGGTGAGCAATCCAGAGTGCTTTGTTAAGAAGCACAGTGAGTGATCCTTGGGAAAAGCCTCCTCCTAGATACTGAAACTGCTGCACTCTGGAAGCTGGGAAGGTGCTAGCAAAATCAGTAGTGTGCTCTCATGGAGAAGAAACCTTTAATTCTATTTAAAAAGCTTGGTCTCATTTAATTGGTACCTATTTACCTCAATGGGAAGCTGAATGTCACTTCCCCTTCTTTTAGCAGCACTTGTAGCCATTGTCCTTGACCCAAGCAATGTCAGACCAAAGAGCACCTTAGGAATGGGCCAGCCTCTCTCCTCAATGCTGGATGACTTGCACAGCACCTGAGGCCTCCTAGTAACTCTCCCATCAGCTCATTCCTTCCCACTGGCACCATTGCATCACCTCTCTGGCTATGCACCTCTCTGGAAGCTATTCATTTCATTTTTAAGAACATTTACAGGACTATAACTACAGACATTTAAAATCCTGATTAGTATTTTCTCTGTCTTAAGCACTGTTATAAAATATTCCCTGGTCATACACAGCTTTTAAAAAATGTTTTATACATAAGAATGTAGGCGCCTATTTTTTTAGTTAAAAGTAATGATTTGGTTAGTCATATTTTACAGTTGCTAATTACTCTACAAATGCCATAACCTGTCTGAATTGTAACTGCCAGTAAAAGGTTTTGTTTTGTTTAAGAGATGCTAAATAATGCAGTGTAATACTACATGTGTCAGGCCAATATATTATAAAATATAAATGTTATGTATATACATACACATATACACACTTCTTTCTTTCTGTTATTTTTGGCTGAGGAGCTCAATTCCATTTGAAAGTAAACCATTTCTTGATTTTCTCCAAACTCTGAGCTTTCTCTATTGTTTATTTGGATGTAAATTGAGCGTAACTGTGGAAATTGTGGTGTGAGAAGACCACTGGGCCTCTTGTTGATTTTAATGACAATACAGTGACCTGTTGGAATACCAAAAGAATGGTAACTCCATGAAATCTCTGTGACTGCTTTGATTAAGATCTTTTCTGGCATATATCTGGCACAGTCACATACTTTGCATACATACACTGGAAATATGTTTAGCTCCACATTATTCTACTACAGAGTTGCAGAGAAATGCAAAACCCCATGTTTTCAGCCATTGCTTCATCTTTCTTTCATTTACCAATGGTTGACATTGGTAGCACAGAGCAGATCACAGCTTGGCCACTCTGACTTCTGCAGAAGCTGCTCTGTCCCAGATGAGCTCAGCCTACCTGGCCCCAAGTTAACTTTGTGCCATCTTCCCCAAGCCCAGAAGCAAGACCCTATCCCTCCATCCTTGGTTCTTTCCCCATGAGCAGCCCAGATCAGGTTCAGGAATTGGCCACAGCCAGCTGGCTGAATCAACCCCTGGGATTCTTCTTCCCCATTCTCTTCTGGTTTCTTTAGTGTTACTTTCAGTGTCCCTTTTGGAGAATGCTCCAGCTCTTGTTCCCTAGACCCTTTCTTGGTTGCTTTCTCCTGCAGGCAGCCCCAGCAACAGAACAAGAGCTGTAAGTGCTATAACAGCAGTTCATCAGCTGAACAGAGGAATCAGGCTGAATTACCATCAGTGAATTGAAGCAATGTGTCTTCATGGGCAGAGAACTGCACTGAGGGGTCAGTGTGTCACCCCTCTCCAACACTGCTCTTACTGGCCAATTGCAGGTAAATCTCATCACCCTCCAGTGGTCCAGCTTCCTCCATGAAAACAGGAATTACATCAGTTTCTTTTATAATTTACTAAAGAAAATGACAAAAATTCTAGATATTATTAATTATAGCAGGAACCCAAGAGGTAGGGAACTTTAACCTTCATAAAAAGCTTTAGCAAATAATTAATTACAGATACAGCTGTGAGCTCACCTATATTATTCCAGAATCCAGAAAAAACCACAACTGTTTTTAAATCATTTTCATTCAGGAGAGATGAGCAAGCAGAGATAATAATGAAACATACCAAAGTCATAAATTACTCTGTGAGTCTCATATAAGCTGTTTTCAAGACATTAAGAAGTACAAAAGAAATAGTACAAGAAAAGAAAGTTGTAGTAACAGCACAAAGAAGAAAAAACCCACCAAACTACCTCATCAGTGCAACACTCTAAATACATCCCCCTTTTTAATTTTTATGCATTCCCTTCACTTGAAGGCACTCCAGAATATATGGCAGCAGCCTGAGTCACACGAAGCTTATGGATATCCTGAATGAAGACTTTTTGAAATCACATGAAGGACTTGGAAATGAAGCCTCAGCTGTCTCTAGAAGAGTAGAGATAATACAGTACTTTTCACATAGGACCAGAAGCCCAAATTAGCATTCATGCTGAAACCTACCATCAGTGATTACAGTGTGACGTGAAGATGTTCTTTTCCTGGTAGAATGGAGACCACAGCTAAGTTACACACTGTCAGACATTTTTAAGAAGAGGCATTAGGTGATTTTAGGGGAGGAAGGAAGACTTCAGACTTTCAACAAAGCTGTAGTGGCTTCCTCTCCTGCTAGGTGGATCAGTACTATCCTGTCAGGATTTCCAAGGCTCTTCTCCTGGGAAGGAATTTTGACTCAAAAACAAAATGAAAGATACCTGCATTGCTTGTCTGGAAGAGCCAATCAACCATCAAAGAGCAAAACTTTCACCAACATGCCCACAAGAGTGACCACCACCATAACCAGTGCAGACCCAGACAAGCAGGGTCTGGGCAGAGCTGCCTTGACATGTGGAAGGAAGGTCCCAATAACACCCTGCCAGGGCTGCAGACTCAGCACAGCTTAGACATGTGAAATGCACAGTGAAATGCAGCACCACTGCTCTGTCCTGCACACCAGATTTGCCAGCTCTCAGTAGCTCAGCTTATTGTCACTGACTCCAGGAGAGCTTATTTCAGCCCCTCTTGCTCAGTGCCATCTGATCTCTGCAATTAGCATCCCTCATTAAGGGCTGGTGGTGAAGGAAGGGGGATGAGCTCTTACACTTGCCTCTGTCCTGTGGAAAGACAACCCCCAGCTTTTACCAGACACACCAAATTCTTTGCTGATTCAGCACCTATGGATCTTATGGAATTATGCCAAGGACTGGTTTGCTCTTGCTCAATTTCATCAAATTCTGCTTTGTGGGGAGGAATATTATTCACACTGCTGTGAACCACTTGGGTCTTTAGTGGGAGGCTATTTCAAAGGCTAGGTTGTTCTGGTTTTAAGATGTTCAGCTGTTTCATACTTTTTTTTTTGCCACTGGCAGTGCCTCACAGGACCACTTTGGCATGAGGTAAATTAGCAAAGCATTGCCAGTGTCTGTAGTGGATGGAAAATCTGTAAAAAAAGGCATTTTCTCCTGCCCACCTTCCTTTCCAAATTTCAATAAAAACTAGGAATTAAATTTCCTTTGTTTATAATTTTCTCCTTTGTTCTGTTTCTTGTTTGCATACAGTGCCACAATTACTATTGCCTTTAACAGGAATTTTATCTCCAAACAGACTGTAGAAAAACGTCCAATATTTTGTCTCTTAAGACAGCAGGCCATTCTGGAAACTATAAAATTCCCAAAAGCAGCCCCGCCCAGTAAACTCAATAATTTTCCAAGGATGTTGCAAATAATCTTTGTAATTTTTGAACTCCAGCTATCATCTGCTTATCCCCAGCAGACACTAGAAAAGTTGGCTGCCCCAGCATTACATCTCAACATTGTTCAGAGGCTCTAAAACATCAAAATTGGTTTTGACAAAAGCTCCTCTCCTATTTAGGTAACAGATCCCTCAAAATTGTCAAGGAGCAGTTGCACTTGAATCCTTTGCAGCACCGTCAGCAATATGAGCAAATATTGAGGAAACAGAATATTTTGCATTATTAAGGCAGAAGACAAAGGGATTGTTGATCATAGTAAGAAAATCATGCATGTATAAATGATTACTTTGTCTATATTTCCTCTCAGGCAATAGCTGATGCAGGGACAATCAGATATTTGCAAGATACAAGGCAGATATTCAATTTAATTAAAATAAATATTCCCAAAAATATATCAAAAGCCAAGCAAGGTCTCCATACAGACAGATAACTGTATTCCTTTGTTAATAAGGTCCTTTGATTTAGGGTCTCAGAAGAGGCAATTAACTTCTTATCACAGGATAATTTTTCTCTACTTACCACTATCAACTATAAGACACAAAACCAGAAACTCTCTAAGGTGACAGAATTCAGAATTTTTGAAATGAGGTATTTTGGATGTTCGCTGAACACAAATCTTATTTAAAATACTTGATAGACAGTGGTTGTAATGATTGAAAGAAGGCTTTTCCAACACTTTTTCTGGATACCATTATCCCCAGGTTTCAGCTCTTGGAGCTGTCATGCAGACAGGGGCTCCCAGCTGGTCCCACCATTTCCCAGGCTGGGAACATTGATCTGAAATTGCTTATATCAGTAAGAAGTTATTTATATAAATAAATGATAAGGAGACACCCTTTGCAGCTGGACAGAAGTATTGTGGCAGAGAGTAGTGATAACTTTGTACGATTAAATACAGCCATGAATGAATATTTCATCAGCCTAGATGCCATTTTCCTAAAGTGAAAAACACAGAAAAAACCAATTCTGTGGGGTCAAACCCATGGCTGTTGTAAGTCAAAATATTCCCTGGACTGCAAATGGAGTTTACACACAATTTACACCAGATGGGAGCCTGACTTTACAAAGCAGAGGCTGGAGGCTAAATGATATTCTTGAAAGTTGCAAAGCCTTGGATTATGAAATCTCTCTCAATATATTTCCATTGCAACTCCTTCCAGTATAGTTTGCTCACAGCAGTCTGAATGCAGAAGAAACATCTATTTCATTATCTCAAATAATTTAAAAATGCTTTTTAAAAATTCCATTATTTGCACAGTGTAAGGACCCCAATGCACCCTAACAACTGTTTGACCTGAATATATTAAAAATATTGTAATGTTTTGCTACATATCCCAAGGTAAAAAAAAAAAATCAGAAAAAAAAATCAGGGTAAGGCTTATTAGTTTTCTCTTCGCTGCTTCTTATAAAGGTTTATTTGACAGAGCATAAGATAGTGGTAAAATCCTAAGGTAAAGGTTAAACTCTGTTTTATTATGTTTACAGGATTTAAAGGGTAAATCAGGAAGTGCTTATTTAACATCAAGTGAAAGTGGTGGATTAGTAACCAGACCGAGACTTAAAAGCATCCTTAATCCTTAAGATCTCTGAGGGTGAAAGGTCAATCTTTAACACCAGGTTGTGTAAAGAATGAAGCAGACAGAAGCTTCTGTTTCATCATTGCCCAGTTAATCCACTGAGGAAATGAGCAGCATTGGTTTTTTGCTAGGTAAACTCCTCCTAAAACCAAGGAAACAGAGGAAAGCCTGAACAGGAAATAATTAAAGTAGGTTTATTCCATGAATACAGCAGAGAAGAGCAGGAGATATTTTAAACTGTTTTAAAAATTACACTTTGACTATTAATTGTCTACCTTGATTACATTTTCATCGCTCCTTACTTTCATTATTCTTTTAATGATTAAATTAATGCTCAGTATTTTATGTGGAGAGAGAAGCAGAACAAGAGAAACATTTTCAGAGGCACAACGGGTCACTTCCAATGGCCAGTGGTTTATGTTTTGTATCTTTCGGTATCTTGTGGATTAGAGAGCACAAATGGGGCTCATAAATACCCTATCTCTTTAAACTTATGAGTTCTGGAAAAATAATTAAATGCAGCTCTTTTATTGTGTTACCACAGTGATGTGTGTCAAAGAAATAGGTGCAGGGAAATATAGTTTGTAACATTTCTCCTCTTTAATCTCTACTAAGAGGTAGGAGGCAAGTGTTCACTAGTTATTTCAGCTGAGATTAAAATGGGGTTTGAAGTTCCCAGCAGCTGGAATGAAACATAACTCAAAGCTTTTCTTTACAAATGCAATATAAAGTAAAGTATGATAGAGAAAATGTTTGGAGCCCACTCGTTAGTAAATATACCCACTTCTTGTATAGACAAGTCTTAACTTTTTTTTTCTTTTTGAACAATCAATATGAAAAGACAAAGCTCTCACATATTTCAGCTACTAGGGAAAGAGTATTTTCAATACTAGCAGCCTTTCAATATTTATATTGAGCTTGCCTTTATTAAATCACTGGTGAAAAATAAGAGGATTCACCCAAGCTGTAGTTTCATCATATAAAACAGCACAGACATTTATCTTATAAAATTGCAGAAGTGTAGCTCCATGTAGACTGATGGAGCTGAGCTGCATTTGGCATTAGGATCTCATTTTCTTGCCTAAGGTGTTTATGACGCATTCAGTTGCTAATAGTTTATGCAGTTCATTTTTTACAGAATCTGTGGTTTAAGCATAATGCTTAGTACTCCTGAAATATTACTTTTCTTTTTTAAAAATTGCAGAGTGTTTAATGTGAGTTATGAAGAGTGCTTAGTTGCACATATTTGAGACCTGCCTCAAATTTTTCACAGTATTCATCCCTACCTTTGCAGTTCCATTTTATCAAAACATTTTGTTAATTAAGAAAAGGAAAAAAAAACCAACAAAATCACATTTTGCAAACTAAAATGAGTGTTTGGGCTCTTTGGGGCTACTTTCCAGCAGATATGCATGCTCAGAGCAGCAGCACAGAGCCAAAATAGCCCTTCTGTAATCAGAGGGATCAAATGTAGAAGAAAACATTCTTTAATGCAAATAAAGGGGTTGAAAAGCTCACATAGCATTTCTTCTACCTCCCTGGATAGTTTTCATTTGATTTCCTAAAGAAGTGATGTTTGTGTGAGTGAATCACCTACCTGTCTTTATTGCTTCTTGTAATTTTACATTTCATGTAACCCAATGGCCACTTCTGAAGGTATTTGACAAATGCACAGTAATCCCAAACTTCCAAACTTCCTAAACAAATTCCTAGAATTTTGTTAGAAGGCACTACTTCCTAGAGGGCAGAGATACTTAAGTAACTCAACTCATGGAAAAAGAGCATCAAGTGCTTTTGAGAGTCCACAGAGAGAGGAAACCTCTGAAATGCCTGAATTGTGAGGGAAAATTCAAAACAGAGCTGGTAACCATAAATTCATAGCAAAGTAGGATGTGTTCACACATTCAGCAGCAGCAGTGCACAGCACAGCAGTGCAAAACCAGCTAAAACACCCTGACCAGAGACATCAAGAAATGTTAGCTCTTTCTAGGTGACTGTTAGTTTTCCAGGTGTGGGATAACAGATGGTTTCAAAGATTCTGTTTCAAAGTGGTATTAGAAGGAAATTATTTCTATACTATGAAGTATTTAATAATAAAGAAAAAGTAATTTTGGAAAACAGAAGGAATATTATTAATTTTTTTGAACATAACAGATTGTGGAGAGAACCAAAATAATTTTAGGGCAGGTTGTTTTGGCTTTTTTTTTTTCAGAATTTGCACCATTTAGTATGTATGTGCTACCTGACATCTTGAAAAGGCTTTGCAAATGCTTATAATAAATCCTAGCACTCCTGAGCACTGAAGTCTTCAAACCACTGCTATTGTAAGAGTTAGAAAAGGAGGAGCAAACTAAGGAAAGGGCTTAAAGCCCCAACTTCCATGGCCTGAATTCTCACAGAGATCACAGGGCAATAATGCCTCTCCATTACAGAGTTTAAATCACCAAACCGGCAGCTTGCCTGATCCTCCCTACTTCAGCACATTTACAGTATGAATGGGAAATGAAGCATATTTTCAGAAATATTTATTTTGTATTCAGTAAGCTTTGAGGCAAAGAGCTTGGATCCTTTTGACCTGATTCCTCTTTGTTAAATGAAATAAAAAAATAAATTCAGGCTGTACAATGAATTACATCAGAGCCCAGCAGACAAGGAAGCAAATAATTCTTCAGTCTCCGTGCTTTAACCAGCTGAGAATCAAGAAACTCCCAGCAATACCTCCATGCAAGAACCAGGCATGTAAAATACTACTTGTCTTATGTTTATAAATATTTCAAAAACAAATTGTGAGAAAAAAACTTTACACACATTCATCAAAGGAACTTGGCTTCGGCTGTGTCTTCCTCATTTCTCTTTAATTTACCCTAATACTAATCCAAGAATATTATGGCATTTGTTAGTAGTATAATGTAGCAAAAGCAGACAACACTGTTTCCCAAATATCAGACTCCCAGGTATGTTTAATAACAAAGGTAATTTCAGCATCAGTTCATGCTTAGCGTTGTTCATGGTTTATACGTTTCAGGAGAAAATCAGTATAAATTTGCAATAAAAATAATTTTATATGACTTTCTACTAATAAGTTGTCATTCATAAGTAGTGGTTCAGGACACAATTGAAACATATATTGGGAAATTATTCAGTTATTTTTATGTGATTTGTTGCAATACTTATGCAATTCAAACAACAGGCCACCAATACGTTCTATAAATTAATGATCAATAGGAATCAAGAAATCAATAAAATGTTTTCTTAATTTGCTTAAACTAATGGAGAAAATCTCCAAAGATCACACCCAAAGGCACTTCTATATTGAAAGTCCGAACTGTCACTGTCCAAAACCAGCCTTTAGTTCAGAAGTAAAATCAGTAGAACTTTGGGATCCTGAAAGACAGCAAATATCCAAGAAAAATTAGAGAGGAGGTAAGAGTTACTCACTTTAATAATCCTTATATCAATATATTTTCTGAGTTCTACACTACCATTTATAAGAGGAAGATCTAATTCTGGGAATCCAGAACTGGAGGGATGAGAATATATTTCCTATACCTAATAAATTGTTAAAAGACAATAAATACAGTCCCCAGAAAAGATGTTCTTGTCACACTTCAAAGAAACCCAAACAAAATTAAAAATAATTGGAAGCCAAATACAAAATGACCAGCATCTGGGTTATCTGTAATAACTAACCAAGAAAAATGTGCTGCCTCTCATCCTGTGTTTTTGAAGATGCAAAGTAAGAAAGAAAACCACAGCCAAACAGTATTACAACAGAATTAATTTATCCCCAAGTCCTTTTTCCAAATGTAATGACACTGTTCAGAGCAAGACACCCTTAACCACAGATGCAGACATGCACCCACTGCACCCAGTGGTACATTTTCAAGCACCCAAATTCCAGTCACACTGAGGGTCACCCAACAGTCACATTTGCCAATCCCCCAGTTCTGCCTCCAAACCCACACGGAGCCCTGTTAAAATTTATGGAGCTCCATATGGGTGTGCATGTCTGCCCAGGTAAATCACTGGCAAGCTTAGGACTGTAATTATCATTATTAGGAGTGTCTAGTACATTTTATATGCTAGCAAAATGCAACAAGTCTGCTGACAGCAAAGGGAGGGCTTTGCAGTGCCATATGTGGTTTGTCTGAAGGGCTCTTCAGAGTCTCCTCCTTCATTTCTGCTGCAGTCAACACTGCCCCTGAATTTGCCAGTGTCTCTGAAGCTCAGGTATCACTGATACAGCACTAGATGCAAATAATGAAAACTGATTTTTTTTTAAATAATTGCTTCCTGTCAAATAGGAGTGGAAGGATAAAAAATAATAATTTGCTAATACAGGAAAATACTTAGAGGAAAAAAACCCACCCTGTTATTAATTTGAATAGGATTACTGGAAAAAATAAATCTTTATGTCCTTTATCAAAAAAAAAAAAAAATCTCTTGCTATTCAAAGTCTCTAATTTTGGTTGTCTTAATGTATTTTTCATGTAAGTCATAAAGTATGATTTTTATGTTTATTATGGTTTACACACAAAATTATATCCAAAAAGCTTTATAGGTACTAAAGTATGACATCCTTTACTCCACCACACCCTAATAGTGAGAACAATAATTCACTCATAAAGATTGATAGCTGGCATTTGTCTTCAAGTTGTCCAATGACTGCATGAGAATTAAAATAAAATTATCTTCTCACCAAAGAAGTTAGTTATCCCTGCAGGGCTGAGGTGGAGTTATGATGAATCACGCATTGGGAGGATCTCTAGCTTTCAATGAAATTAGTAACTTCCTTGCAAATTAATTTAATTACACCTAACAAAAATCTCTGTTCACAAAACACGCATCTTTGGAGGTCTAAAAACAGAGGATGCACTATTCCAGTGAACAGAAATTTCTATATTTTCCTCTCTTTCCCACAGATATTTACACACTGTCTTGGATGGAGGGAGTAGGGAACAGTTTTAGAAGAGCCAAAATAGAAGTTTTTTCCGTGACTTCTAAACTGCAAGCTGGTTTCTCAGTGTGTATGCATTCATAGAGTGCCTTCAGCTTGAATAGAGCTACACTGAGTCATGCTGATGTGGGGCCTGACCAAAAGTCTAGGCTTCTCCTAATAAAAAGAGTGAATTAGAAATTTTGAAACAATTTGGCTCCAGGCAATGTTTCTTACAGGTACAATTTATGAGAACAATAACAAGTACTGGAAATTTTAATTCAAAAATTCATTAGCAGTAATCATGGTCTTTTCTTCTTTTTCCACAGACACCATAAAAGCCAAGTCTGCTTGAATGATAAAAAAGATCTTCCCCATTTCTGAGCTCTGCATCTTCAGCAAGTCTTGGCATCATCTGCAGAAGAGGTCTTGGAGATCAGAAAATTGAATGGCTGCTTCTGGTTTAATGCAAGTGTTTGGCACCTCCAGTATGACTTTCCCTTTGTTCAAATTTGTCTGCAAGGCCACAGATTTTGCCCTGTTTCACTGCATGCAGGTCACAGCTGCTATGGCAGTGCCAGCAGGTCCTTCCCTGTCTGACACCTCTCACCTGGGGGTTGGGAGGATGTTGATTTTCTTCTAACACTTGTGTTGCAACCTTCCTTAGCAATGGAAATGTCTTAATGGGGACATTCTCTGAAGCTCTTTTGTCACAAACAGGTTTGCTCTGAACTTTAGCCAAGTCTCACCTGACTGGCACCTTTCATTATGTCAAACACAGTGTCATGGCAAAAGACTAAATTCAGTGCCAAACAATGAGTTATAAAATATTCAATATGAAGAGATAGCTCATTTATCTCCCCACATCTGATTCAGGTTAAAAGACTTAAGAAACACTGCTGGATTTTCTTCAGTCCAGACAGACAAACAGATGGATAAACAACAGAAATAAGTGCAAGAATACACTCATTGTTTAGAATATTGTGCTTATAAAAATACCTATTTTCTAAAAAAGGCACTGTTCCTATGCTGTAATGCATCTATGATTATCTGCAAAGAATTCAGGAGTACCTGCTCTAAAAGTATGGCTTATCTATAATTTAAACTGAAGGAGACTTTCCTTTAGGCAACACAGCCTTCGTGACACATGAATGAGCAGCTCTGGCTGTGTCTAATAGTTTACCACCAGTACTGCAGCCTTTGCAGCATTTTCACTTCCCTTAAATTAGAGAAGGCTTTCATTTACAATACTCAGAGGAAAAAAGTATTATTTTTGCAAAGGTAGCCTAGCAGTTTTGTGCTAGTCACTGGCAGATCAGCTCTGCTTCCTTCTTCCCTGCATGGGATGTCACCCCAAGGAAGTAGAGGCACAGTGCTTAGCATGGAGTTGCTCTGCAAGCAAAGGGCTGAATCACGAGATACAGCTGCAAAACCTCAGGAAATCCTTGTCTTGTTCCAGGGCCAGCCTCACCTTAGAGGTAAAACATACCCCTCACTTTATTACAAAGTGCCCAAGACATGAAGCACTGGCAGTACTCAGAGGTGGCACCGAGGTAATTTAACAACATCATCAAACTCGGAGAGTTAGAATTTGATTTATAATGATGACTAACCCAATAAAATGGTAAAGCAAGTCAATACGCAGGCTCAGAGAGTTCTCCAATTTTTTTTACCCCCTAGTACTTTGATGATGCAGTCATCATAAAGCATTCCAGACATGTCATGCTCAGTGGAAACTATGGAACAACAAAGCCTCACGTGTATCCTGGCAGAGATCAGGTCATTCTTCATTAGAGCTGCATAAACCTATTCACAAGATCAGCTTTTTTGTGGTAACAATGAAAGGAGAGGGGAAAAAAACCCAGCCTCTTGATCACAGCATGTATGACAACTCTTAGTAAGGAGGATATTTTACGTGAAAGTGGTAAATTTTCAGGTGGAACAAAAAAAACCCCAAAACCCAGGAGTTCAAATCCCTGCAAATTGACATTGCTATGCTGATTTATGCCCATTGAGAGCAGTCCCTTCATAATTTGTTCCAGGTTGGAATTTTGCTATGGAGAAATATGCCCATTCTTGTAAAGTCAAGGAAAAGTACACCCAACTAAAAGGGTAGTTTCCATGTAGTTCTATTTCTGATCACTTTAGATATTTTAAGCTATGTCTTGCAATCATCCTATTTATGGGATCAAAAAGAAGTAACCTAGATATGGGAATAAAGTTAGTAAAGTCATTGGTCCAGACAGGACTCAGGCTGCTAAGTACATGATGATTGATATTGGACACATTTCTTTCTTGGCAGGGAGTTTTGGCTTTCAGCTACACTGTGCTGACATCAAGCACATTAAAAGTGAACCCAAATATCTGCTGAAATTCACAGAGATGTTGAAACACTTTCAACTCTGAAGCCAAGGATGTGTCAGCTGAGAAAGCTGAAGTCTACCTTCGACTTTTTCATTCTAATTTGGGGAAGAAACGCTCAGCAAACTTGTCAAGTCTAAGCAAGCTCTTTTACAACCCACTTCTCTATTTTCTTGTGGCAGGAGTCCACCAGCAACAATCTTCATAAAAGCAGTAGAAAGGTCAACTGTTGCATGTGTTTGACAGCCCTGGATACAGTCCCAATGCACAAAAGTGGGTTCAGAACCCTAATCTATATTTCACTTTCTATATCAGGCAAAGAAGACAAGTTTTAGGCTCTTCTTTCGCTGAGGCAAGTGATTCCCAGAGAGAACCTACTCACTCAAGAGATGTATTACAGAACAGGAGCATACTTATTATCTTTAGACAATCTTTCCTCTCTTTCAGGGCGTGTAACTTCCTAATGTCCCTTCTTTTAATGAATTTTCTGCTTTCCCATCCCCTCCTAGAGCTGCTGGATTCAAGTGCTGATCAGGCCACTGCCCCACGAGCTGTCTCAGAAGCCTCTGCAGAGAAAACCTGGGGAATACCAGGGAGGTTTCAGATCAAAAGTCCACAAGTCACGATTTGTGTGTGCTGCTTAACCAAAAACTGCATTCAGGTTGTAACTGGTTGCTCAGTTTGGCATCTGTGGCAACAGAGATTGCTCAGTTTAATTATTTTCTCTTTGGTGTGCAGGTTGCATGCAGGAGTTCTGCTGTCTTCCATTACTTCAAAGGCTGTCAGGGTTTCAGTAACTTATTGAAATGAACCCACAAGGCCTTTTAAGGCACTATCTTTCAAACACCTAACAAAGTAATTCCTTTAACCTTAGTGGACAGTTTCATATGTGCTGGAACTATGGTAAAACCAAGTGCTTTTCCAAGAAAATGTATTTTTGGAGGGGCCTAGCATTGGTATGGTTTTTGTGTAGGCACTTTGTGTTTTTATTGTTGAATTTTCTTAATTTAATTAATCAGTTATACACTGGCTTCACCTGAATGTCCTGCATTTTAATGTTACAATGAATTGTTCATTCAATAATTTGTTGTTTTTCTTTTTGACCACACCACAGTTTATATTTTAAATAGTTATTAAAGCAGGTTGAAAAAACAGTTACAGAACAAGTTTGAAACAATGAGCATGCTGATTCAATTACATTTTCAGCTTTAAAAAAAAAATTTTGGTGGAGAACCACATTAACAATTATTCCCCCTCTGTATGGATGGGATTTCAGACATTCTTTCAAAGCTGACAGTCAGACTCAGACACTAATCGGGCATTGCAGCCATGTCTGGGCCAGGCTGTGGTAAATCCTGGTGGATATTCATTGAGCTACCTCAGGGATGAGAGCCAGGGCTGCAGCAAGAGCTCACCAAGGTGTCCTCACCAGGTGTTTCCTGGGCTGCCTGAGGTTGCACTGAGCTCCAAGCTGACATAAAGGTCCATGCAGGAGTATCTCATCTGGAAATACAATTCCAGATACTTTTTCTATTTTAGATACATAAATATAATTTCAAAAATAATACTTGCTTTTGACTATTTAAACATTGCACTGTTTATACTTTCGTTAGGAATTGAAATGACAGTAAAGTAATTTGTAAAGCAACATGTAAAGCAACAGTAGTTTTATGGTTTTTTTTTTTTAACCAGGTCTATCAGAGAGGAAATAGAATGAATTGCCTACAGGAAGAAAATTAGCAAATAAAATTTCAGACTAGAGTACAATTTAAAGGCATTTTGTGTTAACCTTTCACACAAAATATTTCCTACTGTAAAAAGAGCAGAAATAGCTTAAGCACCCTAAGGAGGGGTGTTAGCCCTCATTTAGAAGCTATTCAAATAGCAAAGTAAAATTATTTGAAAAAGTAATTTAAAGAATCTCATCTGTCTCACACTGGTAAGAGACAATATGTACGTGGTATATATATGAGATAAGAGACAGGAGAAACCTGAAAACAAGAAGTATTTTGTGTAGCAAAAATTTGACAATAGCATTATTGTTTATACACTTTTTTCTTTTCTTTTTTTTTTTTTTTTTAAATCAGCAAAAGGTTTTATTGCATTTCTGAGGATCAGCCAATTTATACCAGTTGAAAACCACATATTGACCTTATTGTCAGAATATGGGCAGAATCAAGCACGTTACTGCTGACTAACTAATGGAAATGTTTCCAGGCACATAAAGGATACAGCACATGTGAATTGAGATGTGTACTAAGAACAATGGAAATAGGCACTGAAAGATAAGACATTGTTTAAAGGGTTGTGTAATCTGATAGTTGACATCACGTGATCCAGAAGCTGGATTTTGCAAGGTTAAGATATCAATATAAGAAAGCAGAACAAAATGAATATTACAAACAGTCTCTAATGATGATGCGCACAACGAATAGCTAAAGGTAACTTGAAGAAAGGAGCTCTCAGTTCATCTTTAATGCTGGAACTGAGTTGAACTCCCCAGGGAAACCTTTTCCAGCATTTCTGAGTTACACATCTGCACTCTGTGCAGACAAGGACAGAGAGAACAGAGTGATGGAAACTCAGAAATCCATTTTTCCAAGAGGTTTCCAAAGCCAAGCAGAATATCTGAACACTTGCAGGATAAGCAGGCACAGCTATTCCCACCTGAACCAATTGGCTACCAAATATTGTGTAGTGGTAATGAGTGGCATATACATATGTTTTGAACAAAATATTCTTTTTGTGACCTTCGAAATTTTCTGCAAAATAGTTTATTTCCAAATTACCAGCATTTCCCAGCAAAAGAGAAGGAAACCTCCCACCTTTCCCCCAGCCCTATGACTTCACATGAAAATGTTACCAACAGGAGACTCCTGTCTCAGCCTCAGGTCTTGATCAAGTCAGACTTGGATAACAGAGGACAACTTTGCAGAAACTGGAACATTTCTAAAGCTATATGATTCATTCTGCACATCTGGCAGTCCCAAACACAGAATTAAGTAATACAAGGAGACTTTCAGAGTTGATTTCATCATATTACTACTTTTTGTTGCTACATCTCATCCTTTACCCCTTCTTTTTCGTGACCATCATTTAGATTACAGCCTTTCAGAACAGAAAATGGAGTTCTTTTATAAGAAAACAGCAGCATACTTTATGTTTGCTGTCCTTCAGTAGAACAGAAAAATAAAAGTAGTACTATTGATCTGAGTTAGAGTTGGCCATCATCTTGTTAAACGTTACATGGCTATTAGCTCTGATATACAACTAGGTTGTCCCTTAAAATGAAACAAGATTAACAGATAATGAAAACCACAATTAATTGAAGTCCAACAAACACTAAGGTACAAGGCCAACAACTGAGCCTCATCAGCTCTCCTCATCATCTGTCCTTATTGTCTCTAAGACGAGAGTTAAGATGTTTTCAGTGAAGAAACAATTTTTTTAGCAAGATCTAAAGCCACCTGCTGCAGTAGCTGGAGCACTTGGTAGTCACCGTGTGGGAAACAGCTCAGCCTTGCTGATCTCACACTCCCTCCTTGCCCACAGATGGTCAGGACACAGGTGCCACTAAGATTTATTCTGCTCTGTCATTTTATGGGAAAATAACAGTGGCCCAACAACAGTGACCCCTTCTGTGCTCTACAAGGCTCCTGTGACCTCCATGTTTCCTTCATTGATCTGCAACAGTGAGACTATCTCAGCACAATGTTTAATTTGATTATGGTCTTGACTGGAAATATAAAATAGCGAATTTCATATCATGAGAGAGGCCAGGCATGTGAAGGTTGTCTACTATAAAAACGGGATATGGAACAAACCTAAATTTTGACAAAATAAATAAGTAATAATGAAAAACCTGACAACTAGGACAAGCTGAATCTATCAGTAAACCTTTGAACGCTGTAAAGTGAGATATGCACATACTGAAATTAATTTTCTGTTCCTTTAACCTCATCTCTTCCTTTCAATATAGATATTGCTGCTTTGTGACTCAGTCTGATTCACAAGTTTCAACACGAGGATGAATGACTCTGTACAAACAATTGAAGGAATTAATGCACTTCCAATCACAAGATGTTATTTTGTTGTGCAGACCATATCTGGTGGTAAAAACCATCAAATATCCATGTTGGCTTCTCAGCATGTCACCACAAAGGACACAGTGAGATCACAACTGAGGTCATAGCAGAGACAGGCTGGTCCTGCCTGGATCATGAAAAAAAAAAAAAGGGTTTTAAAGAGCAGAGTATGGCTTGGGTGGGGCATGAAGGGAAGGAGAATCAGCCACCAACTCCTGCCAGCCCTTGGAGTCAGGGCTCCAGGAGAGCAGCAGGGAGGGATCCTGTGTGGAGCAGCAGTTTTTGCTGCATCCCTCCCCTCCTGCCCAGATCCTCCATCCTGGTACCCCAGAGATGCAACAGGAAGAAAACTCATCTCATTGCTTTTTCTCCCCACAGCTCCTCCAGCTGTCTGCTCCCCCAAACATCTGTCTATTTGTAAATACCTAGAACTAGTCTTCAGAAGAGCTGATGCAGTCAAATAAAAAGGCAGGCTAAAAGGAAGATACATTTACATTTAAGTAAAAATTTGACACACTTCCAGGCAGTCTCCAAATTTATATTGGGCCAAAGTTGGTTCTTACAGAATTTTCACACCTATTACTTCATCAAGGATTAGATTAATTGGTTGAAGACAAAATTGTTATGTGGTTTAAAAAAAAAAAAAAAGAAGATTGATTGAAAATATATACCTGAGCAGAAAATTTCTATATGTGAAATTAATAGGGTACCAGCATCAATAGCCATTATTTCAACAACAAAAATTTTTGTCTACAACTTTCCATCCAACTTATTTTTCATATATTTCTTCCTAAGTAGTTTCTTTAGTCTAACACCATTCAAGAGAAAGAGAAGCATCAGAATAATCAGAATAGCAAGACACAATTAAAAAAAAACTTTAAAAAAAATCATCTTCCCATCCACTTATCTCCCTGAGATCCTGAAAACCTGACTATTGCATTAATGACTTTGTGGCAGAAGAGGCACAGAACAGAATAAACTCAAACAAAGTCACTTGCATTATATGTATTTTTTTTCTTTTTGCTGTTATGGGCTTGTATCTCCTATTGCCACAAACTTTCTCTTATCCACATTAGGATTTACAGGGGTAGGAAACATCTTGTCTTTGTTCTCTGGTTTCTGCTGAACCATTTCACATTTCCCTCCTGTTCTCTTTCCTGCCATTCCCAGAGGACAACCCTGGACCAGATGTGAATGAAGCAAGTCACAAACATGACCATAAATACTTCACCATGCAAATGCAATTTCTTCTGTCACATATAACAAAATGCTGTACATGTCAGGCTGCTTATTCACACTCCAGCTTGCAACTAATCAGCACTAATCAGAGCGATCAGAGTCACACTTCACTGAGCTTTGCCAGATTTATGCAGCAGAGGACTTGGATTTCATCACTCAGGATGGGAGCACATGGAGGCTGGTAAGCAGGGAACAGCCAGCCCTCTGCGTCTCTTAGGAGAAAGGGAGTGTAAGGCAAACTTCAAAACGAGATCAAATTGATTCCTGATGCCATCTTTTCCTCTTAAACCAGTGAAGGATCCAGAAAATAAAGAAGCGCCACTCTTCATCACTTTCACGTCATGAGTGGAGCAACAACACAACGTTACCTGAAGTTACAATATTCTCTATGTAAAAATTATTTGGTTTTGATAAATCTCTTGTAAGACTTTGATCTTCAGGTCTCACGAGATGTATTACAGAGGAATTTACTGTACTTAATTTAGAAATCATTTGAAAAGGCCTATGACATTCATTTCTCTCTGTGCCCCTATGAAGGGAGATCTCTAAATGAAGGAAACTAAACCTGGCAAACCCTGTATGATGTAAACACATATGATTATTTGTTTAACGTTGAAAAAAAATTATCAAAATATAAGGAAGCAATTTGAATTTCATTGCTTTAAGCATCCATCAGTTAGAAAAGATACATAACTACAGTTTTTAAAAGTTTTGAGTGGAGCATTAAGAAAATTGTTGGAAATCAGAAACGGCCCAAGGGTTGGAGGCTTCAGTAACCTTCACATATGGTTTACTTTGCTTTAAAAATCAACTTGCAGGCTCAGTATGAGATCAACCACTTTCAGCTCTGTTATAATTAATTATTCATCTCATTACCTGAAAGAACTGCAAATTTGGGCATTTCATCTAAATACCCTTTTTAGGTGACAAAAAAAAAGGTATTCCAATATCACTGAATATAACTGATAACCACTTCTGTGGGAGCCAAGTCAAAAAACCTGACTCAGTCAGGATGGTCATGTTTTTGTCAGTCAGTTAGCTGAGATGGGTTTTTCTGTCTTTTACAAAAATAAAAAGCCACAAATAATTTTGGAGAATTCAGTGGTGCAGATGATGTTCATAAAGTTGGGCAAATTCTCTGTAGAGGAAACTAGTAATGTTACTTATCAAGTACTGCCTGTTAACTACCTATAATTTTGGGATGTTAGGCACTGGAGCTTAACTAGGCACAGAGACTCAGGTTTGTGAAGAATTTCTACCATTGGAGAGAAAGAGGAATGTTTCACTTTCCTGGGAAGTGAAGGTAAGACGTCAGAGTTCTCCTTTTTAAAAATGCTCTTTCAGATTATTTGTTTCCAATTTATGAACAGAAATGCTAAAAGAACATTTGCTTTCAATTTCTGTTTCCCTTTAGAAAAATTTTATAAACAGAATTTCATCTTTTTTTTGGCATTTTAGTCAATAAAGTACCCTATTTTGCCAGGGAAAGGGGACCACACTCAAAATCATTCATCTTTCTCTGAACTATGGGCAAAAAATCCGCATACTATAGAACTGGGAATAATTCCTGTTCTTAACTAAAAATATCCCAGACCTATATATGGATTAATATCTTGTAACTAGTATTTATTTAGATAAGATGTGTTAACTCACCCCATGTTCCTCATATTCTTTGGGAGATTCTTACATCTTTATTGAGCCGTGATAACTATAAAATTGCCAATTTTCCTTCAAAAAGTTCAGGAGATATTACTGAATGTGCAAACTTGTTACTACACTTATGTAAATCTCCATGACAAGCATTTACAGAGATCTTAGCTGTACTTAAGTAGAGGCAAATCTATCAAACATTTGCCATCAGGTGCATAAGTTCTGACATCAGAATTGTTTAACACCACCACTGACGATTTACATTCTTCTACAAGTTGCTACAAAGGAACAGGACATAGTAAGTTTTTCATTTTGATGATGTGAATTTGATATTTCTGCTTTGAGGTGAGAGGAAAAACCCAAAACAAAGAGAACCAGAATAAATGTCAAGTTTCAAAAGTAAATGACATCACATGCACCTAGGCCTTTTCAGTTAAGCAGAGTTTTCTATTATACCTTTCACTCTTACTAGGGATCAAAGATGAAAGTGAAAACAGCCATTTTAATACAGAAAAATGGAGCATTTCTGTAGCTAAAGATTTAACCATAGAAAAATGCTCACTTTCAATATTCCTTTTTTAATTTAGATGCTGAAGCCACAGATGAATTAAACCTTCAACAAATTAGCAACTTCCAAGGGGAAAACAGCCTGTCTGAAACACAGATGCTTTTCAGAGCTGACCAAAGTGATCATCATTGCCATGGACACAAGCTACTGATTTCCTAAGGAAAGCTGTCAGTGGCTTAGTGATGAGGATTTAGAGGAGGACAGGAATGGGGCACCATGAGACATGATAAGAACAGGACTCATCTCTTCCATACACTCTTGAGCCCCACAGGGAGCTGGGAGCAAACAGTCCCAGGTGAAAGCAAAAGAAATCAGGTGAATAACTTCAAGGTTGCCAGGAGACTACACAGATACACAGGCCATTTGGTAGTTCATTAACAAATGGAGGTTAATTAGGAAAAGCAGGTGTGTATTCCACATTGAAGCCACCTGTGCTGACCCATGCCCAAGGGAGCATTTGCTCTTCAATAGAGATATAATCCAGATCATCATAAAAGCATTTCCTGTACCCTATAGCCCCTGCACAGCTCCTGCCAGCTTGATGAGCTACATCCCAAAAACCTAGAGGATCACCTCTGCAGTCCTTAGCAGCGTCTCCTGCATCACCCCCTTTCTGACCACAGCTCTGATGAGGGCCACTGAATCCCTTTGAAGCTCATTGAGGTAAGGGCCACAGCAGTGGTAGCAGCCATGGAGCATGGGAGAAGAAAGACCACAAATCATAAATTCTGGACTGTCAGACAGTTACTACCTCCCAAAGAAATCCTCACCTCTTACGCAAGTCAGTATAGTGCTGGTCACATCCATCACTGGTCAGACTGGTGGGTGCCTTAGTATTCTCAGGCTGGTCACACAATTATATTTTGAAGGTATGTGAGTAAAGTGTGAGGAGACCTTTTTCATTTACCCAGCTCTTTCATCATCAGAGATACCTGCACTCCCTCCTGGACCATCACAACTTGGCTCTGACAGCCCCTGGCAGAGATTCAGCCTCACTGGAATTAACTGCTAATAAAGCCTCACCTACTCTCACACCTCCACAGGGCAGGAGTGGCTCCAGCTCCCCTTATATCGACTAACCCTGCTAATGACCCCCTGCTAATGATCTTTGCCAATGACCCCTGGAGATATAAGCTAATGATATCTACCAACGAGCTGTAATTGAATTGCACCTTCTGCTCATTAAAGGCCAAAGTCCACTAACTTTACTGCCCTTAGGTAGAACCTTGGTCTCTCCTCCCTCCCTGGTATTACCAGGACAACTTGTGAAATAAAGCACTTTACATAAGGAGGTGGCAGAAGTGGCAGCTGTAGGGTAAACAGAGGGTTACCTTTTCCCCCCTGTTCTGCTTTCAAGAGGCAGATTCCCTCATGAGGAGGTGATGATCTTCCGAGTAAACCAGGGCAGGAGAGGCTCTAGCTGGGTATGTGCTCTGTCACAAATGTCTTGAGGGGAACTCTGAGATGCCCCTCTTTGCATCAACTTAGATTCTCCAACTGACGATAACATCTTGAGAAAAAGCGTGTGTTACTTTCCCAACAGGGGATGCAATCAGTATTGAGTTTTTGAGCCAAAATATATAAAGTAAATTGGATGTATAAGATAGGGCGAATCATTTTAGGGGAGCAGATTTTTGTTGGTATTTCATACACTAAAGAAAACCCTTATAAGCTATAGTGAAAGCTTTTTAATCATTAGAAAGAGATTGAAAGTGAGAAGAAATCTGGGGAAAAGCCAATATATTACAATCAATTAGAAAACTATCCAAAAGCTCATTGAGAATGCCACAACGAAGTGGATTTCTTTCCAATCCAGGTGACTTTCAGGATACCTCTTGATAAATATGCTGTCTTTTGGCTCTCTGGTAGATTTAGTATGTGCCTGTGGGTGCTCTTGGAGCAGGGCAAAGTGCCTGGGAAGGTGTTCTGGAGCCATGACAGTTAAATTCAGCAGAGTCCATCCGGCAGAGCCCTGAGCTGCTGCTGTCTGCACTGTGATCACTGCAGTGCCCTAAAGTCAGTGGCAATCTGTTAACACCTGGGGAGATGCTGGCACAGCACCATTCCCTGTGCCTGCTTTTAGCAGCATCAGCCTCCAGGGGCTGTGTGAACGAGGGGACACTTCTGCCTTGGAGCAGGAATTGCTTAAAATGACTGTTAAGCTTGAAGTAACAAGAGGGACATTTTGGTCCCTCTGCAAAAAGAACCCCCACTTGTGCTTTGCTACTGATCAGGTATGCAAGGAAGAGTCTTATTCCCACCTGCTATTAATAGAATGAAATCCACAGCATCCAAAACACTTGGAAACTGAGGGCATTTTTGCACACATCCTCTTTAGTCTAAGTTCTGACATTTTCACTCGATTTTCCGTGTGCTTTTCTGATACTGATAACTCAGGTGACCGGGACTTTTCCATAGCTAAATCATCTAAATGAGAAAATGAGAACACAGGAGGTTCTACTCTCCAAAGACAGATGTGACTGGCCAACCACATATATAGGATATTAATATAGAGAAAGCAACAATGTTTATTTCAAAATGTATAAGGAGGCTGAAGCAGGGAGGGGGGAAGGAAACCCAGAAAGCACAGAAAACACATATTTATTGTGCTTCCCTGCCATAAACATTCCAGCAGCTCTGCCCTGGGATCCTAGCACCATTATACAGCTAATATTGCTTGATTACCCATGCACCACCACAGCTTCAGCCTCCCAAGGACTGAAATCGAGTTTTCTATTCTTAGCTCGTGGTAATTTAAGCTCATTATGGAGGTGCTTGTATTCCATGAGCACAAGAGATAAAGGAAGCAATATAACTTTAATGAACAGCTGAAATAGCAACCACAGCAGGCTCAGTAGGCAAAAAAATAAAAAAAAATCTTTTCTCTGATGTTGTCTTGATTTCTGTCCCACAGGTCTTCGCAGTTAGTGCTCTATGTATGTTTTATGAAGATATTCACACGCACACATGCTTAATGGAAACAAATATGATATCCTATTTAATAATAGCAGGTACATACCAGCCTGAAAGGTAGAACCATTCAAATCATGGAAAAGAAAGAAAGGAAAAGTGTTAACCTAGATCCAGTACTACTACTACAACTACTAAAAATAAAGCCTTTAAAATAACACAGCTTTAGTTAGCTAGCCATAGAGGTTTCCTTCTTACATAAGGAAATGTCTTCTGTGTCTAGGGATTCTCACATAGACTGAAGGAAATGGATGGATGCAGATGTAACTGTCAACAGCAGTAAGTGGAGGAACAAATGCAAAGCATTCTGGGTTCTCTTTGATAAATGTCTGTGTTCCTCAGATTATTGATTGGGTGCTCCTTTTCTTTCAGTGCTGTTCATTAAGGTTCTCATCAAATCCTGTGGTCAAATCCTGTAGCCCCCTTGCAGTCAGCAGTTGTGTCTGCAAGTGAGAAGTTCAGAGAGAACCTGAGGTAGGCAGACACCACAAGTTTGGAGTTAGGAACTATGGAAACCATCGTCTTTCAGCAAGGATGGCAACTAAAGGACCACTTCACAAAAATAGCCCATGGGTGAATATGTACCTGCACCTAGGGCTCCTCCTCACTTTGTATCTGCCATGAGGTACAAAAAGACAATTACCTCTGGAAGTAAAAGGCAAGACCTGGAGGCAGCTGTGGAAGAGACCTGCCTTCTTCTCAGCACTAAAATTTGTCCTTCTCACTATTTTGAGTTCCTATCTCATAAAATAATCACACAAGAATGTTCAGAAGCCAGTGTAACTGGGCAGAATCTGGTATACTTTTAAATCAATTTGGAAATTAAATTTGGTCCAGTAGCTTCAAAACAGAGCCATTCTTCATTAACTTATTTTCCCCTAACAATATAATTTTTCTATGTTTTTCACATGGTTTTCGATTTTCTTTTGGCACACACTCATCATTCCTTCCAATGAGGAAAGCACAGAGGAAGGAAGGGTGAGGAGAGAAAACATCTGCTTAGAATAAAGGAAGAAAAAACGCCCAACACTTTGACTATTAAGACTTCATGTTTTCAAAATAAAGGGAATAAAAGCTATGTGTGAAAAGCTTTTGACATTGGTACATTCATAAAGTGCTTAATCATAATTATTGCCAGAACTTTCTCATAATAACTACCTGTACAACACCTCTAAAAATCCCTGTGCAGAGTCAAGGTTAAATTTATCTCAGGATAACATTGCCCCATTTATCTTCTCTCTGGAGAAAAGTCAGAGGATGCCACCAAGAACCAGAATGACCATCAGATTACAGGGCTTGGGTTTTTTAACATCCCAGGAGGACTTTTGTCATACTTACAGCAGAATTATCATCTTGAACAATCTTTACAAACACAGCAGCTGAAGGCAGCAGTAGTTACAGGCTAGGCATTCAGGGATCAAAGACAGCTGTAGAAACCTACTATGATTCCTGAATATGTGTCCAAAAGAGAATTAAACTGCTGACTACTCTCTTGGAGGTTTTTTGACAAAAGGTCTTTACAGCAATCGTGGGTACAGTATAAGATCCACTCAACATGACTGTATCCTTGTCTTTTAGTCCTCAGAGACAACGTCTCAAGGGTTATCCTATGTTCCTGAGCCACAGCCAGCCCCTGACCAGATACTCAGTTCAGTCAGGCCTTATGATTGTCTTCTCTGAGCAGGAATGAAACACTAGGCAAATGGTTGATTTGTTTCTCTTTGGCTTGGAAACCTCATGCTGAGATTACCACAGTGGTAAGAGCTTGCGCTCAGATCTCTCAGTCAAGTCACAGTTTTCCTTTGATCAATAGAGTTCCCAAATTACCTCGCAGGGCTAAGTGGTGAATTGGCTCCCCAACCCAGTCTCTTTCTTATCTCATTCCATGTTTGCTCCCGTGAATGAAATCCAGACGCAGGTGAGAGCTGAATCCAAGCTCCTTGTCATGACCCAACTCACACTCATGCTCCCAAGCAAGTTCACTGTTTTATTCCACTCCAAATTTCAAGCCTTCCCCATAAAGTACCTTCACCTAGGGTAATCAGACTGCATTTGCAAGCCATTAGAAAGGTCAGTGATACATATTAAAAAAGCTATTTTTGAATGTCTGGCTCCACACTTTATCTCTTGAAATTCCCTTCATGACTTTCTATGGCTCTAATCAAACTTCCATTGATTTCCTCAAGAACTGGATCAGGCCTTCTGCAGTGCTTGCCAAAACAAAAAAGCAGAATGCAGTCAAATGTATGCATCGGGAGAGCTCCAATAAAACCTGGTTAGATGAAAATATGGTTCTGCTCTGAAGACTCTCTGTCAGTGCGGTTGTGCCTTTCCTTAGTTGACTCTTAATCATTTCCTTATCATCAGTGCCAAGTTTAATATTTTAAAATCTGGACTTTTTTCATGTGCTGCAACCCTGTAATATCAACCTGGGATTAGGAGAGGAAGCAGGGTCTTGTGGTTAAGACAATGGACTATCATTCATTCCCATTTCTGCCACAAACACCCACCACTGACCTTCAGCAAGTTGCTAAGGGAGTGATTTTCAAGAGCACTCATCTTTGGCCTGACTCTACTTCCTAAGAGCTAAGTGGAAACAGAAATTTACATTAACGGGAAGAGAGATAGGTCATACCTAAGTGTCAATGAATAAACTGTTTTCCTTCCTCATTTCCTTCAATTTCAGAAATTATTATAATCATAATGATGAAAGTCAACAAATAATTCAGTATAATGCCAAAAATGTCATTTATCTTACATGTTCCTGTCTATATTAGGAGGAAAAACTGAGTTTTTTATAATATGACTAAACACAAATGTTCTAAATAATTCATAATTTCCCAGCCATATATGAATTTTAGTAAAATATTGAGGAGTTAATATAATCCAACTATATACTGCAGTTTCACTAGTTTAAAATATGTCCATGGGCAAATTACTTATTTTCTTAGCAAAACCGTTTTCTTCTTTCCCTTTTTCCCAGTTTCATCTAGATAGCTGTGAGGGCTTTGGGGTGGTGACTGACTTTCCGTCATTGTTCCTTCAAGGCTTCCCAGTGTGGTCCCTGATCTTGAAAGACATTTCCAGATGCAATTGCAGAGCAAACAAAGGGATGATTACTCTAAATATATTCTACATAAACCAATTATAAGAAAACCTTCTATCTAGGAGAGAGCACCATGGACACTAGAAAAAGTGAATATGCTTCTGTTATAACCAACTTGGAGAAAATCCATTAAAAAAAATTAGATGTCTTTTTCTGTTTTAAGTTTACCAAGAATTGGAACTAAACACATGCCATCTGAAGAAATCCCTTTCTCCCTCCAGCCATCGCACTGTACTGAAATAAAACAGATGTGCTCAAATAAAAAAATCTGTGCTTACTTGTTAGTTTTTTCCTTGCCCTTATTACCAGCACATATGACTTGCACCAACACAGGTAAAAGCAAGAAATATTCTTCAGAAGTTTCCCATTGCTGTATTCTGCCAATACCTGCTGTGATTCCATTCCTATAAATAATGGGTTTCTTCTGTTATATCGTCAGATCCCAGCTGCACAAAAGCCAAACTCAAAACTCAGACATTCTTAGAGATTTGAAAAAAACACCCCTACAAAACAAGCCCTTAAATCTGAAACAAAGACATACAAATTCAACCAGAGATGACTATTTTCAAGATTTGTGGTCAGTTAATGCTTATTGTATGAAGAGAAAAACACAGTCCTTTAAAAATTATCAGTTTTGATAAAGGCATATAAAATATTGTTTAAAGCTTCATTCAAATATCCTTTCAGAAATAGGTTCTCAGGCTGGGGTTTCATAGTTTCACCATTACATTAAGAAAAATAAGTTGTTTGTAGAACACTGTGCAGTTCATAAGTTACCAGTTATAAACTAATCCTCGATATCCAGTCCAAATCCTAAGGGAAGCTTCAAGGCAGCCACTTCTTTTTGGCAATACAGTGATGAAAGATATATTGTTGAAAACCATAAAGCCTTGAGAAAAAATTTAGCAAACTATCTACATAGGAATGAAATGTTGAGAGCTTGGCTCATCAGCTGGGGCTTTCTGGAGAAGGAGGGGCTGCAAATATTTTTGTACAGGTTAGCTAAACAGTCTTGAAAAAAAAATAGAAATGCTGCATATGAATTATTAGAAAGGTTTTCTTGTATGTCACAGAGGTTTGCTTCCCAGGGATCTGTGGGTGAAGATTAGGTGTTAAATGAATACAAACTGTCCTTTTGTAAGTTGTTCAGAGACATTATTACCCCAAATGAAGATTGCATTCAGAAAACATACATATGGGTATATGTTTACAAATTCCAGAGAGCTCCTATTCACAAGGAGAGCCCATCACTCTCACATTTGGTTGTACACAAACAGCATTATGTGACCCTGCACAAGCACCCACTATCCTTTCCTGCACCAGTCTGGGTGAGCACAGATGAATACTGCTTTCCCAGAACACAGAGAATTAGCAGAGGATTGCACCAGAACCTTGTGCAATCTTTATGTAGATTTTATATTTATTTATATTTATATTTATATTTATATACATTTTTATAATGCTTCTACTCTCATTTCTTATCCAAGCAGAGCTCTGGCCAGAACACAGCCTGCAGGATTTAGTGGAGCAGGTAGATATGTCCTTCTGCATCAACAGCAGGAGAAGCCAAGGCATTTTAATGACAGCATTTCAGTGGACACACAGGGCGTTTTACAAACCAGTAAAAGTTTCCCAAACATATAGAAAAACAGTAAAACAAAACTTTTGTACTGGATGAAAAAGTCTTAATTGCCCTCTCTGATGCTAAGAAATAACTCCCTGAAAATAGCTTGTGACGCCCTTCATGCAGCCAAGGCCATGGAGTCATCAGGCCCTTAGTCAGCCTGAGCCTCTCCTTTTTCCCTAAGCTTTGTACATCCATTTCCTGACCCAATCAGCCTGTGGGAAGAGCTGCCCTGGGTTGTCCCTTGGAGGTGCAGCACTGGTGTCCACAGTGCTGCTGAGAACAGCCAGACAGTCACTTGATGGCCTTGGTCTCTGCAGAGCTCTCAGTCCAAGTCCATATAGTGGACAGTCCACAAACAGAGCTCTTCCTGCCAGGCACATCCCATCAGCAGATGCACCATGGGCAGGCCTAGGGGTGGCTGGCTGAGCTCTGGGAATTTGCTTTCCAGCAGAGCAGACCAAGCTAACTTGCCCTTCGTTAGGATGTTATCACTGTGGCTGGAGGCTTCTGATTGCTGCTGTAACACAAATGGTCAGATAAACTGAGATTGACTTTGCATATGAGTAATGGAAGTGACATGATAATTTTGTCATGTTAACACCTCAGGCATTAAAAGGAAAGAACCCAAAATCCTGGAGCTGAGCAGTCCCAGAAGCTGGAGAGCCTGGAGTCAGATCTGAAGTTTATGTCAGTGTGGACAGTCCCTAGGCCTGTCCATGTTGCAACTTCCTTATAGAAGATGATTTATTTTTAATTGCAGACTAATTAATGGAAAAACTTCAGAAAACTTCATTTGATATTTTTGGCAAAATCCTGGACCCACGGAAGCCAATGACAAATTGCCCATGACTTCAATGGGACAATGCTTTAAGGCTTTGTTCCTCCCATCTCAACAAAATAGCCCTTTTGCCAACTTTGGGTTATTACTGAAAAGAGACATTATTAACACAAGAACCTTCTGTTCATCAAATGATTGCACTGAGTAAAGTTTGATAGAGTTCAGTGGCCACATCCTTCTGAGCATGTACTCAGTGGCAGTTTGAAACATATGTTTTTTATAAATTTCTCATTCAGAAACAAAAGACTGACAGTAAACCCCAAAAGCTTTGATATTTATATAAATTGCTAAATGGTTGCACTGGAAAGTACATTTCAATTAATGTGTCACAGAGCATCACAGTTGTTTTAAAGTTTGCCAACTCAACAGCCTCTACAACATGCAAGTAGCTTGGGTTTTCTCTAAATCTGTGATATAGAAAACAGTTTCCTTCCACAAGTGCTCTCCAACAAGTGATTTCTTTTAGGTCAACTTATTTCCCTCAGATCCAGAACATGCAATAACATTTAGTATTATTTTCACCCTATTACCTATTTCAAAGATATGCCTACTTTCCCTCTTGGGTTTTATGTGAGCCTTTTATTCCAGTAAAACCCTTTAGTGAGACTTTATAGAGATTAACTACTAACCAAACACAACTTTGCCCATTTGTGTGTTAGCTTTTTTGTTTCTTATGTACTCTGCTGCCGCCTCTAGGACAACACTGTAAAACTAGGTTTTGTTCTACGGCAAGCGGAGATTAAAGTTACTTCTATATGTCAAATAATGCTACGGAAGAAAAATTAGACAGTTCTAGGTGATTTTTTTGCTAATTTGGGAAATTAAAATGAAAAAGTGATAGCAAATACCAAGTTCAGTTGAAAAACAGGCCTTCCTAGCAAAGACACAATTGTCCTATTTTAATTCACTGCCTTTCCTAGACTTAGTGAATCTATTCAGCTCTTGGCTCTGTGAGCAAATAAGAAAAATCTCTTTTAAACTTACCTAACTTTCAATTTTTCCACAGATTCAAGAGTCGAGTAGATTAGCAGGTATGAAGTGTCCCTTAAATGTCAGAAACTGCCTCTGAGCTGGGAACCAGACAATGCACTTTGGTTCCAAACCTTTTGCTCTTCAAGGAATACATCACAGTGCATTGACCAGCTCACATCCCAAAGGGTGCTTATATTCATGGAGAGATTACAGCGTATTTCCTGATATTGATTGGACTGGGCTGGGGGTTGGTAATCTCAGAGAGGAAGAATGGTTGTCCTTGAGGGGGAGCAAAACAGTGCTCCTGTCACCAGCCAGCACAGGTGACCTGGAGCAGATCTTGATGGGCAGGATCAGTGGTTAATATGTGTCTTTGCCACTGTATCTATCCTGGCAGATGTCAGTCATGCTGGTACTCGGAGACCCAAGACAAAGAGAATTGGATAAGCAGTAAGGGAAAGCTATAAAAGGTCAACCTGGACTTGGAATCAGCTAGCAGAGAGCTCATGCTACATGTGCAATCCTCATTTCTTTGCAGTATTTAAATAAAATAACTACCACTCCTTGGAAGAGACACTTTCTGCTTGAGATTGTAATCTTCATGGCCCCACTTGGCTGCTGAAGGGCTTCACTCACCTTCTTGGCTGCTCTAGGCTAGTAGGACACATCCAGGGCGATGTGACCTTTTTCACCTGACTCCAGAAACAAGAGAAACTTTTTACCCTTCACATTATAGCACATGATTTGCCAAATTATATGCAAAATTGACTAAGAAGGGAAAAAACCCCTCTGCTTGCTGTTTCTGGGAGGTTTCTTATTCAAAGATGTAAATCTGCTAAATTCATGTGCATGGTTGAATTGACATTTCTGTCTCCCTTCCCCCAAAGTCACAGCCAGCTGCAGCTCCTGCAACACACTATTACCATATTAATACACCCTCACAATATTGACTCCTTTGCAAAAAAACACCCACTAATTAGTAAAATTGACTGCAATGGAAATGCATGCATATAGAGTTTCTTTCACCTACTCGTGCTTCACTCAGCAGTCCCTTTCTCCTTCCGATGCTGATATTTTCCTGACTCAAGCTCACCTTGTCTCCATCAGTGCTCCTTGCAGTCCCTCTGACCCTCTGCATGGACTTCCAAATCTGCCCAGGATTCTCAGGTGCTCCTCTTATCCCATGTCCACGCCACTGCCACTTTTGTTCATCAGGTAGTGAACAATGTAGAAAAAGAAGTATTTTTTCTTTTTACTGTGGATCCTGCCTGTTAGCTGACCTCAAATTAGGCTGTGACCCAAGCTGACTGAAGGAATAGCATGGACTGATCCAAATCTTCATGATCCATGGATCGCTCTCTTACAGACTCACAAGGGCAGCCTGCCTTGCTCATATGGGAAATGAGTTAAAATATTGACCATTCCAACTGGAATGAAGGTCCCAGTGAAGACAGTGGGTGTTTTGCTGTTGAATTTGCTTATGCCAAAATCCCATTCTCTGCAATTTCCCCAGGCAAGCTTTGCATTTATTGTACAGAAAGCAGGATTACTGAGTCTCTGCTGTAGCTAGGATTTCCCCATGGAAAACAAATCATCTATTGAATCCAACTTCCCTCGACATTAAAAACAGAAACATGTATAAATCTTGTTAGCTGAAAATTGTGGAACACCTTCAGGTTTTTTCCTTCTCATCCAACAAATATTTCCTATGTACTTTGGTCTTATTTGATAAATGTTAATGCCCTTCATTTAAAACTGAATAAAATAATTGCAACTGTCAGAGAATGACTATGGAAAGTTATGTCAGAACCTGGTGTCTTGCAGTCACTCCACAATAAGCAATTGCTTATGGTGCTATGTTTTGTTTCCTTTTTCATTATTATTTAAAGGAGGCAGTTCTTTCTGAAGTCATATGGGAAAAGTTTGATTAAAAGTGTACTTATACAAATGAGTATATTCCCAAATAATGACCCTTTCTGTATAGAGCCAGGTCTATTTTGGTCTGGATATTTTATTTATTTATTTTAAAACTAAGGATTGTTCTTTCAGAGTTTTCCCATTACACTAATAGTGATATATGAATAGTATGAAAAATGAAAGCTGGCAGAAGCAGTTTAAGAAAAAATCTCCATAGGAGTCTGGATACAGATCTACAATTGCTGTAAGTGATGAATGCAAACCAGCACTCTTCAATTGCTAGTCTTAGAAAAATATACTGGAGACGACTTACCTCCTAAAATGTTTCATGCATGAAAAATACATTTTCCCTTATTTGAAAAGGATTTAAAAATCTAGGCTTTAGGCATCTTCATGCACTTTTACCTGCTTGTAATAATTCTTCTTATTATTACTCCATTTTTATGCAAAGGCTTTAGAGAAACTTAATATTATAAAGAAACTTAAAATATACAACAATGGAAATCCACAGTGGGAAAAAAGTCACCTCCAGCACTATTCCCAAATCTATCACAGGAAAGAGCAACCCAATGGCCTCTTTCAACATGTGAAGAGGGAAAGATGTAGAGCAAGCAGAGGAGGCAAAAAGGAGCCAGGATTCTTTGGTCAGATTTTGTTCATTCAATTTTGAAATGGGAATAGAAACAACTTGCATCCCCTGGGTATTGCTAAAGACTTAATTATGGGGTTTTTAAATGATGTTTCAATTATACTTGCATGAAACGATAACTGCATATTGCCACACACACACAATAATTCATTTGTAGTCCAGTAACACATTTCTGGTGTAGTCTCATCCTCTGAGAAATTATAGTCTCCACCCTACAGAGATTACAAAAATAATAATAATTCATTATTGTTTAAAAGTAAGATAATCATATCTACCAGATGGGCAATTTGTAGGGAGCTATTTGTTGCTTTTCGTGCAGGAATACTTGTATTTATACGTACTCACATCCACTTTGTGCCAAGTGCCAGTAGATGGAGCTAAAGAATACAGGCACCTTTGCAGGTTTGGGGGGTCAGTGGGAGAGAGAAAGTTCCCTTCTGCTTTGCAGCTTGTACCAGGATGTGAGCAGAGTTCAGACAACATTCAATCTGGACCTGAAATCTCGCCCTAATTACACTGCCAAGTTTGCTCTCAGTTCCCAGCTGCACTGGAGCACCAGCTCTGCCAGGAAATGGTTGGTCCCTGAACACCCTTCAAGGCTCTGTGAATCTTCATCTTTCTCTTGACTGCCATAGTCAAAACATCCAGTGAAAAAAGCTTTGGGATTTTATATGCTGCTTCAAACACTTTATTTGAAAATTTAGTTCTTTCCAGTGAATTTTGTCAAGAGATCCCTATATTCTAGTTTGATTACCATTGAGCAATAACATGTTCACCTAATGTGGCATCTTTCCTTAGTGATGACCAGAAATTCATCTCTTCTGATACATAAACATTCTGTGAAGCTTTTAGATCAGTGCACCTCAATAAATCAAGAAAACTGTTATCTAATAGATAAGTTCTAGAACTGCAGGGCAGTGATCTCCCTCCCTTCCTCCTTCCCCTCCATCAGGTGCTGATATCCTTCTGTTCTTGTAACATCCAAACTGGACAAAAAGCTGTGGGACCCTTTTCAAAGGAGAAACCTGAACTGAAACCCCCATTATTCAAATGAAAGCTTTCATGTGTAGTTGATGTTTCTCCTTTTCTTTTAATTTTCTGCAAATAATATTCATAAATAGAGAATACTTCTAGAAAGAGAGCAAGGTGTGGCTGCTGAATTAAGATATTGTTCACTCAGTAAATCCTTACTTTACAAACACAAGTGCATTCAATATTATTTTAGAATTCATTTGCTGAAATTCTGTCTTTTACAGCTCTCAAGATCTGGCTCAACAAACATCTTCCAACAGAAGCTGTTACCTGAGCTTTATGTTATCAGTAGCTTTCCCCACTGCAATCAGTGGCACACTTCAGATTTTAAAGAGGTAGATATTTTTCTCTAAGTCATCTTGTTCATCTTCGGTCTACCTGGCCACAGTTAGGGAAATTTAGCAGAGCAAGGAAGACAAAACTTCTCCACATCAGAGCACTGGTGGTGCTAGGGACAGAATTAGAGGCTGCATTGGAGCCACACTGCTGCTGCAGAGCTTGGGGGCCTGGAGAGCTGCCTTGGTGCAGCTGGGAGCAGGCTGGAGCCAAGTCTCAGTTGCCTGAGGTTGTTAAAGCAAAACCAATGCTAATTTTCATTTTTGCTTGGGGTGGTTTTCTTTACCTTTACTCATCCTCCCAGAGATAAATAAATGCATACAAACTGCTGGCCCTTGTCCCCATGGTGAAGGTTTCTGCCCCTGGAGTCAGACTGTGGCCACACATATTAATGTGACATCCAGCACAAATTAAAGGAAGGAAGTCAGCATCTACAGAGTGGGCAGTGTGAGGATGTGGTGGTTGGAGAGGAGCATCCATCAGACCCACAAATGGTTCTGATAGCTGTGAACAGATCTTTCCACCCATGGGGCAGTTCTCCCCTTCTCATCATCCTTTTTGTCCACCCTGAGTGTCTGCCTGCTCAGCCACACAAATTGGTTTTGTCTCACCTGGCAGGTGAATAAGGGCAAGAAGTTTAAGTGGAGCAACTTTTAACAGGCATTTTTAGCAGATTGCTGGAGGACTTTAGGGGTAAAGTCCCTTGGCATTAGAGGTATGAAAGTTTCTGTTGCTGCTCCACATGCTGCTAGGTGCTGACCCAGCTGCTTACCCTTCACAGACTGCATAAACCAAGAGTTTATTTATAGCTACATAAATACATATAAACTTCAGTGAGTTTAAACCAGGCCATCAATAACTGCAAAAGCAGGAAATGGTAGCTTTTTCCAGAGGCAGATCCTGGGCCATGTAGGTCTTAAAAGGCCAAAACCCAGTGGGAGAAAACTGCAGATCAGCAGAAGAGAGCTCTTGGAGCAACAGGTGCTAAAAGATGAAGGGACAGTACAATAAGGGCAGTACCTGCCTTGTGAGTGGTGCAACTTGTTTAACAATTAGGATGGCAAGCCAGTACCATTCCCACATTTTACTTTGGGTAGCAAAAATTAAAAGGAAAAGAATGAAAAAGAGGAGGGTGGGTCAACAGTACCTTTTCTTTCAAGGAGATGTTCCTTGAATCCTTCTCCCTGGGAATATATATTAAGAAATGCTCTTCCTCTTGCCATAGTAATACCTCAAAGAGATAATTAAGTGACATCCTGTTAACTGCTTATGACTAGAGAGGCAGATTTTGAATGCTGGCACATGGTGCACACCTTACTGTGGCAATTGTGCAAGCTCAGATTTATTGGGACAGTTCACTGTATCAGTCCAAAGACTGTCACATCCCGTTTTCACTAGTGTCATGTAATTAATCTTCCCTTGACTTAGAGTCAGACCTCATCATTCTAAATACCATAATAGATTTTTAAATGAGAACATTAATAACAAGGTCTCTCTATTATTTACCTTGGCTGGAGCAATGAAAGCCAAAAAGGAGATGGCTACTCCCAAGGGCAGGTGAGGAGAGGCGTAAGAAGGAAATGAAGGTTGCTGACCTTCCTGCTGAAGAACCCAGGGAAAGAGCATGATTTGCAGAGCTTCAGTTCACCACTGAAAAAGAGGTTGTTGTTGTAATTTCTATTAAGTACTTTGGAAGCACTTCCATGCGATGGTGATGAGGGCCATAGGCGTTCTTAGATAGCTCTATTAAACAATAAAAGCATAATGTGCCAGTCTTGTTTAAAAGAAACAGAGCCATGTTGACCTGGATTATTTTCTGCCAGGAGTTGGACTTAATAGTTTATTTAAACTTGACAATATAAGAATGCTGAGCAGGATCTTTGCAAATCAGCTCCAGTCTTTTGGGTTACAATACAAGAGTTTAAGTAAAAAGCCAGAGGCAACAATTCCATCTGAACAGACTTTGGTAAGCTGGGAGAGTACAAGATACTTTACATTCCGAGCCTGTATCCTTACTCTTTCTGAGATGTATGTAAAATGCAGATATTTCTATAGATACAGGAACACAGTACACAAGGCAATGAAATTGTGACACCTCATTCACATACCAAATAGGAACAGAAGCAGCACAATATCAATCCAGCTTCATGACAAGCACTGTGAAGAGAGTAAAATGGTAGAAAAAACACAATATAGCCTTCTGTAAAGGATTGGGTTAAAACTGGAGTCTCATGCTACTTTTCTGCTTCTACACTCCATTGAAATGAAAGGGCTAATAAGAAATGCATTTCAGAGTTCAGTCACAATTATCCAAACTCTACTGAGGACATGGAGTGAATGCAGATTACCAGAGTTTCAAGAAATCAATGGATTTTTCAGAGAAACACTAGAGGCTAGATGCTGTGACTGCTGGAGAATGTTATTTTCCGGCTGTTTTCTGAAAGGCTTCAAACCCATTCCAGAGCATGAAATGGCAAAAGGAGGGGATCAGGCATCTTCTACCAAAAATTTACACTTTTTGGTACTTCACTGCCCTTTACTACCCAAGATGATGTTATCCAGCCAGAAGCACAGGTCCTGAGCCAGGTTTGTTTGGACATTAGCAGGGGTTTGATTATCGTCCCTGTGAGCAGTGATTGAACACCAGGGGTGAAATCCTAGTGGAGAAGAGCATTACAGAAAAAGCGGAATCACACCAGGGTGAATTTCTACAACTGCAGATTGAAATTGTCAGAAACAGCAGAAATACCACTCAAGGGTCAAGATCCATTGAGGGCAGGTGCCTGAAACACAATGGAAAGCTGTTCCTTGCTCCTGCTTAACAGCTCAAAGAAAAATGTCCCTGAAAGCCTGTAGAAATATATAATAGAAATTGGCCACAAAGAGCTTACAGTGCAAAGGCTGGAGTGGAGCAAAAATTTTGATAAACAGAATGAAGCCCAGCACACAAGAAATTGTTCTGACTGGAGTCATCAGGAAGGAAAACCTGGGAATACAGGAACCTGGGAATGCAGTTATATTCTGAGATTCCTAGAGTCTCCAAATAGATTTAGAGAATGTTTCCAGGAAAATGTGCTGGTCTTGATTACTGTTTACAGTAATAAATTCTCCAGACAAGGTAGAAAATACCCAACTGTTTTAATGTTGTACACATTTTCCAACCTCTCTATTTTTGTTTTTGTTTTGTGCCAAATCTTTTAATAACAATGAGAGCAGTACCACAGCTGGGAGAATCAGAAAAGGTGACATGAAATATGGTCAGTCAGAATGACACACTTTACTTTTATTATTTCAAATGACAAATTTGATTTGAGAGCTTTTGGGGGTTACCATTCTTAATTTATAATAAAAGATGTTGAAATTGATGAATACCATAGATCATTGTATCCAGAATGGCACCTTGAAATGTTAAAAGCATTAATCTAAAATGATATACTATATCCAGAAGCTGAAATGGGTTAGTATGACTTTTCTTCCTTCTAAAAATTCATTGAATGAAATCCACCACAGGACAATGCAGCTTTCTAAAAATTTCTTGTCTCAAATTTCATGTACTTCAAAGTTATTTCCCAATTGTCCTGTAACTTACAAACAGCAATTAACAGAACCAGCTCTTTATAATCGTACCATCATCATTATAGTACCCCTTTCTATGGCATGTTTTCTCAGATGATTTCTAGAACACTTTGTAAATCACAGAGTGGTATAGTCAAGCATGCTGCCAGTTCATGACAGCAGCAAAAGGAAAGAACATCTTGCTGAAAACAGATATATAGTCTGCTGACCTGAAAGAACAATCCATGAAACAGAGTAAAGGAAATGAACACAAAACAGTCAGGACAGGACTGTTTAGAATCACTGCTTGATTACCCCAGGCTTTGTATGGGTAGGAGATATGGGTAGGAGGAGGGACACTTACTATCATATTCTTTTATAAGCACTCAAACACCCTTTTTAATCTCATGGATAAATGTATGAGATACACATAACTCAAGGGTCACAAGCAGTCCTAAGGAGTTCCCAGTTTAAATCACAGTCAGAGAGTAGGAAAGGAGGAATATTATTATATCCAGTCATAGGGTTTTGAAGCACCTACAGATTATGTGCAGTCAGGCTCATCCTTATCACTGGAAGGAGATTAGGGGTATTTTTTCTCCTTTGTATGCCACATGCCCCTGTGTAACACGTGGTGATGCCACTGTGACGATACCCATCTCTGTCCAATATGCAGAGAGTCTGTGGCAGACCTGAGAAAATAATCCACCTTGCAAGCCCAAAGCACTGAATAGAGCCAAAGACAAAGCAAAAACATCCCCTGCTTGTGTGATCCAGCTCCTCCTATAACAAATATCCACTATGGCTTTGGCTGTTACAGGAGGACAGACACACAGCTCAGAGACCACTCTGGAGAAAAAAGCCCCACTTGTGACTGCAGGAACATTACTGTCACTATTACATCTCCCCCTGAGCTTTTAAGGAGATGTGGGTCTTCCTGTGCAGCCTTTTTTCCTGCTCAAAGTCCCTGTGAAGTCAATAGTAAATGCTGTCAGGATGCAGAACCAGGACCATGTGCTTTGAGTGGTTCCTGAGCAGAATTGTCCTCAGTACTCATTTCTTTTCACTATACAAAATGGGGTTTAAAGCATCCTGAAAGCATACTCTACATACATGTATAAACCCAAGGCTCTGTCCTTCAAGTCTTACATTCCCATAAAGTATATATCAAATAGCAACACCCTTGAAGACACTGCCACGTACAATGTTTTGTTCTTGCTGCCTCTGTCCTACTACCCTTCACAAAAGTTTTGCACCCTGTTCTTTGGGCTTCTTCAGCAGAAAAAGTGAGTGGCAAAGCCTAGAGCAAGAAGCAAAAGGAGTGGACCTGTAATAGTGATTTAATGAATGCCAAAAATGATCCCTTGCCTAGGTGAGCTAATTTATCATGCCAACAAGACCAGGAGTGACTGTAGCAGTGGTACAGCTCTGAGGCTGCAAAACCAATCTTTTTGCCAAATTCCCCAAAGGAAAAAGAGAAGAGAGCAGCTCTGTTTAACAGATCATGATAAGTCACAATTGTCATTACAGCATTTCAGGGCAACATGCTTTATTTAGCTCTTTAACCTTGGCCTATTTGTTATCAGCACAGTTGAGAATAGTTTGTATTCATTAGGAGACTTGTTTATTTTGTAACATAATCCTTTTCTTTGTTAACATGAAAGCACAGCGGATGAAGCACTGGAAGGACAGTTCATCCAGGTCTGCAATGTTGTTACATAAAAAATGTCTCTTGATAAATGATTGCCAGGATTAGATTTTATGGGGTAGATTCATAAAAAAATGTCAGTCTTGTTCCCATATGTTTCTTACATAATAGGAAACACGCAAAACACACTCAAAAGTGCAGTTCCTGGTCATTCAGTAAGTTCTCCCTTCTCTCATATTTCTGGGCAGTATAAAATATGTTTGCATATTTTGTGGATTTATTAAGCTTGGAAGAATTTGTTTTAAGCATGTCAAATTTTTCCTGTAATTTGAACACAGGTTTTTACTGGCTTTCCCTAAGGATCATTAAACAAAAAAAGCCAAAACCAAAAAGTAAACATGTTTTTGCTCCATTCTCATCTTGCCCACACGCAGCTTCAGGAAAGCCTTCAGCACACAGATGAGAGAGAAAACTACACTAGAACAGGTGACTGCTGTTTTATGGCACCAGTCTTGCATTTCTGTAAGTGGCTTGCAATTCCTGCTTCCATCCTCAGGCTTTCAGGTCACCAACAGAGAGAAAAAGAAAATTCACATAAATTTCATTCTCCCCCCAGAAAATCCAGCTTCTCTGAGCTTCAAGTAGGCTGGAAGAAGTGGAAGTACAAGGGAAACAAGGTTTCTAGTAATTTTGAAAGTGTATATTTAGATTACTTCTTCAGTCTGCCCTTGATCAGACATATTTATGTGGAAAATGTCTCTTTAGATAAAGTAGCTGTAATACCAATAGGAAACATCAGAATGTCTGTCAAGAGTATAGTACTGGCTAGTGCTTGGGGCCAGGTTAGTTAACTCTTGGAGATATGTGGTCAAAGGGACTTAATGCAGCTTCAAAGACAGAGAACTTAATTTCATTGTTAAACACTCAAATGTCTTTTAAAACTCTTGCTCTCTCTTTGCATTAATCCAATAGAGAAATGGATAGGGTTTTTCTGTCACTTTCTTGATGTGTCTCTTTATAGTTAGAAGAGGCAGATCAAGACTGGCCATTTTGCACTTTGGGAAGGTTTGTGTGGCCTATGAGTTTTTGCCCTCCTTCCTTCCTATTTACCTGTGCAGAGGAGGTGGTACATTTATATTTCAACATCTGTCTCAAATTTGGAGAGTAGCAGACATTTGTCCTCTGAGCAGAAGTAAGGACAGACCAAGAAACATCTGGGACAGGCTGCTGAGCGCATTTTATAGTAAATAAGAAAGAAATATCTCTTTCAGTGTGAAAAGGAAAAAAAAACAACCCTTCAATGTTCATATTAAAGGTGAACTTCTGAACCTGAAGTGCTCATGGTAGGAATATCTTATTCACCTATTCCTTTCCAGGAATGTTTTCCATAAAGCTTTATGATGGAACACATAGTAAACAGAAACAATCTTCGTCATTCACAATCATTTAATCATGCTCACAGCACACACTTCATCCCAGCTGCATTCTGAATTCTGGGTTTCTCTCCCTCCCATCCACTGGGCAGATAAATTTAGGTAGGCTTTGATGTGTTTGGACTTCTGTTTCTTAAGAGAGGGAAGGGAAAAGCACCTGAAACAAAGTAATTTCTGTTTCAGAAACAAAAATACCATGTGTGTGGTCAGGGTATTGAGTCTTTTACAAGAGTGGAGAAGTAAGATTCCACTTCTAGGTTTATGATGGTTTATTGCCTGGATGAAACAATGATATAGCTCTTTGTACTACAAGATCACTGGGTGAATTTCCTGAAATCTGGTTGGATTAACCTGAGCATGGAGCAAGTGGCTCACTGCACAACTGACTGTTTTCAGGACAGACAATAAGGGTCTGTGAAAGACCAAAAGCTCAAAAACAACCATTCTTCTACATGAAAAGGTCTCTGATTCCAGCAGGATTCGGATTCCACAAGAGTAGCCTCCTGGGGCTATAACCACACTTAAGGATCTCTGGAAATGCCTCATGGGTATCCTTTGTGCTTCTGGAAACCCAACGCCATTGAGAGATGTCCCGAAGTTTTGTTCTCTGATGGAGAGCATAGCTGTGGTTGATGGAGGGCTGGCAGGCCTGAAGGTTGGGAGAAGCACAGTAGCTTCTCTGGCCTGTGACACACAAGGGCGTGTTTGTGCGTCCCCTATGTGTTTGTCTGCTGCTGTCTCCTGACACTGGACAGACACCCTGACAGGGAGCACTGGCCCCAGGCCAGGGGCTGTGTGGAGGCTGGGACACATCTCTGGGACACCACGAGAGCTTTAGCCATGCTGCCTCAGGAGCCAGAGAGACATTTTTCACAGAGCATCATACACCCACCTCTGGGACAAAAGGACACATGGTCCTCAAGGGTGGTTTATGCCCTGCACATAAAGGGCTGTAGTAAAAACCTGGCTTTCTGCTAGCATGGCACCACTTCCAAATTTGCCCAAGACCAGTATTTTTTTCCATTACATAAGCCTCTAGCTTTGGCATCATTGAACAAAGAAGAACTTCAGAATGAAAATTCACTTTGCCTTGGAACTTGGCATGTGCACTGTTATGCCTAGGAGCCAGCTTCCCCTTTCTCCATATGTATTTTAATAAGTTGATCTGTTTTCAAGCAACTGAGATCAAAATGGGTCAGTGTTTATTTTTAAATTTGAGATCTGGCCTTCTGCCTCTTGTATTAATATTATGTTCGTTCCAGAGTCACAGTTTTTTTCTGAGAGCCCACAAATAAGCAGCTATCCTTAATTCCACCACTTCCTAAGAACTCAAATTTTTGTTGGTTTTCTGTTTGGTTGGGGGTTTTTTGTTTGGTTTGGGGTTCTTTTTGCTTGGGTAGGGTTTTTTTTGGTTTTTTTTTGGTGGGTTTTTTGGTTGGTTGGTTGGTTTTTATTGTTGTTGTTGTTGTTGTTGTGGGGATTTTTTTTGAGCTACAATGCACCTGAATCTCACAGTGGCATCCCTAAAATTAATTTAAAAAAAAAAAAAGACAAGGCTGTGGTACATATTTGGAGGGATAAGGTACTGAAAATGCTTTGATATTCTGTTGATTTCTAGATAGAAAAAAAAAAGAATTTAAAAGTCTTCTCTTCAAAATTACTTTTTGTGTCATGAAGCATGCCTGGCAATCATTAAATAAATATAGAATGAGAGAATTATTTAAGCCAGTGAGCTTGGCAAAACCTAGAGAACCTTCTTTCTGTTTTCATTCTGCCTATATTTAGCATTACAGACCACAACATTTTAAAAAAACACCTTATTTTTCTCCATATTTGGAAGTCTGTTCAATGGCTCCTCATGTCAGAGAAGAGCTATGGACTTTCCAGCATCCCTGTTTTGTATATGTGGTAGCACAACCACAGTTAGGCAGTTTAGGCAGGGCAAAACCAGTATTCTGGGAAAGGAGCAGGCCATCTGACTATACAGAAAGCAAACAGGCAGCACCAGCAAAGCCAAGGATTTCCACGAGGTTTCAGGTTTACCGTGGATAGGTGCAGCAATGTGGGAGGGAAGTCTGGTCTTCCCGGAAAGTGCTGGCCCTGTACCACCAAGCCACTGCTCAAAGCATCACAGCCCTTGGCTCCAATTCCATATAGGAAAGAAGTTTGGTGGGAAAAAACAGCCAAACAAAAAAAACCCAGTCCAGGTCACTCTCAATAGATAACATGAGCACAGGATTGCCTAGCTTCTCATAAGGACACTAAAAAACCCCAGACAAATACGTAAAGTTATTCCTGGAATTGAATTACTGACTCATTTTAAGGGCGTTCTTCCCTCTAAGACAGTTCAAGCAACATGCAAGTTCAAGGAAGGAGGTAATGAGATCAGGGAGTGATAACGCACATCAAATTAAGTGTGTGGTTAAGAGAAAATGCAGCAATCCAAAAGAAAATCAAACAGAATTCTGGGCTGCATGACAAAGGCAACAGCTCCTTTTCTTATATGTACACAAAGCTGCTTTTAGGATATTTTGTATGACTTGAGGTCTGGATGATATGGAGAGAATGATCAGACACTTCTGTCTGTTAAACCTCAAGAATTAGCTCCCTGAAAGTCTTGAGAGGATGAGAAAAAGAAGTCCAAGCTTTTGAAATTTAAGAATGTTTGGTCAAATCTTACCTATTTGTTACTGTTCCTCTGTCCTTTCCTTGGGACCCAACATCTTGTGACAGGCACTTCTGATGTAGTGATCACAGAGATCACATACAGTGAGAGAATTAAAAAATTTAGAGTTTGGACATCCCCTGTATCTCTACTCCCAAAGCCCTCAAAAATCAAAAGAGGCAGTAACAACTGATAGCATTGAAATGTAGACTGAGTTCAACTTGGGAACTTCCACTACCATCTCTAGATTCAGCTCCGTTATGGATGCAGGAAGTCTGCCTCCAGTATAAATAAAAAGAAGTAAAAAGGGTGAAAATTTTATCTCTAAAACACCTAGAATATTTCTTTCTTGGAACAAGGAGAGGAAGGAAAAAAAAAGGAGTTGGAGACTGTGCTTTTATAACAAAGGACGGCAACATGAGCCAAGCAAGAGTTGCCCATCACCTCCCAGGTGTCACAGCTTGGTATCCCTCTCACCCCTCCCTCTCAGTAAGGGATTTCCCAAGAGATCCCACACTGCCTATCATGTGGTTGGTCAAAAGAAAAAATATGGACAGTAATGGCCCATAAAGAGCACAGGGGCATGAAGCATCCAAACCACATCTGCTTCAAAATACTGCTATGGCTTAACCAGATACTTGATTGCATCAAACTACTTCCAATTCGATATTTTGAATCAATGCATTTAGAGTTTTAGATGTGGGTCAGCTGGATTAGGAATAACACATTTTATAAAAGCTGCCCCCACTGAAAACAAAAGACTAGCAATACCAAGAGTTTTTCCCCAGCTAAAATTTTCAGTTTTGCGAAAGTTGAGTGTTGCCAGAAGGTTTTTGAGAGCTTGTCAGTCATAAAACAGAAAACAAAAGATCATGTAACCATACCAACAAAGAAGTCCAAGATGCAATTATTAGGGCTGCTGACCTCTTCTTCACCCTCTGCCTGCGTAAGGGGGAGATGAATGCCACTAACTGCACTAAAGGAAGAGGTCAGGCTGTACTTGGACTGAGAATAGAGCGATCAGGACATCATCTGCATTGAAAGTTGGGAAAAGAAACCAAACCCAATAAAGCTGAAGTAACATGACAGCTTGAAAGTCATAATGAGACTGACGATGAACAATCAAAGCAAAGCATCTGTTTTTTCCTCTGCTACAAAGCCCATTTATGTTTTACTGGCTATCCCAGGCTGTCTTCTTTCCCATCTCATTGCTTTGCACTAATTTTGCCTGTGCAAAGCAAATTAGCAAAGGCTGCCTTGAACGGAGGTGCAGTATTAGATCTTACTCTTTGCACAAACTGGTAGTAAGCTTGACTTCAACATGTTTAACTGCTTTGCAAGACTGCAACGTAAGAAAGAAAATGCAGGACAAGACAGGAATATTATAGCAGTGGTGTGTAGCCCCTGAATCCAGCATTCCTCAGTTGTTTCTCCAGTAAACATCCATCTGGTGTGATGTTTGTCCCAGAGCTAAACACTGAGAGAATCTCCCAGCCCTGCAGTGAGCCTCCCGTGCTGTGCCAGCTTGTTGGAGCTCTGATAGCTCAGCAGAGAATAGGAATCCACATGGGTAGAATCCTGCTGACCTGGTCCAGCTCCTGCTGCTCACAAACTGCTCTGGGGATATTTTTATGCTGACCGTGTCTGTACTTGTTTTCATTTGCCTGCCATAATCTCCTTCCCAGCGGGTAAGGTATGGCACTAGGGACACTAAAACACAGATGTTTGAGTAGTTGGGGTTCCCTCCACTTTTCCTCTTCCTGCTCACATCTCCCTCTTGTTTGCATTAATTTAGATAGAATTAGAGTTCACTTTGTTTAATCTCTTGGAACGCTGGTGGCAGGTGAGTGCAGCTGTCATTTCAGAACATAACAATTCACTCCCACAATACAAAATAAAGATTAAAAAAATTTAAAATAAATAAATAAATAAATAACAAAACACCTCACCCCCAAATCACCCAGCATCACTCCAGGAGTGGTCTCAAACACCAAGTGGAGATAATACCCTGTGTTCATCTGCTGTCCAACATCCCTCCATGCTTCCAACCATCAGGCAAGAAGCTGATGTGTCACCTAACAGAACCATCTCATAAATCTCTTTAACCATTTCTTCACCATTTCCACCATGCTGATGCTGTCAATGGGTTTGCTGGGAAGAGGGTAAGAGTTCTGCTTATTTTATTTTTCAGTGTTTATGAAGCTTTTTGCTTTTTCTACCTCTGTGATAAACAGACCTTTTGACTTCTGCAGCTATTTTGCAATAAATGAAATGTAAAATCTCTTTTGGCAGGCAGTCACTTTGGATTTTCCAATATCTGTTAGCACTCGAGAATTTCAGAGCAGTCTCACTCCAGTTAGTTTAGCATATGCTAAGCAAAACTTTCCTGCCTGGAGTTTTTTCCTATCATTTGTTGTCTGCAAGTAGAGTGAGAAATAATCAACTTCCTAAAACCAGCAGTATATTCTGTACAGAGACCAGTATTGCTAAAAATACATGGCAATAAGAAAACGAAGTACAGTCTGATAATCTGGGCTGGGATTCTCTTCAATTCTAATGATGCCTTCACCAGCCCCTTTCTGCTCCTTTCTTGGGTATCTGAAAGCCACGAGACACCTCATTTGGACACAGAACTGGAACCTGCCTGCACCCCAGCATGGAGTGCATTTGAACTGGTGCTGCTCAGACTGGGGTCATGGGGAGCCCAACGCAATCCTCTCTTGGGGAGAAGAACAATGGGTTTTTTGCATTTCCTAATTCCCAATTGTTTTAACTACAAACATGCTAAGTTGCAACCATGAAGAGATACTCCCAGGCTCCAGAGAAAGTGGAGTCACCACAGCAGCACCGAGTCCTTCAGGAATTCCCCCAAGGACACAGCACTCCTCAACTGCTCTGCAGAGACCTAAATCTGTTTGTCACTGGCCAGAAGTTTGTATCCATTCCCAATATGTAAAGGAAGGATAATACTATTTATCCCATGGGGAAGTTCTGAGGGCTTAGGTAATTGTGTACATGGCTTTTGAAATATAATCCACTCCAAGGTCAGCCCTGTGTTTGTCTTACAGAGCTGTTTGCATGTGTGCACACGTGCTTCAGAGGGAGTCGCGAGGTCACCCCAGAGGTGACTGTCCCCTGCCAAGAGCCATTCCGTTATCAGCTGATGATGGGAAGGGGAAGAGGCGATCAGATTGTTACACTGATGTGATAACACGTCTGAAGAATCGCTGTGTCCCGAGCACTGGGATCCATCCCAGCCTATCAGAGCTCAGGGAAGGGGTGAATCAGATTCGTGCTGGAAATGAATGGTTGGCGCTGGCACCCTGATAAGGTGAGATGCACATCCCGGTGATTAGCCGGGTCGGAACTAAAGTACATTAGGAATTCGCTTCTGCTGCTCTGATTGGTAATTAAGTGACTCGTCTACTGGCCGACAGTCCTGTATGCTTCCCCAGGCAGTTGTTAGTTCTTCGAAAACCACTCCTGACAAAATGAGGTTTGCCCTTGGTACACAGATAATGAGACTCAGCTTGACAGGTGTGGCGCGATTAGAGCGCGGCTCGGCACGGCTCTCCCGCTACAGCCACTCGTGGTAAACACACTCATTACAACCCGCCGGTCCCCGGAGGCAAAGCATGTTTGACATTATTAATTGGCTTTTCTGTATAAGGAGTCAAATAGATGAAAAGGTTTATCAAGCTGAAATAATTAATTTTGCCTGAACTCGCTGACAGTTCAGTTCTCCTGCAAAAGACCACTTTAAGGGTTTGGTGTCTTTTTTTTTCTTTTTTTAAAACTCCAAAGTTCAAAAGACATAATAGTGGCAAAAGTGGAGCTTTTTAGTAAATTATAATTAAAGGAAATTTAATTAATTTAGACCTGAGAAAAGGGTGTGTGCAGGGGGGGGAAACTCCTATCTTTGTCTATACAGAGGTGTAGATGGTAGAACATATCATGGCTTAATAATGCATTAATTTTAATCTAATCAAAATATAATAAAAGAGGTAATTATGTTTAAAAATTATCATGCTCCAATATTGGTATATTTAAACACTTAATACTTACACTGCTTCCAGTTAGTAAAAGTTGTAATTGTTGCACTCAAATTTAGCTTATTTAATGATAGGGCTTATATTCATGAGGTTAATTGAATAAATCATTGTAATAACTCATGGTGAAACTGTGATTATCTATTGGGTTCTAATTTTTCTTTCAAAGGGAGAAAAAAAAGCCCTCAGAAATTATTTTCCTTGGTTTCTCTTCCCAAAAGGCAGCAGATATTTTTCTCAAAAAACTTGAATCTAGCATTTGATTAAAAAACCCCAAAACATGTCTCTCATATACTTTTCAAATTACACACTCTGCATTTTATTTAGCCTTTTCTGAGCATGCCAAGGTCACTTAGCAAATGTTTTAAATCTTCCACACACTGTATAATTATATGTATCAGCCTGTTTATAAGCCCTTCTGTATTAATGAAAATGTTTCCCTTATAAGTACAAAGCTATAAGATTTGAAAGTTCAGAAAATGTCTGTAATATGGAATTAAAAAAGAAATAGAGAACCCAGGAAGAGCAAGTGGGTCAGCAGTTCCTTTTGCACAGTTGCTTTTTAATACATCTCCTGGTGCACTTATTTGGACATTTTAAAAGAACATTTTCACACCCATCTTCTAAAAATCCTTTTGACCTTTTCTCACAGATATGTGTACATACCACTGAGCAAAGCAATGTGAAAACTTCTCTAGTAAAGCAGTTGTTTTTGCTGAAGTCTCAGTGGCCCATGACCATCAGACCATTTCACTTTATATAGAGTGGCGACTGTTCCAGAACAAGATATTTTAAAATAGCAACAAGCAAGTTTTTCTTCATTTAAAGTTGACTCCCTACTATCAAATACTCCAGAGTTTGTTCAAGAATGTTATAATCCATCAACATCTATTTGTCCCAGTTAAACAGAGAAATTTGGGAAGCCTTGATTATTTATTTACCACCGCCTGAGGATCCAGGACTAACACGTAAGTGTCAACATGTCAATATTTTTCTTACTGGTTAAGAATATTTGTAGATTGTATAGTCTCTCATGTCTATATAAATGTATTTTTAAGAGACTTATGGGAATGTAGAAAAAAAAATATTACATCTGCAAAAGTGAAAGGCAACCCATCAGTTTTCATTGAGGAGAATATAACTCCTCAGTGCAGCAGATGGGCTCCTGGGGGTACCTTGCAGTCCCTGGTGTGACCCACTCGTCCTCGGGGAGCCACACAGGCAGCTGGAATTACAGGGAAAGAGGGGAAAGCAGTGGGACCTACTTAAAAAGTCACATCCAGAATTAGAAACCTAGAAGCATTGCACAGTAGCAAATTGTAATATTTACCAACAACTTAGCATTTGGTTCCAGAAATGTCATCCTCCAAAAATGCAAACATCTGTGCATTCACAGTGGAATAGTCCACAAATGCATCAAAGGGATAAGAAAATAAGACCACTCGTTAACAGCATCACTTTCTCCCTTTGCCACATTTAATGATACTTATCATATTTTATACTTGCATGTACTATATTAAACTTACTAATTGGCTACATAATAAAGCTCAAAGGACATTATGTTTAAGTAACTGGAGAACTGAGAATCAGGAGAGAGGAACAGAAATGATGGGTGTGAGCTGATCTCTGCTTATTGACCAAGATTCTGAAGATTTTAGCTGGCATTTTCCATAAGTAGCTTTAATTCTTGTGTCTTGCAAAAATGAATTCATATGCTAATTCTAAAAGTAATTTATTTGGGATTTGTAATAAATCTAATAAATCCTGTCTTAAAAAATCTGGAAAAAACCCCCACACAACTAAAGTAAAGACTCCAAAGCCACAAAACACAATGTTCTGCTGGCAGATTTAATAGTCCTACATCTGAAAATTCTGGGTTTCAACAATTTTTTTAATAAAATTCTCCCACCTAGAAGGATTCTATGTCAATGTGGTCAGTAGAAGAATATCCTGGGGGAAAGCACATCTGCCCAGAACCTCCCTTTCATTCATTAACCCACCAGGGGCTAACACTAATTAGATCAGGCTGCTCATTTTAAGCTGATAATTGATTTAAATAGGTTGCTCATTTAAAATAGAATAAAAACCTGCTAAACATTTGGTGCTTGGGTTTTTTCATCTGCAACTTTCAATTGCTTGTGCAATGTAGCATAAAATGTAGAGGTCTCCCTTTGCTAAAAAGGCCATAAAATTAATTACAATGAGTATGAATTGTGTAGGGTGAGGGGGTGGAGGAAAATGAGTGCTGGAGTTAACTGGTGATGACTAACTAAGGATCACAAGCAATAGAGCTTGTTTCTTTTCAGCAGAATTTTTAAAGTAACTTGGATAGCTGAACCACTCAGTTTTACAGACTTTTATCCCAGAAGAGAAGAAAGAGTTTAGCCCATGCAGAGAGGATTTGCACATCTTCTAAACTGCCATTGTGTGATGCACAAAAATTATCACATAGTGCTAGGGGTTTCTATTGTCTCAATTAATTAATTTCTTAAATTAATTAATATCTCAAGCTCTGTCCAAGCATGTAAATACAAAGTCTTCATTTTATTGTTAAGACAAGTATCAATCCTCACCCAAAATATTCAGTTGGTGAAGTTGTCCATCAAAAAACTTTAGTTACGTGTGTCCATAATTTACAACTTGTTTCTTGCGAATCTAGATAAATAATGTCTTTTTCAGCCAGCTGTAACTGTGTTTGTTTGTACAAGGCTCAGACTTCAGTCCAGGATAATACCCAGAGTTTGCTGTTTATTTACCTGCCTAAGAGTCTGTATCTGCAAGCTGGCACGCACACATGCACAAGACAAAACAAGTAAGAGCAGGTACAACTAGGCTGAAATAAGAACTCCTGACAAAGCTGCAGGATTACCAGAGGACAGAAATAAAAGCGACTGCTAGGTGCAGATTGTCAGCACTGCTGTTTTATTTTTAATCCTGCTTTATAAAGCCAAGTCCCTGCCACTCCATCTGCTGCTGTGGCCCTGCTTTGTGCCCTGTTTGGGGAAGTCACCTCCACACCACTGGCACCGCATTTTCCCCCTTATAAATCACAATCTTTCTCCTGTTTCCAACAAATTCAGCCAGAGATCCAGACTTTGCAGTTCGGTGGGGTTCAAGGACTCCCTGCCTTGAAAAACTATTCAAGAGCACTCACTAGTGGCTGCAAGTGAAAACAGCGCCTTAGCAGGGCATCACCCAGCTCGCTTCCTTCGTGCCTCTTTAAATCCTAGAGAAGACAGCAAGAAGACAATAAACACCCTTTCAATAATTCTCCATTAAGGCACCAGATTATTTTCTCAGTTAATGGCAAACATTATATATCAGCAATCAGTTTTTCAAGGCAACCAGTTGTGAAATACATCGAAAACAATACCAGTTGCTCAATCACTATCGAGGAATTATTGAAGATAATTCAACTGCTTACATTTTACATGAATACTTGAATTTCTCTGATCAGTTTTGAACAAAACCCCTGTTAACAAAGCATGCTTTTTGCTTAAAAGAAAGATGCTAATTTATTCCCTTGCATTTCAATTTGTCACTGAGCACATGCTTCTTGTGTTCTCCTGCTAGGTGCTCTAATACCTATGCAAGTAGCACAAGAAAATGCATGTGAGCAATCTGTTTAAGTGACAGTCAGCTGTAACAGCAGCACACAAATGGGATGAACTTAATGGCCATACCGTGGCAGTGCCCCTGGTTTGGTCACACTGAAACTGCCAGTGGCGGAAGGACTCTGAAGGCAGACAGCCAGGGTAACCAGGTAAAACTGGGGTGACCAGAGCGGGTGATTTTACAAAGTTTTGCCACCCCACCTCTCTAAATGGCAGTGCCCTGTGTTGGTCACCTGTGAATGTGGGTGAGGACTGGCATCCTGGAGCACTGGGGTGGGGACAACCACCAGGAGCCGGGTGAGTGGCACAGTGCAGGGCTCCTGCTCAGGGGTGGATAATGCTGCCTCACCAAGGGCCACAGGCTCCTCTCCGAACCACAGGGCTGTGGAGGAACAGATTGCTGGCTAATATGGAAAGCTGCCTGTTTCCTAGATTAACGATGAGGTAATTTAGAATTTACATATGTGTGGAGAGGGACTGCTTGGATCCCAAGGTAGTATATCTGTGATACAATAACACGGGCGATAGCGGAAAGGTGAAGCAAGGAGGCAAGATAAGAGGGAAGCGAAGAGTCTCTGGTGCCAGCACCAAGGAGAGCCCTAACAAAGCCCCAGGCCCAGCTCGGCACTCAGTAGCAGCATTGCTGGAACAAAAGAGATGTGGCTGAGCTGGGAAAAAGCAAGCGCACAGCGAGGAACATTGCAAAGGTCAGTGAAGCGGTTTGCACAGCTGTGCTTCCAAGTGGGCTCCCCTCGCCCCAAGTTCTGGCCCCTGGCATTTCAGTAGCTGAAAACCAGGCTCAGCTGCTGCCTTTTCACTGGCCACAGCACCTCCCAGTGCCATTGGAGCTGAGGTTTTAGCTAGGGGAGGCTAAATGCACTTGAGTCCCCTTAGCCCCGTGTTTGAGAAGCTTTGATGTGTTTGTCCCCAAAGCACCCAGTTGGATGTGGCTCCTCAGGTCTGTGTCCTGGAGAGGCAAAGGGATTTGCCAGTGATTGCATGGGCAGTTGGCAGCAAAGCAGGGAATTACTGCTGACCCCAGGCAAATGTCCTAAGCAGCACAGTGCCCTCCCCAAGTACAGGATTGGGGCTGGAAACAGAAAACAGGCTCACATTTATCCACTAAACCCTTAGTAATGAGGCAAGAGCCGATGGCAGAGAAGTGACCAGCTGCACAGTGAAAACACAGCATTATTCCTGAATCCCAGTATGAAAAATATATGCATAATGTTAATACTGGCTGTATTGGGTAAAGGAAGCTTGAAATACCAAAATCTCTCTGTTAAATTCAGATTGAGATTTGTATCTATACCTTTTGGAGTAGCAAATGTAATTACACTACAGAAATATTGTAAAAAAACCCCAAGTTCTTGTGCACCACACATGACCTAGGCAGAAAGAAAAGTGTGAATAACTTAAACCCTAAGAGACCAGTTCTTCCCCATTCAGAAAATCCTTGCATGCTGGACTTGCCAGCACTAAGTGTCTTCTGCCACTAAATGTCCAGAGGTATACGTAAAAGTGAAGGTTGGTGCATTTATGCTAATGAAAAAAAAATGGCATCAAACTGAGTGCTAGAAGAGCCGATCATCCAATCTGTATCTCACCTCCTATTATTTCATGCTTTCCCCTTTTTTTAAGCTGTCTACCCTCTTTTTTCTATCTGACTTTTTTTTAGTGTCTGTATTTTTTCTTAGAATACTTTTCCTTAATATATGTTTTAATTTTGCTGCCATTTCTCTCCTCTCTCTACACAAGCCTTCATCTTGAGATGCAATTTCTTACAGCTTTCAGTTCTCCCTAAAAGTAATTTTCTGTACAACTTCTGTTTCCATCTCCTCTGACAATGTTTCTTAGTTTGATTAATCTATTTTTTGTTTTTACTCGAAGTATAATAATAACAACTCTAATAATAAGTTTCTTAGGTCCTTCAATATTGGCTGCTAACTAGAACCATTGTTATGCCCCTTTGCATTTCCTGAAGAAGATTTCTAGATGAAACTCCACTTTTCTTTAGTAGGGCTGGACTTTCCTTCCTTGTTTCTCTTCTACAGTGGTAAGACATAAGGGGACACACTGGCTGGGCAGCTGATAAATCTTTCTGTGCTTCCATGGGGGAACCATCCATACTTCTGGGAAACCCAATTATTTAGACAATCCTAAGTATTATATCAAGTTTAGGATACCCATTAATAGTCCTAGAAAAAGGCTTCTGCCTGGATCACTGCTGTAGTTATTGAGGTTCAGTAAAGAGTGCCAGAGATGGTACCAAATCCTCAAAGTAATTTCACACACAGATTTTCAAGAAAGTTGCTTGGCTTGGAAGCAGTAATCTCCCTTGCAAAAAGGTCTGGTGTCTTCTGCAGAGGAGGTAAGAAGATGAGTGCTGAGCACAATTTTACTAACACTGCAGTTTGGGTAGACATCAAGGTCTAAGAGGATTTTTAAGTGTTTCTCAGTCACATTTCCTAGGCTCAAGAGCACTTAAAGTGAAAATCTAAAAGATTTTTCTTTTCTGTTTCCTCTTTCTTCAAAAAGGAAGAGAGTAAGAGGAGTTCAACTTTCTGATTGCTTGTTTGTTTTTTACTTTTCGTCCTGGGGGATTTAAATTACCTGTATTTCAGGGGCCAGCTCAGCAGAAACACACAACAGGAGCAGTGTGCTTGCAAGCAGATTGTGCAAATGTTTCTTTTGTGATGTGTTTTCTTTTGTATCGCTGTAGTCAGCAACTGCTCTGGATCCCATCCTAGGACACAAGCCAAGAATGAGAAATAAGGCTGCAAGTGAGACAGCAATTCACAACCACAGCATTGTTTGACTTGGACTACTCACTGGGGTAAAACCTACAACAGGAATACAAGATGCTTTAAGAAGCAGATGCTGATTTTAATCTTTCTGGTAGTTAGGGAGTGCACCTCGCCCAGCCGCAGGCAGCCCACAGAGCCAGGAGGGACCTGGCAGAGCGATTTCTTCCTGGCTATGTCAGCGAGGAAATGACAGCAGCAGCAAGAATTGTGAAGCACTCAAGGTGATCAGCAGAGTAAGTAGGAAGCATATGAATATACTCTTTGTTAGAGAAAAGGACAGTGCCATCAGCAAAAGTAAGCAGCAGCAGCAGATGAAGATGAATGGTCAAAATGGGGAAAATATACCTGTGTTTAGTGTCTAGGAACTTCTAGCCAAAAGTACACCAGCCTTTGAACAAACAGACTGCATGAGAAGGTAAAGACAAAACTGTTTTGCTACAATATGGCAACAAAAAACCACAGGCAAAGGAAAACAGACATTAGGGGTTTGATTCTGCTTAAAGAGGAAGAAAAACGTTTAAAACTGCTGCAAAATTCAACCATCAAAGTAGGATAAGAGAGCAACAGATAGTAACCATACCCCTGCTCTGAAGCCATATAGTAGTCATGGAAACATAGCCTAGATTTTAGAGGAAATAGGTGTAACACAAAGCAAATGCCTAAAGAACACTCCTCTTTAATTTTCTGATAATTGTAAAGTTTTACAATGTAACTTTTAAATTATTTAGAAGACATTATGGTATAAAAGTTGAATTTGAGAATATACCAGAAATTATTTTACGGGATGATATAAACTCTCTGATTTCTAGAGCTATTGTTGTTTGAGCTGTTCAGAAAATGTTGACAAAAATAAATTTTGATGAAAAAGAAAACCTCTCTCAGAACAGTTTGTAATTTCCTAATCCAGCCTACATTCCCAGTTCCTGCCCATCTCTGAATGCTCTGGGTGGGATCCAAAGCCTGTGAAAGCAATGGACAGGATCCCACTGGCATTCAGTAGGTGGGACATGAATGCCAACTCAGTGTCAGGATGCCTCTTGAAAGCCATATCTCTCACTGCAGATCCCAAACATTACATCTAGGCCTGAAATAATCCTCTGCAAAGCAAGCTACAAAGGCTTTGGATGTTTTATGTTCACACTTGCTAGTGAAAACGAAATGGCAAATAGTAAATTTGTAAGGACGGCAGTTACAAAATGAAAATAGCCCAGGCATATTCACTGGAAAAGCTATGTGTTACACTTTCCAAGAAGGGAATGCAAATTTTCCTATTCAGTAAGGCCCAGAGCTATCAGCTCAAGCAGTGCCTGCACCCTGGCCCTGCATCAACTGCAGTTTTACTGTAAGAGGGAGGCTGAAGTTCTCCCAACTCGTATCCACAGGCTGTGCAGAGGCTCCCACATCCCACAGAGCATCCACAGCCGTGTGGGCATGGGCAGCCATCTCTACATTCAGCACCATCTCTCCAGCCTGCTTCAGGTGGGAGCTGCAGGGCTCCACATCCACTGCTCACCCAGCACAGGGATGCTCTTTCCCTTTCTGCCCTGAAATTCCTCATAAAGCAAAGCAGAAAGAACAATGGACAATTCCTAGAGGAAAACGTTACAATTGCAAACTTATTGTCACCTCCCACCAGAGCTAGAAGGGAAAGGTGCAAGTGTCTCCTCACCTAACCTGTGCAGGCAATCCAATCAGTTCTCTCGCACCTCCATGGCTATGCTGTTTTCCAGAAGTAGCCGGTCTTTTGTCTCAGATGAAATTTATTTTTGTGAAAGGACAAAATTACCACTAAGAGCAATGGAATGCTAAAAGCAAGATTTACAAAAAAAAAAAAAACACCTGTTCTGGGAAAAGGTTACAATTAGCTATTTTTCTCCAAATTAAAGGCTTACAAACAGAAGAGGTTCAGGACATGAAGGACTCTTTGACTGCTCTTTGAGTTAACACCATTCCACATGTACAAAACAGACATACACAAAGAAAAGCTAAATGCTAAGGAAATGAAAAAATGGAGAAAACTCAACATCATCTACCATAACCAGATCTTTAACCAGCCTCTTATATGATCTAAAGCAAGAAGTCATATAAGCTGTGGGTAAAGCCAATGGCACAGATTTTCTGTCGTCTGGTTTGTCATGAGGTCTGATGGCACCTGGATGAGATTTTTTCAGGTTTCTGCCCTGTTTGGGTTCTCAGGTATGCTGCAGTCACCATGCAGCCATTCTCCCTACCAGTGCCTTCTTGAGGCATTTTTTTCCTATCAAGCTACATGTTTTCACTGATCTTCATGGAATATTTGGAACATTTATCCCCACTCAGATTTATTAAAATGGGTCAGATTAAAAAACTGTTGGTGAAGACATTATATAAATTCCCATAAGTAAATACAGACATAAATATTTGTCTACAGGATTTTTTTGTTGTTGCTGTTTTGTTTTACTGTGGGTTTTTTTGTCTGTGGTGAGAGAATCAGCTTAAAATACTATCCAGCAGAATGAGATTTCACTCCATCAGTTACAGTGAACATATTCTCCTATTTCATTCATAGTTCCAGGAAATAATAATAATTTTAGTAGGAAAGTTAATCTGTCAGGATTATAGTACTCAAAATAAGCTGCAAAGAGAAGGAGAGAACCATAAATGATAAATACATGTAAACTAATTGCTGGTTTTATTTTATCAAGCCACAAAAATGTAAAATACTCAGCTCCAGGGATTTTAAACAGATTGAACAATATTTTTTTAAAAGAAATCTTTCATTTGTTTTATTCCAGGATAATGAGTAAGTGCCCCCAGGACAGTCTTGAAAGGAGATAATGCACCTCAAAAGCTGATTTCCTTTTTCTGGCAACATATTCTAACTGTAAAAGTACTTGGATAAAGAAACCACACTGACTGACTGTCAACGTTGCAAAGCAACTTTACAAAGCCACCTTACTTGCACTGCTCATCCACAGCTATGTTTCTGTATTCAAAACTGTCAGGTATATTTTCTTCTCACATGAAAATACAATTTAGTCTTCAAACTTCAGGTGCAACCTAAAGAACAACCAACCCAGACGGTGAGCTGCTGAGGAATCCTGAGATTGCTCCTCCTTAAAGCCTTGGCAGCTCCTCGTGCCTTCCAGCACTCACTGTGGGGATGATATGGGGTATCCAGACCATCAAAAAAAAATCAGTGATCTGGCTCTTTCTGCTAAAGGATAAGAGCACATCTAAGTGTTCATGGCAGATTGTAAGCATGCTGAAGGGGAAATTTTTTTCTTTCTTTCAATTTGAGGTGTATAATGGAGCTAGGGGCTCAAAGCTTGCAGAGCATGAAGGCGATGGGGGCTCCCAGGCAACTTACAGATCTTAGGAAATTACCTGAACTGACATGCAGAGGAATTTTTACATTGCCAAAAAAAACCCAGAGAAAGTAGGATTATAAGAAAGGAGGACAGAAACAGGCTCAGGCTGACTGAGTTTTGCTACTGGTAGGGCACTGTTTTGGAGTTTAAAGACAAAATTTAGCTCAGGTGTTAATTACGAGTCTAAAAAGCCCAGAAAAGACAAATAAGGAGATTCAAAAGCCAAAGGCTTATTGTAAGGCCTGGAATCTAGAATTTACACGCAGCAGTATGAAACCAAATCTTCTAAGTCCATTTTACTTATCAAATTTTTTCTAAAAACTTCTTTGTGCATACAGCACACAGATGACCATGACTGGCTGATGTCTCTACACCTGTTAGCATTTCTGTACAATGAGGGCAACAAAAATGCACAGCCAAAGGGAGGAAGCAATATGAGCAAGTGGATTAAACAAAGAACTGGTGATAGATAGATATGGTTTTGCACATGTCTGTGCCTTGCTGAATGATGGCAAACCAAGCTCCTGCTGCTTTAGATCCCCAGCTAAGCTGAGTAGTGAGCCTTGAGGCCTTCAGACAGGATTTTCTGAGCTGCTGTGAAACCAGACACTGCTACAGCTACTGCAAACCAGGAGCTTCAGCCTGACCTTCAGCAAAGAGCTCTGTGCAAGAACTGCACAGACAGATGTTGCAGTCTCCCCTTCACCCCAGCCTGAAGATGCTGTATTTCCCACCAAATTTCGAATCCCAAAGAGGCCCACCTGGCAGCAGGGTGGCCCATAACTGGCAAATACTGTCCCAATCTCCTGCAAGGAGAGAGGAGAAAAGGGTACACTTGGGATAGCTGCAAACCTTTGGGTGCCTCAGGTAAAGCAGTTGCAGAGCTGTGTTTCACATTGCCCCAGGAAAACCATGGACTCTCCCAGTTCTCATGGCAGCCCCACATTAAAAAGGCAGGGAAACTGTTGGGGAATGCATCTACTTCTGTGTTTGCAGTCCTCCCAAAGAGAGAACAGACCACTGATTTGGTCCAGTGACCTTGTAACAGCTTGATTAGAAATTCCAGGTCCTGCACAGTCACTATTTGCTTGTGGACATCCTCACAAATATCTGTGTCCCTCTAAAAATTTGACTTCAGTGTAAAGTCAGAGAAAACTCTTCAGCATGGCCAGTTCAAAACAGGAAAGCAAAGCTGTTCTCTAAGCTTTGGGTGTATTTGAACCTCTACAAACATAGAACTGTCAATGAGACTGCCAAAAAATGATGGATCAAAATACTTTGCTGTTTTTACAGGCATCAACAGCCATTTGTTATATAATGATACTTCAAAACCTAATTGTGATCACCTAGCAAATAACACAAAAATATTATGTCTTTATATATCCATGGCCCTACAAATACCCTTTTACTAGGTATGCCTCAGTTTCATTGAATGTGTTGGTGTTTATAGCTTACTTTTAAAATCACCTTCAGGAGAGAGAAAACATACAAGTACCTTAAGGTTGTTGATTTATGAACTGTAGTGGTCTTTATTCGTCTTGTAAACCTGGGTGGAAAATTGATCAGTTATAAGCCAGCTATAGATCTCACAGGTTTGCAAGATATATTATTGTATTTCAAGATTATCTGATATTGCAAAAGATTTTTCCCCTTCTTTTTTCTTTACCATGGTCATACATTTTCCTGTCTCAAATTTTTTTCCTACTCTTTTTAGAGTTAGAGAAGCTATTGGGAAATAAAAATAAAGAAGAAGAAATCATCCTAGAGAAAGTATCTTTGGGCCACCCCAGGTTTTCCCAATCCATCATAATGTGGGTTTTGTTTCATACCCCACTGAGGTGGAATTCCCAGAATGTTTCTTGAATTACCATGAGGCAGTCTTATAAGACAATTGCTGTCTTTTTCCCCCCTTTTTGCTTCACTCTGCTTTTGACAGCTGTTGGCATTTATTATATAACCAATGGACCCAGCATTAATTTTCAGTAGGCTACAGATCAGCTAAACTTTAAAGTAATATGTACAGAATAGGACTGCTCAAATGTAGGATATTCATCTTGTAGAAAAAAAACCCACTTTTTTTTAAAATCAAATTTTGGGAAGAGAGAAGAAAAATGAGAATCTTATCAAAATGTTCTAAACAATGTTTTTACAATGTTAGAATAATAAGAAAATGCTGAACTTCTTATGAGAACAAAAATATCATTTTAAATGAACAACAGTTTTGATAGTTCCAAATCCAGCTCTTTTTGTTTGGGGTAATATCAGGGAGATAGGGAGATCTTCATAGTGTTCCTCAAATGTCACCTGCCTTGAGAACCTCCCAAATAATGAAATTTGTCAGTAAGACACTATCATTGAGCAGTATTACATATTCCAAGATAAATTGTATTCTGGCTCACTAATATTTTTAATTTTTACTCTAAAAGCCTGTAGAGATCCTATTTGTGTAAAAAAATTATTTTGCAGATGCTGAATTTTGGTTTATTTCACAGGAATCTCCATTGAGTGACTTCAACAAGATTTCTGGAAAAGGAAGACTTTCTTCATTATTTACACAGATATTACAATGTGGACTGAAAAGTGGAGTGTGGACTGAGACAGAAGGTTTAGGACAAAAGCTTCAATTAATCCTCACATTAATCAAACCTAAAGATATCTATCAGGGATTCTGATATACATCTGAACCAACTTTTCAAATATACATGGAATAACTGTTCTACATATGCCAGTCTTATCAGTTTTATGGGCTTTTTTTTTTGCAGTGATTTTCTTCAGGTCTCAAATTCATACCTCTCCTGGAGAAGTAACTGAACACATACAGTTGGGAGAGAATGTATGAGAAGAAGTCTCCTGTGCTGAGGTTTTATATTCCCTTGTAAAGTCTAGTATAGCCATTTACTGCACGAGATAAGAAGGGCCAGATGGACCACAGATCCAAGCCAGCTGGCTCTAACATCCTTGTTGCCACCTTTCTATCAACAATGTGATAATTATGCACTCTAAATAAAAAATATCACTGAAGAAGTCCTCAATCAAGAACTTTACTCTTACAGCCTCCTGCTGGAAACATTCTTCTCCCTGACAGGAGCAAGTTTAAGTGTACAACACCATGATTTGTTAGGTGGGAGAAGCTGTATGACAAAACACTTCAGAGATGCAATGCTTTTTGCCAAGCAGCTGAAACAGTTTTGTTGATAAATGTTCATGTCTCATACTATTAACACTGTCACACAGGTAAAGTTTGATCTCCTGACAAAACCTCTTGTAGCTGTCTCTTAATCTATTTAGTAATCAATATTAACACTCTCAAATGTCTCAAAATGTTCCTTTTAGCTTGTTTGTTTCAGAATGTGCTGTGTACACACACACATATGTCACTCCATACATTCATCCTGTATGTGAACATATATTTCATTCCAAGTGATAATATACATTTTCTTTAGTAACTGCACTGACCTACAGCATAACAGAAAGATGAACACCCAGATAACCTGGCAAAGAGCACAATATTGAAGATTTGGAGAACGGGAGAGGCAGCTGCTCACACAAACCTGCAGTTCACACTGGCCTCTGGGCTCCAGCAGGACCTCAGGATAGTCTGGCACTTTTGATTGCTGTCTCAGGAACCTGTTTGGCTTTGTAACCTCAACTCTGCCTGACCCCAGCAGGAATGGACAGCTCTCAGTTGGTGATGGAGGATGGCCTAACTCTCTCGTGAGTGAGCCTATCACACCTCAGGTGTTTAGGCAGCCAAGCAGTAAAAAATGCAGTTCTGTGGTAAAAAAAAAAAAATGGTTTGCCTATTCCAGCTGTCTCGTAATATTTAAAATAAGCTGTGATGATGCATAAACCCAAATACTAGATGGGCTCTAACACCTAATCACTCCACTCTGAATGCTAATGAAGAAGTGCTTTCCAGAATAACCATACCAGACACGTTGAATCCTTCATGGTGAAGCAGATTCCACTTTTCTCTTAAACACCTTAAGACCATCAGAAGTTCAAAGTTAAAAGAAAATTAGCACATGTCTTGGCTTAACCGCAACCTGGAAGGATAGAATGGTTATTTCTTGGAGTCCAATTGAATACAACTTTGGAAAGCTGGAATTTTCACAAGCAGACACTACATTTTAATAATTTATCTTCTCAGAGGAGCATATTGTACCTTGAAGTAGAGCCTGAAAGGTTTTACCCTGTAGGGAATGCAGCTACAACAAAAGAAAACTGAAAGCCATTTGGCTGCTTGTGACCAACTCAGACTTGGAATTGGCCAAATTCCACACACGAGCAGAGACACAAACAAACACAGAGGCTGCAACAACTCACAGTGCCAAATTGTAACCATATTTATAATCCTTTCAAAACACTTGGGTCCGTTTTTGCGGGAACAACAAACATAAAAATAATGAAAACCCAGTATTTCTTTCAGAAGTGAAATATCCTCTCCCCCACACCCCCAGTTAAAGCAGTCATGTTGCATTTCCTGCTACTGAGATTAATAATACCAGCTGTTAACATTTGCAGTTTCTTGTGAAGATTTTTTTAGAATAAACATGAGAAAAAATAAGAACACTAAAGCTTTTGATAGATATTGTATCTTTTGACTAAATCTAAGAAAAAGATATGGACAAATGCCTTTCATAATTTAAATTACACTTGTTCTGGTGAAGCTATTGTTTCAACATCAGAAAACTGGTTTACTCTTTAATATACATTTAAATTGCATTTAGTGTTGGCACAGAGTGAGATTTTGTACCTTTGCTATGTGGCTATTAAACTTGGAATGACAAGAATCTCTCTTGACACTCAGATGCTATTGTAAAGGACAAATTAATTTCTGTTGATACTAACCTCTCAAAATACCAGGAGCATATTAATATATGTTCATGCATGTGTTCAATGTATAAAATTATTTCACATTTATACATAAGCAGGTTTGAGGGAAGACCATTAGTTAGTAACATCAGTCACCAACATTTGCAATTTATACCATATTACACTCTCTCCTGTACTGTTTTGTTGTGCTGAAACTTAAAATTTTCTGTTTGAAATTCTTTTGGAAGAGATTTCCATTATTCTAGACATCCAAGAGACCAGCTCCCTCCATTGTCTGCAATAACCAATTCATCCTCAGAGGATAAGTCCCACATGATCTAATAATATTTCTAACAGCACCAGAATCCCAGATTGAAAGTTGTTTTTATATCTGAAGCAGCAATTATTTATTGAAGACATGATCTAGCAAATAAAAGGAAGGAGACAATATTTTACACTGAACTAGGGCAAAAGGAAGGAAGGGAGAAGGGTTATTCACTGCAACTGGGCAAATGTGGGCTGCACGATGCCACTTTTAATTCTGAAACATGAAGCACAGCTGCAGTAAAACGACATTAGTAGCTTTCATATGATAATTGGCATAGAGGAGAAGGTTGTTTCTGGGTGGAGCAGAAGCCAAGACCAAGTTCACTGAACCTAGCACACCATTCAATCAACCATGGAAAAAACAATGGGAGATAGATATGGGGGAGACTTTTATTTTGACTGGGTAGCAGACATGAAGGCAGGGGGTGAGTGTAGGGAGGGGAAAGTATGCAAAAGTGAGAATTCAAGAAAGCTAAATATTTGAAATGTCTCTGGATGTACATATATTATTTATAACTATAAAATAACACTCATTCCTGCATCGACATAGAGGGTGGCAAACCAAGCAAATGCAGATTTATATGGGACGTGTAACATATGAAATAATGAAAGAGGATAGTGGCAGTCTGCCAAGTCTCCCCCTCCCCACTGCTCCTCTCCCCAGTCATTGACTTTCAAAGAGGAAAAGATTTCATACAACAAAATCTACCCTGACTTCCAGGAGATGCAATGAGAAGGGATTTACACTTAGTAGTATCTTCTAAATAGTCCCAAATAAATTCAAGTTTCAAATAGTTCCTTGCAAGAAATATCTATTTAGCTTGCTGGGGCAGACACACAAGTTGGGATTTTCTTGCCTATGTCTTTTAGGTAGGATTTTTCAGCTCTTTTATTTGCTGTCGTTTGGCATCATTTTATTCTTATTTTAAAATAAAAGCTACAAAAGGCAGTTCTATTTTCATGGAGATTGCCAGCAATATGAATTTCAGCTCATTTCCAGAAGAATAATCTTTGTGCTGGTCAATTCAGCCAAGATAGTTTGCTGGCTTTCACACAGCAATTTACTAATTAATGACAAATTAAATATTGTTCTATATGAAGATGACTTCAGAGGTGGTGCATAAATTTTGGGATTCCTGGAATATCTTCAGACTGGCTACAGTTCATTTACATGAAAATATGGCTCTAAAAATCATGTTGATTTTTTGTGCTACCCAGCAAAAAAGAAATCCTCCTGATGCACGAGCATGTTTCCTTTACTCATACAGAAATTTACATTTGATTCAATACTCTTGGTGTGCCTTAAGACATGTTTGTAATTCAAACCCACAGAGATACCATATTAACACTTTGCTGCACTCTTTGGGAAAAAATCATTCAAGCTGCTCTGAGAAATGCAAGCAACGTTATCAAAATGCATTGCTATACAGCATGGCTTCATTTGGAAGGAGGGTGGGGAGCTCTCACAGTGTTGGACCTCTCAGGGTTTCTCACCAGAGGTGTCATTTCAGAGTTAGGCATTTCCAAGCACCCAGGAGGGGTTTCATATTCATCTCACTGAAACAATGAGGTAACATGTGCTTGACTTTAACCTTGCTGTGATACTGTGCTTGTGAAAGAGTCCTGGAACTCGCATTGTGAATTGTCTCACTGACCCACAAGGTCATTCCAGGATGCCCTGGCCTTTTCTCCAGCAGCATCAACCTCCCTTGAGCCTGGCCACACCAGTGGAGTTCCAGGGTTTCTGACAGGGTGGGGGCACAAAGCACCTCGAGGAGCTGCAAACTTTCTGCAGTGTCCTACCCCAAAAATTCAGGCATCACCTGAATCAGCAGCATTGACATCAGATGCATGCTTCATGCATGGGTAGTAGATTTGACTTTGTGACCTGATGCATTCCCACACTGGATTTACTGGAATATCTACCAGAAGTTTAGGAATTACTGTATTTTGACATCTAATGCTAGAAAGGACTGTGAGACTGCAGGGTGGCAGAAAGGACACTGAGAGGAACATTGCTTAGGGGAAAGAGGCACAGCTGAACACCTTGTACTTGAACCATAGATTGGCTACTTGGTCTAAAGCAATTTTAGTTGCATCTCAGCTGCTTGGTACCTCTAGAGATTTCCTACCCAGTATCCATGAGATGTTAAACAACTGACCCCAAGAGCCTGTTTTCTCTAGCGGTAGATAGTGAGGCATGCTGGGCTAATCTCCCCAGACTTGAGGAAATGTGCAATAAGGCAGGAAAGATTTAGTTTTCAAAATAAATTGAATGTTTGATCACAAGTTAGCATTCTGCAAAGCTGCGTGCTGTTACTATGACAAGTTCTTAAAACTAGAGCCAGCTAATAAAAGAATTTTATTGATTGTCATGCCACATCAGGTCAGAAATTCATTTAGTGTTTTATTGCATTCTAGCACCAGATGTTTCAGAGGAAGGTGTGAAACTCCCATAACAGAGAATTATGCAATAACTTGCTTATGAGAGAATCTTCTTCCAAAGCCCAGTGCTTAATGGAGAGCATTATTGTTCTTCTTCCTATATACTGTCTTCCTATTCCAAGTGGCTGCAGCTTTTCTTTCCACATACAACCAATGAGTCTTGCAGTATGTTATGTTATGTTATTGTTATGTTATTCTAACATAATAACGTATGGTTATTACCCATATGCAATGTGTTCCACAAGTTAATATATGTACAAATGATATTTCTATCATTTTTTGCCCTAAGGAAAAAAAAAAGAAAAAAAGAAAAAATACATCCCTTTATGTTATTCATGACCAAAACCACCTATCTATCCTTCACTAATCCTTATTGAGGATTTTTCTTATGGTTCCCTCACTGTTTCCTTCTCTAAATGCAAAATTTAGTAGCAATAAAGGTAGTAAATAAAAAATGAAACATGCACATACAGCCCTTTGCTTCTCTGTACATTCCTGTGTTAGGTAAGAAGAGATCACAATGCATTTGAATTTATTTCTGTGAAAAATTTCAGTTACCAATATATGTGCAGTGTTTTGTTTAGAAGCTTTTAATCTGGCTAAGCAATACAAGTAACTAGAGATATTTGCATATGTAAAGAGGAATGTAAAGAATATGTTCATATGTAAAGAAAAAGTTCACAAAAAGGAAGCTAGATTGCAAAATCAAAATAAAATTTCTGCAACTATTCTGACTGTCTACTAAAACAGTGTTTTCATAAACTTTCATGAAAGAAGCTCCCTTCCAAGAAAGCTAATGAAACTGAACCCAAAGCAGATGGGAATACAATCAAGACAAATTCGTTTTCCAATTCCATTCAGTTGTTAGATTTTTTTTCTCCACTCATCTACTTTCAGATTCCTCATCTGTTTTATGAGTTGCTACTACTTACTCATCCTATAGTGAAAGATCAATACATTCATATTTTTAAAGTATTTTCAAATCTCTGAGTGAAAGAGGCAACTATATCAAATTCATTTTGTGTTTATAAAAAAAAAGAAATTTAAAAGTTACTTCAGTGAAGGCTTCAAAATCCATATCAATACAGAACTTAGAACTCAATACAGTGAATTCAAATACTGTGTTATGTTCATATTTCTCAGCTTAGCTCTAAGCCAATAAAGCACAGGCGTGTGCCAAGTTTTACACACTGTGAGCAGTGCCAGTCCCATCCAAGGCACTACTCAGCCCTGAAGTGCTTCACTGGATTGGCGTCTTCTTGTCATGGGGCAGAAAGGGAAGTGCCACAACCATTAGGATACACAGGAATCCAGTGGATCTCCCTATAAAGTCTCTGTTTATCACCCCAACTATTTTTTTCTTTAGTTGATAAGCAAAGATGTTTAACTTGCCAGCTTTCTTAAGGACAGAAGTTATGCAAGCATTTATTTTAGCAGCATTGACATCCTTAAAATGAACCACCACATTTTTAAATGTAGGCCAGGAGAAACTATTTCAGAAATAAAAGCCATGATTCCTCTCACTGAGGTAAATGAAAGTCAATGGTATTCGGCTCACACTGAAAAATTTTATTCAGTTTGGGTAAGCACAAGGAGAGACTTTGCACAGCAAAGCTTTCCAGTACTACTGAAATGCTGCCTTAGTCTCTTTCCTGCAGGATAAGAGCAAGCAAGTACTCATGGTTTGTTAAGGATTTCAGAAATGCATCTCTGTCCATTTGGAAGATGAGTAAAAACTAAATTAAGAGCTCACCTTCCTGGGAAATAATTTCATCACTTTCAAACTCATTTGTGTTCACCTTCTGTTCTCTTATCTCATAGAAATATGGGGGTTTGTGCTCCTCTGACTGAATGTATCAGGTACCACCTTGCAGTACAGGAAATCAGATTTCCATAAAGGCAGAAGCTCACATTTCATAGAATCATGGAATACCCTGAGCTGGAAGGGACCCACAAGGATCATTGAAGTCCTACTCCTTCATTACTGTCCTTCCCACAGCCCGTGGGTGGGGTAAGTCTATATTAGTATTTTAGTTGGATCTAGGAATTTTAAAAGGCAGTTTCCTAAATGTAGTGACTTACCACATCTTAGTTCACAGCACAGAGGAAACTCTGAGGGCACAAACAGGCTCCTTTTTTAGATGAGGCTGATGTGGCAAAAGCACTGCAGAGGTCAGCTCATGCCCTCCAGGCACCTATGGGCTAAAACTAGTCCAGAGGTAAAAGCTCAAAAATTCTTACCTCTGTGAAAGGCTTTGTTCTTCTTTCATGTAGGTCTGAGAGGAGAATGTAAATGTCCAACCCAATATCATTCTATTCTCTTCTCTCCAGCTCTTGCACCTTGCAGTAGGGAAACTCCATTTCACACCCATGGTTGGGATTCATGTGCAATCCCATGGGGATACATTTTCCAGGGCTTTGTGGTACAGCATGGCAATGAAGCTCATTAAGGTGATCCTGGCACACACATCCCATGCTGAATTTTGTGGAGTGATGCACCCTCAGTTTGGCTCATCCTTAGTTCTACAAGAGCCTTAAAGACTGAAAAACAAATAAAAATTACATTTACATAAAACATTATGCTTTATTCAGTATTATAATAATTTCTATTTACATGACATTTTAAGTCCTCCAGTACTTAAAGTATCATACTTCCATTAAGACTTTTCTCCTATTTACTGTTATTTTCAATTATCTCATTAGGATATGAACACAACTAAGCCTAAACAAAGATTTTTTTTTTCCCCCCTGCACACAACCATAAAAATATTTACTTTACACTGTGAGAACAGTGTTTTTATTCTGTTCAAATAAAAAAATTAACCTGGGGGTATTTGCAGTAAAAATGTGTCTTTTACAACTATTCCCTTGTGTTAGAACAATCCTGGTCAAGAATCAGCCTGGCTGCAGATTCCTCTCTCTCTCATGTGAGGTTGAGTGGAAAAGCAAAGATGAAAGCAAGGAAGAGGTTTTATAATTCCTCTTGCAGTCATTTCTTTCTCTGACTAGAATATGATTAAAGATATCTCACGTAAACTGGGAATAGGCAACACTTCCTAGCAGCTATTTCAAATTCTGCCCTTGAGGATTATATAATAATAAAAAAATCCTCATTCTTACGCAGCATTTTTCATCCACGGATTTCAAAGACGTGTCTTGTCTCACTACTGGGGCACCCCACACCCATGTGGAAAAGTTTCTCTCCCCTTGTTTGCTGGCACCCCTGAATGCCTGGAGGGGCATTGGGAGGGTGTTGCATGGCTGGATAGGATCAGAGAAGGTGCCAGCAGAGACTTTTCACTGCCATTTGCCAGAGCACCTGGCACTGTGCTGGCTGGGCTGTGCTAAATCCTGGGGAGGTGCCCTGAGCAGGGGATGCCCTGGAGCAGCACAGAGCCACAGCCAAGGGGCTCTTTTCAGCTCAGACATGCTCCCTGGACTACTATTCTCACTCTATTACAGCTGCAGCAGTGACTACTGCAGTCTCTAAGACAGAAGTATTTTCTTCATCATATTATAGTGCAATTCCTTTTCCATCTGTCTTCTTCACTACTAAATCAATTCTTACTCAATGTATTCTTCTCTTTGTTTCATTAACTGATGGTTTTAAGGACTCTCAGTGTTGCATAGTTAATAACTTTTCTGAGGCTTGACTTTTTCCATCAGTTCACATTTCCAAACCAATTAATTCCTTGTTGTTTTCCAATGGTTATTAAAAGGTAGAAAAATCCAGTTTAACCCAGTCTACCGTCTGAGGGATGCATCTATATGCTAATTACTTTTCCAGTTTGCTAGCAGGAAACTCTGCATGATAGAAAGGACCATTTTCTAAAATTATCAAGGGACAGACTTTTAGAGGTAGTTAGGTGCTTAAAGATGAAGAAGTGCCTAGTGGGGTTTTTAGAAGTGCCTAGAGATTTAAATCCTATTGAAATCAGTGTGACTGAATTAGGGGACTGAATACTTTAAAAGCCAGGCTCCACAAGATGCAAAAAGAGGGTTTCAAAAAAACCATAATGTTTAAAAAATATTTAGTCATGTAATGAGGAGGTTGAATATTTGAATGAGTGGAATGATATTTTTTTATTTAGTTAATTAAATTTTAGGTTAATCGGCAGGATTATTCAATTCATGGTGCATTCAGATAAGTGACTTCAGCTAACCAAAAAAAAAACCCAAACCCTGAAAACATTTCATTATTGCCATTTCCAGAAGATAAACTTTTTTCCTGTTTTGTTTGTTTCATAAACAATGCTTGCATTAATTCTTAGAAAGGATAATGATCTGCAAGCTAAATAAATTGCTATTGTTTTCCTCTTTCCCCAGAACAACTACGTAATATATTTTCAGCTGAACTTCACCCAGTTGTGTATATATATACATATATAAATATACTCAGTTTTTCCCTGTGACTCATTTCAGCCTAGGAGGCTGCAGGGCTGAGCTCACAGCCAAAGTTCTTGCCCGTTCTCAGTGCTTAATTGAAAAGGCACTCTCAGCACTTGCTCTGGCAGCTTTTATCTGTCCCATCTGCTTCTGCAGAAGCAACATCAGACAGATACAAACCAGCTTGAGATCCTTTTTCAGAAGGGCCTTGATAGCACGGCAGAGGAATGGTTTGCAGGTGGCCTGAATTCCATTGGGCTCAGGTAAATTCAGGATTTCGACAAAAACCATTGGATCTCAGGAGAAGACAGAAATGCAGGTTACTCCCAACACCAACCAATGAATAAACAACATGACTTTGAAGGTTAATTCTCCTAGGCACACAGAGGCATTCTCTTCCCTTAGTTTTAAGACCCTTAAAAACTGGGTGAAGTTTGAATAAGAGTCTCCATAAGAGTTTTCAAGTCACATATAGCCAAGAGTCCTGAACCCTGAAAGGTATAGATCTTAAATTAGGCTTTAGATATCCAGATACTTCCCAGATCTTGTTGGGAAATTTGACTAATTTTAGAAATGGTAACCAAAGTGCAGGCTTGCCAGAGGTGAGATCATCTGTCAATGAAATTTGGTTGTAGTCACCTGAACAAGTTCTCCTACCTACTGTATGAAGAATTTTAAAAGAATATTAACAACATAGGATAGACATCATTGCCATGGTAGCAAAATAAGATTTGCAGCCTCAGTCTCTGGTTTGATTTCACTCAGGACACAATGGCCATGCATCTCTTAAAAAGTATCATCTCATTGCATCAGAGGGGCAGCTAAGCAAAAATACTGGGAAAATTTTATTTCAGAAGAATGGTTCACTGCTGGTTTATCTGATTTGTCCCTTAATCCACAACTTGTAGTTATTACTTTCCTAGAAATATTGCAAAATTGCTTAAGGACAGGATGGCTCAAGGTCTGGTAATGGGATTTTTAGCCTTTCACATTCAGCTCATTTATCTGAGCGTGGGTAGGTCTTTAGGTCAGTGAGTTGTTACCTGCTGACTCTTGTCCAGTGGCCTCTGAAAGAAATGAATGAGCAACTTTCACACAGTGAACAATTGTCTACCCAAAAGTTATGCCAAAAAGGGATAGTAACAGAAGAAATAACATAGCTACACAAGAGTAGAGCCAAAATTTCTTTATGAGCAAAAAAGAGGGTTTTTTTCCCCTGACACTTTGGAATTATGCTGGTAAGGAGATTTGAGTAATCCAGCACCTTCTCTTCTGCTTAGAGATATATTTTAGTGACCCCCACACTGAATCATATTTTTGTTGGACTGGCTCAGGACATTCTGTGGACAATGGATTTGGAAAAAATAGGAATTCCCATCCTCTGAAAAAAACCCCAACCTTATGAAATAAAACTTTGAAAGATCAGTGAAGTTCAACACTGTGCCTAAGAAACACTTGACACTTGTAATAAAAACAGAAAATCATAGGATACATATAAACACACTCAGAAAATAGCGGAATATGATCTTAAATTAAGGGTCGGAAAAAAGGAAGCAATAAAGCCAGAATGATACAAAAGAAGAAAGCTCAGGCAAGCTATTTCATTTTGGTTAGAAATCCTTGGTTTAATTTTCCCCATTAAAAGCATTCTGAGCAGCTCTTCCAGATACAGACCTTGAAAAGAAAGTGTGGGCAGAGTAAAAACTCAGTCAGTCTGGAGGAGCGCCCTGGTTGAGATTTCTAGCTGCAAGTTCTACCTTTTGCAGTCTCATGCTTCCCACTCCACAAAAAACATCTACATAGTCTGGTTTGATCTAGAACTTTCAAAAAGAAATTACATTTCATTATTTATGCTGGTTCATCATGTCAAGGCTTAATCATACTCTAATAATTAAATGCATCTGCTATGTTTAAGCTGCAGCTGAAAACAGTTTTTCCATTTAGAGGCTGGTTTTAGCCTCTGAAGACCCTACAGACCAGAGAGATCACTTTTATGGTATATCACTCTCTCATTTCTCAGTTCTCATTATGCCCTCATTGTCCTAATTGCCCTCATTGTATCTAATTCACAAATGTGAATTAGATAATCTCTAATGATCTAATTGGTTAACATATTTAAATTAAAGTCATCTGATATTTAGTTGAAGTTTGGTGCTTCTGTTTCAGACCTCAAAAATACTTCAAATGTGTCTATTTTTCCCCACAAATGTATTTCCCACAAATATATAACAATTCTATTAAAAAAATCTATCTCTAGATCACCACACCAGTATCAATGCCAATAAAACAACAAAGAATTGCACAGGTACTTGTTTGATCATTCTTCAACTGTAACTAGAATTAATCATATGCAAACTTGATTGACAATTACATTTATAAATTTGGTATAATTTGGTCTACACGTGCATTTGTTTGTATAAACACCTAAAATCCATGCCTTTTGTAATACAATAACATTTAGAAAGATTTACTGCATACCACACCACTATGTATTCAGGATATTGCAGTGTGCTAATTATTCAATGTATACAGACAGTTTTCTAGGAGACTGAATGTCAAACCTCTAGTATCATCCATGATACAAGGCCAAATTTCATTAGATATCTAAGTATTTGGTTTGATTCACTAGAATAAGTAGAAGCACAGAATAACTCAGCTGGAAGCTCAACCAGTCCAACACCCTCCCTACTTCTGGAAAAGTATGATGGATATAACTGTAAGATGTCTGCATGAAGATGCTGTAGATGTATCATGATGCAAGGAAAACAAAGCACAGAATGTAAGAATCCAGTCTTGTGTCCCTCACAGTGTTAGGACAAAGACAATTTTTAGCAGTTTAAGTGTCACAGACTTCTGTATTCTACATCACTAAAAATCCTTGTGCCCTTCGAAACTTCTGATTGTTTATGTCACACCAATTCAATTTAGCACATTCAGCTAAACTGAAGCAATCCCAATTTAAATTTAAATTTAAATAATAGCATTCATGTTGAGATGTAGTTCAGTAGTTCCAAAGTTTTAAAATGACATTTCAAGCTAACCCACTGAAGTTCTATTGTGTACTGGTAAAAAAAATTACCTAGCTGATATCTTGCCTTTACACAGAGCTTTGCATCTCAGAAGGTAAAGGCCTCAGACCAAAGTTGTGCAGGAGTTGAAGCAGTTCCCTGGTAAATTAGGCAATTATTTCCTACTAACAAGCCCTGAGTAATGCTCAGTACATCACTTGCTGACACCAGCTCAGGATTTGGCACAGGGAATGCAAACCCATAGGTGCCAAGGATGGATTGCAAGGCGGTGTGCAGGTGGAAGGCATTGCCCCTGCCAGCAGTTTCTGGGCTCTCTTCTGGCATCTGCTTGTGCTCCCCATTCTGAGAACTGCTCACAGCTCATCAGATGAGCAGGATGGCTTTTTGGCCACAACGTGACTTCCAGGTATGCTGTGCCTAGGGGTTAACTCCATCCTCTAATCGGCAACAATTCCCAGCATCCATGAATAGTTACAAAGAGAAACTGCTGAAATCTGCAGAGGTATGGGCCTCTTTTAAGTGGAAATCCCCTTTGCTGTAAGCACACAGAGCATGGCTTCAGGCTCAAAGTGGATGTTTTCATTTGCATTGAGCAGCCCTCTGCTGAAGCTCTGGTGACACTGAGGTCAGCGATGTGTATCCCAGGCAGAAGTGCTGTAGTAGATCCAACGCCTGCCACAATCAGATCACACTGGTGCAGGCCTCAGGTGAGAGAAAAGCCAATTTAACAGCATTTCAGCAATGTAACATCAGAGCAAAACCCTGCGCTGCTGAACGGCCATCCCAATAACAAGTCATGCTCCGGGTGGGGTAAGCGTGTGGGTGGGGATGAGAGAGACTAGGTCTTTGTCAGAGAGCGCACTAGGGCTCCAGATCAAAACATTCTTCAGCCTCAGAGGGGATTCATCATCCCAACTTCGATGCAAACCTGAATCTCATTGCTACTCCTCTCAGCACACTGAGCTAAATCAAATTCCCATGTGAGAGACTGAAACACGAATCCCAATTGCAGAGCTTGGCCCCATCTCTAATTGTAATATTATCAGTAATGAGCTTTCCAAGGAAAGTGAGGGAGCATCACACATTGAACACCCTGCACATAAAATATGCTGGACCAAATTCTTGCATTTACATTTTGCTATCGAAGCCTACAGAAAAATGTTGATTTAAGCAGTAGGAGCTCCTTCCCTATGTCTCCATGTATATATGCATGTTGTCCCTGCGCCAAAGCCAGAAATGAAGTCTTAGGGTTATCAAGGCAGAGGAAACAATTGAACTCAAAAGAGATTGGAAGAGCCCTGAATCCTAGTGTTTTGACTAGGATTTCTTTCATAGCAATGGAGGCATTAATGATTTTTCACACAAAGGGGTGGCTAGGCAGGATATGCCAGTGTGCATGTGTGTGTGTGTGAGGGAGGAGAGGGGTAGAGGTAAATGTGAGTAGCTTTACACTAAAATTAAATCAGGCTTTTCCATAAAACAGATGTTATGATTCCCTTTAAAAAATAATTAAATTAACAGCGAACAGAAATGTTCAGGAGAAAGAATTTGGGGTTGGGATTTTGGCATTAGTAATTCCCTATACTTAATCCATAAAAGTTTTCTTTTATGTTTACAGAAGGGGGTTAAAAAAAGAAGCAAGTCTGTTACTAAAGAATTTTGAGATACAGTGGAGATGTGAAAGGCACAGAAGATTTTCATTTCCTGTGTTATAGGGTGCAAATAATATCAGTATGAAAAACCTGGCAGGAAGATTTAAGATAGCAGTTTTTACATTGATAAGTATTTGTTCATTTCCTGACAACAAAAAATATAAATCTCTTCAGAAATTAAATACCCTGGCTTGTTGAAGCACTTTTGTGACGTTCTGTGGTAGACTGGCTTCCTTTCATTGGAAATCCACAGCTAGAATAATAATCACAGCATCAGTTATTATACTTGTATCAGTTCTGTGCTGCAAGAGGCTAATACAGTGTATGGCCGAATTCTCCTACTTTTGTGTCACTTATTTTCTCTGTGGGCCAGATTTGCATTTTAATGGAAGTAGTTTATAGACTTCTTTGCTGCCTTCATAGTGCCACAAGTGGCATCATTAAGTGAGTTAAGCCGGATTAATGCTGATAGTAAAGTCAGATAATACAATAACAGAGGCCTTCATTTCCATTTGGATTAGGTGAAGAGAGCAGGCCTGTCTGGTGCAGGGTGATAATTTGTAAGCGCGATATGTTGTACTTGAGAGGATAAGATTAAATTTAGTGGGTTTAACTGTCATCCCAGTAAGTCAATTACTTCATCTTTTCAGGCTTTGAATTTATTTTATAAATAAAATAAATGGAATATTGAGCTGCTCCACAGCCATTTCGAGCTTCCATGAAGAAGAATTACACATGCTGGGCCAAAAAAAAAAAAAAAGAGAGAGAGAGGGGAGGGAAAAAAGGGTTTCTGATTCGGCTTCATAAACAAAGTACAAACTGCATTCAAGTGCCATCATGGCAACAGCTCAGGAATATTGTCCATTTCTCATATCACAAGCATGACAGATTCTATTGTGACTTTAGTTTATTCATAATAGGAAATATTTGTGTTGTGCCTGGCCTTTTCTATTTGTATCTATTAGATTGTAGAAGGAATACACTAAAATACTGATCACTGCTGTCATTTAACTCTTTTACTTTTTTCCTCTGCTTTCTATCTCCTCTATATGTAGTGCTTACACCTTGCTGCTGATGGAGTCACAAATAGAAATAAATAAATGAGAATTTGTACATTTTTGATTTATGCGAGATAAACCCTTTTTTAATTCTTCTGTCTTCTCTCCCCATCTCCACCCTTATTTGGACACCAAATCACTGCAATACTATTTCTTTGGCATGGAAAGTTTGAAAGCTTTCTGTAAATTAGATATAGATAGATAAGCACCAACATCTTCATTTCCATCCACAGACCCAGAGCATAGGTGATGTCAAGGGATGCTAAGCATATCAACAAGGGAGTGCCTATGCAGAACAAGAGATGATTTCAGAAGCCCCCCAAACTCCAGCTCCTTTCACAACTTCTTTTATAAGTAGTTTTCTCCTGTGATTCCTACTGTGGGGTATTATCACCTGCAAGAGGAAAGAATCTCAGCTAGTTTCTTTTAAGCTTTTGATAAAGCTCAGCACTGCAATGAACTGAAGTTTTCAGGTCTTTTATGGTAGGGCACCAGGCACCCTTATCTCCCACTGATGCTGAGAAAGAGCTGGCAATAATCTCCTGGGAGGGACAAAGGACAGAGCTAAAAGCTAAGGCAAGTGCTCTTCATTCCCATATGAATGCTTGGCACATGGACCATTGGCTAATTCAGTCAAATGAACATCCTAAGAGCCTGGCATTAAAGGGCACTTCACAGAAGGTGCCCAACATCCATTGTAGGAACCCAGATATCCAGCAAAGATGGAGCACCTGGAGAAAGAGGGCCAAGAGTGATGGATAAATTCAGACCAGCTTGCCTAGGACATGCCTTTTTTTTACCTACATCTCTCACATATGGGAGTTTCACTGGGAACTTCAGCTGTGGTACTGCAAGGTGCAAGGCACATTTCTGGGTTGGTGGGGTAGGATAAGTACATACTTTGACACTTGCTCTGCCAAGGAGCACTGTGTCTTCCACACAATTTAGCTGACACAAACCACAAATAAACACCTATTTGCAGTGGGTGTTAATGGCATGTTTGCCTCTCTTTTATATTTATATATATTACATTTAGCTTCCCAAAAGACAGAGTAATCACTCAACAATTGAATCTCTAAGGCAAAGAGCTGGGTCTCTTCATGACCCAAAGCTATATGAAATAAAATAGGATGTATCAAATGACAAGATCTGTATCTTAAGTGGAGGGCACCATCTAACAATGATTCCTCTGTAGGTAGGAGATATTTAGCAAGGAAAGCTGTTCTTTGGAAAGTGTTAAACAATTCCAATTTCATAATTTCATGACACATTCGATGGTCAGTTTGATTTTCAGATATCTCAAAATCTGACTAACCTTTTTTAATTTTCATCAGTAGGTGACATTTACATCTTCCCATCTTTTGTTGTTGAACGGTTTCTGTAATTACTTATATAGAGTTACTAAATGACTTTAATATTCACAGGGTTGATTTGCTGATATATATGGAGTTTATAATCAAAATCCCAACCCTGAGTGTTCTTACAGATATCACTGTCCCATTTTCTCTCAAATTAGCAATGTCACGCAAGTTTTGAGAGGCTGAAATTACAACCTCAACAGAGCAGAAAAGCCCCAGCCTCATTCTGCTCAAAAATGAGTCTTCCCCTGTCTTTAACACTGGGGATTTCTTCCTTCTTGCATCTGAGTATTGTGACTGGGATCCAAATTATGCCTTTTTTTGGACACAGGGATACCATGGGGTTTTTTGTGCAGATGTCAATATGGCAGAATTTGACCAGCTTGACTTTAATCTGCCCTGATTTGTCACACAGTTCTGCCAATTGAGTTCCTTAGATGGTATGGAAAATTGGTGCTGTTTCTGTCCAGAATGCCTGTTCACACACTAGCACAGCACACAGACAGTAGTGTGCAGTAAACGAAAAGCACAATAGCTCAGTGGGTTTGCCACAACCAGCAGGGCTATTGCCCCTAGTTATTAGGTTAGCTAAGCTATTTCAGGGAAATTAGACTGCATGGCAAAATTAGGTACCTCAATGCCTTCCTCTGCTGTGCTACCTGAGCATCTCACAGAGCTTAGTGTTACAACAAATGTGGGAAATAAGGCAATAGTATCCTTCATTTTATTGGAAATGTCACAGAAAGAGATAAGGGCAGGTACAAAGGTGGTCAAGATGGTAAAAAATGCAGAGAAATAAATAGTAACTAAGTTTTTAAGTCTTCTTTCCTGACATTTCCCCTTTCCTCTTCTCAGGACTCAACTGACCTTATTAGACTGGGATGTAAATCTTCCTGGGGACACCTATTTTATATCTTTTGCTATTTAAATATTTTTCAATCCATTTTTAAGTGATATTAGCAAGCAAAAGCCCTTATGCCCAAGGAAGCCCCTCAGTCACTACTGATGTTACTGTTGGGAGAGCAGAGCAGAAGCTCTGTGACAGTCTCTGTGAGCAAAGAGGCATTTCTACAGAGACCAGCAAGGCTAAAATCCATTCAATATTCTGTTTGATGAGCAGCTCAGTCCAAAACCTTGGCAAGCTTCCACTTATTTGAAAAGAAAGGGAAAATGTGTGGAAAGCCTTTGCCATGCAGGAATCCAAATGGGCTGGCATTGTCATGATGAACACTGAGGAACAAAGTCAAAGGGGTTGTTCCAGCGCACACGAGATCCTTAGGGCCAGCTGTCACCCCGCCTCATGCAGGTTTTATGGTGACATAAAGTCTCTGAGGCTGATAAATTTGCTTCAGGCTGGTTACTTAAGGTACTTGAAATTTATGTCTGCACATGTCATACAGGGCTGGTTGAATTAATACTTATCCAGAACATATAGAAGTATTAAGTCCTCTAAGTGCCAAACATGGCTATATCTGAAATGGTCCTTATCTGGTAAAGGACAGCTTTGTTCTTACTGGTATCAGAAGCAGAAGTCTGTATATTTGTCATCCATCAGTTGTCTAAGAGTATGTATGTGTTTTAAAGAGGGACAGAAATGAAGACAGAGATTGATCGAAAAGAACTGCAGCAGGATCTCATCTTGACTTCATATAACTCCGTGTGGGCAAATATTAAAGTGTGACAGGGAAGGTTCTGTCCTGCCAGCCTTCAAATAAACCAGCCCTCTTCTTACTGTTTTGGTTCTGCCAAGTGCAGGAGGTTTACAAAGCTAGTATTAGACATCTTTGACAAAGTGTTCAAAACTATTTTAAACCTCCTAGACACTTGATAAAGAAACATGTATATTACAAATGCCATACAAAACCAATGTTCTCAGGGGCCGAAAGTAGAGACCTGTGCCAGCCAGTCTCAAAAGGAGAATTTCTATCCACGAGATTATGTTATCCCATTCACAGTACAGAACAGAGGGAAATTTTAGGAATTCATATCCTTTTGAACATGATACTGTAGCTGCAACAGCAGGGGTGGATTTATAGATTTATAGAGTGGTTAACACACTTTTGCATACACCTAATGTCTTGTACATTAGGTCAAGAAGCCCAGAACAGAACAGTCCGGTTTTATCAGGCAATTATTCAAGTGCAGCATAAATCCATTTTATCCATCACAGTGAAGATCCTTTGTCACTAACAGCAGGTCCTGACAACTGTTGAGTTAGTCGGGTGCTTCCCGACTGCAAACCTCCCTCCTCCAAGACAGAAGGGAAAGAGGTATGGCAGAAAGGAGAATAATCACAGGCTGGGTAGGAGCACGAGCCCAGTTGGGATATGCTTTCCTTCAAGGCTGGTATCAATTCAGGAAGCCACTGAGCAGCTCTGCAGAACAGGAGGGACCAGCCTTCAGAAAGCAGTGCAGGGGTTAGGGAGAGCAAAAATGGGCTTAAAGCAGCTGCAGCCAGCTACCCTAGGATCTTCTAAACACTGCATACACGTGAGGTGTTGGCAGTAACATTTGAGTCTACAGTGGACTAAGACCACTAAACACATGATTTACATGAGCATCATCTCTTTTTTCTCCTCTTCTATCTGTTTTTTAACATATATTCCCATTTCAATATGCAGAATATAGTGGCTTAAGAGGAGGAATGGGAAGAATTCTTTCAAAGAAAGAGGAATAAATGGGTGTGAACTGGGTAACATAGTCAGATTTTCATGTCAGGGAGGGTCAGTGATAGGATTAGCAGGAGGAGTGTGTGCAGCTGCATTAATTCTGCAGCCAACTAACTCAATACCTATCTTGCATCTAAGAAAAACCTACTTGCCAGAAGGAAAACAGTTCAGTACATTGAACTGCCTACTGAGGAAGCTAATGGAGCATTTTATGGATGAAAAAAGAGTGCAGCAAGCCCAGCTCAATAAAGATGGGTTGAACTCTAGAAGGGAAATCAGTGAAAATATACAATAATAGGACTAAATATTATACAACAGTCCAGACTTGGGTGGAGAAAATAAGTACCACTATGAAGTTTCTTGAGCATGTGACCACTCACCTAGTGACTATAATACAATACACAGATACAATGTTAGTTTTACATTTGAATATGCTGCTTTTTCCTTTGCATCTTTTAGTTTTCAAAGGTAGAACCATGACTTTTCTGAATCCACCTCAGTGTGGGGAATTTTTAAGCCTAATATTATCTTTCCGTGGGAATGGAAGAATGCCCATATGTACCTCATGACATTTCCACATGCTTCACTGCAGATAAAAGAAACTATTTCAGAAGATGCTGTTACTTTAAGGATTGACTTGTCACCTGTTAAAATTATATCTGTCAGAGGACTGAGATTTAGAGAGAATTTGGACTGCAAGTACATGGATTGCTGCTTATGTGTTGGTTTGGAAGATTTCATCATGCTCTACATGCCTGGCATCAGTTTAACCAATTCTCAAATTCTGTATCACACTTTTTTATAAGATTTTATTTTTTCATAAAGAAGGTTAAGGTAATTTACTCACCATGTTTATTATATATGAAGTTGTTGAAATAATGAGGGCAATAAAATTGAATTTAGCATTGTCTTTATTGGTTTGAAGGTTACATTCATAAGCTTTGTTTGTTTTAATAAGTTTATTGTACAGTCTTAGGCATATGTTATTATGCAGGGATGGATATGCTTTGAATATTTCTGTAATTGTGGGTAGTATAAAAGTCATTTTCTTTTAGGTTGCACAAATCCATTACATTAGTAGAAAGATACATTCTTGTAATAGGATTAATGTGCAACACATAAACATGATCAGTAATATTCTTTTTTGATAAATTATCTCATTTTAATGACTTGGAATGTAGAGAGATTTCAGGATAGTTCCATCTTTGATTTGCATAATTGTATTACAGACAGACAAATTGCATTATATTCTTCATTAACAATAGATGGCTTGTATAACTATTGTATTTTTGAAGGCACTGCTTTTATGTTCATCCTGTAATTTGTCATTTTATGACACCACTGTTTAGCTTAGTTTGGAGAGAATAGAAACTAAAAGATTATTTGATTTTAGCTGAGTGCAGTAATATCTTTGCGTTCAACAGTAATGCAGTGAGCTATTGTTTGTTTTAACAAATTATCATCCACAGCTAAAGTAAGTTAAAAATATTCTTCTCAATTGTGGCAGATCCCATATTCATGGCATTTTGCAGCAAAGTGTCAGCACTTGTAAATGAACTTCAGTACAAAAACACAACATAAAATTAAACTAGATCCATCAGAATGTTTTCTGCTTCTCTGCTTGGGCTCACTCTCCCTCTTTTTCTCCCTTGCTCATGCACACACAAACACGTGGTCTGTCTTGCTCTCACTGAGTTCTTCAGGGTTTTGTAATTCCATAGGCTAAATACATGTGCTGAATTGCAAATGATATCATAAAACGTGTAATTCATTTTTTCAATGGCAAATCCTTCTCTTTTAAGGTAGTGTGTTTTCTCTATAGAAAGCTAAATCTTCTCGAAGATATTTTAGGATAAAAAAAATTATTTTTCTCTAACCAAACCTTCTTCAATCATTTTTGACTGCTAAGAACACCAGTAAATTAAAAGTTAGCAGCTTGAGACAGGTTTGCACTCCTACCAAATCAAAACCAGTTTCTTATTTTAGAAAATCCAATAGTTGCACCCTATTAGAGCACCTTGAGCACTGCAATTCTTGAAAAAGAGATTGGCTTTAGAAAGAAATTATTATGGCCAAATCACAAATAGATACCTTTGATTGATAATGAAACACAAAACTTTGGTTCCCTATTTAAATGCAAGTCAGAACTGAGGCCAAGCTCATTGAAGTTTGCTGTGTTACACAGCATTTCAAAAATTGAAGCCAACAATCTTGTAATTTGATCCTAAATTTAGGTTGCTCATTGATGTTCCAATCCTATAAGAGCATATTTATTATTGCATGAAATGGGTCATTCTGTCAATGCTGATGCAACAAGTCTCAAATGAAAGCCTGATCCTATAAAGCAAATGGGGCTGCCCTTATAAGCCCTAAGAGTCCAGAATTTCACCCTTGTCACTACTTACTGACACCCATCACAGCTCTGGCCTCCCTAATGCTGGGTTTTTCTAATACATTACCCATTGAAAATAAATTTTACAAATGGGAAATAGAGAAAGAGTCTGGACCAAATGTACACATTCCTTTGTCAGCTTGAGGACATGATTATAACCATTTTGAGGCCAGTAACTTTTTATATTATAAATATTTTTGTCAAAGTAACAAAAAATTTAAAAATCTATGTCTTGAAATTTTTCCTTCTTCTGGAGAAGAAACATATAAAGTTACTAAAACACAGGTTTACACAAATTTGCTGGAACTGGCCTTGGAAAGGAGTATGGGGAAGCTTGACTCCAGGCTACCACTGACTCATCCTCTGATGCAAGACAAGCACATTCTGCTTTTATGGCTGCTTGAGTTGTTCATTCTCTCCATTAAGATGTCCTAAAGCAGGTTTTCCTTCCTGTGTGATTTAACCATTGATATTACAAAGATAAATAATGAGCAATACTTCATGATGTGTATTTACTCTTCTAATAGCTCTTTCCATCACCACTTACTAATGCACCAGAGAAAGTTCCCTCAGAGAGTATATATTACATCAAAGTTTTTAAGTTTTGCAAGTTTTCCTTGACCACCAGGAGAATAATTATAAATATCAAGAAAAATAACAGCTGTCACATGCAAAAATATACCAAACTAGAAGAAAAAAAGCCCTAAACAAACAAATGTCACCATTTTAAAAACATGTTTGCCTTAAAATCATTGTTTTCTCTCTTCTCCCCCTTTAAGAGATTCCTCTGAACAGAAAAATGGGATGCATATTCTGTATTGTCCGTATGGAAACTAAACATAACCCCCTTCAGGAATTAATAAGATTAAGTTACACTTCAGTGGGAAATCAGTGTACATAACTTAATGAAAATTTCCTGTGGATGGTAGCAAAGAAAGCTACTCACTCTGCAAGTGAGCTGATGCAAACTGACATTTTATTATGAGAATTACTGAAGAAGAATTAATAGGACCTATCTATTGCCTATGATAGAATATAGGTGGCCTCAAGTATCCCCTATGAGTTAATGTTTTCCATCACATCTGTAAATGAACCAGTGGGTGTGTTCTGAGGTTTTCTGCCTCAGGCATCAGGTAAGGGTTTTTTTCAGTTGTAAAAATGTCTCTTTCAGACAATGACATTAATGTGTGCTTAAAGGTGAGTGTTTAAATGCTTCTCTGACACCTGGCATCAAAAATTGACCAACATCTCCTATTGTCTTACATGCACTTCACTGCAGGAAAGGAACAGCTTCTGTCAAGTAACCAATCATGAGAAATTCTCTTGTCCTTGGACATCTTATTAGTGGTCCTATCTCTCATTCCCTTTCAGAGCTGTGAAGGTCATAACAGAGTAATGCTGCTGTCTTCTAGGCCCTACAGATTCTCTCATTTCAAGCTCACCATCAGCAAGAAGATACATGGAAATTCATCTAATCCTATTAAGTGAGGTTACTTAATTCTTTCAGTCTGAGCATCAACCTTTGATATTGATAGCAAGGATGCTTTTGAGCCACATTTTTAAAGGTGGTTCTTGCAGAATAGGCTTGACCTTGAAAAATCTTTTTCTCCCACAGAGAGATGTGCCAAGGCAGTATTGGACATCTCTTCTGTAGGCCATCACCCACAAATCTGGGAAAATGAGGTTTCTTTCTCTTCCATCTTCCACCTCTTATTTTTGTTTGCCATTGAAGAATAATTTTAAGGGCATTTCCTTGAATACAAGCTATATCTGTATCTTGGCATCTTAAGTTAAATATTCTTTTATTAGGTTTATTCTTTCAGGAATCCAGGATGGAAAGGGTATTTGTGTCTTCTGCAAGATGTCAAATTTATTAATGTGTTGTCTATTGCACTTTACAGTATTGAAGAAGAAATCTTCCAGTATTCCCATAGGGATCCTGTTTCTTTATCAAATGTTTCTTGCTCTTACAAAGCATGTTCCAGCATATGCATGTGCCTGTTTTTATTCTATTATGCCTAGTAATGTTGTAGTGAGGGTCACTAACTACTAATTTATTTTGATGGTTAAAGCTAACCCAATAAGGTTTGGTCAAATAGTCATAACACCTTTAAGATTCCCAAGTCTGAAATTATGTTTGGTCCTTTAACATTTATTGTAGCTGTCGAAGCTCTCAATGCTTTTCAAAATCTCCTTGTGATGTGCAACTGCTACATGGAGTTTAAATATCTTACCACCAAGTGAAGTGTTTTATACACTAGAGAAGGATCTTAGAGATGTAAAAATGTATCACTGCCCTCCTATTCTTTGCCCTAAGGTGCCCTATGAAGTGTCCAGTCACTTTAGACAACTGGAATGATGACTGTTAAAGGACTTAAATGCATTTAAAATTCAGTCCTGAAAATATAATTGTTTATAACTGTGGGAAACAGGAAGAACATCTGTTGTTCCCTTCAAAAGTTGTGTTACACACAGACATCAAAATAAAAGAAAACCTCTGAAATGCTTAGGTAGTGGCATCCTACAGGGAATAAATATGACCAAAGGAACAATAGGTATTTTTTCAGAGCTGCCATTGGAACTAATACTTAGCTCTAGATCAAACACGGAGGCTATTCTGGGATCTGAAAATGGGCTTCCCAAAAAGCCCAAGTGCTCACAGTATTCATGTTTCCCTTTTAACCACCAAAATAAACACTCCATAGGCTTAAAAGCAGTGGGTTTATTTCATATAACAGTAAATGGCCTTCTAGGGTCAATATATTAGTTTTCTTCTAGATATACAGTTTCAATAGCAAGTGATGCATGAAGTCTGTTAAGCCTTTTGAATTGTCTATCAGTTCTGGGAATTATAGATTTTAACCCATATAGATACTTGGCTCAACCACAAAATGAAAAATCATTAAGAAAAAAGCACTGTGTATTATTACTCCAATATGTACTTGTGATTTAGAACTGGCATTTCAATACACAAACAAAATTCCTAGAATCATCCAGCTAAATGCAAATGGATTCTATAAATACTTTAAATAATAGAACAAAAGAAAGCTCATCAGAATTTACTTCTCATCCAAGTGTATACAGCTTTTTCTATTACACATACATAAACACCCTTTGTACTTCTACAGTTGATTGAATCAAAACATGAGAAGATCTGAAAACACTTTTGTAGCTTTCTTTAAGTTCTATTACTACTGTAATATGTTCCCTTGTAGTGCACAGGCCATACTCTGTAAATAAATGTGTGTTTCATTTTCAATAGGAATTTCGTTAATCAAACCACAGTAATAGCAGAGTATTTAAAACACATTTTTCTAAAAAGCGTGTAGAACATGCCAGCAAACTACTGATACAGTTATGCTGCACAGTGATTTAAACCATCTGAGGAGATGGCCTTCTGCCTTTGGATTTCATGACAGTCTGAGCTTGAACTTCAGCCCTCCTTAGAGGGTCTCAAGGCAACCCCAACACTGTAATGAGCTTTGAATCTCCCCTTGCAGGAGTCAAACATGAAATTCTCCTCCTCATTTCATTCACAGGGAAATTCAAGAAGTAGGTTAATGCAGAGGTGCCATATCTATGAATGAAACAGGGCATCCACGTGACAGCGGCCTACCTTTAATAACAATATCTTCAGATATATAGAATGGCTGCTGCCATTACATGCTGCAATTCATTTGGAGTTGGAAAGTATTTTATGGGTGAAGAAATAGATAAAATGGTAAGACAGTGACATTGAAATATCATCCATTCACTGAGCTGGGAACAAAGAGAAAATATCCAGTGTCCAAGACTTTTACCCCCTACCTTCACATAGTAACATGGGCAGGCAGTGGCCTGGTCCCCAGGTCTTTTCTCACATAAATATACTACAACAGCAGCAGTAACTGTTTCCTGGATAAGGATGGGTTGTATGTGAAGCTTTCAGCTCAGGTGTGGGTAGCTAGAGCTCAGCTGCACAATGACTATCCTGATTCCCAGGAATACCTACGGATTTGTTGTTTGCAAATTTAGAATGAAAGAATAGAATCAGAGAGTTATTTAGGATGGAAAAGACCTTTGAGATCATCGAGCCCAACCATTAACCCAGCACTGACAAGTCCACCACTATGGACAGAAATCCACACTATCCATTAAAAACAATTAGCACTCACTGTCAGCTTCATACTTTGGTTCTTAATATACAAGGCTGTACGTAGAGAGAGAGAAGGCTCAACAGGGAGAAGAATTACTTCCCTAAGAATCTCTGAGGATTTCAGGCAGAACAATAAAAAACTAAATTAACTTATTCATTTTTATCACCTGATGAGCATAATTAGCAAACAGCACATAATGACAGCAAATAATGGCTCTCTTTTTCCCCTATTAAGATAGCTTAATGACTGTATTTTCTCACAGTCTTAAAGCAGTGCTGTATTTACCAGCTGTACTTACCTGAAAAATGTTTTGTCTGTCAATATTGAAGTTAACAAAATGCTTAACTACAGCACATAATGATGCTAACACAAAACAGCATCTGAAGTGAACATGGAAGATTTTGCAGCTCTCACGGTGCTGAATCCTCTGCGACAGCAAGCCAGAAAAAAAAGTGAAGTAGCAAAATTTAATCATTAACTTCATCTTCCCCAGATGATGACTAATAAGCAACCTTCATTTGTGATGTGCTTCTACCCTTTATGAGTTTCGCTATCCATGTATGAATCCCAGAACAACCATCTAGAGAAATGTGGCGGTAGAACTGCATTTTAATGTCAGTGCTTTAATATCCAGCCGCAGGATCCAGGTACCCTTTGGTAGCATTGAAACTCCCTTTGGGTTTCAAGGTTGGGAATAAGGTTATCAAGCTGGCTTGCTCTATACTCGCACTGAGAGACCTTGCAATTAAACCTTGGGATACGGCTTTGTTGAATTTTCTAGTGTTGAAATCAGCTTTTTGCAACAGGAACAAGATGCAAAATGTCTTGTCCAATGACAGAGTTTTCATGCTATATCTTCAACAGCAAGTGACACTGATGGCATTGGCAGCTATTGCTATCTACTGCCAGACAGAACAAATTCAAACTAATTTGGATGGAGTATAAAATATACCTCTCCTCAGGGCACAGTCTTGCAAGACCCCTGGAGACTGAACTCCCATTGATTTCCCTTGACTTAAAAGGCACAAATGATTCGCATGACCAGATCCAGAATGGATAAAGATGGAGAACAGCAGTGATTCTGATATCATCCTAAAAGCCTCTCTGACCCTCACTGTACAAACTATCCTTTGATTCGTCTGTCACAGCTGTATCTAACAGAAGTATTTACTTTCAAGGATCTTCCCAGCTTATCCTATTTTATCTACTGATTCCAAGTCACAGCCTAAATGTCAACTTCTGTCTCTTCCAGATGTCTGTATTCCTCCAATATCTTGTTGTCACATGAAGCGGTTAGAAGGATCTTTTAGTTCCCCTTTTCTCTGTGGACATTGCCCAACATGACAACAGTCTGTGGCCAATTAAAATGAAAAATATACAAGAGATAAACCTAAAGAAAAGTATTATTTTTTTTCTCAAATCAAAGTTTTATCTATATGGGAAATAAAAATAATGTTAGATCTGACTTAGTCCTACTCTGATTCTCCTGTGAGATTTAACGCTGACTTTAACAATACATCAATACTCTAATTTTTTCTTTTTTATTTCATTCCCTGATAGCAGTTATTAAGGAAAACCCCACAGCTTTACATAAAGACAGCATGTGGTACTTTATCATCACCTAGATGATGACTATGTTGGTAGTCTTTCTGAGACGTCTAAATAGATGTCTAAAAACTGTAAATTCCTTACAGTTGTATTAATTGGATGCATTATGAATATATTATTATGCTGGTGGATGTGCTTTGCTGATGGAAGGTGTTTTTCTCATGCCTGGGGCAATATAGGAGAAAAAAATGCATGCTAGATGCCAGTCTCGAAAAAAGTGAAAAAGTTCTGTACTTTTTTGTTGTTGCTCAGTTTGGCTTTCTGTTCTTCCTGCAGAGGAAGATCTTTCACCAGTAATGCCTCTTCCAAAGACCAGTGGTTCACATGGGCCCACAGCTCCCCAAGTGACTCATTCAGTTATTAATTTGCTTCTTTAGAAGAATCTTTGACTGAGACAGTACAAACTACTTTGTACCTACTCCTGCTTTAATGTAGAGATCGTCACACTAAAAAAAAAAAAAAATTACTCATACTGTCTCCCATATTATTTCTTTCATGGTGATGAGAAAAGACTTGCCAGTCACTCATGCTTCTGTTACAGATCAGGACTCTGAATGCTAGACCCAAACTTTAAAAGAGTAGACTTTACCAAACATGGTTTTTCTGTATGGTTGCAAAAGACAGATTAAACTTTATTGACTCTGGTTTGCTCTGTCCTCTCATTGCATTTGATGTGGCATTGATGTTCTTACTCTTTCTAACAAGATCCAACTAAAGAAGCTTATTTAGCTGCAGAGGATAATTCAGGGAAGAAGCTTTGAAGAGCTCCATCATTTAGCAACTGGATATTAGGCCGACAAATAGTCTGACAAGAAACCTTGTCAAAACTAAGCTTGTGCAGTAAACTAAACTTGAAGTATCTCTCTACATTCACCCTTTTCCTCACCTTTGTCATGGCTATTTCTAAATAGACTTTAGAACTAGAGGAAATACTTGTGGCTTCTGGACCAAGTTTTTCAGGGCATACTGAAAATCAATATGCCCTGTATCAAATAGAGCATTAGTATCCATTGCAAAATTTGAACCATGTACCTCAGGTACAAAGGAGAGACTGGAAGAATGAAGGAGAACCCTGTATATGTAAATACACACTTGCAAACACACACACAACTGCCTGCTAATACTGTAAATGTTATATAATATGCTGGCACTTGTTCAAAACTTTGAGGCATTGGCATTATTTTAATCATTTTTTTCCATTGAAGTAAAGAAACTGCATGTATAATTAAACAGTTGTATTGTATTGTAGAAATAACCATGTAATGACATAGTTAGAAATTCTTGGTTTTTCATGGCAGTACCAAATATAATTACCATGTAATCTGCAGAAAGCAAACAAGGCTGTAATTATTCTATAATCCAATTAATTACAGGATAGCAGATTGGTTATTTCTTCCCAATAAAGCATATATGCAAAGGAAATTAACTGGTAGAGAAAAGATATTTTTCCCTTGAACAAACTTATTTAATTAATGAAAAAAAAAATGGTTTACTAAAATTTCATGTCAAAGGCACCTAGCTGTGGACATGCCTCTGTCCAATGCATAATCTGGCAGTGTATAATCTGGCATTACTCCATCAGCAGAAATATCTTCTTTACTGTTTTCTTTCCTTTTTAGCTGCTAGAACTGTAACCCTTCAATTTAAGTAACACTGTATGATACTATAGGAAGATACTGAGTTAAAACCATAGAAAAAGGAAGTCTTATAAGTATTACCAAAATAGGCATTATGTGGGTTTGGAAGCCTAAGCTTCCTTGAGCCACCTCCCACAGTCATGAGGATGAGCTGACCGTGTCTGCTCCATCCTTGGCCCTGACAGCAACCAAATCACCTCCCTGACTTGGGCTGAGACTGGTTCCTTTCATTTTAATAAAGTGCCCACTAAATGGACTAGAAAGTCCTTTTGTTTTTCCCACAACTGAAACAGCTATTTCTACCCCAAAAAACAGTTTGAGGTCAGATCATCCCCTAGACAGCAATGAAATATTTCTAAAGACTGTACTTAGGGTATTTTGTGACCTCACCCACATTCCCAGTTCTGTAATTCCAGTTAGTTTAATCTTCTGATTTTTATATTAAAAAAAAGTAATCTTGTGAAGCATGCCACAGAAATCTGGCAGTAAATCAATGAAAGGCTGTGCTGTATGGGCAAAGGGAGAATTGAACACAGCAGCTCCCATCCATTCCTGCTGTAAGTCTAAATGACTGTATAATCAAAACATCTATGTCCATCTTGAAACTGCCTAAAGAGCTTGACTACTGTATGATAAAAAAGTGTTGTGTTCCTTTATATATTATTTATATTAAAAAGGACACTTTTGAAAAGGGTTTTGATCCTGTGAGCTGTTCCTACCAAGCTGCTCCTGCACCAGGTATCTATTCTAGCCCACCAGCATTTCCAGACTATTTAAAACCCCAGCCTTGTTATGACAAGCTCAGGTCCTAAGCCATCAATGCTGCATTTTTGTGGGCTCTGTAAATATATATACACAAAGTCACAACAAAGTCACCAAAACTCAAGATACTGTCCTCAAGTTCTTTCCTGCTCTCTTTCTTTCCTTCAGAAGTTTAATTGCAACAACGTCAGAGACATAGGTACCTTTTGTCCCAAGAGGGACTGAACTCAACACCCGGGGAAAGCCCCATGGTCCCAACAGCCCTTGGTCTGCAGATGCAGACAAGCATCCTCTGGTCCTTGACGCAGTTTTGTACAGTGTCACACTCTGCTTCCTAAACAAGAAGCTGCAATTCTTGATTAGCACCATTAGACTGGCAGGGCATTAGAGAAAGATCCCAACTATTTTCATTCACTATGGGAACAAAACCAGTCACAGAATCCAGTGGCCATTGGACCTCTAACCTGCTCTGTGACAAATAAACATTTTTCCCTACCCCTGCCTTCCCACTCTGCTCTGATCTCCTTTTTTTAACCTTGCACCACTCTAATCCTCAGTGTTTAGCTGTTAATCCTTTTGAGAACAAGATGAAAAGTGGTGCATTAAAGCAATGTTTGAGGGCATGCAAGCAATTATACTTCTGCCCTTAGCAGGTGCTGTTTCTATTTCTGGAAATTGTTTAAAACTCTTCAAAATATGAATAGATGGAGAGTACTCTTTCTGGCTTTTTTCCTCATACACAGCACCTTCTTAATGAACAATACATTCCACACTAAAGGAGTCCTGGGGATCAGGTTGTCACTTAGAAAATTTAGGCACTCCTCATTAGATATTAAAAAAAAGCTCAAGACATCTCTTCTATTTTGATGCAAATATAATTTTGAATGTGCATAATGTTTTATGCACATTCATTTTAGAGCATGAAACATATACACCACTTGAATGAATTGGGACAATAGAGTTCTGTCTCCTACAATATAAGTGTGAATTTCTAAGGAGTGGGATAGGAAGAAGCAAATTTCAAGGATCACACTCTGCTGTAATAATTTTTTCCTATCTGCCTCCTGAGAAAAATTTAGAAGATTAAAGTGAGGAAGGCTGTTACACAGCAGTAGTTCTAAAAAGGAAATGCTTACACCAACATGCCCACAAAGAAGCAGTTTAGACAGTCTGCCAGACTTATACTCACTTTTGCCCCAGGTTTTGAATTTATAGATATTCATTTTGGGGTATATCAGCCTGGATATGAGGAGCTGATTTTATTTGTCCTTTGGTCACATTCTTATGAAAGTTGCAATTGGGGAATCCCACACTGGTGCGGAATTAGTGGTAAGATCCATTTCTGCTTTAAGACCACAAGTCCTCTGATGAATGGGTTGTCAGAGTGGAGAAGGAATCTCTGCCTTTTGCATGCTTCCTTTTCCCTTTTCTCCCCAGGGAATTAAGCTTATGCAATCATGTCACGTATGAATGTTCCCTCACCCTTTCATTTCCCAAATGATTTTTGAACCTACTAGGCAATGTCAGCCAAATTTGAAAGAAGGGTAGTTATTGAGTCTCTACAAATTTCTACAATTTGTGTTCTATTGAATTCTAAATATAACAGCTGGGCAGGGTGAGAGATTGTACTGGTGCCCCTGTGGAAGGTAAGACTACAGCTTGAACTTATTTGCTATTAGTCATGGGAGAAGCCATATGGGCAAAAGACAATATGAGTACTAGGGCTGGAAAACCATTGGATAGGTCTCACATCAGTGAGTACAACTGCAGTGCACAGCCCCACAGGGAAGCAGGTTTCACTGATTCTACTTGCACCAAACTTCTTGATCCCTGCTACAGATCAGGTTTTAATCTGACACAACAATCTGTGTAAAATGCCTCTTGGTATAGCTGGGGCAAGAATGCACATGGACTGATGCACTGAAAACACTATCAAATAACACTAAAAGCACATCATGGTTGTGGCTAGCACAGGTCTTTCTCGTGAGAACATTTTGCTACGTTTCATAAACAAAGATAAAGTTTGGATGTTTTGCAAACAGCGTCTCCAGATTAGGGCAGTTCAGGCTTGGCCAATTAGGCCTAGGGGGAGATTTCTGGCCGACCAATCTGGGTGACCTCTGAAAACTCTATATATATGGAAATCAAAATAATAAACACACTTTTCTCTTTTCTTGTCTGAGAACCTGGGTTTTTCTCTCAGCTAGCAGCTCAACAGCGACACATGGTGACAAAATCAAGCTCTAAAGATATTGGCAGTGACATGTGCACATACATACAACAATATCAGTATGCAGGGAAGGGTTTCAGTTTGATTAAATAAATATTTTTACTTCCTTATTTGATACAGCCTTACACTAGTATTTGGATCCATCCATCCATCCATCCATCCATCCAAGACCTGTCTCTGTTTCTGTGTTTCACTCTCTAGAGTAACCAATAACTCCACAAGCATAGAGCCCATTGTGATTCATGGCACCTCGCAGAACAGATGTTATTACCCCCATTTTACAGCTGCAGGACAGAGGCACAGAGAAGCCATCACTAATTCCAGGTATCTGAAATCAGTTTGTTCGGGGTTTTTGTTCTTGGGTCTTCTTGTCGAGTATACAGCATCATCTCAGTGCTTTCTACATTCAAATCACAGCTCAAGTTGACTTCTGCTACAGCTGTAAGAACTCAACATCTCTAAATTTGGCCACAGATGAACTGAACTGGGCACCCAGAACATGAGAAATTCATCCAAAAGGTCCAGCTGTGCTGAGTCTGAGGATATGCCCAGTTTTATAGCGCAACAGAGATGGAATCCAGCTCACTTAACCAGAGGATGTGGCTTTTAATACTATTGCCCCATTGTCGTTTGCCTTCCAGCATTGGAAAAAAATGGGGTGAGGCTCTCCACAGAGAAGATCTTCACTGATTGCACAGTACTAACTCACTCCCAGGGCTTGGAACAGTGAATAAAGCAGAGTTTTGGTGAAGGATGATGAAAACTTTCTCATCTGAAATATTTTAAGGGCACTATCACTATTCAGATGCATGAAGCTGTGTATCACTGCAATGCAGCATTACTGTGTGTATGTATTTTTTAAAGGATGTTAAACCTAATTTGCTTTGCCACTGAAAATTAATATTCATATTTAGCATTAAATAATGATTTTTAAACTCCATGGAACAAACCCCCAAAATCTTGATGACAGGAGCACTTAGTGCTGTGCTCTAATTGAGTAATGTGAACTAGTGAGAATGGTATTACACTGTACAGTGTCTGCTCACATGATTAAAGACTTTATAGTGCACACAGCCCTATTAATACCATATAAACGAAACAAACTCTGATTCTTCAATATTAAAATTCATTTTTTCAATATAGTTTCTGTGTGGAACTCAGAATAAAAAAATTAAATTATCTCCTTCTCTATGTTTCTCCACACTTCCATCATGTAAAACCACATTGACCCCACCCAAAGTCAGCAGGAGGGTTCAGACAATACATATTTTACTATTTTTCTCCAACTGTTGGCAGCTGGGGACTTAAAAAGCCTCCTAAAGCCATTGCATAGACCTTGGTCAGCCAAAGCAAGCACTGATCTCTGCAGGAAGATGTGGAGGATTGGGTGCTCATTTCTTTGCTTATTTAGAGTAAATCCTTGCAGAGGATACCGTTCAGGGAAGACTGATTAGAGTATTGTTAGGACTCGCTGAACTCAGTGCTAACATGTGGTAATGTGCTTTGATAAATGAATTTCTGAGTAGCACTACTTGGCTTAAACTACAGCCTGAACTATCCCTCAGCCTGCCTAAATCACAATCCTCTGAACCTCTTGTTCTCTAAATGTCGTGTGTGTGAATCTTTCTTCTAGTGAGGAAAACAATATTCTCACCAAATCTGACTTTCTAATAAAATATCAGCCAAGTGAGTTTTGTTATGTTGCTGGCTTGGATACTCATATTCTACTGTCAGCAAGGACTTCTCTGCAGAAGCCAAGTTAAAGATGCATTTTGGATTCAGTGAAGTCTCAATTTAAGTGGCATTCTCATGCGCATAACCTTCAATTTTTAACGGCATTTGTGTTCTTTGTGTGAGAGCACATGTGCACACTGCTGTGTAGACAAAGCAAGAGAAGAATTGGTTCAATACCATTGAATTATTCTGAATCTAAATGTAAGATTAAAATACATTTCTATGTTATGTAGGTATAGCACTTGTCCAGACTTTCATGAAAGGAATAAGGAAAAGGGAAGATAAATTATATTAATAGAAAGGTGTATTAATAAACCCCAAGCAACAGAAAGCAAACAACTGACTGCAAGAGGATCCTTCAGAGCCATTCCAACCCTTTTTGCCAATGCATCCTATTAGAGATCCTTAATTGATGGCTTATTGACACCACAAACAATAATGGCTCCTTTGGAGCTGTTACACTCAGTGCTGTTAGTGTCTATTTAAGGAGCTTTAATCTGCCAATTATCGACATGACAGAAAGTAATGACTCCTTGGAAACCACTATGTTGTATTGTGTCAGGGCAAGTTTTTCTGCCTACACAAAGTGGTACTCTGTGCAATTCCATGTTTTAATGACGAGTAAGAGTGCTGTAGGTAATACTAAGAAACACTGCAACACTGCAGCACCATAACTCCAAAATCAATACTATAGGCAGCAAAATATCCTCCAATGAATTGCAATAATTCATGGTCTGCCCAGTTTCATCTGTCTGTATAATGAAAACAAAATAATAACTTGAGAGAAAAGATCAGTGTGTACTAGGTTCATATCAAGTATGGAATCCATAAAAATATCTCAGTCTAATAGTTTCTGTGTTTGAGATGTAAATCCTTCATCCCTAAAATTCCTGAGCAAGCACAGTGACACTTCAAGTGCCCATCACATCCACATGAGATATGGAATAGCTGGTTACCAGCACCACAGCATGAGTGAGTGTCTGTGATTGAGACTTAGATGCAGAAGAATATTTTCAACACCATTTCTGTGACTTTAGTGCCAGCATTCGGGTAGAGGGCCAAGCACACACTTAGGGAGCTCTTTCACCATAGCTATTCTGGTACCTCCCACTGCACTATTGTTTGGCCAGCACAGCTGTGCCTGTCAGGAGATTTTGCCAGCATGTTTATTCCGGCCTTGAACTGCACTTTGCAAAGCCGTTCACCAGCCTGGTGAAGATCTGTGCATCTGCAGTGTGGTCCCACTTTCCCTCCTGAAGCCTTCTATTCCCATCTTCTCCCTTGTGACAGCTTTAATGATCACACATTTGCCTGTAAGCAAACAATTACCATTCTTGGGGTGGGGGATACGTGTGTGTGAGAGAGGGACAGAGAGAGAGATCTCTTTTGTGCTGGATCAGCTCACTAATGCAGCCAACTGCACAGCTGCACCCTGTTAAAGCTAACACAGAGAAGGAGAGGGAACACACAGCAGGACCGCAGGCTTTCTTTGGCTTAAACTGCTTCACAAACCACACTCTTTGAGTGGTACATCCAGTGATATCTCATCCAGCATAAAGATCACTGGTACAAAGTCATCAGAAGTGACAGCTTTGGCCTAACAGAGAAAGTCTATCCAGGCTTGGTGTTTTGCATCATTCGGTCACAAAATGTTTGATCCAGTACTAGAGAGGAAATTTATTATATTATTGAATTGTGGCTTCAGCCTGTACCCCAAACTACTTCCAGTTTGAAGAGGCAACTAAAAAATCCTTGAAGAAAGGATGTATTATCTACCCACTTTCAGTGGAAGATGTAAGGTCAAGTGACCTGACCAAAACTGCACATCAAGTCTACAGCTGAGTGGGGAATTTAATCTGGATTTTCCAAATCTCACTTTGATGTTTTAACCATAAAACCACCCTTCCTCACTCTTATGCATATTCTTTTCATTCCAGTGATAGTAAACTATAAGGCAGGATTTTTCAAAAAACGCCTTATCCTTTTGAAGTGCCACAAAACATGTTTGAAAATCTGACCTTTCTGCAAATGCTTAAGTGGCAAGTGAAAAATCTGTCTCAATTTACATATGCAATGCATTTGGAAAATCAACACAGAACAGTTGCTTTAATGATTCACTGCTAAGGTAAAACTTTGAAGATGACCAAAATTTGCAAAGTCATAGAGCAAAGACAAGCAAAACAGAGAGTATTCTGCTCTCTTTAATTTCTAGTCAAATATGGTTAAAAAGAAGATCCAATACCTAATACCTGAGTATTAAAAGAGTGGCAGAGTTTTCTGGGTTTCAAAGTATTGGCTTTTCTTATATTGAGGAAAATTGAGCGTAATTGTGATGTAAAATTTTCTTTTCTGATACAATTATGTATTGGCAAAACTACCACTTTGTACAAAATAAGGTTATTCTAATGAATCTATTCAATCTAATCTTCATAATCATAGTATCTCCAAGGAAGAAAATTAATTGGATGAAGTTAAATATCCCCTTTTCATGTCAACAAAATTGGTTTTTCTGGGGATTAAAGGATTAACGTGGTGTTAAATCCCTAAAGAGGTTAAAAACACTTTATTATTCATTACAAAACACAAAGATCGGAGTGTTATTTTGTTCTTATGTCACTGTTTGTCATTTCATTTGAAGAAGAAAAAAAGGACAGGAAAACACTAAAGATTTAAAAACCCAACTCATGCATAATTTTAAAAATAGTATAGAAATTAGTAAACTTTTGTTTATCACAAATTATCAATATATTTAAACAACAAATATCTGCAATTTTAAGGTTATATTAAATGCATCTGTTGATGAGGAAAAGGAGAGAATACAGAACAAAGTTGAAGATCTTCATTGATAAGTTAGAATTTCAGGCAACTACACAAGTATTCCCAATTTAATCTTTTCTTTAAGTTATCTTTCTTAAAGCTATAGAATGGAGAAAATTGTCCATTAACTCTGTGTTGAGAAGGAATTCTTACTGAGGGGAAGGTCCTTTAAGTAGAAGAATTAATCCTCACAAAACACTCCTTCACCGTGCTCAGACTGATCTTATTAAAAGCAGTGAGAGTGAGCAATGGAAAAAGTCCTAAGAACTGTGCTTGGTCAACATCATTAAAATCTACATTTTTTTAATCCGTTACAGAAGCAAAACTTTGCACTAAGATGTTCTTTTGTTTGACATCCTCTATTAAATTTAAATGGATACAGTACTGTTCATGTTAACAGCTTCTTTTACTGTCCTTTTGCCACTCCTACTTTGGCCAAGTGAATAGCTCAGGGTTTAACAGTGCCAAAAGTGGGATCCATGTACGCAGTTCCTGGTGGAATTCAAAGATGAAATCCTAAAGACTGTGAAATGGGAATGTGGCTTTAAAATATCTAGATTCGTGGTGTCCTGTCACAGCCAGCAGTATTAGTGGGCCAGACATATCTGTAGAAAGGCTTACATTTTCTAAGTGCTACTAGTGCATGAATACATTCCCCAGATACAAAACCCCTGCCTCTGCCAACTAACCTCACCCCAAAAACAAAGTGCAAAATGTCTGTTTCCACTAGCTCAACACATATCATGGAAGAAGTTTGCAATTTGGAAGCTGCTTCACAGAAACTTCACTGACACAAGTGAAGTGTCACTTGTGACACTAACTAGCAGCATCTGGAAGAATTCCCTTCAATGCAATCTGCCAATTAGCAGTGATCCACACTGTAGGGAGCACGGAGAGGAGGTGCATGTTTGTAGGCATGCCTGCTGAAACACAACACAGAGCCAACTTTTGCCTTCTGATTCCTTCTTAACTGGGGAAGAAGGTCTGGAGAAGGTTCTTGGACACTGAGGAATGTCTACATGGGAAAAGTATAAAGAACCTAAAAGGCTGACATTTGTTGTCTGTTGCACTGAGGCTTTGGCTTAATATTACTCCTCTAACAAGACACAGTGCTCAAATCCTTGGCACCAATACAACAGTCTTGAAGAAAAGTGTTTTACAGCAGTGCCTTAGCTTCTGTGAATGTGCCCCAGCATCTAATTTGTATCACATGATACACACTGCGAACCTCCCAGTGCTTTACTGCACACATAGGCCCAGCCAAGGTGTAAGTTCAAGCCAAAATATAGCAAAAACCAGTTGCATAATGGGCATTTTAGACAAAAATTAACACTAACTATGGCGAGAGCAAAAGAAAACTCCAGAGGCATGGGATGGGGAGAAAGAGAATGTTTTCAAAGATTCAAAGAGAAATGGAGATTCAGAGAGGTGGAGACATGAGAATGTTGTTCCAGATGGCAGGAGCTGCAGAGTAGCCTGCTCAGAAGTTCCCAGTCTCTAACAGAATGCCCTCTGGTTAAATCTCCATCCAGTATTTTGGATGCAAAAACATAAGCCTACGCTATGGTTTCCTCCCAGGCCTTGCTGTTGCTGTGAAACTATCCCAGTTCCATTTCCCCGGCTGATGTTGCTCTGATTAAAGCAGTAAATTCCTACATCTCCCACTGCTCAAGCTCTTTTCTAACCTCAGTGTCCAACTCTGCCAGTCCCATGTTGCCATCTTCTCTATAGAGGTTTTAGTTCAGGCTTCAGCTAGTGAAAAAGGAATGTCAAAGTACAAATAAGTGAGAAACGAAAAAGTAGTGCCAAAATATCACAAGAAAGCTGATCTTGGAGCATTTCCAAGCTGAACCAGAACAGGAAATTCTAAAAGCATCATAATAGTTAATATTTTCTTGGTATCTCCTGCCAAATTTTGGCAGTCCAGTAAATAGGAATAAATTGACAAACTGAGTGCTTATCCACTGAATGCAAGCTTTGACCCATATTAGTTATACCCATCTTTAGTCAAAACTCAGCTCCACAAAACCCCTGGGGCTTCTTCGAGTCCCCCTGCTTTGATGTCTGTATAAAGAAGATTTACACTTGGAGCTTCTGGAGCATCTCACATGGTTCAATTTTCAGCATTGAAAATGAGCATCTTTTCCTAATTCACACCTCATTTATTATAACAATATCTTTATTGTGTGATATATGCATAATATATTATACATATTATTATATACTATATTATAAATGAGAAAATCTTTTACGCTCCTACTGCACTGCAGAGGATAGTCTTTTCCACATCTTTCCCAGCAACAAACACTGTCTTTACAGCTTTGTTTCAGGAGACTGATAACTAAAGGAAAGGGATGAGGCTCCATGGAAACTTCCCTTTTGCTGGCCATTGTCATCAGCTTGGTAAGAATTGGATTCCTGGCACTCAAGGTCCCATAATAGCAACTACACCACAGTGTGCTGTATCACCTGGCACAGTGTGGAAACAGATGCTGACTGCCCCACGCACACAACATACACTTTGAACAAGGTAATTTCAATATTCACCCTTTGTAAAGAAACGGGATAATTTTAGAGTGAGGTAGAGAGTAAAACCAGTGATGTGTAGTGAAGGTAATGCACATTCTTTGGCTCTTTGTTGTGCTCAGCAGGTGGTAATCAACGACCTGATAAGATTAGTGAGACCTTTAACATTTCAGAAAGGAGTTTAGGAGCCATGAAAAAGTCTTAAAATTGACGAGTATTGCAGCAAGCTCACCCAGGGCAAGAGCGTATTGCACTCATTTTTTCTTTATCTCATCCCTGACAGTGGAGATCAAACTTGTAATGCATTTTCTAAAAATAATAAAGCATCAAGACAATACTCCTACAAGCCTTTTGGGTTTTTTTGCTAATGATGGCTACTCTTATTAAATCAAAAACTATCTGGACTTGCAATGGAGAAAAATAAAAACCCAGAAAGTTGTCTCTCGGTTTTAAAGCTGTGTGGGGTTCACCCAGCAGTTCTGATTCCATAGCAAAGAATAAGCACTTATCAAAGACAAGAAATTTTGAGGGTATATGTGTTTGCTGATATATTTAATGACAGCAATATTCTACAATGATGATGGCTGCTCTGAACCCATGGGTCAGGTGGACTATTATGCTGCTTTTTCCAAAAGGTAGTGAGCCCTGGACACAGTGACCCCCTTCATTTTGCTCATTTGCTGTTTCCCAGAATTAGGCGCATTGGAAATAATTCAGCACCACTTTTCCTGGCAAACAAGTCTCTTCAGTGCTACAGGAAAAATATATGAGTATGAATAGAAAAAAGTAGTCTTTCTGTCTGGAAACTGAAAAGAATTGTATGGGGTGACCTGTTTTTTATAGCTGCTTTGTGTGAGTTTGGAGTGCACCGATTTCAGACTAAAAGTCTGACAGTGAATCCGGTTTGAGATTTCATCAAGCTGGCTTGATATTTTCATTTTTTGCAAGCACAAAATGCATGTTAGCTCCTGTCAGCTGAATCTAGGAAACGTCCTGCTTTTGTCTATAAAGGGTGAGAGATTTACGGAAACATTACAGCCCAAATTTCTGTAAGTTTGAGTTTGTTTCTAACTGTACACTTGGCATAAAATAATTGGAAATGCAAAAGTAAAGGGACAGAATTAAAAATTCCAGTGATGTTAATCAAACAATACTGATTCACATAACTATAACCCAAAAGCTTAAACAGGCTGTCATATCAGTATAGTCTCCATCCGCACCAACCTAAGAGTATCCAGCTGCTGGAAAAGGTGCTTCTGCTGCAATACCTTCAGTCATCTTCAGGTATTCATTGACAGAAGCTGTATTTAAGAGGAAATATTTTCTTTATATGTTTGTGCTACATGATACAAAGTTAAGTTTTGTGTGGTAATGGGAGTCTAACCTTTTCTTAGATTCTATTTCTATAATTGAAATCCACTGCATTGCATTTTTAATCCAGTTGTTCATGAGTGTGGGGTTGTTTAGTTCTCTTGACTGTTGCAGGTTGTGCCAAAATCTGGGATTCAAAAACTACAGAGGAAGGTAAAGGAATAAGATTCAACAACGGTTGAAAACCATTTTTTTTTGTGTGAATATTAAGTATGGAGAACTGTTAAAGAGGAGGTAGATGCAGGCTTTATTCTGGCCAGGTTTATGGTCTATAAGTTTAATTTGGAGTAATTTTCTTGGAAAGAAGAGAAGAATGTAGCTTTTCTCTCTAATTTATGCAGAATCAACTTCCAGCCACCTGGAGTTAAGATGGTGGATATCGTTACACCTCTGGTATGTGACAGGATGTTTGAGGAAAAGGGATTGTATTTGAAACCCCAAGCTGGGACAGAAAATAAAGACAGACTGAAAGATCACAACTGAATTATTAAGTGACATGAATGAAAAAAACAACACTTTTGGGAGATTTAGATAAAAACAAGATTTGGACTCTGTGCAGTTTTAAATTGCATTATTGGCCTTTTCCCCAGCAAATAACCCAGAAAAACCTCACTTAGTTTGACAGAACTCTGGGATGATTGTCTACATGAAAGCAAAGACTTTTCATAAGACAGAGAAGACTTTTCACAAGAGAATAAGCTGCTTCCTTCAGAATTAGGCCCTTTGATTTATTTTTCCTCTCTCACATAGCCACAATGAAACCACTTTATTTCTTGGCCAAATATGAGTAACCCATATTGAAGAGTAGAAAAGTTGGACAGATAAAAGCACGTCCTGGATCAACATTTCCACTACCAAATGAGGTAAATCTAATTCTTAAGTCTAGCTTCCGATCTGAATTACCCTAAAACTAAGCTGTTAAATGACAAGACAGCCAGCCCAAACAGTGATTTTGCAGCTTTTGCAGTTTTGCCGGTTTTACTGCACTGCGGCCACATCACCTGCATAGACCATGGCATTAGCTGCAAACACCTGCTTCAAGTGAGCCCTGTGCCTGTGGTGTGTGCTGTAGGCACACCACATTTTGAAGCAGCTGGACAGATCATATACATATATAAATATATATATAATATTGTTGGCTTTATTCCTGGAGCATCAAGACTCCAACACTTATTCTTGTCCTTTAGCAGATTCTCAAATTTGCTCCGAGTTCTTTGCTGCTCCAGTGGGACTGAAACTCACACACAGGCCCCATAATTTAATGCCAGTGTGGATGTCCCTGTGCTGCACTTCAATGCCAGTTTGCCATCCCCACCTCTTTCACCATGATTTCTTTGGGAAGGAGGCAATGGACAGAGATGATGCAGTCTGTATCTTTCCATGTCATCACAAACAAGGCAGAGAGAAGCAGGGTTCAGCAGACACATGGCAGACATGAAATATCCTCTCTCTGCACTGGAGGGCTTCACAAATTCATGAAGATTGAGCTTCAACCAGAAAGAGGTGAACCACAGGGTCTCTGGAAATGCATGTAAGGGTGACAGATGTCAGGGTGTATTCAAGGGTCATCTGCTTGGAGGATGAATGGGACAATGTCCCCTCTGCCTCTCCCTGGCATACTCTCAGTCATGGCTCTGCAATGCACAGCTCAAATGTTTTTTAGCAACAGGGACAAGAATGGAAAAAATTTAATTGACTTCAAAAGTCCTTGAATTTGGATTATAATGTGAAACTGAACTTTGGACAGTAAAATCCTTAGGGCAGGAACATCAAGTTTTATTAACCTGACAGTCACTTTAAACCTCCACCCACTTAGAGCATTATAGAAACGATCAGTGTGAAGATCTCAGCAGTGCAGCACTCTGCCTTTGCGCATCCCAATCTCTGGCCATGACTCACCTGAATTAAAGGTTCGACGGAGCCAAAACTTGGTCATATTAATAGATCCCAGGCACCACAGCTCCACCTGACCACAAAAACACCCCAAGCCATTACAGAAGGAAAAAGAACTTGCAGCATTACAGAGGACAATAAAACTGGTCAGATCGTCCACATCCTTGTCTTTGCCCTCCTTAGTAGCGGGGGTCAGGGGAGCATCTCTGCACTTCACAAGGAAAAATGGACCAGGAAGACCATGGAACAGAACCTCTCTCTGTGCCAGCTCATGGCAGTCAGGGATGGTACCATTTGGCTTGTGCAGCTCTCCTGCTTACAGAGGTGTGTCTTTTGTTAGAGGTTTAATTTTGAGCCTCCAAGCTATGAGGCAAGAGTGACTGTCAAACACACACCACCCTCTCTCAGGTTTGCATGGAGAACTGAACAGAACACTGCTAGCAGAGCTCCTGACACCATCCCAAGGCAAAAAAGGGAGAATTGTCTTGCTGAGCCTACGTGCCTTGCAAATTTATCAAGTACAATATAAGCTGGTTAATTTTTAATTTAAATTATTAAATTTTAAGTGTAAAACCACTGTTAATTTACCTGCCTTTTTAATATTTTAAATTTAGGAAATAACTTATAAATCTAAAAGAAGTCCCTCTGATAAAATCAGCTTTGATACTCATCCATAGATTTAAAGCTATAAAGTGTTTTGTTGGCCAAGGAGAAATCATTATTCCAGCCAAGGCACAATAAATTTCGATGTTGTAGTTCCTAAAATATTTTCCTGGAATTTATGGCATCATTGGAACTTATTCCTTACATTTTTTTAACACATAACTGTATTATTTTGCCAGTAATTTTATGTTTTGCACTAAATCACTGGGTTGTGAATGTTCCCATTCTTTTTAGACTTTGTCTTTTGTAAATCAAATTAATCACAATTTAGAAGTACATAAACTTGATAGGACATTTTTATAACTTTGTTGAGCATTTCAAACTGGGTGTACACAAAACCCATTAAAATAAGAAAATATCTTCAATCAATATTATTTGAGTTCATTTATCAGCTGTATAGAATAAATTACAATTTCTAGAATCTGATTTAGGCCACTCTGCAGCTTCAGTGACAATCACAAATCACATACACGCATACAGATTTCCTTGCATCTCCCCAGTCTCCTCTGCAGAGGAATCTTTTTCATTTCTGTCCACTCAGCCCTCTCAGTTCTCAGTCTTCCTGCACTCCGAGCCTTTGTTTTCTATTAAAACAACATGCTCCACTACTTAGAAGAGAGCATCAAGAATTAAGAAGTCTGTGTACTCCTTCGGTGCTGCCCTAGAATTATTTTTCCATACAAGATGTAACTTTCTCTTTCTTCACCTTCTGCAGCTATAAAATGCCAAACGTCTGCAGCCACAGAGAGGCAGAGATTTATTAACCTGTCTAAGCCAGCCTTTGAGAAGCACAGAGGAAATTTCTGCTGAGCAGATGCCCCGCAGAAGGCATTTGCAACACCTAAAATTAACTTAACTTTCCTTTTCAAGGGACAGAGCAGCCTGTAGAATTTAGTGCAGCTCCCGGTTCTGCTGCCAATGATATTTCAGTTATAGCTCTTGCTTACCCTCAGTGGTAGAGTTTCAGAACATTCACCACACTCAACAGTTGCAGCAATCAGGACAAATAGCAGGTAACAGCTTGGAGAGGGACTTGTTTTAAACACAGGGGGATGCAAATCCCATCAGGCAAAACGGCTGCCAGCAAGGTGGTGCAGATGCTGTCCAAAAAATGTTCTTGTGAACTATATTAGTCCACACTGATCTGATCTGATTTCTAGCAACAGCCCATTTTAGGTCCTTGTAAACCTCACACAAACTCATTTTGATGAAGTCTACAAGTCCCCTGAAATTCCTAGTGTCTTTCTTGCCCCTTTTGATGAGCAGCTGATTTGTCAGCGTGTGTTCCACAGAGCTGCTGCTGTCCCAAGAAACATTATGATCCAAAGTTAATTTGATGACTGGACTATAAAACCTGAAAAGAAGGACTTGTGCTGCGGTTCACTCAGAGACTTGTGACAAGGACAACACAGCAGCAGCTGGTGTGATAAAACTTATACTGAAAGATTGCTTGAAGGAATAAAACAATTCAAATAGTTTATCTGACAAGAAAAAATGTGTTGTACTGTAGAACATCTCAGTTATCAGCTTTTAAATTTAAAAAAACAGATAAAATACAGAGAAATATGTATATATTCAATGTATAATTTGTATAAAAGATATAAATGCACACATGTATAAATATGTAATTTCTATTGAGATATTTATATATGAATAATTATATGACTTTTAATTTAGACCATTCAGGAAAAAAAGTCAGAATAGTAGTTCCAGACTGAGACTCTTACACTGAGTCTATCGCACATGATCATGGAAAATTTGTCAGGCTTGGTATTTATTATCAAAGGGCTTGCACAGCAGCACTGCAAACCTCCATGTGAATGCCAGGGGGGCATTGCCCCACCCAAGCAAGGTCTCAGAAGGGAGCAGGACACCTGGTAGCAATAGCACGGGCAGAATCAGGACCAGCAAGTGCTGTAAGCTTTTGTTAAACCTGACAGCTTAACCTACTGCTGAAAAAGGAATTTATGGACTCCTAGTCTTGATTTAAATCACTGATGTATTACTTTCATTCTGTCCCGAACTCTTCCCAGTGAAAGGCTTTGCATTAACAACTCCACTTTTCTCAGCTGAATTTCTTGGTGGAGATTCCCTATGTGAAGTATTAACCAGGCTCTTTATTCAAAAACTACTTTTTGGCAGTGCTTTGCAGTCACAAGAGGCATTTCCAACACAGTGAGGTAAAATTTTTCAAAAAAAAAATATACTCATCAGGAAATATCATGTTGTGACCATACACAGAAACATTTGAAAAATCAGGTCAAATTCAGCAAATAATTTGAAAACAACAAAGTGGAATAGAAAAATAATGGCTACATATTTTATTCAAATATTTGATAAATTAAACTTTTGATCTGCTGATGTAATATTATTGCCTTATCTCATGGCATTAGCTACTTTGTTAAAGAAATATTTTAATGATATTTTAACGGTAAAACTGAAATGATGAAGTTATTTATATTAAAGCTGTTGAATTAAAAAAGCATTTTAAGCAATTCCATGAAAGAAAGAATTTTAAAAAGACTGCAGGAAGTAATTGTGGACCATGATCCTCTCATTCAACTGTTTTGATTTGGTGATTTAATAGGAGATGGGGGTGGGAAGAGGCCTTTTACCCAGCTCATCATTACCCCAGACCTCCCCTTGGTACTGAACTATGAAACCAAGGATGAGCAACCATCACAATTGACACTGGAGCAGCAATAATGGCCATGATTTATCTGAGCCTGGAAAAGTGTGTGAAGCTCTAATCTATGGACTGGTGCACAATGTAAAAAACTGATTTTAAAAAAGCCAACAACACAGCATCAAGGTTCAAACTAAAGTTTTGTCCTCATGCAAGTAGTACCACATATTTCAGCTACCCACAATATGTTAGAAAAATTACTGCATTGTGAGACTGCATATAAATGATGTGCAATATCTGGAATGAAGTGCAGGAAATGTCAAGAACATTTATTTTATCACTGCTTTATAGGATGCCCCCAAGAAGAGACATGAGTGAAAACCTGAGAGCAGATAGGTGCATGAAAAATGGACCTCCTTCCCTTCCTGTTCAGAAATTCTGAAGCACTGGTTCCTCACTGTACCACAACTGCTCCTGACTAATAGCAGTAAGTGAAAGAGATACTGAATGAGAAGAACAATTTTTAGTGGCTGTTTATTATCGGAGTTACAGCTGTTTAGTCTAGTATGGAAAACTCAATCCGAAGTAATTTCTTGTAGTCACACTCCTGGAAGAGAGACTTCTCAAGCCACAAAAGCCCTGCGCTGCCTGCAGCACAGCTATTAGCACACATTTGGATATGCTGTCTGCATTCTTCTTTGAATATTATACAGCCAATTCATTCATTGTTTTTTAGAAGTTCATGGAAGCGCAAATGAAAAAGGGGAAAACAAAAACACAACAAATCTTAGGAAAAAATCTAATGTCAAACACTGTGCAAAGTCAGAAGAACTTTATGTCATTTGAAAAATCAAGGCACCAAGGTGCCCATATATAATCCTGCAGTCCATGTGTGTGTGGTTTACCAAATTATCAGCAATGCATAAACATGAGGGTAATGTTACCTTCTTCACATCACACAGTAACTCCTTAACATTCTTAAAATAGACCCTAAGTAGTCTTACACACTCTCTCTGCATCAGGAGCATTTCACCCAGCACAGGTGGTATCTGGAATATAATCCAAAGGATCTGCCTTTCCCTTTGCAATCCTTCAGTTTACCCATTACTGAAACTCATTCCACCACCAAAACTCCCATAAATCTAATTACCAATGTTCAGTCTTAACTCAGCTAAGGCAGGTATGTCTGGCAAAAGAATGATAACTGCAAAGAGAGAGAAATAAACTTTATCCAAGTGACTGACAATGATTTGTCAAGCTTACCCGAGCCTTGCACTCACTCAGTGGTAGGAAGCAGCTAGACAGATCTTAGACTGAATCCAGCCCTTATTCTGCTCTTAGGTTATCCAATATGTTATACCTTGAAAACACCACTTATGTAAGTGAAGTTACAGAGGACTCATATTTCATATGTAGAGAAACAGCTGCTTTTTTAATTTAAAAAACCTAAATTAAATCATAACTTAAAAGCTATGTTCCGTCATCTGTAGAACATGCCAAATCATATGCCTGAAATATAAAACTGATGCTGAAATTCTGGTAATATTTAACATGTTCTTTATGAAGAAAACATTCTTCTCGAGCTTGGAAACTGACTGAACAATAGCAGCTATAGGACCTCCAAAGCCGAAGGCGCACAGAGGTTATGAGAATGTGTCTGCCCAAAACTACAAATCAAAAGAGTAACAACAATACCATATGTTACAGAACATAAAGTATCCTTCACAAACACTATAAAACCCCCACATATCTCTGCCTCGAGAGTCCCACTGGCCAGTGGAAGGTTGTGTTTCATCATGCTATCACCATATAAGAACATTTTTTCTCCATTTTTAATGGTATGCCGAAAACCTAGTGGTACCACTGAATGACCTTTGGAGGGGTAAGATTAAGTAGTAGTGACAGAAGATTGTCTTTGGCCTAATACTTTTTAAAAATGCAGAAGCTGATTTCATAGAGAATCACTCCAGCTGTCTTTAAACTGCAGCCAAAAATTATCTTTATTGATGTTAGTTTGGGTTTTGTTTTGTTTTTTTCTTTTTTTCTTTTTTTTTTTTTTTTTTTTTTAATTTAGGGAAGGTATATAGATTTGTCTGCCCCCATAAGATCCTTTTCTTATTGACGTACTTTTCTTCACACAGAGGTACAGCAGGTCCCTCTGCTTTAAGGTGTTACAACATGTAAAGAAATGGACACATCTACACTGGCACAAAGACCCTGCACCCAAACAGGGAGGAGACAAAACTAGTGACCCTCCTTTTTCAGCTGCACAGAGTCCCCAGATTCTGGGATTTCTAAACCATGTCACCAGGTGAGGAGCAGTTGGTTAGAAAAGCAGCTTCTCCTCCATCTCACTTCAGCAGTGGGAAGCTGGCACTGGAGTGCCACCAGTTCTGTTAACATATTTCTTCTCTTCAAGCCTCTACAGGTCACAGATGTGCTGGAGCTGGCCTGGTTCTGCTCCAGTAAAGACACAGAGAACTTGGTCAGTCCTTTAGCAGAGACTCCTGCAGCAATGGCACCTTTACAAAAGCCTGAATTAAAAGCAGTGAAGATATACCTACAGTCCATTTAGGATCCCTCTAAAATCAATGAATTAGGCTTTATATCAGTCCCGGAAGAAAGAACAAAGAGACACAGAGGAGGTCAAGCTTTTAGCTGTAAAGTGTCTGCCCCTGGGGCCTGGGTTAAAGTGTGCACACATGCAGCCTCATCCTGCATGCACCTCTTTGCTGAAGGTCACCTCTCTTCTGAGAAATATTAACATAAAACTATCTTAAAGTTCACGAAACATAGGCAAGAAGCATAAACTTTATCAATTGCTCCCTCAAATTTTAGGAAGAGTCTGGAATACTGTTAAACAGCTTTTTAACTAGGAGATAATGAATAACAAAACTGTCAGCCTCTCTTTCCTGTATTGATTTCAGAGATATTTTCCTTACTCCATTAAAATTGCCTTTTCAGATTCCCAGCAGGAACATTCAATCTTGCTCAGCAGAACTTAATCACAGCCTGTGTCTGGTTTAGGTGGAAGCTTGGGAAGACCCTTTCAATATGGTTATGAAAAGAGAAATTCCCAGATTGCCTATACAAACACTCCAGTCACATCCTAACTTGATTCCTCTAACTTGATTCCTAACTTGATTCCTCTGTATACTTTGTCTAATCAAAAGAAAAATTACATAAAGATAAAATGGAAAAAGTTTATAACTACATGCAAAAACCAGAGTGAAGCATTCCCGCAGAATCCTTCTCCGATCTTCCAGGAGGAAGAAGGCTAGAAGAGGCATTTACAGATATTCCCTGTACTCAACTCTTTTATCTATTCTAGGACATAGTAATACAGAAAGTCACAACTTTGAGCAATTAACAGCAATTAAAAATGTTATAAGTGTTGTGGGTGCTAGAGAGGAAAGCTTTGGTGTACTCATTTGGAGATGTTTTAGATCTGGGAGGTGGGTTGTAGTTGGGAAACACTGTTCAGGTTTCCCTGCAGCATGGAAGCTCTGAAAGGAAATTTCTGTAAAATTCAGCCAAGCCTAGCACTCCTCATACCAAGAGCACAACCACTGAACAACATCCCCTTTCTTTGCCTCATGCCACATGAACAGACTTATCCGTAGACAGGGCTGAGGAGAGACAGTGACAAGAAATCCTTCCAGGCTAGGACTTAAATCCTTGAATTTCTGATTGAACTGCAGATTACTGTGGCCATATGCTGCCTTTCCACACCAGGTGGAATACACTTTATCAGATCTGCCATAGCCAAGACAGCTATCATTTTACACTTTTAAAAGATTTATGCGCCAATTGTCTCCTTTCTCTCAGACAGAGGGCTTGCCTATGTGGGAAATTTGCTGTGTGGTAAGCCAAGCCACATGCTTTTTTCCACAGTAATGCTCTGAAAGCACACTTTAGGCAAAAGTATTGTTACATGGGTGTTTTCTTGAGGCACTCCAACACAATATATGGTTGGAAATTGGTGCAGAGAAGTTATGTAAAATTCATGGCCTCCCATGCCACAGACTGACTTTCTCTGGTAAAAGTTGGTGTAGACAAGGTCCCATAAAATAAGCTGAGAGAAAAAATGGTGCAAAAGATCCAGCCTCCCTCTTCATTACTCTTTCCCTCTCCCTGTAAAGGCTCTAGAGCTTTCCTAGATGTAACGCCTTCAGAAGTCGGGCAGACCTGAGGCTTATTGCTGTGGTCTGTAGTCAGACAAAGGAAAGAAAAGACATTTCAATATTAATGGATCTGAAGCCCTTTGGGCCTGCTAGCAAAAGAGGAGAGAGGGTGAGTCCAAAAACTCTGGCAGTGCTTTTCCGTTGGAAGAAAGCAGTTTCACCACAATAACGGGCTCACTCATTTCTGCCACTTGGGTATAATATGAACATAAATTATATGAATAATGTCATACTTGGGAAAGTCTCCGAGCAGAGTGAAGGAGCCAGGCCGGACACATGATGGATACTCGGGCGGTGAGGGCTCTGAGGGCTGTGAGGGCCACAGGGATGTGAGGGGCTCAGGGTTGTGAGGGCTGTGAAGGCTGTGAGTGGCACAGGGCTGTGAAGGCTGTGTGGGGCTCAGGACTGTGGGGGGCACAAGGCTGTGGCAGCTTTGAGGGCTGTGAGGACTCTGAGGGGCACAGGGCTGTGAGTGACTCCGGGCTGTGAGGGCTGTGAGGGCTGTGAGTGGCACAGGGCTGTGAGGGCTGTGAAGGATGTGAGGGGTACAGGGCTGTAAGTGGCTCCAGGCTGTGAGGGCTGTGGGGCACGGGGCCACAGCAGAACTTCTGACCCACACACTGCTCTTACTGGCGTGAGGGACAGGCCGAGCTGTGTGCAAGCCAGGCTGGAGACCTGCTGATTTCAATGTCTTCTTTTTCTAACTGTTAAGTGCTCTTTTCCTTGCTTGCTGACAGCTGAGCAATATTTATCCCTTTCACAGTGATTCCCTCAGCCCAGAGGTTTCCTCTGGAGTTACCTGTTGGATTCTACACAAACCTTTTCACTTTCTGGTTCAAACCTTACAGAGGAAGAGGCATCGCAGGACCAAGAGTGCATCCTTCATGAGGGGAGCGTGGTGGAGTCTCTGCTCCAAGCAGGGCTGACATGAAGTGCCACAGCCAGACCTGGGGCCAAGGCAGCTCCAGGAGATCCATCATGCAGAGTGATAGCACTGCTCTGCCATGTCATGGCCAGACAAGCCCTTGGGAAGTATCTTCTTGTGCTTGCAGCTGAAAAGTGGGTAGTTCGTCAGAAAAAAAATCCCATCCCTCACTCCAGCTAACTGCATAAAGAAAAGCATGGACCAGGGTGGGCAGATTTATCATCGAGAGCACCCACATCCATTTAGTTCCAGTAAGAGGTAATTCTGTGTGTTGACTGGAGGTATTGCACTTTCACATTTATGGCAGTGCCACATATGGAGAGCACAAGGTGTTGCTGTGCCAGGTGCTGTACATTATTATTATTTGTACTAGCACCGTGCCAGGAGCCTGGTGCTGTGCAACATAAACCAAAAAGTAATTCTCTTCTGCAGACAGGTTACAGAATAATAGCAAAGGTGACCATCCCTGACCTGGACAGCTTAGTCTAGATCAGGACAAAAGAGAACACACATCAGATATCAGGGTTAAATAAAATATTTGTTTTCTTCACAGATGGGGTCTTTGTCTAACAGGAGTCAGGATAGCAACACATAGAGAAAGCCAGAAGGAAAGGAGAGAACAGACACCTTTATCACACAGTGTTTAATTCAGGGTCCTTTTTGAAACATTTTATCAGAGGCATTAAACTGCTGTAGGGAAAACTGCTTGGAAAACAATTGCGAGAAGTTTAGTCCTGCAAGTGGTAGAAATGGCCATGAGACTCTGAAGAATTAGACACACAGATTTTACTCTGAGTCAATGCTTCATTTGCAAACACACATGCAAAGCACTGCCTTGCTCACACACTGAAAAAGCAAACATTATAAATATCTCCTAAAGCCCAGAAGCTTTTTCTTCTGCTGGTGAAGACTGAAGAACACATCCTTGAGCAGACAGGTTCTCACTGCACTTGTGTGTGAGGTCAGGCCTCAGCACTGCCAGCTAGCTTTAAATCCTTTAAAGAAAAGGGATTCATCATGTTAAACTCACAGCTCTTTTCTGAGGCCTGAAAGTTAGGGGGGAAAAAGAATTCCAAACCGACATATTAGGTTTAGAACTCCTTTTTCATGTCAAAACTGTAATTTATCAAGTGTCCTCACAGCAATGTCCTTCCATTCCTCAACACATGCTGCAACCAAATGAGATCTAAATTTTAATAAGATCAAAACAATAGAAAAAAGGTAAATATAATCAATTTTTGGGAGGACTATGTTGTTGTGACATAGCATAGTGCTTCAGCCATGGATGGAAAGCTAATCTGGGATAAATGGCATCAGGGAAACCAAACTTGCTTCCTCAGGGACATCAAACTGGTAGACCTGGCTGAATGGAAGATGAAACAGGAGAAAAAAATTAAAGAATAGGCTTGCTCTTTGTCATTTTTCTTGGGCATGATAATTTCAGGTTTTAAAGTTTTAAATTATAGTGGAGTTTAAACATGATTTAGCAACAAAATGTGGCATGGATTGTAACATAATTTATACATTCTTTGTCACAAAGACTTTCTGCCTCCTTCACAACCAGAAGGCAAAATTCAAAGCTTCTAAGATGATTTCGTCAAAACTTGGACCTTACAGGTAAATGATACTCTTTGAATTTTGGTAAGATCCTTTAAGGTTTCCTTTGCTAGAATGAAAGTCTTCATGACACAGGTTTTTCAAGGGTGTTTTTGTTTTTGATTTTTTGGTGGTTCTTTTTCTTTAAAATTATGGAAAGCATAGCAAAAGTCTCATAAAAAAACCCTTAAAATTCATAATAAAATATATATACAACATCAACATTTGTTTCAATTTTTCAGACTATGTTACACCATATTTACCAGGAAATCTGAGTAAACAGAAATGCTTGTAAAGACCTTTTTAAAAATCTCCTTAGCATGTCTTTCTTTTGATTTGGCTGAATGCAAAGGGGAAGTTTGAGAAATTTGGGGTTAGGGCAAGCATGCCCTAGGAAAATCCATTCAAAGCCCGTTCCAGATGCCCCTGGGTTTTGCTACATGTCCCTCCCCCAGCTCCCTTCATCTTGGTGCTCATTGTCATGTATCTCAACCCCACACACAGGGTCCAAACCAATGAACTGCAGTTTCACCATTGTCCCTATAAGGTGACGGATCACAGTCCTAGTCTTTTACCTGCCTAATCCTTTCTCACAGAGGGATGCCCCTAATTCTAATTAACTGAGTGCCTTTGGGTGCCTAATCTATGCAAAATCCTTTTCAAAATTTGTACTGATGAAAGTGCCAGGGAAGTATGTATGTGCCAAGATCCTATATGGAAAACAGAAGAATTTTCTTACCCAGACATAGGCTTCGTATTTCTGGACATGTGTGAATCTTGCATTTTTAGTATAGAAACTTCAGGTTATTTGACAATAGAAGAACCCCCTAAAAGAGTCTAGCACTGTTTTTAAGGTGGTGAAGGCATTCTGTGGCTCAAAGTATTTTCTAGGGCAGGGTGGAGAAGTCAAAGACTGAAAGTTCTGCCTGCTGAGAGAGAGATTCAGAGATAGTCTCAGGCTGTCTGTAGACTATTGATTATCATCTAAGCAGCAAAAAACCAAAGGAGCGCAAGAAAAGTACTCAAGAGACAGGCTTTCCTGGACAAGCCTTCAGGTGTCATCACTTGGCACAGTGTTGTCAAAACTGAGGTACCAAAGCTCAGACCTCCAGTGCTGGGCATCCTAACTGGGCAGAATTAGAGATCTTCAACACAGAATTGTAACCTGGTTGGAGTTAATTCTCTATGCCTTGGGAGGAGAGAGCAGAACCAGTGCCGCTCCTGTGACAGTCCCCCCTGCAATATGACAGTCCCACCCTCTCTGAAGGAGACGCTTCAGAAGCTGTACTTTGGGAAAATTAACTAGCTGCCCAAATTTAGTCCTCTTTAAAAATGTATTTTAGAATTCCTGGAGCTAGATCTTGGCATGTTTACTCCTGGGATCTTGCCCTACAAGAAGTTTGACATAAAGGGCTGTTCCAAGTAAACAATAGATATAAGAATGTGGCTGGGAATGAAATGTATGAAGCAACATCTATTTCCTGATGGATTTCATAATTGGTGAAAATAACATTAAAAAAAAAACCAGCTCCTCCCTCCCCCAGTGGTCCTTCATCCGCTTGCTGAGTATTGTGAGTTTACCAAAGGCCCCTCTGCAAGCTGAGTGAGAGCCCTGGCCTCTCGAGAGTCTCCCAAATCCAAATGCCTCCTCCTAATTCTTTCTCTGTTAGAATTTGTTTTGCATGGAATTTATTTGCCCGTTTTGCATGAGCTGTTTGGCTGTAATCTCAGCAGCATGCAGCCTTGCCAGATTTCAGAAAGATGAGTAAACTTCTGAATCTGATAGCGACTTCAACAGAATACCAAAAAGGGGCTTCTTTGTTCTCCATAAACAGACTATTTACTTTGATCTGGCAAAATGAATTAATGAAAGGAAATGACACCTTCCAATTTCATGTGTGCAGGAGAAAGAGAAGTGGGCATAATTTGGTTTGTCTTTTTTCTTTTTTTTCCTCTTCCTTTTTCTAAGGATGGAGTAGGCTAAGGGGCATCCTTTCGAAAGTGCTGTGCTCTTAGAAACAGACAGATCTTTTCTCTGGTAAAAAGTCTCCTCAAAACACTGTAAGGTCCATGTATATGCAAGCAGTTCAGAGTTATTACAAATCTAAAATAGGAAGCTATTCACTTGATCTTTTGGTTCAATCCTGTTAGGACCCCCCTGGAGCTCTAAATGGATACCAGCCTGTCACAGGCCTGTTGCTGTGACGACCCAGTCTTTACAGAACAAGAAAAAGAAATGATAGTGATTGGCAGACCTTCCTTGCCCTAGTATGTAACACAAAGGGAGACAAAATGAAGAGGAAGTCAGACTGTTATTAAAGGTTTGATGCTTCTTAACCTTACAGCACCTTACACCTGGTAAGTGTCACCCTGCAAACTTAAACCCTCGGCAGACCACTGTTATGTTTCAGTATCAGATGTGAAGGGCTAAGTCAGGCATTAATTTATCCATGCTCTTGTTTCAGTTGATTGAAATGCAAACAGCATTCAAGCAAAACTGTGTTAGCAGAGAAGAAATAAACATGGAGGGCCAAGCCCTGCTCGCCTTGCCCTCAGAAGTGAGTTTAGGGGTGTAAAAGCTGTAGGTGCAGCAGGATTCAGCCCAGAGCGTAAAGGAATGAGGGCCCAGCAAAGCAAAGACTGCAAGAGGGAACTGTCTACAGCCCCTATTCGCCCTGCATGAGAAAGGAAAGAATTTGATAAATTCTACCATATGGTGCCATACTGTATCTTGCTAGCTATAAATAATAGTCTTTCTGTTTCTGGTTTTCTTTAGCTTTCCTTGGTAGCTGTGACAGATTTTCAGCAATGGGTATAAAAAAGTGCAAAATGCAGTTTCTCCACCTTCTTTTTTTTTTTTTTTTACCAGTTTTAAAAACAAGAATAAAAGATCTAAAGAAAAGGAATAAAATAGGAAAGTTTCCATTAGCTTAACAACATGAAAATCCAGATAAAGTCCGTGATTTAAAGCTTGTGATGTTAGAATATTGTACATTTAATTGTTGCTATCAAGAGCTGTCAACGAAAATGATTGCTTAAGAGTAATAGACATACACCTGCATCCACAATTCTGGAACTATAGCTCTATCTTATGCATGCTTTTCCTAAAGTTAATTATAATTTTTTTATTATCACAAAAGAATCTTGAAAAAAATCCCAGGAGCCAAATTAATTTCTCATAGCACCACCACAGAGAAAGTTAATGTAAAACTTTTACGTTTTCATTCTTTTCCAAGTTCTCTTGAAAGCAATGAAGTTTGTACTCACAAACTTTCAAACAGCATTTCTGACATTTGTGGCACAATCTTGCATTTAAGAGTGTCACTAAACAAATGTTTGCTTGAGTAGTCAGATGAAATCCAATAAACCATGATCCTTAATGATGGTATTAAAGTTTGCTGCATTGACGTGCTCGAAAAATGACATTCTCTAAAGGTAATAAGGGAAAGTTAAATTAGCAAGAACAGAAAATCTGGCTATATTCAGAAATGGCTTTTTAATACTCTAAGTCAGAGTTCAAAACATTAATTTTCTTGAATAAGCAAAGCTGAACTTTTACAGATTTTTAGAAAAGCACTTACTCTTAAAATCAGTTTCAAAACAATAGCTCAAACTCTTGGCTGACACAGGCCAATGTAGTTTCACTGAAGTTACACTGATATAAAGCAACAGAGATCCTGGTAAAACCTTCTACAGGCTTTTTTTACCCAAAATTTAAAATAATACACTATTGAGTCTTTTTGAATGATGCTTTGGATATTTACATTTACAGCTGTCCATCATTCCTCTTCCCTAACCCCTCAGTTCCAAAGTGACACCCACTCCTAAAGCAAAATGCAAAATAAATAAGTATATGTGTTATTATGAAGGTAGGGATTAAAAAAACCTATTCAATATTTCTCAGAATTTTAAAAAGCAAGGAAGTTAGCACAAATTTAATACTATGGTTTAATATTTATACAAGGTAATTTCCCCCACACCTTAAAAAAATTGTTTAATAACATGTTGAATGGAGATACGCTTCTAACAACATATATACACACTGCCTGAAGAAGTCTGCATTTGTAAAAAGAACAGAAGCTTCTCCACCTGGAACATACGTAACATTTGCCTGAAAAAAATATTTGTTAGCCAGGACAGGAAAAAGGTTAAAGGTGTCAAAAAAAAAATTATAAAAGACTGTATTTAATTTTGTCCTGGAGAAAGTATGGAATATACTGCTTTCTGTATATTGACAATCTTAACTATCCCACAATAGAATTTGCTAATCACTGCCAATTGAGAAGCTTAAATGAATGCCTCTTTTACAGACCCATGTTCCTCTTAAAAAAACCAACTCAACAAAACAGAACTTCTATAATATTAGGAACAATAAACTGAGTCCATTTTTTTATTTTCTGGTTAGCTGAATTCATGTCTATATCATTCTTTTTCACAATGTAAAATGAGTTTTCATACGGCAGTTATGTAATCACACACTGAGATTTTTAAAATGAAATGACTAGTATGTTTCTTTTTCTAATGTTTCAGGAATTCATCAACCAAGCCATGTTTTGTCAAAAAGATGATTTGTTTTGCTGTTTTACCATCAAAGGCCATATAATCTATTTAAAACTCCTTATTACTAATGAACACTATTCCAGTAAGGAGAAAGGGAAAATATTTGGCAGTTCCCATTTTGAATAAGAGATAACTGATTACACAATTTCATGAAATATCTTTTAATTTTTTTAAAATTCGTACACATGGATTTTATGGTTTATGAAAAATCTATTTATTATTACCCATATTAATTTATTTTTACTATTATTTAATGAAAAAGTTAAAAAAAATAAAGACAGGAATTGTGCAAAATGAAAAAAGCAAGCACAAAGAATCTAAAATCTGATCACATTTTTTGCCTGCATTCTGCACAGCAAGAATCATTTGTCCTGTAAATATAATACTTTAGAAATCATTTGGTAATACCTCTATTTTATTACCATTATTGCAGCATGACAACAGCAGATCGCAGTATAAAGTTCCCCTCCATTTGCTTCCTTTTGCACAGTTACCACTGCCAGCCTCGAATACATCCCAAAATACCCGAGTTACAGAAGCATGCCGGGGAGGGCGAACCCTGTAGTATTTTTGCAGGGCAGTGCAAGTTGGGGAGCTGTCCCCGGCAGAAGGTTTGTCCTGCCGGCGGGATGCGCAGGGGCTTTGCACCACCTCCTGGTGCGCTGGGGAACAGCCGGAGCCCTCCGTGATGCTGCTTTGCTCTCCTTTCACCGCTTTTACCCCTTATTTCTTTTTTTTTAACCCTTTTTTTAAACTTATATAATAGCGCCAGAAGCCCTTATCCTGCTGTCCCCAGACGCCTAAAACACAGGGACGAAGCAGAGGGTCTTTACATCCAGTCTTGCTGCAGATAAAGCCAGCGCCCTGTGCATTGCTGACTTAACATAGATCCCAGTCTGGGAAGCATGGAGACCCCGAAGGGATGGAAAATCCCACAAGCCTCCAGTGAGAGGTGCACTCCGGACTGACAGTGCTGCATGGCTTTGCCACCAGCTGTCAGTTTCAGGCAGGATGGTTTTCACAGGGCCTTTGTCACAGCTCTGTCCCCTCAGCCATCACTGCTCTCAGGCTTTCCTCATCCTGAGCAGCAGGTTCCTAGAGAAACCCTCAAGGGTCTGGTCTGAGGGCTTTCAAAAATGAAGAAAAATATTCCTGGAGGTTCCAGCAGGCTCTGAGTCAGGCCCAGAGCTCATAAACTCGTGGAGTAAGAGCACTCTTGGGACAGGCTGGTCCTGCTGCTCTCATGCTCATTGAACAGCATCCTAGATAGGTCTATGGGGTTTCTGACACAGAAAAGGGATTAAACAGAACAAAAGACAAAAATGCAAAATCCCAGAGCTCCTGAACTGGATCCTTGTTTCTTACATTGGCAGAGGCACTGTGTGATGGGGATTTGGCCCCATAAGTGTAGTAAACAGTCTAAAGCAAAACAAAAGAGCTAATAAAAGGGTTTCATCATCTCTTTGGCTTTGCAATCCCAGCTTTAAACAAAACAAGACACTACCACTATAATACCAGAAAAATAAATGCTTTTCTTTCTTAGGTTCATAAAACACTCATTACCCATAATTAATCATAATGACACACTATATTCAGGCCTCTAGCTAGGTTCTGGCTGGAAGCGTAAAGAATTGGCTTCTCACAGCTTCCAGTGCTTTAGCCAGTATGTTCTTCAGGATGCAAAATTGATTATCCAAAATAGAAATCTCTTCGTTTCCTTTGTTTTTGTTGTGTTGAAAAACCTATTACTTAGTTGTTAAATCTCTGCATTTTCTACTTCCCTGAACAACCGGCTATTTAACTCCACAAAAGTTAATAGGTTTGCACTGCAGTGAAGGTAACCTAGCACCTACAAAGTCATTAAAAGCTTAACCAAAGATTGACCAAAACTTGAGTGATTCTCACTCAGGACTTTGGGCTCCTACTGAAATTGTTAATAAATTATGTATGTCTTAATGTTTTCTGCTGACAACAGACCCCAGGACATAATATATAATATTGATTGTAATGCAATCTCTCCTTGTCAAAACAGCAATTGATATTATTTCTAAATATGATGCTAAGATTTAAAGCAAAACAGCCCACAACACCATAAACACTTTAATAATAATTTTTCAAGGTATATAATAAAAAATGCAAAAGATCTTTGATTCTAGAGATAAGAGTGCAAGGAGGAAGCAAATGCTGGTGTATATCCACCACCCCAGCCAACTGTGACACTTAAACTAAGAGTACAATTCTGCTGGAGAGATTTTCTTGGCTCTCACATCACTTACAGGGAACTCTGATAGCAGGAGGTAGCTGCTTGATCCAAGGTCTATTTAGCCAGCAGTTTTCTACTTATTTCAATGTACAGATCAACTCCTAGGAGACTCCATACCTGTTGGCTTCCCCTGTGCAATGTAGGATATCAAGTCAGTAAAACACCCACTGGCTTTGGGAGTAATTTCTACTTCCTTCACCTCCATAGTTCCTCATGAAGCATGAATACCTGTACCAGCTTGCTAAAGCCAGCAGCTCCTTTTCCCTCATCTGCATAGCCAGTCTGGCCAAGACAAGTTTTGAATATCCTGGATATGAACCAGGTTATTTTCTTAAGCCCAGGAAATGAACAGACAATAGGTGCTCACATACATAAACATTTTGCTTTCTTTTCTGACAAATGTGACCATGAAGTGTGTTCAGTGTTGCAGAAGTAATCATTACTGCCTGCTCCTCAACAGGGCATTTGCACAACACAAGCAGGACACGTCCTCCTGACATGCTTCAGAAAATGGGTTAGCTGAAGCAAAGGTGGCAAACCTACACCAGCCTTCCCAAGTCTGAGAGGACACCATCCTGTGATTTCCTCATAGACATAGCCCTCAGAGTTTAATTACTATAGGTTTTGATGAGTGTGCCATGGCTGTGGGAAGAATTATGGATTTGGTTTAGAGATCCAAAACAGACTTAAGAAGGAAAACTCCAAAGAAAAATTCTCAATAAAATTTTGTGGGCCAGACTTCTCCCTTTCTGCTGGGCTTAGTGCAGTGGTAAGGCTGCCACTTATGGCTCCCTCACACATCCCCATGGGCTGCTCCAGCTTTCACCAGATGGCAGTGGTGCCTCAGGGACTATCCATCAGATGAGGTTAACAGCAGGCTCTCCTTCCCTCTCCTGGCACGCCTACCAAATGGGGGGCTTTGGGGAGCAAAGCAATACACCTTCTCTATCTTGTTCAAGACTCTCCCATTTCTTACAAAAGCTGCAGCAGAATATTATAGGAAATCTCTGGATCCAGAGGAGTATCCGAACAACAATTTAAAAAACACTAAAAATTGGTGGTCCTGGCAGTTCTTGTAGCTGCATCTACAGACTTCTGTGAAACTCCATAGATTTGGTCTGTTACTAAACTTAAAAGGACTTTTTCTGTACATACAAGGACAAAGTCAGATGGAATCAGAGCTTATGGATTCAGTTTTGCCACAAGCCCTGTATTTGAGCTCAGTCATCTAACCTTTCCATTTTTCAGACTGCATGATGAGCACAGTAATTCTCTGTCAAATAATGTATGATGGGTTTTAATTCAGTTGTCATCTGCAAAGTGCTAAGGATGATGAATATCATGGAAATATCTATCTGAATGTTTGTATAAAGTGTACAGTCCCGAAGCATAGGCAATATTTATATTCATGACTGTGAAAACACACTGAAGTTTCCAGCAAAATATTTCCATCCACTTCTCCTCCCAGGGTTTCCATAGCTCATGTCACACTCCACACTTATTCATAAACTCTTATTTATTTTGGTTACAATGATCAGCCTGTCATTTCTCCTATATAGCAAAGCCAGTTTCCCAGCTTCATTCTCACTTTTCTCCATTGGTTAGAGTTTGGGGCAGACATTTTTAGAGATATGGACAGATTTTGCAAGACATGTGAGGACACTAGCAAGAAAATACCAGTAAGTGTATGGATTCTCCCAGAAGTGAGAGAGCCCAGTGAAACCTGGTACCACCCCAACCCTCCTGAGATGTGAAATACATTCTCAGGAACAGGAGAAGTCTTGTCTATTACAGGGAAGCACAAAGAAAAAGGAAAGGACTGACCTGTACTGGCTGTGTTTTTATACTGAATTTATATTCTTGCCACAGTGAGTTTTGAGCCACAGCTCCATCCCCACCTCGCCACAACCCTGCAGCTGTGCAGATGTACAAGCTGAACTGCACAAGCAAGGAAGGGACACATTTTTAATAAGTTGTTCTGACATTTCTACGCTATGGCATTTGTATTTATTACAGCAGACCATCACTGTGCACATTGCAAATCAATACAGTGAATGTGAAGGTGTTTGTAGCACTCAGAGCCTTGTCCATTACTGTAATATCCAGTTGTTTACAGTGCAGTAATGAGGCACTTGTAGGCCTCACTCAAATGTGGCTTTCATTCCCCAGCATGATCAAATGCCAACATGCCATACAATGGTTCCTTTGTGGATCAGGTATGCACTGATTTAGCCTTGGATAACACTACAGAAGTCAACAGGGTTGTAGTTCACTCACATCATCAGGTGAAGATAAAGCAGTTTCCAGAATTAGGGAACTTTTGGCTCTGATTCTTTCTATCAGGAAGAAGAATTCAAAGAGGAGAAAGGGAACACAAGGAAAAAAAGGGGTGTGGAGACCGAAAAAATATGCCCTTTCAGCCATGCATTGGCAGCTTCCATATGACAAGTCATGAGCACAGCTCAAAAACCCATTTCACAGCTTCTTTGGCTGAAACAAAGCCTGAGCAAATGTCTGTATTTCTTTTTCTAGTATTACAGACTGAGTCTGCCCCAGACAAACTGCGGCGACACTCACTAATTCCCTTTGCCATGTCCCTCGTCCTTTCACATGTCCTAGGTGTGGATTATTGAGTGTTCATTCAGCAAATATTCTGGAAATCTGCACTCCATCTCTATGGGAACAGGTAAATATTCAATTGAGAATGGATTATTATTATTATTGCTAATATTGTTATTATTATTTTACATAGTTTTTACACTAGAAGCAATAACCCTCTGTGGAAGTGTTTGTTGACTTCAGGCAGAATAATTTCCAGGAAGGAGGCAACACATTCACAAAAATATGACTTTTTGTTCTTTTCTCACCAGCAAGACAAAGGGTCTGCAGCAGGTAGGAGGTTTGAGCAGCTACAGTTTGGGGGCAATCTGGTGTTGCAATTGGAAACTCAAATCCCAAAGAGCTGGTTTGGTTGCAGACCAGAGAGATTTCAATGAGATGACATGAGCAGCACAGACTTAGTTAAAACAGGGCTTTGTCCCTCTCTCAAGCATCTTCAATGACCATATTAAAGGTAAAAACTGAAACTCTTGGTAGGGAAAAAGAATAGATGGAATACAGGTATTTTGACTTCTCTTGTTTTGTCCCCAAAGACTCATTACCTTCTAGCAATTAAAAATTTCTTCAAAATCTTCCACCTGTACTTCCTGCCTTCAAATTTCATGTTTGTTCCTTTTTTTTTTTTGGTCTTCTCTTTTTTAAGTCTCTCTTACCCTGCCAAGGATACGCCTTTCCACATCTCCCTTAGTTCATTTCTGTCACACCCAGCTGCTCCAGTGGCCCTTTCCTATTGGACATCTCTCTACTCCCAACCCTTTGTTATCTCCCTACAGCAGCATGCTTTACTATCCTGCTGTTCCTAACCCCAACCCAAACTACCTGTTTGACAGCATCCAGCTCTGGTGCACGGCCAGTTCAGATTGAGCAGCCCAGGCAGGCTGTACCAGTAGCTGCTCACAAATGTGGCTCTAGAAGCCAGATTGATCTACCCAAGAGCAGAACAGGAATGGCTACACCTGGATCAGGGTTCTGGTGTTTGAGGAGGGGCAGCAGCTAGAGTTGTAGAGCATTGTAAATATTGCTATCATGCAGAGCTGAGAGGGTGAAAACAAGACTAGCCTGACTACCAACACACTGAGCAAAAGCTAAAGCAGCAAGGCTACAGCTTCCCCCAATGAATGGCATGATTGTCCCCATGTCAGGTCTTTGTCCACAACCAAGGTATTCCTCATACCTAGAAGTCAACATCTAGGCAGGTTGCCTTGCCAAATTGTTATAGAATACTTACAAGGAGTTGTTGCTTTATCTGAAATTACTCTGTTTGCTTGCCTTAACACTTTTCTGGATTTATTTGTTAATCTGCAAATTACAGTAAATAATTTAATTTAGCCAATTAAACAAGATGTGGTTTTGGAATCCCTTACAATTTTTTAGACATGAACAATCCATAAAATTTACATTTTATTCAGCAGTTCCTAATGAGTTGATTGTAATTGGTGTCGCAAGCGAAACTTATTTCTGTCACTGCAAAAGCTGATTTCTGAATGTGAAGGGCTGGTGCATCAGATGGGATGCAGCAAATCCTCCAGCTGATGGGTTCCCCTGCTACATGTACCCTGACCTAGCATAGCCACACCAGGAGGAGCATTACTGCTTTTGAGCTGTGCTATTCTGTTTCAAAAACCCACACTTCTCTAGTGTGTACAAATAACAAACTCCCTTGCTGCTGCTCCAAAAATATTTAACAGTAGCGGCTCCAGGGATGATTCACATTATTGAAATGTAATTAGTCCTACAAGAAGTGTAGGAACATTTACTAGTCTATTGTATTAGCATAAAGAATAATTACAGTGCAGGGATTTTTTTTTAAAGCACAGTTTTAGAAGTACGTATTTTGTGCTATCAGCACATGGAAAGGCAGACAGACTTGGTAAGCCCACAGACAAGTGTTTATTTGAGTCACGGGAAGAAGAGAATATCCAAGGTTTATAAGTAACCTGAAAAAGGGACAAATGTACTGCAGCGACTCAAGAAAGTGCTTATTCTAATCCTTATAAATATGCACCACATGTATCTTTTATAACTGTTATGTTTTGCAGTATTTAGGCAATAGTCGGTATTGGAGGCTTTGTCAGCTATGCTTCAGTGCATTCATAAAAGCACCTTCCATTTAAAGAAAGAGGATTTCATAGTAATGGGCGAAATTGTAAGTGCTGTCAATGGCTACATTTCATCTCATTGATTTACACTGTGTAGGATGATTGCCTGATCTGAATGACATATGCTGGAGATGTGCTGCATTCAGTGCAAAACAACTGGAGTTCACAAAAGAGATGAACGGGCAAAATCCACTAATTCTTAGTGTGGTGTCTCTGTCTGTGGAAAGTTCACAGCGTTGCACTGAGGTGACCTCAACAGTGCAACAGTGAGGGGCAACTAGCAAATGATGAGTCTTCAGATGCTGTCTTAAATCTGTCTGGGGCCAAAGTACACCCACTTAATTAGTGGGTGTTCAGTTTGGGTGCACAACATTGTTGAAAGAGGCCTTGGGCTGGGACAACCACTAACTACAGCTAAGCAAGGGGCATTTCAAGATGGAACTTGCAGATTGGGATGGTTGGCACTGTTAGCTAAACACTACTAAAACCTGTGTTTGCTGGGGCTTGTTCTTGCCCTGGTTGAATGGTCTGCATGGTGGGGGAAGCCGTGTGTGGGATATAGCCTGAACTATGTGAGAGAAATTGTTGATGAAGCAAGGTGGCTGTTTTGCACAATGATAAGTTAGGTGTGTCACATACCTTACCTGGAATTAGTTATGATCTTCACAATCAATGACAAGAGATAACGCCTTGGCATACTCCACCTAAACTGTGCTAGCAGCAGTAAATCAAAAGGCAGAGGTTTGGTTTGCCTTGCACTTCACAGCAGAGAGCAGATGCAGACACCACATTTTCCCTTCCAGCGTATTTCATATTAGTCCCCAAAATTTACATTTCTGTTCTTCAAATAGATGAAATAAAGGCGTTGTCTGGATATTATAATAACAGTTTAATTTTTATTTTCTCTCTCTCAAAAAGGGATTCATTCTGTGAACTCAGGTAGAATAAATGCACACCTCTTGCCCCAAACTACAACTGTAGGGCAAGCACTGAGTGAGATTTTTTTATCACTTGTAATAGCTTAAAATTTCAGCTTACACATGCGCTGTTTATTTGAAGTGTGCACTTCACAACAAACTTTCCTCAAACCAAAAGCATCATAACAATGAACTCAAAATATTTTCAGCACAACTAAAACCTCTACTGCAGAAGAGACTAGAAAAGGTTGTCCTGGATTTAAAATATAGACTATAAGCCTAGGCAGACAAAAGGTTAACTCAGAGCACAGCAGAGCAGGACAAAGCAGCCTGAGCAAGGTCAGAGGAAGGTAAAACCTCTATGCAGCACAGCAGAGAACCATGCTGAATTTGAGTCCCAGAGGCAATACAGATGCACCAGTGCACATGTTAATAAGCTTCATCTCAGCAAAAACTATTAGCATGGGCACAGCCTCCTGCTGCACCAATTATTCAGCTTTGAGTGCTAGTTTAGTTTCTTCAAGGTGCTCCACTGCAAACAGCAGCCATGTCCTCCGCTCCCCTGCCCTGCACAGCTCCTTTGCAAGCAAACAAATCTGTGCTATGGAAAAAAAAAAAAAAAAAAAAAAGGACGTGGCTGGGCCTTGCTTCCAATGCTTTCTTTGAGGAGTCCAGAGTTATCACAGTTTTGACTGTTTGAGAAGCTCCCCAGGGTATTTTTCCCTTGACACATTACAGGTGATGGAGGGTATGGATTGGGAATGTTTGCAGGGACCCTTGAACCGCAGAGCCAAGGCTGGCCAGGGTGGGGGGCTGGCAGCCAGCAGAGGCTGCTCACCTTTACTCTCACCCTGTCATACGTGGTCTGCCCTGGCTGACACTGGCTTTCTTCTGTGTGCCAAGTGCCTTGGAACCAGGAGAGGACATCTCTGGCATAGAGAGCCAGGAGAGGACATCTCTGGCATATCTGGCAGCAGCTCTGTGGCTGTCATTGCTCACTGCCCCAGGAATGAGTTTGCCTGGAGGCTGAAGCAGCTGCTGCCTGACCTCAGACGCAGCAGGACTGACTGGAGCATATCTGCCCCAAAACCAGCTATTTCAGCGTGCCTCCCATGTTTCTGCACTCTCTAGTGCTGGTGCCAGCCCAGGGATTTATTGTAAGATTTTAAGATTCTGGAAGTCCCCAAAGAGAGGGATGAGTTCAAATGGAGTGGATGCCCCATGGCCAAGCATGTTGGCTTGGGCTTTGACTGACCTTCTCCAAACCCAGACTGCTCCACTGCTCCATGGAAGTCACTGGGGAAGCCAAGAGACACAGCCAGGGAAGAAGATAAGTTCCAAAGCCAAAGAAAATAAACCTTTAATCATAATTATGAGGTTATTTTATGATATCAAAAGAAATCATCATGAACTTTCCAGTGTCTTTCTCTTCAGACCTATTTTAACTGAGCTAACTTCAGCTGAGTTTTCTGTGAAATATTAGGCTTGCTTGGGGGACAATTATCTCCCCTTGATGTGTTTTTATGCCGGTGTGATTGATATATATATACCAACCTCAACTTCTTAACAAGGATTTTGGCACAGTTCAGAGAGCAATTCTCCTGGTCCCACTCAACTTACATTTAAATGTAATAGCCCCTACTAAGGGTTTTTTCTTGCACAAAGGGCGAGATGCAAAAGCGGGTCTTAGATGTCTGAAATTAGATTTTGGGGCTGAAACTTAGATCCTCTTGATGGTTTTGCAAAGCCTCTGAAATTTGTGGACTGAGAGGTGGGGGAGCTGCAAGAGCAGCAAATTGTTGCTGCATTGGAAAGACTGGGGGGCTAAAGTAGCAGCAAAATCCAATAGTGACATTTCATCAAAAGATACTGTGAGCTCATCCCATCTCTGTCACCATCCATTTCATCCTGCCATAAACAGAGAAACCTTTGTGGTTCAGAAAGGGAAAACAAGCCTTTTAGCCCAGTTAGCCCTAGAAGGGGATGGTGTGGCATTAGGATCAGCACACAGACTGAACATAAAAGAATAGGTGGAGCTCTTCCTGGTGTGAGGCACTGGGACTGACGTCCAACTTGCTCCTTGCCTAGATCTGTATCTGTGACCAGGCCTGGACCATTTCCAGGTTACTTGTCCTCAGTTGTGCTTCTCTCCTTATCTTCCTTAGTCATTCTGGGTCCATCTATGCCCTCCAACTAGAATACTCCAGCCTGTGATAATTTCCTGAATGTGTTGTTTGGACACACATTTTTTAATCCAACTGACTATGAGCTTCCTACCAATGCTAGCACTTTTCTCCTGCAGGCTAAGCATCATCACACATTTTTCATTACCTAATAAACTTGACCGTCACCACTTAGGAGTCTTAAAAAGGGTTGAATCTAATCCTTTCCCACTTCCTCCACAGTCTGGAGAGTCATCATGGCTAGGAGCAGAGTCAGGCTGAGGATCCACATGGTGCCAAGAGTGAATCTCACACCTGGGCCACAATGAAGCCCACTCTGTTTGACTAGGTAAGTGAGCAGAGGAGCCTCACTTCCTCTCTGGCTGGGCTGGAGGTGCTGGAGCCAAAACCAGCTCCTTGAGGTACCTTTGGTCTGCAAGAAAAACATGGAAACTGCTAGATATTGAAAGGAGCATTGAGGAGACAAGAAAAAACATTAACAGGGGAAAAGAAATCTCATCTAATAACCAGAGTGCTAATAACCAGGGTACAGCTTTCAGGGACTGGGTGCCAATTTCTACTGTCTGCTACCCACTTTATTATATCCTCGGGCAAGTCACTTTGGATCCCAGCATTTGAAGCACTTGGGCATTTCATGAGCCTCCACACCTCAATTTCTCTTCTCTGAAGGAATAATACCACTTTGTTACCTCCCAGACAACTTGCAGGATTAAATATACCAGGGTTTGTCAGGTTTGTGGGATGATGCACACCAGGAATATGCCTGGGGTCCTCTTGGTTGAAAAGCCCATGTGGGCACTGAGTATGTGGAGCCCAGCTGGGCCTGGGGGGCCATGCAGGCACTGGCAGTGTGTCTGGGGGAGCTGATGCCATGACACGGGAGATTTACACCTTGGCTGCCTCCACAGTAACGTCCTTGTGCACACAAGTCCTCACTGTACCTGCAATGCTCCCTGCAGGGATGTGCTATTAATTCACATCCCAGCCTTGTGGGCAATAATTTTTCCATGGAGACAAGCCCCGAGACAGACATGAGAGTGGAAATGTAAGGCAGGGCAAAAATTAAGGCCAGCTGGAGCAACAGCATGGTGGGAAAGGAGGGTTGTGTACCCCTTTTCCACTACCACTGCAGGACTAGCAAAGACTCCTGCAGTCCCTTCAGTATTTTCTGCTCCCTGTAGCTGAATATGTCAAGGCATCAAATCTTTTGAGAGAAAGACTCATGAGTCATTATAGACAATGTGGAAAAAGATGGAAGGCTTTGGTTTGTCCTGGCTTTTAAACACAGACCAAGCTGAACTTGGCTGCAGAATTGAGTGGTTTGTGCTCATGGACTCGCACAGCAGTGCCAGGTTGGAGGGAGAGAAATGAGGGCCTGTGAGGAGGAAATGCAGAGCCAAAGCAGGCCAGGAGAAATGAGTATTAGGCAAAAAGAGAAAGTGGGCAAGCCTGTTGTGAGTGAGTGTGCCGCTGTGGAGAGGGGCATGTGCGAGACAGAAAGTAGATGAGGAAGCTGCCAGTGGCAAGGGTGAAGATGAACACCCAGTAGTGACAATGATGTTTGGGGCAATCAATGATGCTTGATGCATGGGGGACGGGATAAATGTCATTATTCTACAAAACCGTACACAAGCAAAAACAAAGCCATCTTTTTAAAATGAAAATGAAAGAGAAATGACAGGTGAAAAGCAAAATATTTGTGAGATGATTTAAACAGAGAGAAGTAAATCCAAAGAATATACTTTTTCCCAACCAATATGATGTACAGTATAGTTTACAGGAGAAGAAAGAAAAAAATCAATCTGTGGCAATATGTGATGTGCCTCTGTGTAATAAACTGTTCTGCAATTATATGAGCAAGGTGGTGGTGGCGACGAGAGGTAGGGGATTTTTGTGTCTCCAGATGTGCTGGGTTTGTATCATCCTGTCACCAGTTGTTCAATATTGTGATACCGGACAATCTCCAGTGTTTTTCCCAGTAGGTCAGTGAACTTATTTTCTTATCAAGCCTTAAGGCAGGTGCAGACATGAGGAAGGCATTTGCCTTTGTTTTTCTCCTTCAGCCCAGCCCAGCAGCTCCTTAGTATGCGTGGCCAGTGATTCAACCACACAAGTTTCCTCCTCCCAGAATTTTCTTTTTAAGCATTGTGGCAAAAAGCACAACGGGGAGAAGTTTCATCTCTCCCTGTAAATATGAATGAGAGAAGTGTCTGATACCTGTTATAAAAGATGGCATTTTAATTACCACCTGTACTGCAGCAGGCACACACACACATCTGCACCTACACACAGAAACACACACACCCCAGTGCACCTCTCCCCCCCTTCCCAGGATGAGGAAGGTCTCCTTCTTCCTCCAATCCCTTCCTCGCCTTTATGCATCCCGGGGAACACGGGCTGATTGGAAAGGTCTCTTTCCTTGATAACAACAATTCAATGCGCCTTGACATTTTAATAGCCTGCCGTCCTAGTGAACACAATCGAGCTGAGCAGTGAAGCAAAAATCATTAGGTAAGCAAGATAATCTAAACGAAAAATCAGCCTCAACTGGTTCCCACATCTGGGGCACATCTGGGCAGAGCCTACCCTTTCCTGCCTGCTTCTGAACAGGAATCCTCTCCTGGGAAGGCTGTCAGGGGAAAGAGGGGCGTCCATGGATTTATTGCCAGGGGAAATCCACCCCTTGCTGCTCCCCCACCCCTCCCACCTGCAGACCCCTTCCCTCCTCTCACACCCCCCTTTCCATAGGAGTGAGATGCTGACTTTGCAAGCCATTCGCTTTATGAATATGACCCTCAAAGGGAAGAAACCCTCTCACAAGCCCAGAACTATGTTATCATCGTTATTAAGGAGCTTAAAAAGGAGCTGGGAAGAGGAGACACCGGTGGAATTGCAGCCTGATTGTGATTGATGTGTTCCTATTAGCTCCTCACTGTTATCTCTCTGGATGGCAAGAACAGCCAGTGGCTTGTAACACAACAGATTACCTGAGTTTTCAGCCCTAGACGGATGTTTAAATAAAATATAGTCCCTTTTAGCGAGAAGCTCATTTTCTCTCTAAGGCTCCCAGACTATTTCATGTCAGCTGTGATTCGCTGTGACTCTCCTCAGTAAACATGTCTTATCATTAATAATTCTGTACAAGCACAATTTCATGGAGTCTTTTTGTATGCGTGCGTGGGGGAAGGAGGGGGCGTGCATGCGCAAATGTTGGTCTCAGCCTCATCTCGATACAGTTTGGGAACCCAAGGTGCTTCTCCTCAGAATTTCACCTGCCTTGCCAAAAATGATTGATTACCCCTAGCAGACTGGGTGTCCAGCTATACCCAACAAATGACTTTGGCCCCTAACAACAGGCCTTGGCCAGATAGAAATCAATATTTCACCATTAAAATCTATCAAAGAAGAGTTAAGGCACCATCTGTCCCTGCCGCCTTTCCATGGTGTGTGAACATTAAATCCGACACTTGTAGTACATGAGTAATCAATATATAGTAGTTCACAGATCATTTGTGGTCCCCTTTTAGCAGTGATGGATGCTTGGAATAGTTGTGATTCATTTTGTCACACCATTAAACAAGATTCTGTCCAGTTCCTTCCTGATTTCATTTAGAGGATCATTCTTCACAGTTCATAAGAGAGAAACGGTTTTACCAATCTGCTTCTATTTCAATAAGTCACTTTATAGAGATTTTGTGTCCTGCAGACTGTAAAAATTCTGGAGAGATAGTACAAACATACCTCTAAAACTATTCACTGCATGACATATGCATAAAGTGTGAAAAACTGAATGTAAATATGTTTACCTCTTTATCTACAAATATTGGTTTTAACCCTTCCCTTGCCAGAGGGGACTTGAGGCAGAAGTGCTTGGAAATAAAGCCTTGCCTAAGGCAGATACAGCCAAGTTTGGAAATGGGCTGTAATTAAAAGCATGAATAAAACAACTGCAAACTCAGTGACAGAGCTTTATTCCTGAAATTGAAATGGTGACTTCTCAGTAAAATAAACACCTTTCTTAATTGCTTCTGCAGATATGCACCCAGCTTTTTCTGAATTGTTCATTTTATACTGACAATAAATGTATAATTGCAAAGCATGTTTAACTGGTTCCAAATAAATGGCCTTCTTTTTTTTTTTTTTAACTTTTCTTATAATTGCCATTATTATGCAGACTTCTTCCTTTTTGGAGGAGGGGGGAGAATTACATATTAATGTTCCGTAGATTATTGATCTCGTAAAAGACCTGCTCTTTCAGTCTCCAAATCATTCAATCAGATCCTCAGATGATGCTGTAATTGGGCATCATGATGGGGCTTCTCAGATTTAAACACTTTAGGAACTGGCCCTGTCTGGGCTTCCCCTGGCTGCAGTAAGAGATCCAAATAACATAAGCAGCAGGCTTGGATGCAGAGATAAAATCAGAGGGAGCCCTGAGGATCTGTCAGAAGACATCTTCTAAAACCTGCATTGTGCGGCAATTTTCCTAATTAAAGGACATAAATAGCAGTGATTCATGCAAGTAGCAGTGCTAGCCTGTCCTCCGTGGAGCACTTGATGCAGTAATTTTTAATCAGGTTGGTCATTTATAACCCATTCATTTTTAGGAATCCCATTTGGCTGCCGGAGTGCGCTGACTCACTAAACACAGGGCAGAGGAGGAGGAGGAAGGCAGAAGTCAATCCTTGGCTGGATGAGATCCCACCAAAGCTTTCCTGGCAGCCGACAGACCCCACAGACACTTAATTCAAGTGTTCCTGGAGGGAGAACGTATTTTTTAGAGTGCAAACCACCTCAAAGTATGTGGCTGTGTCAAGCAGTGTCAAGCAGCTCCAGGCAGATGGGAAGGGGTAGGAGGAGAAAGGAAGGGCTCTGTTCTCTTCAGTGAGATGACCAAGAGAAGGAAATGTGGTAGGCTGTTGAGCTCATACTAACATGAGTAAAGGAACCAGTATATTAGTGATAAAATGGTACATGTGATTTGTGTTAGTAAGGCCAAGTCCCTGGAGCAAAAATCCATAGTGAAGAATTCCTGGGCCCAGGCCTGGCTTTGTCACAGCTTCTGGGTGGCTGGACTTGAGGACATAAAATGGCATAAAAAATTGCCCTGGCTACACATGGGCTGATATCCCAGGAAAACTGCCTGTGGTTCCACACATGTCGGAGCACAGGGAGAGTGGGGAACCTGTGCCCAGGAGCTCTGCTCTGAGACAGAGCCTTGGCTGCAGCTGTGCCTTCAACTTCTTCCTTCATCACTTCATGCTAATTCCACAGAGCTGTGCTCCTGGGAGATGACAAATGCAAGGTATCATTGTGAAAAACAATCTAGTTAAAAAACTAGGGCCAGAACTTCAGCACAAATCAAATATCCACCTAGATTTCAGTGAAGGTGTTCTGATTTGCACACAGGGAAGACCCTGTCCCTTATGCTTAGGATTACTGTATTTTAGAGGAAAAAGATGTCAAAATAATTACTGACTGTTTTCCAGAAAAAAACACGTGGAATCATTGTGTGGAAGCAATTCCTAAATTCAGCCATCCACCTGACATCCTGGAGCTGCAACTCGCTGAAGATATCCTGTTACCACTGAGAAATTCCTCAGGTTCAGTGCAGAAGCCAAAGAAAGGAGACTGAAAAAAAATCAAGCAAGAAATGTGAGTTATTACCAGTAAAGACATTGTATGGGGAAAAGAAGAAAAAATGAAAACATGCATTATCTTTACTCTTCAAATATTATGCAGAGTACCCCTTTTTGGCTGAAACTCTAATACAAGTAAACAGATATAGGTATTGATTTTTTTGCAAATAAACTGCATAGCTGTGATTCCCTTGTTATAAATCTTTTCCTAAGCACAAAAGTGAGCCAAGGGAGGGGGAAGGGGTTGTAGGGTAACAAGACTAATCAGGACTTCACCATCAAAGTAAATACATCCAATTAACAGCTATTAAAGAAGAATTTTATGGCACCGTGCACAGTGAAGGCCATTATATCCAGTGGAATTAATCTTAATTATTTGTACCTGTGTACATACATGCAAAGGAAAGCAACTCGCATTAATCTACATTAAACTTAATACACAGTTGGTGTATTATCTTCTGAGTCAAAATTGACTGCTGGTTTCTGCATATGTATCTGTGCTGCTATCTTCAGTACACATGGGATGTCTAAGGGCAGAATCTGCTCCATACAGAACAACCCAGCAGTTAAAACCTTCCCAGTGATTTTTAAAAAAGCAGAAAAGAATAGACTGGTATAGGCAGATATTATAATCTCAGAAGTCTTTCTTAAAAAAAAAAAAAAAAAAAGACACAGAAAAAAAAAGCCCAGAAGAAGCCATACAGATTTATTATCCAGCTTAAGGGGAAACTGAACAAATATAAATCTGCAGCTTTCTAAGGTTTAAATAACAGCAATTACTACCCCCAAAATATTGCATTTCATGCACTGTGGAAAATACTGTTAAAACCACCCACAATATTTTGGACTGTGGAGATTTTTCCCCGGTTTTTACAGAAGCTGACAGTAAATGATGTTGGTTGTTTGTTCACTTGGTTTGCATTATTTCATAGGGCTGGCTGTGGATGTCTGTGCAGCGGTAACAATAATGAATGGTGTACTTTTTGCTTTAAATCCCTGCCTAATGAATATAGACATAGGCAAACAGCTACTTAGGATTCCAAAATATAACTAACCACAAAGCAGAGCTCCAGCTGGTCTTTCCTCCTACCGCATTGTTCAAGGGCATTTTCCTTATCAAGAAATAGCTTTTGAGTCCTAAGAAGGAAAAAGAGAAGCTGCTATCCATTGTGCCCAGCAAAAACACTTGTCATGTGGTCGTGATTGAGCACTCAACTGCTTAATGGTCTTATAAATGTTTATCCCTAACGTGGGTTTTATCCAGTTCATAATGTGCAAAATCCTGACTGTGCAGGAGTCAGGAAGTCCCAGTTTGGTGCTGTGTCTCCAGTCAGGATCCCCAGACAGATGTTGCCTTCTTTAGCAAACACAGATCAGTGCCTTCTCCTGTGTGAAAGCATAAGCACTGCATTTTAGTTATGTTTTTATATATGTTATTAACCTTCAACAGCTATCTGGAGATTAAAATCTCATAGAGCCACTATAAAAAATATTTCTCTTAGGGCTAATCATAGCCAGCAGCAAGGTAAAGTCTTTCCATGCCAGCATTTGCAGATGTGTCAAAATATGGGTCAAAGTCCTATTATGCACTTCAGTTGTTATTAACAAGCATTTTGGGTTAACAATGGTAACTATGAACCTCTGGTAGTAAAACTGGCAGATTCACGAAGACTTAAAGAAAAGGCTTGATAATGTCTCATGTTATTTTCACTCCTTCAGCAATGTTTAGTCTGCTCTTGAATGTTTTAGGAGCTGTTACATTTCACTCTATGCTACTTAAAAATTGATGCATGTTTCTCAGCTATTTAACCATTATGGCTGAAGTGATTTCTCCTGCCCAGGCTGCTCCTGAGGCTTGCTGCAAGTTACACCTGCACAGGATACTCAGCGCTCTTGAACTGCTGTGCAGTCTGGCATTTTAGCATGAAATCAAATTCTTATGTCAATCTTCATTTCTGCACTGTCAGGGAATATCAAAAGGGGTGGTGTCACTGCATTTGCTTTAATTCAGATGCTTACTGAAGTCTGAAGTGACCATCCTCTCCTCTGCTTGTACAGCAAACCTGAGGCTTTTCCTCCAAGCCCACATCACTGTCCTGTCTTTGCACATTAACCATAAATCCAGAGATTATGTTGCCTTTGGGTTTCTCCATCAGGATGACAATATAAGCACCACAAACCAGAAAGTCTCCCAGCCCAGGGGCATCCAAGCAGCAAGGAAACTAAATGGAGAAGCTCCTGCAAAGGTGGGGAGTACAGAAGATTAATGGGGATGAAAGGAGACAAACTTAGAAGACAAAATGGGAGAGTCACCTGCCAAAAGACTGATGTGCTCAGAATGACCTCAGTGACTGTTTTTGAGAGGATATTAGAAAATACACCATTTCCCACTGTAAAACAGTAAGATCAGAGCCCTGACTCTCTTCAGAGCAATTCTGCACTGGGATAAGTTTGCAAGTTAAGACAATGCAGGTGGTAGTGAACTTTTAAGAAAGCCAATGAGCTCCATGATGGAATGAAGGCTGAAGGCAGAAGTACAAATACCATCATTAGCTACATTCCTGAGGTCTGCAAAGTACAGCAGCAGTGTCTGTCCATGCAAAAAGTCATTAGCAAGCCTCAAAACCACCAAATAAGCGGGTGGGGATGGAGAAAAGATTTGTATACAAAACTGTGTCTTTGTGAGTAAAAAAAAAAAAAACAAAACCCACAAATGGGTGTTTCTGAAAATATCTCAATCCTGAAAGATTAGTCTCAGCAGAAGTGTCACTGCAGAAACCATCTGCATATTGAAGAGGTTGCCTAGCAAGGGTTTTTTCCCCTCATTATTATTTTCTACTTAGATTGCTAAGAAAAGATCTCTCAGGAGAAATAACAGTAGGATCTTAAAAATAGTTCTGAATCTGCCATTAAAAAATTCAACAGGGATATTGTCTAAGCCATCTGTACTCAGGTTGTTTTGAAGTCATCATGTTAAATATGCTGAAATTCTCTGCTGAGCTTGGCTTTAAGTCTAGCACCCACTAAAGTATTTCCCTGAATTAGATGGCCAAAGAGCAATCAGTGCTTGGGGAGCAGCTTGTGGGTTTGAGGGTACCTGGACATCAGGGCACAGCAAGCAGGCTGCTTCCTCCTAATGGAATAAAACAGGATGAGGAATTGCTCTGAGTCTAGATGAGGAGATCCATAGGAGTTGCCATGAGGACAAGGAGTTGCACTCTGAGTAGAAGAGCTGATGTGTGGGAGTTACCACGAGAAACCCCAGCAAAAAAAATGAAAAGGGAGTGAAGCAAAACCTAATGTTTTCTATGCTTCTCCCCTATGTTGTTAAATGTATTTCTGTTCCTGCAGTGCCCTGTTACAACCCACACTTGTCTGATCCCAGAGTCACCACACTCATGAAGAGTAGGATGCAGCACTCTTCTATGGTGCAGTTGTTTGTTTATATTTGTATTATTTACTGAAGCAAATATTATTTTGATACATTTAGTGAGGATGAACATAGCAAGCAGGAACCTGTGTTAAATTATTAATGTCTACATCTGGAGGAAAGTGAGTAAAATATTGACCTTGGTTAAGAATTTTCATAATTCATCTGAATGGGCAGAATATAAGTGGAAGTGGGTAAAACCTCAGCCAAGCGAATCTAGTGGAAAACTACTGGACTCTTTAAAATACCCAGCAGAAGCCATAATTTTATTTGGATGGGAAACACTGCGAGGATTTATTGTGTCCTAAATTCTCCACCACTACAGCCTCCAAGCGCATCTCAAGGAATATGAGTCATTGTTTCTCTTGACCTTCCTCTGGGGACAGCAGAGAATGCACCACGACATGGTTTCTTTTGCCACCAGCTGTATTTCGGGGTGGAGGGGCTGCAGGTCCTGTTTGCTCCTGCAAGAGGAAGGCAAGGTGATGTCTGAACCTGGAAGGGCAGGGAATTGTGCCTTTGGTGAGTATCCATTCCCAGAGGAGTTTGCTGGCCAGGCTGGCAGCCTGGAGGATGCCTGGAAATGAATTCCAGCCTGCTGGAGGCGTGGGGTGGGCAGGCAGTGCCTCTGTCTCCAGCCCTGTGGTGCTCCCTGCTCTCCAGCCACTGCACCCTTCAAAGCCTCAGACCTGTGCAATAACGTCAGCGAGTGCGTAAAACCCTTTGTGGTCCCACAGTAATCCAACTTCCATCAGTGCTGCTGATCCTGCCAGTGCAACAATACCAACTACTGCATGCCAAAACAATAAAATAGCTGTTTCCATGAGCAGCCCAGTGTAATTTGAACTCTTCAGTTCTTTCCAGTTATTTACAAGCATTGTATGTCACAAACAGACCACCTCTTTTGTAATGTTCTTTAGGAAAGCTGTGTATTATGTTGGCATAATAGTCTTCTTCAGGGAGAGCATTTTGTTTTAACAAAATGTGTGCCACCATATTTAATCAATCAGATTGATTGACACCAGCACTAGCTGCATCTCCCAGCAGATGCTGCTGCTACCTCATTCTTATTCCAGTTTCATTTCTCAATCAAATCCATGTGTAAAAAACATAATGTGCTGCCAACATAATGTAATAAAACTTCAACTGAAATCCACACCACCACGACTGAAACTGATAAGTCAAAGTATGGGGAAAGTTAACTTTAGCAAAATCATTTTTGACATGAAAATATTAAAGTTTTACAGTTCAGATATGCCTTGGCTAACGCTAACATAAATGCAAAAGTTTCTCGGGTGTTAAAAAAAAAAAAAATCTATACAAAGAAGTTCTTCTCAAAGTTACTGAGCTTGTAGCTGGCTCACAGCATTTTCTAATCTTTGGAGTTTGCTGGTGTCATTCCAGTCCAGTTTAGGCTGCACAGGTGAGAGGAATTATAACTTTTACCTGGAATTATAACTTTTACAGCTCAGGTGTTGGGTGAACAGTGGGTAGTGGTGATGCAGGGCTCTGTGCCAGAGGCTGAACTAGCAGGTTTGGGAGGCAGTGATTCCTACAAGCACAACAGGAGCCCTGACTGGTAGATGTCACACACAGGATGAAACTACTCTCAGCTCTTTCAAAGTTCAGTCTAAATAATCTGCACACCCCACATTACCCACGGGGCATGTATGGGTCACAGAGCACATTTCTGGAAATTTTCCTTTCCTGTACTTACAGGAATTGGTTTCTGAGCACTGAGGTTGAGACCCCTCCTGACACAGGTGGGTTCCTCACAGTCCTGAGGAGGTTACACCTGAATTCCCCCAGGTCAAGCTTCAGCCTCATTGCAGTCCCCAAAGCCAGATGGGAATTAAAGATAAGCATCTGATTTCTTGACAGATTATCTACTATGTGCATGATGTTTTCATGTGTAATTACTGAAGGAGGTATGAAAAGAGCTCCAGAACAGTTTTCTAAGGCCCCACAATAAATGACTTCCCCTTCATTTATTTCCTATTTCTCCCAGTGATTATGTGATAGGAAACACATGCCATGAATTCACATGCCAGTAATTTTCATCCTTCTGTTAAAAAGGAGAACAGGGGTTTTAATCTGGAAAGATACCTGATGCTTCAGAACACCTTTTTTCCTTTGCCACTAATTTTCAAATTAAAAGGTTTCATTAGCTGTAGTCCTGCTGGACAGTGCTTGGGGCTCACACAAAGAAAGAGAGATTGGGAAATTTTAGGCTGCAAGGAAATTGTCACAGCTGAAAGTTTGTCAGCCAATTCTTTTGGCAAAATGCACAAATTGTAATTATCTAAATACAAATAACACTTGAAGAAATAGCAATGCTCATATATGACGAACTGGTCCATTTTTATCTTCAGTGAAGTTCAGCAGTGCTGAACTGCTGTCCCTCCACCATCATCCTCCTCCTTCTGTACCTTCCCAGAGAGGAGCCAGGGCTCCCTGCCCACCAAACACAGCAAAAACACTTTGGCAGCATGAAACCAATTCCAAAAAAGAGCCCAGGAAATGATTCAGTGTTTGGAAAAACCTGCTTTGTAGTGCAAAGTTCAGCCTATGTAATTCAGTAAAATGAAAATTCAGCAATAGTCTTGTTATCACCTACACATAACATCAGGGGAGGAAATTCTGACAGCAGAGGGCTCTTTAAGCCAACAGGCTGAGGTACAGAAGGATCTGGTAGCTGCAAGCTTAAGCTAAACACATTTGGACTGAAAACAAGCTGAAATTTATTAGTGATGAAAAAAACTAATCTCTAGGACTTCCTTGCATTAGAAATGAGTTGGATTCCACAGAAGCTGGTGTAGTTCCAGTTGGATTGTAAATATAATTTTCATTTAAATTCAAATGTATTTTTTAAAGAAATAAACTTGTTTAAAATTGCATTTTTATTATGACAAGCTATAGTGAAACCTAGGCTTATTATTATCTTGGAATAATTCAGATAAAATAACACATTGCATCAATGAGATAAAAGTGGCTTAAATTCCAAAGCCATTTCTTTCTAGCACGTAGTCTGAGGAAGAAGCTTGAACTTCTTGAATGAGTCCAGGCTGCAAAGACTTGCCACAAAAACATGCAATGCATTGCTTACATTATTTTTGTTTTTGTTTTTTTTTAAAATTTAAAAGTCCTCAAAAGTTCATTGTTTGCTCCCAGCCCATTTCAGTATTGAGACCCTATTGGAAGGTGTCAGCCAAATGTCTTTGTGTTCCTTCAAGAAACAGAAGCCTTCTCTTTTTGCACGGTGAGCATCCTGGATGGAAGGGTTTTTCCCATGGACAGATCACCACTTGCTGCCTCTGAGAGCTCAGGCATTGGCTCTGCAGCACTGAAATGTCCAGCACTGAAAATTTCATCCCTGCTCATCAGATCCAGGTAGATATTTCCTCCAGAAAAACAAAGCAAACTGCCCATTTTGTGAACAAAACACACTTTAGCAGGTGATGTACTGCATATTTGATGAATGGCAGAGCCAAACAAATCCAGAGCAGAGCTTTCTTGGAGATGGTAGAGTGAAAACACTCCCATGCGGAAAAAAGGGAGAAGCCTCACCAAGAAGTTTTCCTCAGCACTGCTGCTGAAAGGAGTGTTGTGCCTCCACACCACGAAGCAGAGTGGCTGGGGCAGGGCTTTTCATGGCATCTCACATGTGCCTCAAGAAGAATGTGGCTTCAGCGTGGCTTCAGGAGACAGGACTGATGGCCAGCTTCCAGGGAGAAATGGCTCTATTAAAATAGGGATGAGAAAGAAAACGGCAGCATGATTTTCAACCCTAAAATATTTTGATTAAATTTCATCCACATCTGTACTAAGATTCTTTCTGGCACAGTCCTAGCAAAGTCCTTCCAGGTTGTAACATTCCGTGTTATTCCAGATAGTACCAGTGGAGCACAGTTACATCCAGACCCATTAGTGCCATTTTCTGATTAGCAAAACAGCCACTTATCTCAGAATCTGGGCATGTTGTTTCTCCTAAGAGTGGTAATTTGCACTGGAGACCATAAAGCCTTTCCCCACTGCTCCTGAATTACCCCTCCCAGGAGCTGTTGGAACGAGACAGTTTGCCAATGTGTATGTGGAGGAACCTAAGCCCAGAGGGTGAAGATCAGTGCTGAAACGTTAAGTCTCTAGTTCCAGGTGGGATTCTCTGGGGAGCTGAGGCACCAGTGTGGGGCTGGCAGGGAGGGAGGATGGCCTGTGTGAGACTCCACATCTGCAGAGGAGGGCAGGGCTGGCCCATGATGTGTGAGGCACATGAGTTACAGCAGCTGAATCCTCTCCAAGGTGCCTAAAACCTGCCCAGCTCCCCTCCTGTGTGACAGCTACTCACACAGCAAGGGCAGGAGTTGGACATGGCCCTGCTCACAGCTCAGAGCCCTCGTTTGGGGGCTTTGGTACAGGCAGACCCTTCTCAGAAGAGGGAGTGAGGCTCAGCATCCTTTGCAAGAGGGACAGACAGTGTTTGTCTGAGCTGACACCCTGCAGGCTCTGCCACCTCCACACAAGGATGTCTGCTTGACTAACACCTTTTCATGAACGTCTCTGTGACCTTTTCTGGTTTCTGTTCAAGCTTGTCAAAGGCCTGATCACTGAAATGTATTTTTGTGTGTACTTTTGGCTCTGAACACTCAAGCCCATGCATTTCAGTCTTCCACTACTGCTACTTGTTGCTTCCTGATCTTTCTATATGCATATGTTTAATTATGTTTCCCTTCCCCCTCACCCCCTAATAGGAATTCTTGTTGTAAGTAAGTGGAACAGTTCTCCTCCCTTCCACGAGCATTTCAGCCCTGAAGCAGAGTGTGCTACCACAGGGTCATGTTTTCTGGTGGAAGTGAGGAGATGTGCAGAGGGAGAGCAGATCTGTGCTCCAGATGCCTGCGCTCAAGGTGGGGAGGTCATTTTTCCTGTCTTCTGCTCCCTCTTGCTGCCTTTTCCTCTCATTCCCTACCACAAGGCCAGGAGTATTGATTCCTTCTCCCCATGAGCCTGAGAGCTGTGATCCCATGATTTGACTGCAGATGACAGAGAGAAAAAGAATGAGACCCAGAAGTGGGTGATGAAGGCAGAGGAAATGGTGCTACTGCTCCTCTCCCTGTGGCCAGGCAGCACTGTGATTCCCTGGCAGCTGCAGGCATTCCCAGCCCAGGCTGTTCTGCTGCCTCACTGCACTGCTCTGCTTCGGGGTTCCTGCCTTCTATTGGGTTTGGCTGCCTTCCAAAATTTCCCTCAGGAATGCAACTGGAAGGAGGGAAATGGTGGTTTTTAACACTTCATATTTCAGCCCGAGCGGAATGAAACTTCAGTGGAGCAAAAACACGGAGGTTGAGCACCTCTGTAGCCTGAGGGTTGTCTGCTCACCAAACACCTCCAGTGAGCCACGATCCCAGTTCAGCCTTGTGAAGGGAAAAGACAGAGGACAGTTGTGTGAGGGGATGTATGGCAAAGCCTGGAAAAATATTTCATCACACACCCTCCTCTAGTACATGCCAGAGAAGTAAAAAAAAATCTGGGCATTAATATTTTGGAAAGTTTTGAAAGTTCAGACTAATACAAATACCCCCAAATTCTGGAAACTTTTCAATTCCTATTCAGCACCCATTGCCTGACTCCATCTTGAATCCATTTGTTACTGCATAGGCATTAAAAGTCCTGTCCTGTTCCATGCTGGGCTCCCTCCTTGGCACAGTGGGCTTTGCAGCAGGATTGCAGTGCTTTACACCCACGCTGCTCTCCCGGAATTTGGCCGCAGGGTTATTTACAGCCTTTCCCATCGAATGAGGCAGAGGGACAGCTGCCAGCTGTGCTGGTGGCTTCTGCAATGAGCAAACTGAATGCTCTGAATTTGGCTGGAAATGTATAATTTGTTGCACTTTAAAAAATGACCATATCAGATGTGACGCTCCTGTGAAATGCCCTGCTGGTTGGCTTGGGTTTCTCCTCATCTGTGTGAAGAAGCTGCTGCACAGCCTGGAATATGGAGGAGCTGGAACAGTGGCTGTGCTGCAGTTATCCTGTTGGAAAATTGCTGGATTTGAGGCTAGTTTCACAAGGACCTTGGGAAGGTACAGAGTGGAAGAAACTTCAGGATATGTGGCCAACCTTGGGAATGTTCCACTGAGGAGAAACTCAGACTGAGGTCCTGATGTTGAAATAAGCTGATGTCATGCCAATTTACTCTTTCCCAAACAACTCAAAGAACAGTTGAGTAGCACCAAGAGAGGTCAGGGAACAGGACATAAGACTGGGATATCCTCATCCCTGCCCGTGGACAGATGTGCAGCCATTTTATACTGAAGATTTTTTTGTACAAAAGGTTTTGTTTTCTCTGATTTGAGGCATCCATCCCGAGGTTTTTCTGGCTCATCATTCACGTTGGCAGCTTGTTTGGGGCTTACATATTCAGAAGAATGGAAGTGTAACAGAACCATGATTTGGGTAAAATTATCTGTGCTACTACGACTTAAACCAGGAGTTTTCCCATCTAGGATGGGAGAATATTTTTGGCCACCAAGCCTCTGTAACAAGTATGAGAACTTCCTTGCCATGACATTACAATCTCTAGAATAACCCAAGTGATTTGATTTCTTTGCTCCACAAGAGAAACCATATGGACTGGAACTTGATGAGAGCCATTCAAAGGACTGATACTATCATAAAATTTGAATAACATCTCCTGGAGAAAGTGAGGCAGAAGGATAAACACTTAATCAAATTCAGGCTTTCATTTGCTGGGACTAACAGCTAAGGAAACTGGTTTAATTTCTTCTGTGAGAAAAGTGAGATAAATGATTTGTGTATGTGTCTTGGGTAAAATATTTGATCACTTACCTTCTTAGTCATCACTGGTTTTAATCGCACATTATGTAACATTACACCCAATACAGATTACATCGGGGGGAAAAATCACAACCATGCAGCCTGCAGAAACTAGAAAGTAATTTGTCTCCAGGAGGAAGGATGCTCTTTTCTGCACACTCCGTGTACAGCACCATTTATCATCTGGGAGCTTCGCCCAGCAGAACCACGCTCAGCTAAAGTCACATCACGCCAACTCTCCTCTTCGAGGCGCCTGTCCCAAGAGCAGCCAGACCCTACAAATTTCCCAGGGCAAAGACCTCTAAAGCAAGGCCAAATCAGTCAGCCCAAACAGGTTTATAAGACCTTTTAAACTCTTGGGCACTACTGTAGTGAAGCACATCCTTTTCAAGGTTACCTCTTGGACAGTGCCATATTCAGATCCGCTGCACTTGCAGATTGAAGACAGATCTATTTGGTAATAACAAAAAGAAAAAAAGAAGACTCAAAAAGCCAAACCCTCTAAACAACTTATTTCCTACTGAAGAAACTTTTCTGAGGCTGTGGAACCTAACTACTCTTTGGCATGTTTTCCCAAACACAGCATGCAAAAGTAGTAATATTTTATGTTTCGATTACAGGACATTGTGGGCTGCTGCCATCTGCTAAGAGGGACGTTCTGCTCCCTGAACATCCTGGTTGTAATTTGCACAGTATTTGAGTTTCTGAGAGATACCAGGAGTTCCAATATAGTATGGATACCCATCAGCACTAACAGCACTCAAAACAAGGGGGAGATGACCTGAGGGTGACAGTGGATTTTGGCACCTCGGATTTTATCCCCAGGCAGTGGAAAATATTCCAGCATGAACTACACATGTGAGAAACTTTCCCCAAAGCCCATGCAGCCCCCATGGCAAACTGAAAACATGAAGGAGTGCCTCATGCTATAACATCATCTCCCTTTTCCGGAGTTACAGTTGGGTTCAATTTTCTATTATTGCAGATCTTTGGGGTGGGACCTTTTTGAAGCATTCAGCCTTGGCCCGAATCCTCTCCCGTTGGAAAACAATGAGCCCCCCGACCTCCTCGCTGCTTTAATGGCAGAAAGCTCAGCCAGCACAGAGCGCTTCGGGAAATTCCTCCCCTCCGCCCGCTCCGCACAATGGGTCAAATGTTTCATCCCTGCAGGAAGCCTGAATAAACAGGCATTGCACAAGGAATCGCGGTGGGGGAAGCGCAGCCGCCGTGCCAAGGGCAGCCTCCAATGCCTCAGCCCCTCTGCGTTAACCATTACAGCTCATGGGCTGGGATTTTTCCTGGGAATGCCACTCCTGGGGAGCCTGTGTCCCCTCGCTGCTGTCTGACTGATGCCCATGAAGCTCTGCAAGTGCTGGCTGACAGAGCCAGGCTGGCCTTGATGTGGTTCATACTTCCATGTCCTTCTACAGATAACAAAGATGGTAATTTCTGATCTTCAGGGCTATTTGTTGTATGGTCAGTTTTGGTTGCCTGGTTGCAAATTTTGATTCAAGTTCGTATTTTTGAAAATGGACCCATTTCATTCATTAATGAAAGAATAACATGCCCATAAATGATTATGTAGGACCTTCAGGAGGAGATGAAGAATTTATTGTTAAAGTGTCTGACCAAACCATACCTACCACTCAAAGACAAACCAAACGTGGGGACAAATACCTGCCACACCAGCCACACCCTAGCATTTCCTGACAAACCCTGTCTGATGCCAGCTCGGCTTCACCCAGGCAGCAAAAACAATCTGTGCTGAAAGACCTGCAAAGTTCACCCACATTTTTCTCCTTCAGACTCACAGGTAGGGATTATGGATGGATATGTACAGGCCCACAGTGGATGGGAGCTTCTTCACCCATGGACTGCCTTGCAGGAGGACTAAATATAGGCTCAACAACCTTGAGCCTGTGCCTTATCTCAGCAATTTCTGGTGTGGTTCAGCATGCTTTTGCCCCAAATGTCAGGATGTGTTTCTATAGGCCAAAAGGAATAAATAGCCTTTTCCTCTGCATTAGGTAAACAGGCTCAGTAAACGGGCTCTCTTAGTTTACATGATTTGAGGATCTGTCTCATCATCTTCAGTGCCAAGAGAGCTGAGCATTTCCTATGATCCTGCTGATGATGGCTACAGCAAAAGCATAAAGCCCTTTTTCCAAGCAGCTCAGTGCATAGCGTGCTCATTCCAGGGGTAAATAAAGAAGACATCACGGCTGGATGTGCGTGCTCTGCTAGCAATCAATGCACAGCACACACTTTTGATGAGGTTAGATAACAAGCATCACATGGAGAGAGGAGTACCATGCACACACAACCTTCTGAATATATGTCAGCAACAGAATGAGAACTACAAAGGCAAGCAGTAGCTGCCCACCGTAGGATGTCTCATCTAGTTCAAGTTCAGCTGTGCAAAACAAGCCCAACCCTGTGTAGTTTGATAAAAAGCCACCCTAAAACAACAACAAACCCCCTATACACTGCTCTGAAGGATTAGCACAAGCATATATCTTTGTTCAGGGAGCCCTTTTTAATCTTGAAAAAGGAATTTCTTACATCAAAAATAGAGAATTCTTTCATGTCACTGTCAGCTCCGTAGCCCACCTAAAACTGCATTATTACCACTGACAGAAAGACAGGTGTTAACAGCTGGAGAGAAAACAAATGTAGAGCGCTGTGGCAAAATTTGAGGAGAAACAGATGTGTGAGCAATGCTGTCTTTGATATTTATTTTAATAGTGCTTCTCAAACGTGTTCAATATTTATGCAGCTTTCACTGGCACACGAGAGCATTATTTGCCTCTGCCACCACCTCTCCTTTTCTTTTCCTCCCTTCCAACCGTCATAAAAAACAGCATCCGCAAATCTCCCAGGAAAAGCCAGCTTATTCCTCCTCCCCTCCCCCAGTATGAAATGGATAGAGTTTTTCGGCAGTGGGAGCTCAGTGTGATTAGTATGCTAATACGGGAGAGAGAAAAGGAAATGGAGATGAGAGATACGGTCCTTTAGCAAAGAAAAGCAGCAACAACTGAAAGGAGGATCTCTGCTAATCAATTAACCTACAATGGACCTAATGCCATAAGAAGCTATTGTGCATAAAGGGCCAGAATTCTCGGTGACAGATGGCACTTGGGCTCTTGATATTACAGGGTTGCTGCTCGAGAGCTTGTTTACCTCCCATACAGGGGTAAGCAATAAAGCAATAAAATTGCTTATTTATTTTAAAGAGAGAAGTTGAAATGCTTATTTACCAAATCAATCAAGGCTTACTAAGGCAGAACAGCCACAATCCTCATGGCCCTAAAATGCTGGATACTTCACTGATTTCAAATAGCAATTATCTATTGCAGTTTCTTGAACTCGCTCTGACTGCAAAGAGACGTTTAATTTGCAAATTTTGATGAAAATTGTCATTTTTTTAATTGCCTATTTCACCAATTTGAATTTTAAAACAAACTATTAACTAGAAGCTCATTTTTACTTGCCTTGGGCAAGCCCAGAAAAATATTTGTCAAGACCCAAGCCTGTCTGCTTAGCATTTGAGTTGAGAAATGCACAACTGCCTTCAAGTCAACATTAGCTGTGACAGAAGCAAGACTATTATTTAACAGTAGCTGAAAATGTCAAAAACAAGCGGCATTTGGCATTTTGACAAGACGGTGCTGAAAAGAAACTATTTTTTTTTCCTGAACACTCAGATAACTGTAAATCAAAAGTGTACAATTACCACTGGGCTCAGAGTACTGCTTTGGTGGGTTTCTTTGAACCAGTGGGGAGAAGGAGAGCAGGCAGGTCTCCATCTTCTGCTTGCAGCTCAAGGTCCAACCATGGGCCAGGCCCTCTGTACTTCAAAAAGCCACATTCTGCTCCCAGGAACAGAGGCAGCATCATCCAACAACTCATGTCAGGCCTCAGGCACATCAGCAAGATGAAGACATCCCAAAAGCTGAGGACATATGTAAATGCTCCAAGGTATATGTTTTAGGTGTTGACTGTCAGAATAAATTCAGATTTTTTTTTTTAAGTTGGTGGTGTGCCTAGGCATTAATCAGCTTTCTTTTACATTAGAAATCATAATAAAGGGTCAGCTGAATTAATTAAAAATAGTACTCTTGTGTCAAAGAGTAGTTTGATACTGAAGAAGTACAGGAAAATTAAAAATTAATATCTAAACCACTTTGTTGTCACAGCAAGATTAAGTTGGAAGTTACTGTTTTAATCAATGACAAGATGCAACAGTGCTTATGATAAACAATATTATGTGAACCATCTCAGGGAAACAATGTAATGGGTGATAAGATACTGCCTTCAAGAACTCTAGATACCAGAATGAACAGGCCTTAATAATTCAAGAGATGCCAAAGTGATGAACATATGTTCATCTTCATTGCATGCACCAGATACTCCCCACCATTTATCTGGGCTCAAGCAGAACCATTTTCCTAGCAAGGTTTCCTATCTGTGAAGTCCCCTTAACATCAGTCAGCATTAGGTAGGGTATCAAATGCCTAAAGATTTGTCTATACCAGTGTCAGTCGCCTGTTTCTGTCCTTCCTCAGTGCAATCCCATCGTGCACCTCACAGCAGCTGTGCAAGAGAGACATCAGGAGATGTTTCCTGGATCATCCCTTAGCAGTCTGCCCTGGAGCAGCCCCATGGCCAACCCCACCATATCCCTCTGGGTTTCAGGAGTTACTGTGACCTTGAAAATCACAAACTCACACTGTTCACCAAAGTGAAAGTATTCCATGAAAAGCTGATTCAGATGATGCCAGAAAGCACATACTATCCCTATAGCTTTGAAACTTCCCTGGAAGTTTGGGGGGCTCTGGTAGTACCTGGATCCCTTTCCTGCTGCAGAGCACCCCTGGTGTCCTGCTTCTGAGTCCAGTGGAAGGCAGGAGCAGGCAACACCACAGACAAGATGAGGCTGAGCCTTTGCACTGACCTTGCATTGATGGGGGAACCACCCCAGCTTCAGCTGATCTTGTTTTGTTTCCTAGGAACAGATTAAGGGACTGCACTTGCCAAGCCACAGGCTGCAGGAGTGACACAGCCATCCTCATTTACCTGGGAGGTTATCCAGAGTGGTGAAACCCAGTGGTTTGCAAATCCCAAAAAGCACTGCAAATCAAGGGACTTGGGGAGCAAAAAAGGACCCTGAATGGGTGGGTCTGAAAAAACCACTGTCCCTCACACTTTCAAGTATATTCCCACTGAGGCTAAGGGCTGAATGCAAAAACAACCTGTCATACCTCTCTTTGTGTTCTGGTACTTAAAGGTGATCCTCCTTTGTAAATTTACATTAAAAAAAAATCAAAAAGTCCATGTGTGTACTCTACAAATACCACTGGTATTTGTCTTTGAGCTGGGCATTTTGACCTGACATCTAAACTGAATTTCCTTTTGTATCCAGACTGCTTATCAAGTGACCCCCCATCTCACTGCTCTTCACTGTCCCAGAGTTCATCCCCTGGACCAGTGCAATGATCAAAGTCTGCAGAACAAACCTGGGGAAAAAAACCCACATTTCCAGGAATAGGTACACACCTTCCTTTTTACCAGCTTCATTATTTCTTAACACTGCAACTCTACATTTATTACCTACATAATACTGCATGTCTAACATTTCTTATACCACCTATCACCACAGTGGACACATCACCTCATCGATTCATGTCCTTGAACCATCAGTCTTCAGGATCTTTCAATTCATCTTCAAGTCACTGTTCCAGCTGCATTTTTGCTTGATACACTGATTTGAGGAAACTGGTTGGTAAGAGGAATCTGGCACACAAAGCAGTATTATTTCTCTCTCCCCAGTTTAATCAGAGCAGGCACAGGTCCAACACAAAGCCTCAGCTGAATTTTCTACAAGCAAAATACTGGACAAAAAAAAAAAAAGGCAGGATTGTGGCAAGCATTTATGACAACAAACTCATCAGCAGCCAACATTTTGTATTTGCATCATTATTAATCTGCTCTGCCAGATCTGATTCTACTGAAGAGCTGATATCCCATATAAAAAGCACACATTGCAAATCACAGAGGATGATGACAGTTTTCAGCAGTGCTGAAAGAGAGGAGGGAAAGGCAGAATCTGCAGTGTGCTGCTCTTACGTGTTGCACAATGCAGGAATTTTTTTGACCTGTATCAGCTGAGAAAAGAAGTAAGGTCTAAACAATTTCATCCCTTTCAAACACAGTGGGCCAAATTCCCAACCAGCATGAAATGCTGCATATCCACTGCAATCAAAGGAGTTGTGCCAGTTCTGCTGAGGACTTGGCCTTGCATGTCAGTTCATTCAGCAATGATTGCACTTGACGTGCAGCTCAGAACAAGCATTTGTTTTTAAAAAGAAACAGTGGAGTCTTTCAGTGCTAACCCAGCCTATACATAGTCCTGGCTCCAAGAATGGGATTACTGTCCTCAGCTCAGGCTCCTATGTATTTGTGCAAGGGAAGAGTAAGGAGGAGGAAAAAAGCATATTCTTCTCTCCTTGGCACACTGATGGTGTGTCTCACCACTCAACACAAGAAGGTCTGCAGAGCAGGGCAATTTTGCTCTTCATTGGAACCTGTAATTAACTCATGCACTTAATGTCCTTACAGGCACTGGGCATCCTTTCACCCCAGCTGAACACCACAGAGCTCCATCCCTTGCTTTACATCACCACTGCCAACCAGCGCCCTGGGCCAGCAGTTACCCACAGAGTTCAAATGGAACGTGTCAGTCTCCCATGAGTTCTCTGGTGGCATAGCTAGGCTTACCCCAGGCATCCCCAGTCACTGAGGAAACAACTGGCACAGCTGGGATGAGGAAAACAGATGAGCCAAAACATGTTCTGGTGATCATGGCCAATGAAGTGACTCCCCTTACCCTTGTTTTGAAACCCAGGGTACAATCAGAACGATCACTTACTGTCCTTTTCCTTCTTGCAACATTATGGAAAATGCTGGAGGCTCTCCTTGCGTAATTTCTATCAGGTAAATTAAGGTGCAACCATGTTCCTCACACCTTTCTTTTAGTTCAAATGCTTTTCCTCAATAACTGTGTGAAACAAATCTTGCTTTGAGGTTTGATTACCAAAAACTATTACCAAAAACTATTAAAGATCTAAATGTGGGTTACAAGACATGCACTGAACTAATTGGAGAACAGAAATAGCAAAACTACATTGTGAATTCAGACAGTGACATATTTATAAATACAGATTTTTCTTTCAATAAATATTTTGCCATATTTGCTTCAAAGGCACAATTTCAGGATTTGTACCAACAAAGTCATAAAAAGCAGATCTTATGGCTACACCTGTGGACCTTGGCACAGCAAATGCTCTGCAATGTGTGGACATATCCCTGCAGAACTACAACAGCTCACCTCCTGCACGGATGTTTGACAAAGACAAGGAAGAACTGTTGCCTGTACAGAAAGTGAATCCTATGAACCTCAGCCTGGAAATGCTGCAGGTTGTGTGTGTGACACAGATGTACAGAGCACACTGGACACAGGGCTCTCAACCAGCTTGGCCTGAAGAAAATTGCTTCCCATCTGCTGTAGTGCTGGGCAGGGTTAAAAATGAGAACGTGCAACAGGAGCTACTGAACTTCTGTGCTTCAGAACCAAAGAGCAAGAAAGGAAATCTTCAAGAAAATGCCAAACTACACTTCAACCTGGATTTCAGCTCTGATCAGATCAAGAAATAACCTCTACTTCTGCTGTGGCACAGCTTTTTAGCATTCAAAACACAAACTCCCAGTATGCTGCCTAAAAAGCCCAGGCATAAAGTTTATCCTCTAATTTGAGGCTTTGTCATTTGACTGGGGGGGAGGTAATCAGGACAAGGCTCTGGACCATGCTGCTCAAAACATGACAACAGACACACCAAAAATCCAAGCTGGCTGCCTGAAGCAATTAAAGGAGTGTTTACTATTCCATGACAGTTAACATGTTGGACTGACCTTTCATTTACTATTTAGTGCTGAACATTAAGCTGCCAAATTACTCATGCTTTGCATTTAGTACTGGCATCAGAACTAACAGCATTAGATAGCTATTCCCACGGCGAGGCACACGTTCCCTCTGCCCAGCTGTGCAGGTACTTTCACAAGCACTGATCTGATATTTAACACCATTTCCACAGGTTCTGTTCGCCCATTGCCATCAGGAATTATCGGTAACACTGCTCCAAAATGTAAAAAGCATATGCAAAATGTCCAGGGTGATGCAGCTGGTGGAATTATGTTCCTTCCTTACGTACCAGGAAAGAAAAAAAGGGAAGACTGCTGTATGCCCACAGGTCCCTGTGGCAGCTCCCAGCCATATGGAAGCAGGGAAGTACAGAAGCTACGGAGGAAAAGTTTCTTTGTTTACTCTCCTCCTAGCTGCTGACAGCAGCCATGTTAGAGAGGCATTTTTCAAGAGCCTGACAGCTCAGCAGGTGGAATATTCCCTCAAAACCCAGGTAGCTTTCCATTTGACACCCTCAGGATGGAGGCACCTGGAATTTCCATTCTCCAAGGCTACAGTTGGAAGAGAAAGGTTAAGTTTCCAGCAAAACACCTTTGCTCACTTGCTTTTGGCTAAACTTAGTGCTTACTACCCAAAATTATGGTTATTTCTATCCCTGGCTGTAATCTGCATGGTCAGACACAAGGCATGCCCAGGATGCTGCATTTTGATAGCAGAGTTAGGAATTTTGGGTCACAGGTTGCCAACACAAACAGGGGATTTTTCCATTCACCCCCTGCACTCCTTGCAGCTTTCAGCTGTGGTGCTGTCCTGCTGTGGGACTGAATCCCAAAGCCCCATGCACTCTTCTTCCCACACTTTCCTCACCTCTGCCTGGACATTTTTCCATTACACATTTCCAAACCTCTATTTCTCACGTCTTTTTTGAGACAGTGATGGGAACGATGAATAGAGTCTGTGAATACCAAAATAACATTCAGTTCATATCCAGACCAGAACATTAATAAACACAAATATGAGTTTTCCCTGCCATTTGTGTTTGCTTTTTTTTTTCATATTCATAGCAGCTATTTATATCTAAATCTCTATTTTCTGATTTGTGAGTGAAGTTATCTTATTCCCACTGCAGACTCAAAAGGGCAGATTTTCCAAGGCTGCTCAGCATGGTAATTAAGATAGAATCACAGTTGATTTGATCTTCCCTGCTTCTTTTTCACTATTATTATACAGGTGTGCAACCAATATGCCAGCTAAATGGTCAGAATTATTATGAGATTGCTGATGGAAGGCAACTCAGTGTATTTTAAATATCACTATCTTCTTAAAGAAAGAAGAAGCCTATCAATCAAGGTTGTAGCTGTGTTTAATGCACATTTTGCTTTTAACAGCAATTTGCCAGTTTAAACAGCATACAGCTTACAACGGTTAATTGGTGAAGAGGTTATAGTGCTTTTAAAGTTGTATCTAAAATATACCTTATTCATTCTTTATTGAACAGCATTTTGAAGACAGTCTAATGTTGTAACTACATGCTATACAGCAGCAGCCTGCTCACACCACTGAAGTTAAGGCCTTGTCAGCATTCTCACCATGAACCTTTCCCAGGGTTTGAACACATCAGCCATAAAATCACAGCACAGTTTGAAACAACAGGACACGATGTGATCCTGCACTGATGTTAGTCAAGTAAGAATGAAAACAGTAAGACACATATAATAAAGGACTCCACCCAAATTTATTTTGGATGATTGCTGCCTTTGCACAACATGCTCAAAATTTCCAAAATGAAATTTAAAAGTCAGCGGACAGCACAGTCTAACCAGGTTGAGCTGAATCTGAGTGCAAAGTGCTGCAAAGTGGGTGCCACAGATGCACAACAGCCACTTCTCACATACTGCACATTTCAACACACACAAGGCTGCTTCTGTGTAAGTATCAAGAGTGGCAGCTAACAGCAGTTCTACCACCAAGGGAATAACAAAAACAACTCATCATCAGTTGTACACACTCATTGGTCATGATGAAACTACACTGTTTACCAAGTCAGCACACTGGCTACTGAGGTACCATGTCATTCCCTACAGCTAGGGTAAGAAACATCTGAACTTTTATGCCACTCATGCCCTGGGAACTCAGGAGGGACTTCTCACACTGTCCACCAAGCTGAAGCCATTTGTTGAAGTAAAGGTGAATGAGGTGAAATACTGTAAGAGAGAGATCCAACAGCTTCTTCAGTGAATCACCAGAGCCTGCCTAAAGAAACTCACCCTTCATTCATGCCCAGCTTCTTGGTTTTATTAATAAAATGCTTCTTATTGCCACATGGTTTGATTAAGAGAAAATCTCTAGTCAGGGATTTACTTAGACATGTTCTGCCTCTGCTTAAAGCAAAGTGCCTGTGTAGGTGCTTTCCTGAAACATCACCTTGGGACAGTGCGCTGCAGGTGATGACACTTTGTGGAGCTGCAGAACCAAGCTCTTCATACATCACTTGCTTAATTATCATTTTTACAGTTCCCCATTCAAGAAATTTTCCTTTTGTGACCACATCTTTTGTTACAATACTTTTGGAAGTGCTCCATTCCACACTTTTCAGACTTGGAAGTAAGACTAGGCGAAAAAGTCGCCTAGTTCAAGCTTTGTGTACAACACATTCACACATTTATTAATAAAAACTTGTCTAAACATCTATTTGTTCTTTGGACCAACTCCAGCCCCCCTGGGTGACTGTAACATGTCTTACAAACCTTTCATGGAAGACTTAAAAAATAGTACTTAAAGACAAAAAAGGAAAACAAACACATTTAAACATTATCAACAGACAGAAGGGGAAAACAAAGTGGAGACATCCCATGCCAAAATCACTGCAGCACAGGTTAGCAGTGTCCTCTTGAAATCTTTCTGCCTTCTTGCACGACTTGTTGTAGCTTATGGTCTTAAAAGGGAGCTGAAAAGACAGGAGAAAATTCCATGTATGCCCCCAACTATGGGTCACACACTAAAATCCTTCTTAAGAAGGGAACTGATTAGCACACAGCCTATTTCAGCTCGCAGGCCTAGCAGGCTGTCTGTGCACAGGCACCTGTCAGGGAAAACAGCATTTCTCCACCTCAGAAAACTGCTGCAAGAACAAATGCATTTATGGTTGCCTGGACACAGTAACAGCAACGAGGGCTCTGTCAGTACCTAAAATACAGCCCTGCTGATCCCTGCCAACAGAGCAGGTGGTGGGCAAGGACCACCAAGAGTAACATTGGTAATGGAGGGGTTTATGACACTATATGGTAGTGGCTAATTTGCTTCAGCAGAATTAAATTTTGCAATAAAAACTCCCTAAGTTGTTTTTCCTATCAACACAAATCAGCTTAAAGGACTGTGCAAGAACGACCTGAACTGTGCCCTGTTGTGCACACAAGTAGTTTCAGAATCTGCCCATGGTTCACATAACTTCATACATGAACATGTATGCTGGGTGTACCAGAGGAAAAACAGCAAAGAGTTTCCAGACTCAGTTTCCATCTCTGTATTCTGTGATACTGGGCACACACCACAGACAAATGAAATGCTATGGCAGTAACTCATGGAACCTGCAATAAGCTTCCTCATCTGTGAGTAAGAAGAACGATATACTGTGTTAATAGGCATAAATCAGTTACTTATTGCATCAAAGTTCACCTGTAATCCATACATTTCATACAGATATTATGGGCTATCATCATGGAGAGAGATCTTCATTCCTAAATGTGAACCTCCTCTGTCTTTCACTAGCTGTTAAGAACAAATTCCTCAACACTTTCAAGATAAAGTGAAGCAAGAAGTTTCAGCTACAGAAACATAGTGCAAAGGTCCAGTTTGGCACTGCAACATTACAGACAGACAGGAATTTATGGTAAACTGTTTAGATTTGGAAAAAGGAATCCTATAATTGAACCAATATTATCAAATGTATTGCATACTATTGTAACTTCACAGTAATCAAAATCAGACATCAAGGTTTCTATAGAAGCAGCAATCACAGATTGCAGTAAAGTATACCACTCAAGGGAAAAAAATTGCATTTTGGCAATTTCATAGTCAAGTGTTCCTTATGCTTCTCCAACAGTCATTTGTCAGACATTTTCCTGTTTAAAGGTGTATATTGCTTCCTCTCAGTCCTCGTGAGACTTCTCTGCAATGACTTTGCATTCATACTGAAAAACAGAAGTTCACAAAATAATATTAGTTTACATAACTAGTGAAAAAGACTTAAGAAAGTGATTTTGGACGATAAAATAGCTCTTGTTAAACTCCACCCAGATAAGTTTGATCTCCTAAAGTCCCATGCACATAGTGGTGGGCTGCAATTTCTGTTCCCTGAGCAGGTCAGACTTTGGGGACAGTCTGATTTCTGCCCCAAACATGGAAGGTCTTATTTAGCTCCTGGTCCTTTCAGGACCTAAAAGTATGTAACAGAGTGTACAGAGCAAAGCATAGGCTGTTCTCTGAAAAACAGTATGATCTAACTAACCACATCAACAAACAATGGTTGCTGATTTCTACCTCACTGCACACCCTTGAGTCAAAAAGCTGCCTGGTACACATGGAGGAAGAAATTATATGTGCCTTTAAACTTTTATTGGAAGAAAATCAACCCCCCCCTCCTCCAAACTCACCATTGCCAGCTGCCTGCCAATATTTCCCATTGTTATTCCACCAGCAAAAAATATACATGGCAACCAGGAACGAACATAGAGGAAGTCTGGAGATGTGTATCTGGAAAAGAAAGCACATTTTTGAGCTCAGTGTTGTGCAATACAGAGTCCTCCAATCACAAGGCAAATTCACAATTATTAGAACATTTCAACTCAAAAAGATACGTACTATAGAAATTTAATTACTCGCAGCAAACAACAAAGGAGGCTTCTTATTGATTATAGCTGCATTTGTTCAACCAAACAAAGCGTGTTACATTGTTGGCAAGGTAGCAACTTTATTTCAATTAGCATTTCTAACTAGATTTCTCACTTACACACACATAAGAGCTTTCATAAACAGTCCAATTTATGCTGTGCTCAGAATTAGGTGCTGACAGCTTTGAAAATCATGTCAAATCGTACCCTTTCAGTTATTCTGATTTAATGCTACAGCTTCAGAACAATATCATTTCACTTTAGGGGAGGAAATACTCACTGATAAACTCCATTGTACACCAGAAGCTGTGACACCAACGTGGCCAGGAAAGCAATTCCTACTCCAAGGCCAAAGCCACTTCGTGACCTGTCAAAGGTCCACCACAGCCCAATGGACAGAGCTGCCAATGTGAGAGACAGCTGGATGTTGTTGGCAAAATCCACCTTCTGTGCTGCTTGTTAAGGATAAGCTTGGAAATAACATGGACAAGCATAAAGCAATTTTTGTCATTCTGGTTCTATTTTGGCACGAATAATACCATTAAGAAAAGTACAGTGTTACCTGTATCAGCTTTTACACAGCTACCAGATGTGAGGAAATGAGCCTTGTAACTGTCAATATTTCAGGAAACTAAAACCTTATGACACTTCATCACATTTTAGGGTCTTTGCACTGTACAATAGTGAAGAGCCTCTTCACCTACCAAACAATCAAGCATTTTACACAGACACACAATGCAGATGTTACACCTCACCCTCACCTGGCCTTTTATTACACTCAGTATGAAATCTCAAATCTAGCATTACATTTCTTCAACTGACAGGGATTTAGCAAAAAAAGGTATTTATCACTCCTAACTGCAATTTTGTTTTAATTACATGATGCTTCACATTCAGCTCAACATTAAAATGTAAATGTTTTCTATAAATCAAAATGAAAATATTATTGGAAAGTGCTCATGAAAATGAACATTGAAAGTCAGTTTTGTCAATCTGTGATAGAAGTGTGAAGTCAGTTCAGATTTTTTTGTAGTGTTTCACATCCTTCAAAACGTTTTGGAAACACTAACTCATCCTCATTACTCCTGTCCAAAGCAGATAATTAAAAAGGGGCTTGTCATGTTTCACAGGCCTGAAAGCAAATTTATGGGATGACAATATAAAAACCACTCTCCTATTTTCTCACAAAAGTCTGGAGAGAGACCTAGTGGAAATGAGAACAAGCTTGACTAACTGAAATAAATAATTACCAGATAAAAACCAATAGCTTCAGAAAAGGTGTCAAAGAAGATCAGAACCCTCACCAAATCTGGCAATGTGCAGAACTGGCAATAGCTGAAGAGAAAGCAGTCTGGAGAGCTGTCAAGGAGGAAATACAGACAGTACATCACTGATGTCCCAGAATATGGGGAACAGCTGTTAGAGAACTGCAGAAAATTCACTGTAAATAATCAGACCATGAAGAGAGGAGCTGTCAACTCTTATTTCTTAAAAACAGTGAAGTTGCCACATGCTCACCCAACAGGTACAGGCCAGGTCAGTGAGAACCACAGCACCAGACCAGTGCATTTTTGGCAAGGAGAGAGAGGCTTGTGAGGGACAGTGGGAATGACTCTGAACCTTGGCAGCTCCAGCTCATCCAGCCATACTGGATAGCAGAGGGTGGGAACAAAACCACGCAACAACAAAACCCATCAGAGGGCCAAGCAACCTCAGTGAGAATTCAGCCAGCTCTCCCACCTTTCACTGAACTTGCCCTCTCTTCCTGGGAGTGAGGGGATTCAGGAGCACACAAACACAACTTTTAGCACCATTTGTGTGAACTGTGCTGCAGCTGACACCGATGGAGATGAGCATCACAGAGATGATCAACTTTCTTCCAAGACCCCAGTTTTCACAAGCAGACCCTGGTTTTAGCTGACAGAGGAGGCACTAGGCGTATCTACAGAAAACCTCAGGACCCACAGCACTGCCAGTAAGGTGCATCAGTCTCTGAGAAAAGCACTCTGTCACCCAGGGCACTCTCTTGGCATCAAGGAAGGCATCCTTTGCAGAAGGGGGTAGCAATGCTTCCTGGCATTTATAGTCCTGGGTATTCCTGGTCCTGAGTTTTCCCCATCCTTTGCAAAGTGCACGTGCTTCACTGATGGCCTCGAGACAGGGCCTCAACCTCTTACTACAATACTAAAAGGACATCAGCTTGGAATGTCCTACAGCACTTTTCTGTAACACCTATGCATGAGTATTTTCCCACACTTTAATTATTCAAAGAAAATAAAGACTCTAAGTAAGATAAAGCCCATTATCAAGGTTTCTGATGCAGATATTTTTCAGAACAAGATGTGAGACTCATCACCTCCAATACTGCTACAAGTTTGACTCTGACACATATTCTGCACTTCCCTTGCAAAAATGCTGCATGTTACACCTTTAACACCAATTCACTATGACAGACTGTGTGAGCTTTTTTTAAGTGGAAACCCATTTGACACCACCAATGTGATCTGAATATAGGATACAGCACTGGCATGATTTATTCCCACAAAGACTGCCACACATCGCATCACACTGGACCATTCTCTCTTGAACTTATGTGGCTCTCCCAGATGTCTGTCCATGCAGGGGTACAATAACCCAATCACAGCTGTGGAGACAGGAAAGAAAAAAGGCCCTGAAGTTAAAGTACTGGCAACATTTAACAGAATAAAGACTATCTAGACTTTGACAATTACAGTCACTACTAAAACAGATCTTTTAAGGATAAACAGCAGAAAAACATATTGTAAAAGAAGACGAATTTCCAAGAACTTCATTATTTAAAAAGCCCTATAAACTTCAGCAGCATCTTCAGCCACTGCAGCAGAAGTAGCAATACAATTTGAACCAGGGGCAGAGGATGGAAGAGCTCTCCCCCACACCAAAATCTGCACTGCAGTTCAGAAAGCACTAATGGCTTGCAGGCTGGCACTTCCAAAAATCCCACATATCAAACAAACATGTTTAAAATAGCTGCAAAACCAACACACCACAGCACTGGTGTAGTTTATAACATCAATATTTTGTGTTTTCTTTTGTTCTTGTTACAAGTAGGCTTTGTTTGGATAATGTTTTTCTCTTCTTCAATGCTACTATCAAGCTCACCCAGAAGAGAGAAAGCCAAGAGCCTGCAGTAGCTGTTGAATACAGGAGGCAAACAGGAATTCCAGCCCCAGGGAATTGCGATGCTCTTTCAATATTTCTTCATAAATGTGTTCTCTACTGCAACTGCAGCTAAAAAGACTTTTACCAATCCCACCAAGGAATAATAATGGTGCTTTAATGTTACACTGTAGTGGTGTGAGCACAGCAGAGCCTGAGCCAGCGGTACAGACTCCAGCGCATTCAGTCCAGCACACTGCTGGGGGTAACACTGCAAATGCTCTTTATTCCGCCACAGAGGAAACTGATCTCCAGGATTCGGGAAAATAAATCATCAGTAAAGCTGGAGCGGAAAAAAAAACCTCCCTGAGCAATTTTCTTGCCAAAGGCCTTGGGCCAAACTCATGACTAATAACGGTGATGGATGAAAGGACTTCTCTGAATGCAGCCTCGATCACCACTGATTATAAATATGCAAAATACCTTTATTCTGTTCATAATAATAAACCACACTGCAGAGAAATGTTCACATCAATTCCAGGAAGGCTGTGCAAGTACAAATGGCAAGAAAATGGGTGAGTTATCAGCATTTGCCACAGAGGTTCCCTGTATGTATGCTAGCAGAGAAGATAAGGAAAGAAAATGGAGAAGACTGATAATGAAAAAAAAGACCCTGAACACCTCAACAGGGGTGACTCCTGCTGGGAAAAGCCAATTAAAGCTGTAGTATCTTTAAATCAGGTGGCTTAAAATCAAGTAGTGCAACTGCCTAGCAGGTTTGCTAGGCTTTACAAGCCATATCCAGTCTTTCCATCAAAACCACCAACCCATCAGACCCAGAAAGGTCCACAAACTTATTGCAAGATGATGGCAAGACACAGCCTCCCTGAGTTTCCACTGGCAGCTGCAGTGCTCAGATGACCCAAGAGAGCACAAGATGCAGCCTGATGCAAACAGCCAATGCTGCAAACATTGCAGTGAACACCGCAAACCTCATGCACTGCTGCTGCTGCAAGCTGGGGGTCATTTCAACCCCCACTAATCCATCTATAAAGATAAACCTTTACCAGGCTTATTTGTCAAGACAACCAGTTTAAATCAGTCTAAAGCATAAAAGAAAAATGCAGCAAATGCAGACATGAACGAAAAATGAATCAAGCATCTCGGGAAGACAAGAAGAAGAGGACAAGATAACTAGCATATAAAGCAGGTATGTAACTGCCACCATAACATGCCACAAGCATTTCCACTGGAGAACACAACATTCAGGGAGCTGTCTGGAGGGTTTCCTTTCAAGTCAGGCTCCTCTGTTATATCTGGGGTTTACTCTTTCAAGAAGGTATCAAAAATAAAAAAGGGAAATTACACTACTAGGAAAAGAAACAGCTTAAATATTAGCATCAGCAAAACAGTGATGACATAGCAAAAGTAAGCTTATTGACTCATGTAACACTCAGAATTGTGAGCTTCTCAATCTGATTAAAACTGGCCCCTAGGAAGATACTGCCTGTAAGGTAGTTTCCCCAAAGCAGAATCCTCCAGTAGTGGCTGCTAAGAATATTCATTCCCTTAGTAAAATGTGAAACAGACCCACAGTATCACTAATTGTCAGAGTCAGGTAGAAAGTAAAATTCCATCATGCTTGTAACATGGAATATGCCTTGATACTTGAAAGGAGAGGAAAAACAGAGTATTTCTTACTATCTACAGCAGACAGCTCACTTAAACTGGCTAAACACAGAGAAGGCTTAACTCTCTATATGACCATGGGAGAAATATAGGTTATGCTCTACTAACAACATTACAGTAAGACAAGTCAGCAGAAAACCAATTTCTGGTCATGTGCATATTTGTGTATACATGGGGAGATCAGAAGCTCAACAAGCACAGTGAGGCTGAAAGGGAATTTTTTATCTTCCCCACCTCTCACAGAGCTTTTTTAACTACCTCTGGACACCAGGTATATACACACAACTGAACTTACCTGATGCTGTGCCACAGCAAGGTGGTACCCACCAAGCTGAGGAGAAGATGCTTGTTATCACATCAGGGGGGAAGAGAGTAACGTTTCTCTGGATCTGAAGCAAGTTTAATACTAATGCAAGAAATACACCAATAAAAAACAGCACTACACCACGAATTACCAAATTCATGCCACGACTGGTTACAGATGAAATGTAAGGGCCACACTTTTTTGGTAAGGTTGGCATTGCATCATTTTCTGCCATGACTTCTTATGTTATCAGAGACATCCAAAAGGCTGACTGAGGATTCCCTGCAATCAGTATTTTGACTCTCTTCAATTAGGAGACACCCACACCCTGAAAAAGAATAAAAAGGGGTGAAAATGCAGAAACATTACATGCATTTCTCTTAAATTATTTGGAGATTGGGTTAAAAAAAAGTCTATTATATTTTTTCTGAAATTTCTGAGGAGGCAATCAGTCCTTTGAGAGCAGAACCAACCATAGCTGCAAACATGCCTTACAAAGGAAACAGGTTTTACAAATAGCTTTGTTTACTAGGAGACAGAGAAGGAAACACATGAGTAGGGACAGGTAGGAATGTGAAAGCACATTCCAGGTGAAGAAATGACACAGGTATCAAATGGAGGAAAAGCTTGCTTTGCAATAAGAATAAATTGTTCTTCTCCCTTCCTCTAAGCAACAACTGGAGGTTATATAATCCAGCAGCATGGAAACACAGCCCTCAGTTCCAAGTCAGCCACAGAGGTTCAGCGATCTCTCTTCTTGAAGAGACACCAGAAAACATTTCTCAACTGGAAAGTGAAACCTGAGAAGTAACTTCCAGGCTGGAGTCAGAATTTCAGCAATCCTGCAGCACATACGTTTTGTAATCTCCAGTAAGAGCAAACAGCTCGGCAAACCACAGCAGTAACTTCAATACAGAGAAATATTCACCAAAAGTAACACACATTTCTGGTGAAAACTGCCATCCATTACTACAAACCCTAGCAGTGATCAGGCGCAGAAGCACCTGAGGGCAAAGGAAAAGGAACTCCACCTGCCCGCGCACTAGGAAGCCTCCGACATGAGTAACTGCCGGCACTACAGGAATGGCAGCGTTCCCGTCCCAATCCCTCTTTTTAAAAAAACAAAACCTGTCCATCAAGAGTCTTGTTATACATGGATTCAGTGCCACATTCATGTATAACAACGATTCTGATCGACAGCTTAGCCACCTGGAACTTCAGAAAAAAAAGCCCTGACATTGTTTTTAAATTTGAAACTGCCAGCTGGTGGCGGCTTCTGTTAACTCTTATTTATGGCACACGGGGAGCCAAACCAGAACATCCATCCCCTTCCTCCTGGCTCCAGCTGATCCTGAACAAGCTCTCTGATAATACAGCAGCAGAGCAGAGGGCTCAGCATTCATTCACTTCTGCTGACTGAAAGCCAAAAGGGGAGTGAAATACATCCAGATTAGTTAAGATACTCGTCAACTGCACACAAGACACGATGTCACACCATGGCATCCTCCATCACATGGAAAAAGTTCCAACAGGCATAAAAAAAAAAAGAAAAAAAAGAAAAAAAGATTAAAAAAAAAAAGTTCTGTTTGTACAAAACTTCCCAATGGCAGTTTGGGGAGGCAGTAGTGTCTTCCTAAGAATACAGTATCTCTTCTACACATCCAATTCCCCACATTACCTGTAATCATGAGCACTTCTTAGGGGGAAAGAGAACCACCAAGGTGTCAGGCTTCTTAGTCTGTTTCCTGACTCACACTGCCAGCCTTGATGTCTGTATCAAGGCTGGCACTGGCACTGCAACACACTTCCTTCAAGCAAAAAGGAGGTGCTCCAAATCTTTCTTCCCTGCTCCGGATGGGATAGCACTGGAGTGTGGAGCTTTAGCCTCCAGGAAAGAAACCACAGAGTCACAAAAACATCATTTTTTCAACTCAGAGTCTCCCCTGTGTCCCTCGGGGCTCTGCCCACCAGGTGATGACAGAAATACCCAGAATTTACAGGAGCCTTTTCAACACATGGCATTGGAGGCTGCAGCTCCCAATTACAAACTTCGCAGGAATACTGTGCCTAACATGGGCTTTCAAACTGTATGTCCCTTCTCAGCTTTGGCTTGCCAAGGGAAACAAGCTAAACTCTCGACTCTCCATTTACTTCACCATCCCAACAGCTCTTGGTATTTCCTGAAATCTGCAAATTCCTTTTTTTAAATGCATGACCAAAGCTAATATACAAGTTCACACTTATATGTCCCAGTTTACTGAGCACTTTTGCAGCACACAGGATCAAAGTTTCTTTTTTCAGTCATAAAGTGGTTTGCTCATGTCCCGTGACCCTTAACTACATTGAAGTCTCTCTTCTTTTCTGTAACTGAAGTCCTTGTTCCCTGGTACTAGCTCCAGACCCTGCACACTGCATTTCAGCCTATAGGTGTTATTGAACTCTGACAATCAATGCTATTCCATCTTCCCTGTAGGATCCCTCAGTCATCTTTGGCCCTGCAAACTGTTGACAGCTTTGGGTCACCAGCAAGCATCTCACTGCATCCTGTTTTGTGCACAAAGGTTACCAGCTAGGATAGAATCATGGGATGTTTTGGGTTGGAAGAGACCTTAGAGATCATCTAGCTCCATCCCCCAAATACTGTGAGAGATCAGCCCAAGTCCCTGCCTTTGATGAAATCTATTAATAATTTCCCTGCAGTGATTATTTCCCTATTTTACATTCTCTCTTGGTATCTCCCTTTAACAAGACTCTGCTTCTTGTAATTCTTCAACTACAGGAATCTTCAGCCTAATTAAGAATCATCAACTGTCCCACATGGCAACACTGATGTAAACACTGATAGGCTTTTATTGGCTTTTTTTCTAGAAATGCTGATGATCAAATAAAAGTCCAGTTTTACTCTGGTATAAATCACTTTCAGACCATAAATGCTGCATTTATATAATTTTAATTTTTAATATGCCATTCAGCAAATACATATTTAATTGTAAAGGCTTATCTAAATGTAACAGGAAGGGAATCACTGCTTTTACACGACCACTGCAGCTACAAGTTATTCAAGGCACCAGCAACATATTTTTATTAGCAGGTAAACAGCCTGACCACAGTGAGGGCACCTGGGTGGGCACACATCGATAGATGTTTGTACAAAGTAATTCAAGATCTGAAACTAGCATGATGCAGTAGTTTCCACCTGGTGGTTTCTCAGCTAACACATATCATTCCTAGCTGTTTTACCAGTTTCCAGATTTTTCACTGACCCTAAGACCTTCTGGCATCACATAGCAACATGGGAATGGAGCAGAGTGATCCATGTTCAGGAAAGATTCCTCAGTGCCTCAGACAGCCTGGGCTCACAATGCTCTGGCACAGCAAAGATACATCCTATCATCACCTTTCACGGAAATCCAATTAATACCTCTAAAGACATCACTTCCTTCTGACTGGAAGGCTACTATTCCTGCAGACAGAGCAGACCACGTCTCCTTTAAAGCTTTATGTTTCACTGCATGGCTTCTGCTCAGACAGGAACAGATCACAACATTGAACCAACACGACTTGTGAGCCTCCATCTCTGGGGAATGCACATTCACAGCTGTAGCACCGAAAGCTGCAGCCTTGGCACTGCCAGAGCCTCAGCTGCGCTCCCTCCCTCGCTGGCACACACGGACCAGCCAGGCTTTCCAACACAACCACACACCACTCGCCAGGCAATCACACCGGTGTCTGCCATTGCGCAAAAAGTTAACGAGTACATTATCACCCTAGACATGTTCAAAACACTTAGTCACTTAACTGTCTGCTAAGGAGAAGGTCCGTCCTGTGCCCTGTGCTGTCCCTCCGCCCCGGGAGCGATTCGCAACTTGTGACACCACACACACACACACACACACACACACCGGCACGGCACGGCGCGGCCAACAATGACAACATTTATTCAGGCAACACCACGCAGGAGATGGCAAGAAACCATCTGTGTGCAGCGAGGCAACGCCAGAAGCAAAGCAGCCATCGCCTCTGGAGCCAGCGGGCGCGGCCGCCCTGCCCCGGACCCCGGCCGAGGAGCCCTGCCCGCCCTGCCGGCACCTCCGGCCCAGCCCGGCCCTCACAGCCGGCACAGGGACCCCGGGCCCGGGGCTGTCCGGCTGTCAGGGGAACGGCCCCGCCGGCCTCTCCCTCCTCGCCCCCGGCCCGGCCGCCCGGCCCCACCGCCCCGAGGCACCGCCCCGGCCCGCGGGCAGCACGGGGCCGAGCGCCGCCGCCGCCCTCCCGCCCGGCCCGGCCCGGCTCGTGCCCCCCGCCCGCGGCTCCGGCCCCAGCCCAGCCCGGCCCGGCCCGGCCCGGCCCCTCCGCAGCGCCGGGACTCACTCGGCCTCCGCCATCTTCCGCAGTCCCCGCCCCGCGCAGCCTCCGCAGCGCCCGCCGGGCCGCGGCCGTGCCGGGCAGGGGCAGCGCGGGGGGAGCGCGGCCATGCTCGGCGGGACCGCCCGTGCCGCTGCTCCGCCTCGGACGGGCCCTGGGTACCAACAGCGGGGTCTGGAGCAGCTCCAGGGGAGTGCCGCGGGGCTGATAAGAGCAGCACTTCACGCTGAGTGCTGTGTGCAGTGTTGGACACCACAGTGTCAGAAAGGCGCTAAGCTGTTAGGTAGCGTCCAGGAGATCCTAAGAGGATGGGGAAGGTCTAGAGGCCGAATGAGGAGTGGCTGAGGGCACTTGGTTTGTGCGCCTGGAGGAGACTGAGGACAGGCCTCATCAGGGTCTTCAACCTGCCCACGAGGGAAAGTGGAGGGACAGGTATTGATCTCGTCCCTTTCGTGACCAGTGACAGGACCTGAGGGAACGGCCTGAAGCTGCGTCAGGGGAGGTTTAGGTTCGATATCAGGAAAATGTTCTTCACCCAGAGGGTGGTTGTGCACCGAACAGGCTCCCCCGGGAAGTGGTCACAGCACCAAGCCTGACAGCTCAAGCAGCATTTGGGCAATGCTCTCAGGCACATGGTGTGACTCTGGGGCTGTGCAGGGCCAGGAGCTGGACACGATGATCCTTGTGGTCCAACTCAAGATACTCTGTGATTCTGTGACAAGCTAGGAAAGTTGGGCTTGTTCAGCCTGGGGAGGAGAGAGTTGCCTTATAGCAGCCTTGCAGTATGAAGGGGCCTACTGAGGAGCTGGGGGGGAACCGTTCATCAGGAACTGTAGTGACAGGGCAAGGAGTAATGGGTACAAATTGAAAGACAGGAAATTTCGGTTAGCTATTAGAAATAAATTCTTTACTGTGAGTGTGGGTGAGACACTGGAACAGTTGCTCAGGGGGATTGTGGATGCCCCAACCCTGGCAGTGTTCAAGGCCAGGTTGGATAAGGCCTTGGTCAGCCTGGTCTAGTGAGCGGTTTCCCTGCCCATGGCAGAGGGGTTGGGACTGGATGATCTTTAAGGTTCCTTCCAACCCTTAACATTCTGTGATTCAGTAATGAACAGCTGGATGTGTTGGGCTGTTTGCACTGTGGCCACACTCCCAGCCAGGCTGGGCAGCCATGAGGGGCTGTGTCACCTCCTGTTACACCTTCAGGCACAGACATTGTGGGGATGGAGTCCTTGTCCCCAGCTGAAGCTGCCAGCCCAGCTCTGGCCCTCCTGAACACATGGGTCTGCAAGGACTTTCCCATGCACTTGACTTTATTGATTGAGGCCAAAATTGCACATCCCCTCATTCCAGGAGCCACGCTTTCATTGCCAGTTTTGGCCTCTTGGGGAAAACATAAAACATGAAACAGAAAACAATTTGCTTTAGCTTGTCTTAACAATGCTAAAGACATCACAATAAAAAAATACCATTTTATATACGTGAGACAGGATATGGGAGAATAATGCTGTTACATTCATTTATATATCATATCTATTCATTATAATATTATATTCATTATGATTCCATTAATGAACTCTTTCCTTTCTCATTGCACTGATATTGAATACTATTTATTAGAAATATTTGCACATTGCATCCCCCCAAGCTTAGTATTTCACTGCAAAGATTTTGACAAAGCTTTCCATGTTGTGAGGTCAGCAGTGATTCTCTGCATATCCCATTACAGTTCCCAGAATAATGACTGGGTAGGATGGAATTTGTAGCTGTTTACTATAGTGGAATCTTTAGTGATAACTGTGGTTTCTTTGTGCTGTTATGTTGTGACCAACAGTGTCACCAGACATGTAGAGACTCTGAGGAGAGGATATGGGTCTATAATAGACATACTAAAAATGGAAAAGGGAGATGTTTGCAGCAGCAGAAACCCATTGTGGTTTAGATGAGCAATAAATGAATTTTCAAATCATTCAACTTTGGCTTTTGTCACATGGAAACAAAGCCTTTTTATTCTCAGTAATTCCTGCTGAGCTGCTTGCCCTGTCTGTGGTTTAGATAGTTACATTGCTGTACTTAAACTCCAAACTCTGAATTGAGAAAGACAAAAGGTTTTTTTAATCAAATAAAATACCTTTCCCTAATGTCATATAAATGCCTTTGGCCAGCCACATGCCTGAAGCAGAACAAAGTTCTTTATCTATTTGTGCCTTAAAGACCAGGAGCATCAGAAAGCCTGAAATCAGAAACTTTGGGAACATGAAGTGTGTGCATTAGAGAGGAGTATAGGGCCCAAGCAGATGGCGACTGCAACTGATTGCTGGATATTTCCTTCTCTAGAAGGAAATGTAGTCAGGTATGATTTGTAGATAAATTTGGATTAGTTACAGTCAGATCTGCTGCCATGTTTGGTACTATAAAACTACAAGGTCTTAATTCATACAAAAAAAAAGCGATCATATGACAAATAGTAGCTAGATTAATAGAAGGGTATTGAAACTAATGTGCAAGAAAGTAAATAACCAGTGTTCATGTAAATCTCTGCGACTCCAAGGATGTTATGGCATTGCCAACTTATACCAGCTGAAGTCTCAGTCCTTACACCCATCTGGTTATCCTAGAGGGCACAAAACATGGGAGAAGCAAAAGGGAAAAGCATAGAAAATTATATCTGAATTGGCAATTGCCAAAATAAATACATTGACAAATAGTTTTGCAGAGAGACAGAGTTATGACCTGCAGAGAAATGGCACTTGCTCCGACTTGACTGGAATTGCTATGAAACATCATGGGAGAATCATCTCTTTTGGAAAGCAGCACAGAGCTGTGTCATTGCACTGGCTGCAGAACAAGATAATACAGAATGTTCTGAATTTAGTTTTGGGATGTCAGTATTGCTCTGGATATAATAAATCTGACAACGAAAAACTCAGGGAAGTTCATACAAAGCAGAGGAGCCTAAAGCAGCCACATGCCTCCAGAAAAAGTGGAATTGCTCTCCTGTCCCTGACTGTGGCTTTTTTAAAGCTGTACTTTAAAGGCCTTCAGAACTGCCTGATACACTCACTGGTTGAGTGAGCCAAGGCTAGTTGGCTTGACTGGAGCTGTGTCCATAGCAGGACCATAAAGGAAGGGTAAGGAGACAGTGGATACATGGATGGATGCATGCATGGGTGAGAAAGCAAGAAAGAAAGCAAAAGAGTAGGTAGAAAAACCTAACCTGAGTCTTTGTGTGACTATATTGTGTGACAGTCATGTGATATTTTTATCCATGATAAAATAATCAGGTGTTTCTGAAACTATATGCATGTGTAACTTGGGAAAAACCTATGAGTATGGCAAGAAAAAGTGTTCTGTAGAAGCCATGAACTAATCCTTGGTAGGGCTTCCAGAGTTTATATAAAGGACAACACCAGGCCAAATTTGTTCTTTTTCTAGGCAGGCCCTCATTGTCTGCAATAGTGGGGCAACCACAGAGTGCATTCAGTGTAAGAAAACCATCTGGGTGGGAGCCTTGTTCCCAGGGATTGAGCCAGGCTTGCTTTCTGTTCAGTATATGAATGAATGTCTGTAAAACTCTTCAAGCACAGTCTGCAGATCCTAAATATCTATAACATCCCTTCTGCAGAAGCCTGTTTGTGAGCTGTGCTGAAGCATGGCTCATGACCAACAGCAGTTTTGCAACAAGGAGTGCCTGTCCCTCCCTCATTCCACATTGCAGACAACTATATCAAGTGCTGCTGTTATCTGGGGCCTCTAGCTAGTGTTGTGAAAAAAAGATACTGTAAATTCTAAATATTCTTCAGGAATATAAATCTCTTTCAAAACCTTTTTGGGAGTTCTCCATACATACAGAAGCCTTCTGGAAGGCCTTCATAAATAAAGAATTATAGAACTGGGTGCATTTTCCAGAAATGCCTTTTATCTCACCAGCTGAGGATGTTGTTTTGTGTTTTATTATCTGCAAAAGGAGGTGTAGTAGCCACCCAGGTTAACACACAGCTGGGTCACAGGCAGAGAGCAGCACGGCTGACAAGTCCTGCAGCACATGAGGAGCTTGTTAGGCACAAAGAGCAGCATGCTGTGAACTGCTCTGGGGTCTTGGCAAGAGTGTAGTGAGCAGTGGACAAGTTCTATAAAATTGATTTTCCAATAATGTTGGCATTTTAGAGAGGAAAGGGAAAAGAGACAGCAGCAGTGTGAAATCATTGCATCACATGCATTCGCACATATGAAAAGGGCTTGTGCTTATCTCAGGTTAGCAACAGGATATGCAGTTTTAGGTCTGACATCAAATTTTTGTTTATTCATTTAGCCACTTGCAAAAGATGCTGGGTTATCATCTCCAGGGGTTAAAGTCCTTTATTTATGTGCTGGAAGGTGCTCCATGGACAAACGCAGCCTGGATTTCCCTGTATTGCTCCACTGGCATGGCTCAGCCCTGATCTGGTTTCCATACTCATTCAGTACTTTCTAAAATAGTCACCTAGGGAGTAAACCCTGCCAGCCACAGCCGTGGCTCCTGAGATATGGAGTCCAGCCAGCCAGAAGTTTGCCAAGATAACCTCATTGCATCACATGCCAAAGAGCCACAAACAGCTGCAGCATTTGAAGGACTGTGACATTTAAGCAAGATACTGAAAATGCAAGGTAATCATCATCATCTTAGAATGCATCCAAATGGGGGATTTAGAAATTAAAGGCTTCCTATCATACTTTTGTGGCATCATGCACCAAAAAATAAAAATAGGTGGGACACTGATGTTCAGTGGGGTGTATTTTTTTCGGTGGTAAATTCTGGTGAGAAGCAAGGACAGTGTAGAGCCTGAAGGTACACAGAGAGTGTATATGAATGCATTCTAGTTCTCTGTGTGCATGCATCTGTCATAAGTGTGTCACTTGCTAAGAGTCAAAATAAGGCCAGTGCAGATGCGTAAGTATATGCAAAAAAGGGCAGGGAGGAAATTCATGTCAAATCAAGCTAAAAATAGATGGCTGAGTGGATGAGAAAAATGGTATAAGAAATGCAAATAGAACAACTGCAGTCTGAGAACAAAACTAGCCTCACATAATTTAATTTTTTTTCTGGACTTGATTGAAAATATTTTAAATATATGTGTCATTGAATTTAGAATGAAAATTAATTTATTTAAGTTCAGAGGTTCATAATTTCTCTCCCCATGAAACTCAGATTCCCTTCCTTCCTGCCTTCTTTCCCTCCCTCCCCAAGGTTTTCCATGTAGTTAGGCAATCACAATGACAATTGTGTTTGGCAGTACTGTTGACTAAATTTATTTCAATTGACATTATATTTGTAGAAATACAGACTTTATACTTAGGCCTACAAAAAATATCAATAACTCATTTAAAATTATTTTGAGATAGGGCAATAACGCAGTCCTATTTTGCTCTTTAGTGTACAAAGGCAGAGTGTGAACCTCTCAGGCACGTGTTATGAGTCTTGGGCATGTTGTGATTCTTGGGGTGTCCTGTGCAGGCCCAGGAGTTGGACTCGATGATCCTTGTGGGTCCTTTCCAACTCAGGATATTTTATGATTCTATGAACAAGGCTACTCCTGCAGGGTTTGCAGTCCAGAAAGAGCAGCAGATTCCTGTGAAAGTGATAGAAAGCAATAGCACACACAGAGTGTGATCCTTGTGCTCATTTGATGTATCTAGTTAAAAAAAGTTGTCTTCTGGAGATGCCTGTTTCTTTCCTTCACCTGTTGCAGATGGAAAAGGTGCCAAACTTCATAGACATCTAATTTTTAGGTCTCAGAATAAGGAGATAATGATGTTATCCTGTGTAATTTGTTCAACAGCACAGGTTATCTGGGTCAGTGTTGAGGAATGTTTGTGTTGCAGCAGTCTCAGGCACTTCTGTCAGACAGCAATCACTGCTGGCATTGACAGTGCTGGGAAGGACACATTACAGAGCAGTTTGAAAAGTGTCTAATGCTCTTAGCCAATGGAAATCTGCAAATCTACAGTGACAATTCAAATACCACAAGTTCTCATTTCCAGCAAATATTTCCATTTTGCAGCATTCAGCTTCCTCTCAAATTTGACCTTTCCCTCACAAAGCACATGATGCAAATGCAAAAATAAAGGAAGCAAGGGCTCACTTAGAAATGCCATTTTCCATTAAAAGCAGTTTTAATGAAATATATTCCATCAGCTATAGGTGCTTTTGACAGTCAGTAAGTGATTCAGGTGCCTAAACACAGGATTCATAGTCTGTCTGAGAAATACTTTAAGGCATCCGGGATACCTGTGTGGAGGTGAGGATGTGACAGCCACGTGCAAGACCCTTACGTCTCTGGGGCTGGGAGGGACACTCCAGGGCATCTGGAATAGCATTACACACCCTCAGCTGGCCAATTAGTCTCAGAATGTCCACAACTTCAGACAATAAAATATCCCATCTGATGCCATTACTAATGGGCTGCCAGAGCCTGGTAAAGGAGAGAGGGCAGCAGTGTCCTTGAGTCTCTCCCTAAATTTATAGCACTCTTTTTGGTCCCCCCGGTTATTTCCCACCAGAGCAGGCAGAAATTCCTGCACTGGCAGCTCCGTGCTGTGACCTCCAGCGAGTGCTCACCCTCCTGCTCCATGCCAAGCCCCAGAGCAGGAGGCAGCTTGCAAGGCAGGCACTTGCAGCAGGAGCCCATGCTGTCCTGGGAACGATCCGAGCACATGGCATGCAGGCAAAGCAAGCTTGGCAAGGAAAAGTGAAGTCTGGTGTTGGGCAAGCAGATTGTGCAAGGAGCACCGGGATAAACAGAGTGATACCTAGCAATCAACTCTGTGCAAGTCTCCCCGAAGGTATAAAAAGACAAGGAGGATTAATAATAGCTTGAGTCAGCATTATTATGTATATTCAGTCTCAGGGTCACAGAGGCAACACTGGAGAGCCATGTGCTGGAGAAGGAGTACAAAGAACACAACTAGTCCAGGTTGGATGTGGATCTGAGCAACCTGGTCTAGTGGAAGTGTCCCTGCCCATGGCAGGGAGCTGGAATGGGGTGATCTTTGAGGTCCTTCCCAACCCAAACCATTCAATGATTCCATGGTAATATAATATAAATGGAATTGGTATTGCAGAGTTCCCAGGTTTTTCATTCTTCCTAATTATATTACCATTTTGGCTATAATCTCTTTTAGCAGATAAAGAATGGTCTCTTTCTTCTATAGTGACCTGCTTGTTAGTGTCAGCAAAGAACTGTTAGGCTGTCCTGGATTTCTGAGCTACTGCTTCAGCTTGACCTTTTCTGGTGAAAGCAGGGGCTTAGCCGTGCTGTGTAAGATTTGATGTTACAACCAGAACATGGGGCATGAACCTTCTGAGCTTACATTTTAATGTAATGGCAAATGGATCTGTTAACAGAATCAGTTATATTCTCTTTTACATATCTTTAAGGTTTAATGAGGAAGGCTTAAGAAGGTTTAATGAGAAAGATATTTTAATTTTTACCTCTTTCAGTAGAATTATCACACACAAGTTGAACTGAAGTACACAGGACTTCACACAGTGAAAAATACATGCCCAGCTGTGTTGCTGATATGGAGCACTGAACTACGACCAGCCTAAAGTGGCTCCTGGATTTTTGTCTCTGCCCTTTACTCCTATGCTACACATTTTGGATGTGAATTTCTGCTGGCACTGTAAACTTACCCCAGTGAAGAATTTGGCCTTCATGTTGCAGAGACAAAATCTCAGTACCATGTTTGTGTTTGGATTGTTCTTAGTGGGGTTTTTTTGGTAAGTTGTTCTTTTTGCTCAAGTGATTCATTTATGAAGCAAGATGATGAGATTCAGGTTTCTGATGGTCTTTCCATTACCCAGGAATTGAAGTACTCTGAGCAGGCCAGGACTTGCATAAAGATAAACACACATACTCAAAGTGAACACAAATACTTTAAATATAACTTGTGCCCTGTGCTGTTTACCCTGCTTAATCTTCTGCTGTGGATTTATGGCTGTTGTCACAGTACTTTCTTCTCTGGCCTTTCTTGGAAGAAAGCTTTTTCAAGAACTAAATTAATTAAATTCACAGAACATTAAACTAAAAATATTGTTCATACAGATAGGCATATATATACATGCATATACCTACAATTGGCAACCAGTTCTTCTGGAGATTTGAACTAACTCTGGCAGATTAGATTATCTGATAATTAGTTTGTTTTGAGTTTGGATCTGCAGGGCAGATGCTGGACTTCAAAAAACAAAATTACTTTGGGAAAGGGCATTAGTTTCTCATATGTACATCCTTAGAGTTGTATAAACATTCCAAATAAATTCAAAGCCATTTGTTACTTGCCAAATATATTATTTAAAAAAAAAAGGAAATTCATGCACCAGTTTTTGAGAGTAATCTGCTTATACAATTTCTGGACTCTTAGATAATTTTCCAGCATTTGTGGTGCAGCAGAATAAAGATCATGTTTTATTGCAGTTATGAGATTTTAGCTATACATTATTAGAGACTTTAGAAGTAGTTTGACATGCTTGTGACCAGAACATGGGCCAGAAAATGAGTAATGTTTTGTCATCAGCAAATTTCTGCTGCTTCAGAAAAAGTGATCTCAACTTCAGAACTAGCAATGATGTTACATCTTCAGATGAAACTTAGTCTCTTGTGGCTGCACCAGAAAACTAATATATTTTCTGTTTGCTCTATAGGCACCATTTCAGTCATCCTGGCTTTCTCTTTTACTGCATAATAAATAAGGAGTGTCATTCAAGGGGTTTTTTTTCTTATTCATAAATAAGAAATCTCATCCTCATTTGGTGTAGAGCCATTTCAGTTGCTTCACTAACATTTTTTTGTCTGACTCACTAACAAATACACTGTCTGCCCAGAAACACTGTGGCTTCCCTTAGATTGTTCTATTCATTTGATTCAAGTGGACAATAAAACATGCTGAATGACAGAGTGTCACTGATGACTAGAGAGCTTTAAAGAAAAAACATTCTGCCTCCTGCCTTCCCATCGGTTTTCATATATCTGAAGGTACCCTGCACAACACACACTGCATTTTAATTGCCTTGTTGATATATTTCTATTAATTTCTGGTGATTAAAATATTTGGGAAAATAGGTACCTACATCCCTAAGATTAATAAACAACCTGCTATTGAGAGATACTTGTTAAATGTATTTTTGGTAAATTATTCTACAGTACTTGAAAAACACTGGGTAACTGAGGGAGGTCCTTTAAATGGAAATATATATATATATGTATGTGTCCATCTGCTCTGGACATAGATGAAATAGATGACAGAAATGGCTAGTCTGTGGCTTGTATCAGGGGTGGGAGTTGGTGGAATGCCTGGTTTGGTAACAAAGGACATTTCTTGCACTCAGATTGGAGTTTGCCATGTTGCAGAGCCTGGTACAAAGCCAGCAGCTCTTGTGTTCCCATTTGGCTCACACAGTGCACAGGTCTCGTGCTGCACAGGGATAAGGTATTATTATTTACACTTGCTTTTCTTTCTCACTCTTTCTAGTCAAGCAGAAGTGTAAGTGACTGTAATTCCTCTCTCCATTAACTAGATGTGACAGTTCAGCAACTTTTGGCTGACATACATCTGGGTTTTCTGGAGTCCCTTGTCCTGAGGGACCTCCTGGACCTTCAGGTGCCCTTCAGGTATTGTATACCACTGTGTGATTTTCAAGGTAACCCAGGACATATTTCTGTCTTTCTGAAATGCAGGTAAGGGTTTTTTTCCTGTTTATTCCATATTCAGGCACTGCAAGATGGATAATGGTGTAAAATACAGATGTATTGGGAAGTAGCAATAATGGCAGCACAGGTGAGGTAACTAAATGAACAATTTTGGAGAGGGATGGTACTTTATGCTCAGAATGTTACAGCTCTGCACCTCTGAAAATTACATACACTATTTACAACACCTCCTGGTTGAGTAAGAATTTATTTGTGTTTCTCCATGTCCAGCTAAATGTTAAATAGGACATCATGCAGTACTGCTCTGTCTCTGGGTGAAGGGGTGAGTGGAAAGACGTACAGAACTTTCTTCTGTGACATTCCCATCTACAGATACATATGAATTGATAGAAATAACCTTTCATAATACCCACAATTTTCTGTAGTTCTAATTTTTATTGTGCCTGCTGCCTGAAAGATGATAAGACTTATTCATAAATTCACACTCCAATGGTTTGATAAATATATAACCGTCTGAAAAGGAGTTTCTTGGTGCAGTGCATGTTATTTATCAGGTCTCAGTTTTCCTTGGGTTTGGTCCTAAGGTTTGTTGTTGATTTTTTGTGTTTTGGGTTTTTTTTTATTTTGACATTTTTGGCTGACTTTTCTGATCCTCTTCCTACTAAGAGCCACAAGGAAAAATAGCACTTGGGACAACTAAAACTAAATTCATCGTGACAAAAAATATGTTTATATACCTTTATTATATTATCTCTTCCTCTCTATCTGATAAATGAGGAGGCGAGAATATTGTAAAGTGATATTCTATAGCAGGCACAACGCTTATCAGTTACTTTCCTTTGACCTTCTGCCTTGGAAAATTAATTCACTTGAGCTGTTCGTACAGTAGAACATTAGGAAAAAAATAATGTTAGCACTGGTGAATATAATCTCTGCAGGAAAGCTGGGCAATTATTCAGTGGTCTAATCTTATCTCTTGTTTCATTTTTATATGGCAAGTCTACATTTAAAGTATTAGATATACTGTGCTTCTGCTCAGTACCATCAAAGCCCAGTAAATAAATGCTGCTAAGTGCCACCATGAGTGAAGGAGCTTATAATGAGAAGTGTGAGCAGCCCTGTGCACCATTCATCATTCTGTTCAGGCCCATATTGGGGCTCTTTTTATCAGCACTGTTCGGAGCAGTGTCATCACCTCTGGTATAAATCTTCTGTCAGTGTCTGTCGTCCCTGTGCCCTATTAAACTCATGCTCTCACATAATCACAGAATGACCTTTGGATGTCTTTCATTAACCTCTGACCTGAACCCTGCTGCCTTCTTGTTGGTAGGTAAATCTATAACATGACATTTGCTTATGACTCAACCTTTATCCTTGCTTAATAGTCGTGCCTTTCAATTTTTTTTTTTTGTTCTGGAGCAAAAAGATAGTTACAATCTTAAGGCACAGCTTGGATTTTAAATGTTGGGACACAATATTCATCTAAGTGTCTCCTAATAGACTTTCCAATATTTTTCCACTGCTGCATACTGAATCTTATCAATTGCAAACTGATGCAGGATGTTAGCCTCTCAAGTAATAATTTCATTTCTGATAGAAGTTTTCTTTTCCTCAGATATTTTCTTCTTGCTGTGTTCTCCTAATCAGGGATTAAAGACTGATTAATTCAAATTCAATTGTGCAGCTGTGCCACAGCTCAGCTTAAAATTTCTGATCCTGCAGAGGAGGGTAGCTACTGCACAGGAATAATGATAATAAAAATAAAGCAAGATTTTGTTCTCATGAGGATCAAGTGGGCTGGAAAGTAGTTCCTGCAGTGCTCTCTCTGTGTTGCCGATGTCTTACTGCAAAGCCTTGGTCAAGCTACTTGCTTTTTCTATGACTCATTTACCTCACTTGTAAAACGGGCCATGGTAAAACTGTGCCTGCAGAATAAAACATGAAAAATGGCTTCTATTTACCTCTTGTGTGCTCGGGAACCAGGCTGATGCTCTTATTAACCCTGCTCAGCTAAGTGTGTGTACAGAGTTGAAAGCACACTGAATTATATTTCTCCTCTTTCAGCCCTCCCTCCCACCGTGAATGTGCCCCTAGTTACCCTTAACTATAATTAGTACCAATTAACTAAAATTCTTAGCAGTTGTATTCCAGCAAACCCATTGATGAAAGGGGCTCTTGGCAGCGAACAGGAAAGGAAATGTTTGGGGTTTCTGCAGGCACTGGAATGAGGGGTTTGTGGAAAAGGGCAGGAGTGGCTCGTGCTTCCTTGGCGAGGGTTTGGGGAATGGAGTCAGCCTCTGATGCGAAATGGGAGAGAGGGAATGGACATGGCACTGGAGAAGCTCAGGGAACACAAAATGCAGGTATTAAGGGTGAGGGAGATTGTGGGGAGAGAGTGGGGCAGATAGATGTGATGGGGGTTTGTCTGCAAGATGCTTGGTGCTGATTCAGTCTTTGGAGTGACAACAGAAAAGATCACAGGGCTTCCTGCAGAAAAATTAGGGTAAAAATCTGAGTGCATGTACATACACGGCTTTTATAATTTTCTGCTAAAGTGCTCTAAATCATCCCAAAGCAATGTTAAAGTAAGAAAAGATCAGATGGCTTTATCTTGTCCTGAATTTTATACGTAACCTTAATAAGAACATTTTAGCAGGATTCTATACATATAAAAATCTCAACTAATTTGTGTAATGGTGACAGTGTTTCCTGCTCCATGTAATGCACACACACTCATTAAATCTGTCTTGATTCTGCTGTGCAGGAAGCAAAAGCAATATGCCAGCAGTTTGTTCCTGAAATTTTCTTTTACTGAATTCAGGAATGGCAAGTAGGTTATGCTTCTCTTTCCTGTTTTGCTATGAGGCTGTCTCCTCACAGCTGGAAGGCCCATCTCTTCTCAGCTTGTGATCAAGCACCATCAAAATGGAGAAAATTTCAGGGCATTGGGAATGAACAGATAAGCAATTTGTCTCTGTTTTCACTTACAGTGTTTTGATCTAGCATTTCTCCCTGTTTTTATCAGTGTTCTCATTTCTCCTTTTTCTCTCTCATTTTCTTCTATGCTTGGATTTGTGCTTTTTGATATCAAGGGCAAAAAACCCTCTCACTGGCAAAAGGGAAAAGAAGTGGGCAACACAGTGTGTGATACCAGTCCCTGGCCCACTATTAGTGCCCTTGGGACACTGACACAGCCCTGCAGTGACATGGAGGGAGGGACGGGGAGCAGGGAGCCACGGAAAATGTGATGGAAAGGTCATTTCACTCAGATGGGCCTAGTGCCAGTCTTCCCTTGGGCCCAGCATCCCTGGTGGTGCCCAGGATGTGACCAGCCAGCTGGGCACAGGTTCACTGGACCGGGATCTGTCAGCTTTCATTGGAACTGTTAGAATTCCAAATAATGTTTAAATACCAGTAAGATACAACAGTACTCTGGAGCTCTGGCTATGGATCAGAATTATATTGTGCTAGGCACAACAAAACCTTTCCCATCACCACTGGAGATGGAATCTCCAAAATCACAAAAGCGTGGGAATAGAATTAGAAAATAAAGGGCCATCTCTATTTTTCATTTGGATTTACAAATACATCTGGAAATGGTTATCAGGGGTCAAATTTGGCAAAATGCAGTTGAGAACCTCTGGAAAAAGCTGTATTTTGAAGAGAAATACATAGAGTAAGGATCCTGTCTTTTAGATGGCTCAGTCCCACAAACCTGAGTGTGCTTTGGATCTGGCCATGGCAAAGCAGAAGATTTTCAACAGACGACAACAAGAGAGGATTTTGGATGATGGCAGCAAAGAAACACAAAGGGGTGGTTAATTGTGTGACCCACAGGGAGCACTGGAAGACATTAATGGGTATAAAGAGGCCATATTTCCATAAATGACCATTAGTCTTCTGCAAATGTTCCTTGAAATGTAAAGGAATGATTTTCTCTCTCCAATTAATCATCCTAGAAATCCTCCTTCGTGTAATCTTGAAAACACGAGAGAGGACTTAGTATCAGTAAATGTTGCCAGATGTACAAAATGGCAGAGTAATGTGTTGTATAAAATGATTTTGGGTGGCAGAAACTGGATAGGAAGCCAAGAATACTGCACCAACATTTGAGCTTTTCTGCAAGAGGCGTTGCCAGCCTCGGGAGGGAGCAGTGGATAATTTATAGGTTAACATTTTCTTTTTATGTGAATAGCATTTTTTCTCATTTATAGTTAATTAGGTTAAGCATGCATGGGGAGTGAGGGAGGAAAGACTTTCAGAGAGAATCTAAACGATTAGTAATTTGAATGAAGTAAAAGAATCTGCTAAAGGATGTAGCTCTGGAATTAAATACGTTGCTATAACAAGTGTAAGTATCAGATAGGAATTTTAAAGGTTCTTACATTAATTATAGCAGCAGCATAAAAAGAGGTATTTACAGATTTGGCACATGGATTCTTTTCCCAAGTAGCTGCTGTTTTGTTTTACTAGAGGAGGAGAAACTATTTGTCCCACCATTTCACAGGTTTATATCTTTTGCACAGATTTCTTGTCTCAGGGGTTTTGATTCACATACAGGATCAGTTAAGGTGAATTACAAAGTAAAATGAATATTCCCTTAACCACTGAGTTTCTTCAAATCTTTTTCCCTGTGTAAAATCTTCTTGACACTTTCTGGTTGGATGATTTTTATTTTTTTTTTCAGATTCTGTGTGTCCATCTCTGCTCAGCTACTGGAACAGTTTCCTACAGACCCCTCTAAAAATTTTGCACCGTATCTAGTCCAGCACAGAGTTTTATGCAGACACTCAAAAGGCTTAGGGTATTAAAACCACCTGGGCTGCAGTTTGTTTACTGGTGCTGAGACCTGTCAAATCCAGCGTGTTGATGGTCAGGGTTTCACCATCTGGCTGGCATCTTCCACCACAGGGGTGATGCAGGTCTCCTTTGCAGTGCTGTATCACAGGCTCTGTCCCATCCTCATGTCCCATTTTCCTGGCACAGCTGGCTGGTTTCCCCCCCAAGCCTGGCTCTTCACTCTCTGCCTGTGTTGGGAGATCCAGAGCATGGCTGCTATGGCCAGAGAAAGGGTAACATGTTCCAGGATATCTGTGATGAGCCAGACAGAATTTAAAAGAGGGAAGAAAATGTATGAAAAAGTAGTTAAAATTAATTTTCACCTGAAATACCTTCCACTGTATAATTTTTGAAAATGCTCAGAACAGCTTTTAACTAATTTTCAGTTCTCTTAAATGTTTGGTGGCATTTTTAAATGTAAGCATGTAAGTTCAAATTTAAGCACTTTTATCCAAAGGATCTGATGTACTAGTTCTCCCAGCTGAAGTGTGTGCAGTACTTCCAAAGACCAGGCAGGACTTTGAGTTAGATACTAAATATAGATTTAACAGTTTATCTCTTGACACCCAAATAATTCAAAAGGTGAATGATTTATGATTTCAAGAAATGAGTGATTATTTATCCTGGAAAACACTGCCATTTTTATTGCACATGAGCAGTTCCACATGGAGAGTTATTCAAAGTAGTTTAATATTTGTGCTGTGCCCATAAATGCCAGTTTCTTTTTCTAGACAAGGATCTTTAAAATATCCTAAAGGAATTGAATGCTGAGCCCCAGTGAAAGTCAGGGAGAGATAAGCACTGAATTCCCTCATTTTAAAAGATCCCAGTGTTTATTTGCTATCCCCCAGCTGTCACAACAACATTTTAGGAGCAATTTTGGGTTCTTCCACCATGACAAGCGTGGTGCAATGAGTTTAAATGCCCTGCCTTGGGTGACCCAGGGAAGCTGTAGCAGATGCAGAACAGAGGCACCTGACCCAGAGCCCATTCACCTCCTGAATCACAGGCCTTCCGTCACAAGCCAAGGAGATTCTTTCACACATGCAAGGAGAAATGGCAGAGACAACAACAGTTCAGCCAAGCTCATGGTGGGTTTGGATGAATAGGTTTTGGCCAAGCAGCCAGTGCTGAGGAGCAGAGCCCAGAGCTTTGAGTTTGGTTCCTGGCTATCTGCACCTGTGCCTCTGGTGGCTCCTGGCAAGTCCTTTGCCTCACCAGCCTGAAAAGCTGGGTAGAAATGACTTAAGGAGTGGTTGTGAGAATTAGCTAATTACCACTGTGCAAAGCCCTGCCAAAGAGCTGCTCTGCCCTCAGTGGAAGAGCCTGAGATGTGTGCTCTCTGCAGCTTCTTGCAGGGAAGGATTGAATTGCACAAGGGCTTATCGGTTGCTGCTGAGGTCACTGGGAGGTACTTTGATGCACCCTTTAGCCCCTCTACTTGCCCAGGCAGCCCCATGGACTGAAGCTGACTGAGGCTGGTGCAGCAGGAGCATTTTGAGCATCAATGAGCTCCCCCAGGGCAGCTCAGAGAAAGAGCTGTGGTGATCACTGCTTCCTGTGGAGCAGCACCAGATCTGAAGGGCAGCATGAGCTCTGCCTCATCAGATGCTGCACCTCTGAAGCGTGTCCATAGCTCTCCATGAAGAGATTCCAGCACAGTTAGAATGTTAACGGGATTTGTCCCTCTGCCCACTTGCTGGTTCCTTTACGTGGCAGGAATGGTCACAGCAGAAGGATCCTGGTGAGGAACCACAAGACTATTTCCTGACATCCCTTCAGCTTAGAGAGTCAGGCCAGTTCAGGGATTAGGCAGGTGGACTCTGCAGCTGCGTTTTTATTTGTCCCAGCAGCACCACATTACTCCTCTCTTCTTCTGAGGTAGAGAGGTAGGCATATTTTATCACTGGTAGAAATGGCAATATCCGAGGAGAGGGATGAAGAAGGGATAAGAAGGACTGGTGTGGCATCTCTTCAAGACCTGGATTACACCGTTGGCAGGTGAAATGCTTCTCCTTGGGTGAGTTGGTTTTCCCATTTTTGTGAAGGGCTCCTTCCCTTGCAGCTGGGCTTAGTCTCTTCTCCACTCACACCTGATCGTCAGGGCAGTGGGAGGGCTGGGTGCACTAACAGTGCCTGGAGAACTGCATTGCTCTGAACGGCTCTTGCTATTTCCTTGTGGTATCTATCCCAGAGGCTGTGCCAGTGGATGTTCAAGGCTTGGCTCATTGTAACATTCCTTTGAGAAATAATGGTTTCACTGGAAGAAGTTGCCAGTACATTAAAAATGTAAGAAGGACAGCATTTTTCATGCAAAAGCTTGCTGTCAATATGGATAATGAGCTATGTGCTGCTGGTTTCCTTCTTGGGGTGGGAGACAAAGGAGAGCTGGACTTTGTGCTGAATGGATGGTTGTGAGAAGCTGGTACTATTCAGTGATTCACGAGCAGCTTGCAGACATCAGGAGTAAAGGTTCGTTACATCTCTAATTTTTTTCTTCCTCTGGGCAGGTGGCCTAACAGCCCAACAGCTGATCCTACGTTTTAAATTTAATTTTAATTGAATGCACTGCTAGAGATGCCTTAAATTGACTCTTTTTGTTTGAATTTCCTAAGGGAGTTTTCCCCAAGACCTCTATCCTAGTGATAACTTATTCTGGCCAATGGAGCCAGTGTGTATTTATTGTATAGCTCTCCATCCCCTCTCTGGCTTCTGCTCCCACAAACACTGCAGTTGCTGATGACTAGAAAATTACTCAAGTGTGAACTGTTTCTCTGTCTGTCACTATGCTCATTAGGCTAGTGAGAAAATGTATCTATGGCTCTGTCACACACAGCCCTCATTAGGTTAGCAGCACATTGAGATCATTGCCTTTTTTAAAGATGGCTGCAGGAAAATGGCTGGGTAGTTTGATGCTCCTCAGTAATAAGTGGAAGCAGCAAAACTAGGGCTCACTGCATTCCCCTCTGAGATAATTGCATTGTTTGCAGAGCCTGATGAATGGAATGAAGTGATACTGCTGGGGAAGACAGAATAATCCCACTTCTTGCTCTGAGTGGAAGGGGCAGAAGGTGCTCAAGGTAATCCAGTTTGCAAAAGAGATTTAGGACAAGGACACTCTTCATTTTTTGCATCTGCTTCTGCCTGTTCAACTGGAGGAGCTGTGCTGAAGGTGGTGTGCTACCACTTGTGTCAGTATGAGCAGGATTTAGGTCTATCAGCTATAGCTTCTAGGTTTCTAGTTCCTACCTCCAGCAACGAGCCAAAGTAGCACTAATCAATATAGACCCATTTTAGCCATTCCTAGAAGGCTGCATTTAGACACTCACACTGCCAAATGTCCATGCTGAGCTTCTGCTAATTAGTGTTTTCTTTCTAGTTTACTTCTTTTCCCAAGCAAAGAATGCCACTGACTTCCACACTGCCATTTCCCCTGAAATTGATCCACTACCTGTTAAATGCTCTGGAAAGACAGGTAGCTATTTAGTCCAACCACCAGAGCAGGGACATAATTCTACTTACAGCAGGACCACAGTGTTGGATGGCACCATTGTATTGGTGGGAGCTGCTGCTTGCTTTGCTGCAAAGGGTGACTCTGGGAGCTGCAGTACAGCCTTTTCTGCTGTGGCTTTGGTCTGGCTCACCTTCTTACTACACGTTGTTAGCATTGGTAGGTGAAGGTTTGCCTGTCACTACAATTGCTCAGAAAAGTGATTTTATATGAGGGATTTCTTCTATGTTTTCACTGTAAAGTATTTCTACTGGTGATTTGCTTCTGTATGGTGATCCCAAAGACCTGAAAGGCAGTTTACACACAAATTTCTCCATCAACTGAATCTCTATAGAAGTGTGTGGGGCAGTGTCTGGTCACCCCACTGGACCTGCAGTGCTGATGATCCATCTCTGTTCTGCCACAGGAATTTTCATTCATTAGTGTTGGTGCAGAGGATCTGTCCTGTTCTGTAGCTGATTAAGTTCATAGCAGATATGTATTCCCTAGGGTTAGGATGATGAAAAAAACTTAAAGGCCTTTTTGCTTATTTAAAGTTGATATCCAACTCCAAGTTAAATTGGATATCAAGTACTTGACTTGCTCTGCATATATTCTCTTCAATTCCATATACATAGGCTTCTTCTCATTATCTGCATTTACAAATTCAAAGGCAATTAGCCCTGAAATAGCTAGAAATGTAGAGAAAGAAATGTTTGAATTTTTATTTCCCATAAAGTTCACATTTTCTTTTTCATTTAAGTGGAAGTTTAATTTCTTTTGAAGCACATAAGACAAATGTAAAAAAAAGAAAAAGAAAATCCCTCATGGGACGGGAAGCTGAAAAAGACCATTATCATGAAATAGAATATTTGCTTCCTAGGCTGGTGATTCAAATGCTCTTTGAGAGGCTGAGTCTAAATGCCCATGTTGAGAGTGCTGGTGCTAGGATGGCTGGGTTCTGGTGTTTTGGTTCTCCTGGCAGCTGAAGCTCGGCTGGGAGCAATGCTGGGTGTTTCTTGAGACCAGACAAGTTTGTATGCTTGGTTCCAGCCTGCAGGGTCACCACAAAGCACAGACAAACTGCAGTACCACCCCATCTGCTGTGGTCAGCCCATTCCTGCCATGGGCTGCCATTCAGCTGGCTTTACAGTCCCCAGCAGGAGCTCAGATTTTTATCCAAGCCAAGCTTGGAGCTACCTGTGCAAGAACACCTGTGTTCAGTCAGATGCTGAGTTAAGGAACGTGGGAGTGGAAGAAAGGGCTCCAACTCTCATTTAAGACATAATCCTGGTGTAGCCTATGTGGAATAGTCCATTACAGATCCAAAAGAACTGGTGTCTCCATACTAAGGATGAGCAGACTGAGAAGGCTTGGCTCTCACAAGCCCAGGCACTGAGCAGCCATAGGATAGGAGCCAATTTCTTAGATTTTTTTCCTTTGTGTCAGAATCGAGCCAGCCTGGTGAACAGGAAAGCCTGGGCTGTGTCTGCAGTGCCTGGGCAGGAGGGCAGCTCTGGGGATCTGTCTCCAGCTCTCTGCCATCACTACATTCCCTGCAGACCAGGCTGGCCATCCCTGCTCCCAGCACCTCACAGGGTTTCACAGGGCTTGTCCCACTGGCCACTGGGAATAACAGGTTCATGCTTTGTGTTGATTTTGCAATTGTCTTCAGTTTTATATTAGTATTTAAGTTGCCTGCTCGCACATAACTTGTCTTCAGAACACACCAGCTTTTCATGAAAGTAATTAATTTACAGCAATATTAGTTAGTTCATCCAGCTGGCTGATTGTGCCTTATTAGTGCCTAGGAACAAGATTGGGTTTTTTCTTCTTTTCTGACAGGGATTCTTGGAGCCTCAATGAGCAATTAGTTTAAAAAAAGCTGTCCTGGGGAGACAGGATTAGTACTAAAAAGGCCCAGGCCCTAACTTGAAAATCTTTGAAATGTCTGGAATTTTGTTATTCTTTTTATTCATTACAGGATACATTATTAACTAACAATCTTCTCCAAAATTCATATCACCTATTAAAAAGTAATAACTTTTTTAAAGTTTACCAGTTAATTTTAATAATTTTCATTTAAAGTAAAAATATAACATCATATTCCAAGAGGTGAATGAGTGTCCTCCTGAACAGATGATGCGTCAAGTGTTGTTTGGGGATTTTTTTTTTGTTGGTTGGGTTGATTTGTTGTAGAATGACATTTTCATTAAAAAATTTCCCAAAGCAGAATTACTGCAGAAGTTGACTTTAATAGGACTGTTGGTGGCATCAGTTTCTTCTTCTTTTTATGGAGTTGATAAAACTGATGGGAGCCAAGGCTAGACTGTAGACTTTTTTGTATCTGTAAACTCTGCAGTATCTGCTGCAGTAGGAAAATAAATAACCAACAGCAATACATGAAGACATTATATGTAACATGGCCTGAACTAGTACCTCACTAATGTGTACATAACCTGCTTTATAAAACCATATCTTACCCAGGCTAAGCACTTAATTATTATTGATTAGTTCTGCCCACTCTTCCAATATCAGTCGTTATTGAAATAATCTCCCTAGCCCTCATTAAACATGCATCTGTTTCCATGGGAATGCATTTTTAAATAAGAAGTGCTATTTGAATGTTATTGGTTTCACTGGCTGTTCAGGCACTTGGTACTGTGGTTGCCCAATCTGTCATAGTTAATCAACTCTCATCTCTTAACACTGGCTGCAGTTATCAATGAGTTGAGGATTAATATTCTGGGCGAAGCAGATGATAAATCATTTGTATATAATTAGTGTACAGCAAGGTTACAGCTGACATGAATTTTTATCTTAATTATGAGAGAAATTTGTTCCATTAATTTAATTTAGTTTGCATGAGTGGCTAGACACCTAACAAAGTTAATCTTACACCTGTCATTACAACATTAAGGAGAGGCTCATTTTCAAGCTGTAGACACAGAAACTCTGGTATATAAGGATAATGTTGCTCATTCTGATGTGAAAATAGATGATCGTAGACAGAAGATACAGAACCTGCTCTCTTTAAAGACTTCCCAAAGGATTTATGTGTGAATATTACAGAGATTCAAATTTGGTTGCTGCTGTACCGAGTAGACTAATTTTCCTTCTGTACCTCTTCACGAGAGAAGCATGCAGTGCCTACAAACAAAGGCAAAAATTTCCCCCTTATTTTCATGGATATGCATTTTAATTACCTTAACTATATACTATAGTTAACTTGTGACAATATCATAGAACTTATATGACATAATTTCTGCATTAATAGCTATGGGTGAGGATATTGTGCTGCCTGCAATCCAGCTTTCATATTTATGTGTAAAAGAATTATTCATAACTTCATCTACTACACAAATGGCAATTATGCAGGCATTTCTGAGGTTTCAGCACACTGAATAAACCTAAATTCTGTGTTAATTATCCAAGCAATTATCAAGTCTGATAAATCATACATGATTGATAGATAAGGTGGGGCTGTTTGGGTAACAGGATATGGTGTTAGTTATTTTGCTGATAATTAACCAAGCACCTAAATGAAAGAAGACTATTTGTGGCATCTCTTATAAAAATGTTTATCTTTATAGATTTGTTGATTATAGTTATTTTATTCTGGTAGGATGACATGGAAAAAGAAAAGCCAATACCCGAGTCTTTTTACAGCTAATGAGATGAGACTGAACACAGTGGAGACAGAAATATAACTGAAAATTGCATTCTGCACTAGCTCAAGTCCAAATACATATTTGTAATACAAGCCACAGTCCCCTTCACATTTGCAGCATAAAAATAACCCTCAAACAGAAACATTAATTGAACAGTAACTCAGATTAATGTTTTGTAATATTAGTTCACAATTATTACTCTCAGCTAAGGTCAAGAAGTATATAGTTGGATATTCACAAAGAAATGACTGATTTAAAAACAAAGAGCTCTAATGGAATTCAATAGTGCTTTTCAGTCATTCCAGTTGGCATCTCTATTACCTGAAATGATTCACAGTCCATTATGGGAGCTTCCATGCTAATAGAATGTCTATCTTCTGTAATACAGACACATCAGGGCACTAACTGAGAATCTGTCACAATGAATTTCATCTAGATTTCACTTCATCTCTTCATGGACTGTAAAATTTGCTCTTGTACAATGCCTAAATTTACTGTGGGTAATTGAGAGAGATCTATAGATGCAGCACACAGTAAAAAGCAGTTTTCCAAAGATCTATTGTAAATGGTGCAGATTTGGTTCAGTTGGGAAAAGATTATGAAATGCTGGACACCACTCTCTGCTAATTAAATGTTTTTGGTGAGCTCTGAAAATATTTTGAATGGATCACGGTGAATAGAAAAGTGAAAAAAGCAGCCTGGTTAAAATATCTTTCTTGCAGCTAGAAAGGCAATGAAAAAGCTTTTCAAATCTAAGAAATCTAAAGAAGAGGTCGGCAAATGAGTGAAAGTAAGCTCCATTACCCCTTGTAAGACTTATGGATCATACCAAGTAGACCTATGATATTTTTTATCTCTCTTGTGTTTACATAGTGCAAAGTGGGATATTATCCACTTAATCTGACTTCTCTAGTTCTTTAGAAAATCCTTCTTAGATAGGGCAGGCAACTCCATTTTATTTTTGCAACTGAGAATATCCATCCTATCTGAAAATATTGCTGTTAAGTTCTATGCATGGATTCTTGATACAAAATTAAAATAATGTTTAATGTGTGGCTAATTTTTTTCCCAGCTGAATACTTGCTCCTCTGCTCATGAAATAGATATCCTGAGCATTTTTAACCATTGTTTTTTTTTTAATTTTACTTGTTTCCATTAATAGCTAAACAAAGTTATTGGTATCCTAACTGATCACAGACTTTAATATTTGTTAGTCAATTACAATTGTGATATATTCTATAGCTTTTTTCCTAAGCCACAAACAGAATAATAGCATCACGCTTCACTGCAAGTGAAGTGATCTCAGCCTTTACATTAGGAGAAAATCAGAATGGTATGACTGCAGTTCATTACTGAAATAGGTAACTGATGAACTGAAAAGACAAAGGGCATTGTTAAATGAAATGTCATTATTAGAGCTGCTCATGTTTAACAAATGTACTGTAAGTTAATTCAGTGGTGTTTTCTCCAAAGTTCTCTGTAGGACGTTCACCATTCATGCTTATGTCTTCACATGTTCAAAGTATTTTTATTTTCTTTATGGAAATAAACATTAACTAAATCTTAAGTAAACACCAGTTAAACTGTTGTAAAAAATGTTACATCAATTTTTGTCCAAGGTTTACTTCCAGAGCTATGGCTCACCCAGTGATTTCTGAAAGACAAGCCTTTTTGGATGTTTTTGAATGTTTATATATATTATGTTTGAATAAATAACTTGTTTTCCTTGAAGAAAAATGGAAGGTAAATCCAGATTTTCATGGGAGAAAGATTTAGTCTTTAGGCTCTAATTCAGCAATTTGTGACTATGCAACAAAGCCCTTTGGCACGTGTTTAATGTCAGTACCTGAAGCATCTGTTTTAATATGTTGCTGAATTGGGGCCTTAAAGCACAAGCAGAACCTTGGACCTCATATTTTAAGAGCTGTGTAAAAGTGGTGTTCTGATATTAAATAAAAAACATATCCTACTTTCAGCATCTGTGGGAAACTGTTTGCATTGCCCCAGAGGTGATAAAAATAATTTATGGACTCAGTATTTTTCACAACAAGGAAATGACCTCAGCTTTGGCAATCTGAGGTAGTTAGTGAAGCTTTTCTTCTACATTTATAGATTTTCTTGAGCTACATATTCTTTGACCTGTATTCTAGATTTATTGGCAGATACATAAGTCACAGTGAATAACGTAAAAAGAAATTGATGCTCCATGCATTTTTGTGCATGGATTGACTGACAGATTAAGAAGGGCTGCTTCTTCACAAGTGATTGAGACCTGTGCCCTTGCTTGTTATAAATATGTCTGCTGGGGTGTCATGTGAATTTTTTAACTAAAGGTTTTAATACAACAGGAAGATTAAAAGCATATTGAGACTACAGGATGTGTAAATATGAGCTTGAAAAGAGAATATATAGTTGTGGATGCTATGATAAGGGCAATCAAACTCCTGGGAGCAGCCCTCTCTTCTCTGAGCAGTCCCACTGCCTTGGCACCTCTCTTAAGAACAGAACTGCAGAGCCCAAATCTGTGCTGCAGAGCATTAATAGTCCAAAAGTGTGGGGCAGGAAAGGTTCCTCTGGTTCCTCTCCTCCTGCTGCCACAATTGTGACACTCAGGTCAGCACTGATAACAGCTGAGGCTTCACCCAGAGCTTGCTTTGTCTTGAAAGGGTTTTGAAATGAAGGTCTGGGCCTTGAGTGCTCTCTATTCAAGGCACTCCTCAGTGCTTTGCATAATGCTACAGGACTGAGTGATTACCTCGGTATGTGATAGAGGGAGAGTCCTGCTGGGTTTCCTCACGTGGATCGAGCACTGAGCAGTAAATATGTGAAATAGATGCTCTATTTGATGGTCTAGCATCTGACTGGAAACCACAGACCACACAAGCATGGTTTTTTTCATGACACTGCCATGGAACTAAGCTATTAATGACAGGACATAGATATCCCTAATATCTTTTCATCCCTTTTTCCCTTTAGGCAAAGAACTTAGAAGTTGCAATCAAATATTCTACTGACAGCTCCATCATTTGCCTGATGGAAACTGGAAAACAAACAGCCCCCTTTCCCATCCTGCCACCAGCAGTGAGATTAATTCAAAGTGTAGGGCAAGACTGTAAAAGTTTACTTTCAGTCCCTGTTCTTGTGGCCTTAATAATCCTTTCACACATTTTTGGCAGCAAAAAATAATTGGCAATATAAAAGTTTTAAAGCAACCCACGGTAATGTATCCTCATTCTCTGAGAGGAAGCACAAGACACATAATGAAGAGTAAAAGTTTACTCACTTGAAACTGAGCTTCATCCTTGTCTGTTCAACTATGCATAGGTTTTAAGTGTATGAAAGATGGATGTAAGCAAGAAACGATAACAGATTCTATCTTTTCTTCTGCTTCTGTCACCAAAGACATCACAAAAAAAATAAACATGACTTAGAATACAAACAGCTATGCATTAATTAGTATTTTCTGCCTCCTGAATGTGTTATAGGAGATCTCTGCATTGCAAATGAACCTTGCACTTTCTGAATATGCACGGAGCTCTCTGAGCTATCTGCAGCACCACCATCCACCAGGCCGAACATATTTTCTTGGCTTATTTCCACTCATTTGTTTAACTTCACTGCCATCTGCTGTTGAGGAAGGGAATCTGGCCTGCAAGCCTGGGAAATAGCTGTGATGTGCCCCACGTATGGCTTGCCAAAGCACTTCCAACACTTACACAATTTTAATGTGTTGAAAGGACAGGAGGGAAATAGTTGTTCATAAGGTTTCTGTCCTGTGCATCCTTATCCTCACCCAGTGAGTGATAAAGGGAGTGTTTTATCCCTGTCACACCTTGCGAAGATTCCAGCAACACCAGCCTATGTAATGCCATCATTCTTTGGGCACATTTCCCTTCTGCATCTTCCTCCTCCTTTTGCTCAAGAGATAAAGTCCTCCTTATGTTCCTTTTCTCAGCACTGTTGCCCTATGTTCCTTCAAACAGATCCTGGAAAATCCCATTATTTCCACCTGGGTTAAAAGTGCATAGAATAAGGGCTTGAAAAGAAATTAGTAATTACAACATCTCTCATTGTGTGCAATGGAGGCCCCAGCAGTTTATCAGGCAGAGAGTTCCAGAGCAGATAGATCATCAGCTCTTGTCATTCACTATGTCAGGAATTTCCTCCCAGTCTAGTTCCTTGATGCTGGCATTTTCACTGCATCTAACAAATAACACTCAGTGTGGATAATGGGTTGCATCTAGGAAAAAAAAAACCCCACAATCAACCAAGAGAATAGCACCCTCTCAAAAAATCCCCCAAATATATATATGTGTGTGTATACATATGTTGGCTATGACTCTAACCCTTTCACCACACATTTCTTTGTTTCCTCAGTCTCTCCTATGGAACAAGTGGATGCCCCCCTGAGTAGATCCACTCTTCTGCACAACCACCCATTATAAATGGATTCAAACTTTCATAAACTAAAATCTCTTCAGAACTGGCTCAACGATTGAAATTCAGCCTGTTGGCAAGTTCATGGAAAATTACTGGTACTTTGTAGTTCTGACTTACTGCATGGCACGAGAGCCACTGCTTGTCTTCTCACTTTGGAACTCCCAGTTCACTTTGTCTTCCTGAAAGCAATCTTGACTTTTCTGTCTCTCACAGACCAGCACAGACCTGTTTTCTCTGAGCCACTGTGAAACATGCTACTTCATTCCATACACACTTCCAGAAATAAAGGCAGGCGAATCCTGATGTGATGTTCTGATAGAGCATACACACTTAATTCAACCTACTTTCTATATCAAAAAATTGCAGGATTTTTTCCTTTGCTATACAAAGGGAAGAGTATAGTAGATGGATTGACTAGAAGGCAGCCAGTCAGAGAAGCAAAGGCTGACAATAAGGAAAATGCATTTTCAGATTTTTCTTTATATCTGTAGTAGAAAGGATACTAGGAGAAAGCTTCACCAGAAGAGATGAAGACAGAGAAGTGGCTTTAGCACAGTAGAAAAGTAGGAAAGGTAAAAGGTGAATTATTTCCTTGGTGGAAGGCAACTGCATCTCCTCCCTAGAAGCAGTCCCTGGATTCACTAATTTCTGCTCCACAAGGCTCCACTTATGGCATTGCTCTGTGCTCACTGCTCAGCTTCCTACCAGCCTCAAGCTTCTCAAAGTGGAAGGAAGTAATTTCTGCTGAGTCTATCTGTAGGAAATGAAGAGTTTCATAGCATGGCTTTTTAGTTTACAAAAAGTCTGAATAAGAGAAGCAACACATCTCAACAGCCTGGGGTGTGGTAAGTTGTCAGAGCAAGGCTGAGAGATGGGAAGCTGGAAGAGGTTACTTTCCCTCCACAGAGACAGATTGAAGAGATAGGATGTAGCTTCACATCTATTTCTTGCAGTAAGTAAACTAACACAGATCCCAAGAAAGAAGGCAGTAGCAATAGGAAGCAGAGCTTGCTGGAGTTTTTAACAGTTGCTTTGTGAATGAGCTGTGATTTTAATAGCCATTCCAGACAAACTACACTGGACAGCATATGGCATATCCCAGGTGCTTGTGTACCTGTAGGAACTTCCCTCCTAATTTCAAGTCATGGAAGTTACAAGGCATCCTTTTCCACCTTCTGTTTCCAGAAGGCATAGTCCCTGACAAGAGGGCATGCTTTGGGGATAAGCAGTATAACTCCAAACATATTACTTCCAGCCTTTCAAAATCACAAGGATATGAGCTACTGGAGACAGTGGAGAAATTGCTAGGAGGATTCTACAACAAAAGACTTCATTAGCTTTGAACTGTAAAAAATTCCAGCAGAGTCACTGGAGTCAGCCGTACTGCTGCCTTTGAGGTGACTGATAAGAAAAATGTTGACAATCTTAGAGGTAAATCTTTCTCCTGAGTGGCCCTGCATAAAGGATGTGAAGTTGCATAAGAAGGCATTGACAATTCTCCTTATTTTTGCTATGAGCCTTGCAATATTTGATGTTTGTTTACAGCCCAGTCCCCAGATTCAAGGGATTAGGTGAAACTCTCTGTTTTAGTTAAGAAACAAAGGTTTTCTTAATTTTGTGGTTGCTGGGGAAAAAAATCTCCAAGGGTGAAAAGCCCCCAAAAATCAGATAGCAAACCCTTAATATTGATATATGATTTAGATATGTTAAATGACCTGATTTAAGTTGATAACATTATTTATGGGACTGAATTTTTAATGTTCATTATTTAATATCACTAATGAGGATAAACCCAAGTGGAGGTTTCTTTTTTAAATGACCCATGCTTTTATTAGCAACAGAACAGCTTCAGGGAGACCCAAGCTCAGGTCAATTGATTCCTTTGTGATAGCACCTGTGAAGGAACAAAAAGCAGGTAACACTGATAGCTGATGTTGGAATTTTCCCTTTCTGGTAAGTGACATTACACCTTTGGCAAGAGTGGATGCAGATACATGAATCTAAAAGGAAGAGCTCCCACCAAAGCTGACTCAATACAAACCTTTCTGGCCACAGTGGGCACCTGGTCTTGCTGTTGGAAAGCACAGAAAGCTGCCATGAATCAGTGCAGGCTGCTTATTGTCTCTGCACAAGGTGGCTCCTTCCAAGTTGTAGAGGGCCTGAATTTGTTGAACATTTATTGTGCATCCCTAACAGACTTCTCAACAACTGAGCTGGAACCTGCATCTTGTTTTGTTTGGTTTTTTTTTAACTTCTTCCACTCTAAGAATCCTTAGGAATAGTACAAATTGAAAGCTAAAGCTTTTGGAGATGTTACTTTATCCTCCCTCATTCTTTTGGGCAATAATGGACTTGTTTTCTAAGTTACCACTTAGTATGAGTGATTTTGATCCAGCTCATCAACCATTGCAACCTTCCTGAATATTCTTCACTGCACAGACCAGTAGAATTACCAGTTGGGTGTTTCTGCCACAGCATGTTCAATATTGAAAAAAACTCACCACTTCTAGGTGGCATCACAGGCTGAATGAATATTTATCAGCCCATTGTTGTGAGATGCAGGGAGGAAGCACAACATACTTTTCTTTCAGGTAATCATGATATGCTGTGTGCTGACTTAATCAGACATACTATTCAGTTTTCTGCTAAGTGACATTCTGATGATTATCTTTACACTTTGGAGATGTAATGCTATATTGTCTTATTAAATAAATTATTAAATCCATATTATGTAGACCAGGTTCGTATGATAAATTTTAAAAAAAAATTTGGTAAGTCCCTCATCACAGTTAAGAACTTGCATGGTTTCAACATTCTTGACCTTTACCTGATGTTTAGGGGGTTGCACAGCTTTTGAAGTGTGAGAGTCAGTCTGCACTAACCACAGCCTTAGAAAACCAGTTCTTTGCAGACTAAAATTCCAGAAAGTGTTTTCCAAAGTTATTACAAATACTAAATGCTTTTATTAATTCCCAATGAAACTCACATTAGCCTGCCCTTGAATTTTAATGAAATGGGTGCCATCATCATTGTGAAGAAGAACCTATTCAGAAAAATCATGTATTTTATTTGTTAGCATATTTGGGTTCAATTTGTGCAGAAATTAGCTATGATTTTCAAATAATAGTTAGGTTAAGATCCATCCTTTTTCCTTACCTCTGAATAGCTAGAACAGCAAAAGGTAATTCATTTTTCTTAATAATTGCTTCTGTGGAAAAAGAAAATCTTTGAAAAGACAGCCCAGCCAAGTTTCTTAAACACTGTAAAAAAATACTTGGATCACACACTGAAAAGCCTTGAACTGTCCAGTGCAATAAAACTTGGGACTGCATTTCATGGTGCCCATAAAACCTGCTCCAAAGCCTCCTAAAAAATGTCTCAGAACAATTCAGAAAATGTTTGATTCAAATTACAAGAACTCGGTGATTTAAGGGACAGGAGAAATAAGGTCACTGTCAGCCATGATTTGTTTTCAGGGCTCTCACTTTTGTACTTCTTACATATAACTGAATAATGAATTAAAACATATTAAACCACATCGAGGTGGATTTCCAGAGCTCAGCCTGTACTCCAGGAATGCATTTCCAACTGGCAGCAGAATACAGCGATGTGCCTGGTGTCACCAGAGGGTGCTCTTCCACCATTTGTCAAAGGATCTGCCTGAGTGTAAGAAAGATTTGATTCTCAAAAAGACTCGTGGTTCTACTGGCAGTTTTGGATTATGCCAGAATTCCCTGCCTAGAAGCAGTCCGAAGATGGATAGAGTAGTATTGAACGGTAGCAAAATTTACTTTTTATTTATAGTTAAGTTTCAGTCAGGCTAAAATTCCTAAAAACCACTGCTTGGTGGGACTGTTTCATTTCAGAATGCACCCATCTATAAATCACTCAAGTTGGACTGGATGTCTACCAGACATAGCCCTTTTTTTTTTTTTTCTTTTCTCTGCAGGCTATTTTCCTTTTTGCTTAGCTCTGTTCAAGGTTATGCTTCCAGTGCTCACCTTGAATCTCTACCTTTCTGTCTTTTTTACCTCTACATCACTGATGTTTTATCTTGCTCCTCTTTCCACTTCTCTGCCTTTTCAATTCTCTTTCACAAAATCAACATTGAAGAAGAAAAGCCAAAAAACTCCTCCATCTTAGATCATCATTCTCTTGGGAGTGAGGTGTACCTGAGACAAGTCTGTTGCTGTTTCAGACTATCTCACTCCACTGGGAAATTGACTGTTCATTCTTACAACTATTTTAAGTGAAGGATGTGTCATAGTATTATGGCATGTAGAAAGTAAAGTCTAAATCCATATATTTTGCCCGAAACTGACACTGAAAATATACACCTCTCTGCCCCTTTGTAAGGACTTGTAAGTCAGTAATCCAATAACCTGTAGTCTTTTGTTCTTTGAACATCAAATAAATCTTACTAGTGATTCTGTTTGGAGAAGTTTTACCTTTCACAAATATAAGTTCCTGGGCTTTTTATTTTCCAACAATTCCATATCAGATTTGCTCAGTCTAAATACAAAAAGGAAGCAAAAAACATTTCTTCACTGTGTGAGCATCACAGAGCTATGATCTGAAATTTAATATCCTGGCCCAAATCAAGGACCCTGTGATGCACTTATAGTGCAAAAATTCTCATTTTGTTTGTTCCTTCTCAGGTCAAGGCTCAGTGAATCAGACTTAATTAGTTGTTCCACCTGCTTAAGAAAGGAACTACTGTGTGGCCCTTTGCTAACTACATCACCAAGAAAGTGACCACGAACAGGAGTTTCTTCTGTTTCCACAGCCATTACTCTCACCTGTTTTGCCTGTGTTTGCCTTGGGTTTGGTTGGGATGAGCTAACAGTTTGGTAAGTGAGCTAAATCTGTTTGTGTTCACATTGCCAATCTTACAAAACAATATTAAAAATGACACAAACATAATTTTCGAGAAAAAAATGTCTTCTTGTCTGCCTGTGTGTTTTAAACTATCAAGTGCTGAAAATAAGAATTGTTCAGGGGAGAGACTGGTCCTTCTAAATGTCACCCATGGGTACGATAGTGAGCATGTTTAAAACATCACTATTTACTGTTATATCTGAGTGCTGAAAGGGCACAATACCTTGCAAAGAATATCAGCCAGTTTGATGGGATGCAATGGTCTGCTGCAGCCTCTAACACAGTGGCTACTGTAACAGGCCTGTGACTTTTTCATTTCACAGTGCACAGTCTCACTTCCACTGACGATAATTGGGAATTTGCAGTTGCCCACTGAATGGTCCTCTATGCCTACTACATCTCAGGAAATAGATGAAGGGGAACTGAGTAACTGTAAGGAGATGGGATACAACCAAGACAACAAATTAGAGGAAGAGTAAAGGCATGCAGAGGAAGATACTAGTGCTGTGGCCAACAGTATTGCTGATTCCAGGAATCTGAATGAAAACCTTCATTGCAGGAATCATTTCATTAGGGATCAGGATAGAGGTGATCTCTGTGCTGGGGCTGCCAGGCAACAAAACGGGTTGAAAACAGAGCTCACCCAAGATATGAGCCACAGAAAACAATGTAAAATGTGATAGTGAGTTTGGAAGGCTTGGGTTTAGTTCTGTAAGTAGGAATCCAGCTGGGAAGATGCAGTCATGGCAGTACCGAGGTCCATAGCCCACTGCAACCACTGCGATTCTTTCCATTTACTCTGAGATCTGTCCATGACACTTTGGTTTATGGTATCCATAAAAGAACATTGTACCCTAACAAGAAGATGCCGTACAAAGGATCATTGCACAGGAAGTTGTACTTACTTTATCTATCATGCAGAATGGAAATAAATCTCTTTTAGGCCTTCTCAGCATAGAGAGCATTGGAAAGTTACTTAAGTTACTATGTTTATCTGACTGTGTCTGCTCTACAAAGAGTGGAGCCCTTGCTGCTGTTGTTACAACTCCATCTCACGTTCTTCTCATTTCAAGAAGAAACAAATATGTGCTAAAAGATACAGTGAGACCTCTTGCTACATTTTCAGTGGTGACTGAGTTTGATGTTGTCACAAGTCCAGCCTGAACAGCCAAATTCATCACGTGGCTATATAAAAAAAAGGAGGAAGCTCTTTAGCTCAGCTTCATGGGATCAAGATTAATGAAATAGAAAAATCAAGACAGGATTGTTGAAAGCAATTGCACCAAGAGCCAGAGCTCACTTACCTTCACAGATCAAAATAAAGTAGGGAATGGGAAAACCAAGCCTAAGTTGAATCTGCTAGAGATTTGCAAATACAAAATCTGGAAATCTGAAGGAAGGGAGGTTTTTCTGTTTTAGATGGTACCCCTCTTGGGACTCTTTTTAAACCTTATTGGTATTTAGAAGATTGGTTATCCAAATGTCATAGGGGACAACAGCTCTGTCTGGGTAACTGAAGGAATTTGCACCACAGTTAGGTGTTGGGAAGCAATGCCATTGCAAAGTATTTTATTGAGGTTCAAGTGATCAAAGATGAGTTGTAATGGACATAGATTTTTATATTTTCATTACTTTCCTTTTTCTTTCCTTACTACATATCAGATGAAGGAAAATTCCAGCCTATAAAGGAGAAAAATGTTTCCAGTCCTTGTGGTCTCATAGACATAGAGCAAATTGAAAGAACCTATTACATTTCTGTAAGTACATAATTTCAAGCCAGCTTTGTGAATTTCAGGGCCAGTTACATGAGTTTTAAAGTTCATAGGAGTTAATTTAGCCCTGTCTCCCTCCTTTGCTTTACTATGCTTTAAAAATCCAGAGAAACAGTAGTTTCCCAGGGAAGGTTAGTTCCCCCCCTTGTCTGATACTCAGTTACTACTTAAGCCCCTAGTTCATATTACATTTGGCTTTTTATTTATCCTTTTTCTTCATTGTGTTTCTTTGAAAAGGAATTTTATGACCATGTTATGGCTCAGAAAGATTTTTTTTTTAAGTTGATGTTTCTTCTCAGCAGTTACCTTACAACCTGCACTTGCTGCTGCATATGAAAGTAGTCTACATCCCTTCCTAATGCTCTCCTGTTTCAACCCTTCTCTTTGTCCCTGCTTCTTGTTGGCTTCAGTCTTCCTCTGCATGGCAATCAAATTAGAGCTGTACAGTTCTCTGCAGACAAAAAGCAGAAAGCCTGTATTGCTGTGGTGACCACATTAGCCTCTGGGGCTATGGAACAGCATTCTGCAGCTCTAATTAAGATGTGGCCAGTGGTTACACCAGCACATGGCCTGAACTGGTCTGGCCTATTTTTGCTTTTTTATTATTATTATTATTATTATCATCATCATTGTTTTGATCGTTCTGTCAGGGCAGCAGTCAGAATGGACTGTGTCACATATGCTCTGCTGCCCGCCAAGGGAAGGGAACACTGTACTCCTGTTCCTTTGCCTTGTCATGCTTCCAGCCACAGCCTATATTTTGTGTAACTCTCTTTGTATGGTAAAGAGTGTGGAAACAGAGCACCTGTGATATACTTGAAAAGAGGCCTCTGCCAGGTACTTCTGAAGCCATCGTCAACAAGGATGCTACCCATGAAATGCTACCATGGTTTGCTACCAGGCTGTTCCGCCCATCAAATCCCTGGATCAGGCTCTGCTCCCAAGCAACAGTGACAGAATCACAGGACACTGTCTTAAGCTGTGCCAGTGGTGGTCTAGGTTAGCTATTAGCAAAAATTCCTTCACAGAAAGCGTGACTAGATATTGGAATGAGCTGCCCAGGGAAGCGGTGCAGCCACCGTCCCTGGAGGTGTCTAAGGAAAGGCTGAAATGGCACTTGTGCCATGGTCCAGTTGTCATGGTCCATGTTAGACCTGATGATCTCAGAGGTCTTTTCCGACCTAAATGATTCCAACCTAAGTGATTCCGTGACCTGTGTGCAGGGGAGAAAAAAACACAATTAACCCCCCTTGAGCTGTTAGGTCACCGAAGGAAACACGGCTGGCAGCGAGAAGTGTCAGCGCCCTGAGGGGCACGGGCGGCCGTGAGGCGCCTGGCAGTCACGGAGCGCTCAGTAACTTGTCCTCCATGCTGGCGGGAGGCCTCAGGACCCCTTGCTAAAGGAAAAAAGCAGAACACGGCGGCGGGCGAAGGGCAGCGCGGCGGAGAGGAAGCACCCGGGGCCCGCGGGGAGGAGCGGCGCTGTGAGGGGCCGCGGGCACGGAGCACCCGGGGCACCCCGAGGGCTCTGCCCACAGGCGGGGCCGCGGCCGCTCGCTCCGCGCAGTCCGCCAGTCACATGAGCCGCCGCCCTCCTTCCCCCGCACCCCCCGGCCGCGAATGGCACGGCCCGGATGCGCTTGTACGCAAGGAGGGTGCGGGCGAACCATTGAGCGGGGGCGGGGGAACCCGGCAGCCGCCGGCCGGGAACACCCCTTCGCCGGGGCGCTGCGGCGGCGGGGAGCGGACGTGACAGCGGCGCGGCCGGCGGCGGAGGGCGATGGGGGTCCCGCGGGGACAGGAGCGCCAGGCCCCGCAGGAGGTACCGGAGCCGCGTCTCTCCCAGCCCCCGTCCGCCGAGCGCTGCCGAGGCGCGGCCGCTGTTCCTCCGGCCCCGCTGCACCGGCGTCCCCGCGATCCCCGGCCGCTCCTTCCCCTCCGTCCCGGCCCTGGCCGGGAGCGCGGGGTCGGTGCCGCGCAGCGCGGGGGGCGCGGGGGGCCGGGGAGGCCTGCGGGGCTGCCGGCAGCGCTGTGCGGGTCACCTTCGGTGCTCCATCGCTCGCCGTGTCCCTCTGCCAGCCGGGCGAGCCGGGCTCCCGGGGTAGGGTGGAGAGGAGAGGGTGCCCAAAGGATAGGAGGTGGGAAGGTGTGCAGGTGGGTCCCTGCAGCCCTCGGGGACACCTGGAGCCCTGTTCCCGTCTCTCCGGCCTAGGGCCGAGGTGCTCGGGAGCTCTGTGCCTCTAGGAAATCATGTGTATCCCCGGAGCTGTGGGGTTTCATCCTGTGAGCTGGGGACAAAAGCACTGGGACGGGCTGGCTGTGCTGCTGAGCCTTCGGAGCACTGAGGCTGTCCGGGCTGCCCGTCACAGTTCACTTTTGTTACTGCTGTGCTGGGGAATTGTATTGCCCAGAAAGTGGAATTCCACGTGAATGTCTCCTCCTGTTTTTGTAGAAGGACTATAGAAGCGTGTCCTGGTTTTGGCTGGGATAGAGGTTAAATTGAGGCGTGTGATTTTATGAACCCTGAAACTGAATGATATGTGCGAAATGGAGAATAGATTAACTCCTGGTTTATGGCAATAGGACCATCTCACTAGCCGGAGGCAAGCAGTGGACCAGGAATTTGAACAGCAAAAGCAGATTAAAGTATTTAACTGTGTGAAAACATGTGATGTTAAATCCATGTAGAAATGTGTTACCTGTTTTTTTAATGTCTTTCAAATCAACGACCAGGTTGCTAATGGGAGGCAGGTTTTCCCTGATACATGGTCTGTGCTAAGATTAGGTTTGGCAAGTGTTTGTTCTTCAAATGAATGAGGAAGGCTGAATTAGTGTTGTGTTTGTTTGTCAGGTTGAAACGAGAGAAGATGAGGAACAAAACATCAAGTTGACTGAAATTTTGGAGCTGTTGGTGGCTGCTGGGTATTTTCGAGCAAGAATCAAGGGGTTATCACCCTTTGACAAGGTGAGGCCAGTAGTGTTTTTAAATCCTTATTTAAGTATATGAGGTTTATGTGTTTTGCCAGTTTGCTTAGCAATTCTAGGTGACTTTATAAAAGACATTTGCAACCTATGAGGCTTCCCTGTGTGAATAATTCTGCAAATGGCCTAGTTTCAGACAGACAGGACCTCCTGAGTCTTGAAAGACGATTTTGTGCAGCAAGGCCTGTTTAGAGGAGACAATTGGATCAAAACTAACTGCTGTCTGCTTTTTTTTTGTGGGTGTTATGGCCTGTATTAGAGTTGTGCACAGGAAGTTTTCCTCTCTCTCTCAACAGCAGTTAGAATAGCTAGAAAGACTGGATAGGCAGAGAGAGTATGGTAATTTTAAAAGGAACATTGATGAGAAATGAGGAAGTGTCTCTCTAAGAATGGAACAGTTAGCCTGGTGAGATTGTTTTGGGGCTGTTTTTACGTATCTTTAGAATGTCATATTTGTTAACCTTTCATTGTCATAGACAGGAAGTGTGTGATACTGACAGTGAACAAAGTTCAGGCTGAAGAGAGATTTCTGAATTGTTTTAGTGCTGACACTGTGAGAAATTCCTGAACCAAGGTTTTAAAACACAGAACTACAGCAGCCTTGAAATGGACTCTCTCTTTGATCATAGCACAGCCTCACTTTGCAATGCAATTTTATTTTATTCAAACTCCTTGGTATTGCTAACAGTAGCTGCTCAGGAGTCTGTGCTCACAGACAGAGGAGTTTCAAGGAGACTGCCTCAGGATGTAACATTGTTGCATTCATGTGTAGAAATCACTTATACTTGCTTAAATACAATTGCAAAGTTACCATTTGATGGCAATGCCCAACCTCACTGAGGTTGATGAGCATTGCTAGTGAAAATGATCATGCTGCTAATGCAAGAGGATATGTAGGTTATAACATACAGGGGTGTGAGGGTAATGTGGGGTAATGTGTTAGAAACCTTCTTAGAAATCAAGGTTCCTCATTTGCTGCATAATGTTGGGAAGTGACTCCACATTTTAATCCCTTTCTCTGTTCTTTGCCTTCGCATACATTTAGGTTATCTTGCACATGTTTATGCAAGGTTGTCTTTAAATATTTATGTAAAGTTGATGGAATGGCTCAGGAGTTCAAGTATGCCTAAGTATGTGTCAGAATAGGGCCTGAAATAGAGATTTCTGCAGAGCTGGGGGTTTCTGTTGCTGTGCTGATACTGTGTCTAGCACTTCGTGTTGCATGTGTCACCAAGCAAGAAATAATAATAGCAAAGATGTATAAATAAAGGTAAATGTATAAATGCAGTAATTTTGATATGGTTGCTTTTTAGAGGTCATGACATTTAACATACTGTTATGTTTTATCCATTGTTTTTTTGTTTGGTTTTCCTTTTTCAATCTGAGAGCTGTTTCAAAAACAATACATAAAGCTAAGAGAGGAATTTAGAATGTCAATAACTGCTGGGTTGGTTTCTGTCTTCTTGTACATGTGTATTGTATGTAGAATTGTACGATTGTGCTATCTGTTTCAGTCTCTCTTAGAGCAGAAAGGACACTGAGGATGGAGAGATTACTGAGATGTGGTTTCTTAAACAGATAAAGCCTTGAAGATGTATTTGGGTTTACTTCTTTCATTTAAAATGGCCCTGACTGTGCTGTTGCTCCTTTGCCAGGTGGTGGGAGGCATGACGTGGTGCATCACTACCTGCAGCTTTGATATTGACGTGGATTTATTATTTCAGGAAAACTCTACTATTGGTCAAAAAATGTAAGTTGATTAAATGGGAAGTGGGGGATTTTTCTTCTTCTTAGAAAATAAAAGTAGGTGGGGAGGGGGAAGTTACCTGCTACTTTTCTGTTTCAAAGAAACAGTTTTAGTTCAAGTTTCCTGCTTTTCAGGACTGTCTGTTTACAAAACATGGATTGCACAGGTTTCTGGGTTTCTCAGACTGTAGTTCCACAAATTCTAAAACCAGAAAGAAGCTTATTTCAAAAAAGGCAGGGCTATTCCCACTGGGCTGCCATGTTCTTACATCCCTACTAAGCACTGAAAGCATTTATGTGGCTCCACACCAGAGTGAATTGGGAACTGATCCAGATTAAAATTTACCAAAAAAAAAAAAAAAAAAAAGAAAAACCAAACAAAAAAACCCAAAAGAAAAAAAAAAAAAAGAAAATAGTTTTAACATGAATGAATTCCTGGATCCAGTTCTCTGTGCAGCTGCACAGATGCTTGTGCTGGCACAAGGAGATGATGCAGAGGCCAAAGCAAAGGGCAGAGGGAGACCACGCTGCTGGAAGCTGGAGTGGAACATTAGAAGACCTTCCCTGAGTTCCCTATGTCTGCAGTTCTGCTGTGTAAATAACCTTTGACTCCCTTTTATGGTTCTGCGTTGGAATTGTAGGCATCAGCAAACAGAATTTAAAGCATGTCATTGTTGCCAAAATAGTTACCTGCCCCATACTGAGGAGGAGGATTTCCTTCCTCTGAGGGACCCAATGAGAACATTTTGTTTTGATTCATTTCTTATGCATGGAATTTGCTCATAAGCCAGCTAATTCTTGTAGTAGGGAGGTTAAAAACATTGTTTATGTTGGGAAAGGGAACACATTCTAAACTCCATTATTTCTTTATGTGTATCTGTGATAAAAGAGCCATAATTAAAATTTGCAGGAGATAAGATTAGCCTGACAAGTTACAATGGCATGAAGAGGCTTGTTTACCCAGTGCAACTAAAAAGAACATCTTTCTGTGTTGTTTTCTTGAAAGTCATAGAGCATTGACAAGGCTTTTAAAAATAAATATTTGTGGATATTGCAATTGCGTTTAGGTACACTCAAATCATCATATGTAATTAACTATATAAAACATTGCTGAGTGCAAGGAATTAAGTAGAGACTAGGAATGAAGATGAATGGAGATGCTGGTGGTAGTTTTTTATCTTTGTTATCCTTAAGAACAGCAGGGTAAGAAATAGTTAATTTGTTCTCAAAATGTTCTGTTATTTTTCCAGCTGACTGGATGCAAAACTGGCAAAACAAAAACCAGGCTCCTCTCCCAAAACAGCAACAATGATTTATTTGTAAATCTAAAGTGTTCAGAATCACACAAGCATAGGCTGTTTTGATGTCCATGTAATGTTTGTATTGGTAGTGGCTCAGGGCTTCTGTGGTGTTCTCAAGATAAGGAAAAGTTAAATGGTGTTTTCTCAGTATTATTCCAAAGACATTGTCAGGGTGTCCTGTTATTAAATTACTGGGCTGAAGTAAACATGGAAACATACATTAGGAGAGGATCGTGCATCTGTTGGATAAATAGCTTTTGTTTTAGTTGCATTTGCTTTGATTGTGCTTCACTTCCCTCTAGGAAGTGTAAGATTTCAGTCTCTATTCCCAGATTTCGGTCACTGTCTCATAGCTCTTGATTCCCTTTTGTTCTTCCAGAATATCAGTTGTCCACTTGGACAGTACTAAATATCATTGAGGGCAATACTAGACCAGTTAATATTTTTTTCCTTCATGGGAAGTATCTGTGGTTTTACTAGTAAAGTTTTCATCCTCAGCGGTGACACCTGCTTTAAAAATGTACTTGACAACACTGACAGCAAAAAAAATTCTTGCCCTAAAATTAGGTATTCAGTGGAAACTGGATGAATTTCTTGCAGATGGATCCCTTGTGGCAGGGTAATCCTTTCATTTAAACAGTTCTTACTGAGCTCTAGAATGAGATTGCTGCCAGCAAATTCAGTTTTAGTCACTTGAAAAGTATGTGAAGTATACTGTGTATTTAGCTTTTAAGTGCAGTATATATTTAAATTCATAAAGTTTCAGGAGTAACATCAAAATACATTTTGGGTTATCTGCTAAATAAATTTTTAAGTCCTTACTTTTGATTCTGGACTTCCTTTGAGTACATATCTTTTACTTAATGTAACAGTTCTTAAAGCTGCTTTCTCTTCATGTTGGATGTACACTATAATGTGCAAAGGTGTTTGCAGGTGTATCTTACATGGGTATTTAATCTGTCCAGATGTGCAGATCTTGAAATTTTCTGTAATAGTTAAATGAATTTCCAAGGTAGAAGCTTGCAAGTGGGGCTTAATCACCTCTTCACAGACTGATGATATAAATAGTACCTGTAAAAGCTGTTTTGTAAATGAGTTTGACTGCTTCTCAGTATATATAGTGGAAGCCGCTAGAGGGAATCTTTGAAGTACTGTGTTTGCAAAAATTTTAATTTGCAAAAGAAAATTGTAGCATATATACATCTGTCTTTTTGTTATCTTTAATAGTGCCTTAACTGAAAAAATTGTGTCAGTATTACCAAAAATGAAGTGTCCTCATCGTTTGGAACCACATCAGATCCAGGGACTGGATTTCATTCATATATTTCCTGTTGTACAGGTAATAATTTTATGGCGTATTGATACTTAACTTTGGAATATATAATCACAGAGAAGTAGCTAATGTTTTTAAAGAATGGAGTGACATTAAATATGATAAAATATTTAACTATTTTCTGATCCACATTTAGAAAGTAAACAAAACAAACTCTGAATTCTCTGCAATGGAGTCAGATTGTGCCTGTTGTGAAATGTCTGCTTAAAGAAACCAAAGTTTAATCTTGTTGTGGAATCTGATAGTCTGTTTTGCCAGACAGGGAAATAGAACAAATACCTTACAGTCTGTGTTTAAGATTATGGAGTGAATTATGCAGATGGACCTTGAATCAGAAGGATATGAATAAGGCAAAGGCCACTGGGGTCGTTTCTCTAAGCATAATTCATCCTTATTTCGTGTCACTTAAAAACTGTGCTCTGACAAGGGATCCTCTTACTGTGTATTTGTTGAGAACCACTAACTCACCATGTGCATAGTTCTCAAGTTTATTGAGATTTCAGCTAACACTTGATGGGTTCCAGTTAGGTGTGGTATTTTGAGAATCCTTGGCATGTTGTTATCATTTTTTGATTTTCCTTTCATCTGCATGTGGAAATGTATCTCTGACAGATAGAGAAAATGAAGGCTGTTAAACAAGCTTCTTTTCCATTAAATATCTCTTTACCTCATGCCATGAAGGAATTTAGCAAGTAAGAATTGAATCTAAATTTCAGTCTGTAAGAAGTGGGGGAAACTTCCTGGTGCTCTTTCGTGTTATCTTCTAGTAGGAATCTCCTGAGGAAAACCACACTTAACTACACTCCCCACAAAACATTCTGTGGTGTGTGCTACTGCTACACAGCTTTCAAGCTGTGATGATGCTGCCTAAGGTGGAAAGTTTGTATCTTGCTAATGTGAGTTTTTGCTTATGAACTCTTATTTCCTCCCCAGGAAAAAAAAAAAAATCAACCCAGGTGAGTTTCTTGCCCTGGTCACTTGAGGCAATGAATGGTTACATTTATCAAACACAAGGATTCTTTCACAAGAAAAATAATTCCTCCTGCTGTAAAAATTATAGCACTAGGCATTCTTTTCTCTCACCTGCCTGATCCCAAACTTCTGGAAAGGAGAAATATTAGTTCTGAACAGGGAGGAAATCTGCTTCTGGGTTTCTCCAAGAGCTGTGATTCTCAGTGTTGGTAGCTGGCCAGTAGGTGGTATAGCTAACCCATACTTGGTGATAAAATCTTTTTTGGTGGGCTTAATTTTTTGTACGTAGAGGATCTTTATAAAAAATAAAATATGGCTTTCTGTCAGGTCCCTGTGAAGTTCTGACAGTTCCACACTCAGCAGGTTCCTCATTTCATTCCAGCCAAGACAGGCTTTCAAGAAAGTTGGTCTCACCAGTATACTTTGTTCCGAAAAAGACCATGTAAAAGCTATAAAATGCTGATTACATATTCCTATGTAGGAATTGTGTATTTGATTTTGGAATTTTACTCAATGCCCTGCTAAACTCAAGATTCTACTTTTAATCTGTAAATGTCAAATCAGTTTCCAAATAATACAAAAGCTTTTTCCTAAGCCTGGCATTGGTGTCCCGTTAGCTCTTGCACTGTGCAAGAATTTAGATGGATCCTTCCCTACAGGAAGAAATTAGGCTGAGCTGGCTCATTGCCATAGACTGTAGCGGAACTTTAAAAAAAGTAATTAAAAAAAAAGTCTAACAGATATTCCATTGGGCAGCAATGTTGTTCATCCTAGTAAATTCTGCTTATGATCACAGGCAAAAGTATGTACACAGTCTTGTGTTGAGATGTGCTCAGTAATTAATAGTCTGCATTTTCATCTCTTGTTGTCATCATGTTCCCCTCGCTTTCCAGGGGTTCATGGTTTTAGCACAGGAAACAGTTGCTGGTTCAAACTTGGATCCCACGATTGATCTCATCTCTTCTGTGACCTCCTGCACAGACTGTCAACAGCCTGCAAGATTTATCTTCTCCAGCATTGTTTAAAATGTACTTCAATATTTTGTGGCTTTTTGTGTGGTCTTATAAATGTCAGAAGTCTTTTTTTCTTGCACAGGCATGTGGTTCTTCATGAACACATCTTCATTGGGTTGAAGATACGTCTTTATATGTTGGAGCTGTAGTTTTTGAAACTAGTGAGTGAGCTATAGTAGGAGAATTTCATAGAAGAAACATATACACAGAAGAAGAAGAAATGTGAAGTTTATAAAATAGCTAATGCTGAATCATTTTGTTAGGATTAGGCCCCAGAGGTACCATGTTTACTCACATGCAGAAGTTTGGCGCTTGCTGCTGTTATTCTTCCTTTCTCAGCTGATATAATTTCTTCTTTTTTTTTCAGTGGCTGGTGAAACGTGCAATAGAAACAAGGGAAGAAATGGGAGATTATGTCCGTTCTTACTCTATATCACAGTTTCAAAAAACTCACAGACTGCCAGAGGTAAGATCAAGCCAGTTCTTGTTTCTGTTATAATATGTCAAATGCTCAGTTGCAGTACCAACCTCACAGCTCTGAAATCCACACGATATACCAGACTTGGTTTTGCAATCATTTTGTGAATCAGTCCTAAAGGAATCCCCTACAAATTCATTTGGGAAAAAATTTAAGCATTATTGTGACAGGAATTTTGTTGATTCTGGTTAACTTTTGCTTAATGATTGCCTTAGTTTTCCTTCAGTATTTGCTATTTTCCTTTCATTCTAGCTGTTCAAAACCACCCAGGATACTGTGGAGAAGCCAATGCAGCTAACTGAGAATTGATAAATTGTTAATGCTCTGTGATTTGGGGTTTATTTCAGAATGCTGAAAGGCAGCTCTTGTCTCCCTGTATCCAAACCCCAAAATTTGTTCTTGAAAATTAGATTCCTAAAAAACTTCGTTTGAAAACTGAACTTTGGGAAAGAGAGAAGGCAGTCAGTTTGGGTTAAAAAGAATTCTATTTCTCTCTGGTGAAGTATGATTACCAGAGGAGTGAGAGGCTCAGTTTTATCTGGAAGCATAGTGGCAAGATCAGCTTTGGATTGAAGGATACCTTGATCACTTTCCTTCTTCTGATAATATATAAATGCTCTCTTATTTCTTCATTGATGAGATGAAGTTTCCTTGGTGGAGGAGGAGAGATGGAATGAACTTGGATATGTGCCTGTAGTGCAAAGCCATCAGTTCTGTTCAAACATATCAGAAAGCAATTCCATATTTAACACCTAGAACCCAAGTTTTGTCTCTTAGCAGCAGGATTAAAGGAGATGCCCCTAGTATTGGGATAGACAGATTTTATTAGGTTGGGGTGGTTTTGATTTTGGGTTTTTAAAAAATTATTATTTTTAGTGCTTGGAAACTAAAATAACAGTAGAGGTGACTTCACTTTTCCACATCAAGTCTATCCCAGCTTCATTTCTTAATAGTGTAGTAAAGATGGTATTTGTGTCAGGTACTGCCTAAGCAGAGAGCAGAAGGGCTGCTGATCTGGACAGTTTTAATGACCTACCTACCTTGTGATGGGAGTTACAGGTACTTTTCTGCATTACAGCAAATCACTAACATTTCACCAAATAATCAGGCAACTCAGAAACTATTTGACAGCTTTGTTTCACAGAATCATTTGAATGTTTGAGATTTAAACTCCATTCTTGGTATTTTTAATTACCCCCCACTAATGTCTTTCAGGATGATGAATTCCTGCAAAGAAAAGAGAAGGCAATCAAAACGGTTACTGATATCTTTGTAAGTATGTTGTATATTTTTTTTAATGATCAAGTGAGTGATTTTAGTAATGAGATGGAGGTAGTTAATTCTGTTTTATGCAGCCAGGGTTTTCTCATAAGAACATCCCAATTAAGTTACATATTGAACTTCATTCTTTGAACAGGTCTCGAATGCCAGTATATCAGATTGAAAACCCTTTAGGTGTGCACTGTATGAGTAGATAAACCAAATCAACTGCCTGCACAGTGTGTGGAATTTCACACTATCAAACAAAAGTCACAAGGTAGCTTACAGACTATTAAACCCTCAGCAGATCTAAGTGTGTGTTTGAAGCTATCAGCAATTATGCTGTTTGTCTTGAAATTAGTTAATATGATGATGATCTCAGTTGTCTGTGTTTCAGAACTTGACTTTTTTTACTTCTTGCAATTAGCGGTAGAAATACATGCCCTGCTTCAGAAATGTTTGGTCTCACCTGTGTTCTCCCTCTTCAGATGAAAATCTTTGAATTCTTGGATAAACTGTTGGCATATATTTTTTGAAAAATTGCTCATGAATGCTACATTCAGTGGCACATAAAATACCTAGGCTCTCTCACTCTCATATGTGAATTCAGCTGTCTAGCTGGAAACTGGAGTTTCTGTCCTTACTTTCTAATTTCCTTCTTTGCTTCTGACCATCAGTTCACCATTTCTGACTCACAGTAGTTTGCTGCTGATTTGGGGGCTTTATTTGGACCATCTTGATAGATTCCAGGCCAGCATTTGAAAAGGGATGAGAAGTCTGGGCTTGCTTTGGATGGGACATTTCCAAGGCTCTTCAATAAATGGTGAAACCCTGCTCTTCTGAGGAAATCAGTGCTTTTTCAGACAGCTCTAGCCAGGCATGCTGAGCTCTTCATGCACAGATGGAGGTGCTCATGTAAGGAGCCATATGAAAGGTTGTGTAACGGGCCAGACAAGTCATCTTACTCTTTTGGCAGGTTTTGGAGGGAGGTAGTTGTTTTTCTGTGCAAATGACCTGAGTGCTGCTGAGCCTAATATATGTGGTTGAATTACAGCATGTGTTTATAGAATAACATTGCAATGAAAGTCTCCAGGTGCTGACCAATGCAAGTCCTTTGTTGATCTGGTTGAATAATTGCCCTTGCTTTGGAAATTTCAATTACAGTCTCTAAAGTGTTGATTTGGTTTCTTAATTATTAGCAGACTTACAGTGAGTCTCTTACTCCACCTAGAAACACTTGTCTTTCCAGTGAGACATGTTTTCTGTGTTACAAGTTAGCTCCCCCTGAACATAGATATAATTGCATCGTTTATGAGCTGTATAGACCTTTAAATTGAGAAAGAATTCAAACCTGTGTGACAAAACAAATTCCAACCGTGTGTTCTATCAAGTAGCACGTGAAATTCATTTGGCTTCTACTTATTTTCAATTTCCAGAATAATTGTCCTAATTTTTCAACGATACTTGCACTGTCTTCAAATAGCACTAAAGGTTCTGCATCCAAGTGGCTGATCGTGACCTTGTCACTGAAGAGACAGAAACAAAATAATCACAATGCTGTTATGGGAAAGCCACTACCTGTAATTTTCAGTGTAATTTAAAAAAATAAAGAAGATATTTGATTAACAGTCATGAAGGGTTCCTTTTGCTTACTGAGAAACAGAAGCCTTCTCAGGGCTTATTATTGATGCTCTATTAATTTGTGTTCTGTTTTCTACTCTGTCTCACAGATCATAGTTTATAGGTGCAGTTTCATGGTACATAAAGTTTTTGACATTTGTTCATCAATGATGATACACTGCTCAGTGTATCATTAGACAAACACCTTTTCCTTAAATATATGAGCTCTGCCAGGATCATGTCTTCTACAGCTGGCACCTGATCTTCTTAACCAAAGCTTAGCTCATGAGATCTCTTAAGGCATTAAGGCATGAGTGCAGTCTGGAAGAACACACTGAATGAATTTTCAAGAGAGAATGTGCACAAGCTTTCCCATCTATCCGTAGGAACTGGTAGGAGGAGAAGATGGCTGTTAGATGAAGGTTCTTTTGCAGGTCACCTCTAAATCATTGTGCATTGGAAGAGCTATCCTCTCTCCTAAAAGAGGATCAGCAAGTGTGAAAGATCAGTGTGTTCTCTGAATTCCTTATTCTGGCTCTGATCTGAGGATGTGCCCTTTGTTCCCAAGGGGACAGTGCACTTGAGATTTATGGTCATGATCAGGCCAAAAGGGAGTGTTAAATACCAGTGTTGGTCATTGGGATAAGGACTACTGCTGCTGGCAGGTGACTGTCTGGTGAATTGAGGTTATCTTGCAGTTGTTTTATTCAACTACCCAATTACCTGATGGCAAGACTAATGTTTATGGTATGATGCCTACACTTCATATAGCACAGGTATAAAATAGAATGCCATCATAAAAGCTGTGATTATTTTTATGACTTACATTGCCTTTCTGTAGATGTGAAAATAGATTTAGTGGGAGATCCTTGGTCATAAAAAGCTTTTCATGTGACAGTCAAAAATGTAGCAAGATTGAATAGCTGCAAGCAAAGATGACAGAAATTAAGATTAGAAATGAAGTAAAAATTGTAAAGGGCAACAGACAAATCCAGGAGAAGCTTGCCAAGGAATAGTGTCAATTTTCACTTGTTTGAAATCTCCACTTTGGGATTACATCTCTGAAAAAGATGGAAAGTCATTTCAGCAGTGTTATGGTGCAGAAATTGTTTGTTGAAAATAATAGTTTATGTTATACAATAAGTCAGATCAAGAAAGAAATATTCTTCCATTTGTTTTTTAAATTGGAAGCAGCTCTATCATTACAAAGTAGTATTTTTGAATCCTTGTTTTATTTGATGGGCTGTTGTCCAGCTGTTGGATTATGCTGGGATAGCAGAGGATTAAAGTCGTTTTATTACCAGACTTCTTGAGACATTTTTGTTCCTTAAATTGTAATAAAATCTTCTTTAATTCCATTGTAACCTGTGATCATTGAGAAAATAATAATTGCATGTAATTATCTAATCAGAGATTAAAAATAGAATTGGCTCACAAAAGGGGTAACCTTTCTAGACACTGGCATTATCCAAATCATTTTAATAGATGTTGAGTGTGTTACTTTTACTCTTCTTTCAGAGGAGAGGGTTGAGACATTGTTTCTTGTTAAATATCCATTTGTAATTTTTTTTTAAAGACAGTCTTCATAGCACATTGCTTAGAAATTAATTCAATAAGATTTTATGCTGCAATTCCTAAAAGTGAAGAATGTTTATTTGGGTAAGTATATTGAGTTGGAAAGCAAACAGTGTGTATATCACTCTAGACAACAATTCCTCCTTTGTTTTAGAAGAATCTTGTACAAGCTCTGAACTCATCCATTGTCTTGCAGGAGGTTTACAAACCCCAGAGAAAATACAAACGTCAGACGGGAGCTGAGGAGCTGCTGGATGAGGAATCAAAGGTTCATGCTACACTTCTGGAGTATGGCAGGTGAAAGGCTTTATTTAGCTCTTTGCAGGTTTTGGATTGTGTTTATTACAAGCATTATAGAATTTGGATTGTGGTGGGGTGTCTTCTATCACTTTAGAATTGAACTGTTTCAGATTTTGTTTACTTACCCTGTAAATTCTCTGGGGACTGGACAGTCCTCGTGTGTGTGAACCATATTTTGTGCAATGGCAGGCCAAGTTCAGCTTTTCTGCTCCTGGTAGGGTATGTTTTTTTTAACATGCTTGTTCTTTTTGTTTAAAAATGGGTTAAATTCATGATACTTCTAGGTAGTGTGTGTCAATCAACATTGCCTTTTTGTATGCAATCCCCAGAAAGTGTGGGGGAAAAGGAGCTGCAGTTGCTATTGCTTCTTTTTCTTGTTCTCATGTGGTTGCTGCATCAGGAGACTGAATAATGGTTGAATGTTTTGTCTTCTTACTTTCCTGCAAACTTTCATTTAGACACAAAGTTACCAAGGCTTTCACTTTTCCATTATCTTTGAAAATCCCTCAGGTTTACTGAGAGCTCTCCAAACACATAAAAATGAAGTTACAGAGCTTCTATTTCTAGTTTCTATTTCCAGCTTTCTTTTCACAGTTTAGTGGTAAGGACAGCTTGTCTCCTGCCTGAGCTCTTAATACTTAACGAGTGTGGATGACATTTGAATTCCATTTTGTATCTTCTGGGGCTTTTTTTCCCCCAAAGCTCCCCAAAGCTATAGATGTTTTGATTTTTTTTTTTTTATCTCACTATTTTGAGTACTTTCCTTTTAACAGTAACATGGACTGTAGTGTAATAGCTCAGGATTAGCTTTCAAATGGAAAGAAGGCATTGCTTTTTCCTTTCATGAGCTTTACTTGACAGTATTTTATGGAAAGTCAAGATTTGCAAATCATGATGGAAGGAATAGATGGATCTGAAATTATTCTGTAAATATGCTCCAGTACCTGCTGATTTAGTTTACTTGAAACATTTCAAAACTAATTTAATCCTGGCTTTTGGTGCATATCTTATGTTGAAAACTGATAGAAACTTAATGTATTTGTGAGAGTCATAAACAACAGTATTTTTCCTTCCTCTTACTATTGTTCTTTTAGGAGATATGGATTTAGCAGACAAGCAGGAAAAACAGAACAGGTAAAAATATACTAATTTAAAATATTCAAACTGTGGGAAGAACTGCATTGTTAAAAGTGTTGGTTACTGTTAAATCTTAAAAGAATACAGCAGAATAAAGTGCTAAAACCTCTATTATTAACATCTCTTAAAATGGTTAATTAGAACTAATAATCTACATGCCATGAAAGGTGGAATTGATTACTCTGCTCACAGATTATTTTGCAAACTTCTTTTCTTAGAAGAAAGAAGGCTTGTGTGTTGTTTGTATTGGTTTAATTTTTACTGTTAGGTAATGACATATCTTGTCTGTTTAGTGAGTATGATTTAACTAAGTGTTCCATACTGGAATCATTTAAAGGGTTTTTCCTTTTAAAGAACCATTCAACTTGGTAAGAAATACTGTAGACATTTATTACAAAACAGTTTGTTTAATGTGATAGAGAAATACGATACCATGCCAAAAATAAATAATTGTGCTTCTTGAAAAGTAGCATCCTTGCTGTGCTTTTGATGATTATGGAACCTTAAAATGTCCTTAAAATGCAGGGTACCTGCAGTTTTATTATTTCAGTGCAGATATTAATTTGGCTACAAGTTTTTGTTACAGACAGAGATAATGAAGGTGATGCATTAAGCATATCATGGACCCAACAATCCATTGAGTAGATTAGAGTTGCTCTTCTTCATTATCACAATATTCCACATAAAAATTTCATACTTAATTTTTATAAATGAAGATATTTCCCAATCTAGGCATGCCTGCTTTCCCCTCAGAGTAACTGCCAGTCACATTTATAGAGTTCATTTTGCTTCCCCAAAATTTTTGTTGACTTTGCAATATTGTATATTAGATGTGCACCATGGTTGTTGTGGAAACTGAGCCTCCAGTAAGGCAGCAGTGGACAGTGAAATGGGTTAGTGGTGCAGTAGAGTGACCTAGAAATTGAGTCTGGATGTCCCCAGTTCTCTTCACTTCAGTCCTATATAGTAGGCATCATATTCTGGGTTGTCTCCTGAGATTGGTAGCTCTCAGAAGGCTGTGGAATAAGGAATCTTTGGACCAGATGAGTCCCTAGGGAGGAAGTGACACAGTTGGAAGAGTTGGAATACTTGTGAGAACTTGGGGAGGCTTACATTTCAATTGGCATGATTTGGAGTGTGAGGATGCTCCAGTAGCTGAAATGAATTCATATAAACAGAACAGCTACATTCCAGTTTTCTCCTTGATGTCTTTCTTAACATTTTAGAATATTTGAAGTAGGTACAATAATGTCTTTATTTTCCTTTAAAAGGCTGAAGATAAAAAAACGGTGCTACCTCCAGGGCTTGCAGCAGCAGGGAAAGCTGAGCCTTGTGATGAAGATGACCTTCAGGCTGCTGAAGAGGTGTGCTCCACACATAGTAGGCATGGGAGTAACTAACTTGGGGGGATGGCAGCATGTTTCACTGCCCAGTCATTCTCCAAAAGGAGGAAAATTTCCAGGGATAGTCAAAGTGAGGGTTGCTTCCCACAGAAGAATATGGAGCCTGAAATTGACAAAATTAATGTTTGTTGATGTTAAATGCCCAAAAATTAAATTTTTGTTTTGGAATCTGAGCATTTTTTAAAAGGTTGATTTTTGGTTCAGTGAGAGCTGAATAATCTTGAGTGATTGTTTACTGTTACAAGAAATTTTCCTTAAATTTGGTAACTTTAGCCACTTCTTCAACTTTCACAGATTTAGTGCCTCATTACATGTTTTAAAATACACATTATATGATACTAGTTATATGTATATGCCCCTGTCCCTGGCAGAAAAAAGTTAAATAATAGAAGTTAAATTGTTATGTGTAATTCTCCATATTTTGCTCTAGCTTCGCATTAAAACTCTGATGACTGGAATGGCTGCAATGGCAACAGAAGAGGTCAGTAGCATTTTAAACTGATACAGCTTTGTTGAAATTATGGTTAATTGTGGTAATTATTCCTAAAATCAGGCTGCTGATTCAGCTCTGAAGTCTTGGAATGACTGTGTTTAAATAAGGAGAGTGCATAAAAGATAGTAAATTTTACAAGGCTAATTAGTTCATCATTTGCCTTGAAAAGATAACAACAATATAAACAAATGCCTGTTTCAAATGTCTTTCCCCTGAAATTCTTTTAGAAACCATGACTGTGCAGTATGATCTTCCTTTATTCATCTCATGAAGTTATTCAGAGGAATAATTGTTTTACTGGGGAGAATGCTGGAAAATTTTATGCTTTTTGAGGTGCTTTTCAAAGAACTGATAAATATTTATAAACAACAGCATTAGTCTAAGACACTGAAAATACTGGATATGTCTTGTTTTCTCAATTTATTGTATTTAATGATATAATGGAACTTGTAGTCTCTCCTTTGATTTCTGGATGAGAGGACTGGGAAGAAATGTGGTTGTTAAACGATGTTTCTGTTTATGCTGGAGTCACGAAAGAAAAGGCAATAATTAGTCTAGTCTCAGAGTTGATTGACATGCTTTCTACTGAAAATCCATTGTAGAATTCAGTTCTATTTGAAAGCTGGTTTTATACATGCATGCAGTTTAAAGGTGAATTCTTGCACACACCTGCATGCTTAGAGTTTTATCACTGCAAATGCAAAATTCAGCATAAAAAATAGGATTAAAATTAAGTTTCTGAAATCTGAATAAAAAATTGCTAAAAGGTTTAAGTAAGAAATTTCTGTCAGCAAAATTAGGTTTGGGGGGTGGAATGCTTCCTGGATTTTCTTATGATTAGAGATTTTTTCCCATTGTGCAAATTTCTGTTCAAAATTAGAACTTACTGGAAATTGTCATGTGAAAGTACAGGCAGTTCCAAAACTCCAAGCATTTTCTTGATACAATTGCAGGGCAAACTGACAGCGAGCACAGTTGGCCAGATTGTTGGACTCCAGTCAGATGAGATCAAGCAAATTGTGTCTGAATATGCTGAAAAGGTAAGTGTGTTACCTGAGTGGGTTTAACCACGTGGTGTCTGATAGTTTGTTCATTTAAGCCTTAAGCTGCCAACTTCATTGCCAGGATTCTCTTGAAACACACAGTGTGATATATGCTGTAGGCAGCAGCACAGCCAGAATTCAGGGAAGTATTTTAAAACCATACTCAGGCTTTTAGTGTGATAGTACATACCCCTGAATTGCATTCAGGCCAAATTCATTACTAATTTGGGTTTAAGCACCTGCCTAAATGCTTTCATGAATGAAGAAGGGCCTGTGTTGTATCTGTTCAAACTAGAGGCCTAAATTCTTGATAGGTTTTAAAATGTTCAGTGTTGAGCACAGAAATACAGTTCTGTGGCCTGCTCAGAGAAAAGTCTAGGCCTGCTTCACTGGCCTCCAGTTCTGTGATGCCCTGGATCTCGAGTTTTGAACCTTGTCTCATCAAACCCAAACCTTTGTTGCTTTGAGAAGTCAAGGCAATTAAATGTGTGTGTTTGCTCCAGTTACTGTGTTCAACTGTGATTGTTTTTCGCAGTAATGTGAAAAGAAGATCTGGCTCTTCAAGCAATTAATGCATACAATACATCACTGCCAGATATGAGTTATAGGTCGCTCTTATTTGTCCAATAGTCTTCTCATATTTCTTCCTTTTTGTTGACACATTTGAGGTATGGAGCTTTCCCATTTTGGAGATAAACCCTATAGCTCAACAGCAAATTCTTGGCCTTTCTTTATTATAAAAGATTGGAAGAACAGAAGCCCAAGGGTCATATTTCAATGTTACATTTCTTCTGTTCTCAGAGAAGGCAGCAGGACCTTGACTATTACAGTAGAACAATGATTAATACTCTGGAAAGCAAGAACTGATTCAAGTCAAACCAAAAATAGATCACTTTTCAAATCTGTTGGATGCAATAAAAAAAAAAAAAATCTGTGCACGTATGCATGCATCAGGAAAAGAATTAAGGATGTTATCAAAGAGTTTATTGAAGCATCAGCAATGTTTGGATGTAATTCTAATAGTCTTACCCCCTTGTAACTATACATAGCCTGATAAATACAGCAGTGTTTATTTGTCCATCAGAGTCTTAATAGAATCCACAAGCCCAGTGAAGAGAGCTGACAAGCCACATTCTAGATCTGATGTTGTCATATGCCAGCACCTTTCCTTCAAGAGGCATTTTTGTAGAAGATCAATGCTGATGGTTTTATGTACTTGCCCCTCCCTTCTGATGAATGTTAACTTGCTGAGTGAACTGGAGGAAGGATTTTAGTGTCACTCCCCACCTTCTGAAAATACTGGTAGAAAATTATGAGTGAGTGAGCAAATTGCTCATCTTTAAACAGAGATATTAGAGATATTGTTAAACTACATTCAAAAGGCAACTGCTGTTTCAGTGTAGTAAGAAATCAGGCAACAAAAAGGTCAGAAGCAAAGTGACTTCTATAATTTGTGCTTTCTTTCTTCTTCTTTCTTCTGTGCTGAAAGATGGATTTTTCTCCACAAATTGGAACCCAGTTCCTCAATAACTTTAAAGCTACACTGCTGCTGCAGAGTGGATCTTTAGCCCACAGTGACTGCAGGAGGCTCACCCCTGTCTTTTTTCATTTGCAGACCAGAAGTTCTCTTCAGAAACCTCTGTATTAGGGTGATGGTTATTTCCCATTTTCAAAAAGCAAGCTGTAAAGTTCACTTCTTGAAATTCAACCTTTTTTTTTAATGCCAAAGCTGTACTGTATGGATTTTTACTATTTTTGCAACCATCAGCCTCAGACTGCTTTAGCTCATGTTTCTTTTGCATTTCCATTTTTCTTCATTTGTATCTTATGCATGTAAGAGGCTAAATGTGTGGTGAGAAGGATGAGGTTTTAGAATGCATAATATGATGAAGGAATTGTGATTTGACTAAATAATGAGAGAAATAAGTAAGGCTGAGTGTGTATTTGTTGAGTAGTTCAGGGTTACAGGTGATGCTGTGAGGCACTTCTTCCTCTCCTAACAGAAGGAAAGAAAGTATGTGAATTGTTGGGTTAAGATGTCACAATTGCTCTTTTCTTGCTGTGGATGTGAAAACATAACAAATCATTAAGCTGCTCTTCAACATGAATAACACAGAAAATGGAGAGGAGGAAGACAGGTTTTGCCTGTTATTTTCATTTAAAATTAAGCTGCTTACCCATCTGCCTAGAGTGGAGCCAGGAGCAAATATGAGTGAAGAGTATATCACACTTCTTGTAGCATTTTAGCTGATTATGCATTGTAGCAATTGTCAACATTTGGTAATTATTCAAAAAGCACTTAGTATTGAACTCTTTGACAGGCTATAAATTAGCACTTGAGGTACTTGAAAATTAACTGGTTTTCTAATGAAATATTGGAAAATGGATTAAGTGAAAAAAAAAGAAGTCTGAGTGCATGAAGCAAATTACCAAAACAGATGGATTTAAGTATTTGAAAGACTTAATGGATTGAAGACTTTGAAAAGGTACAAAAAATTTTTAGGCAAAAAATCCCTTAGACATCAAGATAGTGCTGGTTTTTAATGATTCTTTTGTCTACTGCAAATACACAATTTCTATTATAAATGTTATTTCTGATAATGTTTTTGTCAGCTTTGCTTTCACAATGCAGAGAGAAGGGGAGACTGGATCCAGATTGCTGTCTTCATTATGTATTTATGAGACTCTCTTGGCAATGCAGGCTGGATTGAGTAGTTCTCAAAGGCTGGTGTCCATAGCACATGTGCACACACAAAAAAACCCCCCCAGAGTGGTAAATGTATCTACCACACTGAGTATGTCATCGTCATTCAGAAAAAAGATTCATCCAAGCCTCTATTTCAGAATCTAAATATTTTGTATTTCTTCCATTTAAGAACTCTACCAGGTTTAACCATAATGCTGATGGCAAAAATAAATTGGCTGTCTTCTAGTACACTGCAGTATTTTCTACCTGTCCCAGGGCACCTGACTTTATGTGTAGCTTACTTATAAATTTTGGAATATAGTTCAGTTGTTTAGCTGCTTCCTTATTTTGATGTGAGATAAATCAGTAAGTCATTCTGTTGGATAGTAGGACACAGGCCTTGATAAGGACCATCATAGCTGTGTCCCACTTTGGTGTTTCCTGAGCTTGTGAAGAAGCGGAAAGCAATGTTGTGAGGTCCAAAAGGCTGCTGTTACTGCTTTTTTAGCAATCTGAACTCTCTGCTGAGGAGCGACCAGAAAGGCTTGGAGCTGCCCAGCAACACAGAAGGAAGGTGGCATCTCTGAACAAGCAGATTTTGCAAAAAACCAAACTGCTTGAAGAGGTAAGTCTTGTGTGTGTAATGAAGAAGAAAGCATTCATAAAAGGTGGTTGATCACTAAGTTTTTGCCATCCAGGAAAGATTTGCAAGCTGTCTTTTGCACCAGCAATTTGTCATGCTGAACACTGATTTCTCTGAATGTCTTGCTTGCATTGCCCTTGCATTGTGAGGACAGGTTGTGTTCTTGGGGACAGTCAGCTCAGGTTTAATTTTGGGGAGGACCATGCTATTTGCCATTTTAACAGTTGAGGGCCCTTTAATTCTGTGCTGCTTGTTTTTAGTACATAACCATCTCAGTGCTGTTTTTATAGGGGGAAAAAATGTACTGACAGCTGTAAGCCAAATATAATCCTTTTATCACTTTAGTAAAGTAAAAATTTCCTGGCTGAATTTTATTTACCACTTGCCAAAAGCAGCTTTTGAAATCAGTGACAGTCAAGACCCTGCCTTTTAAAAAATGTTTATGGAGCTCTGGTTTCAATACTGCAGTAAATTTTGGCAAGATTTCTCATAACTAGCAGCTCATGTTAGTTTTCATGAGGTGTGGGCTGCAGACTTAAATTTTTTTCAGTTAGTTAGAATAGAGTTTATTGGTGAATTATTGGTGAAAAAACATGAAAAACAAAGAAAAAAGCTTTCTTTTTATAAATTCGGCTGTGGAAAGGGAAGAGTGGAGAATTAAGTCACAGCTCTGTGTTGTGAATAGCAAACTAAAGCAGCATGAAAGGAAGTAGAACTGAGCTACATGTGCATTTTTTGTTTGCTCACTTTTGCTCCACTTTTGTAAACCATGTCCCATTTGAGTTATTACTATTTGCAGTGTTAGCTTAAGTCATAAGGAGTTTAAAAAAATGATGTTCTTCTAAAATTAGCCTCTGTAAATTATTTGGCCTGTGAAATACTTAATACTTGATTATAATACCTATTTTACTAACTGCCTTCTTGTGGCACTTTCCATAGTTACACAAAATAAAACCATAAAGCATCTTGGTTATTTGGTGTGGAAATGTCTGTGGTTTGGTGCCATGGTGCTTCTGTGCAAGCCTTGAATTGCCCTGACTTATCTGGAGAAGTATGAAATGGGACTCATTCTTAGCCTGGTGTGAAACTAGGCCAGTACAACCAGGCTAAGAAAGTTTGAGCAATTTAGCAGAGATTCTGTCCAATAAGTCACCATTCTGTTGGCCTCTGTTTTGTAAAAGCTGTTGTTTATTCTGGGCCTTAAACGCCAAAAAGGTCAGGTGGTAAATGTTTGCTGTTATTAATTAAATATTCAATCAGAATTCTTGCAATCAGATGTGAGAATAGCTGACAAGAAAAGACAGTGTTTGTTATGCTTGGCCTGGTGTTTGACAGACAGCCATTATGAACAGCTCAAATATTCTCTGTTCTCCATTACAGGTGTAATTAGTGTGAATATAGAATCCAACTTTTCTTTTTCTCTTTCATAACAGTTGCAAGCTAAATGTGCTGATCTGCAGGCAAAGTGTACTGAAGCAAAAAAGACATTAACAGAGGTAATCTTTGTTTTCCTGTGTGCTGATTGTAGCTGAAACATTTTAGAGAAGTTCTGTGTGTGAAGGGATGTATTAAACAGTGAAGGTGTTTGCCAGCTTAAGTCACCAATCTCATGGTGTGAGAAAACTGGGTACAATGAATCATTTTATGGGTGGAAATGTATTTAAATTTATTGCTAATTGTAACCCCTAGGTTAAGAGTTACAGTGAAAAGCTGGACAAGGAATTGGCAGCCTTAGAAACAATAGAATCCCAAGCAGATTCTAGGTAAGTTTCTTCCTTTGTTACCTTTGAAATTCTGAAAAAGAATGCTTTTAAAATGAATCATTCAATGTTTCTTGCTTTGTCAACCTAAACAAATAACTAAAATTTAAAAATTAAATAATTCTCCAGCTTGCTTCCCAAAGACAGGGAAATATTACAATAGGATTCAGTCACAATGAAAAGTGTCAGTCTGTAGTTCAAAATAATTGTAGGTGTTTAAAGCAGAAGAACCCTAGACACATTTGACAAGTAGATGAAGCCTTCTTGATTTATTTTTCATATTTGAAGCCTTCATCTCACCTACATTAAATAAGAGTCTCTCAGAACTTCCACAGTAATGAGGTTAAAACATAGCGAAGCCATGAGAAGAATACTCAGTGTAATACTGCATCTTTACTTTGACCTTGGTTTATCAGTGGTGATATTTGGGGTTTTAATTTACCCAGGTTTTATTAGAAATTTATTGCTAACTAAGCTTGTTTTGATATATGGTAATTCTCCATCTGTTTAAATTAGAAGCTAAAAATCTAACATGGTTTACTGCATCTTCAAATTTAGCATATTACAGAGTCTGCGAGCGCTGGTGGCCATGAATGAAAACCTAAAAAGCCAGGAGCAAGAGTTCAAAGCACATTGTAGGGTAAGTTCTGGTGTCTCCTACAAGGATTTGTTTACAACTTGGTAAATAAGCACTTGATTGATTTGGGTTTGTGCTGTGTGTCCCTGTCCATCATCTGTCCCACACCCCACCCTCCATGTACTGGTAACTCCAGGTTTCTGTTGAAAGCTTTCTTTGCAAAACTCTAAAGATTGTACTGGAAACTTCCTTGCAAACTTCCTTGCAAAGAACTTTAGGTTCATTCATGTCTCCAAATGCCATGCACTGTAGTCCCATGTCACACTGTTGTAATGTTGCTTTGCTTCTTCAGTTTCATTTTCCATGTCACTCATGAGTTGTCTTAGCTGGATGTGGTGTATTTGCAAGTAAGAAATAAATCTATACCTGTGTTTGATAAAAGCAGACAGTTTAATGCAATGAATATTAATGGCTGCCTTACCCTTATGGGAATGCTGTTTAATCTTCCTAATTTAAATATAATGAGTATGGTCAAGTCTGAAATTTTGTCAGAAGTGTGTGTTGTCAAGATCCCTGCTCTCCCCTGTTAAGAGAATAGGTCTCATTTAAAAGCAACATCAACTTTTGTTTGTTTTAAAGGAAGAAATGGAGAGACTACAACAAAATATTGAGAATTTGAAAGCTGAAGCAGCAGAAAATGGGGAGGAACAGGTAACAGCACAAGTCTAAGTTCTTATTTTCAATTTGTGTTTTGCAATGTTGGTTTAAGTCCTTCTGACTTTTGGCACATTCTTGTAAGCACTAAAGTATCTGCTGGAATATCTGAAAAGCTCTGTAAAGCCACAATTCAGGCTAATAATCCTAGAAATACAATAGTCTGAAAACTAGCTGCAGCATTCTGTTATTCTTGCAGAATCCATGGGGCTCTACTCATAGATACTTTTGTGTCTTTTGCTCTTGTTCTTGTTGTAGCAGAGAAAAATCCATGGGTGTTGTGTTAAGAGATGTGCATGCCTCTGACAGAAGCAGGTCTTCCTCAGAAAGCATGTCTGGTTTTGTTGTTTTTTTCCTTAGGAAGGTTTATCTGGGTTTTTCTTAGGGTTTATCAGAAGGATGAAAGCACGAGTTTTCAGTGGCTTGGTACACTGCATGCAGTGAGCAGCTGTCAGAAGTTAGGCTTTGACACAAGTGCATCCAGAATGATGGCAATGAATAATGAATGAACAGAAAAGGAAAAGCTTCAATGACTTTATTTTCAGTGGGTAAACATTAGATGCATTCATGCCTCTGAAACAAGGCAGCTTACAACTTCCATGATGCTGCTCTCCTCTTCAACACAGCATGAAAAAATTAAAATGCAAATGTAAATCTTAAATTTTTTAGCAATAAAAAGTTACCTTGGAGTCCACACTGCAGGAAATCTAGAATACATGTCAGGGGGTTTATGTTCTGTTCAGGTGCCTTGTTTAGTCTTAACTCCTCCACTGAATCAAAGTATAAACACTCAGACAAGGGGTACTGACAGTCTTTGGATTTGGATCTTCATTTAAAGTGTGACTGTTGTAAAGCAGTGCAAAAACTATTGATAACTCTTAAAAAAACTGAAATATCAAAAGTTCAATGCTAACTGAATGCACTTGTTTACAGTAAATGGTGTCAGGCTTTTAATACAGATCATGAATTATTATTTAAAAAACCTCAAACAAAAAATAGTTATGTTATTGTGGGAGCCAAAGATAGACAAAAACAGGAAACAAACCCAATCTGGCTATTTTTGCACTGCAGCTCTCATATGCTACTGTAACACACAATTGTCTTGGGTTCTCTCACCTTCCAGGAGCCAAATAAGATTATAGAGCAGCAGTACAAAGCTGAGAAAGAGAAACTTCAAAAGATCCGGCTGCTACTGGTGAGTAACTCTTTGTGTATTTACTTGTACAAAATTGTTTATGTTTTTTTATCTTGTAACTTCTAATACTTTGTTTTGTTGTTCTAATTTTAACAAGTGTTTCTGTCACAAATCAATTGCCCAAAAAAAAAAATTGATCCTCAGCCAATCCTTTTTGTTTTTAAAATCAATTATTTAATAACAAAGTATTGCTGGGGTGGGCTTCATCCATTTTAAGAAGAGAACAAGAAGAGGCTTTTTTTTCTCCCCTCCTAACTTTCTATTCAGGCACGAAGAAACAGAGAAATAGCCATTTTACAACGCAAGATTGATGAAGTACCCAGCCGAGCTGAGCTCACACAGTATCAGAAGAGATTTATTGAACTTTACAGTCAGGGTATGTATATCAAGCAGGACCATCCTGCTGAAGGCTAAAGCCCTGAAAGGAGGGCAATTGCATTTTCAGCATATGGCATGTAACAACAGCACTTACTAATTTGGTGGTATTTTAAAGGTCTTTGGTATTTGTGTTACACACCATATTTTTGAGGTTTTATAATCTGGGCTTTAAGAATTTTCCTAATGGTGAAACTCTATGCACAAGATCTCTGGGGCAAATTTTGTCTGCAACAGGTTCTGTCATTTTAATGACCAGTGTGTTTTGAAAGTCTTTCATTTACCATTTACAAATGAGGTTGCTATAAGTTTGAATAATGTTTAATTAATTTGCCTTACCATTAGATTGCTTTTCTTGTTTTCCTTGCCATGAGAGATCTGATTCTCAATGAGGCTATGTCAAGAACTGCAAAGTAAAAGCCATCTCTTGAAGGGAGGGTTTCTTTCATTTTTTATTAGCACAATCCTGCAATGTCTTGGTAGGAGCAGAATACAAATTGTCTTTAGCTGTTATGATCAGAGATTATAAAATTGGAAAACATGCAAAAGGAATAAAATTTCAATGTTATTCCACAAACTGATAACAGACCAGTATGCTTACTGGTGTATATTTAACTAGCTTGTGTATTAGCATAAGTTAAGTCTCTACCAAGAAAAAACAGCTAACGTTTCAAAGATATTTTGTATTTATTAAATTTGTGTGTGAACCAAGCTCTGGAAGGTTGAGCAGTCCCAAACTGGTTATCTGAGTGTGATCCAAATCCCTTGCCCTGGTGAGGCATCTCTAGTGACACAGTCCTGTGCTGTCCTCCACGTGTGTTGTCTAACTCAATACATGGAATAGATGTGAGTACAAATCCAGTGCCTTTTCCCCCCACTTTGCTATGCCATGCAGTTTATTTCTTCAAGTCCAGCTACAAGGAGCTTCTTGTTTTGAATTAAATTTTCTGCATATTCTCTTTCATGTCTAAGTGAATTCAAAATCTCTTTTCAGAACACTACCTGCTCAGAAGATGGAGTTTCATTTAAATCTGAAGTACAGAAAGACTAGGATCAAAGACACTTGTGCAGCTTTGGGTGTAGATTTAAGACCCTTTGAATTTTATGGGACTTTGTTCTCCCGATTACAAAGTATATGAAGTATTTCAGGATAACACACTGCTCAGTTGTGGTTGGGAACCTGCTTTGTGTGGGTTAAGCTTCTAGAGAAATGAGCTGGAAATCTCTAGCCAGAGTTTCTGTGACTTGTGGTGATTTTAGAAGTATTTAGAGGCTTTTCGTTCAGTCACATTCAAGTCAGATAACCTTCAGTTGCCAAAACTTGGGTTTTTTTGAATTTTGATTCAGAGGGTGTTAGACAAGACAGTCTTCAGCCATAACTTCTAACCTGAGTGATTTTTGTACTAGAACCCTTTTCAGTTATGATACTCAGTGTTTTGGTTTTGACCTAACTGAACCTCTTCCACTGAAAACATTCAAGAGAATCAATGAGCCAATTGGTTCCTTCTTCCTCTTCTTCCTTTGTCTGTCTCACCTTGTGTGGGTTCTGATGTGTGCCCATAGGGCTCCATAAGTTGGCATAACTTCCCAACTCAGTGGAAATCTTGACAGGTTTTCTGAGTTGTTATGTGGAATCCATTCATGAAAGACTTGTGACTACCAGAGCTGCTGGAAGAATAGAAAGAGTTGCATGAAGGAAATGGTTTGGGAAAGGCCTCTCTTTCATTTGGCAGCAGTTCTGCAAATCCCACACTAATGAGCATGATTTCATTGGGATTTATCATTTTTAACCCATACATTTTTTCCAGGTTCTGGTTTCTGTCCAGAATGACTTTTTCTGCCTGTTGAATTCTTTCCTTGGGAATCACAAATATCTTGGGTTTCCTTAGGCATCAAAAAACTAAAGACTAGAAGAACACTGAGGAGGTTTGAGTATCATCTTGTTAGGCCCAAAGGCAAGGCATGTCTGAGCCTTATCTTCCCAGCTGAGCTCTGACCAACATCTGCTGTTACCACCTAAACCAGAAAACATTATTTCATTCTATCACCACGCATAGATTACAAGCAGATAAAAAGGCTTTAAAACAGCAAAAGCTTTGTTGGGCATCTTGCAGATGTGTAGCTTGAGATACATAGCCTAATGCACTTTTTCTCCATGCAGTGCTACCAGATTATCTGTTCTTCCCTGTCCTGCCCAGCCTGTGCTCCTCCCAACACCACAGGCAAGGCCACCGTGAGCAGCACAGCTGCCTGTGTGGTGTGAGGGTAGAGCTTGGGAAGGAAGCATGAACAGGCAGCTGATGGTGCCAACATGTGTTGGCATAAAGGGCTGTCAGCAGCTGGGGCTTAATTTAGACCCTGAGCTGTGTTGTTCTTATAAAAGCTGGAAACCCTGCTGAGATACACTCTGGAAGGATATTCCCTCTGCATGTATATTAACAAGTGTGTTCCATTATTGATAGTGGAAAATATGTTATAGAAAGCTATGAAGCATTTTTGCAGATTCCATTTTACCTCATGTTCTTTTATTATTCTACCCCCTTTTTTGTTTGCAGTCTCAGCAACTCACAAAGAAACGAAGCAGTTTTTTACTCTTTATAATACACTGGATGATAAGAAAGTATATTTGGAAAAGGAGGTAAGAAAATGTTATTACTGTTTTCTAAGTATTCAGTCTGTGGGGAAGGAAATAAAAAGTTTTTGCTTGGATTTCACCATATTCAGTCCTGTCAGAGCAGAGTTACTGGTCTGTATAAATAAAAATGGAACAACTGATTCATAAGAATATTTCTAGTCTTGGAGGGGAAGTGGTCTGTGTTGTAAAAGAATTGCTGTTAGTACAGCACATTTAAACCACTCACTGTGCTCTCAAAGCATGAATAACATTTGATCAGCAAATATCTCTGTCTTGCTATCACAGCACCACATTACCTTCTTTTTCTCCTTTTGGTCAATACCTTTTATTAGGAATGCAGGCTGCAGTCAGTGACTCTGGAGAGCAAATTCCAGCTGCTGTCAGCAACATCAGTTAGTTCTCAGGGTCAGAGCTGACTTCACTGAAGTTGCTGGTGGTTTTACTGAGTCAGAGGAGTAGTTTTCATGAAGGCAGCTTGGTTTTTTTCCCCTCCTCTCTCAGATCTATGTAGAGTTCACCTCTTTCTTGGGCATAACTGAGTGATTTCAGTTTTCCTTTTTTGCAATGACAAGTGTCTGATTTCAGTAAAGATGGAGAAATAGGAGACAAGAGTTGATAAAAATTATTACTTTACTTTTAAAGTGTAAAATGTTTTGATACCTCAGGTTTCTCTGTTTATTCTAATAAAATAAGAACAGTGAGTTTTGCATTACTTAGATATATTTCTTTAGTTTGTGAGACAAGCAGTGGTCACATTTCTGACTATGTAAAGATACTTTTCAGTGTCCTTTCACATCCTGTTTTGAAGAACATGAGCAACCATTTCCTTCCCTTAAGCAGCTGATTGTAATCCACGTTTGCTAGTTTTGATTTTTTTTTCCATTCAGAAAAGTCAGATACCAGATTTTAAAAACTGCATTAAGTGGAAGCTATTAAATTTATCTTACTTCTCCCCTACATTAGAGTTTAATACAGATTTATTTGGTTGGGTTTTTTGTTTTATTTTTGGTTTATTTTCTTTTTTGAGGGCAAGCCTGAAAATTTAAAAAGCATACAGAGATTGTTTTTTGAAATGGGAACATAAAAAGCCAATTATAGAGAATATAGAAACAGAATACAGAGCAGATTTATTTCACTGTTGTATAAACTGGGAGTACTCTTGCCAAAATACTTCAATGCCTTTTGGGGGTTCACAGGGGGAATTCTGAATGTCTTCTGATGCTATCTTAACTTAGTTAAATAATTATATCATTGAGATTTCCTTGAGATGCAAGGTTTCAGCAAGTAAATATTGTCTAATAGTGTATAAAAAATATAAAAAATCTTTGGCATTTGTGCCTCAAAGATTTCTGGAATATACTTGCACATTGTATTTTTCCTGGTTCTTTTAGGGACTTTTTTCCTCTTTTTCCTCCCCAAACTGGCCCTTTTGTAAAAAACACTGAGCATCTTTGCTTGAAAACAATAGTAAGAATTGTTATACAGCTGAATTTTGGCTATGAATGTTTTAGTTCTGACAGAAAAAGTCTCTGTGATCATGGCTCATATTTTAATCCTATTTTGTGAAAGATTAATTTTTAAAAATACTTTTAAACTCATGTTTTTCATACTGTCTTTCAGTTTTGGGGTGTGTATGGTGATTTCACTATAGTGTAACCCATCTACACTCTTCTGTGCAGTGGTTGTGCAGCACTGCTGTGCAGTGTTACTTCTCATGGCTTGAATGTTTTGTGGGATAAACTAATTATGTTCTTAAGTACAGGATTAGTGGAAGTATCTTGAGGCAGGGAGGTGGACATAGCAAGTATTGATGAGTCATGCAATAATTTCACTCCTGTAAATAACAGGAATTCTTAAGCATCTCGGCTGTTCAGAATTTGTTTGAATTTTCCAAGGGAAGGTCAGGAACGCCTGCAGATTCTGCCATGGCTGGTTATTGCCATGTCATTCAAGATTTTAGATTTGGGAGAGATGAGTTCAGCTTTCTGTAGCAGTGGGGCAGGTGATTCTATTTGCAACCCTTGGGTTTGCTTAGTGCAGAATTTTTCAAATACTCGTCAGAAGGAGAAGCTGCTTGGAAGGTTTAACCACAGGAGACTTGTAAGATGTATTCAAAGCTGAGAAAGGATCACATTAATTGCAAGTGTTGAATTTTAATGCTCTAAGCAATATGTAAAAAACAAGAAAAGAAATCAAAGGCAGTTACACAGGATGTATTCCATATAGTTTAATTAGCTGGGGGAATTTATATGAGCAACCAAATATTCCTGTGATGCTGTTATAAATTTCTATTTTTGTTTGGATTCAGTGCAATGTTATATACCCTATACACCTGTAAAATGCCATTCTGCACTTTTTACAAGCTAACCTTTTAGCATCCAGTAAAACACACATATGCAAAGTGAGTAGTGATGCATGGTAGGAAACCTGTAAAACTCATCTGCACAATGCAAGCAGTGCAGGAATTCCCCTGCTGCTCCTGCGCTGCTTGGGGAGTCTTCCCAGGATTGTGTGGAAATGGTTTTGCAGAATATGTTGAGTGGTTCCAGGCTCAGAGGCAAAAGTTGCTTTTTTCCTGTTTATCTGCGATGTGCTTGTGCATCACAGTGCATCACAGTCACCGTTGGACACTGGAGCAGCATCTGCAAGGTGCTTTGATGTCAAGTGTCAACACATGTTGAACGCCTGTACAGGCCACTCTACCTTATTGTTTAGTTTGGGAAGGCATCATACTAAAGCATTCTCTGTGCTATAATTGAGTGTCAGTAAAATTAAAAACCTCAGTTGTGATCCAACACTTACTTCTGCTTTCTGTGATTCCACCAGTGGGACAGATTTTACTACATGAAACGGATCACAGTTTCTTTTCTGAAAGAAAACTCATGGTGATTTTTGTACATCTGTCTGCTTTTGAGGGCATTATCTATATAGTAATTTTTTTAAACTAAAATTCATCTTATTGTCTGTGAACACTCATACCAGAAATTACAAATGTTTATTTTCTTCATTTTTTTCCCCTAACTCACAGGTTAACTTACTGAATTCTATTCATGACAACTTCCACCAGTAAGTTATGGTTCTTCCTCTCTTAATAGTTGCAAAGAGTGGTACAGTTGGTTGGACAAGTAGGAGTGGGCATCAATTATAGAGACTAAAAATTTCTTAGAAGATTTTATAGTCATAAACTGATTTATAGAATAGTTTAATAATTCTGTTTAAGACAGTTTGGGGAATCACAGATTGGGAATTACGTAACTTTTATAGCCAACATATGTTTTGAATAGCTGACTCTTTAGATGTGGAAATTCAGTCATAATTGTCCTGGAATTAATTTAAATATTTTCCTCCTTTTTGTGGAGTTGTGGTTATTACATTATGTACAAAACATTACACTGGGACATATTTCAGACATGTTTATTATAAACTACCTCTGTATTTGAAGATTTTGATATAGTATGGAGTCTTTAGGTAAAACCATGGTTCCCTTGGAAGCTCATGCTCAAGTATCAGTCTGTGATGCAGCCAGTGTTTATTTTTCTCTAATGATTTCAAGGTCTAAAATAATTTCTAGGCTTTCCCTATTACAGTGTGAAATTATTTTGTACAATATTTGCTGTTCTCCTAGACCTTTAGTTGCCTTCTTAGTATTCACAACAGAGGCTCTTCTTAAAAAAATATGCTTTCATTTAGTTATTAGTAATCTATTTCTGTACAGCACATGAAAGCAAGGAGCAGACTTGAGCTGACAAGGAGAACACTTGTGATGAGTGAGCTCTCAGTCTCTCTCTGAGCTCTGTTTCCATCTCTTTGGTAGCTTACACCAGCTGAAGAGCTGCACTGTATCAGTGATTAAAAGGATGAATTTTTCCATAGAACACTAAGCAATGAGAGCTTTGGCCATGGGTAGATGTGCAAGAGAGCTGCAGCTGAGACACTGTGTGCCACATCCCTGTCAGTTGTCCCATTTCCTTCTTTCCAGAGCCATGGCATCGTCTGGATCTCGGGAGCAGTTTTTGCGGCAGATGGAGCAGATTGTAGAAGGCATCAAACAGAATCGAATGAAGGTCTGATACTGCTCTCACTTTCTGTGCTAGAACCTAGGAATTATCTCAGCTAAGCCACTTGGAGGAGAGTTGTGCATAGAAAGATCCATTATGGGAGGTGCAAATTAAGCAAGAAACTAACAAGTATTATTTCTTTTCACATTCATGAGAAAATTCTCAGCACTAAAAGTCAATGAATAGAGTATGACAGGTATATATTATAACACCTCTGTCCTGACAGGAATTCTATACCACCTAACTTCATTACTGGCAGTGTAGTCATTTAAATGCTTGAGACAGCTGAATGTCACTGAGGTCAGTGAGAACTCTTCCATTTGGACTGTGTGGTGCAGTCAGATCTACATCTCAGACATGGCTTTTCAAACATTTGGAGCTGACCGAAGCTGCTTTCTGCTGCTGAACAGGGTCAGCAGCACCTCAGAGTCCCAACCCAGGAGCCCTTGTCCCAGTTGCACCTATAATGCCACTGGAACTGAGATTTCCGCATTAGGCTTTTAGTCTTTTAACAGCTGACCTAAATAAATGTTCATTGCACTTAAAGCACGAGCCAGGGGTATCATTTAGAAGCATCTGTGTCCCATTGTGTGCTATAGGTAGTTGTTCCTTATGCAGTATGTCCATGTGTGTGTGTATTCCATCTCTTATCCTTCCTGCATACCAACAGATGGAAAAGAAGAAGCAAGAAAACAAAATGAGAAGAGACCAGTTGAATGATGAATATTTAGAGCTTCTAGAAAAACAGAGGCTTTACTTCAAAACAGTGAAAGAATTTAAAGAGGTAAGAACACTTTTGCTGTGTAAACTGTCAAGTGCTTAGTGATCATTTTGACTTGACTTGTGCACTAATATATGCACAAGATTTCCTGATATGATGCTTATCACACCATGTTCATTATGGTGATGGTAACCACCATCTTGGTGGTTTTCTCCATGTGACTCTTGGACTCTGAATTTGATTCTGGGAGTTCTTTCACTGCTAGATTGGCACCTCTCCATGTTACAGGAAGGATCACTTGTTATGAAGCAAGCTGTGTATTTAGGTTTGCAAGTGGAATCTCTTGAAGATCTGTGAGCAGTTATGTATTGGAGCAAAGAAAGTTGTGGAAATATGTGTAAATAAGGGAGGAAATGCAGGGTCTTGGCTGTTAATCTTCAGGAACCAGCCTTGTTGCCTAATGACTGTGAAAGCACTGTGTAACACTTCATTGATTTAGCCTTTCCCAAGCTTTTAATCATCATGTGTTTCTGTTAATTCCTGTCTCCATGAGAATGAATGAAAGGGAGTGCTTCAAGCAAAATTGTCATTTGGCTTCAGATGTTCGAGGAAAAACATCTTTGCGTAATTATTCCTGCTTTGTTCTGAGACAGCTCCTTCCTGTTTCAGACAATGTACTCTGGGAGAATGACAGGGGCTGTTCAGCTGCTTGTCTGACATACAGAATTTTACATCCTACTTTCAGAATTTAGGTGGATTTATTTTTAGGTTTTTTACCCGTTTTTCTTCCATTGCATGTGAGGGAATTTCTATGTAACCTTGCTACCCTTAAAAATAAAAGAAGTCATACTTGTGGTACTGAACACAGCTGTACTTTTGTAAATATATTTCCTGACCTAGAGTTGTACCCTGAGCACTGAATCTTTTGCAGACTGTCCTGTGAAGTTCCAGATCACCTACAAGTAATCTCCATTTCAGATTTATTCAATTTAGAATTAAAAAGCTGGACTTGCTTTAGCTACATGTAACAACTTCAGATGAGTGGTCAAGCACTGTTCCTTTTAGCTTGCATGTCATAAAGTTTAATGAATATTGCCATTGGAATAACATTATGGATGAATCAGAATTATATTCAGCTCATCACTCGCTCCAGACTACTTTGGATTTTGGAAATGTTTCAGAATAAAGGAAAGGGTTTTGCTCTGTTGGTGTGGAGATACAGGTAGTGGAGTTAAGAGCAATACCTCCTTAAGTGTTTGCTCTCTGTTGACAGGAATGCCGCAAGAACGAAATGCTGCTGTCCAAGCTGAAAGCCAGTTCTTCCTGAAGAACTCCAGCTGGGGAAATTTATAGGAGATTGTTCAGTCCCTTGAATCTCTTTTGTGAGGTGACAGTTATAACTGCAATGTAGATGTATATATATAGCTATATATAAAAATATATATACACACAGCTGTAAAAGTCTGTTTTTTCCAGTATGTGTTCAGTTTACATTCCCTCATCACATGGTTGTATTATTCATTATGGCCTCCACTACACAGTAAAGAGTTAACACAATACAGCAAAATAGAAATAATGTCTAATTTTATTTATTTGGGTTTGGGGTTTTTTTCCACAGTAAGGACAGTGGGAATGTTTTTTATTTGGGTTTTAATATTGAATTAGGTGAAGACTCTGGAATAAGTTTACATGTACTGTGTAGTATGTCCACCACACCACAAGATGAGCACTGCAGAATGCAGTGGGCTTGTTAATTTTGGCCCAAGAAACCCCACAGAATGAGATTCTTCAAACTTGCTTCACCGGCTAATAACTTCACATTATTTTAATTTACACTCTAGCCATAGATAGGATTCCAAAGGATAACAATTAATTTCTAATGGTTAAGAAAAAGAAAACTTACCTTGGATAATTCCTGGTGTAAAATTATAGATCTATATTTTTATAAAGTCTAGCTGTTGTATAAATTTCTTTGAAACTTCATTTTTATATATAGAGAGAGTGCTTGTTAAATTAATAGCTCCAGGAAAAAACACCTTAATACTTAGGACCATCATGTTATCCCTGGCTGGGATGAAAATCAAAGTCTGTCACCTGTAATATAGGAAGATAAGGATTGAGACATTCTGCTCTAATGAACTGATGCTCAACTTTGAAGACAACAACCTACTTACCCTGCTGAAGATTTGCTCTTGGAAGTTCAGAAACTTTGTGGGACACTTTCTGAAACATTTTTATATCTGTATATACAGTATTTTATAATTCAAACAGTTGCTTTTTGTACTTAACACCAGGATTTTGGACTGACTTAATGTACATGACACCTTCAGGAGAAGAAAATCCATGTTCCGTTTTCCCACTGACACTGATGACAGTGCTGTTTGGTTACTTTCTATGGCAGCAAATAAAAAAATAAAGAATGTTTGGAATCCAGTGACATTCTGCTATTGTGTTTTTAAGGTGGGACTTGCCTTAGAAGCTTTTCCAGGCTCTTGAATTTCAAGTGCGTTAAAAGATGAATCACGTCCATGGTCAAATGAGACACTGTTTTTGTGATGATCTGTTCTTTCAGCACAAACAAATAAAACCTTTCCACTGAGCCAGCTGAAACCTTGCTCCCCCACACTGGTTAGTGAGAGACTAGACCCAGGCTGCTCCTCTTAGAGAAAGTCAATCTGCCCAGGGCTAGCGAAATAACAAAGGCAAAATCAGATTCCAAGTCCCTTCAAAGAAGGAAAAATTTACATTCAGCATTCCTTGAAAGAAGGAAACCTGTTGAGCTCTACTTGCAGACTTTCTGTAGTCAGCTTTGATATTAGGAGGCATTATTTCTGACTACAAACTCTGCCCTCTGTAAGGCTCTTTCTGGTCTGTAAATTCAATAATTTAACTTTGACACCAAGAAGACCTGTTTGGGAATTCTAGCTGTGCTGTGTTTGTGTACCATGCAATTCTAAAAAAAATAACTTGAAGGGACATTTCAATTTGGGATTCACCATTTTCATCACAATTGCTTTAGCATCAAGCAGAATTTCCTAGGTAGGGTAAGTAATAAACTTGCATGTAGAATAAATGATGTGATTATTTGTATAACGTTAAACTTCATGCTTACCTGCTACAAACACAGTAACCTGGATCCTTCCACAAGGAATATAAAAACGTTACATCCATTGCTCTGACTCGGAGCTTGTGATTTTGACTAAGATAAAAATCTGAGGTTTCTGAAGATGCAGTTGTTGCTCAGAGAGAATAAATCAGTCTAGATAAGTGACTGTAGATGGAGCCCAAGGCAGATGGACATGACCTTTGCTTTGAGACCCATGTGGAAAGAAGAAGAAAGGAGGCTGGTGAGGGTGTGAAAGCAGTTCCACGAGCTGTTCCTTGCTTTCTGCACAGGCTCTGTGTGTTGGGTGCCATTTCTCCTCATACTTGGGGAAGAGCCAAGAGCAAGGAGAATCTGTCTTAATTCTCCATCTCAGCTGGCTGCAAGGGAGGAGCTGAGACTTTCTCAGAATTCTACTTCAGTATTGCTGGATTTCTTTGCTGAAAGAAAAGGATCTTGCCCTGAATTCACTTGGTGTTCCCAGGCAAGTAACATTTGCAGGACTTGCAGCAAAACTTAATTTCTTTTATTTGCTAGAGCCTGTTCAGAGCTTTAATTTGCATTTCAATAAATTTAATTATTTTGATATCCTGATTAATGAACTGCTGTAAAGTCAGTCTTCCTTTTCTTTCAGAAACAGAGAGAGTCTCTGAACTTCAGGCATACACTTACCTTTTAGATTGTGATAGGTTTCTGTAAAGGCAGTTCCACAAGTCCACTTGTAAAACATCTCTTAAAAGGGAAATCAGTGACATACACTTAATCCAAGCATTCATTTATCTTAGTTCACATGGGAGCATCCAGCAGGTTAGGCAAGAACCACAGATAACATACTTTCTTTGCCTCACAGTAAGCTTAAAATCCATGTGACTAAAAACCAGAATTCTAAATCCTGAATATGCTGCTGCTCTTCTAAATGCAATCTGCATTTAGAGCCAGTGTGGGAAGTTGATTTTGCTAAGAGCTTTCTAAAGCCACTGTAATGAAATGGAAGCTCTGCTTCTCGTCGCCTCTGGGTGCTTATGGAGCCAGGCTGTGCAAGCCTCTCACTGTAACACTCACTGCTGTCACAGATGCTTGGGTGGGCAGAGCACTGGCTGCTTATCTTCAGAACTCCTCACAGCACAATTACAGAGGCCCAGCCTCGCCTCCTGAGGGAGCTAAATTCATCCTTGAGAAGGAGGAGAGCTGCGTCAGTGCCCTGCTGTAGCTCTCCTGGGAGCTGAAGGCAATCTGCTGCAGGTCAGTGTCTGCAGCAGTGCCCTGCACGTGTGCAGCTGCAGGGAACTGCAGTGGCCTTGCAGCTCTGTGGTGTTCTCCCAGATCCCAGATGCCATGGCAAAAGGTGCCTTCACAGCCTGTGTCGCTCCAGGGAAATGTTCCTGCGCTGGAACAAAAGCTGGAACGTGCAGCTGGAGTATCACTGCTGCTCCTGCAGCCAGACTGGGATGGGCCTGGTGCACCAGAGTTGGCACTGGATTGTGTGACAGTAAAGGCAAAGGGGCTACAGGCACTAAAATTTGGCCAAAACATGACTATTAGAAACTCCAGGAGCGCCACAGGCAGAAGTTTTGTATGTTTTTCAACACCAGCTCAGGATGACCTCTTCCTTTCCTCCTTCCATGTCATCTGTTTGGATTTTAAAGGTTTTAGAGCAGTGACTCTCTTACATGAAAAAATTCAATTGACTTCAAAAATTTATCATTGGTTCTGAATGAGGCAGCAGTTTTTAGTAACATTCAGTCTCTTCCATATGTGTCTTCCTTCTGATTTAATTAAGCCTCCAAACACTGGTTTGAATGGTAGCTATTCCATATGCAGGCAAGTTGAGAGTCACAAGGGAAAGTTATTTAAATTGGCATTTCAGTCTGAGTCACTATCTAACAATTCTTCAAAATTCTAGGTTATTAAAACTTCTGAATTCCCACTGGAATTGAGAGAAGCAGCCTCTGCAGGAATACAAGACACGGGTGGCTGTGGCTGCAGGCACAGCAGGTCATGCTGACTGTCACAGCACTGCAGGTGTGTGGTACAACACCTCACCAGACATTGTGCTCCTGACATGCAGCCAAGCTGCCTTAAGCTCCATGGGACTCTGTGCCAGTAAAAAGCTGACATGCTAGAAATACTCAGAGATGCTGTCAGCTCTCCCACTCAGGGCAGGGGAGGAAATAAAACCTGCTACAGGAACAAAGAGGGAGTGAGATGGACTGGGCAGTATGCAGGGAAATACATTATTTATTTATGAATGTATACTGTTGGGTCAGAGATGTTTGTAAGATCTTGGGAAAACAATTTAAGGCTTGGGTTTGCATCCCTTTGGGGCTTTGGCACTGACTCAGACCTGATGGCATCAACACCTTTTTTACAGCAGGAGGAAGTTGATGCAAGCTGACAAACTTGTGACTTCACTCAGGTTGGGTGATGAGCACATTTATGGTGCAAGGGCCCCAGACACGGTGCAGGCACTCACCTACCACTGCCAAGCAGCCACACGTTGCTGCCAGCACAGCTGGTGACTGACTGTGTCTGGTGTTTGTAACACAATGCCTACTCAGTTTTATGGTAGCAGAAAACAACCATGCACACAGTCCCCAGCACTTGGAGGGATTGGTGTCTATCTCAAGCTCACCTGGGTTTCACAGAACAGGGAGAGCCTCAGCCAGGCAGAGTGAGAGACATAACACAGGTAAAAAATCCTTGCTATATCCTCCTGTGCAAGCAGTGAGAACACATTCTTGGGGGCTCAGAATAATTTTACACTTGCCTCTGAAGTTTCACTTAACCCCAGAGGACAGAGCTGACCTGTTTCACCCAGCCTGCCCATCAAGCACTGCTGCTTGCTAGAGCACACAGCCCCTCAGCCCTAGCAGGGTGTGTTTCTGAGCTGCTTAGTCATCCACTTTAATTTCACACCAGCTCAAGGACTGATTGACTGCAGCATGTTTATTCCCTTCCAAATAAATCTCAAACATGAAGCCAGCATCCTGCCCATATCACAAACATGTCAGTATTGCTCAATTAGAAGCTCCCACTGGTGTCTTTGCTAATGAGGAGAGCTCCAGCACAGCCCTGTGGCTGCTTGAGTGGGATCAGCAGTGTTGGGGGTGACAGCCACAGCACTGGACACACACAGAGCTTCACTTGCAGATCTCAGCATGTGTTGATTTGAAGAGCAGACAGGAGGCATTCCCTGCTTCCATCTTCTCTGCCAAACCCTGGAGCAGCACATATATATTTCTAAGGGGGATCTGTAAACTCTCAGTAGGTTTATATCCAGACATCTTCCACCTTCTTTTCCATTGCTCCTAAATCTCCTCAAGCAGGTCTTGTGCATGAAAACTGTACATATCACAGGCATGTTTCCCTCAAGAAATCTCTCTATTATGCAATAGAGGAATCATCTTCTCCTCTGTGTCCCCTTTTATTTCTGCTTTACAAAAAGGTTCTTGAAGGCATTGTTGTAATTTTTGTTAAATGCTGTATAAATGAGAGGATTAAAGAAAGAATTTGAGTAGCCAAGCCAAAGAAAGATGCTTTTCCAGACGGGTGGGATGTTGCAGGAACAGAGGGGACTTATTAATTCTGTGATGAAGAAAGGGATCCAGCACAGTACAAAAACTCCAATTAAGATGCCAACCATCAGAGCTGCCTTTTTCTCTTTCTGCTCTCTCCATGTTTCTCCATCTGTCTGAAAAGTGATAGCTGCACGACGAGCTGTAAACACCATCTGTGGCTCCTGCGAAGCTTCCTTCACCTCAAACAAAAGCAAACACAGTTTCTTACCAAGACAGTTTGTTTGAGTGAAGTATTACTTTTAAATGACAGCACAACATCTGTGCACCCACCACAAAAGGCCTGAACTCCATTCCTTCCATGCTAAAAGAAAGAAAAGGCCCCAGAGTGCCAAAGTTACCAGGCTTCTCATTACACTGGAAAAGCTGCCAAGTGTAACTGACAAACAAAGCTAAATAAAGAGTAACTGATGCCATGAGTGCTGTGGGATTCTTTTTCAGTGTATTTTATTGGATGCCTTCATACCTAGGGGGAAGTCAGGTTGTTAAGGCAGGCTAACAAAGGGCTGTGCCTGCTGCCTATCCCTGCACCAGACTCATGTTGCTACATGAACTTTAGACCTGCTCTAGATGAACTGCTTTGGCAGGAGCCTTGGACCAGATGATCTCCAGAGGTCACTTCTGACCCCAACCATTCTGTGATCCTGTATTTTCCCCACAAGTACTCCACTGTCAGAAAACAGCATTTCAATTGGCCTTCAGCTCAAAATCTGGCTTCAGCAGAAGTTATACAAGGGAGGAAAAAATTTCAGCTACTCCATGCTGTCAGCAGTGCTTCTTGTCTCCTCTCACTAAGGCAGGACATTTATCTGTGCAGTGAGTACAGCACAGTGCTCTGGGGCAAACAGGTTCTGGGCAGAAGTAATTCATATGCTTTGAGTCTGACCAGCTGGAGACACTCCCTAGTGATTTTAATCTGAAGATTGAAGGATCTGTGATATTAAAGTTCTTCTAGGCACTACAGTTATGAAGCGAGTGCAATAAAAGCAACAGTTTAAGGCTCTAAAATTTGCCTGAGTAACAATTCACAGGCACTGCAAGACTTTGACACCACTCCAAAGGTGGCTCATTGTTAAATTAGGCACATATTCCACATTCATGTGCCACCTTTGTGCAAGCTTTGTAATAGATGGAGGGCCTCTACTTAATATGAGCACAGCAATTCAGACAGGGAAGCACTGGCAGTGGCTGAACAATCACTCTTCAGGATGGATATCCCTGTCTGCACCCTCAGACACGAGACAGGGCTGCAGAATGTAAGAGCAGCAGATTATGGGCGCAGGCAAATAATGGAGGAAAATGAAAATCACATCTGTTTTGACAATTAAAATGGGACACCCCTCATGTAGCAAGGATCACACCATTTGTCTGCAGAAGGACTCGCTCTGCATGTCCTTAATCACACTGTGAAAAGGGATGAATGTCTGACACGAGGACAAATTTTGACAAGCAACCCTGAAAGATTATGTCCTAGCCCTGAGGAATAGTTACATAAGTGCCTCTTGGGAAGAGCCATACAAAGGACTTCGTCAGGAGCATCAGGCACAGTATGGTACTGTGTTTAACCTTCAGCCCTTGCAGTGTGCCATCATCAAATCTGAGGTCAGAATAAGTTCTGAAATCAGTTCTTTCCAGGACAACAAGCTCCGAGAGGTGCAGGAATGACTGCTCTTCTGGGAGAATAATAAAGAGGGTAAAGGATGGAAATCAGCTCTCAAGTACACATCCTTCTACAGACACAAAGGATTTTGGTTTTATTCTCCTGTACACTGATCAACACTTAACAGTTCAATCTTGTTTAACAGTCCCTCCTCTTGTTTGTCTGTCCCCCGTAAATTACTACCCCTAAATGGCTACATGTTCCCAGAGCTGTATGTTCCCAGTTCCTGTGTTCCTAACAGTGTCACAGAAAACATTCTGACATCCCTTGATTTAATCCCTTAAATCCCTTTAAATCCCTTGATTTAAAATGGTCCTTATAACTTTAATGATTGTTATTACCAGTCGTTCTTGGCAGGTACTCTGTGTGTGTTTCTCCTGCACCTCCAGGGTCTGCAATAACAAAACAACAGTAAAGATGATAAGCATCAATCAAATCTGGCTTACTAGCACCAATTCAGAGCTTTGCCTATCACAGTGTCCTCAGTGCAGCTCTGGCACACTTCTTGCTCTTTGAACAAGAACACGAGAAACTAAGTGCACAACAAAGGATGAAAACACAGAAATGTCTACACTCTCTTGGATGCTCCACCAATATGACAAACAGTTCATTTGACAGGGAGAAGAACACCCACTTTCCTTCACAGGATTATCTTCTGCTGTGAGCAGGAATAACTCTGTATTTCTCCCAGGAAGTCGCTACCTACTCCACTTCGCTTCCTGCCTCACTCTTTGCTGGACATTTTTTGCAATTCTTATGGACAGCTGAACTTTGTTTCCTGATCCAACTCTTTCACTTGTACAGTCAGAGGCAGAAATAAGAAATAAAAGCCCTGTGACCTCTTCAGGGAAGCAGAATCTTTTCCACACTGTCCTGACTGGTTAAGTGAGTTGGAGAGGCCAAATTGGGCCAAGGTGCAGAACAACACAGCACCCCTGGAGCTCTGGGGCCTGATCTTATCCAAAGTGAGAAGGACTCTCACAAAACTCTAAGGTTTGGATCATGCCTAATGTTTCATACACTATAGAAGCACTTTGAGAGGGAAGAAAGGAAAAAACCAAACAAAACCAGCACAAAACCCCCCAGTCATCAACAGAACTTGATTTTTAACTCCTCATATGAAAATTTACACCTGATTTTGCAAGTGCTACATGTAAGTAATCCAGAACATTCAGATCCTGTCATCCTTGTTTTTTCTGGGCTATCCCTATGCTACAAGGGATTTCATTGATTTAAAAGGGCACTATCCAGCAGTATCTGCTGTTTTTCAAGCAGACTCATTTATTTCAATTGGACTTTTTAGAGAGAGAATTATTGCCTGCTGTCAACTAGGTGTGACAGAGCATAGCTCTCTGTCAGTGATGGTGTGTCACTAGGTTTTTAATGAGGGTCACCCACGTCTGCATTGCCTGCAGAATTCACTTTTTAGGGGAGTTTCATAATTAGCAAACACACAATTATTAAAGCACCAGCTTAATTTAGGATCCTACTCTGGCAATTAATTTATCTCCAAGGAAACATGCAAAAAACAAGCTCTCATTAAAACCTGAAGCATCTCAGATGTTTCATGTCCATCTCCCTCACCTGAATTTTTTCAAAGGTTTTGAAAAGTGTTTTTCAAAAACACAAGTAAAATTTTAACCAAAGAATGACTCAAAATAGTTATTTTGTAACTATTCTATTCTGCAGCTCTGTAGGAGTGTAGGAACATAGGGTATGCATGCCAACTCCCAGTTTGGAAGATATGATAAAAATACACACACACACAGAGATATATATATCTCTATATATATATAGATGTTGCCAGCTGAAAAACACACTGCAAAAACATCAAGGTACCACCCTCACTGCTCCCAATTGGTACATTGGTTTTTCCAAGGCATCCCTACTGGCATCTGAGTGCTATGAACTCAGAGCTTTTCCTCCTTAGACTTGCCAGAATTACCCAGCTGGTTGTACCTCAGGCCACAAACTGCAGCCCTGCTGTGCAGCTCCAACCCAGCACTACCTGACAGCTCATTCCTGAGTGCAACACAGATGTCTCTCCCAGCAGGGATCACTGCTGCTATTGCTCACCTCCAGACTGGGAAGCACTGCCAGCCTTTGGCATCACCTGCCAAAAAAAAGCCCTCTAATATTCCTCAGATCAACTGGTGCAGGGCACTTGGAGTGAGAACTGACATAGATGCAGATGGGAATTCATATCCAGAGTCTGTGACAGAAGAACAATGTTGCCAAGGTGAGCATGACGTTCTCTGAGAAGGAGGAGATGCAAGAAAGTAGAAGGAGAAGAGACATTAAGGGAGAAAGAAAGCGAAAATTAGAACGAGTTGATGGGCAAACCACGAAAAAGAAGGAGATCAGAATTTGCCCCATCAGAGAGGACAGAGCTAAAGCTGACAGCCTGATCACCCCTGCATGTGGAAAAGCAAAGCTTGACAATGTTACTTTTGTGTCTGCATGTTAAAAAAATAAAAACAAAATAGGGTTTTGCCAAAGAACAGTAATGATGTGTGTGAAGATTCCCCTCCAGAATTCACTGGGGAACTGCTACTCCTCCTGTGGATGTGATGGATCCTACTACCACAGGTTTAAAAAGGATCAAGATAACACTTGGTGAGTAAATCTCAGTATCTTAATTTAGAAAGAAAACACAAGAAATGCATCCTGAATGCCACCTCACTTGACCCACAAGTTCATTTAATGTACATGTTTGCATCTGAATCACAGAAGTCATTTAATCTAAGTCAGCAAAGAGAGCTGTTGGGATAATGGGGAAAGTTGCCACTGCATACCAAGTGCAGATTCAAGAATCCCTGTTACAAAAGGAGAAGTTAATATGTCAATCACACCAATATGAGAAAGATGAAGAACGACTGGCTTGAGCATTTGCTGGTATTGCAATAACCCCTCCAAAATGGGTGTGCAGCTCACTCTGACAGAGCCCTTTTGGCAGTGCAGCCTAAATCAGCCCTGAGGCACTGCATCAGCAAAAAGCACTTACCTGTCAGTCAGGCTGGGCCCACGCAGGGGCTCCAGCAGACACAACTGTGATCATTTGCAGCCAGACTTTTTCTTGCTAAAATTGTCATATGATGTGCCTCTCCACAGGCTTGAGCAGCAATGCCTGAGCTCATTCAGCTTCCCAGAATTTTAGATTCCAAACAACTAGTCCTGTGTGGGTATGTGTGCATGTAAATGATAGAGCATGCAAAACCACACAAATAATCAGCTGGCTTTTAATAATCAGCTATATACATTAACTCCAAGCAACACATTCATCATACTTAAAACAATTATAAAGAAATTCGGTGCAAACAAGGGGCTGAAGATTGTAGGGAAAAGATGCCACTAGAGGAAACATTCTCAACTTTTCTAACAAATTTTTTGCTTTTGCATAGAAGACACCTTCATAAAACAATATATATTGAAAGTATCTTCAAGACATTACAATCCAAATCTGCGAGTCTAATCACAAATAATTGCCAGTGCTATTATCTCTTGCAAGAATCTGGGGACACAACCTACAGACTCTTACTTGTGACCATAATTATGTGCTTCCTTGACTCTAAATTAAAGATAGAATGATTTATAAATGCAGGGGAACGAGGCTCTGCAGGATTAGCCCAAACTGAACAGAAATGTTCTCTGTAGGTATCAGAGAACATCCACACAGCTCATCTATAGCTACTGGAAAAGGACTGGGCTTAGGAAGTACAACACTGCAACCACAAAAACATAAAGAAACTTTCTCACTGGTAGGAGTGAGAGTAAGAAGAGTATGTGACAGAAAGCAGGGAGAGTTTACAGAGAGCACTGCCAAGCACAGTGGAGGCATGGAATGGGTGACAACAGCATCATGCACAGAGCCTGACTTATGGGACACGAGGAGCCAACCCCAACCCTTCTGAAGGGACACAGCTTTCCTGTCAGCAAGGACTATCCCCAAAATGAATGAGACCTCCCAAAAGGCTAAGGCACTGCAGGATTACAGACAGTCTTTGGGATAAGAAAGAGAACGTGGTTTTGAAGACGGAAGGTAATTTTAAACCAGAAACCATTAATTGCTCATAGCTTCAACGCTATGCGGTGAGCAAGGTAAAACAGCTCAAGCACATCTCTCTCTCTCTATATATATATATATTGTGTGTAGTGTGTGATTTGCTTATCGGAATCTATTCAGACACACAAAGTCTGTGCTGATAGATAAATGTGCATGCATTTACTTGGTGCAGGACCTAGGGATCCGTTTATGTCCTTTTTTACCCCACCAACGCTGTAAAAAACATAAGGAGAAAAAAAAAAAACCAACCCAAGGAATGGCAAAATCAGAGCAAAGAGACAATTTTCAAACGTCTCTCCCGGCTGGCAGTGAATGCACCTCTCCCGTACTCTTATAACACAATGAAAAAACGAGAATAAAGCTTTTCGCCAAGAGCGGCACGTTTTGTCCGGCTAATCACTGCTCAGGTCCAGCCTGTGACAAAGCCAAACTCAGCCGGGAGCCCCAGGGCACCTCGCAGCCTCCTCGCCGTGCCGAGCCCACCAGGCAGGGCTGAGGCCGGCAGCAGACCAGCAGCAGGCCGCGGTGCCTGGCGGAGCAGCAGTGGCTCTCTCCCCTTCCCCAGCCTTACCTGGGCAGCCTCGGGCAGAGGCACCACGGCGTTCCTCCTGCGGCCCGCCATGTGGAACTTGGACGCCTTGTAGATCTTCCAGTAGACGAAGAGCACCACGCAGAGCGGCAGGTAGAACGCCCCGCCCGTGGAGACGATGGTGTAGGACGGGTCCTGGCTGAGCTGGCAGCGCTCCTGCTCGGGGCTGTAGGTCTGCCCCCAGCCCAGCAGCGGGGCGAGGGAGATGGCTGCGGAGAGCAGCCAGGTGAGAGCGATCATCACGTTGGAGATGCGGCGGCGGGCGAGCAGCGTGTACTGCAGGTGCCGGGTGATGGACCAGTAGCGGTCCAGGGCGATGGCCGTCACGTTCCAGATGCTGGCCGTGCAGCACAGCACGTCGAAGCACACCCACACGAGGCACAGCTCCCGGCCCAGCCGCCACCGCTGCCCGGCCGACAGCTCCTTCACCAGGCTCAGCGGCATCACCAGCGCCGCCACCAGCACGTCCGACACCGCCGTGGAGGCCACCAGGTTGTGGGGCACCCGGTGGAAGGCCTTCACTCGCAGGATGGTCGCCAGCACCAGCAGGTTCCAGAGGAAGGTGGCCACGGTGAGGAGCACGAGCAGGGTGAGGATGAGCACGGTGAAGATGGAGAAGGGCTCCCGGCCCCTCCACGCAATGCCGCCCACCGCCGAGGCGTTGGTGTCCATGTTGGCGGACGAGGCGTTGGCGCCCATGCCGGGCTGGCACTGGCCCCGTGGGGCACAGGGGCTCAGGGTCTCCGCCATGCCCGGCACCGGGGCTCGGCCCCTCGATCCTGCCCCTTCCCAGGCCGCCGGCACCGTCCCCAGCCCCGCTGCGGGCCAGCGGGATCCGCACACCGGGACGCGCCTCCGCTCAGCGGCCGCCCGCCATGTGCCGCAGCCCCAGCGCTGCCCGCCGCTGCCGCCCGCCGCTCCGCACGCCCATCCCGGGCGGCTGGAGAAGGAGGGAGGCGCGGCAGGAGCGCGGCGAGGCTCCGGCACGGGCAGCGAGGGCGGGCGGGCGGCACCAGCGCTGCCGCCCCGCCCCAGCCCGCCTCGGGGGCGGTGGCGCGGCCGGGCCGTGTGGGGCGGCGGGGAGTGCCGCTCCGCCGCTGCTGCCCGCGGCCCGTGAGGGGCGAGACACCCGCTGCTCACGGAGTCACGGAGCTGCCGGGGCTGGAAGGGACCTCTGGAGAGCATCCCGTCCCACCGCAGCGGCAGGTGTCACAGGAACACGGCCAGGTGAGTTTGGAATGTCTCCGGAGAGGGAGACTCCATGCCCTCCCTGGGCAGCTGTTCCAGTGCTCTGCCACCCTCAGTGTGAAGAAGTTCTTCCTCATGTTGAGGTGAGACTTGTTGTGTTTTAGTTTATGGCCATTGCTCCTTATCCTGTCGCTGAAATGAGTTTGACACCATCCTCTTGGCACCTGCCTTAGAGATATTTATGTGCCTTAATGAGATTCCCTCTCACTCTTCTCCAGACTAAACAGCCCAGCTCCTGCAGTCTCTCCTCATAGGAGAGATGCTCCAGACCCCTCATCAGCTTTGTGGCCTCTGCTGGACCCTCTCCAGTAGCTCCTTGTCTCTCCTCTACTGAGGAGCCCAGAAGTGGACACAGCACTCAGATGTGGCCTCAGCAGGGCCGAGTGGACAGCAACAGTCTGTGTCCCCCCAGACCCAGCTGGTGATGAGACATGCCCTTCTCCCCATGAACCCCATGAGGATACAGGACATCCCCTTCTCCCCATGAACCCCATGAGGATACAGGACATCCCCTTCTCCCCATGAACCCCATGAGGATACAGGACATCCCCTTCTCCCCATGAACCCCATGAGGATACAGGACATCTCCTTCTCCTCGCAGCCCCTTCCTGCCACGTTCCCTCAGAGCTCCCACCAACCATTCTATTGCTCTTAAAATAAGCAAATATGAGACCAAGGGCTTGGAGATGGACAACAGAATTAACAGTGAATACAAGGGAACGTCGTCTTTCCATCTGGATGTTTGGCGCTTTGTGGGATGAGAAGTCTGAGAGATGCAAAACACAAAAGGGTGGAAAATAGCAATCTCTTGTAAGTCTAAACACTTTGTATCTTCCTTTGCATCTGTTCTCACTTTTCCCTGTTGACCTGAGAACTGATGAGAAAAGTACCTGTGACAGAGCTGAGGAATTGCACAACATATATCCTAGTCCTCATCACTTTACCAAAGATCACTTCAGGACTCTCTTTAACTGAACCTTTTCAGACTCAGTCTTGTCATAATACGTTTTTCTGTCAGCCTGAAAGTTCTTAATTTGGCTTAACCCTCCATGCATCCTAATAATTCCTGTCCAAGCTCCCCTTTGCTCGGCTGTGCTGTGTCTGTCCTCCCCAGAGAGCAGCTGCCCCTGCCAGCTTTGTCACAGCACCCTGTTCCCAAGCACTTCCAAGGACAGCATGCAGCTTAGGAACAGCTCTGGAGGGTGATGATTCATCCACATAACAGAATTTGGACCCATTTTGTAAAGCGATGCTGTGTTTTTATAGCAAATGTATAAAATTTAATGTTATATTTCCCAGAAGTTTGGTTTTATCTATTGGAGGCAGATTATTTTTAGACCATTATAAAGGGACTGAACTTGACTGCCCTATTTTCCATTTTTTGTTTTAGATTCAAAAGTGCTATGAAAGCTTCTAGCAGATGCAGTTTTATTCCATCCTCTTTAACAGAAAACCAGCCTCCTTTGTAAAGCATTTTTAGAAAAGTCAGTTATATAAGTCCTGCAATTAATTTGAGAAATATCTAGAAAATTTCAGCTCAAGACAAAAAACAAACCTTCCAAAGTCCTTTGACAGCTGGTTCCATACTTCTACGATTGAAAATGTGATGGAGAATCTAGATGTCACATAAATGCCAGCTAGTACTGATTTTATTAATAATAAAAACATTCATAGATGATTGCAACCACTCATACAGGAACCCAGAAAGCCTTGGGTGGCTTAACATCTTCAGCTGACAGCCAGAATAGAGAGGAGAGTTTGGAAGTTTTGTAACTGATACAAGATTTTGCAGACCCTACAATTTTTTATTTATTTATTTTAAAATTTGACCAACAGGGAAAAAAATAGTAGATGGTTGTGTTTTTCAGTGTTGCAACTTACAAAAGTGTTTGGGAAGATAGACTGCAATTGAAGAGTATGCTAAAGGTTTTGTGGTTTTTTTGGGTTTTTTTCTGAAAAGTGAATGCAGTTCTTAAGCTGGATGACACAGATATAGCAAAGTGAATGTGTTTCTAGACAGCACCCCGATTTTCCATTTGTCTTCCCTTCTCTTAATGGCATCTTTCCTCTACCTCTCCTCACAACTCCATATCAAAAGTTTATCGTGGTAGCGAAGAGCAGCAAAAAAAATGTAATCTCTTCCCCACGTGGCTGTGCAATAAAGAGATTTGACAGAAGCAACATCATGGTATTTACGACTTTGATGTAAGCCAGCAGATTTTTTAGCAGCTAAGAGCATTCCAGTTCAAGAGGCTGGATTCTTATTGTCAGGGCTCAACATTTTCTATAAATCTAAAAGCATCAGACAAACAAAAGCATCAGAAAGTGCTACATGAATTCTCATGTCAGCTAAAATCCTGAGAAAATCAAGCTAACAGAGCAAAAGTCAGGAGCAGTGATAGACTTTATTCTGCATGTGTAGCCCCTTGATTCTAGGCTTCCTTCAGCACTACTTTAGTTTGGAAAAACCTGAACCCAGCACCAACCCACCTTTCAAGGGCTAATAAGTGGCTCTTTTCTAGTTGTTTTCAGTGCTCTGTAAAATTCCTTCTAAGTTCTGGGCAGTTGAAGTAACTGGACAATGATCTCCCAAACAGGGCAGTAGTAGAACTAAAACAAAAGTCACAGACCTGTGCTGTCAGCACCCCATCTTCCTTCCCAGTGGGACCTCTACTAAAATGTTAATTTTTTAAAATCACATAGCCCTTTTCAGTCTTCCTGGGAGAGTTGCTTTCCCTGAGCCTCAGCTCACTGGCTTGAAAGCAAATCATCAGAGTATCTAAAGCTTTGGTAGCTTACTTAAAATTGAGTCATCAAGTCATACATCAAACAAAAAGGCTAATTACTGCCAAAATGTAAACATACTTCTTATTTACAGCAGATCTCAGTAGAAAATAACTTACCCAGTTCTCAACTATTCTTGCTCTACACTGCCAATAAATGTGCCCTCTACCTGTGACATTCACCCTGAAAAATTTGATGGCAACACTTTCTGACCAGCGTTGTGCTTGTCTATAACTCGGCAGCTTTATGGCACAGGAAACTCAGATCATGACAAGATTTTTCATGATTATGAGCAGTAACTTGGCAGTGGAACTCTCCTTTATGGGCCTGTTCCCAGAACTGTCAAAACCATCTTCCAGCTCAAGCAGGACAGTTTTGATCACCCCCTTAAGTGGTTTAAAGAGTCCAATTTCTTTGTCAAGGTTCTCAGAGGAAGAAAGCAATTTCTCAAGGCACACAATATTAGTCCCCAGCCGATCGGTCACTGTTATGAGACAAGCCTTGAGAGCCTGATGGCTGAGCTCTATTAACTGCTCACAAGATTGATAGCAGGGGAAATTGCAAAGGAAACGTTAGATTTCCAATCAGTTTGACGATCTTTTGCACTTCTTGCAATTCCATAGTGGAATAGATGCTGCTCAATACACAGATATTTCATCAGAAACTATTTGTCATTTATGATTTTGTAAACAAAGCAAAAGGTAATTGCATCTACGCAAGACAGGAAGCTTTTAATTCCCAATTAGTCTGAACTCATGAATTTCTCTTCTGCTTAATCAGGAAATTAGAGCTGACTATGTAGCTACTACAGGCTATGCAGTCATTACACATTTATAATGTTTAAGTAACACTGTTAACTTTTTCAGGGTAAGCTACTATTACTCTAGAGCAATACCATCCAGTCTTTCCATCTCCTAGAGAAGTTTGTTTCAAAGATTTCTTTGTATTAGAAAATTAAGAAAATGCAACCCAAATATCACAGGGAAGAGTTGTGCAGGCTCTTGCTAAATCCCTGTTTTGTCAGTTTTCCATATATCCAACACTAGAAGCTGACAATGCCTCAGCTCTTCCAAAGAAAAGATCAGTTGGAGCTAGAGGTATTTAGACTGCTGGGAAAGCAGTCAGCCTGCTGTTCCCAAAATGACTGACAGGCAAAAGCAGGAATTTTGGTACACTTTTAAGCCAAATCAGTTCAGGCCATGAGCACATGGTCAGACAGGTGGTCACTGACTGAGCTCCACATCCCAGCTCTTTTCCTCTTCCAAATGATATTCCACAATCCTGCAGCCACTGCCTGTGCCCACATAACCACACTCTGATCTTCACAGTGGTTTACGGCAGCTTTGCTTACATCTCTTTCCAAGTAATTAATTTTGCAGTTCATCTAATGAGTCCCTCAGTGTTTCTTTTGCTTTAATGAAAGTTGATTCCCTTACAGTAACAGCACAGCTGGCAGGTATAAACAGAAGTCTTAAGCTGTATGATGATGTAGATGTCAGAGAGAACTCCTAAAATGTGCTATTAATAAAGACATGAGAATTACTTTGACATCTATTATTTATAAATTTATAAGAAAACCCAGAATCAAAGATTAGAACTCAGTAAGACAGCCATCATATTTAGCACTGCTTACCCCTAAGAGGAGACTTTGGTATTTCACTGCAAGCTTAGAAACACAAGACATTCAAATTCTAGTAACAAAATTATTTTGATATGTCAGAATAATCTGATCTCTTAAGATCAGACCAATGTAAATGAAAAATCTTGAAAAGCTCATTAGGGTCTAAAGTCAGCCATTTCATAAAAGAAGGAAAACCAGGCAATGCTCAGTTCTGAATGGTGGAAGCACTAGCAACAGAATGGTCATATTATTTCTCCCAAAAATGCTCTGCTTTCCCTAAGGATAAAAAGAAAGTTCACTAATTTTTTTTTAAGTATTTCAATTTTTTTTTAAGTATTTCAAGTGTATTAGTTTTAAATCTGACATTCTACTTCAGAAGACCTAAGAAATAACAGTCCTATTTATATTGGAATAACTACTTATGTTTTTGTGTTTGTAACTGCCCCTGGGTTACACTTTAAACGTAAATTAAAAGCTGTTTTACTGTAATCATGTGGTCCGTGTTTCTGGATTCCGTAACATTTTAGTCTTTCACTGAAGCATGAGCAGTTTTTGAACACTTCCCACCACCACTGTAGCCTCATAAGGGCAGTTACCTATTGCTCCAGTAGCAGAGATGAAAATAATATTTGTAATACAATTACTCTTTTACCCAACTTGTGTCTTCTTGTACTGAAGTCTCCACATTTTTTCCTGTTTGAGATGTGTATTTCACTCTCTTCCATTTCAGTCTTTTATATTCCTCCTTCAAAATACCCTTCCAGTATATTTATACCCCATCTCACTTTTTCCCTTATGGAGTCTCTCCCCGCATCAGTCCTGTGGCAGTATCTTTGATTTTGCCCATCACTGATCTGATGTACTAAAACTTAAAAGCAATTCACTTTTGTGATTTACAAGATACAACTGCAGAACTTCTCACTTTGTCAAGGTTATGAAGCATCTTAAATAACACTGCCTGGGTTGAGTGCTTCAATTTATGTAATCTGCTTTTCTTAAAATTTTGCAGAGTAAACTAGACATCACCAGATGAGTAAATTCAATTTAAACTGAATATGAAAGAAAACCAAATACTTCACTAGAGTGTTACTATTATATCACAACATTAAACCAGTATTAATCATGTCCCAGAACTGGTGTGAGACATTTTTTATTTTGGACACTTTACTTGTTATACAGATACCATGTCTGAAATTATTTGCAAGCTCATAGAGCCTTAATTATTCATCCATGGTTCAGTTCTAAAGGAATCTTCCTATATTCTTCAGCATATTTGATGGCCAAAGCAAGAGTTCTGTAGCACTAAAATCCCTTGCAATGATTCATGTGAGCAAAACCTTTTTATCTCACAATGTCTTTATGTTGTCCACTCTAACAATATTCAGTTATGCATAGAAAAAAGGGTAAATGTAAAGCAAATTCTTCTATAAAACCTAAAAGTATTTCTCCTTTCTTTAATAAAAATCTCTGTAGTATTACTGACTTTAGGTAATTAAACTATCTTCTTCCTTACAAGTATGGCAAACTTATCTGGCCATATTCTCCTTTAGTCTCAGTTCCAAAGAGTCTTCCTGAAGTGAAAAATAAAAGATGTTCCCAGAAAAAAAAAATCCTTAAAGAGACCTAAAAATGTAAAAGGAACTGTTTAAATTAGGAGTAACTTCCAGATGGTTTTGATCAAGGTAGGCTACTAGTCAAGTTAATGACTGTAATTAACGAGAAAACTGCCGATTGTCAGATTTCTTGCTGATGTGTTTGAAGATTTTCGCTTTGTGGACGTTCTTTGATTTCTGGTAGCCAAATCCCCCACCTCCACCTCTTTTCTGTAGTCTTCTGCCATGGTTGCTGTTCACATCTAAAATTTTATTGGTTAAAGAATTTAAAAAGGAATTATTTGAAATACTGCATTTTGGAGTTTGTAAGGGTTATTGACTTGAGAATAAATAACAGATTTACACAAAAGCTGAGCTGCCTAATTACAGAGAAACCCAGAACTTTGTGCCTGTGGTTTTAAATAGTCCTCCAGCTGTCCAATTAAATTGTCCAAAGCACCACTGATTAAATTTTTGCAGTTATAATATTTGCAATGTTACATTTTCCTTGATAAACTACTGTTGGAGCATGATGCATTTCTAAGATTGATAGCTAAAATCCACCCCAACAACAAACCAGCAGAATTTGAGCTACCACAGGAATTCAGCAAGTTGCACTGAACATTTATAATACAGAAATTCAGCTTTGAAACACTGCAGTAAAAGGATACTGAGGTCAACAAATGGAGGAACTTTAAAACCAAACGAAAGGCTGACTTTGGGAAGATCCAAGTTATTGACATCGTAGATCTGCTTCAGAGAATGGGAATCATAAGCTCTGATGTAAGCTTTGTATGCCTCCTGGGCTGACTTGTGAAGGAAGTAGTTCTTCTCTATCAGTTTTTCCAGCTGGTGAGGAGGAAAAAAAACCGTAAGAGACATAAGCAATTATAGCTGTTAAAAGTCTATAAATTATATTCAAACATTATTTACTGTGAGTGGCAATGACATTCGCTATGCACTGCAGCAAAACTGCCCTATGACATCAAAATGCACATACAGGTATAAAAATTCTTTTATAAACAAGTAGAGGGACAGAAATGCCTGAAGCTGAATTATAGTACAAATAAAGCCTCAGCAGTATGAAAATTTACAGAAATATTAAATTGGGCTGTCCCAAACAAGTTAATCAAGAAGGACAATACACTGGCATCCACACCATGAAACCATGTGTATGAGAATTTCCAGCCTGACATCTGAACTGGGTGATTCCATGCAATTCTGTACATTCTGTACATAAAAGATTAAGTCTTATCTTTTATGGTGCAAATGCACTGTGAAATCAGCAGTATTAATTCCAAGCCAAAAATGCAGATACACCAATGCAGACTGAGACATTTTATTTGATGTGGGCCAAGTTCCCAATGCTCATTAGATCCCAGTGTCTCATTTGATGTTTAACACAAATTCAGCATACTAAAAATAAGCTACATTAGGTGTCATTTCTTCCTGATTATGCTTGATTAGGAGCCTCTTTCTGTAAGGACTGTCTTCACTGCTTCTTGTATTTGCTATTTTAAATTCAAGTTACTGCAAAGAGCTCTTATCAAAAGAATGATTCACAGAAGTAATCAACAACAGAAATTCACATTTTCAGAATTATCTATGCTATTCCACTCAACTTTGTGCTGTGTGGCTATTTTTGTAACCCAGGGGCACAAAAGAGATTTAGCTAATGCTGGGCTTTATTTACACCAGCTAATTAAAAATACACATGGACTACACACTAAATTCCTAAACAAGCACATGTATTTTTGAGCTGCAGTCATTATGGACTGCAACATTCTCCATGTAAATTGTATTAAAGATATTCAAAGCAGTTGAAGTATAAAGCCATGCCATACCTGAGACTGGATGTCTGAAATTTTTGACCAAGAAAATTCAAATTCACTTAGTGGTACCTTAAAAACAAAAGAAGAAATGAAATATCAAAATTATTTACACTGTGTAAATATAGTGACTGTGTTGAAGACCAAGAACAAATAGAAAACAAACTCCTAGATAAGAGATTTTTTTAATACCACAGTTGTATCTGCAAAGTGCCTTTACATCAATATGACAGTATTATCACTTCCTTTAAGCTAGAGTAATAGAGACACTCAGTATGACACTGTTTTTTACCACTTTTGCTTTAGAAGTTAAACCACTTTAGTTACAAGCCACAAAACAAACCCATAAGGAGAGCAACCAAGAAACTCTGTGCAGTTCTATTAAAATTATTACCTTTACAAGAAGGCTCTGCTTCTTTTGGAATTAAACGGATCTTTGGAAAAAAAAAACCCAAACAAAACAACTGGTTTTGCCTTTAAAAACCTGATGCACAGTAAAAAGCCATGAATGTAGACATAAGTTTACCCTGGCTTGTTTTAGATAACGAAGGAAGCCCAGTTCTTCTGGCCGTAAAATGAGCAGAGCATGTCCTCTACCATTGATTCCTCTGGCAGTCCTACCCACACGATGGATATATTCCTTTTGGAAAGAATAACAAACAACAAGGTCAGGCAGGCTTAACAATCAACAAAAAATACACCAAAGTGAACCTCAATATAACGTAACGCATCATTCATTATTTTGTAAGGCTTTTTCTTGGCACTGACACAAGGATGAGGGAAACCAAGGGCTGAAGGTGCAAAGCACCATCAGGCTGGGACAGAGCCCCTCAGTAAAGGACTTTATCTTTCACTGAAGGAAAAAAGTCCTAGTCTGCTGACAATGAAACCTTGATTTTGACGCATTTGTCAAAACTTCTGAGTTTTTTGAATTTCACTTGTTTACAGTAGACATTTATTCAAATAAGAATATTATCTTCAAACAAAAAGTAGATTTCAACTGGAAAAGCTCAGGGATACATACATAAACTCAGACTCCTCTTGAGAAGTGTTTTGTTCCTTAGCTGGTTGAATTTTAATTTCACACCAGAAAGGACATTTTAAAAAGCATTTCTTACAATGGGAACAAAGATCTTGGCTAGGAGCAGCATTTCCTAGGAGCTGGTGAAGGGAAGTGAAAGAAATCACTCGGATATGACCATGGCTGAATCCTGACCTCTGTCAAGCAGCAGTTTCAGCTTTTCTCTGCAACTAAGTTTGCAGTCAGGATTTGATTTCTTGCTGTGACACTTGTCTATTTCCTTAACTTACCTTGGGATCATCTGGAGGGTCATACTGGACAATCCAGTCAACTTCAGGAATGTCCAGTCCTCTGGCAGCTACATCAGTGCACAGCAGTATTCCAGACTCTGCATTACAGAACTGGAAAAACGTTGTAGTACGTTTGGTCTGTTTTTGCTTGCCCTAAAAGGAAACAAACACATTGGGGATGAAATATCAACTAAAAAAATAATTTAAGACATTTTTTCCATCTTATACAGACCAAACAGGACCATTTTGCAGTGAAGAAACAAAGAAAAAAATAAACAGCACAGGGCTACAAGAAGTGGCATCTCCCAAAACATTAAAAATAGCATAAACATTTTTCTCATGAGGACAACATATATGTTGCAAATTCAGGAAAAGGACATTTGCAAGTCTAGTAATATGTTAGACAGATTACAGGTTAAAAAAGCAAGCAACCAAGAAAACCCATACTTCAAACAGTTTTATCAAAGAATAGTGGAAAATTCCCCCCCAAAATAAAAAAGGACATTTGTAGTTAGTTGTAACTGTTTCACAGACTTTCAGTCAATTGTCCTAAACTGTTCATTTTGTGGTTTTGACAAAAAGTTTACAATATTCATCCAAAAGGTAAGAATTGGCATAGTAAAACCAAACATCACCCTGGCCTTAGGAAAGTCACCAAACACTTCAAGGATCACTTGGGATTTCTCTGACAAGAGCTCTGCTCCACATGTCAAGTTTTAGTGCTTGTGAAAGGCAACCTCTCGGAAAAAAACAGAATGTTATGACACACAGAGCATAAATTAATATCAGTGTTCAGCCCTGGTTCAAGAACTAGCAAGTTTGATTACTGAAGTGTTATTACATAATCTTTGCATTATCTCCTTCCTCTACAGATAGATCAAGACCATCATCAGTTTTGTGAGGAGGGTGTCTGTTTATTAAAAACCAGGCTGAAACAAACAAGGCAAATGTAGAGTCAGTAAGAGTTTACAGGTATTACCAGAATAATTAAAAATAAATCAGTGATTACAATACTTACATGAATAGCCAAAACAGGTAGGTCAATATAGTTGAGTAATTCATAGTGGTACTTCACTGACATACATGAAGAAAAAAATACCATCAGTTTCTTCTTCCGGTTCTTCTTGAGGAAAGTGAAGAGCAAAAGGAATCTTTTTTCAGATGGACACACTACATACCCCTGGAAAATTTTTAAACATTGTTAAATAAAAATAGCAAGGAGCAAACTTCTGTTTCAGTAATACAATTGCACCAGGGAAGGGTTACTTTGTGAAAAAATCACACCAAATAGTAAACAGTGAAATTAGTGTGAAGCACCCCAAGCAAAAACCACACAGGGCTTGGTGTGTTCACAGATCTTACCCCTTCCCTTCTAATATTTGTGTCTTACCTGTTCAAGACCATCTACTGTTGCTGTCTCCTTGTTATCATCAACTCCAACGTACAGTGGCTCTTTCTTCAGAGAGATCTTTGCCAGATCTTCAACCTTTCTGGTTTGTGTGGCAGAGAAAAGCATCGTCTGTCTGCGCTCTGGAAAAATAATTGAAAGACGGCCTCATTTTTAAAAGAATTCAAATAGCAAGTCCATAAAATCTCTAACTGCAAACTTCACCATGCAAGTCTAACTTCTTCAATTAAATTCTAATTCTAACATAATGCTACTTTCAAAGAGGTGTAGTGTATATTGGGTTTTACACAATATTTATTTCAGCTGTCCCCACCCCCCAAAATCCTAACAGCTATCAAAACACAGGGTTCTTTCTCTGTAAAAATGTTAATAATCATTTGAAATCCAATTTAGACACAAAACAATGACTTAAACAGAGATCAACCTTCTAATTCCAACTATAACTGCAAGTCAGAAGACATTTTTCCTTATATTTAAACCTTATTAGGAAATAATGAATTGAAGGAAATAAACAGGCAGAGAAAGATGAATGAGAAAATGCAGATGTTAAACTAAAAGGAGTTTATTTGAAAATAATTATATCTCTAAAGAGCATATGAAAACTCTGTTCTTCAGATAAACGATGTTGAACAAGTAATATATACTAGCTAGCAGAACAAAAGGACTCAGTAAGACAACCACTGTGAAGTTCATTTACAGAACTATAAAAATTAATGACTTCTCTTATAATGAGTCAGAAGAAGACATAATGTTAGTCAAGTGATTCCAAGAAAGATAGGGTTTTTTTCCTTACTTGGTAAAAGTTTTATGATCTGTTTCATTTCTTCTTCAAATCCAACCTCCAAGATTCGATCTGCCTCATCAATTACCAAACACTGCAAGTTCTTGTACATGAAACCTGGGGTGTTCTAGAAGATTAACAGATTCACAGTCAGGCAGGGGAAAAGGAGTTTTATTCCATTTTAATAACCAGATTAGACATCAATAATGTATCTACCTGCATATGATCCAGCAGTCTTCCTGGTGTTGCTACAATGATGTTGATTCCGTTTCCAAGCTTCTGTGCTTCTGCTGATCTGTTACTTCCCCCCATGATCAGACCATAGGTGTGAACATGATGGTTCATAAGTTCTTTAAGAACTCCATAGGTTTGCATAGCCAGCTCTCGAGTAGGAGAAAGAATAATAACACCTGTTCCTAAAAAACACATCCATCAGACACGAGTCAGTTACAGCTCATCCAACCCCCTAAATGGCTGCACTGCAGTAAAATTCAACTGTGAAATGAAGAGCCTTACCATTCCTAGGCATGAATTTCAGCTTGTAGATGAGCTCTACTGCAGGAATGAGAAATGCAAGTGTTTTTCCACTGCCTGTTTTTGCAGCTGCTAAAATATCCCTGTAAGTGGCAATGTTAGAAAAAGAAGTATTTCGTTAACCATGCAGAGAAAAGAATAATCTCACTCTGATCAATGCTAACAATAATTGCTTAAATAAAATCAGTGGAGTTAGTACGTTGAGCTTGGTGGCAAATGCAGGTCACAGCAATCAGTCAGTGAAAGGCTGGACTTCATAATCTTGGAGGTCTTTTCCAAACTTAATCATTCCATGATTTGATTCTATCATTCATGTGTGTAGCTTGCCAGCAAAATTTACAAAACTGGGGTCATTAGAGTGATTAAAAAGATGTATTTCTTACCTGCCTTCCAGAAGTGGCTTAATACTTTTATGCTGAATTTCTGTCATGTGCGTAAACCCCATGTCATTTATGCCTTTCAATGTATTCTCACTGACAGAACCAGCCAGGGAAGCAAAGGAATTGTCTTCAAAAGCACCTGAAGTGAGGGGGAAAAGGAAAAAATATTTAAATTTATTTCTTCAATTTCATCTGATCTCTGAGATTAACCAGTTCAAATTGACCTTTATTGAAAAATCAAAGGACTTTTTCTTATTGTGTGCTATCATAAAATCGAAAGATGCTGGCAAAATATCCTGTATTAATGTGTTCACAAGAAAACTACACAGAGCTAATAAGAATGACAATGAATGCACTGCTTCTTCTGCCAGATTTTACTAGTTGTACACCTCCAGATTGCTCTTCATGGACTTCTTCCTTTACAGATAAGCATATGTGCATATTGGTTTAAAAAACAGACTTTCACCAGTAATTTTAGGACCAAGAGGTGTGTATATAATGCAAATTTCTGAAAACAGTTACTGGGTAACAGCTGTACAGCTGCCAGTGTCACATCACCTGTATTCAAACACCTGACTTACAAACCTCACTTGAAAACTGCAACTTGCTCTGGGAGAAAAGTGTTAGACCTTGGGTTTTTGCACATGCATGAAAAAGAGAACACATGATACCTGTTACACCTAGCGGTAAACTGGGAACTTCATCCTCCTCTTCTTCCACTTCTTTCTCCCCAGAATCCTGTTTATCTTCATTTTCTACCTCTGCAGATTCATCTTCTTCAGTTTTTGCTTTTTTGGCTTCTGTATCTAGAGTTATTTTACAAAAAACAAGTCAGTTAGAAATGCAAAGCTCACATTAATCACGAAAAGTTGTTCCACAGACTGAATTTCCTTTAATCTCTAAGCCATGTACAAAGATCATGATATTCCATGCAGTGGAAGGGGACCAGAGAAGGAAAAGCAAGGTTTCTATGGAATTTTCTGAGGCACAGAGCAAAAAATCCCCAAGTTCCTTCCACACAGCCCACTTTCCATAGTGAAACAATGTAGCTTAATGCATATCATACCACATTTTGTATGGAAACAACATGAACTGTTCTTAAACACAAAATTCTTTCCCATCTGCAACGCAGACATCAAACTTCTGACAGCATTTGTGCTCAGGATATGTGAAATGTTGCATTTTAAGTACCTGAATCCTCAGAGGTGAAAGCACCTCTTCACTGGCACAACCATGACGAGTGTCACAAAAATCAAACACATTTTGGAAGCTTCTGTTCCTCACAGAGCACTATTCTTCTATTCCTCTTTCGTATTCCTCATATTTATCTATATATATATATATCTATAAATAGATATGTATAAAACCGTATGCAAATTAGCAGTATTTGCGGAGTGCTATTTTTTCTTGTAGTTTCCCAGTATACTTCAGTTTCATAATATACCGATGTTGCCAAAGGCTGGCCATACTGCTAAAAAGCTGTGCTGGCTGCACAGCCAAGCACAGAGAGCACCCATCTGCCAGAGCTCTACCCTGAAACACAGGGCATGTATTTGAATAATAAACAAGCCAAACATCCAGACAATGCTACACAGCAAAATCCTATGCAGCAATTAAATGGGCTGCTAGTGTGAATGAAGAATTCAAATATCGCAGCTGGAATAGAAGAGGTAAAGCTTTAGATCTCAGGACTTTAAAACGCACACCCGGCCGGCACATGGCACTCCAAACTTTCCCCGATGCGGCGGAACCCAAAGGAGACGCTTTTGGCGTCCGCAAGACTAACTCTGGCCTGGGAGACACGCTGTCTTTGCTATGAACACGCACCATCTACTCCATTAGCCACCGCTTTCCTCTTTTTCTTCTTCTTTTTCTTCTTCTCCTCTCCGCTGCGCGGTCCGGCTGTGTCCGCAGGTTCCGCTCCCTCCTCCGCCGCTTCCAGCTCTGCGGCCGCCGCTTCCTCCACCTCCTCCTCCTCCTCCGGGGGTCCCTGGGCAGCCTCGCCCGGCGAGGGCACTGCATGGCGGAGAGACAGAGGAGAGAACAGAAATCAGCCACAGAACCACCAGCGTCCGGCCGGGGAAAGGCTCGGCGGCGCCGCCCGCCCGTACCTGCCCCCTGGGCCGCCAGCAGCTTCAGGTTGCGCTGGCGCAGCTTCAGGTTGCGCTTGTGGATCTTCCTGCGGAGCAGCCGCATGGGCAGGTTGCTGGCGGCCGCCGGCACCGACATCGCGGCGGTACAGCAGCAGCAGCAGCGGGGCCGGCGCGCTCCCGGCACACGTGGGGAGGCCGCGTCCGGTACCGGCGGAAGCGCCGCCCGCGGGGCCTCACGGGCGCGGAGCAGCGCCCTCTGGGGGCTCGGCGGAGGCAGCGCCGCTCCCGGCCCGCGCCTGGGCCGCTGAGGCGGAGCACGCCCGGGGTTCCCTGAGGAGGGACTCGCCGTGTCCGCACGGACCCTCCCGCCTCACAACACCCTGTGCCCGGTGGGGCTGCCTCCGCCCCTGGGTACAGTGTTCAACGGGGGAGAGAGACAGAATTAAAGAATCGGTTAGGTTAGAAAAGAGCTCTGAGATCACTGAGTCCAACCTGTGACTGAACCGTGTCAACTACACCGTGGCACTGAGTGCCACCTCCGGGCTTTCCTTAAACACTTCCAGGGATGGTGTATCCACCACCTCCCCGGGCAGCACATTCCAATGTTTAATCACCCTTTGCGAAGAAATTCCTCCTAATATCCAATTTAAACCTCCCCTGGCACGGCTTGAGGCTCTGTGCTCTTGTCCTGTCACTGTAGCCTGGGAGCAAAGCCCCATCCCCACCTCCTACACCCTCCTGTCAGGAAATTACAGAGAGCAATAAGGTCCCTCCTGAGCCTCCTTTTTCCAGGCTAAGTACCCCCACCTCCCTCAGCCGCTGCTCCATCAGCCTCATCAGCCTTATCAGCCCCGCTCTGCCCTCACTCAGCCCTTCAGCCTCCTGGAGCTGAGGGACACAGCACTCAGGTGTGGCATCACCAGTGCCGAGCACAGGGACAGAATCACTTCCCTGCTCCTTCCCAAGGGTGATTCCCGGCGGCTGAGGCGCGGCAGACCAGCAGAGGGCACAGACAGCACAGGGATGTGCCGCAGCTTTGTCCTCTGAAACCAGAAACCAGAAACCAGAGTTTCTTAGAGACCCGAGACTACAAATTGAATAAGGTTCAGCCTGCGATGCCTTGCTGTAGCACAGAATAAACCGCAGAACTAATTCTGTATTAACTTCGAAGTGTTTATTGCGCTTTTTTTTGTTTGTTTTTCATTTTTTTGTTTTGTTTTAAAGCTACTGATGTCAGAGATGAAACAAAAGTAATTTTTCATCATCTGTAATTGTTGTCTTGCAAAGGTCATATGGATCATCAGGATGAGAATTAAATTTGTCGTGCCACAGCTTCATACTGTGAACAGTGTGATCCTGTTCGGACTTTCACAGACTGGATAACACCACTTCATTAAATTGAGTGGATTACTGCAATTTCCATCAGCTGCATTTGAAATGAAACTGATCCATCCTCAGCAAGAAAGGCTTTTGGTACAAACTCCAGAGGAAATCAGTTTGACCTGATTAATTTGAAGCAGGTGAAAGTTCCTTAGTGCGGCTCAGTGTAATTTAGGTTATGGGCATATTTTCTTCCTGGCTACCTCATACTGTGTTTGCAGAACGTATGTTTAAGTAGACATGGGTTTGCTCTTCCTAGTCTGTACTGATTTGTATGGACATGACTAGGTTTACTGTTTGGATCCGGATTTAACCCAAGCAGTGCTTCTTTCTGGAATATGGTCATTGTGCAGATAAAGTGTATAAAAATCTGGACAGCAGGGAGCTCACACTAATACATTGAGGGAGGACAAAATTATGTCCTTTGGGCTTGGCATGGTGTTCATGTTCCCACCTTCACCAGCAATGCCAGGATCATCGCTAATTTTGCTTTTCACTCACGTCATCACACCCCCAGCTCTGCCAAGAATTAGGACCTGCAAACCCTGGTCAGGTAAAAGCCTTTATAAAGAACTCACCTCACTGTCCATGCTGGGCTCTGGCTGACTTGGCAAGTCTTTGTGAAATTGCATTAGTGTGGCACAAGGCCCACATTGATAAACTGTCCTGAAAAGTTATGTCAGATCCCACTGACCAGGATGTATTGGCTGTGTCTGTTGGCTACAATCAGCATGGCACACAAGGAAAACTTTTTAGATAAAAGATGATCTTGCATCTGTGTACACAGATGTCAGGGCATTATGTATAAGAATTCAGTAATTACAGATTTTTGTAGGTGGCAAAATATCATATGCTCCAAACTTGCTTTCTCTCAGTGTCTTTTAAAATATGTTCATTAGAGTTAACAAAGAATTGTTCTCTGGAAATTTCAAAATCTGTATTCTATGAGCTTCCTTCTTTTATCATTTTTTTTGTTTTTCTTCAAATTGTAATCTGGAAAGTCATACAAAATAGAAGACTCAGTAGATAATAATGATAATATTATTGTGACAGGTCTAGACAGCAATTTAAGACACCTACTCATGTTAATAGTTATTCTCTGAATTTTGGCATTTCTTAGATAGCATATGAATCCCCCCTAGTACAAGTGTCATTTCTGTCCAATACATTCATTCCTAATTGCTTGAGGTATCAGGCAATCATTACTAAAAATACGATTTTCTCAAATGGTTATTGAGTTGTTGTCAAAATGTCTCAAATTTTCTGTGCATGCTCTTGCAGGAAGGTTGGTAGGGAAACATATTTTGTGTTAGTTAAGCCTTTACAGAGCTGAATAAGTCCATATGAGGTACTCTGAATTTATCTCTGAAGATTAATGTTTTTAATGGGCTGCCAATGTAAATATTTTAGTGCCCAAAGTTAATTCATCCTTTAAGCCAAATTCAAAATATTTGTGCCTACTTACCATTAACTAATTTGTTTTGATTAAAATGTAGCTCAGAAGTAGTCATTAATTTCAGTTGTATCATTTCAGGTAGAAGGTGGTCATTCATACAAAAGGTCCCAAAATCCTATCTAGAAAAGATCGTGAAACGAAAGTGTGTAGTCATTTTTTAATACAGAAGTTTGGGTACAGAGCTTAAGTAAGACAAGTTTTATTTTCAGAAATCAGAATTTCTGAAAAAATCGTTTTGGTTGTCTTAGGTTGGACATGAAGAAAATCAGCATGGGTGTAATTTGGAACATCTGCACCATTCAGCTAAAAGTTCTGAACTAGAAAACTACAGCTTTTATTGCTTACAGTCACAAACTGGAAAACTCTTCAGAGCTGTCTTTTCATTTTTAACAGATTATAATTTTCCATGTTAGAGCAAATTTATCTGTCAGACAGTAATACAAAGGGACTTGGTTTAAAATCAGGGTTTTTTTTTCAAATGTGCCTACCTTACCAACGTGTGTACGTATGCAAATGATGGACACAAAGGTATCTGCAGAAATAATTAATTTTCGAATTCAATGGAGACATGTAATTCTGAAATGTGGACTCTGACAGAGAAAAGTTACCCAAATCTGAACTGATGTAAATGGCGTAGATGCAGATATATTCAAATATATCACATAGAGAATAGCTGACTTCATTTATAGAATATGTCAATGTTAGTTTGTGTTAGAAATTGCTGGTACAAATCATGTCTTTGTAGAGTATCATTGAATATCACTGAATCTGTGAGGGAATTTAGATGATGGCTGACAAGGAGAGTAAGGTGTCCATGTTTGGAAAAAGCAAAGTAAGCTATCATAATCACATCTTTTTAGGGGTTTTGTTTAATACTGGCTTGCAAATAATGTCTCCAATGGAAGTGTTGTCTCAGTTATAACTGCCATCACCAGCACTTTGTGACATGGCAATACAGCTGGATTCAAATCACATCTGGGACTTTTTAGGAAATTTCTCATTCAGCCCATATTTTACTACTGGAACTGAAACCATTGCCATCGTTCTAATGCATGATCTCCTCTTTTACACACATAGTGGAGCAAAGTCAAGGAAATGCTACCTTGTATAAAATGCTGTAGCTCCTACTTGCAGTAAGAGATTATTTCATATTTAACACCTACACACTGCAAACAAAAAAAAGTCTTCTGGAAAACCAGGTGCTATACACATTTTTATCCTCACAGAGGCAATGAGAGAGCAAAGAATACATACTGCAAGAGCAGTGCACAGTTTGTAATGTACCACTGGCAGGCAGGAGGGTACAATGAGGATAACTGTACTGTAAAGTTATGCGTGGCACAGAGCTGAAGAGTTTAGTTTCTATTTGATTTTGTTTATTTAATTTTATTTTTATTTATAGTTTGTTTCTGACATTTGCAGTTTAAACTTACAAAGTATTTTTGGGGTCCTCAGAAGCTGCTTTTCTGAATCAGATGAAATAATAATCAAACATTTTCTGTTCTGTTTTAGGAGACTCTTTACATTGTTTGCTTCCACTGTTCCCTAGCAGGCGTTGATGAATACCCTGTTTTGCACATGACAGTAAGATACAGCCACTTGCATTGACAATATGTAAATTCACAATATTCTTTCTTTACATGCAAAGATCCAATTTTTAATTTTTACCTATCTTTTTACAAAACTTAGTGAAGGTTTTTCAAAATGCTGCAAAGGCTACAAGTAGGATGATGTGATTTATTAGCAGATTAGTCAAACTGCAGGTGTAGCAACTAGTTTATAACTTACAGACTGACAGGTTCATAATCCTTACAATAATAATTTTCTCAGGCATAAAAGGCATTTCTTTTACAGTGCCCTCATTAATTTAAAGAATCCTAGTAAATATATTACTGTCTCCTATTCAGAAGGAGTGTGTCTTTTACATTGCCTTATCATTTACAGATCTTCTTTTAAAATACCTCTGTTCAAATGATATTAAGTCATGATTAAACTCAAAGAGAGTATGAAATCTGAGACAGTAAGGGAAATACATCTGCTGAAAATTCTTTGCATCTCTTTTGAAGATAAAATTTGAAAGGGATGGATATTCTGGGAGCATGGCAGCTGATGGAGACTGAATAGTGGCAGTTTGTGGCTGAAATGAACACAAGATGTCACCCTCGCTGTGAGAGAGCTCCAACACACCTTTAGTTGAACAGGAAAGAGAATGAAGGATTGAGGTTACTTTTTTTTTTTTTTTTTAAGTTGTCCATTATGTGTGTTCCTTCATTCACCTGTCCTGGAACATTGTTTCACTGCAAAATTTTCTCCACCATGCTGAAATTCTCTCATGTCATTGATCAGATTTTTAATTGTTTTAAAGTAGGTTCTGAAATTCAGAATCAGATGTTACTGCCTTGAGTAGTAACCCAATGTTTCTTATACTGTTAGTGAAAAAGATGATGGAGAACTTAGTGCCATATTTTTCTGAGTTTTCTTCAGTCTTGTTAATTTTCGTGCATTTACCTAAGTCTAAAAGCTTATAGAAAGGATAGAAGGATGGAATGTGAAAAACTTTCTGATAACATCATGAGCTGAATTGTTACATTTCTTCCTAAAATGTGTAAACCTTTTTGTGCTGAAGAGTAATATTTTTTTCATGTAACTGTTTGAAATGCCCATTACCTTTATTCTAAACAATACAAAATACTTCCTTTGAGGAAGAAAGGGTTTAAAATATTGAATTAAACAAAACATTGGTTAAACGATGGTATTAACATTCTTCTGATTATAATTTAGCTCCTTGAGCTCAGGCCTCTGAATTCAGTAATGCAGACAGCATGCCTGTGTTTGAAGTGACATTTATGCTTTAAATATTTGTTTACTTGAAGAAATCCCAAATGTGGGGCTTGTGAGGACAGACCTCAATGTCTTGTTGAGTTGTAGATCCTCCTATTACCTTAAGTGGTTGTCCTCATTTCGTTCATGTCATCCACACAGGGGGAATATTTTCATCTGTAAGGTGAGGATAGCCATACTTCTCAACTCCCACTGCCTGTTTGTGTTTAGATTGCAAGGCCTTGAAGAAAGAGCTATTAAAAAACCTATGTTTACATGGGACCTATAGAGACAGAGTCTGTATTGGACAGAGAAGGCCTGGGTGTATCAGGGAGCTCTGGGCACTATTGTAATATTGATTAAACAAAAGTGTATTACTCTTAACCACCAAAATTGAAATATGCAAGTGATAGTAAAATACTATTTTATTGCAAAGTATACATCTTGTGGGGCCAAATACTCATCAACCTGGACAGAGGAGAAAACTAAATAGGGAGCACAGAGCATATCAAATAAGCTGTGATACCTCCAGCTGACTGTCATTTTAGCCCGTTCTTGAATACCTTCAAGAAAAATCAAATTAAATCATTCTCCCATTTTTCTTGGAGTGGCTCACCCTTCCCTTGCCCAATATTATTAGTATGCTCATACATCTATAGTTTTACACTACTCTTCTGATTTACATAATTCTGCATGTCCTTAAACCCAGTATAAGTCACTTTCAGTCTTTCAGACCCTTTCAAATTGCCATTTAAAGGAGATTTTATATCCCTGAGAATGAGAATGGTTGATTCTTAGCAACCATTATGTAACACTACTTTCTTGACTGAAAGTCAGCAGAAGCTTGGAGAGTGAGCACTCCAGAAGAGAATGCTCAGTAGTTTCTATTATTGGGCTCTGAGCTTTTATGGTTCAGGCCTTTATAAACTGTGTCAAGCTGTGATAGTTATAATTATTGCACACGTTGGCTTAACCTATATCGTGCAGTCATAATGCATTAGCCTTTCCAGCTTTCACTTGCCTGTCCTTTATTAAGTGTGACATTTTCCCTTAAAGGTTCAGAGCAAGCATGACTTTATGATCAACCGTAAGCTTTAACTAATCGACTCTTTTTTCCCAAGGAAGACTGTTGTTGAAGAAACCAGGAGATGGCAGTCTTTCTTAATGCATCACAGTTTAATCTGTTGGTGATCACAATTTCTGTTCTTGTGCCCCCAGGATAGGCAAAAAATTTTAAATGAGTTTAAGGAAGGGCCACATTTCTTGTCTTGTTGGCACAGGAAGCCAGTGCATGCTCTGGTATCTTCCAGAGGTTTTTCTTTCAGCTGTCAGATCCTATAAATCCAGGGAGAACTGTGGTTCACCTTGGCCTTAGTGCAGTTTTCTCACCTGTCTGTTTCAACATACCTGACTTACAGTTCTCTGGTAAGACAGAGGAGAAGCCAATGAGTAGCCAGCCTTCCTGAGACTGTGTCCTTGATCTCAAGCAGCCCATTTCACAGAAAGTTAGCTTAGAAACAAAGCACAATTCATTCATGTATGTTTAATCAGCAAAAGCCTAATAATCCAGAGACTGTATGACCTACTCTGTCTCTCTGTTAACTTGTCCCTCAATTTATGTGTCATCATTCTTGGACAACTCAGTGCCTTCTCAGGGGTATCAAGTGATAAGTGGCTGTGGTGCTTTTGATCTCTGTCATGAAATCTGACAAAAAGCAGTGTCGCATGTCTTTATAACCCAGTGGGATAGCACTGTCCTGGTGTGTGATTGTCTATTCTTACTGGAGAAATAATTGCTGCCTGGCAGTATTAGACACCAGTTTATTTTGAGCTGTTGGCTGTAAACATGAACAGAAACTTCTCTAGATATTTTTCTGTAGAGTAAACACCAGAAAGTGGCACAGGAGAGCACAAAGGTGGCTTAAATTATGTCTTTGTCCTTATTGACACAGCACAACTCAGAGCTTAGGGATAACCATGATCTGCCTTCAATTATTTACTAGAACCTGTCATGGGTTTAATTCTAACAAACTAATCTTGTATCTTCCTAGTCATCATGGACTCCCAAAGCTGCCTCTCAGCATTACCGCTGCTTCCCTTAAACTGCAGTAAGGTACCTGGGAATGGCAAGTTTATGAAGACCAAGAGCAGTTATTCATAACCACAGCAGGCTCACACATTGCTTGGACCAACACAGTCTTTCACTGGGGCAAATTCTTGCTTTGCACTTTACAAACAGTTCAGATTCTCTTGAACAGCACATGACTAACTAATAGCGATAAGAACAGTAATTAAATGAATACATTCTTTCAGACAGTGTTGAACAAGATGAGCAGATGTGGAATTAGCTAATGTTTATTAAGTGTTCTGATTGCTACCTGAGCTTGTAGCAGAACCAAGTAAAGAGAGAAAACAATACATTGCTCTAAATGTCCAGCTATATTCTTGCTCATCATATTCGTCAGTATTGTAAGGGAAAGGTTTTGGTTTTTTCAAAACCAAATTTTTCAAAACCATATTTTTGTGTGTAGGTCCTTAACCTTTCTTCTGCAGCTCACCATGTTCAGTTTGGTGTATGTTACTCAATGTCTTGGCACTGTTTTCCTGAGCAGTCATGCCTGCAGACATCCTGCAGACGACTGGTTCTCCCAGCAGAGCCCTATTTTTAACTTGGCACATGAGAACATGAGCTTTTCTGGAGTTGCCAGGATTCTGCAGGTGAGAATTGTGTACATGGTAAGGAGTATCTGGGTACAGGTTTGGAATATGGATACACTGAATGTGCAAAACTCCTTCGTGTGGCGAAACTACTTGATGTATGAATGACACGGAGTGTGTTTACCAAAGTTTTTTATTTTATCTGCATCACAAAATACCAGAATGTATTACCTTAGCTGTGTATGTGACATTTCAGTTGCTAGGCAGCATCATGCTACAGCTAAAAGCCATGTCAAACATTTAGCTTAATCATTTGCCAGAAATGTTCAAAAGCATAATGTCTCATTAATAGGTATTAAATCATTGAGTCATTCGAGGAGAGATGTTCCATCTCTACTTACAAAGTGGTAAAACACAGGTCATTTCCCAATTTACGCTACAGCATATCAAGTATTAGAATTACAGAGCCTTATTGGAGGATGTACATTAATCAAAGAAGAAAGTTGTGCTATACAGCCTAGTTTCTACACTCCCCCACTCTCTGGCAGCTTAAAACATTCTCATGTAAATTGATAGGTGTAAAGAAACAACATTAATAATATAATCAAATTATTCCCATGTCGGTTGTAGGACTGGAAGTCAGAAAACACATGTGGAGCTTCTACCTCTGCCACAGACATCCTGCATGATTGAAATGTCACTCATGGTCACATTTCTGACATCTAACTATGGACAATATCAGAGGCCCTGCATTAAAGCACCCCAAGGAGCAGTTCCAATGTCACCTGAGCTCCACAGTGGTGTCTGTCTCTCTTCATTGACTGCTGGGAGTATGGAGTGAACAGGCTCTGAACAGTCCTTCCCTGCACTTGGGAAATCCTGCTGGATGTTTATCTGGATTTGTAGGTTATGAGTATTACCTGGTTGAGTTGAAATGCTGTACTTCCCTAGAGTGTAGCTCATACCCCTTGGATAGAGTTCAGTAACCACTATGCTTGCTTATCCATGATTGCTATCAATCCTTGACCCAGCTCCAGGGCGTGTAGGGAATCAAAACTCCTGCTTACTGTCAGAGACAGGGTCTGGAGGGCTGTTCCCATGTCCTTCTGCTAAGCCCTTGGCCTCTCAGGGATATGTTTTGGCAGTTCAGACTTAGGACACACACAGATTGTGGCCTCCTCAGGATAGACATGCCCTTTGAAAGCACCATTTTCATATTCTACCTACATGATCTGCAGTGCTCTAACTCTGGCTGATGTTGTTCAGCTCTTTGCTGGTCACTATGAGGCTTTCTCCAGAGTCTGATTACTTGGGATGAGGATTTGCCTGCAAAAGTAAAGACATTTGTGTTGCGCCATAGAATTAGTGTTACTCACTTTTTTTTCTGACAAAAGATGAAGCCTTGAATAAATCTGGCACTGCATGTGATGCTGAGAGGCACTGGGAGATTTATCAGATTGAATTCCCTAACCAGCCTGACTTTAGTGTAGAATATTTACTTCTTCCAGTGAAGGTAAACCTCACCTCCACCGTACACTTCTACACATTTACACCTTCTAGGTAGTTAATTATCTTTCAGAAGAATAAAAAACCTAATTGTAAATAATTTTTAAATTACATAATTTCCAACATCGCATTATCTTTCCATTAAACAGCACAGACACAGACCTATGAGACAGCAGCTGATGATCTGTTAATCTTTCCTTTATTATTACTGTGTGTTTTCATTGATTTTAAGACAGATTTTTTGAGTTTCATATTCAAAACGATCTAGTAGATTTATACACACAGTTTTAATTCTGAATGATTTGAAAGCTCCCAGTGTCTCTACCTGACTTCTATGGTTTTGCCTTTTTGTGTAGCAGTGAAGGTGCAGCATGAAGAACTGATCCTACTTCAAAATTCTGTCTCCCTCTTGTTAAATTGCAATTCATGGGAAAATGTTTATAATTTCAGCATGTAGTTTTCTGCTATTGTCAGACAGCTTTAGTGGTATAAGCAGTGCTCAGGGTGTGTTTGAGAGATACACTTTGATTAATGAAGAACAAACTAGTGAACTAATGTGATGAGCTGTATAAAGATTAAGATTTTCCTATGCTATTGGAATGGAAATAGACCCTTGAGTAAAATATTTCAGGAAACAAGTCCAGTAGGGTCCAATTTAAAGAAAAAGTCCACTTACATGGCTAAGTACAGGTTTCTGACATTTCCTCTCTTACAAAATTTCCCCCAAAGTTGTAAAATAAGAATAATTACTTTAAGCAAATTTTTCTGATCATTTATTCTGCTAGGATTTTCTGGAGTACATTTTCAGATCATGGATTATAGGTGCATTTCTCATTATCACTAATGAGAATTTCAATGCATGATATAATTTTACTGTGCTATTTTGTCTGACTTGTATTACACCTGTCAGTCTGCTTTCTCCTGCTATTTCATTAATATTTAAATATTAATATTTAAAGGTCAAACTTAGCCTTCAGTGATATTAAAATATATTATTCAGTTTCATCTGACTTTAGGAGAACATCTCTGGGACAGGAAAAAAGGCAAATCATCATACACTTTGCTGCCTTTTTATTCCAGGTATTTTCTTCTCTTTCCAGCAGAAACCAGATGGTTTCCATCTCAGAGGGGGAGGAGAGAGGTTTGTAAAGGAATGAAGTGTAATTCACAGTGCAGTCAATGGAAGGGAGGTGCCACTCTTCTTTGTGCCTGGAGAGCCTTGCAATGAAGGTGTTGCAGAACTGAAAGGCTTCACGGGGTAATGTTTGTCCAGTAGAATTTCTCAGAGCACATTTCAACAATATGAAGTCCCGAAATATAAAAGAAATGGTAAGTTTTTAGGGAGTTGATGTGATAAAGGCAGTGCTCCAAGCTGAGCAGTATTTTTTTACACAGATAGATAGACAGCTGAACTGTGTTTCAAATGTGGGATTTTGCATTTTGAGGAAAACTCGATTATCCCAGGAACTGATTATCTGTGCAAATATTTGTGGCATCAGAATTGAAGGTTATAAGGCCAGGTTTGCCAAGAATTATGAGTACAGCATGTAAATTCCATAAAACAATGTTACTTGACTCAAGACCATGTTAATGCCAATATTTTCATGTGACTGAATCCCCCTGAAAACACCAAGGATATTATATAGCCTGTATTTACTTGCTCTGTTCCAGAAGTTAGTCTGGTGCTGCAGAGAAGGTGGAAGAGGTCCTGCAAAGCATGGGATGGACGTGCATAAATAATCTTCACTGCATCAGAGCTGCTTGTTCTGTGAATTTAAGGGATTCTGCCACGAGAGGAAGGTAAAACTTGGGCTGTACATGTGATGCTGCATGTAAATTGTTGCCTACAGCCTGCACCTGCAGGAGTCCTTGCAATATCTGTTCATGTGCACACAGAAGGGTGCCAGGAAAGACCTTGTAGATGGTAAATAAAGCTCCTTGATCTCAGCCACTGCTACGAAAGCAAGTGGGATATGTGGCAGCAGACAGCTTAAATGCAGCATATCTGTGCTATCAGCACTGGATGTTGATGCAGTTGGAGTTGTGCCAAGGGACACCAGGGATCCAGCATTTCCCACTGTCTTCTTTCAGTACACATCAAGGGATTATGCAGATTTAAACCCAAATTGTGTCCACACAATGTGGACACAGTAGTGGTTTGGACTGAGCACAAGTTTGAGCAGATGTTGGTTATATATAAACACACCTCTGGTGCTGGGAAGCTGGGCAGCTTGACGTATTTTATTGTAAAAGACTGTCAAACAACAGGGAAACTATTTAGTCAAAGTGTCAAATCTCTACCATGGATGTGAAGAGAAGATAATTGTTGACTGCAGTGGAAATGAGGGCAATCTCCAAGTGCCTAACAGTCTAAATAATCCTGAGCTGATGAGGTAAACCTCCCCTTGTAATAGTTCACCACTGCTGATTGCCAGGCTGTATTGCTTTTTTTACCGTGGATCTACACATTGTGCCATGTGAGAAGATATTGGTATTATAATGTAAAGAGATTGCAGTCCCTGAGTCCTTGAACTTGCCCACTAATGCCTGGCTGTAAGGTGGTAAATTAAAGTGGTCTCTATTTCTTTTGTCTGCAATTTTTTACCTAGCCCAAACATGTTAGGATGTAACTTTCCTTATCTGCAACATAAATTGGTGATTATAGCTCTTGCTATCAGACACAAAAGTAGTAAATTGTAAATGTGTATACTTTTAATAGAAATTCTCTTCAGCTATCTGGCTGTTTATCCAAACCCTTATGTCATTCTTATGAACCTAGAGCTATCTGCTGTGGCTAGCACAGGTTCTTCCTGTGGGAACATTTTGCTATATTTCATAAACAAGATAAAGTTTGGATGTTTTGCAAACAGTTTCTCCGGATTGAGTGAGTTCGGGCTTGGCCAATTGTGCCTAGGGGGAGGTCTCGGGCTGACCAATCTGGGGCACTTCTGTAGACTCTATATATATGGAATTCAAAACAATAAAGTTCCTTTTCTCCTCTCTTCGCTTGTCTGAGAACTTGGGTCAGTCCTCAGCTAGCCGCTCAACAGCAACAATCTGCTTTTGAAGGTCTGATGTAAATTATAATTAATTTTGTGACTCTCCTCAGCTTAGTGTAATTATTGTGTGGTTTTCTGACCTCAGCTGGTGATGAGTAATCAAATGTCCTTGCTATATTTCCAAACACCTCTTTTGAAACACAGAATAAGAAATAAGAAAATACAATTGCAGACACACTGAAGGAAATTATAAAAGTGGGATATGATAACAAGTAGCTGATCTTTTGTGACTTGTATGTTATCAAAGAATAAAAAATATTTTTAATAAGTGAAATAAATCTTCCTAAATTCAATAGATGAATAGTTCCTCTGGGAGGGTATGTATAGAAAAAACAACCCTTTTCTGCTGCCATAGAAACCAACCTTAACCAGGACAGTGTAAATAAAAACAGCTTCATATTTATGTTGAATATACATTGTTTTTTTAAACAGATAAAAAGACAATTTCTCAAACAGGTAGTCTGTTATCCCCTCAGATTTGTCTGTATTTGCAGAAGAAAGCTTAAGAAGTAATTTTTAACTAAGGCCCTAAAGAGTCTGCAGAGGCAGCCTGGGCAGCCCTACAGGCTTTTAATGTACAGTCAGAAAGCTCCCACTGCATCTCAGCACGGGGCACAGCAGAGTGCATCTCTTCCCTTGCTGTGCCTTCATCCTTCATGTACCTGTCATGGACAGTGGGTTCTCATCATTCCAAGTATTTTTTGTAATAAATCAAACATTTTCTTACAGTGGGGCAGCTGACACTGCCACTTTCCTGTAGCTCAGTTCTGATATAAAAAGGTATGGCTCAGGCTTTCCAAAGAAAGGAGCTGGTTGGTGCTTTGATTGATGAGTGTCCATCTGACAGCGGTATTTGCATTAAAAAGGGGTAAGTTCCATTAAAGTGCCACGAACTAAAATCCTCTCAATGAAGGCACTGAAATGACAGATGAAATGCTGTCTCTATTAGCATGGAAATTTTGGCACCTATCAATTGCTTCTTGTGGAAAAAAAAGGAGTCAACTGGCACATTTTTCCAAATATCATGTAAAAAGTTGTAGAAAACCTTTCTGCAAAGTCGAATCTACTTTTTTAAATCCCAAACTTTTTTTTTTTTTAAATGGCTGAAATTACCTTTTTTCTCAGTGTGATTCTGCTCTACCTCTATATTTTAGAGACAACTTTAAAATACTCCAGTTTTTTGGAGGCAGAATTCCCCAAACAACTAACCCAGCTATGGACTGAATTAGCAGCTGGTAGTATCTTTCTACATGTTGTATATGTTGTCTGTTTATCTGCTTTTGGTGCACTGCAAAATCGCACATTGCAGGTAGAAATTCTAGTGCTCTTTTTGTCCTTGACACTGGGGAGATGAGACTGGGCTGGACTGGGAACACAGCTGTGGGAAATGAAGGTCCATCTGTTCTGCTCAGTGCAGCTCTACTTTTCCAGCCATTTCTTCAGTTTCTCTATTTAACTTGAGAGGGAATAGATATAATGCCAACAGAGGTTAAGAAAACTTTTTGCCACTCATTCCTGCTGCTTCAGGAGGGACACCCGTCTGATTGCTGCAACTTTCCAGAATAAGAAGCTGAAATGCTTTTTTTAACTTTAAGAGTGAATCCAAGAGACAAGGCTGGGTACAGCCCGTTCTGGAGAGTTCTAGGGACATTCATATATACACTTTTTTTGGGACCATGTGTAGTCCAACTGCACCATTGTAATGAGGAGATCTGGCAAAAAAACACTTAGGAAGGATCCTACACTGATGTTTGTCTGCTGTCAGTCACACAGCTCTTCCACAAGGATAAACAAGTAGGTGAAAGCAGCAGATCACAGCCCAGTTAGTTCTACATATTTTGCATATATGATGGAAGGCAGTCAGCCTCCCACAGGCTGGGTAATGACAGTGGCTGATTGTCAGTAGGTACAAAATACTGTGTCTGTTGCAAGAAATGTATAAATATATCCTGCAGTCACAGCAGGGGGAAACTAGCAGTATTCTGTATGGAAATCTGCTGTGCATTTCTGTGGGGTCTGGGTCAGCCATCAAGGCTTTGTGAAGGACATATGCTGAAGCTTGTTGCTCATGTTGCAAAAGAAAGTATTTCATTATAATCTTGTCTTTTTTTGCCATTGCTGGTTTCATTCCAGCCGAAGCTGCATTTCTTCTCTGACTGTTCTTTGTGTTCTCACTTTCAAATACATACTTCTGCCTTAAAATGTACTGTAGATCAAAAAGTATCTATGTAATGATTTCCTCTTCCTTCTTGAAAGGCTGCACTCAGAGAATAATACTCACTGACTAGCGTGACAAGAGACACCTCAGAATGATTTTTACTGTTAGCAGAGTGCCTGTGAGGTTTGCTCAGCCAATACACCAAAGAAAAACACTTCTTGCCTTGTCTCTCTCCAGCATTAGACCCATTTGCTAAATCACAGCTGTGCAAATACACTGACAGCAAGGATGTTATAGCAGTGAAAGTGAGCACCTCCTGTGACCTCCACAGCCTCTCCCTTGACGAGAGTGTGGTACAAGAAAGAGAGAGCCACTGGAAGCCTTAGATCTCTCTGTCTTTCTAGATAGCAAGACTGTTCTTTCGCTCAAAGGCATGGTTCAGTTCAAATGAGAATTAAATGCAGTCTCTGGGACTTTTCCAGGTGCTAATGGCTGGGGTGTGGTGTAGGATGTGGATGCCAGGACTGGTGTTTCTCAGGGAGAAGCAAAGTCAGGGATAACACACAGGCAGAATGTGGGAGAGATAAAGAGGTGATATATCCATTTTATCTCTTCAGTAAATGCTGGTTCGACCCATGGGTTGGCAGTCTGTCAGGGCTCAGTGATACCCTCTAAATTCAGAGGTAACTTCAGGCAAACCCAAGCAGACCCCCATGGCATGAGGCTGTGGGATTAGCAGGTGTGTCCATAGAATGACTAACAAATGACTGTGGGGATATAAGCTTGGGACAGGTCACAATTAAATATAAAGCTATGTTATTTATGTTTCTTCCCATTTCAAAATGGTGTTTGTCTATATTAACAGTCTACTTTTATCTGGAGCAATGCAGTTCATTAAGACAGTTGCTTAGGCTGCAAAATCAAGTATTTTGAGGCTGAAAATTGCTAGATTTATGGTTGTCCATGCAACATTAACTATATGTCCACTGTCTTGAATTATGAAATCCTATTTTATTTCTCCACAGGGTAAATGCCTTATTCAGTGTGCAAAAAGGGAAAGGAATCAGGGCAAGTGAACTGGCCTTGACTAATTGCCTTGTGCCCAACTTTGTTCCTAATAGCTCCCATTTCACTTGTTTTTTATTCAACTTATCAGCCACCTATTGGTAGTCTGATGACACCAGACTGCCCTTCCACCTGAAGACTTCAGGACCTTTACAAATGATACATTACCTTTTCAAGCCTTCTGCAAATTCAGTTCTTCAGTTTACAAAGGCAGTTAGATAGACAAATAGGAAATTATATACTTGGACCCAAAGGCACCTAGACTCAACTCAGAAATGTAACCTAGATTTGTGGGCTCCTGACCATCCATTTTAATAACAAATCTCTTGTCTTATGCCCAGTAGTTATTGATTTTCAGTACAAATGGGAATCAGAAATCTATGTTCCCTTTCAATGGATCTGCAGGAAACTGCTTAAATTTCAGGTAGGGTCTTTGAAACAAATAGAAGTGATCAATTAGAAACAGCTGTAGATGTGTTTATATATTGCTAAGTGACAAAGCCTGAAAATGAAGTCTCTTGAAATATCCAGCAATATTTGCGGGAGAGGAGACTTAAATGGAAGTGATTTTTCTTTTCACCGTAACACCATGTGAAACTAAAAGCTGAAACTTTATCTATACCCATATCTTCATTACAGTTCCCCCTCTCTGCTTTCCTCTGCAGTGCATGCACTTGCTATAAATCCTTAAGAAGAAATTGTACTACTAATCCCACCTACCAAAGTTTGTGTGAGTTTGTGGAGGTGAAACTAGGATTGTGACTCTATTCTACCCCAGCAGCCAACACAGCTGGCATGAACTACCAATTTTTTTGGCTCAGTTGAAAAAGCTTTAGGGGTGAAAATAATATAATATAATGATAGAATAGAATATATAATCCTCCAAAAATACATAATACAAATATATATAAAAAATCTGACAGCACAAAAAAAAAAAAAAAGTCTGGCCCTGGGGTGCTGTTAAAGACCTTGGATTCCCTTATCCTTTGTTCAAGGAAAGCTGGTGTTGTCTCAGGAGCAAAAGAGGAGAATAATGGTAGAAGTTGTTCAATGGAAACTTGTTTACAGAGTGAAGGATTTGTTTACATATCTGTGTGGAATAAGGCTGCCAAAATTCCTGCCAAAGCGTAACCACCAAAAATAATCATGCTTGTGTCTTTGGTACATGCTAAGCCAATTTCTTTACTTAGCATGAAGTCTGCAAGGGGATATCCATTAACATGAAAACCTACCGTGTAATTTAAGAAATAATGTTTGTCTTAATCCTTTTTTCCTTCTATCTCCTCTCCCTCCCCCTTCCTGTCTTGTCCCTGCTGCAGAATGGTGTGGTGCTACTGAATGCTGATGAGACCACACCAAGTCCAAGCCCAGCCACTCAATACTGACCAGCTAAGTTGGCACCATATCAGCATTTAATACTCCTGATGGGGAGGAGATCGATGGAAAAGGATAGTCATGACATTAAATTTTCTAGAGAAAATGGGACTTTGTTTCATTTTAGTTTGGTTTTTTTAATGTATTTATTCAAGTCCTACCTGATTATATTCCCTCCTCACCATGCCAAAGTCTTCCTGTGTTCAATCATCTCAATCTGTTTTCTGAAGATGCACATGCAGAGAGAAGCCAAGACCTTCTTTCAGCATGCAGAGAGAGAGATTTATTGTTCATGTTTTCTACTACTTCTGTCCATCTGTGTGCCTTAGTTGAAATGCTTCTTGATCCAAAAAAGTTTAGAGATGAGACAAGAAGATTCAGAAATACAACCAAGGCAGAGAAGAACCAAAATGGAAGGTGGCATTTTGTAATTCAATATTTGTGCTATTTGAGACATAGATACACTATATTTGAATAAGATTAATCAGTACAGAATTGCTGTTGAGATCTTACTAAAGCTAAGACTAAAAACAGAGAGGCAGTGGTTGCTATTAAGCAGCAACTGAAGACAAGTGTTTGCCTGTGGGTGAAGCAGCTTTTCTTCAATGAAAAATATGGATGTATTAGAGGGAAAAAAAGGTGATCCTTGGCTCTGAGAAACAAGTCCCAGGACTTAGGAACTGTAAGTATAATCAATAACATGTAAGTGCTGGTATCTTTGAGTTATGGAAGCTTTAAAATATATAAAATACGAGTTACAATTTCTTTGTGCATTACCAAAGAGGCTGAACCCTTTCACAGACACATTACTTTGGAAAGAGCAATGGCATCCATTTTTTCAGGTACTTCTGTCTAATAGCAGTCCCTAGATAGTAGGAGCAGTCACACTAATGCACTGCAATATAAAGTGTACTTCAAAACCCTTTCCCTGACTGCAGCTGTCAAGCACAGAAAATGTAACCTGCCTAGTGGCATACATACATTTCTTAAATTAAATAATAGACATCTCACAATTTTGTTGAATTACCTCACTGAAAGATATGTAGACAATTAACCACAATGGTAAATTCAATAATCCCAGAATGGTTGATGGTGGAAGGCAACTCAGGAAATAATCTAATCAAGCTGCCCTTCTGAAAGCAGACTCAGCTAAAGGAGATTGCTCAGGATCCTGTCCAGTCAGGTTTGGAATAGCTCCAAGGATGGACACTTTACAGCCTCTCTGGTAAACCTGTTCCAGAGTACAAGAGCCCTCTGAGGGAAAAAGCTTTCTCCTATTTATAAATATATTTATACTTCAATTTGTGGACATTGCCTCTTGTCTGTCACCAGGTACCACTGAGAAGAGCACCACTGAGTCTGTTTTCCTTACTCTCCCATCAGTTACTATTATGCATTGCTGAGCCTGAACAGCCCCAGCTCTCTCAGCTTCTGCTTGTATCCAAAAGCCCTCAGTAATCTTTGTGATGGTTTGCTGGATTTCCATATCACAGATTCACAGGATCACATGCGCATGTCTGTTTTGTCCTGGAGAACCCAGAGCTGGACACAGGACTGCAGATGTGTCTCATCAGGGCTGAGCAGAAGGGAAACATCACTCTTAGTCAAAACTATGCGCTGCCCAAAATATCAAATATTGCAATCCAGCTTGTTAACATAATCCAAAATGTAATCCCCTGGTCTGGAAGTGCAAGTGTGTGGCTTGTATCATTCAATTATTTTCCTTACTGGTAACTGTGGTGTGTGTTCTTCTGCACCTGTGAGCATCTCTGAGCTTAGTAGCACATTCCATGATCAGAAATGCAGTTTTAGAATCAAATCCAAACCATTTATTACAGAAAGTTCCCATTAGAGCAGATCTATGTCTGCTGCCTAATGGTGGTGTGCTGCACTGGTCTGTTCAAGGCAGTTGAATTATGCAGAATCAATTCTCAACAGAATGAGATGAGAGCATCCACTCTATTCCTAAGTTTTATGGTAACTTGTGTAGAGTTCCTCCAAATTAGAGAACAGCCAGATGGTTGCTTAAGCAACTTGAATTTCTACCTGAGTGCTCTGCTGAGAGGCGAACACTATGAACTAGTTCATCTGTAGCTGTTTATATTTTCCTATTTTCCTGGGTTTTCCCTTTTCCAGGAACGCTGAAACGGTGTGCATGACACTGTGGTGCAAAATGCTTGTTTTTCCTGAATGAAAGCTACATGTAGCACTGGCTGAAGCTTATGAAAAACAGTGTTTACCTTGATCTTTATGTACTACTCACTTTTTGTGGCTGTGGCTGTTTTGCTTCCTGACAGATTTCTCTCTAGATGTGTAAGAAATCTATGGCAAATGACTTGCAGGGCTTTCCTTCTAGGTCAGCAGTTTGCAAACACTCTTTCAAAAGTCAATTAAAATGTTCCATTTTCTCACTGGCATGAGGATAGTAAATGGAAGAATTTCAAGGCTTAATATGTCTCTCTCTCAGAAACACTTCAGCTTGCACAGCTGTGAGCAGAGGCGCTTTATTGGAGATTAGTTTGTTCAGATTTCCTCCTGAAAATTGTTAACAAGAATTCGATTACTGTTGTGGGGAAAGGACCTAGAAAATAAAGGCTATTGCTGGCTATTTGCTGAAGGAATCAGTTAAAGTAATAGTATCAGTTAAAGGGAGTTGGTGCTGCTTTAGAAGTTCCTATTTGCTTAATTGCAATCTTTTCCAGTGTAGCATCAGGTAAAAATAGAATTGCAATATGTCCTGCACTTCAAGTTGCTTATGTCTTGTACAATGTCTTATCTGTACTATCTACAGGGGAGATCCAAAATGTGAGAATGATGTCTGTGCCTCTTCTGGCAGCCATGCATTGCTCTGCTGGGCATTTCAGCACGCTGGAGGGGAAGTGCTTCCCCTCTCCTCCCTGTCCCACAGCAGCTGCCCTTCAGCACACAAACGGTGCTTTTGCTGAAGAAAAGTTTTTATTGCATAGAAGAAAAGAAGTAACGTTCTGCTTTCCTCTGCCCCTCACTACAAAGTATGGGGCTGCCTCCTGCTTACCCCAGCTCTTCTTCTCACTCCAATATTACTGATTTTCAGATGTCCTTCCTCACTTTTGATATGTCTCACCTCAGATTGGTTATGTTCAGCCTTCCACTGGTATCCCCTGGGTTGTTTCCTCCATCAGAGGAATTGTCAAGCTCATGTCTTCTTGCTGCTCTCTCTGAACCTTATCATTAGCTCTGCCCTAAGGGCTTGTGAGCCTGAGGGGCTTTGCTTTGACCAAAGTGGGTCTGCTGGATAGGCTAAGTGCAAATTTTCTGAGTCTTTCCTGGTACCTATCCAGCCTAGCTTATCTTTGCGTTGAGCTTCTTCATCTATAATTAATACATGTCAGAGATGAATCTCTGCTATGAAATTTTCCTATGAGGATAAGTTCTTCCTTGAAAATATTTATCAAGTTCTGCTCACCTTGACCATAGCAGTGAATTCCTTTGTTCAATTATTCACAGTCCTGTGAAGGACTCAAAAGTTCAAATAGCATTTTAATCACAGATTGGGTGGGATATGCCATAGGCTTTGTATTTTGAGTCTGTCTTCAGAAGAATTAAAGCATTTTTTTAATGGATGTATTTTGAAGGCCTTATTTTAATTACTTGAACAAGATAAGTCAATACTGCCTCAGAATGACTTTTAAATGTGTGAGATTTTGGTGCAGGCATATTAATAACCTGACTTTTCCCACTGTGCTTAGTCTCTGCAGCTTTCATTAACTTCCAAGAGAAACTTGCAGTCACCTATACTTCCTACCAAAATTTTTCAAGCTTTCTTGACTCATCAGTGACAGAGATGGGTGAATGAGTCATATTTTTCATTAATGACTCGTGATTTTGAATATATCAGGGCTCTAATTTCCAGAAATCTCACAAGAACCCTTTTCTTTTGCCTATCTTCCTCCCAGCCTCCCACCTAAACAACATGGTCAAAGATCTTATTTTGAAAAGTCAGGCTTCTTTATTTCCAGGTTTCAGATTAAAATTGAAAATGCAAAGTTCTGAAAAGCACTGGTAACTCACAAAGGTCCTGGCAATGACCCCTTTCATTTAATTCCATCTCCAGTGTCCCTCACAATTCACTCTGCCAGTTCTGTGAAGCTGATTCTAGTGTTTTCATCCCATCCTGCTAAATTGAGAAGAATATTTCTATTGATTTAGAGAGCAGGAGGATTAAACTCTAGTTCGTACTTTGCTCCATTGTGCCAGGGAGTGCCTTATAACCAGTTTATAGCATATGCAGCTGTGGTTTACTGACTGCAGTTCCAATACCTTAACTGTTTACATCAAGGGTGACTTTCTGACACGGAGGGTTATTTTATATGGTGTAAATGATATAGTCTTTCAGAAAATTAAAATTAATATTTTTTTTATCTTCTGCAGCTGCCTTAGTAAAAAGCAATCATTTTAAGAGCCTCTTTCTGACTCACCTGAGCTGGGTACAGCTGACAATGACACCTGCTTTTGGCACAGAGATAGAGCCATAAGGTCATCTGTGTAATCCTCTTCTTCAGTAGTCTGTGCTTGGAAAGCTTGTGCTTACAGTTTTCAATATTCTGCCCATTGAAATAGTGTGATGTTTAAAGAGCTAGTCTCAAACCAGTAGGATTAGGAGCAGTGCTTTCTGATGGGTGTTTTCTATTAGACTGAGACTGCTCACTGTGCTGTTTCTCAATTCTGAGTTTCTACAAGCCAAACAATTGAATTGGCAAGAAATTGGTCACGCTAATAATTTTTTTTTGAAGGCTGCAATAAAAGAATTTTTCTCAGTTTGATTATGCTTAACAGTATATATTTAATCCAAGCAAGAATTGAACTACAATAATTCCTCAAGGTGAAGGTGAAATCAGGCTAAATCCCCTTAGGCACAAAAATATGTTGTTCTGTTTGCAAACATTTGGAAAAAAGAGATCCACAAGTGTGAGTCAGCAGCTCTTATTTTCTGTCTTGGGCATGGATTGTCCATCACTGGTATGGAGGACTTGGAAGGTGATGTTTCACGCTTGTTCCTTATGATGTCTGGAGTCCCTGGTGTCTTTACTCTCTGTAAAATCTTAGGGAGGTGATAGTCCAGGCAATGGAAATGAGGTTTGGTGGTGACAGAGGTTTCAGAAAGCCTGAGAACAATCCTGCATTATTCTTCCCTTGAGCCCAAGAGCTGCTGGTGCTGCAGAGCTGCTGCTCCACATTCTGAGGCTGCTGAGGGCTTGTCATGAATGTGGTGCTGGAGGGCAGGGCAGACAGAGCACTGGGATGGAGGCTTGCTCTGGCAGGGAGGGCTGGATACCTTTTCCTTGTGGACAACAGGACTGTTCCTCTGCTGCTTGGAAAATGGGGCCATGTAAGGCATATAGCCTTAAAAATGTAACTGTACAAGTCCCTCAGCTCAGCACGTGTTGGAATATTCAATATCCAGGCAAGAGCTGCCAATTTTCCCTGGCTTGGCATGCCAGGGAATGTTTTCCTCAGGCTCCCTCTTCCCAGGTACATTCCTATGCACATAATCTGTGGAAATGCAGCAGATCCCAGGGCTCCTCTGTGTTCCTGGGGTGTGACTTAGGCTGCCAGCTTGGCTGTCAAAATGGTAAATATCAGTGGAAATGAGGAGGCTGTGAGCACTGCTGCTGCTGCCATGGGCTTAACACAACATCCCACATGCCAGGGTGTGCTGGAGCTGTGAAAGACCTGGTGTGGGTTACACCTGCAGACTCTTTGCACCTGCAGGCTCACTGCACCTGCATCATGAGAAGATGTTGCCCTTTGTTGAAAGCTGTGCTTGAGAAAAAGCTAATTAGCACCTAAAGCATGTAGGATAAAATGGCAGAGATTGGTACTTTGCTGTGCTGTAAACTCAGTTTGGAAAAGAGAGATTTATCTCGGTTTTGGAATGTTTAGCTCTTCGCTTCTCTTTCCCACATTGCATGAGGAGCAGAAAATGGAAAAATGATCAGAAAAGTTGTCTGAATACATTTTAATAATAATTTTGACATAAAAAGGGAAGAGTCATAATTTTGTTCAAGTAGTTCATCTCCATTCAGACAATACAGAGGTTATTGCAGAGCTCATGCCTTTGATTTCTTGCTTAACTTTGGCTTGTGTACCAACCAATTCTTGTTAAATATTTATGGACAAGATTAAAGACTTTATAAAACTTAGCAGCTGGCAGCTGTCCTAGCCTAAAGGATAATGCAGAGTTTTAATTTTAATTGGATAACTATGTGACTGAAATACGCAAACCCCCAGGGGAATACGAGAATTGAAATATGTAAAATATTTTTTAAAGAAAATACCCTTTTACATTCTGTACGTTCTTTTTCTCTTAGTAGCTTTTATCTGAAGGTGAAATTGCCATTTCTTTTCAGCTTCTTCCTTTTTAAACTTTTGTTTCAAGTTGGTTGGTTCTGTGTTGTTTTTCCCACTGAAGTTAAACTTTTTAGATGAAGTTCCTTCTGTTTGTTTTAATCAATGTATTAATCCATGCCCACCAAGCTGGGTATGGATTAATATGTCTGTATTCTTTCCTCAGAATTTTTCCTTCTTTCCTTGTACTACTTCCAGTTTTTGTGTTCTTAAACTGCTAGTGCTATGTTAGTGGGAATTTTTGTGTTCCAGCCCTTGAAGATTATCTATCAACACAATCTAATAGGCCAAGGTCTCCCACATTAGCTGCCTACACACACATTCTGCTCCTTCAGTCTGTCAATATTTCACATACACCTCGCAGCCCGGCTGAAAGAAAGTACAGCTGTAGCTCAGCAAAAACAAAGGGTCATATTTCAACCCTTTTTCCCTCTGGACTCATAGCTCCTGCCCATCTAAAACTGTTTTCTTCACTGTCTTAAGCTGTCCTGTGGCTACTGAAGTCAGTAAGGCAGTGCTTGTCTCTGCATAAATGCCTGCATGGAGTGTGGCAATAAAGCAACAGTTTCTTTCTTTAGCAATTCATTACTTCTCATAGATCATGGAGAACAGCCCCACAACGACAGCAGCCACTTTTTTGACACCTTCAGGTGGGTGTTGTCAGGGCCCATTGATTTCTAGGGGTGATGTTTCTGTAGCAGTTCAGTTTCCAACTCTCCCTTCTCTAACAATGGGGCTGTCTTTGCATCAACTTGGATTTTTCTTCCCAAAGCCTGGGTCCCAGCAGTGCTGGTCCAACAGTTTAGTGTAGCTTTGCCACTGAATTGTTCTGGCTTTAAAATTACTGCTCATCACTTCTTCCAGGACATTGTGACCTAAGCTAAACCAGGTCCCCTATTGTCCTAAGCTAAACCTATTGTCTCCTTCAAAGGCGTGGGGGAAGCCAGAGACTTCCTTGCAGAGCTCTACAGGTGGGGAAGAGAGCACAGAGGGCAGGTAAAGAAAAATAAAGGGTCTGTGGAGTGTCACCTGCATGGTGATGCTCAGGACTTTAATTTGGACTTGCATTGCTCAAATGGAAATTAGGCAGAATTTCCAGAAAATGGAATGAATGTGGCAGAATGAATCAGGCAGAATGTGAATCCAAAGTCTTTCTTCAGATACGTCTTAAAATGACTCACCAAAGATTATAGCTGAAGTCCTTATCAGAGAATAAACTCCCAAGTTTGCTTTGCAAATAATAAATTGACATGGCCCTATGTGCCCTGATTTTTTTAGTCCCCATATTACTTCTCCTTTCCTTCTTGGCACTTCAAAGCATTGACATTTTCGATTTGACACCTAAATGTGTTGTTAAAATGACCTGCAAAAAGCAGGAGGCTTTGGAGCTGCACTGGAGCAGCTGTACCTTTGTGCATTTTTTTATGTGTTTTCTCACCTTCCAGCAACAAGAAAAGGATAAGGAGTTTTTGAATTTTATTTAAGGGTGTAATTATTTCCCAGGCTTGCTTCCTAAAACTACATGGTTGCCTTGCATTTGTTAAGAAATGAGTACTGATAAGAATATTACCGTGAAGAAACATCTAATTAAAATGACCTTTTTTATTTGTTCTTTCATCTCATTTTAACAGATAACAAGAATCAACAGATGATATTATACTAATTATGATTTATTTTAATAAATTATATGAAAAGATATATATCTTCTAGTTCAATTTGTATTCTTTGAATGCATAGGGGACTTTTATTAGAAGGTGCAAGCAAGTTTGGCTGATATTTTTGAAATGTTAAAAAAACTTTTAAAAATACTCTTATCCAGTCCTGTATGATTAGTGGATCTTTTCTCTCTTCTTAAGCGTTGGGATGAGATCTTTAATGCCAGAATTCTTACTTGGATATGAGGATCTTCAATAGCTGTATAAACAGCTCAGCCAGGGTTTACATAGAACAGATAATTGTGGTTAGAGTGCACCAGAGAACACTTATCTGCCTTGTGTGCTTCTAGGAGCAATACTGACCTCATGGTTTAGAGGCACACTAGGATTATGTCTTTTCCTTCTGTAGTAGAACTTTTAAATATTCAAAGTAGTGCTTAAGTCCCCTTGCTGTCATCCTGTCTGGTGTGTGGGCCAATAATTTCCACTTTCACCCATCTTTGTTTTAAAGTGATTAACTTCCACTCTGCTGGGTGAATCAGGCACAGAAACTTCTGGGTTGTCTCCTATTGGGATTTAATATCAGCCCTTTCAAACAGGGACTCTTGGCATACACAATAAACGGGCATTATCCATGCAGATTAGATGCACTGATTGGCTGCACTGTCTTGTACACTTTATATAAACTCTGTGATGGCATCTCTAATAGCTCATTCTTTAAAAAGGGCCTGTCATGTTATCATCATTTCCCTACTTTGTGACCCAAGCACTGCTGAGAAGCATCCTCACTCTGGTTTTCGTCTTTTCTACTGGAATTTCTGTGATTGAACAAATATATTGAAAGAAAAAAGAAGGTAGGTTATACCCCCAATTTCTTAATCTCATAATCACATTAGTGCTACAAGTAATGTCATCCAGCAAAAGTCACATTTTTACTCTTCTAATACACTTTCTGTGACAAGTCCATGAAGAAGATAAGGGAGTTATGCCTACTGAAGTGAGTTTTCTATTAACTCTCCTGGCTGATGTTTTGGATATATGATAGTTGGCAGTTTTATTGCTATCTCTTTTTATATGATAAAAAATTGTTTGTTGTAGCTTCTGAAACCTCTTACATGCTGGACATCTAATCTAGATGTGACAAAGTGATGAGAAAAGGCTATTAGATGTACTATCTTGAAGCTCTTAGGATATTCCATTCTGGTTTTTTTCTGTCTGTCCAAGTCCTTGGGTTGTCCCTGTGTGAGAATACAGGCATAGAAGGCAGAAATCCTTCCTATTGCATTTTCTATTGCATTGCTCCTTCACTGGAGTGCATGGACTAGAGAAGTGTGCATCTCAAGAATATCCAACCCCTAAGTTTTGGATCATGCTTGTGATGTCACCACCCTCCACCCCTCTTTTTTTTTTTTTTAATTCCTTGCTTTTGGCCATTTTAAACAGGGAAAAAAATAAGGAAAATGTTGAAAAACACTGCTAAAAATTTTAAAACATTGGGGATTTTTTTACCCTCAGTTGTGTTTTTTCTGTACAATTCAATCTGTTTCGATACTGTAACATAAAGAGGAAAATATCTACAAGAGAAGTAGGGAAAAGCAGAATGTTTGGTTACTTGGCAATTCTATCAAAACCACTGGCTCAGCATAAGCCTTACATGAATTAAGCAGGAGATTTAGTATTTACTTTGTTGCTGCAAGCAGAATCTCTGCATTGCTTTGACTCGTGTTACACAAAGGGCTGTAAACACTGGTGAGCTGAAAATAGAGCTGTAGTTAAGGACTCCAGGGAGGAATGTGTTTTGCTTGAGGATGCTTGAGGAGGGTGTATTGTAAAGGTCTCTGAGGTACCCAGTTGGTAACTCAATGGCTGCATAGTCAGAAAGGAATTTATGGGTGCTTTGCAGCAAGAAGATGTGATGCTGATTAACTGCAATTCCTCTTGACTCAGCCTCTCTCCAAAGCCTCTGGTTCAGCCCCTGAAGGACATCAGTTTTATCCTGAGGGACATCTTCGTTCCTGTCCTGTTCTCGTGACTCATTAACTCAGCAGCTTGTAGGACTTGGTGCCAGCTTGTCAAGATCTAACTATAGATCATCCTCTGCCCTGCCACTGCCTTCCAGCTGGCATCTGTATCTGCACATCCGTGTCTTGGCTGGACCCCACCTTTGCCAACTGGCCTTCAGTTTCAGAGTTACTGAACAAGATTCAAACCAGGAAAGAAGTCCCTGATACACTGCTTTCCCCCTCCTTTCACAAGTTCTTGCTCAAGGTGAGAACAAAGAGCTTTTCAGGGATGAGCTGTCTGCATTGTGAATTGTCATCTCTGAGGACACCTCTTTGCAGCTAAGCAGTACTTGGGAGTGCTGTGAGAAAACCAATCCAGGGCTATTGCAAACAGCTCTGGTTTTGAGTTGTGCAGTGGAATGTACTCGGAGAAGAGAAATGCAGCATTGCCTGGGGATGGGTTACATGCAACAGGGAATGACAGCATGCCCTCACCACAGGGAATTGAGAAAGGAAGATGTCACCAAAGGGGGAGTAATGAAGTACAAGGGAGACTTCTCAGAAAAGAGAAAGGAAAGAAAAATATCTGTGGGGAAAAAAAAAAGTTGGAGGGATGAGACTTTCCGAGTTGGCAGAAACATAACAAAGCCTCCTAAGGAAAAGCAGAATAAGGAGGCAAAAAGGGATCAATGAGATTGAAAAGCCCCCACATCTTGTGAAAAGCCTTTTTACCTCCCATGCAGCCTTCAGCCAACAAGAAAGCTCCCTGCTGCTTAAAGGAGAGGCATTGGAGCTTACATGACCCACAGCAAGATTTAAATGAAATTGATAATAAGTGGGTCAAAGCAAAGAAAAGAAGGTGGATTTTCTTTTGTCATTAAAATCCTTACAAATGTACTTTAGTGTTCTCTCAACTCTCAGCTTTTGCTTTTTTCATTTTTACATTTAGGATTTAATTATCAGGCAAATTTAGCATATTTCTTTTTTTCTGATCACTCAAATGGAAAAACAGGACCTACTTTTCGACTTCCAAGACTTCACACTGAATCTCCTTTAGGGCTTAAGGAAACTTGAAAAAGTGATTACTTTTCTGTTTTTACCCTTCTTCCTTCCCCTACCCTGAAATTTCAGTAGGCTTTTGTCATTGCACATTCAGATTGAAAATGAAAAAAGCAATTAGAAGAAATACTGCATGTTCCCTTGGGTCCCCAAAACCTTATTTATCTGCAGCCTTTGGCCTTAATAGCAGAAGCCCAATATCTGCTTTCTGACAAGGCTTCCAAGGGTGCTTATGCATAATAGCACTGGCATGGGGAAACTTCTGAAATGAGCAAGGAGCTATGACTAAAGACCCTCCTAAGGCACTGCCTTGAAAAGCAAGCTCAAGATGAAGTATCTAGTTGCTCACAGCTGGAACAGCAGCACTTAAACTGTAAAGCATGAATTTAATCAACCCTTTTTTTTTTTTTGGTCAGAATACATGGCTGTAGGACAGCTCAATTCCTGTTACACCCAAGTAATGTTTTATGAGTATTTCATATTTCTTAAGTGGGCAGTAGAAAGTGTTCTGGGTGCTCTGCAGATTGAGAGAAAGATACAGTGTTAGTATCAAATGCAATACCAGCAAAAATAAACACAGGCAAACAGAAGACCATATCCATTTTGGGCTTTGCTCTACTGGACAGTAGTTTTACATCAGGGATATTTTTGTCCTGAAAGCTGAAATAAAACAAAAAATAGCAGACTGATGATGAGGCATTCCTTTTATGGACAGTAAAAGGCAGAAGTAGAAAACCAGAACTGGGAGTTATGTGTCTTTATAATCCCCAAAGGGTCTGTGGGGAAGAATGTGGGATTTAGAGAACAATGTTTTTATCTGTTGTCTCTCATTTGCTGGAAGCAGTATGCTCAGTTCATTAATATTATCAGTTGTATTTCTCAGGTGTGCAATACAGTGGGAGTGCAGAGACTGAGAGTCTGCTTCACCTTTTCCTATCTTCCTCTGTCAGGATTAAGCAGAGGATGGTGAGATTTGCTTTTCCCTCTTTTATGTCTCCTGGAGAATGCAAGGTCTGAGGAAAGCCACAGAACAGCAGAGATGTGGGGGTCTTGTTCCCTATTTTACCCTTTTGCATCCACCTAGGGTTAGACTGTTACCTGGCATAAACAGAGCAAGGCTCCAGCATTCCAGGTGTAAATTGTCTCCTTCTTGAATGTAAACTGTCTAAATACTCCACTGGCCATTCGATGGTTTCTGCAAAGAAAGCAGCTTTCTGTGGAAGTATCTTTGCCAGGTGCTGCTTTCCTAGTAGGATTCATCCCTCTTCTTAATACTTGCTGGTGGCAGACTGAAAATGCTTGCTGTACATTAAGCAGTTCACTGACAGCTATGAAGTCTACAGGGTAAAATTAATATTTTTTCATCATCAATTCCAGATGAAAAAATTAGGTTTTCTTCATAATGATGCCTTGCTTCCTAAGTGCTCTTTTTGGCAGTCCAGACTCCTCATCAATAGACAGACCAGTTCTGTGTGGATGTGGAAGAGTTCATTGTCCCAGAAACAGGAACAAAATAATTGCAAGGTGTAGAAAGCACCTTGAAATCTTAATCTGTGGATTGGAATGCTAAAAGAGTTCTGAAAAAAATCTATCATCATTCATTCATAAGAAAGCCTGGCTGAATTTACGTTTTGTGTCAGCTTGTCTGTTCACTCTCACCATGTGGTTTTTCTTGCACACAGATCTGACTGTCTTCCTAACCAGGGGTCCACGGTGGTCTATACAGCCTTGAAGATCTTGCTGCTGGACAGAATTGCTCTTGGCAGCTACACTGGCTGTGTTAAAGCTATTTGGGCAGGTCTGTGTGTGGTACACGCTAAGGTGCTGAAGTACTTTGCAAATCTCCAGGGGGAGCACAGTTTGAGTGATTTTATGGGATTGCTCAGCAGACTTTCTTCCTCTCTACAAACCTGGCAGCACTGTGGCTTGGGCACACACCCTCATAGCTGCACTGTCTGCCTGCAGGGCTTGGTCCCAGCCTGAAAGAGTTAGCAGGGCTGTTGAACTGCTGACATTTATCCTCCCCCCAGGCAGCGAGGGAAGAGGCAGGGATGTGGTTATAGAATTTATTTGCTGCTGGAGCCCTGGCAGCTTGGCAGGAGATGAGGTCGGTATCAGGATCAGAGAGCTGTAAACCACCTGTCAGGAGGAAGAGGTAGGAGAGGGATTATGACTGTGATGAAGTGCGGATTATAACACTACCTGTTATTTGTGACTGTGCCTAATGACAGGATGCAGCTCTGTGAAGGCTAAGAAGAAAATACGGAGCCACAAATGTGTGCTGGGGTGTATATCCTCACATTCTCTCTTCAAAATCATTCGCATGGGGGTGTCAGAAGACCTCATTTTAACCCAGCAGCAAGGCAAAGTTGCATCTGGGTGATTCCCTTCCTCCTTGAGTGTCATATTTTTTGTTTTTGCTGCAGCAAATAAACCAGCAAAGTTAAGCAGGCTGGAGCTAATGAGAGGCTACTGGAAAGCAGCATGTGAATAATGTGAATGCCTCACTATGATAAAATGATGTATTTTCATTAGGTTGGAGCTGCATTGACAGGGCAGCTGAAGGGCCCTTTGGCAATATGAAGGCTAATTACTTGCCATGAAGAAACGAAAACTTGTCAAGCGGGAGCTCTGTCATTGCTCAGTTCAATAAATCAAGGCAATAAATCATGCTCAACCGAGTCCCTGTGCCATTTTAGGCTATCAGTAATGTGTGTGGGAGTGGAGAAACCAAACACTGAAACAAAGTGTCATCTCAAAAAGGAGGTGATTTTATGTACTTTATGAAAAATTATAACCATGCTTGGGTTTTTATTGGTTTTTTTGAGTTGAGTAATGCATATACACTGATTGAGGTGGAGAATGGTGAAGAGGCTGCATCTGTAGATTAATGTAAAGAGAAAATGGAGATGCAGTGAAAGAGGTTTATGGTTTTCTTTCTTAGGTGCTCAGGAGAAGAACTTTAAACAAGCTACCTGGTTCTGGTTCCTCACTGCATGGCCTCCAGATTAGCTGCTCAGGAGTGCTTTCAGAGGTACAAGTAGCACCTCTGGACAAACTGGTTCTCAGGGGGCTGTGGTGCCTCTGCTTTCTGATTGCCTTCTGGACCAGAGGACAATGTAATATCACTCTGAGCTGGGCACTGCTGCTTCAGCTCTGCTTCCAACCCTCCCAACCTGGGGTAACACTGCTGCTCTTGTGCTGTAGCCTTGGGTAAAATCAAGGAAAGTACATTTGCCCTATTTCTAAACTTACCTGAAAGCTACATATTAATATACTTCATAAAAATTAGTAGCCAAACCTTCTTTATTGTTGTTTTTGTGGAAAAAGAGGTTATTAAACCAGGATACCTAAATGAGCTTTGCTAGTGTCACAGAGCTGGATTTGATTCAGACTGAAGGAGGCTGCTGTTACTGCTCTGTGCTGTTCCATGATCTGACGTGCAATTGTAAATGTTCTCTGAGGAAATCTGAAGAAGTCCTTTCTGATCTCTTGGAGGTAGTCAGCTTCTGCTGCATCTGCCTGTTGGTTTCTAATTAAAACAAACCATTTAGGAGTTCAAAGAGAAATATTATTCTCGCTTGGTTTTGGTTTTTACTTTTATATTTCTTCTGAACAAATACCGTATTGTGTATTGTTTTCCCTGTCAGAGATCACAACAATTTAATTTCCTCACAAATTGTGAGTGTAATTAGTATGTGGAACTCTTCTACTTCTGTGGTAATATTTATTTATTTGTTTAAAAAATTTGTTATGGCTGGAGATGAGAGGATCTGGGATTAAAAGTATCTAAAAGCTGTAACTGTCAAAATTAGCTTAGATTCAAGAAAAGTTTCTTTCTCCTTTTCCATTGATTTTAAAATATAATAAATATTATTTCTTTCCCTACTGCAACTGAGGTGACTGTTGAGATTCCCATTGTGTTTTTAAGGACAGTGGGATAGCTGACAAATAAGAATTTTGGGAAATGCCCACAGCAGTCCAATCCCACAGGTTCCCATCTTCCTTCTTGGGGAGAGAGTGTGCAGAGAATAAGCTGGAAAAGAGGAATGCTGGTGACAGCACTTGACAGACTACTGGAAAGTAGGATCCTATGGAAAGGGGATCTGCATGGTGCAGAATAAACATCCAGAGGAGTTCATACATAAGCAAATATCCAACATATTGATAATGACCTGAAGGTTCAGCAAAGTCTAGATCACAAGTCTTACCTGAATTTTTTGAGATAAGACTGTTGATCCCTTTTTATTTCTGGGACAAAAGGCTGAAGTCTTGCAATTAAATGCAAAGTTTAGACAAAGCTGCGCTTTTTGTTGAAGTTCTTCAATGAAGAACTTCTTCAATGAAGAAATAAATTCTCCATTGAGGTTATTTTGCCAACACTAGTAAAACATGGCATGGAAGATGCATCCAATTGCTCAACTTTCAGTGTTTGGAATAACCAGGTTTTTGTTGCTGAGAGGAAAGCATAAATGTGTTTTTGTAACTAGCACCATAGAATTTCAACAAGAAGTCTTAGACCTAATTTAGCCCTACTGTATAACCGTGAAGAACAACAGATGTTTTTGTGGAGATGTGTTTAGTCTGTTGTGATACGGCTGTAGTTGTGGTACAGAAAAAAAAATCATGTGAAATTCCCTCATCTTTACTGGGTAGCTCATTAAAATCTCATTAATGGAATAGTTCAAGTTTAGTCAAGTTCCTTGAGGCAATTCTTTTTATGGGGATAGCAATTTTTCCGCTAGCAACTGAAAGGTGAATTACCCTCGGGTAAAGCATGGAAATACCCTAAGATCTTTTCACAGTAAAAAGACTGTATTAGTGGTGAGGTTTCATTCTTCTCTGCTCCTTTTTTAAAAATTGAATTGCAGGTAAGGAATTTTAAAAGCATTAGCATATAACATATTACAAAGAGTCCATCAGCAGTTCTATGATAAACTTCCATTTTTAGGTTGGGTTGTATAAAATCTCATTTTAGGCTGATAGTCAGCAGTAAAATAAGTTGGAAACCATGCTGCATAGGAGCTGTGGCATATTTATCTCATATTTCAAAATCACTTCTCAGAAATTGAGGTCCTGTATTTATGTCATCAGTAAGGTCTGAGTGTAAGCCTTTTGTAACCAAAAATGATAGTTCCTAGCAGAGGGAACTAAAGCCTGAAGGGCTGAGGCTAGAAAAAGAGGACTTGGAGGATCACATTTTCAGAAGTATTTAAGCTCCTGACTCATCTGAACGCAGTGGGAGGAATCCAGGTAAATGCCTGGAGAGTTTTGAGTTGCAGGTGTGGTAAAGCTCCTGCTAATTCGGATATCCTAGTGCATATCCTAGTGCCTGCAGGAGGGTCAGGAATGCTGAGGTAAATGCAGGCAGGAGGGACCATCAGGCCAGGTGCTCCCTGAGCTGCCTGACCTAGATGGACACTGAGGAGTTGGGTGTCTTTTGGTCTTGGGCTCAGACCTAAAAAAGGATTTGGGGAAGTGTTTCATGAGGCTGCTAAACCAATGTCTTAGTTCAAAATGTGTCTTCTGAACAGCATTCATGCTTAGTGAGTTGCATTGGCTTTCTGTGGGACAGACCAGTGTGAGAGTCGGTGTGTGAGAAGCACGTAGCTAAATACAGGAGGAGATGGTGGAGCTGGACTTCAACATTTTGAGACAGGAATGCTGCAGTTCAGATTTATTCACAGGAGCCAGCACAGCTCCAGTGCTGCAGTGTGTGTTGTACCACCCTGAGACCTTCCCTCAGCATGTGACCTCACTTTCCAGTCAAGGAAGGAAAGGAAGGAGCAGGAGCCCTGTGACTTCATGCACGAAGTGTAATACCAGGAAATCTGGCTTGGCAGATCTCCCTTTACAACGTTTAATGTCTGTGTCTCTCTTCCCAGGAGAGCACTGTAACCACTGGATTTCAGTGGTGCCTTCCCTGCTGGGGCCATGCTGGTGTTCAGCAGAGAATTTGGCAGTGCTGGGGTGGTGATGAGGAGCAACCCTCTCCATCAGCAGGGAGCTCTCTAACCCTGAGGTGGGTAGGGGGAAGAAAGAGGCTTTTTGAGTCTGAGACAAAGCCCTGACCCAGCCTTTGAAAATCCCACCCTGGACTACTTTTGTGCACTCAGGCTTTCACCTTTTATCTGGGACCACAAACAGTGCTTGAGATGAAAGACCTTGAAGTGTGGGCAAAGCTGTTCACTAGGAAACATCAGAACCTCCCATTTGTTTCCCATGGGCCATCATGCTGCTATAAAACACTAATAAAGTAAAACCTGGATCCATTATCTAAAGAAGAAAGATCTATTATCTCTGAGATGTTATTAATCCCAGCTCATCCAGTCTAAATATATTTCAAACTGATTAATATTCTGAGCTGTAGCTGTGGGGGCATTCTGTACCCCTCTCAAGCTTTCCATTTATGAGCAGGCTAAATTTGCATCCACAGAGTGCAGCTCAAAGGCAGGTGATTTTCCAGTGCTAACAACAATTTTGTACCTAGTTTGCATGCACAACACTGTACAAAGCCCAGCCAATCAATGCTGATTACTGAGAAGCATGAAAAAGGAAATAGATAACATTTAAAACCACTTTCAGAAATGAATCCTCAGGACTTTTTAACAAATTTTGCAGAAAAGGCATTATTTTCTCCTACTTAGGCTATGTATTAGCTAATTTTTTGTGTTGTGTATTTGGTGATCTGTGTGGTACAGACATCCATCCACACACACACACATCCTGGAAAGTTCACAAGATCAGCAGTGTCCCTGTGACTCTGATCACTCTCAGTGGATGTAAGTGCAAATGCAGTGAATACAATGAAATATGAGCTACTTTTGCCATTGGAAGCTTTATTGATCCATTTGTAGAGAGAAGGATTTAGAAGTCAATAACTTTCACTTTTTTTTTTTTTCTTTTTTGAGCAAATAGTTCTGATCAAACAGTTGAAGAAATAAAGCACAGCAAGCTTTAGAAAATGTCTGGAAAGGAAGTTAGGATATGGACCTTTCATTGTTTTGGGCAAAGTAGATTTGGGGAAGAGGAATCAGTTTTGCTGAGTTTTTTTCCTCATAGGTGGTTCTAATACCCCTCAATCCTTCATGGTTTATATAAAGAGAAGGGTTTTTTCCCCATTTTTGGAGTGACATTGAGTGGAAGGGCTTACTTGAGGAATATAAATACATATTTATCAATAATTTCCATAACACATAATTTATTATTTGGCATGTGGATTGATAAAAGGGTGGTTTCTCTTTATAGTAAAAAATAAATAATAAGGGACAAATCCTTATCTTCTGCTCCTTACAAATCAGCTTACACATGTGTCTTGGGAGCCCTCTAACTCTGTCATATTAATGATTATTTTTATGCATTCTAGTAAGAGGTCCCAAGGAGCTCTACAGAAATATAAAGACACAGAGGTCCTTGGGGATCTCACTGTCTAAAACTGGCTGTGAGTGTTAACTTCCTTTCCACACTCTTTTAAATATTTTTTTTAAATGTCTGGTCCAGAGTTGCAATCCAGAAAAATGAGAAAAAATGCTTATAACTGATACATGACAAATTTCATTCTGTGAAATGAAATGCATTCCCTGTGATCTCCAAGAGATTAGAACCAAAAGCCATGTGACTCTTCTCATTTTAGGTGAAACCTTCCCCTCCAAAAACCACCTGGGCAGCTGAATAATTGAATGGTGTGACTACACAGTTGCAAATATGGGTTTTTGGTATTTTTGAATTTTGTTTAATATCACCATCTTGGAACAGAAAGCTTGTAATTTTTTAATATCACAGTTTTGTGACAGAGAAACTAGATCTGTGAAATGCCAAGCACTGCCTTGACCCTGAATTCTTTGATTCACAGTGGGATCTGTAATACTTCTGGTTCCTTGGGAGCAACATTTTAAATATTTGCCAGCTGAATCTACTCCAAAGTTCAAAAGTCTGACCCAGGTTCCCAGTAGAAAAGCTTTATGAAATTTGCAAATCTGAGCCTTCACCATGAAGCATAATTTTTTCTTAGAATAAATTGTCCTTTTTTGACAGAAGTCTGTGTCATCATAAGGTTTTGACTGCTTGTAGTCATAACACTGTGAGAGGTGACATACAGTACTGTGGAAAATTACTTCTTTTAGAAGGAAGGAAATAGCATACAAACTGAGTAGAAACCACTCCTGCTGCATGAAAGAATGCCCAAAATCTCTGAAAATAAAGCCATTTGGTTTTTAGGTTCTTCATTATCTTTCTAGCTGCAGCATTAGAAAAATGACCAGTAATTTCTAAAACACTGGGATTTTTATTCTGTTGTGGTCAATTATATTTCTTGTTCTTTCTTTTCTCTCTTTCCTTGTTTAATATTCAGGATCATTTATCTCTGACTTATGTCCAAATCCCTCATTATTTCATTGCCTGGCTTACTTTCAGAACAGCGTGGACTCACAAAACTTTGTGCTGCACGATGATACAGGGTATCTATCAAATTCCAGTGCCTGATAAAATAGCAGCTCAGTGACAAAACTGCAATGTATTAAATTGCTTTTTGGTTTTTTTCTTCTAAAATGGCTCCCAAGTTTGGAATACAGGATAAATATTTTCAATGTAAATAATGTTGCCGCTTTTTAAAGTGCATTGCGATTTTTATTATGCAGAGAAAGGTCTGAAATCCTCGTTGTCTGTCTCTTCTTTACATTCCTTGCTCCAGATAAAGGTAAATGACTCTTAGAACTCTGTCACTTGACCATGGAAATATTCTGTTGTCTTAGGTATAATCAGGTGCTGCCTTCTGAAAATTCCTTTGCAGAGTATGTGGAATGCTGCATGAGGGGAGTTAAACTGCAAAATACTCCTCTGCTGAAATCTAGGCAATACTGAAATGCTGTAAAACAGTTTGGGGAAGTTACTGCACCTTAGAAAGCCTTGGGTCCTTATCCTAATTAAGCTGCATTCCCTCCAGGACGTGGTACCAAGGTGTTTAATGATCCCTTAATTCTCCTGTGCTGAGCAGCCTCTGCTGTGCCACCACATGACCTCTAACTCCAGATGACTGTCTGAAAAGCTGGAGGGAATTGCATGTATGGAAAGTAATGCAATAGAGACACCAGAAATTACAGTTCTGCTCCACTTCAGGTTGTCTCTCAAATAAATGTGAGACCTTGCCATTGTTACTCTGTACTAATAGAGGCGATGCTGTATCACTGCCTGCTCTGGATTGTGCCAGCAGTCACTGGTGAGGCACAGAGATAAGTAATTATACTAATTGAGAGGGGAGCAAGGTAGTCACCAGCTCTGCACCTGGGAGACCCAAGTTTAACGCACCCAGCAGAAGGGTGACCTTTTAAGTCTGCTTCAAGACACACTAAGCAAAGATATTTGAATTTGTGGTCTTGGAAGACCAAAATAAGCAGGAATTTCAGAAACTAGCCAGTGATCGGAGAGGATGGAAAATGTAATAATAGACTGAAATATTTTATTCCCTGATATATATATATATATATATATATAATGTGCAGACTAACAGGCACCCTGGCATTACAATTAGTAATGCTGAGGCAGTGTCTGACTTTTTCCACTGGTGTTCTTCCTTTCATAATTGTCAGCTCAAGTGGGCTACTGGTACACGATGAAGATAATGACATTAACTTGTTCTTGAGAGAAATTGAAAATTGCACTGCTAATAATGCCTGAGCTGCTACAGCATCTCTGCAAATTGCAAGAATAGTTCAGTAGCACTGGAAGAAGACGTAAATTGAATGAGGTCCCATATATCTTAATATCAAAGGCATATGATATTTGTCTATTTTAGTGATTGCCAAATGTTAAAACCTTGGAGTTGGAAGAAAAATTGCTGCTTGGAGAGGGCTATAACAAAACACAACTTAATCACTGTATCTGTGTGTGCCCTGCTGGCCCTGTAAACAGAGGGAAATTTCACTAAATTTGTACAAAAGAAATATAGGCCAATGAAACATTATCAGTGCTAAACAGAGCAGTACTCTGGTTACGGATGTAGAAGAATTGGAAAATATTGGTTTATAGACAGGGCAATCAGTAAATTTAATAAGTCACTCCTGTAGTTAGTCAAAGTAATTAACACAAGGGCATATAGGGCAACTTGAGCCAGCAGACTCTGGCACTGGAATAACTGACTGTAAGAGAGCCATTAGCTCATGATTAAGTAGTTTATCACCAGAAGTCAGCTTCTGTAGTCATAAGTACTTATTTATAACTATTTCTGACTGGTACCAGGGTTACATAGGGCATTACATAGCCTGGGGAGATAGAATATACTCTATTTCATATGGTAAGATTTCCTGCTTTGCTTTTTTCAAGCTAACATGAAGTTTTCATGCTCCTGATGAAATGGGGTGCATTGCTAGCAAAAAGGAAAGATTGACCTCTGATGATCAGGGGTAGGAAGGCAACCAACTCCACAGACAGCATTTTCATTTCTAGTTTATGGTTTTAGAGCTGATGACAAGAGGACAAGACAGAAGGCAGGAATGTGATTTCCAGGTTGGTGTCTGGAAAAATGCTCTGCATATTCTGAGAAAAGGAATGACTTGGATGAGCATGTTTTACCATTAGTTAGAGATACAGTTGGTATATGACTGGTATAGAGCCAGGATGGTGTCTCCAGAGATGATGACATCAAAACCCTTTAAAATGGGTTAGAGAAGTCTGAATGCAGTCTTTGAATGCAGGGAAACTGTACTGAACTTCAGGAGTTTCACTGAACTGGAGTTGAATAAGATCATATGGTATTTTGCCAGATGAGTTTGTGAAGAAAAGAACACAACTAGGGTATATCAGCAGAATCCCTCTTTGTTAAACTTCAGTCTAACCAGTCATCCATTCTGCAAAGATAAAAAAACGTTCTCTGATAAAACGAAGTTCACAGTGCCAACTCGCTGCTGGAAGGTGGGAAATTTGGGAGCAAAAGAAGATGTTGCTGTTAACAATACTTCCTTGTATCACTTTCTTTTCATGTCTTCTGAAAATGCCCACTTGTAACTTGAAAGTTCTGATTCAGGGTCTATAAATTCCACCACGAGAGCAACCTTTGCATAGTCTAGCCTTGAGTTTTAATTGCAAATAGACTGCAGGCCAGTATTAATCACTTTCCCAGGCTGATGGGATTATTGCACTACTTGTTCATACATGGGGAAGGAAAGAAATTCCTGAGAGTGGAGCTCAGCCACAGAAACACCTGGGAATTTGTCACACTTCTTGTTCCTGTCCAGTGTAATAACTGTGAATTATAATTTCCTCTGAATTTTAGTGCTCAAGCGGCACTGCTCAACCAAATATGAGCCTTATCAAAATGCAGTGACTCAGTTGTACACCATAGGCAAATCATGGGAAGATTTGTGTGGATCTGCTTAGAAATTGCCAGTCATAGTTAGAAAGACTTGAAAGAATGAGGAATGGGAAGGAGTGAAGACAGTACATAGATCAAGATGTAAGTGTAGAATATGGAGAAAGCTAAAAATAAGAAGAGAAGGTGGCAAGATATATCTTGACTTTACTAAGTATTTGGCAGTGGTAATTTTAATAAAAGAAAACTATATAAGAGACCACATGGGGGCAGGGCTAAATCAAAGATCAATATCCCTGAATATTCCTAGAATTTTTGTTAAAATGGTCATTTCATGTGAATGGACCTCACCTCCACTGGCTCTGTTAGTGCAAATAAGGGGTAAGTCTTATGTAAACACAGAAAGATCACTGATGACATCTAAAATAAATATCTGGCCTCTGATAATGAGCTTTATTTGATTAGACACCTCCTCTGAATGTCCTACAGGGCTTTTTCAATACAATATGTGCTCTATTCACCAGTCCCTGTCCAGTGTAGGAAACAGAGCTGGTATTTCTTTGCCTGGGGTTGGCTGTCCATAAAAGCGGCTGATTCACATCATCAAAATATCTTTCCATAGCCCAGTGGAAGTTCATGGCATACATGTAACCAAAAACCTTTGCTTTGATATAGTATGAGAGTAGTAAGAAAATATATAAATTGATAGTTCATACATTAGGGATCACAGATTTGTGAAGTCCTAGAAACTGATTCCTCAGTGTAGAAATAAGAGTTATTTTCTCTCTTGGGAATTTTACTGTCTGTGATGTTTAAAGAGAAGTTACAATCATTCAGGCTCATAGGAAGTAGGGATTAATTCCCCAGATTTATTGTTGGAGGCAGAGTGAATGTTATCCCTTAATGAAAAGAATACGTAACATGAAACAGATAATACTGCAGCTCTTCCATAATACAACAAGCAGACTAGATCCAACCCCCTGAGGCTGCTTGGATTTAGGGGATTTAAAATTTTGGCTAAGCAGTGATGTTCATGTTATGAGTCCTTTCTTTGAGTAGCTGTGTCTATAGCTTTTTTGTGCTTAATGTCCATCAACCTGTAATAACTAGGGAACCATATATTACAAGTCTGTGGCAATTTAAATAGGTCCTGACTGAAAAGTCTGGTGCATGGCTTAAATCACCAATGTGGGGCTAATTCCTGATTGTGTGACTCCTCCTGAAGAGTTGCAAGTGATGATAACAATAACTCTCACTTGTAGATAGAGCATGTGCTCAGCACAGAGTGCTGCTGCCTCAACCAGCTTCGTGAATTGTATTGCTTAATTGACAATGCTAATCACAGAACTATTAAAATTTAATTTTCAGGAATCAGTGGGTCATTAATTTAAGGTTGCTATAATCACAGGATGCACAAATGTAGAATTTCTCTGGTGAGGTTGAAGAATTAATTTAACTTCCTAAAGACAAATGTGTCATAAGTAGGTATTGAACAAATAGTAATTAAGTGGAAAAGTATGTGTTTCTTCAGTTTCAATAATATTTATTTATTTTTCAGACAAGCCTTGTTCTCAAAGCTGAAAACTTTTTTGTCAGCCACCTCTGACTCACACCTCAGCTTCCCACTGTCTCCTTCTAATTAGTCCAAATTGAGCTTGTGCCCTTTTGCTGTGACAACCAAGGAAGGGACATCCTACAAGAGTTTGATGTGGGAGTGTGCAGAGCTCTCAGTTGCTTGAGGTCTCTGCTGGGATGAATGTTTTGTCTCTCCCTAGGAAGATAGTGTGATGTTCAGGAGCCTCTGTAGACTAAGGATGTCACAATTTATGGAAGCAGACGCAAAATGGCAGGAATCAAACCTATCTGCAATAGCTATTTAATTCCTCAGACTCCTGTGGAAAATCCAGTGCATGGCTGGATTTTCAGGTATGTCTGTATCTCTTGAATCCTTAGGTATTGCTTTAACACCGCTGTGGTTTGTTTTAAAGAGATAACACACTTCTGTAAGCCAGATGAACACATACATGCATGTGTCCCTTTTTATTACATCACACTGTAATTCCTACTTCTAATTTAATCAGAAAAACAGACCAAAAATATACACATGTAAATTCACTCTTGTTCATTGTTCAGTCTCCATCCTCAGGGCAGGAAACTTTCCATGCAGCTTGTGAAAAATTATGCATAGTGGCAGCTGTGAACATCTAATTCTCCCTGCAGGGTGCTTGCAATGTACTCCAAAGTGATGGTTTTCACTAATTTCACTAATTGCTTACTGCACTGACCATGGAAGCCTTTCACTATCCCATGGCAGAAAGGTAGGATTCCTATGGCTTTTCCATTTAATTGAAAGTGAATATAAGGGACTCTTACCATTGTCTTCTGAGACCCAGCGAGGCTTCCACAAATTGCAGCATTTCAGACAACTGGTTAACACTTTGTTATATTGTTAACTATCCCTCACTTTCATTTGGGGAAAAAAATGGACCCTTAACATAAAATCCAAGAATGTTTAGTAGGCAGGATTCTCTGGAGGTGTATCATGCTGCCTGTTCTAAATTAAATGGAAAATGGGGCTGCTTTGCTGTGGTTCAAAATTAAAATTCAGGAGCAAGAGAAAACCCAACCCACCAAATAAAACAATGACTTCCTGGAAGTTACAAGGCTTTTTTTTTCAGCTTTTAAAAACAATTTTTTGAAAGATACTTTTTCGATCATCCAAGAGTGATTGTCTTAGTGGACATAATGCATTTTTTAGGTTCTAAGTATGTTTTCACCTTCATCAGTTAGTGCTTCATACTACTGAATTAGCTTTGAGAAAAATAGGATTAAACTCTAATATGTAAAAGTAGTCTTGATTAGACAAGAAAAAGAGAAATCTGTTTACCAATATACTACATAGCTGTAGTATTATATTGCTCTGTGTAGTGTTGTTATAAGTGTCTCTGGGCAGTGTAAGGACAGAGCAGACTGGAGCAGATGGAGCAGAGCAGGTGCTTTATGGGGAAGGTGCTTTAGCTGTCCCTCTGTTGTGGGACCTGTGTGCTGTGGAGGCACTGAAACTCGAGCTGTCCTGCATCTCTTTGTGGCAGTGCAGGGCTCCTGAAGTGACATTCTGTGAGTACAGAGAAAGTAAAATAAGGTACATGGAGGTTGCTTTAAATTACAAGCTTGTGGAACTGAAGATGATGTTTATTTTTGGTCTGTACTGGACCAAAAAGAGATTTGCTGGAGAAGCCATTCAGTGATAGCAGCAAGAAGGCAAAAGTGAATTCCATTGAGGAGAATCTGAGTGAGAAAGATGAGGCTGAGCTCCTTCAAATGACAAGAGCAAGAGATGGATAACTGAGGGGAGATTCTTTTGTCAGCAGAGACAGGATGGTATTTGTTACGTTTTTGTGAATATCTGAAATTCTGTCAGGTGGAAGGAGGGAGCTTTGTTTTTACTTCATAGCTTTGGCCTGAATACCTATTTATATTCACAGCTGTGGGAGTTGAGTACAATGCTGGTGTATGACTTTGACTGGGATTGCTTTGAAGGCTTTTAGGCTTCTTCTTGTTTCATATTTGTCCCTCAAAATTAAAGCAGTTAAATACTTTGTGCATGTGACCCTGTGAATTTGTTATCAACTGGGTCTTTTTGAAACAAATTCTGCCATTTACAAGGACGAGTAAAGTAACTTAAATGAAAGAATATTTGAAAAACCTTCAAGGAAATTACTTCTGTGTGGGAGAGATGTTTTCAGAAGCATTAAGACAAGTTAATTCTGACAAGAATGCCAAGGCTTTAATATGCTACTTTATATGCTTGAGGCAGTCAGTAATCAAATGCCCAAGTACCGCATGTACTGACATTTACATATCACAAACAGTCTATATGTTGTGATTCCACAACTTTATCACAGAAAGATCAGACTCTGCTGTTTAAAACAGATGATAGAAGAAGAATTAAAGATTCACGCTTATGAGAATACAAGCATCTGTCTGGTGTTTATTATATGGGACAGAATGTGAGAGGAATGCATTTTAAATAGCTGAAATAGCTTTCTGAATAAGGTGCTAACTAAATGGCTACCCAGAAGATTTATTCTGGGCAAGCCACTTTACCTTTCTGTTTCCCTCCTCCCAAGGAATAATTATTCTTTCTACTATTCTCATTGGTCTTGCCCATTTAGGCTGAGAGTTATTGCTGTGTGAGAATTAGAGCTGCATCAGAATCTTTTTCTTTTGAGTTAGACTTCTTTAAAAATAGCTCCTGCTGTCCCTCAGAACACCCCTGATTTGTTAAAAGTGAAAATATCTGGAAATGCTAGCCCTTCCTGAAATTCAGCATCCCTCCTTCTGCTCAGCCAGGTCCCTCCATCCCCCTGCCCTGCTCTCCCCCAGGTCCTGCTCACCTTCCCTCCTTGTAGCAGCCAAACAAAGCTGTTCCCTGGTGCAGCAAGATAAGAAGTTTCATTTTTAACTTGTAAAATTGATGGGTGTAATATTTAAGTCAGGCACTTCTCCTGTGGCAGTATGACTTCTGGGTGTTCAGTACAGTTAATGAAGTGAAAATGTGCAGGAACTGTTGCAATAATGGGAATTCTCCAGTAATATTCAGCCTTCACATCATGGAGTCATGCCATTCCTCCAAATGCATCTGGCTTTAACTCCATGGGTCTCATCTTTTCTTAAAATGTTTTCAGCATTTCATCATTGCCTAAATTCAGGTTTTTGTAGAAAATTAATATTGTTCATTTATGAGCACCACTAATGATGAAATCCAAAGAATTTAAAATATACTAACATTTTCCTAGTAAAGGAGGAAGTTAATTTTTTTATATAAGCAATTTTTTTTCTTTTGTTTTTTGCTTCAGCAGATATTCTGTGTCAGTCCTTTCCCTTTCATTTTTTTCCCCCAAAATTTTAGTGTATTCTGAAAGATTCTGCTCTCATGAGAGTCGTGAAATATTTATTTCAAAGGAAACAAAAAACCTCTCTTACTCCTGACAGATGGGCCAATCAGCAGTCATCCAAAAAGAAATTATAATAATAATAATAATTATTATTATTATAATTGCTACATATGGATAGTAGATTTCCTCTCTTAAAAAAATACCCAAGATTTCAATGCAAGAGTAGAGACACATCACACTTGCTATTTTTTACCCAGTAGAGAATATACCCACAAGGTGGACAGAAAAATAAAAGCAGAGGCTGCTTCTTTGCTTCAGTCAGTGAATAAGCTTTGCATGCTACACTACAGTCCCGATGAACCTGAAGTTTTGTAATTTACAGTTCTCCAGAAAGACTCTCAGAGAAAAAATAAAGAAGAAATATGCAGCTTTGAGGAAAAAAAGCATCATACAGGTTCAATTTTTCATTCTTCCTCCTGAAGCATTACCCATTTTTGCGTTGCAAGCTGCCTCTTGCCAGAGCACAGCCGACTGCTACCATGGGCTACATGATAAAATGTGTTGGAATAATTCTCTGCATCCACTGCACCTTTTATCAGTAGCTAGAAAGCCATTCCTGTAAGAGGAGAAGTGGGAGGGAGAGGATTCCCATGGAAGAGATTGAAGGATCTAATGCCCAGCTAATTGATTTTGTAGACATGATGTCAGTCATATCATAATGTGCTTTTTCCTGTTACACAACTGCATTTGTGTAACTTGCTGTAATTTGTGAAAAGCTCCCACATTTTCAACCTCATCCTTATGTTTTTCTTTCAGGGCTAGAAAAATGCTGAACAACACACTACTGTCCAATTGGAAATCAGCTTCAGGGCTGAGATACCCTTCTGACTTTTGTTAACATTAAAAATGTGGTTATTTCAGGGAAACAGATTTTTACTGTACTGTCAGATCTGAAGTCTAACTTTATAGATATCAGGAGGAAACCTAAGAAGCAGCTCCCCACATTCAGTGAACATTTTTCTTTTTCCTCCCCATTCCCTTTCTGAGGATAACTTCTGGCTTTGTGTCTCACTCTGACCCAGTGTTCCTGTGTAACCTGCACAGGTGTTGACTTTGCTGAATAGGTTCCACATGGAAGCAATCAACTCATCCCTCCATTTTAACCAGCTTTTCCATCCCCAACCATGTTATTCTTTCCAATGACTTATTGTTTGGAGCTGCTCTATCTCCTTCCATGTTGAGGCTCTGGGGGAATATGGTAAAAATTTGAGGCAGGGAGTTCAACTGAAAATCAAAGGATTTGTGAACAACAAGCCCTAAGCACAAATCAGAATTCACTGTAACTATGCCCAAAAACTGTGCAGTCTCACATGGTTGGATTTAGGCACATACATATGAAAAAATAAAAGGAAAAATAAAACCTTCTGTGTGCTTAGGTAAATGAGAAGGGAAGAAAATGTAGGATTAAAAGAATGTACATCTTTACCAAAGCAATCTTCTCTGCCTTGGTGTAGAGAAAATTTTCAGATAGATTAGATACAGAGAGGTATCTGGAAGGAAAATGACTGTAGAGTAGGAAAGACTTGTGTCTTGTGTTTGCTGCTTTTATCTACAATTAGAACTATATCCATTGACTCAGCTTTACTCCCACAGACCTAGTTACATCTGTGTTACCCATTGACAGGGCACCTCACCTCTCTCCTCTCCAAACTGGGAAGTGGATGGGCTGCAGTTGTTTTTGTCTCAGAAGCCTGGAAAAGAGCCTGGAGTTGTTCAGAATCTATACATTAATCACAGGGCATCTGAAGCTCTCCCGAAGTTGTCTGTGTGATTAGAAATGCTAATGCTTTTTTGGTTATTTTAATCCCATGTTGGCTCGGCAGCACAGTGCTAAAAGCTGCAGACAAAGAGGAGACAAAATATAGCTGTGAGGAGGAGCTCATCAGTGCCTGAAAACAGAAGTGTCTGGAGATTTAGAGACTATAAATATCAATACGGGAAAAGGTGATGTACAGAGAAACAAAAGCAAGAAAGGTAAGGATGACAATCAGAAAGCAATCCTCTGCATGTATTTGGTACAATCCCTGCGGGAAATGAGTGCCCTGGTGGGAGGTCATGGTCTGTAGCTGAGGCAGAGTCACTGTGTGGAGGTGCTCAGGCCATTTGGTGTCAAATCCCAAACCTGTCACAGCCTTCTGAGGGATGTCTGACATGTCATCTTGATGAGGGGACAACAAGCCCACACAAATCAAATCCTGATTCGGCTTGTCATTCATGTTATTTAAAAGCAACCAAAAGGTGATCTCAAGCTTCTAATTGTGCTAAAAAAGAGCCTGGTTGGTGCTGGTGCTCTGAGGCAAGGCCAACAATAGCCCATGTCTCGCGGGTGGCTGTGGCACAGGTGGGACCAAGGCTGCTCAAGCCAGCTCTGCCCTGGTGACCTTTGCTCTCAAGGACAATACACAGCTCTTGGAGAGAGACAGGCTGTCCAGCAGAGAATTTCTAGAGCCTGAACAACAGTTGATTTTGCTTCTGTGCATTGCCATCAGTATAAATTACAGTTGTTAATGGCAGTGGCCCTGAAGGGTGGTTCTCCTGGTCAGGCAGCAGCTGTTCTAGCAAAGCCTGGTACTTAATGTGCTTGCTGGTGTGTGCAGTGAGTCAGCCTTTGATGTTTGCAGCTGTAAATACAAGAAAGGCAAACAAAATGAAAGATCTCTTTAATTCCAGTGTTGTGTTATCAGCCTATTGCATGAGTTGTACACAATCCAGAGTTTGCTGTTGTCTCCTTTTGTTTAGAAACAGGAACCACTGCAGCCCAAGCTCAAGCTCTGGGGCCCTTCCAGCCTGTGAGCACTGAGGTTCTGGGAGCTTCTTGCTGCATGGTAAGGGCATTTCAGTTGTCCACAGTTCCTTCCATGTGTGCAGGACAGCCAATAAATAACTAAGAAGGAAGATGGCTGTTGATTAATGTACTGCACCAGAAAACAGAGTCCCAAAAATCCCAGCAGCCTTCCTTGGCAAGGGCAGTGTTAATTTTACTCTGGTGTATGAGTTCAGGGTTTGAATTGCCCTGTTCTGGAGGTTTAAATAGGAGCACTAGTCACATGTGAAGATAGGAGCTATCCATTTGTAATTTTGCTTCTAGTTTTGTATGGTGGACATAATTTTGTTTTGCTGTTTGCACAATGTCCAGCACAGCAGTGCTCTCCAAACCCCCAGCTCAATACAACCATAAATGAGAGTTGGTGTGTGTATCCTGTATTCTGGGCACTCTGCATCTGCTGTGATGGTTTATATTCAATCAGGACTGGAGATTCTGGTCATATCTGCTTTGGAAAAAATTGTGGGTGAATTGAAATAGCTGCTTCCAGCAGCACTTCCTGGAAAAGTGCTTATGATGACAACAGAGGTAATAGCTGAGGGCTTAACTGATTCCTCCCCCTGACATGGTATTTTATTTGCACTAAAAGCACAGATCCTGTGATAGCAGCCTAGCACTGGGTCAGCTGTGCTGATGTCAATGTAAGCCCTAAGATTTATGCCTCACATTTACTGAGCAGAGGAGCTTTGATTGTTTAAGACATGGCCTTTCCCCAGCTGTTTGCTTTTCCAAGTGCAGAGTCAGGCCAGGCGCCTGTGGCTGAGGCAGTGCCTGTCCCAGCAGGGCCATCTGTGAGGGCAGCAGCAGGGCTGCAGCTCAGCCCACCAGCCCTCCACCTTCCTGTGCTTACATTCCAGCTCCTCTGAGCCCCACAGGTCTGCTGGGTCCTTGTGGCAGAAAGCTGCTTTGCCTCTGCACAGCTCACCCCTCTTAGTGCCAGTCACTGCCAGATCCTGCACAGGTTAACAGCCCCACAGCACTCAAGCTGCTCCTAATATGAAGAGGACACACATGGCAGTGCTTTGGGAAGTGCTGGATGTCTCACTGTTGCAGCATGGATTGTCTGTCAGCACTTGGGCATGGTGTCTCTCCAAGGGGGAGAGCAGGAGAGATGCTGGCCATGCTTTGTGCTTTGGGACAGCACAGCTTCGGTGAGGCTGGGCAGGGTGGGTGTTGCAGGTCTGCCTTAAGAAATGTCAGACTAGAAATATTAATGCTGGTGTTTGGGGAAAAAAAAGCCAAAAAAACCTTGTGAACTTTGTAAATGAAAAGGAAGAAATTCAGGAAAGCTCTTAGGCCTAAAGAGCCATTTCCAGCTGGCTTAAAAATTCCCCAATGTTGATGCAGTGTCCCTGATAAAGCAAAATTAAAACTTGTGTTTAATGCTTTTCCCAAGCAAATGTGATCATCGAGATATGCAAGGCAACATGTGCATATTGTTTGTGAAAATACAAGCACTCTAATGGGCTTCAAAGATTTCTAGATATGCTGTTGTGTCTCTGGGCTGTAGTCAGCATCCTTTTTTTCAGGTTTTTGAGCTTCTGTCTTTTTGAGAAGAAAAAGGAGCAGAAGAAGCGATCTAGGACACTAGAAAGGAAATATTGTGTTCACCAGATCTATTTGATATGTGTATCAGAAAGACTCCAGGAAATGAAGTTTTTGTTAGTAATTTTTTCCCATCCAGTCCCCTTCTGGCTGGGAAGCCCTGACTGTGAAGTACAACTGCTGTCCTGCTGGGATAAAAGTCAACCATCCCTGTTCTTTCAGTGTCAGATGTTACCTCATACCAGCAGCAGCTCTGAAGCTGGGCAGAGTAGATTCCTTTTCAAATCTGAAAACTCAATCTGCAAAATGTCAGCTTTCTTTCAAGCCCACAGTATTTTCCATCAGCTGTAATGCTGCCATTCCAACTCACATACATGCTTAGGGTGTGGAAAGCAGAAGAGGGAAGGAAACACAAGGAGCAAACCCAGGCTGAGCACATCCCTCCTCTTTTCTCTCTGGCAGTGCAGAAGGGGCTGTGTTCACAAGGACACTAGTAGGTGCCACAAACACAGTAAAAGAGCTCTCAAAGGAATTTATGAAAGTAACTGTTTTACAGTAAACATCTCTTTGCTTTAGCTCTGACTACACAACAAATGATAGCATAGAATCAAACATGACACTCTACCTGCAGGACTTCACTCTGACAGATGGAGCTGTGTTTAAATAGCACCATATTGCCAGTTCCAGTAAAGCAAAATACACAAAAGTTAAAAGCTAATGGGAGAACTAAAAATCTTCAGTTCTTGGAAACAGACCAGAAAAGGTGGGAGCAAAGAGCATGCAGGAGAAAAATCTTACATGGAGATCAAAGGAAAGAGCTTGTCACCAGTGTAGAAAACCAGAAGGACTGATAAATATATTTTTGGAGTACTGGAACTTGATGTTGTCAGAGAAAGCTCAAATATTTCAAGAAAAGCACAGTCAAGGTGCAGGTGTATTTAGATTGCTTTATGGGTGAAAACGGGCACTTCCAAGATTCTTGCTAACTCTAAACAGAAGTTTTACAAAAGATAACATCTCTTTCTGGTGAACTTTGAGATCACATTCTGGTGTCCATCATCACAGCTCCACCGAAGTCAACATTTGAATTGCCAGTATACTAAGTGGGGATCTCAAAACCTGCAGCAAGTGTGATAAGCCTGGGAGTAGCTTTGAGTCTTCTGTGTGTTAATGGTGAATTTAAATCATTAGGAATTTCCAAAAGTTTAGACATAAGCCTGTTTTGGAAATATGAATTGCTCATAACTTCTGCCTTTGTTACAGTATTTACTGTTCTGCTTAAGGTATCAGTTTCCAGTTCTTGGCAATTAATATGAGAATTTCAGCTTCTGTTAAGCTCTTGGGTTTGTAAAGAAGAAATTTGCAAGTAGGTATTGACTGAACCTTGAAGATGCAAAAAAAAAAAATATCAGAAGTCAAAGAGTAAAAAAATTGCAATTTTTAATTGAAATCTCATGGTTCTGAAGCTTACAGTTTAGAATTGCTGAATTCCTTGGGCTGGCAATGCTGGCACACTGCTCAGGGTAGCTGAGTGAGTAGTGCTTGTTCAACAAGAATAGCCAAAGCTGCTCCCCTAGGCATATTAAAACTCCAAAATACATACTGTCTACAGACTATTAATTGCATACTTTTCTTCTCTGAATGCGTGAAATTAAGTGATATCAATTCCAAGCACACACAAAACAGAGCAAAGGACTTCTGCCCTTCACCTGCTGTAAAAGTTCAATTTAAACTTCTCTTAAGCACATTGGCAAATCTTTGTATCCTCAGGTGTGGTTGGTGTGAGGATTCACGTTTATGACATGATGCTGCTGAGTGCACAACCATGAGACAGAGCAGGAGTGAAGTTTCTGCTGAGAAGGTTTTGGTTTTATCTGACCAAGACTTGCTACCCAGCTCAGCTCTCAATGAGGTGGTGCTTGCCTACCATATGTTGAGTCTTTTGTGGTAAGCAGATGAACCATATTCCTTTTGGTTACATTTTCTTTTCTTTTTGTACTTGCTAAGTTCAAATAATATTTTTGATACCTTTTTCCCCCCCCACTATTCTGTATTTAGCAGATTTGTCAGTGAAATATTTGAGTCTGAAGGATTTGCTCTGTAGTAGTTCACAATAACTTTGTGGGATTGAAATTATTTACTGAATTCAACTAAAAGTGCAGCTTATTTCATTTGCTTATGATGGCAGCATTTGCTGAGGGATTTCATAACGCATCAGACAACAAGATGCTGTAAGAATATATAGCAGTGCTATAGATTAAATGTGTGTGAGGAGTCTCTTGTGTCCAGCCCCAGAGACAGCTGGAACCCCTCAGGAAAATTGCTGTGAGCCTTGGAAAATTGGTGTCACCTTCATCAGAACAGAGGGTGGGACAGAGTAGGTGGCCAAGGCTCATTGCAGGAAGGGAGGTTTGGAGGGAGGGGTGCAGGGTAAAGGGCTGGATTTAGACAAGCAGTATTTGAGGTGTGACTAGACCTGTAGTGCTCTCAAAGAACTGGGTGATTTTCCAATAATCCTTGCTGGTAGGGAGGGGTAAAGGATGCTGCTTGCTGAGCTGCCTGCTGTGAGGTGAAGGATATGTCTTCTGCTGGATGTCATAAGCTGATGTGGAGGTACTTTGTTTATTTGTAAAATGTCTGGCTTGGTGCTTATTTCTACTTCTGGACCTCAAAAGTGGAATAAAGTAGGCTGTGTGTTAGTGATTTAACTGTAAGTGCATGCAGAGCCTGTCCAAGGAGAGCCCAAAGCCCTTAAGCAGGGACAAATGAGACACAAAGCTTAGTTCTCTGGGACTAAAGGATTTAGCAGGGGTGCCAGAACAGCTGACTGCTGCATAATACATAAATAAGTTGTGAAGAAAACTGCTTCTTTTCTGACCCAGAGACCCAGGGGTTTGAGAGCTTCCTGGCTGTGCTCTGGGGGTCTGGATTCAGTTAAGAAGGTTATCCTTGGACCTCATCTGAACAAGTGGATGTGGGGAATTCCTTTGTGAATTGTTGTGCCTTTTGAATTGATGGTCTTGAGACAGAGCCTCAGCATTGTTCCCCCTCTTCTCTTGAGTCTACTTGTCTCTGCCCTGTTGCCTTCACCAGAAGTCCAAGTGGTAGTTTACAAGTCAAGTGACCAAGGTAGAGTAAGGAAATAAGTGCAGTAAGGGGGGATGATTTTTATCACTTGACCTATAAAAGTACCACTTAAGCTCTTCTGCTGTGTGTGCAGCAGTAGCACAGTAATGTGTTTCATTGCATTCAGTCCAGTATCTTCCTTGTGTGAATAGTTGTTGGTTTTGCCTTGCCTTAATCTGGTTTTCTTCTTTGTTTTTTTGTTTTTGTTATTGTTTTTGTAATTAAAATTATTGGGGGAGCTGCTGTTTCTGCAGGTACAAAGGTACTTTTTAGCTTTTTAGCACAGTTCAGTAAGTTTAAAAAGAATAAAAAAGCCACTTCTTATGTCGTGGCATGCTAGAGAGACAAGGGGAAACAACACAATTTTACTGTAACACAATTTTACAGAAACCAGTGTAAAATGCACTGTATAATCTCCCAGCCACATGTTGTCAAAACCTGACACAGAACTATCATCTTGAAGGCCTTTGCATCTGTTCAGACATTACAGCTGCTTGTTAGTAAACTTGTTTTTCCTTTCAGAATTGTTACATTGATTCATTTGTTCCTTTCCTCTCACCTTAATAACAAAACTAATAAAAGTATTTTCTTGGACAAAATAAGAGCTATTACACCTTTTAAATTACCTGTGACTTTATGTCCTCCCACAGCATTTCTTGCTTCTATTTGTAGAAACTAGAAAATAATTGAGGCCAGACTTCTGCTTTTCTCTTTTTTTTCTCTTTTCTTTTTTTTTTTTCCCCAAACAGTTATTTCACCTTTGCTTTAACTAAAGACTTTTGTTATTACTGGATCTTCCAAGATTTTATTGCAGTAGAAATTGTTAATGCTGAAAGCTGCTATTACTGGTAATTGTAAGCACAGGAGTTGTATTGTACCAAACACTGAGCTGCTCGTGAAGAAATAACAAATAACTTGGATTTCTGTGACTTTATGCAACTTCAGCACTGACTTTAATACTATTTCTTCCCTAATACTTCAGTCTAGGAATGCTGTTACCACACTCTGATCTTTATTGAATTCTTATCTCCTTTTGGTGGAAGTATTATTTTCTAATTTCTTCTGCTGATGTTTGCTCTCAGTGTGCTTGGTGAAAGGCTGTGCACATGGCATATAAAGCAACACACTCAGGAGATGCACTCTCTATTAGTATATTAAAAGCTGCCTTTAGGTAATGCTGTTTTTCTTAGGGGATGCTCTATCAGCTCCCCTTATTGCTGTTTGTCCCGAGGGTCTGCTTTGCTGCCATCCTTTGCATGCCCTGAAGTGCCATACAATTATATTTAAATTGTGGGGTTCCATTTGCAGCACTGCATCCTTGTGCTGTGTTTTTCCCTTTGCTCCTCCTTGCTGTGTGGACATTGGCTGTGGCACAGAGGGGTGGCTCCTGGGGAGTCCCTGTGCTGCAGCGTTGGTCTCTGACATGGCAGGGAAACTACTCTCTATTAGGCACCAGCTTCAGATTTAAAGGCTCAATCCTGCAGATCTGAGTCTCTTATTAAGGAAAAAAAAACCTGTCTGTTTCAGTATGTCAAGCAACGTGGTTCAAGTGTTTCAGTTTTGCGAGGAGCTTATTTAAAACCTGTCAGCTCAGTCCCAGCTGAGCACCTGATTGTGAGCAATCACATTGGAAGTTGAATTTTGGAGCTGTGTGATTTTTGTTTTTTGTTCTTTGAGCTGTCATGGGTCTAATTACAACCTCTGCCCACATCTTCCTGGGCAGGTTTGCTGGACACAGATTGATGCTTGCTCTCCCTGGCACGACAGCTTGGGAAAAGCACCTGCAGGGGAGTATTGATCTCCAGCACTTGCCTGTTGCTCAGCTGTGCCCTTGGTAGAATTTCAGCTTCCGATTACTACACTTCTTATTTTTATTCCTTGGGGAGCTATAGCAACTGAAAGAAAGAAAACAGAGCTTTTGCAGAGGATTTTGTGAGCTAAATGGTCTTTACTCACTGACAAAGTGCTGGGGATATGGCTAAAGTGAGTTATCTGTGCACAGTTCCCCAGCTCTGCTAGCAGGGATTCCTGCTGCTCCTTGTAGAAACCTCTCGAGCCTCTGCTGCTGCTTCCTCTTAGCTTGCTGATGGCTGCTGGCAAATTCTGTCTGTTGCTCAGTAAGCTAAGCACTTTCTTCCAGGCTTTTTTGAACTTAAAACTTACTCTTTATTGACAGTCAGCTCTAACTCCTTGGTTGCAGCCTGCCTTTCTCCATGGCCTCAGTGCAAGGAGACACAGCAGATGTGATTTTTTTTCAGTTTATTTCACTTCTAATTCAGTCTCCTTAAAAGCAAGTTTGCTATGATAATGGCCATCAGCTATTTCTGGCCTGGAAGATGTAGCATGTATTGCACTGTACAGCTGATTATTGAATATTTCACTGCATAATCAATGTGAGAGATTTGCCCATTTAAAGCTTATAACATCAGTTTGATATTCTGATATTTCCTAAGCAGTCAAGATTTGCATTTGTAAATAGCAGTTATGGAATAAATTCAAATAGGAAAATTTGGTATGACTTTTTCTGCCCTCAATTATGCAGGTTAAGTCAATACACTCAACAGTTTATTCAGACTTAATAAATCTGAACCATAAGTTACTGCAATAAGATTTCCTGAGGAGTCTGATCTGAGTAAGGGAAATCTATGGAATCAATGTGAAAAACTTCTAGTATTTAGAATAAGTTTTTAAAACTGAACTTTACCTGTTAATTTGGAATTTGCTAAGAGAATGCAAGTATTTGTGATGGAACCTACAGCTACTGTCTGGCAAGGAGAACCTTGTAGGCTACTAAAGCAACTGCTCAGAAAAAAAAAAAATCACAGGTCAAAGAGAACAATATTATCCAAGAGTTAAGGTTTTCTGTCTGGGAGGAGTTTTCACTCAGAAAACAATAGTGTAGGTAAAACAGAGTATTTATTGTCTCCTCACTTTTAATTAATGCTCCTTGAACAGGCAGGTTGTGTAAACTAATTTAGTTCTTTGCCCTGTCAGTGAAATCAAACAAACCTATAGGATAACTTAAATCATGCTGAATGTCCTCCCTCATGTTAACCCAGCAGCAGTGGTAAAACTGTTCATGGCTTGAACAGCTATTCAGTACAATGCATGTGAGTGCTGAAATGGATTCACCTCTTTGTATAACCTGGCATGAATAGTCTCTTCTGCTGTAACTCTTCTAGGCTGAATTCTTTACAAAAAGACTGGGAATATATTTAAAACCTGAAAATCACCTGAAAAGTTGTCCTTTTTCCTCTTCTGTGCTTCACCCAGCCTGGCTGCAACACAAAGAGCTCTGTTGTGGCTTGGAGCAGTTTTATGGCTGTGGCATTTAACAGGTGTTCTGTGCCTTTGTATCCACCAAGCCTTTCAGGAACCTCATGGCTTAGAGCAGACATACCTTCTGTCTGCTCTTGATAGACACATTTCTTCTCTGAAGGAGTTTTGAAAAGCTCTGCCTGATAGGAGCTCTCCCTTATGTGTGAATGGGCTGATTATCCTGTGTGCCAATTAAAAAAAATTGGTCAGTTTTACAAAATGTCTTCACTCTACCTGCTGTATCCAGTATAGAGAACCATGCAAGGTTTCTTGCAGGGAAGTTATGAATCCAGTTTGAAAGCAGTCAGAAGGCACAATTGTTCTGCAGCCCAGAAGCTGATGGATCAGCAACAGCTCTGTGCTGAAGCAGGTGTGCTTAGGTGATCGTGAGCTGGCAGCTTTTCTATCGTTCTGTCAGAAAAGGAAGATTAAAGCCAAATTTCTCTGGGTGGAGATCTTGAGAGAAAAGATGGTCCTGAACAAGAGGGGATTATCTCTACACAAAGTTCCCTGATTCAGAATTGTGGGAAAATCCAAGTCAGTTTCTGTTCCCTCGTTGGAAAAAAATTGCAAACAACTACTTTTGTTAATAAGCGGGGGATGGGGCGGGGTAAAACCCCAAGTTCTGCTGGACAAAATGAAAAGTTAATGTGGACTGCAAAGAACAGTAATGATTCTTGGGAAAAGGGGAGATGGCAGGAGTGTAGCTAAACTTAACTTGGTGTGAAATGATGTTTAAAAAACCCACTATGGAACTGTAAAAGTGCAGTCCTTAGTTGGATACACAGATTTTATACACCTCTGCAGTCCCTCTCCACGTACTGTGCCAATCCTGCTGCCTCCTTTCCACAGCAATCACAGCTCCTCAAGTGATCAAGGCAAATGTTATGTGATGCATACTTCTAAATATTTATTATTTGTCTAATAGTTCAGCTTACAAATCATTGCAATTCTCCTGGGCTGATCCAGCAGTGGATATGGGGAAGTTTTATGTGTCTGAAACTGTGTAACTTCACAACCAGGTGCAGCTGCCTGTTGCATCCTTTGCCTCACAAACTTATTTTGAGGTTATCTTTGCCTGAATCTGATGATCCCACCTGGCACTGATCACCCCATAGATGGGAAAAGAGAAGAAATTTTCTGGAAATAGTTTATTTTGTGGCTTAGTTTTCTTCTCTGGCTTTTCCTTTCCACTGCAGTGCAATTTAATGTTTGCATCTTTGTTTGCAGAGCCTCCTCCATGATGCTCACAATATAAGTGTGAGAATTGCCATTTGTTAGGCAGATGCTTTTGGGTAAAGAGTCCTTTCACCATTTCTGAGAAGAAGCTGAAATTTTGTTAAGATTGTAACAAGTGAAAATTGGCTCTTGTGTCCCATAGCTGCTGCGAGAACTAACCCAAGCCCCAGTGTAAAACATGCAATGGAGAGAACACAACTTGTGTCACCTGAGAAACCAGGTCATAAAGGTGTCTTACCATGAGGTTTTGGGGAGCTACCATTTGTCAGTCTTTGTAGAATTCAATTGGGTAATTGTCCTCAAAAAGATTAAAAAGTTAGAAAACAAAATGTGCTGTTAAACATGGACTGCAGAACATTGATATTTTAAATGAATGATGATACATTGCAGAGATTAGTGATGGCACAGGAGAATTCTGGGGGAATAATGAGCTGTCTAAATGGTCAGGAAGAAATTTACCTTCATTCCGTCACCTCAGATGCGCAGCAGCAAAAAGTGAAATAATTTATGACAAGGCTATGTACCTCTTAACACTGTAATATATCAGACTTGTGATGTTGTGACACCAATCACCAAAAAATTCTAGGGTTGTGTCATAAATTAGATTGTGCTGCATCTGATTGGGCTTTTTGTGCTTTATTCACATCAAAAGGCAATTACATTTTGTGCAAACTTAATCTTACGGGTTTAATGGTGCATGTAAAATATGCCTTGTAATTTGTCCTTTATTAATACCATATAGAGGGGGTTTCTGCAAATGAGAGGCAACTAATTATTTTGTGTCTTAGGTATTGGGGGTACCCTTCAGGATTTAGTCTTTGCTTAAATTAAATGTATGTGTAAGAGATGTATTTTGAACTTTTTAAGGGCTGCATCTGTACTACTTGAAGGAATCGTCTTAACATTCAATATAACTGCCTACATAAACTCTGCAAGCCAGAGCTCAGCAGATTCTTACACAAAATGGTGATAAATACCAAAATCAAATCTGTGTTTGCACAGGGACAAGGGGGAATGGCTTTAAATTGTAAGAGAAGAGGTTTACATTAGATGGCAGAAATTCTCACATCGAGGGTGGTGAGGCACTGGCACAGGTTGCCCAGAGAAGCTGTGGATGGGTGATCCATCCCTGGAAGTGCTCAAGGCCAGGCTGGATGGAGCTCTGAGCAGCCTGGTCTAGTGGAAGGTGTCCCTGCCAATGGCAGGGGGATTGGAATTAAAATATATTTAACATCCTAACAAAACCATTCTATGATCTTTTCCAGTATTCCTTTTCCCTTGGTAATGAAATAAACTTAGCACCCACCAAAACTCCCCACAATTTAGGTTAATGACACTTCCTGGCAGATCAAATCTAAAAGGAATGATTGAATACCAGAGAGGGTTTCTGCACAAGAAATGAATGACCTTGGAGAATGAGAGCAGCAAGAGCAAGATCCAACTCAGCAGCATAAAAGGCAAAGCCACATCTACTGAAGGAATGGTGAATATTTGCTGGTCTGAGGCTGGGACCTCTAACAGAAACACAGTAGGCACCAATGTGCATGATTGCACCTGGACTGGGCTATTTTTTTTTTTTTTTTTTGCCTGACTGTACATTTTCAATGATGCTTGTAGAATATGATTAAAAAGTCATAAACGAACATGAGCGTTTAATTTTAAAGGATACTGTTGGCACTGAACAAAGTTATAAACAGGCTGGGAATGTGTGTGGGCAGGTTTCAGGATGAGATTTGCAAAAATGCTCATTGAAATACACTCAAGTAGGAGTATGGGAAGAGAAAATGGGAATTATAAAGGAGTTATATGGTTCTGGTTGTAATAATAACTAAGTGAGCTCACCCATGTAGCTTGTGCTTAATTGGGTTTGTTAATGGGCAGGTTTGTGTAAAAAAAGGCTGAAGCATGTGTAGTTTCCTAAAGTCTGTAATGAGGAAACTGGTTTAAAAAATGCAGAAGAAAAATATAGCATAGTTGACATGTCATATGTGGTTGGGGTTGATGATTACTTCAGGGATCAAGGTATATGACAGGTCTCAGTTCTGTACTCCTACTGCTAATCATTTAAGCTTATATAACCTGTTGGAAGCTGTAACCCTGCATTTTATTTTTTTTTAATAGCAAGCATTCTCTAACTTAATTCTCTGTAGAAAGCTTATTCTCTAATGACTGTTTCCTTATGAATGAACAGGTATTATTCCTTTAGAAAGGGGATAAAACAAATTATTTCCAAAACTTTTAATAGGGAGGGAAATTTGTGTTGGTTTGGGGTTTTTTGTGGGTTTTGGTATCTTTTTTCTTAAATGACATGAGTTTATAATGGCATCTTAAAATTTTCTGAATTTTTTTTTCTGATATTTGCTATCTTTCTATGTCTATTAAACCAAACCCTAGCTATTTTTCATAACTTAGTGGTTTCTGAGTAACTGCAATTCAGACACTGATTTCGGTTTGCCAGTAGCACAGATTTGACTGAAGCTTACTATTTTTAGAGGATTTACATGTCATATCCTGTAATGAAATTGACCTTGATATTAGTTCAAGCCTAATATGAAGCTGAAATGAATTAGCTGAAGTGTCAGAAGCCACACACATATTCTGTGCAGACAAGGTAGTGGTGATTAGTCTTGTTATGTCAGCTGTAGCAGTGGGACAGGAAAGGAATGAGTTAAATACACTCTGAAAATGAAGATAGCACTGCTTTGCCCATTGAACTGCTTGCAGGGCTGATGCATAAAAACAGTTACTTGTTCTTCAGCACTCGGAGTTGTTGTCCACTTACAATAGCTGAGAGACAAATGATATTACATGTGACATATCTTGAGGGACACACCTTTCTGATATGTACTTTGCAGTTCTAAGCAATTTTCTATCCAGAGCTTTAGAGCTGATTTCCCTTTACAACATCAGGTCAGTATCACAGCCAGGATTCTGACCAAGACTCTGAAGAAAATCGGTGGTTTGGGACTTTTTGAGGCAACAGAAATGAGCTGAGAACTTCAGATCCAGGTTTAGTTTTGTGGCTCTGGTCTTGCCCCAAGAAGTGCCTGTGCCCAGGCTAAAAGCACTGTTTTGGCTAAATAAATCCACATTTGGGTTTATATGAACACAACCAGGATAACATTGGTCTGCAAGCTCAGCAAAGAATTGTGTGGGTAGAACTGGGCAGAGCTCAGAGCCTTTAGTTGTCATAAAGCTTCATCCTTCCACTTACTGACCTCGCTCCTCAGGAGTTAAAACTAAGATGATGCTGGATGAGTTCATGCTTATTACATCCATGGGGTCGCTAAGTATGGTAAAAAAATTAGGGTGGATAAAAAAGGTCAGATGATGATTTTTGAGATGTACCCGAGGGCCAAAAATGGACACAAGCAAAAATTGGGACAACTGCTTTTTAACAGCAGGCTTTTGGAATAGAATAGGACTAATGGTATCTTCTGATTTCTCCACTTGCTGTGTGACAACCCTTTGTGCCTTGGAACATCATGGATCTGGTTTAGGTGTGCATTTAGGAAAGTGTTGTGAGTGTCTTTGCCAAAGACCTCTGGGCCTCATCTGTGCTCCAGCCACTGTCAGGGAAGGAAGAAGGAGAAAATGAAAGGTAGAGACTCAAAAATACAGCAGATTAGTGTTATGTGTTACAGTGACATGAAGCTGCATATGAAATAATGGTAGCTGAAAACTGGCCTAGAAATTAAGGTCAGGAACAAACAGACTTCATGACTCCCTCTGTTTTTAGTGTCCACCTACTGAGTTAATAGAAGGATTTGAGTTGCAACCTGTCCCATACCCACTGCCTGAGCTGGCTCTCTTTCTCTAGCACATCTTGTTGGGACTCTTAAACTAAGCACTTTTGGATATCTTGGTGTATCCAGCTGAGCCAGACAGGTGGTGTCACTGACTCCAGCACCACTGAGATGGGCTTTACACTCAATCCAATAAATGCTAAATTGGGTCAAATTCTACTTTGATGAAATCAATGGCAGATGTCATTTCGCTGCAATCTTGTGGCACTCAGACCACTTTATGCTCTTCTGGCATGGTAAAGAAGGAATGAATGACATTGTGACTCATTTTAAAGCCCCTCTGTGCTGCCAGGGTGATATTGTGGGTTTAGAGTAAATGAAATTTCAGGCTAATTGGCTTCAGTGTAAATGAGAGTCAGGGCCATGAGGCTGTTTGGACTGAATGAATGATGAGATGTTGTGTGGAAATGAGTTGCTCAACTGGTTTTAGTTGCCCTGTGGCTGAAGGGGACCCTCTGCAAGGATGCAGGAAGATAACAGAGCACTCTGCAGGTGAGGAGGAGGCAGAGATGAGCCTTCCTGAACACTGGAAGCCCCAGGCAAGTGACTGAAATATGATGGGAAAAACATCCATGACATAATGCTAGGGGACGAAATTGGAAAGAAATGACATCCCTTGGGAAAGATTGAGAGGTGGAGAAAAATTTAACCTGTTTTTCAGGTAATATATGAATAGTTTGCTGAAGTGTGGCTGATGGCACTTTGGGCTGATGTGATCTGAAGTTCTCTTCAGGCTTGTAAAGTGACTTTCCCTCCTCTTCCTGAAATAAGAGCAGCAAAGTCCCTCAGACATTTCTCATCACAGAGCATTTATTCAAGATTTTGCATTTCCATCTGCAGTCTGAACCTCTTCAGTGGTTCACTGCCTCGTGTGGTGTGTGAGGTACTTCAGAAGTAAGGCACTATATCAAATAAACCATTTTATAGCTGTATTGCAGAGTTAAATGGGAGCGGCTTGCTGAGACATAACACATTTTTTAAAAATAGCCAGAAACTTATTTCCTTTCAGTGGTTACAATTAAGGTTTTCTTTCAGGAGAAAGGTGGAAGAAAGGCTGTTCAATTACACAGAGGGCTGCAGAAATGCCATTGAATGAATCATTTAATCCCTTTAAGTACAGTCATCTTCCAATTTTACCTGGTTTGGATATTTCCCACCTTACAAGACACATCCAAGCATAAAAGGAGAAGGTTGGCTATAGCTTCTTGAGTGCTCCCTGTCAGTCTGTTCTTGAGAAATTCTTGAACACAGTATTTCCATGTACATCTGTATTTGGCTAATAGACATCGATGTGAATGTGTATAGTGATTTATTCAATATGTGTAATATATTTGTATTAATTCTGGTTTGTGATGGACATTTTTGTTGTGGGATTGCCCTACTGATTCTCTGTGCCTTGCATTTAGGATGTGGTCAGGTATGGCCAGCCCAGCATAGACAATTTAAACAGTGAGAAAGGAGGAAAATAACAAGCACTGTGCAGGGAAAACCATGGGGGAAAAGAATGCTTTGATTTCTCATCCCTTCTGTAGTTTTTACCAAGACAAAAAAGTTTCCATTAAATGTAATGTCTCTTCTAGCTCTTCATGTCTAGGTTCACAGCTGTTGCTCTGGGAAAAAATAATTATGCCTGAAGTAGGGATCACGTTGGTTGGTATGGTCTTGGTAATTGTAATCCAGGATGCAATTAATGAGTAAGGTTGGTCAAAAATGACTACCATGTGGAAGAATCACCTTCTTTGAGGTGTTTGCTCTTGGTTTGCAATGTTTCCAACCTGCCCTGCTATGTGTTACATATTTTAAAATGCTAGTTTTGATCCAAGTTAGCTTTAATTTTTAATATATTTCTGACAATAAGTATTTTGATGTAAATAATTTGTTAGAGATTCTTCAAATTTCATAGAGTTTTCTCTGGTATACAAAAGTAGTTCAGTAAGAATCTATTATCTGAACCTGTCAGTTTTCCCACATTTATGAGACCATTGATTCAGATAAAAGAAAGAAAGAGAAAAGATTAAACACTCTTTTTATGAGTGGGAATTTCAGACTATTTTCTGAGCTTGCTAAACTTCAGGCAGGAGGGGAAATTTTGGAGATATTTTTGGTGAATAAACTTACTCTGTCAGCTATATTTTGATAGAAAGAAATGAATGAGGTGTGGGTTTGAGAAGCTCCAATTTTCTGAAAAATAGTATAAGTGGGCATCTAGAATTCCATTCTAGCAGAAGTTTTTAGACATCAGTGTCCATGAACAGGTAGAAGCTGACAGATTGGAGTTTAACCATGAAGGAAAAATGTTTTCCAAGCTGCAAACTAACCTGGGAGGTGTAGCTGCTGTCCTAAAGCAAGGAATAAATTAATTTTACTCATAGGCTGCTGACACAGAGCACACAAGCAGCCATGTCTGAAAATTGTGTACATCTGGAAATGAGATTTATATCCAAGGCCGGTTTGCCACTTTTACTAAACAGTATCTGCTGTAGCTGTGGATTTTTTTAAAAAGAGAGAAGTACATAAACATCATAACATGAATTGCTTACAGAAAGAAAATCGGTTGCTTTTTTCCTACAAAATAGTAATCTGTTTTGTTTACTGCTCCTGTTGCTGTCTATATTTAGTGTTATAAAACCTGCCTTTTGCAGTACAGTAAATACTGACAGCCTTACCTAAATTTTTATGTAATTTGCATATGTTACTGTGCAGTTTGTATCTGTTTAGTGAAACCATCTCAGTAGGTGTGCAGGAGCTCTTCCTCTTCTGATTATGTTTAAGTCCTCCTTATTGACAGTTTTAAAATTTCAAAGAAAAAAATAAGTCAAATCTTAGTACAGGTAGGCTAAATTGGGATTTAATAACAAAGTTTTAAAATGTGTTTATTTTGGGCTTCAATGTGTGTGCCCCAATGCTAAATCTCAGCATGTACTTGCATACCTTCCTGGAGAAAGGAGTATTTTATGTGCTGCATGAATTGAAGATTAGGGAAAAATCATATTCTATGGAAGTATTCCTGTAAAAGCAAGACCAACATTTATGAGCAGTGCATATAACATTGTCACTGGGGCTGTGTCTGAGTGCCCTTTGGTGTCCTTTTAAAAATACAGTCAATATAACAGACTCATTCTGGGACTTCACAGTGAGCATCATAACACGTACAGCCCATCAGTCTGGGTATCTCCACTGGTGTCAGAGAAAAGGTTAACCTGGTGGTGCTGGCTGGGGAAATAGGCTCTTTTATCATCTTTTTGTGCTCTGCTTACCAGTGAGAGTTCCAGGTTTTGTACAGTTGCCCATCTGCTCAAAGGGGCAGCTCTTACTGGCACAGAGAACTTTACCTTTGGCCCCAGATGCCCTCATGTTTTGCAGAGTTAGCTGGCATAATTCTTCTGCATCCCTCTTCATTGTAATTTGACTTCTGGGAAATTTGTTTAGTATTGATTTAGCTTCATTTCTGTTAAAAGAAAACCTGAGAGCTCCATGTAGCTGTGCTGTAATAATGGAATATCCTCAATATCTGATTAATACAGCTGGGAAATATATTTTTGTTCTACAGTCAAAGCAATAAACGGGGAGGGGATCAAGTCAGGCTGTATGAGAGAGAAACTTTTCAGGGTATCTGATATATTGAACTTGAACTGATCAAAACAACTGCAGAGTAAAGCATTCTCTTTTATTTAACTTTCTTTTTCCAATAAAATTCTTAGATGAAAAATACCACATAGTCTACATGAAATCCTAGTTTAACCTTTTTATATTTCTTCAAGCAAGGTTATCTGTTCTTAAGTACCAAAACACACTGAATATTAGGTTTTTTCCAGTGCTTTTCAGGAAGATGGGCTTGGAGAAGGTCTAAGGAAGTTTCAGCTGCATTCTTGAGAGGTGGTGTGGAGACATTGACCACACTGTTCTGTGTCACAGGGAAGCCAGATGAAGAGACATCTGGATTCAAATGAAATTTGTGGATATGCCTGCCTGAGGGATGGAGAGTGGAAATTAAGTGGATGTGCTGCTCCCTGGCAGTGCAGGGAAATCATGGTAACCCCATCATTTCTGGGAGGTGTCCAGTAGGAAAGGACTGATTTGTGTGCCCAGGTTTGTGTTCCTGGAGGTGTGGGGCTGAGCTCTCAGCTGGCACCATCACCACCTCATGCTGTTTATCCTCCTCCAAAGAACACTCAGAAATTCCCTTGTCTGGGAAGATGGCAAGCTGCACTATTATATTTTCTCATTATATTTTCTTCCTTAAGGAAGCTGGGGCTGGGGGGCTCATGGGACACAGGAGGGGGGACCCTGAGTGACACCCAGAGAGCACAGCCAGTGGGACAGATGTGATTGCACACCATGGGATGGAGGAGGAATGCCAGAGCACACAACTGTCACAATATAAACAAGCTGCTTTTACTTTTTTTATTTGTAAATCTGGTTTGTGCCATGCTGTCAGGACAGTTACCACTCCCTTTGTGTTTTGAGGTAGATCAATAGGTTTGTTGTTGGGTCAAGACAAAGGGCTTGACAGCCCAGGAAACAAATTGCTTATATTTCCTCCCCTATTCAAGCTTTCTCTGTCACAAAAGTTGTTAGCTGTAGAAGACAACTTTTTTTTTGTCCTTGTCACCGAGCTGTGTCAATGTCAAAATACCTGGAACAAATAAATAGGTATTTTATCTCTACATAGTTCAGCAGCAGCTTTGCTGCATTCAGTTTGTTTTCATGGTAATAATTTGCTCTATTACTGGGATGCCTCTACCATCTCTTCTTCTTATAAGAGCCTTTCTCTTTGACAGATAAACAGGCATCTGAGGAAGACCTCCTTCAGGAAGGAGGGCTGTCTGTTTGGGAGCTTTATAATAACAACAAAAATACTAATAAGCTCTTACTTCAAGTCATAGCAGCCAGATGTGTTTTTATTGAAGCAGAATTCCTAATTTCTATAGTGGGAAACATATTTTCCATGTCTCCTTTACATGGAAGGCACAAGTGGAAGGAGATTACATCAGAAATCATCCATTTTGTCATGATACTGACTTTTATTTTCCATTGGGCCCTTTTAAGATTTGTATTTTACAGTCTGTGTCAAAGACCAATTCTGGTCAAGACTTACTGCACACAGATGAGCTATAAACAGAGTTATGGAAAAGGGCATTTGAGGCCTCTGTAAACATACATCACACTGTGCTTCTGGAAAGCCTGGACCCCATGAGTTTCTCGGCCTCCAGTTTCATTACTGTACCTTCTGCTCTCCTTTCAAGTAACTTTAAATCTCTGCTTTGGAGCCTTGTGGTGCTGCACAGCATGTGAACATCACTGCCCTTGTCTTTTTCCCAAGCCCTGACTGTGTTGAGTGGTCACAGGGAGTGTCAAGGCTGAGTTATCCCCCATGCAGTGTGACAGTGCAGTTCTTCACATATCACCACTGGATTTGTGTCCAGTTGCTCTGAACACACCTTGCTGGCTCTGGTTTATCCTGACAAAGCAACAAAGCCCTTTTGGTTGGGTTTGTGATTGGGAAGCATGGTCAGGAAAATATCTGCTGGTCTCTTTTAGTTATGTCACTTGATGTCACAATCCTCTCTGACTGTAATTTTTTTTTTTAAATCTCTGTCTGCAGCATGGTAGAAGAAATCAACCCTTGGTTTTGCTACAACTATGAAATCATAACCAGTATTTTCAAATCAGTAAAAGTAGTGCCAGTCAAGAGAACTTCTGTCTCTCAGGATATTCTTGTACTTCTGTGTCTATTTCTTGGCTCAGTATTGGAGAAACATCCACTGTTTAAATTGCAGGTGTGTGAGAGCTCCTGCTGAAGGCTGATGGCTGGGCTAGGAGGGCTCAGGTTGCTTGTGGCCACTTCTGTCTCTCCACACAGCCACTGATGCTGCTCTGCAGCATCTTGGTCAAAATGCTGAATATTTTGTGTGTAAGGAAGCCCAGGGCTTGGAGAGAAGGGGAGACATGGATAACATGGTCATGGTTAACCATCTGCCAGTACAGGTCACTTGAGGGAGGAGAGATGTCTGTCCCTCAGTCTGGCTCACCATGTTTCTAAGCTGATGATGTTTCTCAGGATGAGCCCCCAGTGAGGCTGAAATTTGAGCTCAGTCTGTGCTCTGAAGTTTAAGCTCCTGTTTTCTCTTGGAGGTGGAGTTGGTAGATTTCACCCAGGTGCTTCTTTTCCCATCACCTCAGGATGTGAAAGCAGACGTGGTAATGCTACATTACTTATTGGGATTAAAGATATATATTTCCATTAAGTATGATCACTGATCTTTCCTGTGTTCTGCACTCTTTCATGTAAAAAAATACATGGAAAAATATTCCTTTCATTGCCTAGAAGTTTGCTCTGTCTAGTTGGGATAACTTTGACATTTAGGCTTCTATAGAGAACTATCTTTATTTATATGAAATACAAATCACTCTTCCATTTATGTGTATTTTTTCCCCCCCCAAACTGTACAAGCATGAAAAAAGAGATTGAAATCCTGCTTTAAAAGGAGAGCTGTAGTTTTTTATGATTCTCAGTGCTGCATTTCCACATACAAATTTTTTCCTCATCCTGGTACATCACATTTATTTCCCCTTACTCATCCTTTCTGTTTTACGAACCATGAAAACGCTGAGGACCACAGTGAGGGCTTGGGTAGCTGTCAAGCAAATGCTCTGTGGTATTTCATGTGGTGAGGGGCATCAGTAGCATGCTTGGCAGATCAGCTTGATAAAGGGGACACAGAGTAGAAAGGTTGCACAGATGTTCTGGGACCTCAATTCTTGAATTTTGTCAACTAGGAGTTTGATTATATTCTGAAATCACCGAAGCAAAGAGTAAATATAAAGCTCTGTGACCAGAAATCCCTACAGCAGATATATGCTGTGTGCTAAATTTTACAACTGAACCACAGAGGTGCAAAATCTGCCTCCAAAGCATGGTGTGGAGAATCTGATGCTCACTTCTGTAATGCCCCAGCACCTCAGGCAGGAGGGTGGGATTGCTGTTCAGTGTCTGGAGCAGGAGAGCATCCCTGTCTCCTTCCACAGCTGCAGACACACTTTGCTGGCTCTGGATAACCTCTGTTGCTGTGCTGAATGCTGAGCATGGCACACACTGAATTTCTATGACTTAAGTGTGTCTGTTTTCTGTATATTTGAAATTGTTGCTCATTTAACCATGACTAATAGATAGCTTGAGCAGAGATCTCTGAAGAGAGGCTATTCAAGTTGAGAGCACACAAAAAAGCCTCATCTAATCAACCTACAATATATAAAAGTCATTTACATTTGCAGTTGCATCTCCCCACACACTCCCTGTTTGTGCGGCAAAAAGATGCATTTTGGTTCAATTTTGGATTAAACAAATTGTAAAAAAAGAATGTTTTGCTCAGTCTGATCCAAACAAGAAGAGCCATACTGTCTGATTGAGGGCTGTATATCACACACATGCTGCAGCAGAGAAGGAAAAACATTAATTTTCATCTGGCTTTTTTATGCCAATGCTCTTTGACAAGTGCTGAAGTATTAAAAAAAGGTTGCTGTAATATATTAATTGTGTGAGGTACCTAACACTTGAAATGAAATTTGACCTCTCAATATAACGCTGAGATTAAATGCTGTTAATGCTATCTGCTCTATCATTCCAGTTTGCTGGTAAGTATTCCTGCTTTACTGGACAAGAATATGGCAAATCAAATTTACACCAAAGTTTGTAAGGCTTGAAAGCATCTCTATAGTGGGGAAAAAATGGACAACTTCCTACAGCTAATGTTTAATCAGTTTATTGGCTTTTCTCCTTCAAGAACCATCAAACATAGTGTAGCCAGACGCAGGTGTTCCTGATTATATTGTTGTTTTGCTAAATAATTGCTAAAATGGAGCTTGAAAGTAAATTCCACTTTTTGAATAATTGGGCAGATTAGTTCTTGGATGCTTGGATGTGTTACTGTACCTAGTGGTGGCATGAAGGCTTTATCAGTTGTCTGCGTGCAGAGGGAGAGTTTGCTTTAAAATTATGTATTTTGCAACATTCCCTTCTGCCTAAGAGACAAACAGGTGACCACTTCATCTTCTCCTGTGCTCAGTGGGTTTTGCTCCTCTTTTTAAGTTTACTCTCTCTGGGACATGCTGATGTTACTCTGCAGAACAGGGTTGGTTTTACCCATCGTGACTGTGAAACTGCTCAAGAGCTCCCTGGATGCAGCACCTGTTGGCTTCTGAAACAGCCTAAAATTCCAAATTCATGTGGAGCCTTTCATTCCTCAAAAGGAATTTCTGTAACTTTTGTTTTTTTAATTGTTGTCTGGATAAAATGTGTTAAGCTGTTCACAGTCACTTGCATCACTTCAGTCCAGGATAGGCTCATAAATGGTGCTGATATTTCACGGTACTGAGAAACAATAAAACTTCAAAGCACATATTTCTGTGCTGTCTTCCCCAGCATGAGATTCATCTTGATGATGGATGCAGAGAAAGAAAAATTGTTAGTGAAAAGGAGAGTCCTACATAATTTTTTGCAATCCTATGCACTTTTTTTTTGCTGAAGACCAGATAAAAATAGCATGGTCCTCGTGCTCCACTTTCATCCCCTTAAGGAGATTTCACACTGAAGTTTTCCAGTGCTTCACAGTCTATCTGTTGCTTTGGAGTTAAAGATACATGGCCTGTTAAATCTTATGTACAGTTCTTGTGTGTCTTAACAGAAAATATTCCTCATTTTAAATGCATCATCCCTGAAAGGCCATGATTTGTTGTGAGGTGATTTAACACTGTTGCCTGTCTGTGTGACCAAGTCCCTCCATGAAGGTGCCACCAACTCTTTATTTGATATGTGAGAAATTGCCTGGTTTACCCTTATCAATTACAGCCTTAGTGGTGTGATTTAGTGTACCATTTCAATAGAAAAAGCAGTGTCAATAGGTTTTGGGTCTGCTGAGATGCTTGTGTCCCTGGGTTTGTGTGAGTTCCCATAGCTGCAGACTGTGGAAATGTCCTCCAGACCTTTTGGGAAAATGTCAGCAGTGAAAGGTAAGGTCCTTCTGGAAGCCTGATCATGCTTATATTGGTTTGGGCTCTGTAAAATCTAAATTTTGCTTGGTTCACCTTGCAAAGTGACTACTCTGTGCACTTTGATGGACAAGGTGTCCTTCCTCTATATAATGCATTGTTTCTGGTGGACAGTAATGGAAATAGTATTGTGTATTTCCTACATTTTTCTATTAAAATTTTTATCCAACTTGCATTTATGGTACTTTATCAGCTTTCCTGGAACTGTAGTCCTAATGTGAAATAAGATAATTGCAAATCATTTGCATTGCTAACAAACAGGAAAACCAGGAAAATATAAAGTGCATTAGCATGGGACATTAGTATGTTGGTAATTTTGAATTGTTTATGTGATTGTAACACATTCTTGGAACAACAAGCACTTCTAATGATCTGAAGTGTTTTTGAAAAAGAAGGGATGCTGTGACCCCAGTCACTATATGTAATAGTGACAAGAATAGAAAGCTAGCAAATTATCAACTTAATTGGCTTAAAATAAAACCCTACAATATAGTGACATGCTTGTATTCAGTATGTTTTTTAACCTATATTTTCTACCCTCTCCTGAGTTACAGACTCTTTTAAATCACATTAAAATTCTAGATGTTAAGAATGTCATGAACTCTGCAGGAAAATGGCGTGTTAGTATTTTTATTGGTGTGAGGAAAGATTTTTTTCTGGTTTTTTGGGTTTTTTGTTTTTTTTTTGTGTGTGTGTGGTTGTTGTTGTTTGGTTGGGGTTTTTTTAAGGCAATGGGAAAAAACCCCACTACCAAGAAATTCTGTTCCCCCTCCCATCCCAGAAACTGCCCCAAAACCACCAGAAAATAGTTTTAATGTTGGCTGGGACAGAGCTGGCCCAACCCCTGGCAGCAGTGGGTGGCTGAGAGGCACTGGGGAGGGCTGAGGTTCCAAGGCACTGCTCCATCTGGGTGATGCAAGAGGCAATCCAGAATTTGTGGATAATTAGGAGTGCTGTGACTGTGAGGTTAACAGGTTGGAAGAGAAGACAGGTCCCATCTTTTGGGGAGGAAAGAGCAGTTTGGCAGCTGTCACTGCACATTAGGTGGTTCTGTGTGTGTGCAGAATGTGAAACAGAGAGACTTTCAGGAGGAACTAATGCACTCACTCATGGAAGATTATATTATTTGCAAACCAGACAGAGCAGAGATAAGGAAATGGGCCAGGATAAAAAAAATAAACTCCTGTGACTGTGTCTAATCTCCTCCTTACAACTAAACTGGACTCAAATGTCTGAGATTAAATCTGTGTCTTTCCTGCCACTATAATTAATGCTTGAACAAGGCTGGTAAGTTTTTTTTTTTTTTTTTGACTGCTTGGTGCTGCTTTTGAGGACTGTTTTCTGCTTTTCAAGAGAAAAAGAAAAAAGTAGTTGCAGTGCTATGGTGGCAATCATGAAATCAGAACCAGAACCATCAGAACTAATGCCTTTAGTCTGCTGTCAGTTAGTCACTGATACAAACCCATGACGGATCCCGTGGCACCATTTCCCTGTTGAGTCTAATGAAATTCATTTTCAGTTTGCAAGTCTGTAGATGCCCCTGCTGGTCTAAGGGAATAACGAAAGATGTCTAACTAAAACAGCGAGAAAGTAGAAAAAAGGAAAAGAAGCAACATGTAAATGAAACCAAAAAACCTTGAGAAAGATGTATTTGCAGCTGAATGTAGCTGTCTGAAGAGGCAGGAGTTATTTAATAAGCCTGGAATTTAGTACAAGCTCATCATGGCAGGCTGTTCGCAGTTCATACATCACACTAAGAGGTGTTGCCCCTTGTTGAGGGGAGAGAGAAAACAGCTTGGCAAGGCTTGGAAATACTGCTGAGCGTTCAACATGAAAAATACCTTTTAACATGAGGTGAATCCTCGAGTGAGGCAAGCCTGGGTGCTTTGAGGAAGCTCTTGGGAGATCATAGGGGAAGTGGAGAATGTGTTTCTAACAGGAGAGCTGCCTTAGGGAAATGGTGCAGGGCAATGGGGAGCCAAGAGTATTCCATGGGATGAGAACTCTTAGCCTGAGAGCTTGGCTGCTTCCTGGCTTTGGGTGACACTGCCATGGCTGCAGGAGTTCTGGGCAAGGAGGGAAACAAGAGCAGGGTGGATAGAGCACTCAGCTCTGGTAATATTCAAAGTGAATGCTGTTTGGTTTTTTTTTCCCCCAAGACAATCTGCTATGTGACTGTCCTCATTCCTGAGTTAGTAATTGGCACAAATAATTTCAAAAATGGGAGTTTCTGTTGGGAGTCCTTTCCTTTCACCTGAGACCACATATTCTGGGATATCCTCATTTACTGCTCTGCTCCAATTGTTTTTGGCTGAAGGAACACACATATTCTGCAGATTCCTCTCCTGATCTCATTCTTTTTTATGAGGTAGATATTTTAGGTATTCTGTTATACACAGAAATATTATTGATAATTACAAAGAAGAAAAACTTGTATTGCTCTAAAGAATTTAAATTTAGAGCCAGTTTTAAGTGTGGGTTAAGTGTGGAAAGTAGGCAGAGCGTGAAAGGTAGGCATTTTGTATTTGTGACAGCAAACAATTGGATCTGTGATTACATCTTGATTTACATGACATAAAATTTTAGAGGTACAGAGCTTTTTTCCTGAAAAAAGGGTCCAATAGTCATCAAGAGTCTAATTTACATTGCTATGCCTCTGACTCTGTGGCAGCAACTGGTTGACAGACAATATTATAACCTCAGCTATTCTGTCATTTGAGAAAATGCTAAGGGGATATTGAAAATCAGCAATGGGATATGGCCACAAATCACTTCAGAAATGAAGCACTGACTGTTTTGAAGAAAATATGTTGAATGCTGCTGTGTTGTATTCTCCCTCATTTGGCCAGAAATCCTCAGTGTTTATTGAGGGTGAAATTCATCTGTGTGCTCTGAACTATATGCTCCAAAGAAAGCTTCAGCGAGTTTTTAATGTTGGATATTTCATATGCTGGCTTTCCTGCATAAGGATGAGTCTCTCCTTGAGATGAAATGAAGACTGAGAGAAGATAAGGCAAAATAATGATGGGATGAAATAAAACTGGTCTATCAGAAGAAATGGCACAGAAATCCAATTTGGGACAGTAAAATAGGCATGGATATTATTTTCCATTGTATGCTATTTCACACAAAGTATGGTTACAACAGGAAATCAATGGAAAATAAAAATTACATGTAAGACAAACTGCTGAAAACCAAGAAGCTCTACTTTCCTGTTCAAATTTAAAGGTAAATGCAGCAGAGGGATAACATATGGGTTTCATATCTTTAGATAGCTGTAGATTTGCTGATGCACTGTCTTCAGTTTAATTCTCTAGGTTGTTTTGGCACTGTGTGCCTGTCCTCATTCCATGGTGAATGCAGACAAATGTCCTTCATAAATAGTTTTTAATGTTATCTCTGTAATTTCTTATTCCCTGAAGTCATATATATTTCGTGCCATCAGACCTTTTCCATATCTGGATCAATCTGATTCCCACACTGTACCTATGCTCAGTGCCATTGTGTCACCAGGGTTTGTCCTCTGTGTTGCCCCACAGATCATGGAGCTGCCAACAAAGCAATTTGTGTCTCTGTGTTTGTTAAACTTCTCACCTACAACCCTAATTAACAATCCCCATGAAGTAGCTGTAGAAATACAGGTCTGCTTAGAGTATGAGATGTTAAGTTCTCTTCTTCTCTTAATGCAAACAGAAATGGCCAAAGTACTTTAATTTTTTCAAAGAAAATACGGTGGGATTTTTGCAAATTAGGACCTGGGTGTGGGTTTTTTACTGGTTGTTCACATGATAGAGAAATAACATTCAAATGTCAGTGGAGCCTTGCTGCTAAAACCCAAAATTCATTGCAGATAAAAGGATATTATTTAGTATATTTTTGCACAAAAGCACACACAAAAAAAAAAAAAAAAAGGAAAAAATGTAGCAACTTTCAGGGAATTTAACTGCATAAGGGAAAAGCTAAAATTTGATTAGTACCTCCTTCTTGGTTCAAAGTACTCTTGTGAAGAATCTCCATAGCTTTCCTTGCACTCTCTTAATCTATTTATTTTTGTTTCTCTTGCATTTACAGTTTAAAAAACTTTTTTTTCCCACTTGCTTTCCTTTTTTCCCCCACATGGCTGTTTGAATCCCCAGTGGCCCATTACCTGTGGTACAGCAGCTCTCTCTTGAGCTTCTGTCTCTGTTTGAGGAACTTTTGTTGTTACCTTTGAAACATTGGAAAATAGGGGAAATCAATTAAGTGTCTCAGTCTGAGTCACTGTGACTCCAGAGAAGTTCATTCAGCCATCTGGAGATGAAGAACTACTGGAATTTGAATCAGTTCATGAATTGTTTCTCTTTTCCAGCTTTTCTATTTAAGTCAAAGGAAATTTTGATTTAAACAAAAAACAGAAAAGGTACAAAAGCCATCCCATTTTGTTCAACAATTGCCTTTACTAAGCAATAATTGAATTTTTAAAGTTTTGATTTTAGTGATCAAGCTGTGTTTTTGAGATGATAATTATACAGTAAAAACCTTACTGAGCTTTCAGGATGCATGAAATTCTTCAAGCTGCAAATCACAACATTTATGTAAAATGTATGAAATGGAGACTTGCCATGGAAAGTGACCCATGCAATTATTCTCTTGATTTATTTTTTTTGTCTCAGGGAGTTTTTGGACTTGTTCAAAAAGCATGTAAGAGCATATATTAGTCAGAAATTTGACTCGACCAATGAAAAGGCTTATGGATAAGGTGCTCTTATCAAACCAGTTTCTGGCGTAGAATTTTTTCCTTGGCTATAAAACTCTGTATGTTTGTGTTCAGTGGTATTTCTTTGGTCAATTTAGTCACATTGTCTGCTTTGCTCCAGGGTTTCCACAAGCCTTGAGTCTCTCCTGGGATGGAAACCTGTGATTCTTCACTCTAACTACCCTCTTGTCAGCTGGGCTTGCTCGAGAAGCTGGAGTTGAGTTTGGATGGTGTTGGGCTGGATTTTTGCACATATGTGCATAAGTAGGTGGCCAGTTACAAATATAAGCAGAAGAATCTAATGTGTGAGACACAGAAATGTTTCTCAATTCCTATTTCCTACTATGCTCCTTGGCAATGTCTCAGCTCTATGTTACGACCTGGAGCGTGGATAGTTCTGCTGTTTTCATGTAGAGGAGATGCAAGTAGATGAATAAAAGGAAAAGTAGGTGTGATCTGGGTACCATGGAGTAAATATGTTGTGGCTCAGCTGGAGAGCAGAGCTGTCCCAACAGGCCTTCTGGAAACTTTATTCTTGTAGAGAATTTAGAGCTCTTGTAGACTTTAGAATCTTGTAGAGCCTTTATTCTTGTAGAGAAAAGTGCTTTTAAAGAGAACTCCATCTTCCATACCTGAGTGGGTTGCTGTGAGCTTTGGTGCAGCTTTGCCAGTCTGGATCTCCAGTTCCCATGCAGCTGTGTCCCCACAGATCCAGAGACCCCAATGATTGTGCTCTGCTCCTCTGGGATTGTCACTGCTGTGTTTCCTGCTGCTCCAGGATCTGCCTGCAGTGCCCCTGCAAGGCAAGGCTGCACCTTGCTGCAGTTTTGTGAGGATTTCTTTAGAAGTGTGAGTGACCAGGATGTCTCAGTGTCACAGCTGCACTTGAAGCATTTCGCTGCTGCTCCAATCAATACAGGGTCAGCATCAATTGACTGGATTTGGAGGAAAGACTTTTTTTTCTCCTCTGAGCACTTAGTGGTATGATGTTCTTTTATCTGGCTTCCAAAACAGGATTGGCCTTCTGCTGCTTAATTTCTGAGGATGGTTTGGACACAGGCACCATTCTTTCTCTCTGCTGTAATTTCTCCCTCCTCTCCCATTCAGTAGTTGTGATTCATATTACTTTAGTATGGACAGGATTTTTCTTATGTTGCTTTTTATTTATTTATTTATTTATTTTTAAAATTCCATATTTGTGGCACTATTAGCCCTTCACAGTGCTGGATGACTCAAGTAATTTTTTTTCCTCTCTTCCTACCCCCTCAAGGGAATTAATGAAGTCATGAAATGTAAGCAGTAATTAAAGTAGTCCTTGAGTTAGGATAGTTGTCTAGGGCTATAACTCAAAACATGCCAAGTCTGGAGGAGTACAGATCCATACTGAGTTGCTTTGGTATTCCAAAGTCAGAAAGGACTTTCTCAAACACAAAATGTTCCCTACACCTTGCAAACAGCAGGTTTGATCTAAACTTGCAGCCTGTGACTGCAGAAAATCTAATTTCCAGTACTGGCTATTGAGTGAGGGAGCAAGACTATTGACACTGGGCCTGTCCTAGAAGTACCTAGGGATTTGCCTAGTGGGATTTTTTTTTCCTGTGGATGATCATCTCTTTTCACTGCATTTTCTGAAAGAAATAACGTGCTTTCATGTTGTATGTGCTAGCATTTTTTTTTTGATTGTAAGGAAAAAGAGAACTGATGTTAAGTATCTGATCCTGTTCTGTTGCTTGTTTTAACTTTTTTTTTTAAATAATTTTTTAAGCACTTCTATTTACCTTAAAGTTAACAGTGGTATTATTTCTTTAGGGTGGATTCTACTTTGCTCACAGCGGCAGAGATCCTTGTGAGCAATTACTCAAGGCAGCAATTAATTATGGATACTTACTGGCCTGAGTAATGGAAATCCTAATAATTCACATCTCTTGTGTTTGCAGTTTTATGGAATATTACTAAGCAGAACACCTTGTTCAGGAGATTTTTTTCCTGGTACACATGGGAGATGTCATTATAATTGAATCCAGGTTTGTGCATCATTGGAAGAGGAAAAACATGTTTCATCCCTAGTGCATAGGTGTTTCCAGCTAACAGCAGCACCTGCAGCTTACAGTAGAAAATATGCATTTGAGTGGGGAACAAGAGACAATTTAATGGAAATCTTTAGATTTCTCTTCCTTGTGGACACAGCAGCTTTGGAGAAGCTCTTGCTCACTTCCAGCACTGAAGCACTGTGATCTCCACTCTTGTGAAGAGATGCTTGGGGATGGGAATTGAAGAATCTTCTTTTTACTTGTCCTCATTAAGACTTTATCCAATGACTGGTGAGGGACTGAAGGATTTTGCTTGAGCTCTGCTGAGAGCACTTGATGGCTGTGTAGAAGCCAAGCTGAGAGTACTCCTGTCTGTCACCCTTGCTATGACAAACTTTCATGTGCAGGTGGTTTCTCCCAGCTATTTCCTTTGCACAGGCTAAATTACTCTTTATGCTAAGAAAGACATTCTGCTATGTCATAAATCTTTCTGAAAACTGTGTGTGCTCCTGCAAGACCCCAGCAACTGTGCAAGATAACTAGAAATCTGTTCCCATTTGCACTCTCAAGAAGAGTTTCATTAGATCTTTTCCTGCTATAATGATCCTATCAAACAGGTTTGGTTTTTGTTGGCCTTGTGAGTAACCAAAGGTGACATTAATGGAGCTATTAACTATATCAGAGATGCCTCTGTTATCTCCCAGTGAGGTATTTTCATGTCAATATCCCTTAATATGAAAGAATTACATTTTGCTGAGGTCTCCTCTCATGGATTTTACTAAAAATCCTGAGTCATATTTTCCCACCTAGCATTCTTTGTCTATGCCATACATTTTAAGGTCACAACAGCTCTCCCCTTTGCTTCATTTTGTAAAAGCATCCTCTTCCCCATTCCTACTGATGTTTTGAGGGGTCTGGGGGGTACCACAAAAACCTGAGCCCTCCACCAGTCTGGAAGGTGACACCAGTCTGAGTGGGACAGAGGGAAGCCCTGCCTTGTCCCCTGTCACCCTCACCAGCTGCCAGCAGCAGATGCTTTAGGGGAATAGTATGGGAATAAATCAAACCTGCAGCTCTGATTGTACTCTTCCAGCGTCTGGCAATCTGCAGTTTAGGGACTTTCAGAGCAGGAGATGATATTGTATCTTTGCATTTAATCGCCCTTGATGGCCTTTTCTTCCATGGCAGGGCTTCCTACTGCTGTTCTGGAGGAAAGCAGAGTGCTGATATGAATGCTGTGAACAGCTGACGTGTCTAAAATCCATTTACATTTGCAGATGGGATTCAATCCCAGCACTACATTTCACTGCATTTTATTGTCACTTTGTTAGAATAACACTGCAGAATATGTGATTTGGCAGTGTGTGTTCCCCTGTATTATCAGCAATACTCGGAAATGGCTTTTGCTTGTTACTTCTGCCACTTTCTTTTTCTTTTCTGGAAAACCCTTGGGAGCTGAGAGTGGTGAAAACTGCTGTGAATTGCAGCACCTTGCTGCTCTGTCTTCTTGTCCTCTTTAGTTTCAAGACTGTGTATTTTCAAATGTTGCATTTGTAATTTTTTTCCTCTTGCAAGCCTGACCCCTTTCATAAATTAAAAATTAATTACAGTGGCTGCATTTGATGCATAGGTGTGGGGTAAATATGGGTGTTTTCTTTGTCCTTGAGTTCATACCTAAACAAGATGTGATAGTTTGCTAGAAATTATGACTGAAAGCCCTAAATTATTTAAGAATTAAAACCAAACAAACACTGCTCAATAGAAAGTTTCTTGCCTGTTTTTAGTGTGGTGTTTTAGCTCAGAGAATTGAAGATCTATTATTCCCCATACTTGTGGGCCAGGGGTAAGTTGATTTGTTTATTTTGCCCCCCTCCTTTGTCTTGCAGTGCATTAAAGCAGGTGACCTCTCAGGTGACCTCTCACCTATGACAGGACAATCTCTCCCTGCTGGAAAGGTGAGAGCAGCAGCTCCCCCAGCATCATGGCAGGAACACTGCCCTGTCTGCTCCTTCCCCCTGCTTTTATGCACTTTGGCTTGAGAGTGTGGAATGTTTATTCAGCTTAGATCCCAAGGCAGGCAGTAGTTCATACATAGCAAACTGCAGTGGCAGACTAGCAAATAATTTGGTTTTAAAGATTTATCTGCCTGTATCTGGGAGAAGTACAATATTGCTCTTGATAGCCTCACAATTATTTTATTTTCCTGCAGACTTTTACAAGTGTGTAGCTATGAAACCACAGGTTATTTTAATCCCACTCTGTATCTGTGATAACATTGCCCTGAGGAACAGTCTTGAAACATTATAGATGCACACTTTTTCACCAAAGGACAAATATGAGATTGTGGATACATGAAACCATAGGGTCTTTCTGAGCTGTGATACCATTGTGCAAACACAGTGCCCATTCCAGGAGTGCAAGGAATTCCCTTTGATTCCTATCAACACCTCTGCTGGCCACTGATACCTTCTGCAGCATGCAAGACTAAATATAAATAGCTTTTGTCATCTTTAGGAAAGGTACTTGTTGAGAAGGATTGTATTTGGAGCCTTCCAGGGCAAATAGTGAATAATTCACTAGCTGGGCCTGGGGGCTTTGCCTTGCTGGACTCTGAGCTCTGCTGCCAACATCCTGAGCTGCTTGGGAGGGATTGGGAAGGTCAGAGGATGGAAGTGGCTGCTGCTTAATTGCAGTGGTTTCCATCTGTTTCTATTTTGTTTCTAATAAACTTACCTGGAATGCTCAATACCCATAGTGTCCATGGCATTTCTCAGCAGAGCAGCTTGGGGCACATTGAAATAGAAGTGCAGGGCAAGGGGAAGGACTCTGGCTACTTACAGGGAGAAACTGCAGCTCTAATAATCATTCATTCAGAAAAGCTAAAACTTCTATGCTGTCCAGCTGCTAACAGCTTCTTATTGAGCAGCAGCACTTGCTGTCTCTTTGCTCCTGCCAGAGTTTAGCTGAGTGCTGTCAACTTAAAGCCAGGCTCTCAGATGACATTTATTGGTTTAAATGGGGGGCAAGTCCCCTGCAGAGACAAAATGTACACTGACATAAAATCAAGAGGGTTGCCAGTCATCCTTGCCATTTGCAGCCTTTCCTTTGTGAGAAAGGGCTGTGCCCAAGGACATTAAAGAAAAAAAGTTAATTTCAGGTTGGCTTTAGTCCTCCAGGCAGTGAAAGGGAAGAGCTACCTGTGATCTGCTATGCTGGACACCACTGAGGGAGGATTTAAAATAATAGTGGTGAGCTCTTGGGCAAATAAATAAAACAGCTCCAGAGAGTATGGCAAACTCTGGACTTCAGTTTGCTAATTTTACTTTAGATCAAATGGTGGAAATTCTGTTGCACTTGATAGGAGACTTGACATCTTCCATGGGCTGCTGTTGTCAAATGCAGGTTGCTGACTGTAGAAATACTCGAGACACAGGAGGTCTCTGCTTTTGTGAGACACAGCTTGGATGCTTCATGCTCCACTGGCAGGTGCTTGGTCTTGATTCTGGGTGAATATCTGGATGGCATCACCAGGCTGGGTGTCAAAGGAACTCTGTTTTCAAACCAGGAGAGACAGGGATATTATTGTTGTTGGCAGGAATGGAAACCACTTAGGAAAAGACTTTCTTCCCTCTCATTTCTTTAATATGGACCACTTACAGGCTGAGAATGCAATGAAACAGGTGTTCTTGTTTCATCATCATACCCTGTTGGGGGAATGCACTTAGCAAATATTATATAAAAATACAGATGAGTTTTGGATCAGCTGGCTTCATTTCAGTAGACTAACACAAATAATTTGAAGGAGCATTAAGACATTAAGATGCTTGGCTTTAAGGAAAAACCAAACAAAACTTTTTTTTTTTTTTTTTTTGATACATTTCTTCTGGAGCTTCCATTGTAGTGAAAGATTAATTGTTCTGTCAACTTTTTATTCCAGCCTTAAAAGAAAACTAGCTGTGCACTTTTGAGATTCTGAAGTGCACTTAGGTTCCTCCCACCTAATGAACTCCAGTTTGAGTTCTGACACATGGCTCGAGTCTACAGGCACAGGACTGATTAAAGCAGCATCACTGGAGCTATTTCTGTTCCATATTAAAACCTGCCTGTTACCTCAAAGGCCTTTGTGCATACCTAAAGGAGATCTGCAGCTGAGAATCCCAGATACTTGAGAATATATATTGCAGTGAAACTGCTTGCTTCTAGATCTTCAATCACCTCAGTGCTATAATTCTGCTGTTAGAAAAGTTGAAGGATAAGATGGGTCTATGTAACATGGAGTAAAAGGGAGTAAAAAGCCAAACCACCTTAATAAAATAGATTATTTCCTGATTTTTTTTTTTTTTTTGCAGGTGACTTGTTACAGCAAGGATTGTGGCAGCTGTATGATTATCCTTCCTCAACAGTTGTTTATTTGTTCTCCTTCAGTAACTGGCAGTACATTCTAAGAAGCTGAAATCTATAAGAGCTAAAAGGGTGTGTGGGGACTGAGTTTCCACTCAGACTGTCCTGGAGCTGAGTGCTTGGCTGGAGGGACAAGGACAGTGCAGGGGACTCTGGCTGAAATGTGCTGGCTGAAGCTACAGCAGGATCACTCTTGGGCTGAATTGCTGGAAGAATTTGGTAGTTCATAGCTGTTTGCTATTTTCCCAAACAGAGCATTTTAAAACTGCTGACTTGACACAGCAGCTGCATTTGGTGGAACTTCCAGGGAGTGTTTTGCTTCTGAGCATCCTAAAACTCCTCTGAAATGCTGTTGACCACAGCAGTGAGTTTTGTATTGACATTAAAGATAGATTTATTGCTCTTCAGGTTTTTCTCCTTTCCAACTTATGGGGTCTTTGAGAGCTGAGATCCAATAATTCCTTGTAAATGGCTACCTTGGCTTTTGATCTAACTTCTTAAATATGATATATTACTAGCAGTAAGTGCAGACATATCCCTTCTGTTGTTTCAGAGAAGTGCTGTGTGGGTTATCTTGCTGACAGGAAATTGGAGAACCATAAAGGTATCAAAATCTAGTAAGATTATAGCCAGACTTAACGTTAAGTGTTGGAAATTTCCCTTTTCTTAATAGGGGATTATTCTGTTGGGAGTGGAGATGTAGATCTGAAGCAATATTACTACAACACCTTTCTAAAGCTGCTAATAATGTAATAAAGCTGTTGTTAAAGGCAGAAAATTCTTTGTATGCCACACTGACTTGCATGTTCAGCCTGGTTGTGGTAACAACTTGCAGCTCCCTGGCTGTTTGCTCAAATCTCCTTTGCTTTACTCCATCAGAGTTTTCCTGTACTCTGTGTGTGCAACAGGCACCACTTTGTCCTGGATGTTGTGATCTAAGAGTATGCTGATGGTCTTGGCTGGATTTGGTGAGTTTTGGTGTTCTGAGTTTCAGTTCCAGGCACCTGCCCAGTAAAGAAGTTCTCCCTTATATTCAGATGCAACTTTCTGAGAATTATTCCTGAAAAGCATTTCTCAAGGAGTAGTCTAGCTGTGAGGCTGCGTGACACTTGGAGAATAATTTTGGGGGAAAAAAAAAGAGGGGAAGAATCTACTTTGTTTTCATTGTCAGTGTTTTCAGCTCAGGACATTGAGAACACCATATCCATGGTTTCAGGAAAGGCCGTCTTCCTTCTGCAGGCAACTCACTATTCTTGTGTGTCATTCTGCCACCAAAAACCAAGTTGCAAGTACTGGCTTGTCAGCCTATTACTCATGCAGGCACAACCCAGCATTTTCCTGCCTCCTGTTTGCCACACTAATTTTTTTTTTCTCTTTCCCATAAATTTGATGAATTTGTATTGTTTTCTTTTAGTCATGGTGGTGTATGTTAGAGGAGACAAGAGTCCCTGATAGGCTCAACAGGCAGGGGTTTGGTGTCTTGGCCTCATGTTTAGGAATCCTGAGCCTGCTGGCAGAGCACACCAATTCTCCATGTGGGAAACCTATAAACTTCTCAGCCATCATCTTACCTTGCTGAAGCTCAATCCCTGTTCTCTTCACTGTGCTCTCTCAAAGTTTCTTTTAAGAGTCTGAGGGTTTGAATTTTGTTTCATTTTTGTCTTTTTTGAGGTATAAAATGATCTGAAAAGATAAGAGGAAAGAAACATTGCTATTGTCTGTATGTTGTTTTGTTATAAAGTGGAAAAATGTGCAATTGAAGCCCCAGATAGTTGCAAGGCAAGTTTAAAGGGAATGTGCCCTTTTATTTTTAAATTCATATGGTTTCACAGAAAAACTAGGTCTAGTCTGACAATTATAGTAGATATGTTTCCAGAAGCTGAGAAATCTATTGTGTGCCTCCAGCCCTTTCCATTTTTCATTACAATCACTGCGTTTTCTTCTTAAAATGCAAGCAAGTCAAGGGAGGCATGACTGGCAAGATAAAATGATTATGGGATAATTTGTGTTTTCCACACCAAACAAAATCAATCATCATTGTTTAGGGACGAGAAACGTTAAATAGCTGAGAGATGTTTCTGGACTTTTACAAAATGTTTTTATCAGGACAGATAAGGGAGAAGGCTGTTGAACACCCTGAGGTGGTGCTTGTAGTTTTCAAATTTACACACTAATTTAAACAATATTTATAGAGGGAGTCATCTGTGCTGGGCTTGTGATTAAAAAATAAAAAAATCAAACCTGACAATATTGAAATCCACTCTAGTTCTACTACATAACTTTGTCAGACAAGAAGTCTTAATGCTTGTATATATGAAATAGAAAGAATGTTTAATGGATATATATAAAAATATATACATATATATATATAAATGTATAAAATAAATATATAGTTCTTTTCTAGTTCTTTTCTAAAATATATATATATGAAAAAGAAGTCTCCACTCTGTTGCCTATCCCTGAAGTGGGGACTGGATTAAAATGAAGATCAACTAATTTCACTGATTTACCAAGGCATGTGTGGTGAGGTTTGGGAGAAAGATTCCCAATTTTCCCAACTTCTGCTTCTCTCTCCTATGTGTCCTTGGGAACAAGGGTTTAGTATGACTAACACTAATACCGTCTCCTGTCACAGCTAAAACACAGGACTTGGAGAACAGCAAGGCCACCAAAAGTTGGATTTTTCTTGGAGACTGGCAGGATAACCCCAGGGTTTGCTTTGGTGGCTTTAGACTGAGCACAGCCTTGAAAGACAAATTGATGTCTTTGCCTGTTGCCACCCTGGAGGATGTGCATGATTCGAGGACAAGTTATAGAAGAGCAACCAGAAAGATTAAGTGACTAGAGGGATCTGATTCATCAGGTAAAATTAAGAGTGCAATATATTTAGACTGGATATGCAAATAGAGCAGGGGACATGATAACTATCTTGAAATACTTGCTCTGCAAAGACTAATGATGGTGAAAAATGGCTGTGGAGAGGAACAGAGGGGTATAACAGAGGATAATGGGCTGAAATTAAGAAAAATAAAATGTGGGCTCAGGTCCATGATAAAGCCTCATGACACTAAATTGAGAATGCAGGAGAGGAAGAAGTGGTGAAAGACCCATCACTTAAGACAGTTTAAAATCAGACATGAAAATGCAGTAGAAAGAGTACTTTAGAGGGCAATCCTTCACTGGCATGGGGAGAGAGTGGATGTTCTCTTCCATCCCTAATTTCTGCCACTCAATAGTGCTGTGATTAGGTGATAATTTTTTTTCCTTGTGCAGACCCAAGATGCTGCTTAATATTTTAAGGGAGCTTTTAAAATAATCTGCAGTAGCACTGAGAGTTATCTTTACCAAATAAATCCAAATACAGCATCATGAGCCCTAGGTCCATCCCAGGGAAGGATTTGAAATACAAAATAATAAGAAAAATTTTACAACAAAATACTTCATGTGGCTTCCTCCCAGGCATTCTGAAGACTTGTGTCAGCTCTAAAGAAATGGTATAAGCTCTGTTGACATCTCTGCCTTTGTGAGCTCTGGTACAGTTAACTGACTGCCCTTCATTCCTTCACCAGAGGAGCAAAATGTCAAAAATATGTTAAATGGAAACTTGAGCCCATACAGTTGCTCTCTCTTGTGCACTGTTCAAAAGAAGCAAAGAAGAAAGTTGAACAGATTTTAGAAATGGTCCTTTCTGACCTTTACAAAAGTACTGAATTTAATCCCTTTAGCCCAAAAGATCCTGCTGGTGAAAAGGATTAGTAAGAGAGAGGAATAAAAATTTCTGTGTGTCGGGATTGGTCAAGTTTTTGTGACCCAGCACTTGCAGCACATTTGTTCAGTCTCTTTTCTTCACAGGGTTTCATTTTGTGATATGTTTTGGACTGATATCTGAAAATTGCAGGTCACTCTTTTGTGTAAGAAGAAAAACCTTTAAAGGGCTGGTGACAAAGGAAAAAGCCAACAAACTCAAACCATAAAACGACAACAAACTTCCCTCCACAGTCTGTCCTCATATTGTCTGTCTGAACTTAAGCTGTGTGAATATCTTGGCATGGATTAACAACACGTTTCTCTGTTTTTTCTTAAATGATTAAAGGCAAAAAGGCTAATGAGCTTCAGGGACCACTTGTCCATATGAACCAAATGAAATTTATAATTTTTTACAAAGGAGCAGGAGTCAGGTGAAAACATTTGCATCAATGGTTATCAACAACCAAACAGAAATTTTGCAACTGATTCAGTTCCCAGTGCTCTGCTCAAATTCAAATATCCCACGTTCAGGGCAGCTAATTAGTGGGTCTAAGGGCTAATGTTGCTATATTGCTTTTGGTTCCAAAACTTGATTATTGGAGCAATCCCAGACATCTCTATTTCTTGTTACATACCCTGAAAGGATGCACAGTGGTGTGGTGTTTGAGACTAGTTGATGTCCTCTGTCCCTTTTTTCTATAGAAACATATTTTTGTCCAGCCAGGGGCTGCAGCCTGGAATTGCATTTAACAATTTGCCCAGATTTACATTAAGTGCCACTGTGAGGATAGGGACTAATGGTTAGATGCAATTACAAGGATGCAAACTCATTCTGAGAGCTTGGAGAAGGCTGGAAATTCCAGTGATGTGTTCACTCAGGCCATTAGTGTGACAAACAGGATCACCTTGGCACCTCTGAAGTCAATGAGGGTTTTGCCATTAATTTCCTTTCAGATGAATGCAGCCCATAAGGAATAACACATGTTCTTCTGGAGTTATATATTTGTTTATTTATGTTGCAAAGGCTGCACAGAGCGTAGTGAGGTAGCAAAAGGCAGGGGAGGTGTGAGGGTAAATGAAAAAAACAGGAGGGGAATAATAAGTGATGTTTGTTTGCATGTCTGTGGCAGCTGTGGAGATAGCAGTGTGATTTAATAACCCTCCGGTGAGCCATGGGTTGCTCCCCTACTGCACACTGATGTAATAATGCGACGGCAACCTGAATTATTTGCCGTGTCATATATTGTAAGAATGAGCTGCTCAGAAGTAAACAGCTGAAAAGTGTCTTGATAACAAATTGTGAGGCAAAAAAAACCAGGAAGAAGGAATGGCTGCTGTCCTGCTGTCTCTGGTGAGCTGATATATGTTATTGTGAGTAACTGCACTGCGAAACGCCGAGTCTCCAGTAATGACAATGTGCAGTACAATTGTGTCCTGTTATCTGTAATGGTTTGCTATAAACCACAACACCATCCTGCACTTCAGGGGAGCAAAAAGTGGGGTAATGTCATGTTCTCAGATTGTTTTAAAGAGGTTTGAAATTACTCTGTTGAAGCTGCAAAGTGGCACAAATTTGCATAAGGGTTTTGCCTGATTTAAATGCAACTCAGGTTGTTTAAAATGCCCACAATCCCCTTTATAATCTCTAATTCGTTTCCTACTGGGTCATCACTAAGTTTAGCCTGATCAAATCTATTTCACAGTGACATCTGCAGCTGCACAGCCACCTGCCCCTCTGCATGTTTTCATTTATTTGTTCAAGGTGATGGCTGCAAATAAAAGAATTATAAGTTTGGGCATAGGCATCTCATGCAGGCATTGATGAGGGAACTGCAGGTTTCAAGAATCAGAATTTTTCTAGAATGAGATCATGTTAGCTTCTCCTCTGCTTTTGTCTCTAGTGGATTGGATTGCCACATGATTTATATAAAAGAAAACCCCAACCAAACCCACCACTTGATTTTACAGCAGCATTTACAATGCTGAGTGGAAGGGAGGTAACAGAAGTACAGGATTGGGTAAGTTTGCAGGCAGGAATTACTGAGTCCTCTCTGGAGCTTGGATTCTTATTGGCTTTGAGGTGCAAAGTGGTTTAGGATGAAAATATATTTCCTGGGAGGTGATGAATATTGGAAGAAATCAGTGCCTGCAGGGAGTGGGTGTGTTATTGGAAGCAGCAATTTTGCTCATAAGATGTGCCTACCTTGGGATTTGCACTTTGAAACTCCTGTAGTCATAGGTTCAAATAATGTTCTAGTATTCTTTTTCTAATGCCTTTATTTTAGTTTTATTTTTAATCGAGCAAAACTTCTTCAGTACTGTGTTTCTGACAATACGACAGCCAAAGTCAGACACTAGTTCAATGTCAGTGTGCCTGAAATCTAACTAAAAATTCTATATTTTAGGCTATTTTTATTAATTCTTACTAGAACTCCACAACTCTTTTTTTCTGTTACTGAACGTCAAATAGACATTTTAATTGGGTTGTCTGCAATGACATATGAGCAAACGGTTCCTTTACTACACTTCTGTGTGTTGAGAAACCTCTGTCATTAGCATCATTTCAAAGAATACTTAATCAAGCAAGTAATTTCCTGGATCATGATTCTATTATGGATTTGATGAGTTTGATGTAATCCATTTGATGTGCATCACGATATCTGTGAGACTTCGCCAGTCTCTTGATTTGGCTATGAGGAAAGGTTGTCATTTTGCTGTACACATCCTCAGTTTTATAAAGCTGAATTTACTTGTCTTTCATTACTTCTGCATGCTTAATTCACATCTCCAGTTTTTGAAGCAAGTTCCCCACATGGACTGAAAGCCAGGCTCTAATTTGCATTTATTTTTTCTCTTGAACCAATTGATATCCAATTCATTGATAGAATTTTTCTTTTTACATTTTGGACTTTAATGTATTTTTGTCAGCCTATCCCTACTACCCTGTGAAGTTGACAATTCCAAAACATGTATATTTTACGGTTTTTATTTCATTTTGCAATGGCTGAAGATTGTCTCACAAATGAAGTGTGGTGGTTGATGCATATGATATTTGATGTTGGAAAGGAATGATTGAATGCATTCTGAAAAAGGCTGGGGTTTGCATGCCCATGAAAGTCTGGTTTATTAAATGTTATCTAGTTAGGTGCAGTTCTTTCCAGTATAATTTTCATTATTGTCTTTTCTGTGTAATACATTTTTCATCTATATCTAGAAGGCTGTTTCTGCAGCTGGTGTCAGCTTGGTTAAGAAAAAAAGAAATGGGATGAAATACATTGTTAAAACAAAACCAAGCAAAACCAAAAAGAGCCAAAACCAGAAACCCCATGGCAAACAGAGAAGGAGAAAATAGTGCAGCAAAAGAGAGAACCTCCAGAGAGAGTGAGGACAACACTGCCCTGTGATCTCATAAAAGACTTCAGGAACAAGAAGCACTGACCCTAGATAGCAAGTGAGAAAAGACAAATGGTTCAGGCTCTTAAGAGAATAGATCTGGCTGACATAAAAAATGGAAATCAGGTTTGCCAGTTTTAATAGGATGATCAAACTGAGAATTGGTTAAAAGGTTGTCACAGAAGTGTTGATGAATGGTGGAGAACACAATTTTTCAAGCCTTGGTGCTGATGAATGAGGAAAATGAGCAGAGTAGGTAGAGGATCTATAGAAAACTCTGTGACTGGATTATTTAATTGAATTGTTTCACTACCCTTGTTTTCATGCCAGCACTTCAGTATGGTCATTTTAAAACTTTAGAGCTGAATAAACCAAAAATTTTAGGATAACAGTAGTGCAAGGTTTGTGCAAAACTCAACAAGATGCAGCAAAGACAGTGCAGAACACTGAAAAATTAATTATTTTTGCTTTTTTTTTTTAAGAGATATTCAAATATCTTCACCTTGTTCTGCCTTCATAAAGCCAAAAAAATCAAACCCCAGAATCACTGCACACATCTTAGTTCCCCAAACCAGGTAAGGTGGGGATGCAGTAACTCTCAGATGTTGGGTGTAGCATAAACCACCCATGGCATTAGGAGCACCAGGCAGCATCAGTGTGACCCTCAGGTTGTTCCTCATACACAGATGTCTGCCTACATTTCTGCAAGCCTTGATTTTTAAATTTTTTTTAATTTAAAGTGCCTATTGTTATGGTGGTCTCTTGCAGTGTGTGGTTATCTCTGTGTAAGCTGCCCTTGAATCTGCAGCCTTCCTTTGACTTGCTTCAGTTTTATCCCCAGAATGGCTGCAATTAAACTGTTCACAAGGCTTTAAAGAGATAACACAAAAGTTTAGATCTGCTCAGGGCTTAGCAATAAATTTCCTCTGTGGCTGCCTGACCCACTTGTCAGGGCAGCAATGGAGTCTCAACTTCATTCTCCAAGATTGCCTGGAAATGTCTCCTCTATGTATGTTATGTGGAACTATGTTGGCTTTTCCCACCTTGAAGCTGTCTGTTGTTCAAAAGCAATTTGAGAGAAATCTCTATGTAATAACAGTTGATGAATCATGAATTGGGGTGGAAATGCTGCTAACATAGTTATTACATGAAGCTGAAAGCTTGAGTTTTATAACACAGAGACAAAAAGGAATAGGATGCTAATAAAATTGGGAGTAGCTAATGTTCTTTAAAAAAAAAGCTTCCATGAAGCTCTTTGAGAGATATGCCCATGACTATGTCCTAACTATTTTTTTTTATTTTATTAATGAGGAAAGATAATCTGCTTTGCTTTTCCTGTTGATGATCTTTCAGCCACAGCTTGAAAACTTTCAGAAAGTGTTTTTTCTTTCCTTTATCAAAGAAGTTTTTCATGTCAGTAAAAAGTACTTTCCCACCAGTGAGCAGGTGAAGTTGCAAGAAAAAAAATTACAAAAAGCGAAGACCATGTGGAAAAAAGATGGAAATGTGCCCTTGAGTATATTTTGAGTGTATTCCCTTTCCTCATTCAGAACAACTGATAGCAGAGATGTCAATAGAAGAATGAGGATCTGTGTTATGTGTTTGAACTGAACGTTATCCACATAGATCTAAAGCCTTCAGAAGTGTAGCTTTTATTTGGATGAAAATACTCTTTTGAAAAGCAATAATGTTTTGAGGTTTTTAAGAAACCTTTGTAATTAGGACAAATTAGGAAAAACGAATTGAGGAAAAAAGTAATTTTTCCCCCCTATGTTAAAAGGCATTTTCTTTACTTAAAATAACAGGAAATTATGGAAAGCAGAAAAACCTGAGTTTACTGATCTTGCTTAGTAGTAGATATAACTGGGACATTAGAGGAGAAAAATTTTAAAAATCTAATGACACTTGAAATTTTTGGGAGATACCTGGTTGCCTGTATTGGTACCTACAAATACTGGTTTTAATGAATTTTAAGCAGAAGATTAAAAATGAAAAATAAAAGGGGTGGGGGTGGACAATTATGTTGTCATTTCAATAAATTAAAAAATGCATTTTAAAGTTTAAGAATACAGAAATTTTTTTAAATGAAAGAATGTAGAGTCAAAGCAATTAGAAGTGAAGAAAACAAACTTGCAGTGTTTTTTAAGTTGCAATGATGTGGAGGAGAGATAAATTGCACCAGCCATTCTTTGTCCCTCTCAAGTGCACAATCCTCCAACAGTGCCCTTCCCTCTGCCCCTGCCACATTCTAGGTCTCTACTCTACTGCATTCCCTGTATATATGTATGGATTTGCTGCTTAAAGTGAGATATGGCCCTTTCACATCAATAGATTGAATAATATGAGCACATATAAGAATTAATGGATGTCCATCATAAATCAGCAGAACTTATGTGCATATAATTTACTTGTGAAAGGTTTGACTCCACGTGCCAGAGAATAATAATTTCAGAGGTCGTAAATAATGGAATATGCAGAGAAATTGTACCAAAGTTTAGCTGTTAGATCACTGATGCAAAACAACACTGGGAAATACTGATTTTCAGGATGTTGAACCTAAAGAGTTAAGTCTGTCTGAACTTTTTTTCGTGCAGAGATCCAGCTGCTATGTGACTTAGATTAAAAAAAAAAAAAAGTAAACAATTTCCATTATGGGCATATTAAATAAGATGCTTTTGGCAAAAGGAGTAAGGAAGCTGGCCCAGCTGGGTGCTGGGCAGCAGGTTCATGGACAGGGAGCTCATGCATTCAGGTCATGAAAGACAGTTGGGTCTTATGAGAAAAATAAAAACCGCAAATAAATAGACAAAACAACTTCCCAAATACATCTTTACAAGGAGCTCCTTGAATACCACCTCTGATGCAGCCCTGGCGAGGAAGATTAAAACCTTTGCATTTACTTTCTTAGCAGAAGACCAATTCTGTGTCTCTGGAGGACATTCAAGTGCTATTGAACTGGATTTTGTTACAGAGCTAAAAGCTGACTGGAAAGTGTTGTCACCAGGAGGAAAATGGAACAGCAATGCCATATATAATGTGGTATTGACAAAAAGCCTTGACTTGGCTCACAGCACACACTTCCCTGGGTTTGTTTCAGTGAAGTTACTCTCACTCAGTGTATTCTCCCTGACTCACGTTTTTTTTTTTCTTTTTTTTTTTTTTAATGGGATTCAACAAAGTTAAATTTATCAAGTGGCACTTCAGGTTTTAGCTCAATATATCTTAATGTCCTCCTCCCTATGCCTTTCTACACCAGCCTATGAGTGAGGTCTGTTACACTCTCCCTGCTATTTGTTATTGAGTTTGCTTTTTCTTTTCCCTTAAAAATCTTTTTGAGTGGCAATTTTAACTTTCACTCAAGCCCTTTCTATTTGGATTACTTTTCCTTGTCTTTGCTGAACTTTCTCTTCACCCTTTGTTATCATTATGCATTCCATTCTCTTGATGCTCTTCTCATTTCTAGCCTATCACTTCATTATATTCCCTTTCAGCCTCCTGTTCATGTTGAGGAATGTGGGTTTTTTTCTGTCTCTATAACAGGGTGCATGAGACTCCCTTTATTTTATGTGAAAATGAAATCCTCAGCTCAACTACCTCCCTCTATCTCTGATTTCTTCTTCATTATCAAAGTTCAGTGGCAAGTAATACCTCAAATATGATAGTTGGCCTCTGGAGACCAAGAGAATGGTGCAAGCCATGTTTCTTATATTAGAACCAGTGCCCTTAATCCCTTACTTATACCAACCTTCTTAAGAAAATTAATTTCACATGATTATGCTAATATTTTCTTAATGAATTAGAAAAGAAACCTGTGCAGAACATTAATGAATCATTTTAACCATCCCTGCTGTGAGATTTCAAGATCATTCTTTCTGTAAAAGTATATGAATATTAATATGCACCCTGGTAATTGGTACAAAGTTAATTACTGTAATTCTGCTGTAGTAGAAAAAAATAAATCTATGTAATATGCAGTAATAGCTAGTTATTAAGATGGAAATCTTGAAGATAATATACTGACCCATATATATGAAGTGAGGTTAAAAACCAATTTTGATGTAATAATCAGATTTTTAAAAAAAAATATAATTTGGCTATTAATTTCATTCAGTTCATGCAAATAAATAGTCTATGTAATTTAATCATTGTCTTTATTTCAGTGGGGTTTGCCTCATTTGAAATCAATAGGATTGAGATCTATTTCTTCTATTGTCTAGGGGAACAAAGTGTACACATGACAGCAACTGACAGTGGAAATGAGGACTAGCAAATAAATTTATGCTAGGTTTGTTTGTTATTTTTTTGCTCTTGAGAGGAGATCTTACATTTAGTTAATTTTAAACACTTAAATGCCAGTGTTTCTGAAAAAAAAAAAAGAGTAGTCAAAGCATTCTAATGACACTGAAGGAGGTTCTGTCTTAGCACTCATATGACTGCATTCTTTAACTGCTGATTTTTCTGTGCTTCCTAGAAGGATGGCTTTTCATCTCTGTGGAATTCCAGCCCAAGTAGTCATTTCTGTTTTCTAAGCCATGGAAATTGACTCACCTTTCCTGGTATGGGGAAGGGGAGAAACTTATCCCAATGTCCAAATTCTGTCAGCAGCTTTTTCAGGGCAGAGTTATGAAAGCCCACTCACCTGCTCTGCTTCTGTACCTGCTTTTTGGTTTCATGAGTTTCAGATGTGCCTTCACTGGCCTCGTGAAAAATTGTATTTTTAAGGCTATTTTAAAGAGTGTTTCCATATCAGATGGAAAGAAATGTATAATACTTTTACAACTGACATTATAAAACTTAGTTTAGTTGTTCAGATTGCTGTTCTTAGGTGTATTATTACTTGACAGAATCGTTGTGTATCTCACAAAAAACTTGATCCTTACAATTATATAACTCTCCACTCATTTTATTTTACTTCCAGCTAAAAAAGTCACCTACTTCTGGTGAAACAGGAATAACATGCAGTCATACACACATACAGAAATTATCTACAAAATTGTTATCTAGGCTTGTTAAGTGGCTCATTTTTGTTCTAGTGTTTATTATGTTGCTGTCTAACCTAATATGGGTGCAGATCTTCAGTGGGAGTTTTTGTCTTGAGAATGCATTAAGACACGCAATTATTAACCAGTCCAAATTGATGAAGATGCTTCCTTTTCATCTAAAGACTGTATTATCTACTCCTGCTATTGTAATACTTAGCCTTCTTTTACTGAGGGCTTCTTTGCTGTGCCAAGTCTACAATTTTCACATTACCATATAGTCTGTAATTGAAAAGGAATAATCCTTTATTAATTTTCTATTAGAGAAAAATCAACACGTAAGGAAATCAACACAAAAGAATATGAATACCAATAGGGAAATAAAAGCTTTCTAAAAGCTCTGTTCAGCATACTGAGAATTAACTGGAATAATAACCCCTAAGCAACTTTATATTGAATTGTCAGGTAGTAATAAAATGGTGGCTTAAGTGATTTAAAAATGTCATTTAGTAAAGATGTTTTTTTGCCAAATAGTTACCACAGAAATAAAGTGGACAAATATTGTTTTCCTTCATATGAGGAAAATATCTAGCTGAGTGCTAGAAATATGAATTAATGGAAATGTCTTTTTTTCCCCTAGTGCTTGTATTCTATCTTCTAATACTGCACTTTTTGTACAGTGGCTGTTTTCTTTTTGATGATCATTTAACTTTAAGGGGTTTAGATCTGATGAATATAAAATCAGGAGAAACCATGATGTACTTAGGAAAGAGGTACCCTGGGAGTGGTTAGCCTGGCTGGTCAGGGTATGTCAGGACTCAGAGGTCAACAAAGAGCAATGTGGTGATGGCTTTGATTCTCTAGCCTGAATGGCCAAATATTAATTCCATGTGTATCCTCTTGAAAGGGCAGATGTTGGTCCAAATTCAGAGGGGAAATTCAAATTCACACCTCTGTTTTAGTAGAACCCTCCTTTAATTTGTCCCAATACAATGTAATAGAATGTAATGCCTTCAGCATTTAATATTCTCTTGAATAGGTTTGTTTTGGAAAAACAACACCTATAAAAGCTGAATTTCACCCTTCTCTGTCCTGCATTTTGAATAACTTCAAGTAACAGAAAGGGAAGGTGAATATGTGGACAACAGCATCAAAATGAAAGATAACAGGAATGCTCTTTCTGAACTTTAGTCAGATACTTTTGGTTTCTATTAAAAAAAAAGAGAACAAACAACACTTTTTTAAGGCTTTAGCTGAAATTACTTTTCACTGAAGTTCCCATTTGGCTTTCCTGGTGTGTATATGGAAAAACTCAAAACTTTCAGAATACGAATTCCCTTTGTGTGTTTTCTGTTGTGCCTCTGCTCATCCTCAGCAATTTCAGCTGTTTCCCAGGCAAGCTGTGCATCCTTCTGCAATCCTGTTACTGTAATTTCTGTTAGAACAGAGCCTCAAACTTCAGTTTTTCATGCCATGACCTTCATTTTGCCTTCCATAGGATTTCTGCCTCTTCAAAAACAAAAAGGGTGTCTCACGTCAGGTACTGCTCTTTTGTTCTGAAAGGATCAAAAGAAATGTTTTTCACACATGTCTGTATCAACAAATAGGTGAATTAATTTTGGGTTCCGAAGGGCAGGCTGTGATCAGCCCAGCTTCATGTAGCACACAGTGCCAAGCAATGACTATTTTACCAGCTCACACAGCTTGTCCCTGGATAGGACATGGCCTCTTTGAAAGAAATCTGCTGGTTGGTTAAATATTTTAAGAGGTGGAGAACCTACTATATACCCTTGGAAATACTTTTCTATAACTGCTCCAGTGGTTTAAAATCCATGCTGTATCTTCATTCTGAATTACAGCTTCTCATCATTCTCTCATGTTGTGCTCTCTTGTAAGACAAGGAAAATGCTGGAAATTTCTCTTTTTCTCAACTGATTGGGTCTAACTTGCTCATTCTTTACATGCCCTCTTTGGGAAGCTCTTCCCATGCTCTGCTTCTGATTGAAACATTAGATTTCTCTTTAGCCTAGCTTCATATGAAATTGTTGCCACTTTCCCATAGTGATGGAGCTCTTTGCCACAGATTTCAAATTGCAAAAATCAAGGCTTTTTAAAATGTTAATAGCTATGTTTAGGAGCTATTGGTCTAATTGAAATATCAATACTGAAGTGTAATTGAAATATCTTACCTTTGCATGAAACTTAATGGCTCTGACTTTCTGGTGAATCTCTGGGTCTGTGAAGAAACATAAATAAAATCAGATTAGAAGAGGACAAAGGCAGCTTGAAGGCACAGCAGCCTTTGCCTCTTTGTGACAGTGAGGAGTGTGTTGTTTTCTGCTGGGAAGGAATAAATATCATCTTTTGCCATGAGACTTAGCAGCTCAATCTTATTTTTAGATAAGTGATTTCTTCCATTTGGTTAGAACTGCTGTTTGGGTTCTTAATATTTTAGCTGTTACTATAACTTGAGTGATATGAAGACACTTTATGTAAAGCTTTCATTTTATGAAGAGCAAATCGCTTCATTATGAGAATCACTCATTTTAAGGTATGTGACAGAAATAAATCTTCCTGATTTTAGCAAACAATAATATGTTAGCTGGGAAACATGAAATTGACTTGGCTGTGAGAGCTGTGAGATGTGGTTTAGAATATTTCTAAAGATTCTAGGAGAAGGAAATGGAGTATCTGTTTAACACAGTAATTAATCATCCAGGAGGAAGAAAAGCAGTTTAATGACATGAATTACATATTAATCATGTACTTGTTCAAATGTTGAAAACAAAGGTGAGAGGTAGCACAGGACTGAAATAGCAAATATGCATATGAACTTTAAGATGACTTTGCCTTGGCTATGTTCCTGTAATCCTGGAAGATGCTTCCTGTGATAGGCAGTGTGGAAACACTGCAAGATGAAGATTAGCAGAAATACAGTATTAGTCTCAAATACTGCAATATGCTCTGAAGTGGAAAGAGAATTCTGAAGTGTGAGTTTTGACTCTGACATTCAAGTACATGATTCAGGATTTATTTTCATGTCTGGATGCATTGTTTTCAAGTTAGATGATGTCGAATCTACCATACTGAAGAGACTCAATAAAGGAACAGAAGTGGTACAACGTAACTTTTAAAACTAACCAGCAGAGCAAGGAATGTGCAACTACTTCAGTGAAATATTTGCTAGTAGCTTGTAAGTCCTATTAATTACTCTTATGAAAAACTGTCAATATTTTTGAGTTATCTGTTGGAGGCTTCTGCAGCTTGTTCACAGGCAATTTGCAAACAGAAAGGGAGCTGAAATCCCATTGGGGCAATTTTCATTATAAATGATTCATTCAGTCCTGGTGTAGGCAAATAAATAACACAGGATATACAAAAGTGTTTTGGAATTCATGCAAAGGTTCAGCAAAGAGAAAGTGGAGCCAAGTTTCAGGGTAAGGTGAGCAGGAGCTGAATTGAGGCCACACAGAGCTCCCACCTGACTTCAGCCAACATCAGTTTTGGGGCAAATTCTCACTGATATGAGCAGACAGAAAATGCTGGGGGTGGCTTTTAAATTCACAATACCCTTTCCCTATCTCTTTGAAGATCAGACCATGAACTAAATGAAGCAGATGTTAGGAAAAATGTCATCTCTATGTCTCCTTCTCTTCAGAAAATCCAAACTAGAGCACAAGGCCATGTGAAAATTTGGTTTGTGTGTAAACTGTGGTTTGTCTTGACATTGGACAGGTGTGTTTTGATTGTTGTCAAGATAATTCTCCTTTTGATCCTAAACTGTGGTTATGTTGAGCCGCATCTTAGTAGTTTAGTTGTCTGTGAAACACAGTGTTACAAGGAATTATCACCCTGCCTGATTTCGACATGTCTGCTCTGGGGCTCTGACAGACTTATTAAAAAAAACCCCCAAAACATAACCTGAAACCATAACCAAAACCCTAAATATGACTGTAAATCTTAGAGGAAATGGAATAAATATATCTCAAACTCTCAAAAGAGAGGCAGGCAGACAGAGCCAGGAAGGCTGGAAATAGAATCCACAGCAGAGAGAAGTAATCAACTGAGGCAAATATTGTTGCAGGCTGTCAGCTCATACAGAGATAGTTATGATTACTGTCTTGGAGATTCCTGAGCACAGAGAATAGAATCAGACATAGGAATCTTTCCTGTCATAGAGAGATGCTTTTCTTATGCTGAATTGACACTGGGGTTGCATAAGCACAATAATATTCCTATTTCTTCCAGATGCACAGAAGTTCTGTTTTGTGTGGAAATGGATGTTTCTCAATAGAATTGGCTGTAAAAGACAAATAACATCTTCAGCTTAGAGGAAAAAGGTAACAAATGTCTTGTATAGCTTGTAAAGTCCTATGGCTTGAAGTGCAATACTGTTGTATTTTTCTGTTGGCATGCAGCACAAAGAGCATCTCTCTATGCAAAAAGGCTTTCTAGAGGAGAGAGCTTTTTACCAGGATTCACTTTAAAAAGGGGAAAAAACCCTGAGGAAGTCACATGGGAAGTGATATATATATGTAGCTGGGTTGGAGTATTTCAAGTCTTTAAAAATCTGTTATATTTGAAAAGACATGAGCAAGAAATGACATTATTTTGCCCGCCAGAGTGGGTCATCCCATCCAGCAAGGCAGGCTGAGGTGACGGAGTTTGTGCTTGTAATGGATGATCTGGAAGATCTTGGCCTGTGGTTCCATTTCCCAGAAGAAAGCTGAGCCCCCAAAAGGGGATGACAAAAACTAAATGAGGAATACCTATAGGAAACAGTTCTCTCTGCCAGGAGAATACCTTCCAGATATGTTTAACATAACCTCTTCCTACTGCAGGCTCTGGAAATTTAACTCTAAAATTCAACAAAAGGATGATAAACCTGGTACTGTGGATATTTGAAAATATCAGCAAATAGGCAATGAGAAGTTTTATTTATGCTGACTTAAAGCTAAATATATTAAACAATTTTAGTTTGTATTAGGTTTGCAAATGTTTGTAGCACTACTGCATCATTATTATAAGTTTTCTTGATATTCTTGGTTGCATGTTTTCCTCTTTCCTCTGTCTGTCTTATCAAGATGTAACTAATGGTATTTGTCCACAACCAAACAAGTACATATTGAATTTTTCTTGCTTCGGTTCTGTTCCAAATCTTTATCCTTTCTGTGTACATGGTACAGTGACCAGTCCTAACAGGTTGTTCTTTTTTTCATTTTAAGAATGGATACTCTTGATAGAACAGGTTAAAGGCCAGGAAAATCCTAAACTATCAGAAATCAATGCAGTTATTTTAAAGCCAGTGGAGTTCTGACAGCTGACACCATCTGATCTGACTTTGTTTCTTTTAACCTCTTTTATATATATATTATTTTTTACTGTTTAAATAAACCTGTCATTCCAGGCTAGCTCAGCGTTTTTATTTTCCCCCAATAAGAAATCGTTTTTTAAAGGATCTTTTAGGTCCTTTAAATGGCTTTCCCATTTGTGTTCTCCAGAGGCTATGAGGTTTTGCTGTCAGCTGGTGCTGAGCCAGTTGGCAGTGCTGTGTCCAGGATGCTGAGCACCAGAGAGATGTGCTGCTCTCCCCCTGATAAAACAGTCACTCCAACAAAACTGCTGCAGGATGTTTCCCTCCCAGAGAGGTCTCACAAGACCTCCCAGACCTATTTTGGGTAGGGTATGGGGAGGTTGGTTGTTTGCTTCTAAATTACTTTGCACTGAGCTGCATTCTCCTTCTCTTGAACCATTTACTGAGGTGCTTACAATCTCTTTGGGTCTTAGCATTTTGTCTGTAGTGCTCAGTAGTTCATGCAGATTTGGGATGAGCTCTCCAGCAGTGAGTTTTATGCCTTCTTACCTCTGCTTGTTGTGACAGCTTTTATTTTTCCTTGTTAACTTCAGTCAACTTAGTTTCCTATTTGTAGAATATTGAAGGTCTTAGCACTAACTAATGTGAAACTAACACAAATCCTGTTGATCCCGGCAGAGCCATAGTGCAGTATTCACAATGCTGAAATTCAAGTGTTTCCTAGATTAGACAATTAGTCACCCCAGGTTCTGACTGTCAGGAAAGAGACTAAGACACATTTTTGGAATGTGCTTTGCAGTAAAAGCCTAGAAAACCTCTTAGCCATCCTCTGTGTAGAAGCCTGTTTTTCTCCATGGGATGTATGTAGGGAATAGGGAGAGCAGCTTCTTCATGCAGGTTGTGTGAGCCACTCTGCTGAAAGTGAGTTTGTAGGGAAGATATTTTCTGCAATTTATTTTCCCTCTTAAATCTTGAATGAAGAAACCATTCATTCCACTGACGATGAGAGTGTATTTCAGACTATTGATTCTCATGTCCCAGTTGCACTGTCCCTTTTCCTGGGATCCTGCCTGAATGTTTTCTTTCTGTGGCTCAAGCTGTTTCTTCTGTGTGATCTGCAATGAAGATGTAGAGCATACTCTTAAAATGCTTTATTTTGCAATGCCATGGTATTAGTGGTTGTTTATCATCCATGATTTGTCATTTTCCAAAACACTGTGACCAAGCAGCTCTTCCCCATCAACTTGTCTTAGATGCATATTTCTCTGAAGGAATGTGATTTAAGTTCTTGGTGAACTGTGTAGTTTATTTTTGATCACTTCTCTAATATGTCAGTGTTCTGGTTTTGCTCCTTTTTAGCCTTTCATGCTTACAATACATGTGATTTTATGCTATTTCTTTGGTGCTTTAGCATTGACAAGGTGATGTGGTTTGTCAGATTTTTTTTATTATTATTACTTTCTAGACTTTTCAAGTGATTCCAGTACTTACCACTATCTTCTGAATTGCTAATACATGAATTCTAGCTCTTGAGACATTGCCTGTCAAGCAAATTGTCCTAATTAACCTGGTGGTTCCCAATTTGCTAAGCAATCTCAAATCATAGAAACTCATCAAGTACCCTTTGGAAATCTGAATATGCTTATATTTCCACTTAATTTCCCTTATCTAAAATGGTAGTAGTATAAAGCTGCAGCAGATTGGTTCATTAAGTGTAACCTCCAGTGCTTTAAGCCACTCTCAAACTCTATTTATCAAAATGCTCCAACAGATGGAATATAGTTATAGCACCCAGCTCAGGACCTGGGAAACCTTAAATGACAGTTTCTTACTAAAACACTGATTTTTATCTCATCTTGTGTCACTTAATTTCCTCATTGTCTAAATTATCTCTTTGCAATTTGAGTTAAGAACACATGTTCCTCTTTTTATATTTGTTCTCCTCTGTTCCAAGGATGAGGCCTTTATTTTCTAAGGCATTTGAAAATGTGGGTAAAACAAATAGTCTGTCTGAAGCAGATTTTAAGTGTTTTTCTCAATTTAGATGTTTTCAGTTTATTGAGTTAAAATATTTCCTGTCCACTCAAATCATACTCATGAAAGGCAGTTATAGATATGCAGGAAAGATTCCTTGAACAGCCTATCTTGTCAGAAAACACCACACAGAAAAGGTCCTTTAACTGGCTTAGAAAAACCATAGAAACACCTGGAATTCCTGTTGGTAGGACTGCAGGAATTACAGATGGACTGAAAGGAGCAAAAATCCCAGAATTTGATGGCTGTGAGGAGTTTCTGCCTTCAAAGTACCCAATCACGTCTTCTGCCATTGAAATGGGGTGATTTCAGCTGCTTTTAAAGGAATTCCAAAATAACCTTGGAGGTAGACTTTTTGCTATATGTTCAAGAGTTGTGTGGGTTTGGCTGTAATATCTGGTGTTTTAGAAGTAATGACCTTAACACTGGGGTTTCCAGTCAAGACTCAGTCTGTAACTCAGTTCCTTCTATTGAACAGAACAAATCAATAATATTATGTTTTAGGACTTATGTTGTATAGGCACCAAATACATTTTTATGCAATGCTACATTTGAGTTTTCCCTGTGGGGATTATATTGGAAAACTAGACTGAAAATGTATTTGTTTTAGCAAGCAGGTCTCATAGATGTTTGAACTGTAGAACTCAATGCATTTTCTGGTGAAGCTGCGACTTCCAGTGACGATGATTATCAAATCAGAAATGCAGAGGAAGTGCTGTGTTGGGTGCTTATTCACACTGCATAGTAATTTTTTCCTTGGTGAGCTCTCTTGGGGTGTTTTACAATTCAGGACAGTGTGTGAGATCTTATAGCTTTTCTCATCAGCTACTCTTTCTGCTCATAAATTCTGTGTAGGCGGTCTAATCACAGGAAGATACCTTTATTAAAACAAGCTACTGGGTAAATAAAATCTTCCAGTTGTAATCACAGATACATGTGTCATTAAACACACTGCAAAGGCTGAGCACATTGCAGCTGTCTGCTGGTGCATTCTGAGTAATTTTGACTTATGTTAACAGAAATGGAAATCTTATGAATGCATAAGGCAAGACTACACAATATTATGTTAATAGAGTATTTTTCTAAACTGTACTCTTGGATCTGGATTCTGCCTTTAAAACCAGTCTGTTGTCTGTTCACTTGTCTCAAAAAGAATTCAGGTTTGGTGCCATGATTAAACCTACTGCTTTAGCTTAGGAGGTGGCTGTACACAGAGCTAACAAATACTCTGTTCATTTCAATGTCTGTTCTCAACTGTAACTTTCAGTAACTCACACAATTTTACACAAGGCAGGAGTAACTTTTGGGAGGTTCTTAAGCTGTGTTAGATGCTTTCTTCTGCATAATGTAGGAGGTGCTGGAGGAGATGCTCTCCTGTTCTCCAGCTGCATTTCCTACATCTGTGCCTCTTTTGGGAAGTTGCTGCTGGAAACTGCTACATATTCAACCCAGGCACTCCACTCCACAGTAATCACTAACCATAAAGCAAGTAATGATGTCTTTAATACACACTTCCACCTCTATTACCCATTCTGCCCTTAAGCAGGCTATAAAACAGGATTTTAACATTTCACTGATGCTGCACACCGTCCCATCTGCCTTCACTAATGCTAATTATATGAAATTTTTTCCCCACCAGTGAGTTTCCAATTCCTTGTCCTTTGTTTTGCAGATTCCTGTCATTAATACAGTGATAACTGAAGTGTTTCTTGTCTTTCCTTCCTAATTCAGCTGAATTCTCATGGAATCTTGGACTTTTCTGTTCTTCATTTTTATTTTCTTACCTTTATACTGTTAGTTTAAAATCTCCCTTGGTGCTTCAGTTAGTCCGCAGCAGAGATTAACCTCTTTTCCGGTTGTTAAGGGATCATCAGTCCTTTTCTGGGTCTGAAAAATGGGCTGATATTCCATAGTCAAAACTTCCAACTTTTAGTCTCACAAGTTTCATAAAGTTTCATATGAGTATAGTGGAGTCAGAGAAAAACCAAAATAATGCCCTTTCACAAAAGCAAAAACAAAATAATGCCTTTTCACAATGTCCAGTGTGGATCCAGTTGTGCACCCCATACAATATTGGAGGTCCTGTGACAGTGCAACCCCAGGTGTTTTATCTTAGAGATTAATATGAACTGTCCCTAAGTGCTGCTCAAGTTCATTTAAACAAATTAATATCAAAAACTGTGTAAAAAGTAATGATAAAAAAATATTAGTCTGCATTGCATATACTCGTGATAATTCAAAACTAGCACTTATTTTCCCTATGATTGCACTCTGTCACAGGTCAGCAAGTCTGATCTGTCTCTGAAGTCATAATTTTAGTTGCTGGCTTTTATTAAGATGAATAGAATTCTTGATGGCACAGGTTATTTTCATAAATAAGCAATAATGGAGAGTGTATCAGAAATACCAGATAAAACCCAGCATCATTGTAAGTTATGGGTGACAGTAAATAAATAGGCTGGCATTGTAAATGTTGAATTTAGTTAGAATATAAATATCATACTCTGTAGACATAAGTATTCAAATAAGTTTCAAATACATAGTATTCAAATTCTTCTGAATGAGTTGGAGTGGTAGAGAAATATTTCAGACCCAGGGATGGAACTCTTGGAAGGATTTTGGAAAAGTTATGGTGAACAATTTCTGGACTGTAGCTACATGTAAATTTTGAGTGACTTGATTAAAGAGATGCATATTTCAGTGCAAATTGAAAATGCACTTAATGAGCCATGTCCTTAGATTTCATTTTTATTTTTTTATAAAGAAGTTTGAATCAGCAATTCTCACACAGAATGAGCCTTGTTCAAACACCAGGGCAGGTTTGACATGTCTCTGGCTGAACTTTGTGGCAACTGCTCACAGGCACCTCTCATGGAGTGTGCCACGTCTCTTTAATCAAATGTTGGGAGGATAGGGCAGGGTTGAAATATCCACTCATGTCCTGATAAATCCTCTCTCTCTCTCAAGGATGATGTCTACTCACTTCCAGGGCAACCTCGAGATTTATAGTGCTGTGTGATGAGATTAGCAGCCAGATTTTTCATTATTTGCTGGATGCTTGGTGTGCTGAAGGAAATAGGCTGAAGGGGGCAAAAAGAAGGAAAAGGAGCTGTTGTGTTCCAGATCTTGGTTCCCTGCTGGATTTCAATCCAATAGGGAAATCACAACATCAGCTTGTCCTGATTATTTAAAACACTGCATTGTTCAGATTTGTGGAAGCCATAAAGCTAATAAAAGATGGTAAGAAACTCAAATTTTAGCACTGAATCTGCTAGTAATGATAAATTACGGAAATTAACTCTATTATTATTGAAATGAAGTATTAGTGTTTTTTTATCTCAGACATCCATTTTTAATTTTCCCCCCAAACTAATATTTGGCTTTTTTTTTTTAATTATGGAATAGGATATTGTTTTAAAACAATGGCAATGAAATTTTTTCTTTAAGGAATTCTGTTTGAAATAGATCTGCTATGCCAATTCACTAAAAGCAGGCAAAGACAAACAAATGTCAAAAAAAACTTTTTCTTTGGCACTCTTCCCCCCCCCCCCCCCCCCCCCCCAGTTTAAATCAACATTGTTAATGTAAAAAATCCCAAAGGTTAAATACTAAGGAGAGAAATTTCTAATCCATGTAAGAGGAATTTTGCTCACATGACCTGTCTCATTAAAGCCATTGAAGTGGAACCTCTCCTAAGAGGAAGGCTGCTCAAGTGTGTAATTGTTTGCAGGGTGAACTCCAAGGCTGGAGCACACTGGGTTTTGTCAGTGCACTGTAAAAAGGCATAAGCATACAATAATTCTGTAATTAGAATTACATCAGGCATAATGCTTTTTCATTAGACAGAACATTGGCTGGTTATAATAACGATTTGGAAGTGTGTGTTTCTGTGTTCCCAAGCTACTTAATGGATGTCTCCTAGCCTTGAACACAAAAGAAATCAAATATTCACTCCTAGGCATGACTTAAACTGTTGCATCAATTTTTTACATTAATTAACATTTAATATAATTTTCGCCTCTGATCAGCCTCCTTCTCATTTAAATCAAAACTTGTCTAGTTACCACTTATCAGCAAACAGATTAGCAGATGATTTGATTCACCTTAGAAATTTAAATGTCTGATGAGTATTGGCTGTGGATCAAAGTAGAAAATGAACTTTTTCAATTTATAGCTGTGAGCCTTATTAATTATGCAAAGAGGAAACTTGTGCCTTGATCAACTGCCTATGAACAAGGAAGATCTCTAGTGTGCCTTTAAAAATAAAGAGTATTATGCTATGTGTGTGTACCTGTATACACATACCTCCTGTGATGTCAAGTTCTGCTCTTGGACACAAGAATTGCAGATGTGAGGCTGTAGCTTTTTTTTGTTGCAGATGTTCATCTGCTGCCCCAGGAAACAGCCTGTTCTGTACTAGATGTAATGTGTGGACTTAATCCACTTGTTTAGCTCATGAATGAATCTTCCATTTTGCTTTTTCCAAGAGACTGTCAAGCAAAAGTTCTTGGGGTAGACTTACCTGTCTATAAACTCTAGGTTTGTACTTTTCTGCTGATGTTATTTCTGTAGGACTCAAAAAAAGAAAAAAAAAAAAAAAAAAGAAAGAAAAAAAAGAAAAAAAAGGCATTGTAATTTTACCTGGGATTATTATTATTTAAACTGGAATATGCTGAACTAAAAAAATTTAGAAGTTGTTTCCAGGAGAAATGTGCCAGGAATGCATATGATTTGAAATGTTCCAAAAGTGTCTCTAAAGGGTGGAAGAGGCAAAAAGAATGAAGGAGCCAGGCAGGATATTGGTGAAACAGCAGAGAAGGGGACTTAATTCTGCATACAAAATTATACATTTTCTATTAGTTATCAAGCTTTTTAATTATCTTATCAATATTGATAATTCAATTACAGGATGGTATGGATGTAAATGAAGTGGATTGAAATTATCTACACGTCTTAGTCCCAACTAGAAAATAGATCCTTGTGTTACAGAACTAACTTACTTTCCCCGCAAAACCAGTGTAGTGTGTAGAAAAACATAATTTACCCATGACCAGATCTGTTATTTCAGAGTTTAGTGTTCCCCTTCACAATTGTTTCTTTCCAATAAAGCTGAAGCTGTCTGGGAGTGACAGAGGGAAATAACTGTCTGTGGAAACATGCACAGAATTCCTGCCTTCCAGTGGCATCAGAATCAGTAGTGGGATGGATATAACAAGAGCAAGGAGTTGCTCACCTGACACAGAAATCTTTCCCTTTATCCCCTGCCTGCTTCAGCCTCACTGAGTGCACAATGCCCCAGTGTTTGCATTGTATTCCAGGAATAAAGTAATGGGTCCTGCTTCAGTGAGTTTGTGAAATGCATGCTATTAACATAATATTAATTACAGTAAATTGTGTTTTTTCTGTGTCTCCTCACCCTCGGTTGAGTTTCCATAATGCTGTAATTGTTTGATGATGCCAATAAAGATTGGGTGTCTCAGGGGTAATGTCCATGAAATCTGCTTTTCTACTGCAGTCCATTAAGAAGATGCTGATATTAACCTGAGAGGCTGAAGTCAGGGTACGGACCATGAATTTGTTCAAGCACACTTGTTTGTTGTACACATAAATCTTTGTTTATAAAAGCCTTCACTGTGTTTCCTCACAGTGACTGAACTGTACCAGGTCTTGAATGTAAGCACAGATTGCATCAAAACCAACTAACATTATAGTGTGGGCATGTCTTAAGTATTTTGGAAAAAGTTACTAATTCTATGATTTTGAAAGTAAGCTAGGAAGATATGAAATGCAAATGTAGCTGAGAATCAATATAACTTTCAATATGTTTGATTACTGATGGCAGTACAAAACAGCTTTACATTGATTGTATTGAAAATGCAAGAAAGGAAACTAAATTAGTGGCTCCTCTGTGGTTGATTCTGTTTTGTTTTTTCGTGAAACTTTCTGCAATTCATTTTTTTCATAAAATGGGAATCAAAGCAGTTCTATCCCTTCTGCTGGAAGCAACACAAAGCCATTGTGCAAAGCAGGTTCTGTTTCCTCATTCCTTCAGCCTCTTGAATACCAGCAATTAGAATTTCAAAATGTTGGTTGGCTCCCATGGTCTTTGATTCAGTGATTTTGGCCAAATCCCACCGAACAGCAGCAGAACTGTTTCACACACCTAAAGGTATTGCCCCAAATTTACTCTTGGTGCAAAATCCCTGATTGAAGAGCCCTAAAATAAGGGACCAGCTTGGCTCAGTTCTGCTGACTGCAGTGAATCTGCACAGCTCAAAAAACACTGTTTGGATTTGCCCATGAGACTTCCTATTTTTCTACAAACATTTTGTTCTGTTCATGCTCTGCCCAGAGAGGTGGTAAATGGTGTGGAATTTAAACAATCATAAGCACACCACAGTGCTCTGCTGCCAGGTGGCATCACCTGTTTCACTGAGTCAGTAACAGAAAGACTGAAGGAGGTTTTGAAAGCAACTTCTGACACCTACTTGCTTCAAATGTTGCATTGCTGGCTTAGTTGTTGCTGAAATTATAGTTCCTATTCTATTTTGCCAGTAATGGTTCTGTGACTATTAATAGCATAGTCAATTTATGGGGGAATCTCAACCTTGACCATACCTTCATGGACAAATTCAGAATAAAATCTTACAATGGTATTTTCTGTATGTCTCTTCAGGTCACTGGGCAGCCCTTGATTTTATTAATCAGCCTGACCCCTTTAAAGTACTTTTGCAGTTTAGTTGAGTGATTTTACTTAGCTTTGCAAGGCCTATCTCAGAAGAAAAATTAGTAATGTCTTTTTTAAAGGACAGTTTCATCAGAAGTTATACAGCACCTTGTTGGAACTGATTTTGCCCTTCTTTATGACAACCAAATACACTCACTGTAATGTATCCTGGCTGACTTTTATATTTCATTTTTCATTGCTTTGTGTTTGATTTCTATTTTACTCTATTTGGCTCAATTAAATAAGTGTAACTTTCATGGAACTACTACTCAAATTACTTGTAGAGCAGAAGAAATGCATGAACAGACTAATATATATATTTGTATATATATAATATATATATATTTTATATATATGTGTAAAATTAAAAAAAGCCCACCAAACTATTTGGGGCTGTTAGTTACCTATTGAGATGGCAGCAGAAGTTGCCCTCCTGACTATATAGAATTGGTTGTGAGCTATTAAGCAGCTTCTAACACTGAAAGGAACTAAAGAGTTGATGACTAGAGTCTCACTTTCTGCTTCTCTTCTTCATGTCAGGTTTTTAGCAAGCTATTTTGTAAGAACTTCAAGCAAGAGATCCCATCTTGTGTTTGAAAGAGGCCTTGTTCATTAGAGCCCTGGTAGGGGGTCTTATGTGATGCTATATCAGAGAAAATAATTGGATTTTGTTTGTTTTCATTCAGACTGCTTAAAAATGAGCAGTGATGAAGATGAATATTCCTTCATAAAAGTAGAATTGGCTTTTTTTCTATTGAAAGAGAGCATTTTGAGCAGCCTGGTGTTATTACGGGATTATAATAATTGTAAGCTATACCTTATGCTGCCATTCATATTCTCCTTGTTCACTTTACTGGCATTAGTCTCACTGCTAAAGATCTTTCTTTCCCCTCTACATTTGTGACAGAAGCCTTACAAAGGCTTTCTTTCAACATCAGTCAGTTTATGACAAAAAAATTCCTAAATTTTCCATTTCCAAGAGTTCTGCTTTAGCAGCTCCAATGTATCCATCTGAGTATGTGTACCCTCAGGATGTGACTCTGGAATTGCTTCCTCAGGGTAGCTTTCATGTTCAACCAACAGCAGGAAGTATTTTTTTTCCCTAGAAAAAACTAATAATTAAATTGCTAAACTTACTCTACCATAAAGTCTTATGAAGGTCAAAATTAGTTATGTTTAAGAAGAGGTCTGCATAAATTCATGAGGGGTAAGACCATTAATGGTTATTTACAACTGTGAGCCTTATTTACATTTCTAATTCAGCAAATCAATTAACTGGTTCTTGGCGGAGAAGATGAGGGGATGTTGGTATTATTCAAGCTCTCTTGCTTATTACAGAATCATGGAATTGTTTGGGTTAGAAGAGAACTTTACAGATATCCAGTCCAACCCTCCTGCCATGGGCTGGGGTCACCTTCCTCTAGAGAGGTTGCTCAGGGCTCCATCCAGCCTGACCTTAAACTCTTTCCTGAAGAAGTTTGTGTTTGTTCCTTGTCCAAAGCAGGATCCTGGGTTCTATTCACTTTGGTTGTATCCAGGATGCAGATCTTAGTGTCCCACAGGGCAAGAGCACAGAGCCTCTCTGGCTTTGCCCAACCCCCTATTAGGGTGTCTAACTTGCATCAGCCTTCCCTGTCACATCATTTGTTTTAGCCTAATTTCTTTGGGTGCAGCACCTGCAGAACTCATGCCTGTGCTGCTGAACGTTGTGCCTCTCCATGCAAGAACAGTGCAGTCTGTTTTGGCTCCCAGGTGAGAGCTGCCAAAGCCCACAAGGTCCCCTCTCTCTGTGCCCCTGCTCCACCTTGGCACTCCAGCTCCAGTGTACCTGGGAACCCTGATCTTATCATTTCTTTCCAACCCATTGTGCTAGTTTGAAAACAAACAGGGAGGGATTGCAAGTCAGGATTATAACTTAATAGGAAAATTAAAAATAAGTGTGATAATACAAGAAAAAACACTGACAGAGTCAGACACAACCTGACACCCTGTTAGTCAGGGTGGTGGCAGCAGTCCAAGTGAAGCAGTTAGGTTGAAGCAGTGATCCTGGGGAAGGTCTGGTCTCCTCCTGAAGGTCCTTGTCTTGTCCTCTGGGAATCCAGCAGCCAGGAGCTGCTTGTGCAGTTCAAAGCAGGTTATATCCAGGTGGGAATGCTTGGCTCCTCCCTCCTGGGTGGAGCATCTCACAATAGGATGAGATAATTCCATGAGTCATGCAGTTGGCTCTTGATAGCTCATTAACAGTTATCAGGGGTGAGTCAGAGCAGGAGATAACAACCTGTGCCCCACAGCTGGTGGTAATAGAGTACTAAATACATCTATAGTACAACCTAGGACACCCATTCTCATCTTTGCCCTTTAGATAGCTGTATTACATTCCCCTTTTTTCCATTGTCCTTGATGCATCAAAAATAAAGCCACTCAGCCTGATCTTGCACATAAACATCAGACTTGATTCATCAGCACTTCAGAAGTGATTTGGCCATGGTAGAAGAAGAAAAAAAATCTTGGCTCATTCCGATGCGATGTTGAAGTATGCGAACTGTTTGGCATGTTTAAAACCAAACACTACTCCTTCTGCTTGAATTTCTGCATGCAATTGGCTAACAATAATAATAATACCATTTAAAAGGTAGATTTGTCTTGCATTTTAGTGTGCATAATCAATCCATAGCCACAAAATAATGATCCTGATCTCACATATTCTCCTTTGTGTGCAACAATAGCAATAACATAGGCACGAGAATTCTCTTTGGTGAGGGGAACCAGTCAGGGTCAAATTAATAAATTATTTACAAATAAAACAGCTCTAACTCCTGTGGGACATGTCAGTCCATCCTGGGAGGAGCTGGTGCCAGAAGCCAATAGACAGGAGGAGGAAAAGCAACTACAGCTGATGTGAATGGTTTCTCAGGGGAAGCCAGCTGGCTGGGATTTCTTGGGAACCGAAAGAAACTGTTGGAATGAGGTATTTATGTGTTTTCCCCTGAGGGATGGAGAGATCTCTAGGAGAGGATGAGTGGTGAGAATTGTCCTGGAGCCAGCAGGGATTCCCTGCTGGGCTGGGAGAGCCATGTGGAATTGGCTGATGAGGAAGTGTCTGTGCAGTTCAAGAAGCTGCAGTTAAAGGTAACCAAGGGAAAAAGAGAATAAAAGAAGGGTGGATCACTTCACTGAACTCTTCAGAGGTGGATTGGTGGCACAGGGTGAGACAGAAGCTCATTGAAGTGTCTTCTATTAACTTCTCTGAGGTGGGAATGGGGAGGGAAAGGGGGAGTCTCTGCAGAAGGAGCTCAGAAAAGCCATGAAGGAATGCTTAGAGGGGAGTGCTAGCAGCTAAAGGCAAGAGACCTGGAAGCATTTCTGCTCAGAGTTTTGAGAATTATGTGTGTGAAGGAACACTTTTATTGGTTTGCAGCTCTGCTAAGTGGTTTTCCAAATGAGATGCTTTGAGTCTTATTGTCACATATTAACTTCAGGGATTTTAGTGTTCTCCTTTTGCAGGCTAGGAAAACAGAAAAATATATCAACAATGTCTGGAAAGTTGTTTCTCATTGGGTATTTTGCAGTCTTATTTTAAAAAAGAAATTATAATTAAACCCTTATGTGTATCCACCTTTATAGTCTACATACATCTCTTAATGCATTAATTGCTTGGAGTCCAGATTTGCCTCTTAATGCAGTAATTGCAATTCCAAAATATCTGTTGAAGGTCTACTTCTAATGCTGTCTCAGACTCTGGAATAAAGAAATAAAATTACTCCATTTTAATGTCAAAAGCTAATGTATGCTTTTAATCCAGCTTCACCCAATATTAAAAGCACTTTGTTTTTAATAAACTTGAGGGTGAATAAGAAATCATTTTGTTACTGTGACTAATATGGAAATGGGTTTCTGTCCCATGAAATGTATAGTCTGTGTACAAAGGAAAATGAATTTTCAACTTGGAAACAGCTTTATTGACGTTTTTAAATGAAGTGAGAACAGCAGAGTTCCTTAAATTGAACCTGGAGAAGCAGAGATGCACTATTAGTTTTATAAAGTCATTTCATTGTCAGTAACCTAATAATTACTGTAAATTGTATATGTAACAATAATCCCTGAGTGTTACTCATTATGAGCAGATAGTCAATGATGTGATAAGGCAAAAGCGTAAGGTGATAAGGAAGGTGGGTAATTACAGTAATGACTGATTTCCCACAAAGTCTGGTGGTGTAATTTATATGCTCTGCAGCAGTTAGAATGGCAACAATTCTGCAAATGCTGCCTTCATCCCATGGCTCTTTCCCTAATGGAATGCAACTGCTGTCCACAAATCCAGAATGTTTTGTTGGAGTATTTGGAAAAAAACTTCCCTTGAAACCAGCAATGTGTATTAGCAAATAAAAAGCATCCATTGTTGAGAATGCATAGAATGAAAAGGAATGATGCTACTGAAATCATTAGACACTCAAAAATAACTTCTTGGTCTGTACAGAGTTTCCCAGTATAGCTAATGTGTCACAGATATGACTTGAACATGCAGAGAGGCAAACTCAAAAGTTGGTTGGCTTTGGTTTTGTATTTTTATGAGTCTTAGGTGTTCTTTCAAATATTTCCCTGGACTTCCATCAGTTATTTAGCACGTGGGTGCTCTAGGTATCCATATGTCTGGATGTCCATATCTGAACACCTTGAGGTTGTGTATTGAAAGCCATGTGCAATATTCTTTCTGCATTATTTTTGTTGAGTGCACTCTGTGCTTGTGGTGAATCCCAGCCAGCATTGCTGCCTGGCAGGATTTGGTCCATTTTGCCTCTGCAGTGCTCAGATTAGCAGGAAAAAGATCCTGTTGAATTCCCCACTGGGGTGAGCCAGGGCTATTGCTGCCTGTGCCAGATGGCTGCAAACCAAGAGCAGATCACCACTGAATCTGATTGCCACGAGGCCTTAAAATAACCATATAAACATCTCAAAGAATCACCTTGCTCTTTCAAGGTGGGTGCTGTTGTAGGCAGCAGCACTGGTGGGGAAAACAGGTCTGAGATGGTGATAATGGGGTCAGGATCTGTGGCTGAGGTCCTGGGCTGTGTGATCACATTGCTCTGAGCAGAGCAGACCTTGGAGTTTTGTCCTTCTGGCTGTGCATAGCCAAGGCTGCAAAATGCCAGCAGGAAGGGCTGCCAGAGGTTCTCACAGCACTGCTAAGCTGGTCAGCAATGTGGTGTTGTAAAATGCATGTTCGTTTAGCTGGCAGCTGTTAGCATTTTAACTGCTCGGTGGAGGAGGTTGGGGATTGATTTTGGGTTGTCTTGGATCTGATTTGAGTCTCTGCTCAGTGTTCTGAGTGCCTCAGGGCAGAGCTGCCCCAGGAGCAGCTTTGGGCATGTGGGGCTGTGCTTGGGAGTGAACATATATAGTGTCTTGGTGACACACAGCAGCCTGTGACACCTCCTGGGGAGGGGTTTGTCCCATATCCCAGGCACACTAAATACATGGAATTGCATACTCTGGGAGTTGTAATTATAGTGCAAGAACAGATCCCCTCCTCCTGCAAAACCCTCTTTTATTAATCACCCACCAAAGCTATGCAGGAAGAACAGGAAGACAGGATTAATATCTGCCAGCTCTCTTGGGCCATTTCCACAACACCCACAAACTCCCAGCCTAGCCCAGGCTTTCTCATTTAGTGGTCTAACCAGCTGTAATCAAATTTAGTATTATATATAGAAGCTACTGGCTCCTGTCTGAACTTTGTCTAAAGATTTATCTTGGTAATAAGATTATACTAATAACTGCATTGAGTTTGTCTTAGCTCAAAATGTTTTTGCTAATCAGAGCACTGTTTGCCAGCTTGGTGAGTTATCTTCTACTTGTATTAAATGGAAAAACTATGTAAACTGAAAGCACAGAGTAATAACTGTAAAGAACAATCATTTCAATGACTTGAACAGAGATAGCCAATTACTTAATAACCTCTTCATATGAAGAGATTCTTTTGCTAGGCTTCTGTTCATGCCCTCAGATTTAAACAGCTTAAATGCTCTGTCTTCTTCAAACTCAACATAGCAAATGAGTTATTATGACTAAACCAGAGTAGTATATATAGGAAAGACTATATGTAATAACCCTCTAAAATGGAAAGCCGAGATCTGATGCTTAGCTAAATTGTCTTTGTCTTGGCAATAATCCACATTGTGTGTCTAATCAAGCAAGTGAGAATGTGTTTTGCTTTTATTTTTTTTTTGAAATACCTTTTTCCATCAAAATGGAGAACTTTACAAAAGTTTGATTTCAACAGGGTTGTTTAATGAAGACACAAATCTTTTTCTATCTAGAGTTAGATCAAGGGTAATATTTTCAAATGTGCCCAAGTGACTTGAAGAACTAAACTGAATTTCTGACACTAACACAGGCATTTCACATGTTTCCAAAGAAATAACTTTCTAAAGCATCTGAGTAATTTTCCATTTCAAAAATCACCCTCACATTCATAAGTATATTAAATAGGAAAGTATCAGGAAAAATTTCTTCTTAGATCAGATACTTAACCTAATCTTATATTCATTGCTAGTCACAAAATTTAAATTTTTAAAGAGCAAGCATAAAGAAAAATAGCTTCCACTTTCTTCTAAAGTCAGGTTGAATTGTTAATTTAAGATAAGAATGTGATGAATCTGAAAAGATTACAGATGCATGATTAAGATCTTGGTACCATAGCCATTATCAAGTCCTACAGGCTCCCAGGAGAGGAAACTCTGTCTTCTCCCTGGGCCAGAGGTTGTGGTGTGCAGGATTATCAGGATTATATCCTGACCTCCTGATTCTGAGCTTGGCTTTTCTTGCAGAATCTGCACTGCAATGGACAAACCCATGGTGCTTTTGGCTGTTCCTGAACATGATAAAACTGCTGTGGATGATCCTGTAGATCATCACCAGGGATGGTTGCTCCCACTCCTGAACAGTTTGAGTCCCTCTGGCCCGTGAAGTTTCATCCTCCCTCTGTCAGGGTGAGTGGGTTTCTGCCTCCATAAAACTCTGTTTGCCTTCAGAATTCCCTGGGATAACTGTACCCAAGAATTGCTCAGGGCAGTCAGGATTTATATAGCCATGGAAAAATATTCTGGTTACTTATTTCTTTTTCTCTGCTTCAGTGTGAAAGTCGAAAGGAGTAATAACAGCATTATCATCATGTTTTGTTGGCATGTGACCTTTAGGCAAAGAACAGAACAGGACTGAAAACTGAATAGAGAACAAACATTTGTGCATCCAAACATAGCCACGGGCACTATTAGGTGTTCTAAGAGAAAATAGATTAACTTTGTTATTAAGAACTTTCTTAGGAAGCTGTTTTAGACATGTTGGATAACTTCAGCTGCTTCCCTCAGACTGAAATAATGTTCTCCACTTCACAAAAATAATTATTTGTTTCCTTTCTAGTAGTGATCTGTATGTGATGAAGGACATAAATTGTATGAGAAGAAGCAAGGAAAACATCAAAAAGGGACATGAAGCAGTGACAGAACTGGGCTTGTGTTAGGTAAGGAGGAGTCTCTAAAGGTCCCTGGGAAGGACAGCCAGTTGTCTCTTTTCTCTCCATTATAAAATGTTTTCAGGATTTGGCTTCTGGCTTCACACATGTAAAATTTGTCTAAATTTTGTTTTGTGTGTTCAGGACATCTTCCTTCAGTTATTTTGGGGGCTAATTGTGCACCAGATTGGTGAAAGATGACACTGCTAGATCATCTCCCTGCTGCACTTAGGAGACATTTTAATGCAAATCTGAATTTTAAAGAAAGATGATGATTCCTGTATTTTTTAGTATCTTTTTAATAACTGTGGAAAAAGCATGTGCTGCATTTAGATAGTGATGGCATCCTTCACGTTCCCAAGAATCAAACTTTACCATCCTCATGCTGCTGAGGTACCCCTGTAGTATTTCACTTTCAGAGATGGAACAGAGTGGATCAGGATTGGGCAAAAAATCAGTGAGTCTCTAAATAATGTATCAGAGGCAGATCTTGTGGGGGAAGGAGGAGGGGCAGAAGCACAAAGTATTGATGTTAGGTCAGCCAAACATCCAAGCATGTCTTTAGTAGGATGTTGTGGTAGTGAAGTTTAGAGGAAAGCTAGACATTTTAAGCCAGAAACAAGATAAGATGTCTAGACATCAATAGCATTTACTACATGAAAGATCTATCAAAGAAACACAGCAGACTTGCAATAAAAGCTAAAGATGGTTTTAGTTGTGGGGAGTTTTTTCCCCTTGGCTTGCACAGTTTGTGTTCAGTGACCTTCAGTCTCATCTCTGTATGTGGTAGGAATCTCATCTGAAAAAGAAATTTACTTTAAACTTGCAGCTTCTGTTTGTGACTCAAAGAAGTGCTGCAGAGTAACTAGCAGTGGCCTTTAAAGAAAAGCATAAAAATTAGATCAGTTATTTCAAAAGAGTTACTGAAATTTATATTATGAATTCCATGGCTGAAAAATAAAAATGTAGTGCCACCCACCTACGATGTCACAGTGATTATTGCAATTAAATGTAATATTGCTAATGCATAATGTAATTATAAAACGTTAGAATGTTAATTAATATACCTTGTAGTATGATGCATACCTAGAAATTAATCAGCTATGCAGATGAGAAGGGTGAAGTAGTTCTAGGTAGAGAACCTCTAACTAACACTGTAACATTAAACAATTAACACTGTGATGTTAGACAAACATAACAAGCAACAGATCATATAAAACACAAAAAGGACATGAGAAAACACAGCATTATGGGCCACATTTTCAGTGAGAATTCTGCCATGGATGGTAAAACCCCTGCAAAGCCTGACACTGTTGTTTTTCCTTTGCACAAGCGTTTGCAAAACATGACTGAATAAGCACTATTCAGAAGGATTCCCTTTTTCAGAGGTCTTGTTTTTGTTGACTTTGGAAATGGTTCATTTAGCTCATGTAATTAATCTTGTTCTGCTTATTTACCAAGTGTGGAAGGTTTCTTCTGCCTAGGCCAGTTCATATCCTTATAAAAAATATTACCTGGTAAATTATTTCTGTTCCTATTTCTATGTTTCTATTCATGTACTGGGAAGCTTGTTTGCAGCTCTACACTGCAAGAATTGAGCTTGAGATACAGCTGTTGTTAGTAGTCAGTAGTCAAAGTATTGCTTAGAATGTTCCAAAAAGTGCCCATTTTGGAGAAGTGGCAGAACTGAAACTGCAGGAAGGGATTTTTCACTGGCATGCTCTGTTATCATCTGAACATTTACACCAAATTGCTCTCCAGCAGGAGCCTGAAACTGTAGAGTGGTGATCAGCCTCAGCTATTTCAGTTTCAAAATGAACAGATGAAAATATTCTTGGGCTGTTAAAATCTGAAAAATGAGGTTTTCTCATGTCAAAAGACAGGACGTGGGCTGTAAAATTTCCACTAACTGCTAAGTGGAGAGGAATACTCTATACCCCCCACAGTTTTATTTTTCTTCTATTTCCTTCCCTTTATAATCTCATTTTGTTGTGGACTGTTTTTGCTGAGAGTCACCAGGTTTTGCTTTCTATTTAGAAGGTGCTGTTCCTGAAGGAGAAAGCTCTGGGGAAGTATTCAGTTCACTCTGATGGTCCAACATTCTTAATCAAATAAGATTGAAGAGCTTTATTGATACTCATGTTAAAAAGAAAGTGGTATATGTCTAAATATTGGCATCAAATGCACTGTCTTGCACTCCTATAATATCCACTCCAGTTCTGAGAAAAGCCAGAAATAACAATTGTATAATTCCTCTGGAGCACCTAACAGTGTCTATTTAAAGTAAAAAAAAAAATCAAGCTGAAATGGGAATGTAGGGAATCTGTGTCTTGCTGAAAATGCAGGACTGTTATATTTATGAATGAACAGGAGCCATCAGGGTATGGCATGATCTAAAGATTTTATCTACTTTTTAAACAATGTGCTGTTTCCAACCATGCTTGGGTAGCTTTCAGTAAATTCATGTTTCACATGGAGTTCTAAAGAAACATGAAATTTCTTTTTGCATTTGCAGGGGTTTTTAAGTTACATAAAAAAAGCCAGTTTATTATGACATCTTGTCATGGTTAAAATGCTAAACTTTTCCCAACTGTTTAGAAATATTTTGAATATTATGGAAGGAACACGTTCTTTGCATTTGACCTTAGTTCGCTAGCTTTTACTTGGGAAAAAATAAAAAAGGCTAAAGAAAAATCAAATCCTGGCATAATAGTACTAAAATGCTTTAAAGGCAATGTTAAGTATGGATTAAATACTTACAAGGAGCTTTGGAAATTGAAATGGAATGTAAAGATGATGAAAGTAATCAGAGGTCTGCACTGCTGTAGGTAGGCACAGGTGGGTTCACTGCTGGGGCAGTCGTGGTCCCTCTGGGAGGCCTGGAAAAGCTCTCTGAGTTCCCCATTTCTGCCCTTGCCCTCCCACCCTTGATTTCACAGTTTCTTCTGCAGAGTCCTCACCTCAGTCTGAGGGCATCAGAGGTATAAAAGCTGCAATTCAGCTGGGCATGGCACATGGGTGCCCTTGGTGCCTCATGCTCACCTTTCCCATTTCTTGTAATATTAATCTTGGAGACAATTTTGACACCACATCATTTTTTTTTCTTTAATTTACTGCGATAAATTTAATGTTCAAGGAAGGCGCCTGACTGACAGACCTGGAAAATAAAATTATTCATGAGGCAGGTAGTTCAAGTTTAGGCAAGGATCAATTTTTTAATTGTCATGCTCTTGACTTTGAGGACTTCTTAGTGGGATTTCTGACTGAATAGTACAACTGGAAACGGATCTGACTCTTTATACTTGTCCATAAATGAAAAAAACCAGAGATTTGAAGATGCATCAAAGACAAAATACTCTTCTGTCTTCAAGGAGAGCACTTGGGAAAGCCACTGCCCAGGTGTGAGGTCAGGAGCAGCTACTTGCCCTTGGCCTGGAAAAGAGCATCCCAAGGGCTGTTTTACCTCAAAATGGGCTTAAAAACTCCTGCAGAGAGGTGAAATTGTGGCTAGAATATTGGAGACATCAGGGAATCCTGGATGTGCTAAAACCTTCCCATGGCTGCACTTATCTTTTTACTCCACTGGCAGCAAAGCAAAGCAATGCTCCAAAACAACCTGACCCCTCTCTTCACCTCTGTTGGGGCACTTTAAACACAATTATTCTCCTCCGGGCTGGCCAAGCTCTTTTAAAGCACAGATTAAACACAGAAGGTTCTCCTGGTAACTGTGCTGCACTAGAAAAATATATCCCTGCATGGCCAGGGACATGTTGGATGTATCTTTATATCAAAGCCAGACCCCTCAATGCTGAAGGTGACTGAGGGAGGAATTCATGTTCCTGCTCTGCTTTCTTTGCTGTCATTTACACTTGAGCTGCTAATAAGAATTTATGGTGTTGTAAACTGCAACGACTTCTGGAAGTGCTGCTTCTCTGTGAGAGTGTTTCTGGTGTGTCTGTAGGTTATGGTGGTCTTTTATTATTATTATTTTAAGCTGTTGTGACTTTTCTGATCTGACTTCTGCAGGCACAAGGTCAGACTAACTTCAGAGGAAATGAATGCATTGAATTCAAACGTGTCTACATGTGATGCAGTGTAACTCATGCCTTTGTTTTGCTTATGAAATAGCCTGGAGAGGGTAGAAGGACAAATTAAATTAGAACCCGAGTCAGTTTCCATCACAGAGCCTGAGCTTGGCCTTCCTCAGCACATAAATTTATAAAAGAGTTTGTTCAGTGGTTGATCAAGAAGCATATTTGTGCTTTACCCACTCAGGGCATGCAGCTTGTCACAGCCATCTGCTCAATCCCCCCTCCTTTCCAGGGTAGCCAATCTGAGGCTAAAATATTGACAAACAATCTCTGCTGCTAAATTAAGACTTAAACAGCAAAGAGAGAATGGATGTGAGTTTTAAATTCTCCAGGCATTCATGCTACGTGTGCTGCTGTTAAAATTACAGTGATGAGGAATGTGAAAAATCTGACACGTGTGATGATTGTTTTCAAGTAATTTTAGTTGGGCTAGAAGTAGAGAGGATGAAAAGAGACTCCCAAACAGATATCTTGAGTCACTGTTTGTTGTGGTCACTTGTGTAGCTGTAAATGAAACAGCTTGTGTTGTGTTGGTCACCTCCAAGGGTGTTGTAGCTGAAGATATTATTGCCATGGGCAAAATGGAAATTGTTTTGTTGATTTTCATGGTGAAAAACCCACTTCTAAATAGCTTTCTTCCAGTGCATCCATGGCCAGGAGCTACCCTCTGGCAAGAATAGAGAAGGGTTAAGACAAAAAAAAAGTCTCTACTTTCTGTTTGTTCTTCATTATCATGCATTACACATGAGCAGCTTAAATGCCTGACTGTTATGGAGTCATGTATGGAGTGGTTATGTTAGAAAAATGGAGGAGAAGGACAACCCCATTTTCAAGGAACAGCCTCAGGGGTGCTCTGCACCTTGGTAAATCCTTACATCTGCTGGTTCATCTGCCTGGGACACCACAAAGATCTGCTGAAGTTAAAATACAAGACAGGGCAGTGAGATATGAGAAAAATAAGATTTGGATAAGGACAGAGCATTAATTTAAGTATTTCAAGAGAGAGTGAGGAGAGGGGAAAAAGGGTGGGTGAACTCTATCTCCAGATGGTTTTTTTAGAAGTTTGTATTTACAATATGACAAACATCCCTTTCCATAATACTTCTCTGGCTCAGCAGAATGATTTAGGACTTTTTGCTGCCTTACCCATTAAACCCAGAAGGTGTCAGGTTCAGCAGCCTTCAGAAACATCTTTTAGAGAGAATGAGATCTGTGATGTCAGAAAAAGAGAGGACTTTTCTGCAGTTATTTTCTTGTGTATAGAAAGTGGCACTGAAGGAACACAGGTGCACTAAAAGCAAATGAAGAGATGTTTTTTTGGAGAGATCGCTGCTGAGGAAAGCACCTGCCATCACAGCCACAGTAATAAAAAGATTTGTAAAAGCCATTTTACTCCCTGCTTCTGAAAATGTCAGCTGCCTTGCCTCCTTGTGCTGTGGTTCCCAGGTTCCTGGAGGTTTCCCCTCAAGCTTCCTGTGCCTGCCCAGACTGTCTGCTGTTTCTCCTCAATATGACAAGAACATGGTAAATCCCTTGTTCATCTGCTGTTTGGTGCTAAATCAGTGCAAACTGCATTTCCAGTATCTGTCTGAGAGTCACTTCCAGCCCTTCCTGCTTCCAGCAAGCTCCTCTCCCCAGCCAGTGCCTGCACAGCACTGTGACCTTGATTTACAGAATTTTACAATCTCTTATCTCTGCCTCATTTTCTCTGCTCCTTCCATATTCAGCCATCTGAGGATCTCCCATGTTTTGAGTAGTCTGACTTTCAGGAAAGTTAATTAAACTCCCAGCCTTAATGTTACCTTAATATTTGCCGGTTTAATTTGATTTTTATGTGTGTAGTTTTCTCCATCAAAGTGCCAACATTTGCTGTAATTTAAACACAGTAGTGTCTGATGCTTAGATTACCAAATGACTGCAGCATCTTAGATGCTACAATTTCCCATAACAAGAAGAAACGCTTTGGTCCTTGACTCATGTAAACAGTGTTTTATAAAACTGTGAAAGCAGGGAATTGCATCTTTTCACCAAAAATGAAGATACATTGCAAGCCTAGGAGCGAACAAAATATGCTTTTTGTCCAGTCATGGGTTGTATTTTTATTTGGAGGTCTCAAAACACTACTCTGAGATTGATGATACATAATGAGTGCTAATCTGAGCATTGTATAATGTTATGGAGATGGAAAATTGTATTTTTCATATCTTATTTGCAGTGAAATACCTAATTGGAAACAGTAAAATGTGCCTGTAGTATTTTTGCTTTCTGCCTGGCTTTGGGTTTTGTCTTTATTTAAGTGCTGTTTCAGCATATTCCTGGCTAATAAGGGAAGGTGTTTTACATCATTTTAGCAAAGTGGAACATTGGAATTATACGACTGAAAATCTATATTGCCATTTTTCATTTTTATTATTACTTTTTCATAATTAGGCAATAAATATAAGCTATGCTGATCTGTATGATTATGGCAAGCTTTGTGGCATACTGCAAAGAATGAGGGAGTAGGTGGAAGAAGATTCCAGCTATGCTTGGAAAAAACTAAAACTAATCTTTTGCTATGTTGCCTGCTGTTATTTTACATCAAGGGTGTGTTTGGGTCATGTGGCAAAAAAAACCCCAAAAAACCAAAAACACCAGATTGTCCCCAAGCCCTCTGTCTGCAAACTTTTCTGGTAAATGAGAGTTGGACATTGTTCTCTGGAATTTTTTTTTGAGGGCAAACTGCCTCTACTCACCCTTTGAGAGTCACTGCAGTGAAAAGCAGATGTGCTAGGTTGGAATCAGTTGCCTGCATAGACCTTGTCTCCATTTAATGAGCACAGTTACAGATATTTTCCCAAGGAACAGGGAAGAAAATACATCCTTTCCCTTCTGTGTATAGATCCTGGAAATTTGATAGAGAGAACAGACAGAATCACATGAGCAGGGCTAATAAAAAGTCAGGCAGGGTTATAAAAAGCACATTGAAATCTGTGGTTGGAAGTGAGGTGGCAAAGTTATTTATCACATTAACTGAGCATTCTCTGCTGCATTGTTGGTGATTACAGATGGAAATTGTTGTCAAAGCTGCAGAAGGATTTTGCTCCTCCCTCCCAGGTTCTCTGTGCCAAATTCTGCTCATCCTCTGTGTGACTAGGTGACAAATCTTCCTATTAATCACTATTTACATAAAAGATCTGCTACCATGTCACAGCATTGCAGTCACACTTTTATTCCTATGTTTTATATATTTATCTTTTTGTTTTGCATCGCTGTCATAACTTCTCATATAATCATAATAATTATAGAGTCATCATAATTATGTACCTGTGCAAATAGCTGTCTATAAGGGTCCTTAAGTTCAGAAGATGAATATTGAGAAAAAACCCACTTGTGTTGCACTGTGAGGGTAGAGCAGCCCCTTTTAACAGCTTTGTGACTCAGAAAGTTCAAGTCACAAGTTTTCTGATTATGTTTTGATCAGTAGGATTCAGAGCTCTGTTTATAATTGAGAAATTGCATTTCAAATTGTGTCTTCCTTCAGTGTGTTCAGGAGGTGAACCTTTTCCTTGAAAGCTAACTTATTTTTGGCTTTTAACCTAATTTGCCAAAGTGTTAAGGTCTTTGGCCTTTCAGTCTGTCAAAATATTTTATTGAAATTTCCAAATGGGGCCAGCTTCTCTCCTGATAATCATAATAATTTCTGAAGACCTATTGTGAGAGCTTTCCCACAGTTTTTTTCCAGGTAAAAAAAAAATTATGAAAATAATGCTCTTGAAGTTCCAGAGTATACAATGGCTGTAGTAATTGTGTGCTAGAATTTCTTATAGTATGTCCAGGTACATCGTGTTCAGAGGTAAAAAAAACCCCAAAAAACAACCAAGACAAAAACCATAAACCCTAACTTTGGTGGAAAAAAGCCCCAGTACCCTCTAGTTTTGGGGCTTTTTAAAAATTTTTGGTTTGGGAGGGGTTTTTTTGTTTATTTTTGGTTTTGTGGGGTGTTTTTGGTGGTTGTTGTTTTGTGATTTTCTTTTGTTTGTTGTGTTTGGTATTTTGTGTTTTGTTGGGTTTTTGTTTTGTTTTGGGCTTTTTTTGTGGGGTTTTTTTTGGTTTTGTTTTTTTTTTTGTTTGTTTGTTTGTTTGTTTTTCCCCTGGAGTTCTAGAAATGAATGAGTTTAAGCCCAGTTTTCCTAAAGGGGTTGTGTGTGACTGTGTGTATGGAGTTGCAAACATTTGCTCATATTTTTATCAACTTGATATAAAAATAAATCTATTTTCTCTCACAGAACCAAGCATGGTCTGTTTAAATTTTTTCTTGTTGGCTGATTGGCATTCCCTCAGGAGAAAAAAGCTGCACAGAGCATTACAAAGGGTTGGTTTCCTTAGAGACTCTGCTGTGGAACTGTGGCAGTGTGTTCATTAAGCAGTGTTGAGCAGGATATGATATCTGCATTATAAAATCTCTGATAACTGGGATGGGAAGTCCAGATTCTTAAAGGAGGTTCTCCACTAAACATTGCAACATACAGAGAGTTGGGATGGCAGGCAGGGAATTTTTTTTTCCCAAATATTCTATCCAGTTCACTATCTAAAATATAGAACTCAGTATAATTCCATGAAATATTAAGTCCAAATTCACCATCTGATGAAAAGCTCTTTAAACTGAAATATTTGTGAAATACTCTAAATGCCACAACATTTCCTGAGTCTTTGCTATTGCTACTGCTTTTTTTTTTTTTTTTTTTGTGTTTGCTGATAGAGACAAAAGCACTTGATTAAATACTCAATTTGTTTGTAGATAATTGCAGTTAAAAATCATTTCTCACCCTGCAAGATTTTTCAACTGCTTTTGAAAATTTTCTGGGAGATGTGATTCACTGTCTCTTCCTCTCTGGATGTGGAAATTCCCAAGTCCCTTTCCTGATCTGAGACTAAGTTACTGGCAGCAATGTTTTGTCTCTCAGCATTATATGTGCAATTAATTTAACACATCATGCTCATACTGGATCAGGTAGTACATTTTCAAGTGTTCTGTCTGATATTTATACTCGCTCTTTTTTATTCCTTTGAAACCTTCTTAAAAGTAGCTGGAAAACATTCCTGTTGCTCCATTTGACAGAGCAGAGGCTGCTCCAAAGGAGCAGACCTTTAACTGCAATGCTGAAATGTCAGACAGCAGTTGGATATCCTCAGTCCCAGCCTTTTATTTAGCCCAACTTTGTTTGTCTTGTTCAGATAGATGAGGTAACAGCTTGAGGCCACAAGCTTTGTTACAGTCCATTTTGCTCTGTCTCTCTTATTTATCTGAAAGGTGTTTAAAACCTTGCACCTCACATTGTATCATATGTGCAGAAATTAATTCCTTGGACTTGGACTTAAAGCATCCCATCATTCCAATGCATGGTTTTATTATTTTGCACACTGTAATGTGGGTTCAGGGCTGGGACTGTGAGCTCAAACATGAGGCATTGCTCGAGTTCTTCCACACCTCTTACATGGACTGTAAACCTACACGTTTCTCCTCAGTGGCAGCTGTGGAAGCTCTGCTGAATTTGCAGGTTGGAAATGCCTCCACTGGCTACAGCTTCCCAAATCAACTGATTCCAAGGGTTCTGCATCCCAGGTGGAAATTGGAGCTGTGACTGTTTGCATTCAATCAAAGGAATTACAGATATGTTGCAAAGTCACTATGGACACGGGTGGTTAGGCACAAGTAAACTCCTGGTAAATAATAACTCCTGTGCAGAGTCCCTTGGCCTTTGAGCAAACATCAAATTACAAAGGCCAAAGATGGAAAATCTCTTAAAGAAACCGTTCATAATTACTGCCATTTGCAAAGTGAATGGGTTGTGTTGCTTTGTGGCTAGCACAGGTCTTTCCCATGAGAATTTTTTCCTGTGTTTTATAAACAAAGATAAAGTTTGGATGTTGTTAAAAAAGTGTCTCAACATTTGGACAGTTCAGGCCTGGCCAATCAGGCCTAGGGGGAGGTTTCTGACTGACCAATCTGGATGACCTCTGAAAAATCTATGTAAGTTGGAATCAAAATAATAAAGCGCTTTTTCTATGCCACGCTGAGAATCCTGGTCCTTTTTCTCTGCTAGCGGCTCAACAGCGACATCACTTCATACTTTTAACAATCTATAAAATGCTCCATGCATTTGCAGTAACTTTTAATGGTCTCTGTGGAGAGGTTTTTTGGTGCTTTGATCACTTATGAATGTCAGAAGAACAGTGGCGAACCTGCAGATGATCGTCCCTAGGTAAATGTGTGTGGTGAAGCAGAGGGAATTCATCCAAAAGTGTCTTTAAGGACCCAAGAAGAGAGAAGGGGAAATGAACTGCCTTTAAACTATTCCTTTGCATGTAGAAAAAGCCTCAAGTAGAGCTGAAGTGATCACCACCAATGGAGTGGTCAGGTCCAGAAGGGAAGAATTTTGTCACCCAGGCCTGAAGAACAAATAACTTTGTTCCAACCCTTGCCATGCTCGAGCTGAGTCAGACACAGCATGCTGTGTTCCTGTGCCCTCAGAGCTGACCCTGGAACTGAGCATCCCCAGCTTTTCCTCTTCTGAGCCATTCCAGGGACTCAGACTGGCTCTGTTGGCTTTGAACTTGGGAAGCCATGATCAGCTATCTCACTTTCTTCCCCTGCCTGCTGGCCCTTCTGCTCTCTGCTGTCACTGTTTCCATGAGCAGGAAAAGGCAGTGCTCTGCAGTCTGGTTCCTTCAAGGGTTTTGTGGCACAAAGCAATGTGTGCCTTGTGACAGGAGCCATCTCTGTGTCACACTGAGGAAGTGTGACACTCCATATTCTATATCTTGATGTTATTATATTAAAGGGAGGAGCAGTTTAAGTGATTTAGACTAATTTAAGGCAACATCATGGCCAGATTTATTCTGGATGAACATGAATGTTTTAATGTAACCAAAGACTAAACTTGTATTTTTCCTTCTGTTTCCTAGCCTTGTTCTTTAGCTCACTTATTCAATACTCTACAATGCACTTTTTTTTTTTTTTTTTTTAAAACTTGTGACTTCCTTCCTCGGGTCCACAGTCTCAGCAAACACTGAGCTATAATGATTCTGTTTATTCAGCTTCTACTTGGAAAACAAATCAAAGCAATCCTTCTGTTTCTACAGAGCTCAGAAATGTATTCACAGTGTTCCTCCCACACCTGGAATGTAACAAGCATAAAAGGGTTTCCTTAGGGATGTTTTCACCCACTGCTGTCCCAAGCAGTATTTGTGAAGTGCCATTGGACATTTGTTGTTTCTCCATCTAACTCAGCTTTGAATTCACCTGGACACAGAGATTCTACAGTTCCTGTTGCTGTTTCAGAATGAAATAATGGGGGGGTTTTGAGAAAAAATAAGGCCAGAACAATTCCAATGAAGTGCCTTGTTCCTGTGAGAGTTTGTCTGTTTGTCAACACACTTGTGGACCTGAGTGATGTGGTGCCACTGCAGTGCATGTCCTGCCCTTAAATAAATTCTTTTTGGAAACTTGATGAATTTCATCCTTTCCTCCAACCTCACAAACATCCCTTTGATGCAGTCTCTCGAGGATGCCAGTGCCTCATTTTGGCTTCTCAGCAGCATCCAGACACAGGGAGTAAGATTCAACCTTCCTGACTTCAGATATCACAGGGACTCTGGGCAATGAGAAAAATAAGCATTTCTGGTTCTTTCACAGAGAAAGAGTAACCATAGCATTGAAGATCCTATTTTTCTCTATTAAATAGAAGAGTGATGCTTAAATACAGCTATTTGCAGTGCTAATATTTAAATTAGGTGATTGCACCTTGGTCCTTTTGTCAGCTTTTATCCAACTTCGTTAATGGCTCCCTGATTTGTAATCAGGCAATTTGAGGCTACAGTTTTCATGTTTCTTCAGTGTTATCATCTTTGTTTCTTCTTTTTGAGTTATCAAGTTTTTTTTTTTAATTGGAAGTGCATTGTTTTCATGCAGAAATTCCCCACGCAGCAGCAAGGAAACAAAATATAAAATGTATTGTATATTCCATTATTTGGGAAAAAAATTGGTATGTTTTTATCCTCTCCATCAACAAGTGGCCATTTTTCTTGAATTGATGCATTTCCTGAGTTGTCTGTGACCTTAAAGGACAGACAGCAAAACCAACCAGTGCAGAAATAAACAAGGAGCTGCAATTACACTTGAGATTGCAGGGGGTTGGATGTAAGTTCCCTATTTCATGGTCAGATCAGGATAGTTTAGTACAGGAAATGTTATTGGGAGATTTGAAATGAATGGCCAAAGGCAAGAGCCAGAAAACCCCAGCCCCATCATTAGAGCTCTGCGTGTTCTCAAAGCCCTGCAGTTTATCAGTAGCCCTGGAGAGTTGATTATACACATAAGAACTGGTTTATTTAGACCCCAGATCCAATTGCAGAGAAGGTTGGAAGGGCTTGGAGCTGTGCAATGAGCAGGGCTAAAATCCTTTATTTGCAAGTTGTCATTTAACTCTTGCAAACCAGCATCTTTAGGGGCTTCAGCCCTGCTCAGTGACTGAGTCAGCTCCTTGGGTGTGAGCTTTCATGCAGGGGATGATTCAGCTGGTAAAATTATGTTACCCTGAAATTACTTTGGTACTTAGCATTTAATATTCTTCCCTTTCGCTCTGCAATTAGCTTTTACTAATGCAATTTAATCTATTTGTAACATTTCTTGAAAATCATAGTCGACATGATTTGAAACGAAGTTAAATCTCTTGAACTTTTCCTTACGTTAATTTGAAATGCCAACAGGGCACCAACTGCTGTGAAAATTAATGAATGAGCTACACCAGGCTGTCTTTCATTTCACTGGAATGACTTCACACTCAGGGAGCATATGTGCCAAACAAGCTATTCTCCAACACTGCAGATGATGCTGGAGGGAGAAGAATTTTGTCGCTGGTGGGGCTGAAGGGTTAGATTTGTGGGTCCTAATTTCTTTGCAGGTACATTATGGAGCTCAGGTTATGAGAGAGGCAACTCCCCTCAGAAGGATTTTTTTTTCTTTTGGAGAAAATTTATTTAAATTATGTGAAATTCTGCTACACAAAAATACAGACCATGGTGGTAGCATTTTTCTGGGAGTGCTTTGCTTCTCATTTAAAAATTCCCAAACAGGACACTCAGCTTTCTTAAAAGTGAGGGCAATTTTTCTGTGTTATTTATTAGATGTTAAGCTGCAAAAACCATGCAATGCTGCCATTGAAGTAGAACTAAATTAACTGCAGAGTAATGCACAGTAATTTGGTTCAAAACTGCGGATTGCACTTTTTTCTTATCCTGAAGAGCTGGGGAAGTGATTTGTCTTAACAGTTACAGCACAGCTCCTGTGCTTCAAAATGAATATCAGGAGAGAATAAGATAAAAAACATTAACTTCTTAGAAATGCTTGTGAGCCAAAAGAAGATAAACACATGCAGATAATTTTTTTCTCAGGTAATGTATATCATGTTGTATTCATTAAATCCCACTTGCAGAATCTTGATAATTTTATTATGGTGATTAGAAGTGCTGTATTGAGGGCATGAACAACAACTGTGCCATGATTTTCTGCTAAAATTCCCTTTGGCATTCTGGATTTTGGCTTTCTTTTTTCCTTCAGACACGGCAGCAGTTATTGATTGTGTTCCTGCTGACAAAATTTTAATATCTTTCTCTTTAAACACTTGTACATGTTCCAGTATAGCCTTGAAACCACATCCACACCATCTCACTGCAGGTGCTTTGTTGACTCAGGTGGGAAATTCAGTTCTTAACTAGAAGTTGTAAATATACTTTTTTTGTCCCACTGTTTGCAGTCTCTAATAACAAATGAAAATGAAATCAAATTTTGTGATCAGTAAAACTGTGACATGACATTCTCTCCTAGATAAATGATCAAATAAGCAATTTTACTTACACCCAGATTAAATAAATGGCACCAAATGCAATACATTATTTTTTTTGTACTCTGCATTGCAGTCATATAATGAAAAGACTAATTGGATTTGGACTTGGAAAAATGCCCCTGCTGTGCTCCAAAAATTGAAACATTGGGTAAACTGTGAAATAAAATAAAAGTATGGGGCAGATGTGTTCTGATTATTGTGATGCAAAGGATTCACCATGTCTACTCTGACTTGGACTTGATTTAATAGGCATAATGGCAATTTTTTGTGGATCGACACAAGCTGCTCACTCTGCTTGAGCAAAATAAAACAAAAGAATGTTTAAAGTCATCTTTTAGAAATGGGACTTGAAGAGAGACTTGTTGAGCCCATGACAGAGTGGGAATTGGTGATGGACTCAGCTGCAGAGGGAGTTGTTCTGCCTTGGTCAAGGCAGGGCAGATCTGTTCCCTTTGCCTCCCCCAGGGCAGCATCTCTGAGCCTGGCTGTGCTGAGCTCAAGGACACAACAAGGTCATCTCTCATGTCATTTTTCATCCCTTTCCTAGTTAAGTGTCATCCTTCCTCTCTGCTTGTTGTCAGACACCAAAGTGGTTTCAGACATAATTTATGGCTCTGATTTATACATCAAAACACATGTCCAAGGGAATGCTTAAGGGGCAGATTCCATCAGTCTGGAGAGGGGAGTATCAGCAGCACATGTGGTGGAGTGGTTTTGGGGCTTGAGGTTTCAGATTGGCACAAATTCTGATTTATGCCTCCTAGAACCAACAGCTGTGCAGGGGAATTGCACAGAGCAGCCTCAGGGGTTGGGGTGCAGCAGCCAAGGCTCCCCAGCTCTAGGGAAAGGTGGGGGATTCTGTGTCAGAACTGCACCAGGAATTGCTTTGATTGCTTGGAAGTGGTGCTCTGTAGGACACAGGGGTTGCCAATTCCCACATCATGTATACCTAATGTTCCCGGATAAATTGGTGGAAATTAAATATCTTAAAATTCTTGTGAATTAGATTTTTGTAAGATATTCATAATGGAAATTGTTAGGCCAAAAGTGGGAAGGGATTTAAGAACGGATTAGACAATTTCACTGGTTTAAGGGTGTTTTTAAGCATCCTAGTCTATTTTTATTTCATCTTGTTCAGGAAAGTCCTTGATCTTTGACCACCAGAGGCTACATGTGTATGTTGTGGTTATGTTCACTGCATTCATGTTCTGTTTCTCATGCTTTCCTTCCAATGTCTGAAATTTGTCACTTTTCCTCTTATTAATGCTGTGGATTTCCACATGATTTGTTTTGGACTGATATAATTTTTTAAAAAATATATTTTTCCCCTAACCAAATTTTTTTTTTCATTTTTTAAGGTAAAAATTCAAATATTATATCTGGAAATATCAAAATGAAATAATTCAACATATCTGGCCTTGTTTCTGAAAACTTTTTTTTTCAGCTTGGACAGTTTCTCTCTGAAATTCCTGACGGGTACATTTGATCCAAAACTGAATTTATATGCAATCAATCAGTACATGTATAACACAGCAGTTCTATAATGCTCAAGAAGAATCTAAACTGATAAACATTCCTGGCACAAAAGCAGTATTTCAGTACAGTCTGTATTGAAATTTATTCAGTGGTGCCCTGCATAAAAAGACAGAAAAGCTCCTGAGAAGATAATTGCCACCTCTTCCTGTGGTCAGGAGGTGGCAGCTGTTGAGGCAGGGCTGGCCACACTTGACATTTCAATTGGTGCTGGAGCATTTTGTAGCTAGGGAGCTGCCAACACTTCCTTTATTAACTTTGGTGATCAGGCAGACACAGTTGAAATTTCACTCTCAACCAGTGCTTGTTCTTCAAGTTCTCTAAACTCACAAAAAGAGTTTAAGCCAGTTTGTTTCCAATTTTAGAGCTACCAGAGAGAGAGAGGAACAAGAGGAAATAAAAGGTTTCTGGCTCCTACACACTCTGCTTTGTGCTCCTGCTCCCAATTTGTTTATCTGCTGCTTTATAGAATGTTGTTTTCCATCTGTTTAACACATGATATTTTGCATGAGAAAACAGGCTGTGGTGTTGCTTTTAATTCTGAGACTATCAGGGCACTGGGAAGTGCTGGTAACAATTTTTCATGTTGATTGATCTGTTGTGTCACATTCTCTGCTTTGTGTCTGTGCAAGACCCAAATGAACCTAACTCAGAGCAGAATAAACTTCTCTGTTGTAAGAGGGAGAGGCTGACTCTTCAGCTTAAATTATGAATCTGTAAGGCTGAAGCAAGGAATTATTTTGGTCTTGCATGGTATGAATAATGCATGCAGCACCATCATGCACATCCTGCATGTTGTGGAACCAGAATGCTCTGTTATGTTAATAAACATTCATAATGCTCACCATAACCATTCAAAATGCTTTATTGCCAAAAGAAATTGTGATCCCAAGGACATTCAGTGATGTCAGTCTTATTGCAATAGCCAATTATTAAACTGACAGCTGTATTATCCTCTCTCTCCATTTGATATGGGCAATTAGTCAAAATCTCTGGGTCTTGTAGTTTGTTTCTGTTACATTGGTAAGGGAGTTGGGTTTTTCTCATGTGCAACATTATTTAATTTAAAAAAATGCAAAACCTTCTGTTTTTCTGAACACAAGGAGAGTAAAGCATAAGATAGATGAATCCCTTGTATTTCTAGGCTGCTTTCAAACTGTATTGGACACTAAATCTTTCTCTGTCATGTCAGATGTGTTTCTAAGGCTGTGGAAGCTACTTCTGAAATTTTGTGTACATTTCCTTTCTCTCTGCTCCTGCAGTTCCTCCCTTTCCCACCTCAAAAATACCTCCTTTCAACCCAGTTTCTGCCTGTATCAATATTCAGGGGAAAAAGCCTCAAAGTTGCAACAAGTATTTGGTGGGAAACGTGAAAAAAATTAACTACCCACTTATTATAACAACACATATGAGGATTTTATTTGTTTGTTTTAAACCATCAGTTTTGGGGCATTTATTTTTAGCTATCTAATTGTTACCTTATCAGGGAGGGGGTTGACATTAAAAAGGGCCTTTTGTGTTTATTCAAAGGTTAGTTTAGGCAATAAGTCTCCTTGCTTTGGTGTGTATAAGAAGTGGGGAAGGAGCCTTTTATTCTCATCAATGTAGAAAAGTTACATTTTTCTTTCATTCCATTGCTTCAGAAATTATTCTTAGTATGGAGCCATGGATTTTAAGGAGAAACTGGGATATTTGACTGCTTACCCTGGCATAGCAGAGGCCATGGAACTTTGTTATGTTGAAATGTTTACTTCACCTCCATCATGGTATGTATTCTAGAGAGCTCTTCAGCCTCGATTTGAAACCAGTTAGACATGATAAATTCACAACTTTTTGTGGTAGCATGCTCCAGAAATTACATTCATGTAAATACAAATGTGTGTCTGATTTATCAAACTCATTTATGCTATGTTTTGAGTCTTGCTAGAATATCAGTTTTCAGAAACAATATGTGTTTTTTTAGATTATTTTATTTGCTGGCGGTTTCTGGGTTTTTTTGGTGAGGGGATGGGGATTGTGTTTGGTGGTGGCTTCTGGAATTTTTTAGGGTTTTTTTTGTCATGTGTATGATAGCAGTTATTGTTTGTGAAGTCAAACCAAGTGCATTCCTGGTGAAAGACTTGTTAAAAGTTTCACTTCTGCTGATGTTACTTCTTCTTAACTTAAAGCTTAATTTTTTTCTGTCAGTCCTTATAATGAAGAAATAGAAACTTGTACAGTTGCACCTTTGGCTACATCTTGTCTGTCGTGGCTGTTGCTGAGCATTAACATTGGCTCATATACCATCTCCCCCATGATTTCCTTTCCACACTGCTGCATATAATTCAAAACTAACAAGGTTCTAATTAGAAAAATAATTTAATCTTCTCAGTAAGCTGAGCTCCTCTAGTAAAAAAAAAAAAAAAAAGCCTTCTCTCTTAGTCTCTTTACTTTTCTCTCTTATTTCTGCTATTTATGAGGTTTTGTTAAATATTTGTGCTTCTATTTCACTGGGGATTCAGAGCTGTTAATGATGGGCATGAAATAGTGGTGATTCCCATGCTCACTGGTGATGTCAAAAGTCTTCAAATGCCTATTTCCAGTGAAAGGCTATTTACTGGTGTCATTATTAGGAAACATGATATTACAGGCAAGTAAGAGAGAAAAATGTGCATCATTTTCCTGTATCCTGACCTGTCTTTAGATCAATTTCTCCTGCACTGCATTCTATAATTCATTGTCTTTATTCCCTTTGTTCCAGGAAATGATTGTCCAAAAATGATGCTCAAAGGGTTGCCAAGTAGTTGTGCTTCAAATGGAGAATCACCAAACTCTTGTCTTCCAATCTCTCCATCCTTTCCTGTTTTAGGGATAAAAATATAAAACTTGCAAGAAAAAACACATGAGAAATCATTGGTTTGCATTTTTGTATCTTTCCAGTACGGAACGGCATTTCTGGATAAATTCAAATATTTCTGTGTTAGTTTCTATACTTCCCTGCAAGTTTCCTAACAGTATGTCAGCCAGTGGAATGGAAGGAACAGGGGATGAGCAGAGGATGAGCAGAGTATTTACATCTGGATTTACTGCTGTTGGGTGCAGTACTAGCTCTGGAGTGAAGGTTAACATCTCTTTTTGTGTAAAGAGAATGAGTTCAGTGAGCTGCATTTAAAGATTTATGGTGTTTTGTGAAGGTGCAGAGGTCTTTTGCCTCATGTTCAGGGCTGCTTCATACCTTTGCACAGAGACTGAAGTGAAAAAGAAAAAAAGAACTCTCTGAAACAATAACTTACAAGATAGGAGGGCTGGTTGTCTTCAGTCTTCACAGTGTTGCCATCCTTAGTGCATAAGTGAACTGAGATTTCTTAGTCAAAAAAACAGTAGGGCAGCATCTTGAAAGAGCAAAATGAATGGTAGCTAATCATAAAAACCTACTTGCAGACCTTCTTTGCCAGAGTCAAAATCCTGTGTTCCCCAATTAACAAGTTCTCTGTTTATATGTTTTGGGCTTGGCCTTAGAGGCAGCAGGTGGAGTTTACAGTACAGTCACTGATTTCCAAATTCTATCATCACTTATTCAAAAGCAGGAGACACCAATTTTCTTCCTTATTCACTGAACTGAATGTCATCCTTAGGCCATTCTTCTGGTCCTCAGTTTGAAAGAATGCTAATTACTTTCTAATTGCAGCAAGCTGGCATCAAATCAATCTCTAGTCAGACAAAATTTCCATGCCTGTCAGACAGTAAAAGACTTGTGTGTTGATAAGCTCCTTTGATTCTGCTTAGAAGTTACACATTCAAATCTCCTTTAAAATATGGTTTCCATTTGAGGGGAAAATAAATATATTTTGTAAACCTATCTAATTATACTTGGATAGTAATCTCTAAAAGAAAACTAATTTATTTTCTCATCAAAAGAACAGCTCTGGAAAAAGCTTTCTCTTTAAAGTTTGTGTTTACTTGACAACCAAAACAAGGCTGAGAAAAGAAATATTTGAGCCTAAAAAAATCTTTCCGATTGTTCAGTCTTTTTATTGAGGGTTTTTAAGAGGGCAATAGAGGTGAGAAATCAATGTAGTGCCCTGACTAAGATCAGGGTGTTATTATGCATACCTTGTATTTCCAGCCCTTCACCTCCATATAGCTAGAGGTCCACAGAGGGTCCCTGTGCTGCTGTCAAACATAAACCTCTCTCTGCCTCTTGATTTTCCTGAGTTTGTTCACTCACTGCCAGTCCTTACCATCTTCCTTCCCAAATCCTCTTTACTTGCATTTTTCTGAACCTCCCTCTGCTTTCCTTGGTATAAAACATGGAAGATCTGGGAGAGCTCTTTGGAAGCATCACTGTTGTTAGTGTGCTTTACATTAAGCTCTTAACTTTGCCTTGCCTCCTTGCCCATTTCCCAAAAGAATTTTCCAAGGTGTGAAGGGCTGTCTGGAGAGCCTGCCCTTGTATCTTTGAGTAATTGCAATATTTGAAGTTGTGTAGGATGTGGAGTCATGCAGTGTGGTCTAGTGCACAATCAACATCTGCTGGGTAGTTTATTCCTCTGGCTTGTTTCCAGCTCGTGCTGAGAATGTGAGTGCAGAGTAAGTCAAACAATTTGTCCAAGTTCTTCAACCAGGCAATGGTGGTTCAAGAAACACTCAAGCAATTATATCCATTTATGCACTGGGTGTTGTTAGGAAGTGACTGGTAAAATAAGCATTTTGTGACTACTGCAGAATATTTCTGTAAGTGCTTCCTGGTAGGTTTATGTATTGAAATGACTGGACGCTGGGATGTTTACATTTGTCAGAGTGCCTAGTTCATTAGCAGGAAAGAAAAATCAATACCTTAAGAGGAGAGGAAGAAGGAGAACTGCATAATGATAACATAGATACAACTGCTAATTTAAAAACAAGGAAGATTTTGCTGGGTTTAGTCTTCCCCATTTTTAAAAAACTGTATCTTGTCCACTTTGGGTTTGTTTTTTTTCACTCATTCACCTTCACATAAAGCTGTTAGATGAATTTTTATATTCCACCTATGCCTGAAAAATTGCATGCTTTGTAAGATAATATGTGAAACAACTATTCAGTATTCTGTAGAGCTGGGAGCTCTCCCAGTTGCTCTAGTAATCTGAGCAATAACATTTTGGACAGTGGTCATGGAATGAGTTTCTATTGCAGTTTCTTCTGATTGCTTCAAAGAGTTTGGAACTGATTGTTTTGAAACTGTATAAAGAAACAATCATTGTGCTGCTAAGCATCAATTCAGGTGCTACAGTTTCTGCATTACTTCAATTCTTAAAAATATTTGCTGTGTTAGTGTCTGTAATATCCCTGGGATTAGGTGGAGTGTTCTGGAGGATTGCTGCAAAATACAGTCAGCTTCTTTATGGATTGTTTCTGGGTTGGTTCTGTTTGTTGTTTTGTTTGCTGGTTTGGTTTTTGGGTTTTTTACCTTCTCATAGTAAGAACATGAACACAGCTGTACAGTGCCACAATATGGCAACAGAGAGGTCTTGGTCATAAAATGCTGTCTCAACAGTTAAAGGATCAGATTTTCAAACACAGACTAATTCTTAATTTTTCCATTTCCATTCCCTTTGGGGTTTTTGTACTCTGAGAAGCATGAAGCAGCCCCTTTAGCTTTGTAAATCCATCTCCAGCAATCCAGAAATGGCCACTTGGTTCCTCAAAACCCTGTAGGCATCTGACTCTGCTGGTACTCTGTTCTCCAGTACCACAGCAGCTTGAAGGCACAGAAACCTTGTCTCAAATTTCTCTATTTTTTATGAGCAGCAACACCACCTTGGTGCTTTTCATGCATGGGCAGGGGGAGCAAGATTAGCTCCATTTACTGCTGGCATGTCCAGCAGTCAGGGAGAATTTGGGACAAGGTGTGGTCTGATCAAATCCCTGCTCTGGGCTTACTGGGGAGCTGGAGACCATGGGCTGCTCTCATTTGCCCTCTAAAAGGACAATGCAGGGATGGTAATTACTGACATCCTCAGGATTATTCAGAATTTATGGTTCTCAGTGACTTTGATTATCTTTGAACTGGGTCCTTGGAGAGATACTTTACATTTGGGCAGAAATAGAAGTCTTAAGAGCATCACACTGGTATGTTTAAAGGATTTTAAATAGATAATTTTCCTGGCTTAATCCTTTGATCATCTCTCCCTTTTTGCAGATCTTCAGTCACTTTTCATCAAATGGGTTACACATATTTTTCTTTGAGGATTTCATGGGCTACCTTCAGACTGCCAATGATTTCTGACTTGCTGTTGCTTTTTATCTTCAGGGAACTTACCAATAATGTCGCCAGCTGTCCTAGTTGCTTTAATTTGATGAATGCACTGGCTTTGTGGGTTTTTTTTATATTGTTGATAGAGATATTTTGTTTAAACTATAAATCCTACCCCCAGTAATACTTTGCTTCTTTTGTCTCTCTGTGCAGGCTTGAGGTTGTAACTTCCAATTTCTTTTTGTAATCCCTAAACCAGTTTGAAATTAAAATATGTTAGTACATATGTGCTTCATTACAAAATGGACTTTCAGGATTTCATTAGCATCTGGTGTGTTGCTCAATGTCTTCTTGTAAAGCTAATTAAGTGTTATGTTATAATGCATAATTGTATTTTATTTTTTTCTTAGCAGTACAGCAGGCTGCTTCAGGAAACAAATAAGTGAATGATCAACAGCATCATTGTGTGTTTTATTTAGATTTTCTGCACTCTCTTTTAATAACAACAATAATCACCACAGTGGCCAGACATGTAAACGTCTAATTTACAGAGGAAGTGAGCTTATTATGACTCCAGAAGAATTCAGCAGTGTCTGCAGCTGCTCTGCATGTTGGGGCTCAGCTCTGTAATGACTCCTATTTCTTAATTTTCAAACAAGCCTGGTGCATCAGCTGTTGTTTTCCAAATGTGCTGTCTAGCACAATCACAGTGTTTATCTGAATTACCTGCCCACAGCAGTGGCCCCTTCGCTGAGCTTTGTTGAATTATAAAAGGCTGCATTGGTTGAGCCTTTTATAATTAATTTATAATTGAATCCACCCCAGACACTACTGCAGCAGGCTGTGCTGTTTCAAAGTATGGCTTTGAGATGTGTTGAGCTCTCACTGAGATCATCCTTGGTGGGTTACACATGGAGATCTGGGCTCAGATGAAGTCTCAGGGAGATTTCCAGCTTACGTCGATGAGAGCATCCTGAGGTTGGTATTTTCACCCTTCTTGCACAAAAGTGAAAACAACTTCAGCTTCTCTGGCCTTCCTAAGCCACTGTCTCCTTGTTCTCTCTTTAAAATACTTTAGGATTTAGGCAGTTTCTTCCAGTACTTCATTCTTAAAGTTTGAGTTCATATGTATAATCAAGTCTCTTTCTAAGCTTAAGCAACCTTTATTTTATTGCTGTTTCCTCAAAAGGCTCATGTTACCTGGACTTCTGATTTTCCTTCTTGATGTCTCAGAATAATCCCACCTGAAGCTCTTGAATTCATCTGTTTAGCCTCAACACATTGATCTGCCTATACTTTGTATTACCTACAGATGTTGAAATGCAGGTGATAATGTTACCTTGCTGTCAAGGTCTTTTGAGGATACTTTTATGAAAGATTTTGAATCTCTCTAATAATAAGAGGTTTGTAAGCACCTAAAGCAGTCAGAATGGCATGTAACCATGAAAAAATCTGCTCTGCAAAGGTACAGATCTGGGTTTAAAATTGAGGATAAATGTAGTTTTTTATGAAACACAAGAAATATTAATGAATTGAGCACAAGCCTTACCCATGCTACATGAGATGTCCCCAAGCAGTCTCACTTATGTCAGTCTTCAGCTTTTCTCTGCTGTTCTCATTCAGTGAAACACCACATTTTCCTGTACAACTGAGCTGAGTGGTCTCACTAAGTATTTTAGCAAATATTGCCTTTCTAGTGGCAAACACTGGACCTTCCTTTTGAAATCTGAAAAAAAGTCTCCAGTGCCTCAAAAGAACCATAGTGTGTTGAACCATGTAATGCCCTATTGAAATGTCAGGATGAAACACCTACAATATTATTGAGAGGTTGCTCTGCACTAAAGATTTGATCCAAGACCAATGGATGGAAAGCTTTCAGCCCAGCCTGCCATGTTACATAGACATTATTCTATAATTTTTAATTTGCATTTGTATTTTGCAATCCAGGCTACATTATGTGGCCAATCTTCCATAGCATCAAAACACCAAAGAAGAATAATTTAAGGTCTGCAGAAGTTACTTGCTGACTGATTGTGTCCTTTCTGAAATGCCATCCTTGCTGGCACCTGAGGAACCAGCACCACAGCCCAGTGCCCATCTGGCCTGGCAGTAAAAGAACAAGAGGGAAACAAAACAACAGCAGTGTATACAGTTCTTTGTTCCTTAGCAATACCACAAGGTGATTCCTTGCCCAAAAGACACAGAATGAGTGATTGCAGCACAATAGTGGCTCTGGTGTAAAAGTCCTGCATTCCCTGCAGGTGGTGTAGAGCACCCTGTGGTGCTCTGTAATGCCAGAATCATAGAAACACAGATTAAGCTGGGTTGGAAGGAACCCACAAGGATCATTGTGTCCAGCTGCTGGCCCTGCACAGGACACCCCCAGAGTCACACTGTGTGCCTGAGAGCAATGTCCTCAACTGGCAGGGAGGTCCATGTCTAAGAACTTCTCACAGTTTCCCTCCAGGGAGCTTCTCTTCAGCTCTGCAGTAGTTGTAGAGGCAAAGGTCTCATTTCATCTTCAAGCTCTAGAGGAACACAGAGTTTACATCTCCTTTTCTAGTTCAAATCCAGTTTGGAGTATCATATTTTCACACCTCTATCCAGACAAACTATAAAGTTATTATTTTCTGAATGCAGAACTGAACTTAGTCTTGACAGCCAGCTGCTTGCTTTGCCTACTGACATTTCCATGAAGTGAATCCCTAAAGGAACAGCAGTGATTTTTCTGTGTGGAATGGCAGACTGCCTTTGCCCCCGAGTGCAAATGGCATCATGTTGTAGAAGCAAATCATCTCAGGGGTTTTAGAAACTTCCTGCTTGGACATCAACTCTGAAAACTCATCTCTAAGCTCTTTGCCTGTCACTGGAATTGTGGTGACAATGCAAGAGATGGGAAAAGGAGCAGCGCAGCAGATTTCTGTGGCACCCCAGCTGCCCACTGCTTGCCCAGTGCTGAATGTCTTCAATTAGCTTCATAATTTAAATGTGCCCAATAGGAACACTGTGTTGTCTGGGGCTGTTGGAGCTTCCTGGTATCACAGGAATAAAGGAGAATCAGGTTCTTAATGACTCTTAACAGATGTCTTGGTCCATTAGCCACTGTTGGAGGTAACAGCACTACAAAATTAACATTTCTAGGCTCTTTCTGTGGGTAGTGGGGAGAAGCAGGTGATTCAAAACCACTGTGTTTGGCTTCCAGTCTGCATTGTCCTCAGGAGAAGCTGATCTCACCTCACCAGGTGAGCAGGGAAGGTGCCATGGCTCACTGGGCTGAAGTTGGTTTTTGTTCCTTTTTCTGGGCTCCCTCCCAAACTCCTGCCTGCCCCAGCCTGGGTGTTCCCCTGCTGAGCAGCCCCAGGCTGTGCCTGCTCTGTGAAATCAAGCTGGAGGAAAATGTTTTGTTTTGCTCTACAAAACTGACACAGTTAATTTGTCTTAATTTGGTGAGGGTGCACTTATTTCACTAATAACAAATGGAAGCATTCTGGTGCATGCCAAGCAGATATACTTCTGCAAAACAGGTTGACAACCCAGGAATAGGCTTTTCATGATATGTGGTGATGCACATTTGAGGCATTATGATTACAAATGAGCATCTAAAGTGAAAATTAACAAGGTGGTCTAAGTTATTAAACCTGTATTTGGATTTTACATACACACCTGGTGTTGGATCAATTATTGCTAAGCTATGTTCACTGCACTGTGAATTCAGCACATTGATTAATTCCAGTTGTTTGATGTAATATGAAGCTTTTTTGAAACATCTAGAGCACAGCTTAGCCAGCTGTGATTTCATGTTACTTACTGTATATCTAACCTGTATAACCACAATTTTACTTGTAGTTTGAGAACTAACTGCAGTTAGGAAGGAACACTCATCTTCATTTCCAAGTAATTTTGAAAATAACCAAGTTCAAAAAGCATTTCAATTACTTAGCACTGACTGCAGAAATTAATATTTTGCTTTTCAGGGTATTGGATTTGTAATCGATTTTGTTTGCATCTTTTTTTTTTTAGCTTTCACTATTCCACTAATCTAACTTAGGCTTCTAAGAAAAGTTTGTTTCATAATTCCTGTAGCATTTTTTCCCAAAACATAGTCATTGATGTTACCATTTATATAATTTTAGTTGACAATTTTGTGATTAAGCCCCAAAATAAAGTTGCAGTACTGAGCAATACTTCAGTTTGGTGTGAACTCAACACTATTTTAATCAGAAGCACTGCAAACCATAAATCAATGAATAGGTGGGCCATACAGGATTTTTACCTGGGATGCTGGGAGATTTTCAATTGGACTGACAAGTCTGAAAATTGGAAAGGTTTTCCTGGAGTAAATGATTTCAGAGTAAAATAACCATAATTAAAAATGCTCAGATTTCTAATTTTCTGTATGTTTGATTAGGTTATTGCTGTCACTGCCATAATAATTGGAGTACCAGGAAGTTAGCAAGCATTTAAGAACTGTGTGTCATTTACAAAGGCTCATTTGGAAAGGATGTACAGTTCTCCCACTGCCTGATTTTTTTCTTTTTTTTTTGCCTCTCACTGCAATGGTGGGTGAGTGTATCTGGTGGTTTGTCTGCAAACATATTTAATATATTTTCTGCATGAATGTGATTGGAACTTATGGCACTTGGAATAAAAACTATCTATTCTCTCCTGGCAAATATGGGAATTTCTATGGGTTCAGTCACTGTTTGGAGATGTCTCCTTCCCTGCTGGGCTCTCAGTGACTCTGTCCAATTCTAGATTGCAGCACTTAATTTCTGAGTATCTAATTAGACCTGCCTTTAAGTGAAAAGTGCTCTGGGTCCCATGGGGAGTCTGTGACAGAGAAGCAAGCAGAGTCCTGATCTCCAAACATTCAAACCTGTGAGAGGTTGTGATGTTTGGTAAAGCTGGAAGCAGATATCTTGCCAAGCAACTACTTTTATTCAAATTCATGTATCATTTAAAAAAAAAATTTCAGGTTTTTACTGAAATAATCTGAACTGAATAGCAGTTGAACATTTGTGACCTCTACAGATATCTCCTAATGTGGATAATCCCCACATTCATAGACATGAAAGGATCAGTGTCACATAGATTTCAATCCATCAACACCTTGACAAAAGCCTGAAAATTATTTTATTTTAAAACCTAATTTAATGATAGAAGAGGGGTAAGAGTATTAGCCTGAGGCAATGAATAAGTATATTTTGCATAACCTCTTATGCTTTAGCCAAATGAAAATAAGCTTATAAATCCCATGTCAAATTCCCATTGGTGATGGTGGAAATCAATGGTTCTGCAGGATTGGTAATAAGGTCCTATGCTTTTGCAGCAAGAGGTTCTCAGCAATTTCCTGCTGTTATTATTATTGCATTTCTTGTGATTTTTACAGGAAAGTTTGCCATACCAGAGCAGTGAATTCAAAAGACTTCTCTGGCATTGTCTTCCCTCTTCCTATGGCTCCTTGATTTCTTTTCTCTCTCAGATCACCTCCATGGTTAATCCTCTGTCTCACACATCCACATTAAAGTGTCTTTTATGCTATGCCTGCACAGGACAATGTGCACTGGGTAAAGATGCTGCAGGAAGCTGTGAATGAGCTGAGCTCTGCACTTCCTGGGTGACATCCATCGTTCTGCTTCTCATTAGGGCTCTGCCAGAGCTCAGCTCTGCTCTTCTGACTGAGGTAGCACTGGGCCAGCTAGAAATCCTCCTGGGAACATTGTGCAAGTAAGATGCAGCAATCTGAGGATGTACAAGTATATGAGATGTGTCCATCCCTAAAAAACCCAGACTTTTTTCTCCCACTTTAAAACTATGTCACTTAGAGAAGAAATTAAAAAGGGCAAGGGTACAAGTAACCTGACAGAGTTTGCAAAGTGGGCAAAGCTATATTTAAAACTGTACTGAAATGCTGTCATAGCCATAAAATATCCATGTCTGACTGAAGCTGGGAAAGATATTTAATGAGAAAGAGAACATAGCTTAAAATAAACGTGAATTGGATGTAACTGTGAGGAGGTATGACATAAATTGAAGCAGGTTGAAGTGAGTAACAGAGCTGAGTTGCTAGCAGCAGATGAACAGGGTTTGCTGGGCTACACGTGAGAGTGTCATAATGAGGACAGGAGCTGGGGGAGGAAGGATAGTTCTTCCATTAGTCCTTTGAAAAATGTGGATCAGCTGCAAAGATTGAAACTGGGATGAATTTTAAAGGAACAAGTGATCTTTTAGATTTAAGCTAGACTTTACAGTATTGTGATCTTAGCATGGTGTAATCTCTGGCCTTCAGCTTTAGTTTATGAGTCTGTCTGACCAGCATGTGATTTTCTCACTGAATATGGAGTAGAGGAAGATGCTCCCTGTCTGCCTGAACTGTGACAGCATTAATTGATTAATTTGCTGGTTCCTGGCTGTGGATGAGTTCAGTTATACACCCTCTGAGGAGGAGAGTGCTTGTTTAACCCCTGATGTGTCTGCTGCACCTTCTCTGCTCTCAGCCCTCACCTGCCTCTGCCATTGGCTCCTGGCTGTGACACATGAACTTTTCCCTTTTATTGCAGCATATTTTTGATGGCAAATGTTTGTGTACTCCCTCCCTTGCCATAAGATTGATGAGCTTTGTTCCAGCAACTACTAGGGAATAAAGAATAAAGAAATATGGCAATTTCTGCTATCACCTGTTCTGTTTGTAGATAGTTCTCTCCCACAGCATGTCCAGACTCCACTCACACTCTCTGATTTACCTGATGAGACAACTGTGAGGCTGCTGTGGTTATGCAGCAGCACAGCAAAGCATTTCTGCTATGAGCACTGAGGGATCCTGACTTGTACCAGATGCTCCCAGTGGGTTTATTCTGAGTGAACTGGGCCATCCCTTCCTGCTTTTATCCCCCTGTGCCAGGCAGCTGGTGCAGGAGAGCAGCCTGCATGTCATGGAATTATTGTCCTTATTTTGTCTGAGTGCCAAGGCACAGAGAACTCACCATAGTTTAAATTGGTTTACTACAGTCAATGCATTTTATTGTCTCACTTCTAAGGCCCAGTGATGTGGAACACATTAATTGGCACTTCTTGGGATGCAGGGGGTTCTCAGGTGCTCAAGGTTTAAAAGACCATTCAAACAATAGTGCCATGACCTACAATTTTTTTCAAACCATCAATGAGCTTTAAAAGGGGCCATTCCAAATATGAAGTAATATTGGGAGAGGAGGAAAAAAAAGGAGGTTAAAAAAGGGTGAAAATTGTTTTTCAGTTCTGTTCACTGCACAGTTACCAAAATCAATGTGTCTGCAAATGTAGCTTGTCTCATAAATCATTAGGTCACAAACCTGCACAATGTCAATGTGTTGTCGCTATCCTATTAAATTAAATTACTAACCAAGGTAATACTTAACAGCACATTTCACATGGAACAATGTTTTAATGTATTGAGGATGCCTAATAAATACAGCAGTCAGCTGCTATGATTTGAAATCCTTTAGGTGGAAGAAATACTAGAAGGAGATAAAGATAGAGTGGAAAAAAGCCATCTAGTCGCTAGGGATAAAGTCTACTGAAATACTGGGCTGCCATAATGACAGATGTTCTACTAAATCCCTACCCAGCAATTATCAAAGATGGGTTGGATGGGTTATATTTGGATCTGGCACCTTCAAACACAAGGGGATTGATAGACTTCTAGATAACTGTCTCTCTGTTGAGCTTTGGGGAAAACTGAAAGGTAAACTCTGAATCTTGTTTTTACTCAATATTCCCTGCAAGTGTGTTTATGAAGAGCAGGGACAGGCTGTCATCTCCTGAAGGGAACTGAAATGTGCTGCAGCTGTTGGGAAGAGGAAAGGCACCATGAGAAGGAGTTGGAGTGTGGTCACAGTCTGAGATGGAGAATTAGGTAGCTGAAACAGATATGCAATTCAATGTAGTATACTTTGTACACATCAAATACATATTTTTACTTGTTTGTTTAATGCACAATCCAAAATATTATCTAACAATAGAATTCCCAGTGTAAGCTCCATTTTTGGTGTGTTTTGAAAGTAAGAGTGCATGCAAATTTTTGAAATGTGGCTAACTTCTGTTTTTACAGGAGACTATAATCTTATTCTCTAACACTTATGTTGTTACATAATGCAAATGGCTGTGATTAGGCTCTGAATCCTACAGCTTGAGATCATCTTTATTTTTATGAGCTATTTTATGGTCATTTTAAATTATGGCATAAAACATTTATTGTTTTGTAAAGAGAAAGGAAGCGTCTATCTGAAAGGCAAGAATTATATTGACGTTCAAGCCACTTCTCATTAGGACATATTTTACAATTTGTTTTCCTAAGTGTCATGGTGGTGAAGCATTTTATTCCTAGCACCATCAGCAGGTGATGCTATGAGCATTGACTACCTGTTCTTTGGTAGAAACACAATAAAAATCCACTATAAAATAGCAAACATGCTAAGGTTTTGTAAAATATGTTTAGTCTGCATAGTCAGGTAAAATTCTGGCCCTATAAAGGTATACAGGAATTGTGGTAAGCTTAAAAAGACTGGACCATCTAAAAAAACTCATAGCAAGCTGATTAAAGTTTATTGTGCTAGTTCCAATAGAAATTAATTTGTGCCTGTTTGCTGCTATATTCTTATAGTGCAGATTCTTTGTTCAGCCCATGTGCTTGGGAGCCCCATTTCACACTTTCCTTCATTGCCACTTCAAAGATGATTACAGTTCTTCACATTTTTCTGTCCTTCTGTTTGTCAGCTGCATTGATTTTCATAGTCAAACATATTTCTTACTTTCTAATAGATTCCTGTCCACTTCTCCCACCTCTGAATCAATGTTTTTAATACTTCAAGAACTCATCAGTAAGAATGGCTGTAAAATTTAGTCACTTCATTGACAGTTGATTCTTGCTTGATGCTCAAAGCCATTTGCACTCAAAGTTTCTGTCAGATAATTTAATCTTTTTTTTAATTGGAATTCACTGAGGTCAGTCTAAGGCAATTTCATTTCTCTAATCTTACTGGAAATCAAACTTGTAAAACTGCTAACTAAGGGGCAGTAAAAGATTTGTTTTGAAAGATCAGGTTTACTTAGTTCATTTTTGCAAAATGCATTCACAGTTTCACTGATCCCAGGGCAAGAGCCTCACAATTTGAGAGGGAGCAGCACTCCTGTGTGTTGCCCATCTCTGTCAGCCACTGACACTGTACTTCCAGCAGTTTACTATGATTTCTAAAATAAAGCAATTTGAAACCTATAGGTCTATGCAGAAAACAAATATTTTTGGGGTTTTTTTTAAGTAGAGCTCAAGAAATTAGACATTTAGATGTCCTTAAGCAGTCTCAAGCACAGCCTTTATCTTGGAGGGATCACACCAGAAATGAGATCTGCTCTGTCGTCTGCCAAGTTGGTAACGCTGTATTGCAAGTAAAAATACTGAGATCAGTTGTAAACCTGAATTGAATGTTTTCAGTATTTTATTGCAACTCTTTCCATGGAGCACTTGCATTACTTACAGGCATAGATTAATTCAGTCTGATGGTTTAATTTTTTTTAATAGGAGGAGGAAGACAGGAAGAATTTAATCATCAATCAAACAGCCAAATATATCACAGTTTTCATTCATGTGCAAAGTAAACATTCATTGCCACGTCTGGCATGTGTGGCTTAATGTAATCATAATAAGAATGGCATGCAACATTATAATATGCTTATGTTATAATTTAATATACTTCCATTATGTTGTAATTGCATATTACTGTAGGTAATTTATTTATTCTTGTTTAAACTATGTTATAATTCTTCGTCCTAATCTGTATACTTGGGGGAGCTCTGAGAAGGCTGAAATGAGACTGGAAAACTGTTGCCCTACTCAGCAACACAAGCAGGAGAGAAGTCCTGAATTTACATTTGTGACCAGTGGAACAGGCAATGGAGTCTATTTTGTTGGCCTTTGCAATTGAATTCTGAGATGGCAGGAACACCTCCTTCTGTCCTCACTGGAGTCAAAGCTGGGCAGCTGTGTGGCTGCTTTTGGAGTGAAACACGTGGAAGATCTCAGCTCTGGGCTGGTGGATGTTTCCAGAACAGACCCTCGGGATTTGGGAGAGCTGTGCTGATTTGCATGGACAAACTGTGCCTTGGAACAAGGGGAATTGTTTCAGGTTGATCACCACTGCTTGCTGCCCCTTTGGCTGGGTCTGGCCTTGGAATCATTTTTTGGTGAAGTAAAATGTGTCCTTTTTAACCAGAAACTAAAGAGCCACCTCTGGTGACCTTGAGGTTGGTTGTTGATGAGAGTGACCATGGTAGCTTGTTTTGGGAGTCAATTATTGACAGAGGTTTTTGGAGTGATTTCCAGGATATTGTCCCACCCTAAATGTAGGGGAGACATTGCAAATCCACAGGAGGAACAGCTTCTGCCTTACTGGGGCAGGATGAGGTGTACAGAAATCTCACTTTCACAGACATAACAGACAACAAATGTCACCTTCCAGCCATACTGGAAATTTGTTTCAGAGACAGAGACATCCAGCAAATGAGCTGATGGGGATTTTAAAAAACAAACATAAGGTTTTATGGAAGGATGATTCCAAGGACTGTTTCTGTGTCTAAAGAAAAGTAGTTTGGTACACTGGAAAGATGGTCCTTTTGTTCAGCACTGAATGAGGCTTTCTCCCAGTATGAAATATAGTCTTTTCCAGGAACTATTCTATCTCGCTGACACCTTCCACTTACAAATGGTGTTAGACTGGGTGTATGAACTAATCTTTGTTCTGGACTTCATTTGCAGGCCATGGCTTCTATTATATTTAAGTACTTCTCCTTGAAGCTCTAAATCAAGGGCAGCCTGGCAAGTGGGCAGCTTGTATTAAATGTAATTACTTTAATCTGAAGCTCATGCTAAAGGTGAGACTTCTAAACAAGGCTAACCACTAAATTAGAAGAGTTGCAGTTAAGAGCATGAATAGTAAAAGTCCCTCTATTAAATAAGGGGTAGTAACTAATCAATGAGGGTTTATAAATGAGGCTGTGTGGAGGTGGTGTATTATGCTATTCCCAAAACCAGAAATCACCTCTCCATATTTCCTCTCTTGTAAATGACCAATAAGACACATTACATCTGTATTTGAACCAGAGTTCAAACCTAGTGAAGTTCAGTGCAATATTGTTACTTGTTCATGTGCCCTTATTTCTCACTGGGCATGAAAAGCTTTGAAAGAGAATGCTTAGGATTTTCAGTGGCATTGTTGGAGTCAGGAGCACAAAGCCAAGAATTACTTTTGTAATTACATTTTGAAATGTAGAACCATTTGTTTTCCTTTCTAACCATATTTTTTGACTCTGTCCATTTGTGGGCAGTTAAATTAGCATGTCCTCCCAATATTCAAGGGGCAGTTTATAATTCTTCCAAGTTACCTTTTCCTCTTAGATTCTCTCTGTCATATCAGATTTCCTAATCTGCTCTATGCTGTGTGCTTTACCAGAACTCTGATTATTCACTGGTTATCCTTCCCTCCAAATGCTTCTGAGGGTTTATTTTACTTATTAAATTCCACTTTCTCTATTTCTGATTTGGGAGAAGACTGGATGTAGTACTTATTGACTCCTCTCTATCAGATGACAGAATCTTTCAGCCAGCATTGCAGTCAATATTCAGGCAACAATCCCCCTAAATTCCAGACATGAACTGCAGATGCAGGAACTAGAGGCTATTAATGTCTTGTCCACTTCATCATTCAGGAAAAAAATGTTTCCAAAGGACTGGATAAGTAAACTTTCTCTTTTAATGGAATGCTCACTCATTAGTAGGGATGATGGGAAAATAGAATGTGTTCTTACTGGGATAGAATATCCCCAGAAAATAGAGAACCTGACTCTGCTTTCTGTGTTGACAGTTAAAACTAAAATCAGGTGAAAAAACATTTGAAATAGGCAGACTTTTCTTTGTGTGGTTAAAGGAGGCAGATAAGAGCAGTTTCATGCAGGGAACAGATCAGGTAAATACCATCTTTACAGTATTTATGATTTTTGAGTAACTGGAGCAATTTCCCTTTCAGTTTTTAAGAAACCATTTTCAGATCTAATACTGACTCAATCACCTCTGTGAAATATTTTTCAGGATTCAGAAACCATCTAAAGTGGCTTATTTTCTTCACTGTTGTTTTTCTCATCTCGCACATCAGTTATTTGCTGTCACAGCTTTTCAAAGACAGCCTGCCAGCATGCAGACTGCTGTATCAGAGACTTGATTTCTATAACTATTGTGTGGGAGAGACTGAGCAAAGGCAAGAGAGGTCTTGGACTCATTCTCAATATTAGAGCTCATCTTGAGAATTTTGTTTCAAAGCCCAGCCCAATGCAGGCAAGTTTTGAGCAATTCCTTACTCTCTCATTTCCTTTATAAATAAAATATCCTGTGTAAAGTGAGTGTTGTAAAAGAAAACAAAACCTCTCTTAATAGCCAATTTTAAATCCAGCTTAAAATACAGTGACATAACCATAGTGGTGCTCATCCACATTAGCTTTTAACACCTTTGGATATATAAAGACCATAACCTCTGTGTGTCAATCCTAAACCCACAGTTAAAACTGAAGACAACTATTAAACCCAGAAGTAATAATTTAAAATTTTTCAATAAAATTATTACTTTAAGTTTTCCCTGGTAGTAGGTACCCAACCCTTCAATGGATTTTTTCCCCCTTTTTTTTCTGGCTCATTGCTTTTCTTATGGAAATAGCAACATGGATCAGCTAACCAGTCTGCTGGTCTCTTACTCTGTACAATTCTTACTTCACAATGGCTATTCAGAGGATGCTGTAGAGGCTGAAGCCAGGAATTTATTCTTGCATGTCAGTTTAGGGAAGCACAATTTGCATAGAGTGCTAGAGTACACTTACTTGTTGACTGGTTCTTTTTCTTTGGCACAAAGTTGATATCTTGTGTTCCAGCAGTTCTTCTTTCCAAGATTTATGAGTCTTTCCTGGTTTCCAAAGAGTTTTGCTTTGCACTAAATAATGAAGTAACTGCTATAGAAAAGCAGTGACAGAAATGACAATATGAAAATTACCAGTACCTACAAAAGGTAGAAAATGAAGAGTGAAAGTTGAACCTGGCTTAGCAAATTTGGAGGTGAGGGAAATGTCCAGAAAGTAATAATTTAGATGGAATGATGGATCTTAATCTGAGAAGGGGCTCCAAATAAACCTTCTTTTCTGTAACAACCCATTCAGAATTTACAATTTGGATAATAGTTTTTCTTAGATGTTTATGCTTCACTGCAGTGCATACTCGTAAGAGCTCTTACCTAGGCTTTTAGAATCTTGCTGGATCTCAGATCCATTCCAGCTGGACCACAGACTAATTCCAGCCACTTGCTGAATCTGCAGTAGGTATGATTTGTGGATTCAAATAGATTCATTTTAGATGCAATTTTTAACGCTTTCCTTCAGACAGACTGAAAACTTCCACATCAACACTTATTTTGTGGTGATGACAATAGACAGTATCTCTTTGAAACGTCACAGTCATTAGTAGATTTATTGTATTAAAGTCTTGTAAGTTCTGAAGTAAAGATTTTAGGTTGGTATGAGAACACGTTGTTGATCCTCTCTTACATTTTTTAGCAAAATGAAGCAGGAAGCAAGATAATTCTCTCTGAAATTCACTTGCCCATCAGCTGAAACCTCACATTTTCAATGGGAAAACTTGGATTAATAAGCAGTGTGCAAGATCAGGTTAAGAAGGTTATTAAATGACTCCTTGATGTGGGGATGTTGTCTCAGCACAGAATGAGCCAGAACTCCCCTGGCAGCTCCTGGAGTCTTGTCACCCTCTCCTAGAGACTGATGGACACTTGCAGGATGTATCTGCAACTGTCTTTGCACTCTTGAAAATTAATTTTGTCAGGAAACAAGATCCACCAAAATGGATGAGAGGGAAAAATCCCTTCTTTGACTTTCTGCACGTTTTCTAGTTCATAGCAGCAAAAGAAGTTTTTCAGATTGCACCTTCTTCAGTTCCTCCAAACAACAGGCACACCTTTAATTCAAATGTTGCTGGCAGTTACATGATCCACATTAGAGGTGAATTGTGAAATTTTCTCAAGGCATGGCTCAGGGTTAAATCCAAGGAAAGAAGCCTGGAGCTGCATGCCAGCTTGCCATCCTAGCTGTTCCACTATTTTAACTGTAATCAGAATAATTCTGGCCTTGGGAATAAGAGGAAATCTGAAATCCAGAACTATCAATATAATTTATTGGAAGAATTTTTTTTTTTTAATTTGAAGCTACATATCTGGGTGTCAGTCCTTGATGTTCGTGCACTCCTGACTTCTCTGCGCCTTGGGTGCAGCACTGGGCCAGCCTGTGGGGTGGTTATGTCACCTGAGATCCCAGAGTGGGCTCTGCTCAGTTTTCTGCAATTCTGTGTAATTTTAGATGATGGCCTCAGCATGGGGATGTAATGGAAAAGCCATCTCTAAACAGCACCTACTGCAAGGCATTTTGTAGAGGAAAATGAAATCTCTCTTGAAATGAGGAACAGGTTTTGTCTGTTTACTCAGCTACTTCCTTACCCTACAAATTAAATTCCTTCAGCTTTTCTGAATTTTTGCTTATTAACAAATAAAAAGACACTCTGCACCTTTTCCTGTGCTCTGTTTCATGTTCTTTAAGGACAAATATAATTAGTATTAAAAAGAGGAATTCCTCAAGCTGCCATTAACCAAAATAATTTCATTCAAGTTCACTAGCTTAGCCTCATCTAAAAAATACTTTATAGGAATTTTTGCTTCTGTTTAGTAAGATAAGAAAAATGGCAATAAAACAGCCAGTGCTAAAAAGACGTGAGGAGAAGGATCCAGCTGATAACTTCTGAATTAATTGAATTATTCCTCTGAGAACCATTTCAATGTAGGTCATTACAAGGTGGTGAGGCTGAGGCTTCCTCCTAAAGCCCTGATGTAAGGCCAGTTACACAGGGATTAGATTCCTGTTTGGTTTAGACAGGAATTAACTCAAACCTGAGCTGCTGCTGCAGGCTGTAAAGGTTTTCACCCACAAAGGTTTTACTCAGTCACACCCAACTCTGCAACACCCCAGCATCTGCAGGTGGCCAAACCCAGCTGGATCCACAAGGCTGGAGGCAACCATTCCATGCATTTCCAGCAAAGTCACTTTGGGACTATTAGGCACAGAGCTGCACATCCAAAGACACTCAGTGCCTCTGGGGGTCTCTGGGTCCTCTGTGGTCTCTCCTGTTAGCACTCAGGTAATTGAAAAACATGCAGGAGCCTTTGAAGAGTTTAAGCCTCCAGCCTTAACCTGCCAACTTTAATAGAACTAATATTTTACCAGCCACTGAAACAGGACTGAGATCTTACAGGAGTGTGGGCTGTGTTCTCCTGCTCCATCACTGGGATGAAAGAATAACCCCCCAGTTTCAGTGTTAATTGCCTTTGAAGCCTGAAATTAAAAAGCAACTTATAGTGGGACATTTCCATGCATATAACCTGAAGGATATTACATTTCTCTTATAAGGGAAATTGAATAACCATTTATTTCAAGTCATGCTATTGTATCTTCTCCTCCTAATCTGGAAGTGTGCAACAGTAGAATCCCCCATCCAAATTTTACAGAAATGCTTACGTTTGAGAGGCCTGGAACACTTATAATACCTAAAATGGTTCACAGATTAGTACATTATATTGTTAATATTTTAATGTTTGGGGGTTTTTTTTGGTTTTTTTTAATACATATTTTTGGGGCACTGCCTTCCCGAGGAAAAGTTGCTGTTTGACTGTTGAGTAGTAATTCAAAGAAACGCCTTGTGCTGAGTTCCAAAATTACCAAGGCTTGATTAAAAACCCCACAATTATATTCCAAGATAATTCTTACTGTGAGAAAGGTGTCTCTGACAAAGAAACTAGACTAAAGTTTTGTTGGCAAACAGATTCTGTTTCCCTTCCAGGAGTCTCCCTGAATTGTTCCCAGGATCTGTGCCTGCCCCCTGTATGTTGCCTTCTACATCAGGGCCATCTCTTTAGAATTCTTGCTTCACTGCAAATCTTGTAGAATCACCAAAACCTGCAAAAGCATTTCAGATGAAAGGCTTAATCACTCTCTCTAAAGGAATGTCACAAAATGTTAGTTTTTGAAAGATGTGTCATCTCTGGAATTGAGAAGGTTCTGGGAAGCTTTATGGTGACCTTTCAATATATTTTAAAGGTTTATAAAAAAGACTGAAAAAGACTTTTTACCAGTAGTGGTAGGGCAAGGGGCAATGGTTTTAAACTCCAAAGTGGGTAGGCTTAGATTAGATTTTAGAAAGGAATTCTTTACTGTGAATGTGGTGAGGCACTGGAGCAGGTTTCCTAGAGAAGCTGTGGATGGATGCTCCATCCCTGGAAATGTTCAAGGCCAGGCTGGATGGGGCTCTGCTCTAGTGGAAGGTGTCCCTGCCCATGGCAGGGGGTTGGACTGGTAGATCTTCAAAAGTCACTTCCATCACAAAACATTTCATGATTCTCTGGTATGTGTCCATATCCTGATAAAATTCCCCAGCTGTGCCAGTGTCCCTGATTTGTGCCCCAGTTTCTCTGTCCTGTGTCACACCTGGACACACCTGAGTGGGCTGTTGACAGCGGCTCTCAGGTTGAATGTGCTGAAAGCTGGAGCCAGAGATGTTTTCTTTTGTAGCTCAGTCTGTGGAAAAGGTCACTGGGAAAAGAGGAAAATGAGCTGCCTTTGTAATTCTCATTGAAACAGGGTGAACATTAAGGAAAGGTAAACAAACATGTTTTCCTCTCAAAACTTGAAAAAATAAAAAGAACTTTGGCTTTGAAAACAACTACTCAGTTGCAGAAGGTATGGTTGGTTTCACTGAGAATTTACTTGCTTCAGGTTTTAATGAGATTTCTCCTTAAGTAAACAACCATGAGTTACAAGAAAGCACTGGAATCAGGATCCCAATCAAAACTTCTCAATCAGGGAAAGACTCATTTCAGCACAGAGTGGTTTATATTGTGGTTCTCAGAAATGTCCAGGTTATTTAGGACTGTTTGCCTTCACTAGAAAGGGCTTTCCTAACTCAACAGATACTTCTAAAAGAACAGTGGCAACTTTAATTTTTCAAGCTGCTTACTGCTGAAAAAAAAAACCTGGCATATAAACATCAACTGTGTATCATTGCTTTAAGTAAAGAACTTCACTGATACATTTACTGCTTTTGTCGTTTGTATCTTCTTAATAAATGTATTTTTTAGTTGCAAAATATCTACTGTTTTTGTGTAAAACTTAAAGATCACATTTCTGTTCTTCCAATGATCAGTTCACGTAATTCAACATACCCAAAGTAAAAATATGTGGAAAATATTGCTTTTTTCCTAATTTTTCTTTACTTCTTTCTTACTGTTAGAAATGACACCCTAATAATCAGTTCAGTATTTATGTGAGTACCTAGGAACACCACTGCCTAGTTTTGACATGTATTGCTCAATGGTTTTTGTTATTCTTGATTTAAAATCATGAGCTGTGATGCAAGAGAGGATCTGTACCATGACTGATGTGCCTCAGGATGTTTAATTGGTCATAACACCCATCAAGTCTATCTTATAATGAACCAGACAGTCCTTCTCTTCACCCTTCTCTTTATCCCTTTTTGCAGCACCTGCTTAGTTTTGGCATCTCTCTCTCTCTCTCTGCTACCCATGTACTGCTGACACAAAGCAAACCTGGACTTGTGTGGACAAGCTTGCTGTGTTTTGCCAGTCAAAACTCATTAAAATTGTGTGAGGCTTCATGTAGTTGCCTTCTTGTTTCTCTTTTGGACACAGTTATGTATTCTGCAGCAAACAGGAAGCAATGCACCATGAAAATCTGTCTGTATTTAATCTCTCTAGTGTTGTTATGCTAACTCCAGGTTGCTGAAAGAAACAGAACATGCTCCTCTTGGCAAACAAGTTTTATAAATGAGGTTATGTTTCTTAGTCTCATTATTTCCTTGCTGGAGCAAAATAAAGGCATAAATTAGGGTATTGGGGGAATAGTCAATTGATTTATTATGATTTATCTTGCGCTTTTGGGTCTCTTGTTTTTTTTGGCAGGTGGACAGGAATGGATTGAGTAGTGGAGTCAATAAGAAAAATAGGTTTAATGGGGGAAAAGGCTGGAGTTACACTTCAGATTATCTTGTTTCCTTCTCACAGCAGAATTCTCAATCACAGAGTGGTTGGGGTTCTCACATCATGTGATACAAATGTGTTCTTGTTTTTATCTTCTGTTATTTAACTGACATTTAACACAACACCAAACAAACAAGAAGGGGAAGCTGAGAGGAAGAGCTTAACTCCTGCTAGTGACTTATAGACCTCTTATTATCTTCATTTTGTTTACATTTATTTTGAAATGTGAGAATTTACTGTGTAGTTACATGAAACAAAAGGATGAAATCAGCCCTGATAGTTCTGCTAAACTCCTGCCTTTCTGAAATCTGCTGTGTCTTTATAAGAAGGATGTAGAGAAGAATGAGACAGAAGGAAAGTTAAAATTTGATCTTTTTGCTGGATGCACTGCTGTTTCCTGTGAAACTTACTCCTTCCACCTAATTTCACCAGAGAAAAAAAAGGAGGAAGCTTTCTTTCTCTACAGTACCTTGTTAAAACACTGACTTTTCCAAATGACTTAAAAATCATTGGAATGCTATTTGAAATCGTAAGGCTAATGTAGCCATTTTGCTACTTCAGTTGAATTTTGTACCTTAGACACTAAAGCTGCACTTGCTTTGATTTTTTGCTGTCCCTTGGTGGCTGCTTTGGTCGCCTGCAGCCTTGCACAGGCTTTGCATAATGCCAGAGGAACAAGCTGTTTCAAGAAAATATCACTCTGTTTGCCAGATCCCATTTGTTTTCCCCATGTGCCTAAAGCCCCAAAGGCAAAGCAGCTAATGTCATTCTGCTGGGCAGCAGGAAAAGCTCTGGCTATGAAGCCTGAATCCCTTATGCAACACATGGAATTGGGAAAAAGGTAGTTTCTAAAAATAAATCCACCCCTTTATGTTTTAAGATTGTTTACATGCTTTCATGTCTGTTCCCCAACTACAGCACATCAAATCTCTCATTATCTGGGTAATTGGGCTGTTATTTGAAGCCTGTCAGCTTCCTGGCTTCAGGGGTTTGCAGGTATGAATATGTGGTCACCCTGCAGCCCTGCTGGTTAGCAAAGCCATGACCCTGCTGTGCAGGTGAGACATCCAAACTCCTGGGTGTTTGTCCTGGATCTGCTGTGGAACACCTAATGCTGAGGAATGAGATGTTTGTGGTGGGAGCTTGCCTCTTTTAAGCAATGTACTATCATATAAACATGGTTAATTGTAATTTAATCCCTTATCTAGGGTGTAAAGAAACCTTGTGGGTTAATAAAGGCAGAGAAGCTGGGGAAAAAAGAGTTAAAAAGCTGATAATTAGCATAACTGTGGTGCTCTTTTGGAAGTCCTTAGGCAGATGAGTAACCTTTGCAAGTGATTTTGCTCTGAAATTCATTATTAGCCCTGTGCATCTTGGCCATGTGAGAGCAGAGGACTGCACATATCCATGTGTGATCCAAGGAAAGAAACATTTTTCCTTTTGCAGAGGGCAGCAGTCTTTCAGCAGGATCATGACTTTGCCCCAGTTTACTCAGATCACCTGTATCACTGCCAAAAGCCATGTGTGATGTACCACGTTTAATCGCTTCTCTCTTTGGAAGTCCTTTTCCCCTTTGCATAGTCAAATAAAAGCTGGCTGTATTTTGAACCCATCTCTTCTTTCTGGGCAGTCTCATCTTAATCAATGCATTACCAAGGGCTTTCATTTGGGTGTTCATTGTCCTAACCTGTTCTGAGATACAATTCCTGCAGGGACAGACAGCTAAGGCAGCACTGCCAACTGCCAGGGAGGGCTTTTGTGATTCTCATTAATGGCTACACCATTATTTAAGGGCAATGAATTATTTTTTGAAAGCCTGGGTGCTGGGTTTAGGGAGGGAAAAATCGACTGCATGCACAGCAAAGCTGCTGAGAGCAAACCCAGCCTGTATGTTTAGAGTTCTAAATGACTGATGGAAACTTTCTGTCTTTATTTTCATGAGTGAACAAGCATCTGCTGTTGCAACTGCTGGTTACAGGCTCTTTTCTCCATATGAAGTGGATCCAATTATATGCTCTAGGCCATCCCAAGAGAAGCACAGAAGTAGCTCAAAGCAGGACTGTTTAATAAAGGAGAGGCATAGGATTATTGAGAGTGTAATCTTTGCTATACTTAAATAGGCTGCACTGAAAGGGAATTTGCTTTTCTTTCTCCTCTGAAAATAGCTGTTGTAAGGGCAGAGAAAAAGTAACACAGTGATTTTAATTTTCCCTTGTCTTCTTTCTTATAATTCTCTGTTGAATTTTATTTGTTCTATATTAAAATATGTACAGCTTGTATTTTTGTTTCATCCAAATCCCTGTGAATGAAATGCTGCTCTACCCACTGACTTTGGTGACCTTTGGATCAAACTGCTTGTGCTGTTTCCATGACAGTTTTGGCAATAAATTCAAAGATATTTCAGACAAAACAAAGTTTTCTTGACATTTATAAAAAGTGACAAATTATCTTAAAAAATTTCTGGGGGAAAAGCTTCACACTACAAAGGCATTTCTTGGAGTTCCAATTTTTTAATTACATTTTGATGTTGTACTTTTGTCATGCTGGAGATCTGTATTCCCTGCTTAAATTCAGTTTGCAGCAACAGATAAGACTGTGTTCTTCAATAGTTATTTCTCCCATGATCCCTCTCTCCTCTGCTATTGTCTCCCACCCCATTCTCTTCCACCCAATGCACTTTTTCCAGCTTGAGGACAGAATGTCTGCCGATGGCAACTGGGAAAATGCAGTGGAACAGTTGTTTATGACAGATTGTAATTTGGTCCTCTGTCACTTTATAACGTTTCCATCAACAACTCAACTAAATTCTTCTTCCCTATCTTTCCCACCACCTGTGAAATTTGCCCTTTCTTTGTCACCCTTATAAGAAACACTTCTGAAATCAGACAGGTTTAGGTTCTGTTCTGTAGTGCTGTTCCTTCCAGCTGCCTTAGCTGCATCCTGTTCGACTTAAAAACTCACAAAGGAAATATTTTTTTACTCTTTACTGGATCAGCTGCAGTGTTTCTTAATTGGCCTCAGCCTTTTGATCATGTTTCTTTGCTCCTCAGTGATGCCCAGGAAGTGTTTTCTCAGCGCTGGGCAGTGAGCATTGCAGCAGCATGAGCACCTTGAGAGGCTTCTGTGGGTTGAAGGTTCAGCACTGAGCTCTTCTGCAGCCAGAGATCAGACCTGGCTATCTGCTAATTGGTAGGAAAGTGCTGGAAATACTTGTGTTGATAAACACTTGAAGTATTCCTGCTGGAAGTGTCAGGAACTTTCTCTGTAATGTAGCTTGTGGTGGGAACTCACTTTTTCTTTCAAAGCTTTCTGTGTTGTACTGCTCTTTCTGATTTTGGCTCTTCTCTTGCTTTCTAACAGACTTTTCTGAATCTCATCTGTTTGTAAATTCCTGGTCACCCTCCAGGGCTGATTGTCTTAGTCAGGTGGGATCATTCCTGGTCCCTGAATAGGGAGCTGCAACTTCACCTGACAGGAGCATGAGTTGTACAATTTTTTTTTAGCCTGAAGATTCTGAACAAGCATATCTGCATGAGTGCTGTGGATGTTTACAGCTTGAGTATTTATGTAAATACATTTCCATGCAGAATTCAACCATTTCTTGGGAATCTGAAATGCATGTTTGATCTTATTTTTATTCAAAATGTTTCCTTTTCTATCCTAAATATTAGAGAAAAGAGATTCAGCTGATGATCCTCTTTAGTTTTTCCCCAATTTTTTTTTTCTCTTCACTGAGGGGGCTTTCAGCTTTTCATTCATGAAAATGATTCACTCTTCATTTATTCCAATATGTTCTTGCTGAGACTCCGCAGGTCACTTTATAGCCTACTGTGCAAGCAGTTAACTGAAATTCTTTGGATTCTTTTTCTAAACCTACTATTTCCTCCAAATTGATGGTGCAATCCAGTGTAGTTTAAAGCCATTTTTGCCAGTGACTGTTCATAGCTTATGGGTTTAACCTCACGTGTTCAATAGCAATAATTGTAATGCCCTTCATGGTAGTGACCCATTTTTCAGCTTCCACTCTCCCTCCATGGGATGGGGTGGCTCAGATTTTGCTAAACCCTGATGTTCATCATGGTTTTCTGTGTGAAAGTAATGGAAACTCTGGGTCCTGGCTCTTCAGAGCATTCTTCTTGGTGGTTATATTTAGAACTTCCTCCTGGTCCCATTAGGGAGCGATTAAATATCGCTGTGGAAAGAGGGACATTGATCAGCAGGTGAAAAAACCCCAGGGTGCCTTTCTGAAACATTATCAAAAGGTCTTTAAAGGAGTTAAAATACATTGTCTCAGTGTGGCTTTTTTTTTACCCTCCAGTCTAGTATGAAGCCACTTCACCTCCTCCTTTCTTCGCCGTGGGTGACAAATGGGAAATTTTCAAGGCTGCTGCAGACTGTGCATTTTCACAGTAGGTCAGGTGTTTAGCACAGGTGTTTCTGAACTGGCATTGCATGGGTAAAGTGCACTGGGCTTGATGACTTTACAATTTCCACTTCTATCCAGATGAAGTAGGAGCTTTCCATATGCAGCACAGGCTGCAATTTGAGTTTGTGAAAATGATGGTTAGCTCAAGAGGAGGAGGCTGGGTTGGATCTTATTCACAAAGCAGAGTCAGCTGGTGAAGCTGCCAGAGATCGGGCAGAGTCGACAAAACTGAATATCTGAAAAGGTACCCTTGTGAATTCAGCCCTTTTAGGTTCTGGAAACCAGTTACACTGAATTGCTGATTTTTTAAAATTCTGATTGTTATTCCTAAATATTTTTCAAATTATTTCAGTATCCATTTTCTTTCTCTTCACTATTTACTAAACATGATGTAACTGTGTTGCATTTGCCTTTATTTATATATTCAGATTATCAGCATTTTTAAAAGAAGAAAAAAATCTGTGTTGTATAATAAGCATATCAGTTCCAATGATTACTTGTGCTAAAACTCATGAAACTTGCAAGTTAAATGAACATTTTTGCATGGAATTTGCAGAAGACTGAGATATAATTCAGTACAACAGTGGAAAAAAATGAATAATACAGCTTCAGAAATAACAGCAAGCAGAATTCAATGCTTTAATTTATGAATGTGCTTGCACATTAATTTTCTATTTGTGTAGTCAAGGATGCATGCATTGTTTTTCTTCCATGTCTACTTTTCTGTTGGCAATATTCTATTGTTATTTTCATTACTATTATTATTAGGTGTTATTATTTTTTTGGTTTGTATTATCCTAGAACTGCATAACCAAATAATAAACAAGGCTTTCTTGTGCAAACTGCTTTGTTAACATATAAAAAAGAAATAGTATCTATTCTTAATATGTTATTGGATGCAAAGAACGGAGCATAGAGAAAGGCTGGGAAAACATAAGACTAAAATGAATAAATCTTGCATAATGGTGGGTATGTCAGATAACACAGTGCCACAGTGTACATTTGTGCTTAGAGCCTAAAAGAAAATAGGTAGAAACAAAACCTCATTTTTGCCTTGCCAGTGATGTGATCGGCCAGAATTTTTGACTTTTCACCACTAGCTGTAGCTGGAAAGGAGTTCAGATATGGTGGGTTAGTCCTACTTGCATCCCTGAGCACACTGGGAATGTAAGCCAAACACTTTCTGCTTCAGCATGGGAGGATCTGTTGAAATCCCATGGATGTAGGGATGTAGGCAAGGATCTGAGGAGATCCCATGGATGTAGGCAAGGATCTGAGGAGATCCCATGGGTGTAGGCAGGATCTGAGGAGATCCCATGGGTGTGGGATGCTCCAAGGGGACCCAGTGCATCCTCACTCAGGAGGTGCAGAGATGAGGACAGAAGCAGAAGACAAACACACATACAGGACTCTCAGCTGGCAGGAAGGGAGCATTCACTTAGGTGTGTTTTCTCCCAAATTACCCTAAATTGTCCTCCTGGCAGAGCACAGGACCCAATACATCAGTGATGTCATTTACCAGATCTACAGCAATCTGTTCAAGTAGGTGATGTTACAATTTGCAGTGCAGACCTTGCAAATATTTGTACCATAGTCAAGCATTTCAAATCTCTTTGCTTACTTTTGACAGAGAATCTAATGCAGAAGCTCCTGCTTTGGAGCTTTTAGGTTTTTAATCTTCATGCACAAGAGTGAATTTTAAAATGGTCTTTTTTCTCCATATTCCATACTACCTGCCATCACCTGTAGTCCTCTTTGGATAATTTTAGATTTTTCTCTGCTTTTTACATCCAGCCTAGCATTTGAGCCAAGACCTACTTTCTCTTTGTGGGATTGTCATGTCCCTGACCTTGTGCCCAACTCTTTTGTGGAAAACAAGCAATAATGAAAGACACATTCAGAGTAATATCCTGATGGAGGGATCCTCTGCTGAATGTTATCTCATATTTCAGCAGCTTTGCTGGCTCCAGTGCTTGGAAACATTTACATTCCCCTCTGGATGGGAGGAATTTTTTTTTTTTTTTTTAAGTATTCCTATAGCTTGTCCTTAAATATGTGCTCATTGAGATCATTCAGAGTCACTTTGTGAGAATGAGCTTGGCAGACAGAGTGATGCTCCCATGAGTGGGTGCAGCCTGTTAATTCCATTTTAAGGAGGTATCTGTACCTTCTCAAACACAACAAAGATACAAAACACGTGGACAACACATTTTGAAGAATGTTGTGTGACTTACAGCATCTTTTCATAAAACTAAAAAAAAACCCCAACAACTCATCTTCATGCTTTAATGTTAATTCAAAATCCATTTATTTTCCTTTCCTCCTTCCTACCTATTGATGAAAGTATTTAATGTCTCTGTTACCCAACAGTGCTCTGTCAGGACAGTTAAGGTGAAAGAATACATTGTGGAAAGAAATACCTTATAAAATTAGTGAAAGCAAGAAAGAATAAATTTTTGTAGTCATGCAGCATCAGAGAAAAATAAAACAACTGTGCTGTAGGTACAGCTAGGTAAGCCAAGAGAATAGGTCTGATTCTCACCCTGAGGTTATTAAGAGATAATATTTATATTGATATTTTAATGTTTGTAGTGTACAGATACATTCCAATGGGAAGTTGAAGAAATATCCAATGTACTTCTGTCTGAGCTCCAGTGCCCCATGATCCCTGTGCTGGCCAAGCAATTATTTTGCATGGGAATATCCAACCTTACAGCAAGGTCCCCTGAGGGTTGACATGCCTTTACTAACCATGCAGGGCTTTCCAAGAAATTGGAAAACCAAAGCCCATGGCAGGACTATGGTTTTGCCAGCCCTGTGGAAAGGGAGCAGCTTTAGGTGCCACTGTAGTACTGGAGAGGGAGGGTTCATGACTTTATTTTTGCAGGAAGCAGTTTATATTTTAAAAATGGTCTGAGTAGTCTTAAAACACACCTAAGCTGCACATAAATTCACTTTAAGTCCTGCATGTTGGCAGTATCATGTAAAAAGCTTCAAGGGGATTTAGAGGTGCTTTAATATGGAAGTTCACCTCTTATTTGGGTAAAATGTTTCCTGTCACCATTTCTTTAGAAATATGAAAGGGGTGTACATATTCTACAAGTCACAAAGATATGTTTACCTTATTCAGGGCCTGGTTCCCCTGGGAAATTAAAACTTTCTATGAGAATGACGTTTTCAAAACATTACCTTCATGTGCATGAACTGCCTTTAGTTTTCCATTCCTACAAAGTATCCACACGATTTTGTGAAATATTTACTCATGAAGTCACTTTTAATGAAACAAAATCAAGTGCTATGAGAAAATCACAGTAATACGCAATAGATCAATACTGTGTATTGATTCGTTATTGATCTGTTCAAATTACTGTGCTCAGTTCTCCTTGGAAAGGGGAATTTGGGATGACAGATGCATTGCCTCTGGCTGATTTGGCTATGTACCTTCCCTGGTGAGATGCTGCAGATGAAGGATGTGGCCAGAAGATACTGATCTGTAGGCTGGGCTTCTTTTCAGTGGAAATTGCATGCAAAAATCTCTCTCTGTGATGGAGCCATGGTGTTCAAGGGCACAGACCTCTATTTAATATCTTGGAAGTGTTTCTGGGTCCATTGATTTAAACATAGCCATGATCCCCTTTTATCTTCCACTGAAATTTGTGAAAATGTTACAGCTCGTGACTCACTGGGACTGCAATGAATCTGGGGGGTTTTAACTGTCTTGTGATGTCCTTGATAAGGTTTGATTGCTCACTAGTTTTGCCTGGACCTCATCCAAAAGGTCCAAGCAAAACCAGAGAGCTTGATAATCATACCCCAAAGTGCCAGAGTTGTCATCCTCTATATTTCCATCGCTTCCTAGCAAAATTAAAATGAGGGATGTCACTGTTCTGACCACATCTTCTCTTATAATTCTTTCTCAAGAGTACTTTGGGTGCAATCCTTCAAGTACAAAATGTCATGGGCTTGAAACTCTTTCAGGTCTTTTCTTAATCTTAGAAAAAATTAACCCTTTAACTTGGCTAATTTTAATATTAGTCTCTCATACTCCTCTGATAGCTGTTTTTGGGTTTGTTACCTGTGATGTGTTAGGTAGGATCATGCAACTTTGTCAGGAGCAAGTGTTTGAGGAGAGAAGCAAACACCATAATTAGGGTGGTGCAATTTTGGTTTCTTTTTCATTTCCTGGTGAAAGAAATTATATTCTGCCATAGCATAAAATGCTCAGGAACCAAAGTCCACTGTAATTTACGTTGCAGTCAAATCTTCCACTGTGATTTTAAAGTCTGAGAAACAATTTTTTGGAGGAGCATTCCCAGCAAAAGGTATGGTGGGCTCCATTTGGGACTTAAGAAACCCTAAAAAAATTCTTCTTTCAATAAGAATTGGAGCAAATATTTAGCTTTTTACAGTCTAACAATGAAAACCAGTGCAGAAGCTGCTGCCAGCTAATGTTTTCAGCTGTCTGGGAGCTCCATTTGCAGCTGGTTGCATGTAACTTCAGACACTTGTTGCTCAGCAACTCAGCCTTTGGGCAGCAATGAATGGTCTCAGTTACCTGAATTATGACATCTTAGACTGGTACCAATCTGCTGTTTACACGTTTGGATTCATATTTAAGTTCCTACAATTAAATAGCCAGGTTTGATTATTCAGCTGTTGGACCATAACTGCAATAGTATTGGCCAATTTGCTGTATGGTTTTACCAGAGGAGTTATTGCCCTTCTGTCCTGTTACTGTTCTTTAAAAAGCAGTGATACAGAACAACCTCCCTGATGACAGCATTCGTGAACCTGTCCAGAAATGGAGGGTTTATAAATCAAAGTATTACTTCAGCAAGAATTCGATCAGCCTCTCAGTTTGATTTCAGAAGTCAGTGGAATATTTCTTTGACTTTTGTGGGCTTTGGATCAAGTCCTGCAAGCCAACTGGAAAAAAAAAGGAGAGAAGTGCCTATTATTTTCTAATAGTGCTTCTGAATTTTGTTCTCCTTTCTAGATCCTCTTAAAAGGCTTCCCCTGTTCTAACTAAACCAGTCAGCTCCTGACATTTGGGTAATGACTCAGCTGAAGCACACACATGCAGCAGGGTGAGTTTACCCTTTGACTTCCAACTTCCCTTTCTGATGTGGTGTGTGGAATTTGGGTTGCCTCACAGCTTCTGAAGCTGCAAGCTTCCCTTGTGTGCTCTGTGAGATGCAGAGGTGATCACAGATCAGGTGCTCTCTATCCTGCTGGACACTTGGCACTCTTAATTATAGAGATGGAAAAGCACTGTAAAGATTTGCTTTCATCTCCCTTATCTTTATCTTGCCTCCTGTATTTTATCAATTGACTTAGTGTGGGAACATCCTTTAGCTTTCATCTACCCAGGACAGTCTTTGAAAGGAACAAAGCATTTTGATACACAACGATCTTTCCCCTGCTCTGTTCTCTCCAAAGGGGGTCAGATCACATCCTTTGTTTACTCTTTTGATGTTTCCAGTTCAGTCATTATCTCCCACCACGGTGATGCCCTGATTACCTCGAGGCTTCATTGTGTTTCAGCAGCTGTCCTTGCTGCTCTTCAGAGCAAAGGTGGTGACAGCAGGACAGAGACTGTGTGGAGAGTTTCTTCAGCAGATAGGAGCTTTAAGAGGAGAGAGTGTTTAATGAAAGAATCTGGGGTGATCTGTAATGTGATGAGTGAAAAACGAGTTGGATCAGCCCTCAGCCCTGTCCTGTGCACAACACCTGGCACAGCCTGAGCTCTGGGTGGCATTCCTGCTGGTGGCACAGAAGGTGGAAGTAAATCATCTCTAAGGTCCATTCCAAACCATGCCTTTCTCTGATTCCCTGTTGTGGCTTGTTCAGGGTGCTCTAAATGGAAATAATCCCTTGTTCACTGTCTGATCAGCCCTTGATTACCCCTAATGCCTCCCCATAATATGTGCAGTGCCAATTTGCTGAGCTGTTTCAAGTATTAATTCCTCCCTGTAGTTGCTTGGACATGAAATGATCTCTTAGTAAAAAAGCTTGCCAAGTTCTACCCACAAATTATTTCTAAAGTTAAAGCAAAAAAACTCAACCATTTTTTCTTGCTGAAAGAATCGTGAAATGATAATCAAATATACAATTTGTTCTGATGTTTCAGAGTTATATGGATATCAGGTATTTTCCCTAGTGCTTTTATATTCCATTCTGCTATTTTGTGAGTGTGTAGGGTGGTATATTGACTATATTTGAATCTGACCCACTGAATTACTTTACTGTTTAGTGACCATCCACTGAAACTTAGATATTCATGTTTCAAATTATGATGTTGCTAATTCAATTAGATTTTCTTGCTTATCTACCCACAGAAGCATTAAATATTTAAAGGGATGTAGGAGCTGTCAAATATCATCTCACTGTTTTGCATATTTATTTTGTCTGAGTTTTAAGTAAATTAATTATTCAGTGTAACTTTGAAACGAAATCATCTCTGATGTTTTGATCAGTGGCACTGCTGGTCTCTCAAAACAATGACCTTTAAATAGAAATCATCAAGGCTTTTTTGCCTACGCTGTGACAAAGCACTGACAAAGAATCCTCACACCGTATTGTTCCATGTCATACACAGATAAGATTCTATTTTCTTTCATCTTCTGTGGTAATATAAATTTAAGAAGATGTTAAATAGCCAAATCTTGCTGCATTTTTACATAATTAAGCAAAATCATGTCATCAAGAAAAACGGGTTGAGATTACAAAACAATCTTGAGACATAGATGGATGATTTAGACATATACCTTGTATTAAAATTAATGAGGATACCACTAATCCCTCTACATCATTTTGAATATCTCAGCAAAAACCTGTAACTTGAGGCTTTTTAGAAGTAAATGATTATTGATGTACATTACCCTTCGCAGTGAAATTAATGGCCAGACAAAGTTTATTTCATATTATATCCCATTTTGCTTTATGCTACACAAGCAAACAATACAATGTAGAGAGAGAAACAGGCTAAAAATAACTCACAGCCATGGGACCATTAATCTTGTTTCCTACCTCTTCAATAACAAAACCTGAGCTGATTTTGACAAGAGGAAACGAAGGCTCTCTAGATTAAATGTTCAGTCATGTGTAGTCTCAGGGCTATTATTCATAGATTATTAAACATATATGTGCATTATATTTAAGAATATGAGTTAGTTAATTTTTAATGGCTTGCTTGTAACTGTGGACATTGATATAACAAACCTTTATTCCATAGAAGAAGCAGATTCCAAGGCTCGTGTGTGTTTTATCAAGAGCTCCATCTGTAGATTTCAGATTAAAGCCATGTTTTGCCTGTTGCTGTTGCCAGTTGTTTTGTGACTAGGCTAAAGGACTTGGAAAGAGGGTCAGAGGATAAACTGGGAGTTTCAGTCTATATTCCAAGTCTATATATTTCAGTCTATAACCCCATGTGTTGGGTTTGGGTAGAGAAATATTACTGTTTTCTACCTGTTGGTAAGATCAATTCCTTTGGAAGCCTGTGCCTGTATTTGTGCTGTGAGTTCCTGCTCTTGTTGCGGAAAGACATCATTCCAGTTTGTCTTTCCAACCCAAACTGCCCTGTCCTGCTGTCAAAAAAACCCAGGGGAGTGACAAGTAGGCATTAAAGGTCACATTGTCCTTCCATTTTTTGAGGTCAAACTGGGGACAATGGTCCCCATCTATTTTTTGTGTGCATGTAGCATGTCCTGAGCTCCTGTGGCATTAAACAAGGCTCATATTGCAGTGTTTTTTTGCTTGTTGGGGCTTTTTTTTCCTCACCACAGACAGTGACTGAGTAAACTCTTGGATAAAAAGATCAAAGAAGCATCCAAAGGCTGAAATGACCAGCCCAGGTAGGAAGCTCTCAGTGTGTCAGAGTGTCCAGGATGTGCTGTGCAATGAAGTGTCAGTCAGATATTGTGTGCCTCAGGTTGAGGTTTACCCTCAGATCCCTTGGGGTGGTTTGCAGCAGGAACTCAGATATTTGCCCTTAGATTGCAAAAGAAATCCCAAAATTTTAACATCTGCTGTGTGCTGCCTCACCTCTTTCTAGTTAGGGAGGAAAAGCTTGATTCCTGTGCCAGCTAATGTCAGTAGAAAACTATGGATTTCAGTCTAGGATTAAGTGACACTCAGGCATGAAACAGACATTAAATAAGCCTCCATTTTTGATAGGTGAGTTTCTTGGTCACCTCAGTGACAGCTGAATGAAAACTGGAATTGCACTATGCTTTAAATGTCTTGCCATTAACTATGTGCAAATGTAACATTTAGGGTGCAAGAAGCACCACAGAGCTGCCTGTTCACATATCACTTTATAGAGGACTGTGGCTAGCACAGGTCTTTCTCGTGAGAACATTTTGCTACGTTTCATAAACAAAGATAAAGTTTGGATGTTTTGCAAACAACGTCTCCAGATTAGGGCAGTTCGGGCTTGGCCAATTGGGCCTAGGGGGAGGTCTCGGGCTGAACAATCTGGGTGACCTCTGAAAACTCTATATATATGGAAATCAAAATAATAAACGCACTTTTTTCTTGTCTGAGAACCTGGGTTTTCTCTCAGCTAGCGGCTCAACAGCGACAGAGGACTATTTCTATTTTTCTCCCAGGCTGTAAATGATTAAAAAAGCAAGCAAAGAAGATATAAAAGTATCGCTGAGATCTAAGTGAAAGAACTCAGGGAATGTATGTATTCTGTTTGTTGAAATAAAGGCATTCGAACATCTACCCATGAGCTTCCTTGCAATACACAGTGTGATTTGCTTTAGGCATTTTAACAGCTATGAAAAAAAAAATTCTCAGAATCATTTGTACAGAAATGTGTTTCTATGGGCTTCCCTGTGAGCCCTGTGTGGAGATGGTAAGGATCATATTGCTACCCACTGCAGCCTAGGAAAAGCAATTTGTATTAAGTATCAAAATGTTATGATTATTTTGTGCATCCAGATACACAAAATATTTAATATCTGATCTCAGAGGATTAACACAATACCATCACAGATTACTTTCTCTCTAGAAAGTAGCACACAGGAGATGGACAGTGCAGATTCCCCTGGAGGCTCAGATTTGTGACTTTATACAGTTAAAATGCCATTGTAGGAAAAGGCAGAAGAGGCCATTTGGAGTTTCTATTTGAAATAACTAGTTTTTTGCATTTTTTTATCCTGTGGTCAGACAAAAATGATAAAGTCATAATTACAATGGGACATTCAAATTCATTGTAAAAAGCACTTTCCCCCCACCCTGCCCCACTGTTAATTTTTCAGTTTCTTTGACTGAAAGGATTTTCTTTTTCTTAATATGAAAAGGAGCACACAGTCCTCTGGATGGGTTTCTTCCCAAGGGTATTGATTCTGGTTCAAGTTTTATAGATAATTGTTTATCCATTCAGTATCAAGCACACAAGAAAACATTTGACTAAAGAAAAAAACCAAAGGTGTGTAAAATGCCCCTTGGAAGTGTGATTTAGATCAGGAAAGAGATATATTATTCTGAATAATGACATTGCTTTTATTGGCAATTGATAATTATAGTCTGAAATGTCATTAATTTATCTGTACTACTGCTCAGGGATAGCAAAACATCCCTGAGTTATCAACACTGTCTCCAGCAAAAATCCAAAACACAGCCCCAAACCACCTACTAAGAAGAAGAAGAAGTTTAAAATGCGTTTATAATTTGGGAGATGAAATACTTTGGTGAAAGCATAAAACTGAATTTCTGAACAGACTTCAAGCTACTCCACGTAATATAATTTCATGTGGTTGTCATTTCTGCTTTTATTGCTCAGTGAGTGGTGAGACATTGTGTGACTAGACAAGTTTTATCTTACTGGAGGATTTCTTAAGAAGGCTGTTTTACACATTCTTCTGAAATGTCAGTTATTTTCCAGTTAAATCAAGTTTCCAATGAGCTTTTTAAGGAATCTTCCCCCAGCCTCTTTCATTCCCTCGAAACTTCAAAGTCAGGTTCAAGTCTTACCTTGAATACTCACTCAATACTTCTTTATGTTTTCTGTGATGTTTGTAGAAAAGTGAATTTGGAAGCACAAAGCCTGTAGTTAGAAGGACATGAGGGCTGAGCTAAAAAGCACCATCAAAGCAGGCACCTGGTGGGACCAAACCTTGCCATATGCACTCTGAGTCTCCAGCAGACCCCATTAAAAAAGGTTTTAAGTCTGTATCCTGGTGTGCCTAAACCCTAGAAAAAAGGAATTGTATAATATTTGCTTTTATGTGTTCCTTTTATCACTTTTCTCAGTTTGTGCCACAGCATTAGTGTTTTCTCAATGCTGTTTTAGAGTGTGAGTTAGACTTTATTTTCTTTTCCTGGTAGTACATAGCTTGAAAGAGGTCTGTAAGTTGTGACTGCAGAATGACTCCTGACTACATTTGCAGTCTCTGGCTAATTTGGAATTGTTAGGAGAAATAGGTCTGCATTTTGTTTTTGTCTTGGCTATTCACAGCCTTTTTGCAAAAGTTTTGGGTTCTTCCAGTGATAGAAAATCCTGTTTTTTCCAATTTATTTATTTCCAGATCCACAGGAGGGTCTGGATCCAGCAAAGGCTGGTGGAGGAAGTTAACCAGAAAGAAGAAAGAAGATGGAGATAAAGGATTGCATTTCTTTAGAAAATGTCCCACATATTCCACCCCCATGGGACTTGGAAAGCTTGAAGGAGGAATCAAGCTATAAGGAGTAATAATCAGCAAGAATTTAATGTCTTTTGGATCCATTCTGGTTTGTTAGGGGTTTTGGAATCCATCAGGCTGGAAGTCACTGTAAATATGGTTGTTTGCTTCTCTCATAAATTGTGTTTCCCCATCGCCCACTGAAATAAGCAGATGCCACAGAGGATAATCAAGCATAGCATCTTCTCCTCATATTTTAATATAAACTAGCTTATCAGCTGATAAGAAAAAAGATGCATGTTGTATAATCAAGAAAAGTGAGACAGATATTAACATATTAAATCACCTCTACCCCTACAAATTATTCTGAGCATTCAGCATTTAAAGGTGAGAATGTCCTTCGTGAAGAGAAGCAAAGTTCTGTGTGTATAGAAGAAAATTAGCTCAACAAATAATTTTCTATATTCCCTTTGTAATTATCTTTGCTATTGAGCAAGAATTCTCTCTCTCAGAATCTAACCTTTATCTACCACTCTGTCCTTGGATCAAAACACTCCTATGGCATCCCATTTGTTGCCATGGAAATGAATGTGATGATAGATTCAACATTGCAGATTCTCTGGAAGAAACAGTATGGGGGAAAGAGTTGGGAGGGAAAAAAGGGCAAATATTGAATTTGAATAGGTTTCTTTTTGGATTAGCAATCATGAGAGAAATGGATACTGGCTGAAAGAAGAATCACTTAGAAACTGATGTGTGCACGTCCTAGATGCTACAATATCCCATATACATCACAGTCCTTTTGCTAAGATTTTCCCAAAGCTGAAACGAATGACAGGTCCTTTCATTTGCCTTATAGGCTTTGTTTCCAGTAGAAAATGTCTACATTTCAGCAAGATTGGGGTTTGGTTTCTTTCAGTAATATTGCAGAGCTGATAAATTTTCAGCTTGTGACACACCATCCTGCCCTAGATCCTTTAAAAAATCAGCTGTTTTGGTAGCTGTTCTAGGATCTGTTCCAGTCCTTATCTGATTAACTTTTTTATGGTTCTGCATGGGGCAATATTGTCACCTAGTCCAGTGCAGTGTAATCCTTCTGGGAGGAGTCCCACTCAGGTGTACAGCACAGCACTACCTGAGCAACAGGGAGCACCACTTCATCTGAAACCTGTCCTGTGGAGTCCCTAGGAATGAAAGGAAAATTTGACATCCATGATTACATCTTGAACATCACAGTAACTAAAGTTGTCTCATGGTCATCAACCCATGTAGGGTTTCAGTCCCAGCTTCTTAGAGGAACAATTAAATCCAAAATGACATGCACTCCCTCTTTGTAAAGGTGTCACCTGGGAGATGTATAGCCCACACGACTTTTACACTCTGCAGTTTTATATCTACAAAAGTCTGCTTTGATCACGTTGGTGATCTGCCTTTTAATGGACCAGGCAGCCCTAATTAATTATTGATGCTTTGTATTTAATGTTTTATGACAAAGCAGTAAGGAAAAAGCTTCGCATGTGGATAATAAAAACATTTTGATCTATGTTTTGGCCAGAGTTTTATCAAATGGAATAAATTATCTTGAAGACACAGTATTTTAATAAATTTGAGATATCAATTATATTTGACAACACTAGCAATCATCATTCTTCGAAAAAGTCTTTGCCAAGGATATATTTTCAGCACCTTAGGTAATATTTTTAATACTGAAACTTATGGACAGTTTTGATGTGTGTATTTTTTTTTTAACACAATGCAATTTCTGAGAGAGAACTCATAAGCACTTCTATCTGGTGTTGGTCGTGCATGTGTAATTTTACATTTCTGGTGAAATATTGGGTGAAAATCAGACATTCATTAAGGAAAATGTCAGCAGACATACACAATCAAAGATGAGGTAAAAAGTTTTGAGTTATCCTCAACTTTGTTGGAAACAAATTCATCTTTTTTCACACAATAAATTTCTTGGGAACATGGGAGTTGAGAGTTAAATGTGCTCACTTTTGACATTATTTGAATAGTCACACGTAACTTCCAGTGAGATGAGGAAAACAGAGAGTTTCCTTGCATTAAGTATTCTGCACTGATCACCTTACACAATGAAATTACATTCATCCCACAATTGATGTGGAACAGGATGCATTCTCAAAATATTCTAATTTCACTCATTTTCTTACCAATATTGATAAACCTAAGCTCTTTTCATGGCTCTCTTTATTCACCAGAGGAATTCTTACCCTGCTACCAAAAATGCTTCCCATGGTGTTTTCACTTCATGTGCTTAATCAGTTACAATGATCAATCAATTACAATGACAATCAATTACTCTTATTAAAGAAGAAAGAAATTAGTGGTTCCAACATCTGTGAATTGAAACAAACTACAGGATATTTTCAAGATTAGCTTTTGTAAGGATAAAAAAATTTGGTGGTGTGTCAGGGAAAGATAGTTATTAAATATTCAAATATCACCTGGTTGAGAGCTTATGTTCTATTGCAAGAATTTGCAATAGAACTATTGTACTCTTGTAGGATACTTGGTAAAAATAGAACTCCTGGAGAGAGTGGGGAAAGGAAAGTTTTCCTTTCCCTTCAAAACTACTCACATCAATGGCTAGGAAGTAACTAAATGCTATTTCACCTTTAAAATCATTCTTATGCTTTCCTATTTAATTGAAGATTTACAGCTACAGAATAAAGCCCATGAAAATGTCTTTACTTGTATGAGAATTTGAATCAACACATTTGTGTGGCTTTTACAGACAAGAGAGCAAAGAACAGAGTTCTTCATCTGACTTTTAGAAAGCAAAGGCAGAAGCCCTCTAATTGCTGCAGTCCTTTGACTAATTGCCTCTTATAGCTCTAGCTAAGCCTCAATTGATTCTGTAATAATTGGGTGTTACCAGGGAGGATGAATATCAGAAAGAGCATCTTTTGGTAGGAAAAGATTTCCAAGTTAGGTACACTGTAATTACTCAAGGACAGACAGCTTTGAAAAACAAGCATATAAGAAGGTCAGGCTGAGCAATTATTTTGGTTTAGAATAAACCTTCTCTGGGATGTTATTACTTGTCACATTCAGCACAAAGCTCTGATCAGTGTCAGGAAATGGCCAACAAGCTGCTGCTCCTGACTCCTGGGGTGAACCAAAGCACAAGTGAAGTTGGAAAGAGGCAACTCTCTGACAGTAAATGGAGAGCTCTGAAGATTTCTGCACCAAGCAGTAATTTTCAAATGTGAATTAATAAGCACATCTCACAGAGTTCAGCCTGTTGGATTTCAAGTATTTTTTTTTAAAGTCTGGCTGTTAAATCTTGCAATAGCTGGTCTGTAAAATAGCTGATGGAGGGGCATCACATTGCAGCTATTAAAAGTTTTGCTAAAGAATTAACTAAAGAATCTTTTGCTGAAGAATTTGAGTCTTCAGTGTTCTCAGATCATGGTGGAGCCAAAGTTTTGGACCAAGAATTACAGAGGAGATGCTGGCCTACCACTGAGTATATCTCATCTTCTATATACTGTAATATAACAAACTGTATTGAAAACTTTTGTGTTTATTTTCATTTTCTTAAGATTTAAGGCAAAAAATGTATGCCTGAATTCTTGAAATACCTTTTTTTCAAATTTTATTCCTATTTCTTGCAAGAAGTGGTCCAGAAAGCACATATGTGTATGCATTCTGTCAAAAAGAGTCACAAATTATAAAACACAGGTAGTTTTTGTTGTTGTTGTTGTTGGTTAGTTGGTTTTGGGGGATATTTTTTTTGTGGGGTTTTTTTTTCTGGAGAGTAGTTCTGATCATCTGGGGAATTAGGAACTGTTGTAGCAATTGTAGTTGATATTTTTGGTAGCTCCATCAGCTTCCCTGTGGTTTGACATTGGAAGGCAACACCACATATCTGTTTACACAGAGGCAGAACATTGCAAAATATACCTGAGCTTTACTGAAAATATCTGAATAAAATCTTCAAATCATGTCCCAGAATGCTCTGGGCTCAGATGAAAACACAGCACAACCTGGGCTATGTTCTCCCGTGGCACAGATTCCCACATTTGCAAAAACATCTCTCCAGAGCTGGAGGGGTTACCTCCAGAACACAGTAGTACCTGTTTCAGAACTTGACTGACACTTCTAATTGACTATGGATAGAAATGTGGCTTTCTCCTACAGTAGAACCACTGAAACCAAGTGTAAGACTCAGGATAATGAAGAAAAAACAAAGAAAGCTTGCTTATGTCTGATAATATTTGGTTTATGGCACCTGGAAAATGCAGTATCATGAGTAAACTGTTGTAGCAGCTAGAAAGAAATGGCAAGGGTGTTCCAGAAATGAAGATTTACTTTTGAGTGGAATAGATATTTACTACCCTGCACTATGGATGCATAATTAGAAAAGGAATAGTAGCATTTGTTTAGAATTCCTGCAGATGCATAAAGGAGAAGAATGCCATGTCTGTAAGCATTCACTTATGAGTGAGGGAATGGAGTCCAAGTGTGCTTCTGGATAATTTATCCTTTTTAAAATCAGAAATTAATAATGCAAAATTATTATGAAAAAAAATCAAGTCAATCACTCTGCAACAACAGCTCTGCACTAAACAAATTGCTGCTACTGGCAGAGAAACTTACTGTAATTTTAAGTCTGTCTCTACTCCAAGCAGAAAATATGACTTGTTATAGGCACAAAGATGCCAATAGAGAAAAGTAAGAAATAGAGTAAAGCAGAAGAGAGGATTCTCTGTAAAACTAGGGACAGAAAAGGAGAGAGAGCAATGGGGAATTCACGTGCTTACAAAGCAGAAATGGGTCACGTTGAGTGGAAAAAAATTAACCTCAGGACAACAGAAGAGTGACCTGATGAAGTGCAATATACTGAAAAGGAGGGACAGGATCCGTGGGTAGGGGAGGGAGGATGCTCTGTGTGCTGAGCACTGAAGCTGACAGGTGAAGGGCAGAGCACAGCCAAACGAGGGGACAAACTTGCAAGTGATTAAATAGACAATTCAAAAGACATTAAGTTCCTGTGGAAGACAGATGGAGTTGACATTAGGAGAAGAAAGCTGCAAATAGAAATGGGAGGAGCGACTGAACTTTGGGTTTCTCTCTAGAGATGAATTTCATGTAGTTTTTTGGGATTTTTTTTTTAAACAGAATTGGCAAAGCAGATGACAGACCCATAGAGGAGTGATGGTTTTTCTTTTATTCACTTCCAGTAGATCTTCTCTGCGTGCAGATCTGATATCCACCCTCCTATGAATCATAAGTGTCTGGCATGCCAGACGTTTAGGCTGATTAATTTGTGTTAACATTAATATGTGTGACAACTTGTGCTGAATATCACTAATAACAGTTTGGTGCAGGTTTATTGTGAAAAAATAGATTGTATGTGTTGGTTACAAGTACATGATGAGCATTTGAAAGAGGTCTCTGCTGCACAACTCACATCTGAGTCCAGAGTTTGCTATTCCCCTCTAATTTGGTTCTATTCATTTTTGACTTGGCTCTTTATGAATGGAGAGACCAGCTGCAAAATTTAGATGTTGTTCCTAATTTGGAATCTGAGACTTGCCAGAGGTCAGGGATTTTCAGAGATAAAAGTGAGGTTTAGAGCTATCTTTAATAGGAAGATAATATATATTTTAGAAGGAATGACTCCATATTTCCTCTCATCTGTGATTTACAGGTACATCACACAATGAAGGTTTTTACAAAAACTCTGTTTGTATGATCCTCAGTGACAGTTCTGTGTATTGCCTGGATCAGATTCTGATCTGTTACTGTCCTAAGTCAGCTGTAAATCTGTAATATTTCTATTAGGTGTGAGAATGGAGTGGCATAAGGGAATAGTGTGTATGGCATATATGAGAATGCACATCACTTGTAACATACAGCATTTGTCATTACACTCTACAGGTTCTTAGGGCTAGATCTGGAAAACAGTTCTGTGCCTCAGGCAGGATTTAGGCAAAACTGAGATATTATATTCCAAAAGTGTAAGCCAAAACAGCTGGTTCAGCTCTTTGCTCTCTCCTGAAACAGGTTGGTTTTGGTTTTGACTTGATATTTTTATAGGTGCCAGAGCAGATGATGCTGTGTTTAATTCCCAGAGGGGGCCCAGTTGGCTGGTGTACCCCAAACTGCTTTACAGCTAGGCAGAATTATACTTACCAGGAAATGCAGAAGTTCAGTATTTGCCTTTTTAGTACTGCAGTCCAGGCCTTTCCATTTTAAACCTAAATGTCAAGCAATATTGTTGGGATCCTGTGGGAGCAAGAGTGTCAAACCAGGAAACCTACACAGCACCACAGAGATTAACAAATTCATCTTGCTGGTCTGAGCTGATGTGCTGATTCACAGCACTGAAATTTTCCTTACACCACTGTGTTTCTGGGAAGGAGGGATGTGGGGAATGTTACCCTGAAGAGGTTTGCCAGGAGGGGATGGAGAGGAGCTCTGTGCCATGGGACTTGGCTGTCAAGCACTGCTGAGAAGATAAAACCCACACAGGGAAGGGAGCAGAGCTCTGCCAGCATCCTCAGCTCTGAGATGGCTAAAGGGCACAGCATGGGGCTTAAATATCTGAAACCTGAATCATTCAGGTGTCACCCTGCATAAATTTTTCAGGTGCTCCCAACGAGCATGCTGTTGATCTTTGCTTCCTACATCTTGTCCATGATCTATGGCTTACATCAGGGTTTCATGCATTTAAAATACCTCGCCTAGTGCTTCTTTTCCTTTTGCTTTGTAATAACCCAGTGAGTTCTGAACAGAGCTCATCTGGCTGTATCTTAAATAGAATATCTTTTTCATGTAGTTCTATGGAAATACTCACTTTTTCTCCCTCTTTGGAGATGTGTCCTCTCAATGTCCCCTCCTTGCCTTAATTTTTGGAGCTCATATGCCACTGCCTAATTCATACTGTTAGGGAGAGGACTTACTAAAAGTCCTAACATAAAAAATCAAGTTGATGGTTCAGTGATGTTCAGAAGTTCCCCAGGGGTACAGCCTTTGTCTTCACCTAAGAATTCCCACTTGCTGGCTTCATGCTGTGATCCAGGGAGAATTGAGGTACAGTTAATCCTGGGTCAAACTGGCTCAGTAGAGAAAAGGAACTTTGCTGCATTGAAGAATTTTCTGTGATGTCTGTGTATAAATTACACAGTTTACCTGTAATTTTACTTATTTTAGAACTAGGCCTAAGACTGAATAGCTTTTTTTGTGTGGGGGAAGGTGAGAAGAGTGCTATGGCAATTAGTGCAGCTCTAAATTGCTCAATAACTTGGAGCTCCAGACAGCTGCAAAACTCAGGGCAGCTGTCATGTCCATTCAGTGAGAAGTTCAGCATCTGAAAAGCTTGTCTAGAGACATGGCTGAGGAGATCAAGCCTTGTAGGAACTGAGTGTAATCTGAAAAGAGGCCCTGGGTGAGGTCTTAGGGAAGGGCTCATCCATTTATGTTAAATCAGGTGAGGTGAGATGCAATTAGCAGCCACTTCTTAGCTGAAACACTATCCACTATCCTTAGTGCATCTCCCACCAAACAGAATCCACTGGGAATAGGAACAGCAATGGTTGTAAATGTGATAAAGACATCAGAAATAAATTTCACCTGCTCATCCAGCAGGACTTTTTGTCTCCATCTCAAGTAGCAACCAGCTCAGCTGGAGAGGCAACATCTAAATAGCTGCTCACTGACTTGTTTGTGATGTCAGAAATATGAGCAGAAATCACAGAGTGGTGGAATTTTAGTTGCATAAATCCAGGTTAGACTTCTCTAAATCTTGAGAGAGGGTGCAGGTCAAGTCTCCCTGGAATTCTTTTATTAGGATGAGATGAACTATACACTAGAATCACCTGTAGTCTCAATTTCCTCCAAAAAAGGAAGGTGGATAAGTTGTTCATGTGCAATGTGTAGTGCAGCAATGTGTAGTGCAACATTGCCTGTATTTCAATCCTGTAGTATAGAAAAGAGTGTATTAGTTTGAAAACAAACCAGTGGGACATTGAAAGGATTATAATTTAACAGGAAAATTAAAAACAAATACAATAATACAAGAAAAAACACTGACAGAGTCAGATACAACCTGACACCCTGTTAGTCAGGGTGGTGGCAGCAGTCCAAGTGAAGCAGTTAGGTTGAAGCAGTGATCCTGTGGAAGGTCTGGTCTCCACCTGAAGGTCCAGTGGTAGCTCTTGTCCTCTGGGAATCCAGCAGACAGGAGCTGCTTGTGCAGTTCAAAGCAGATTATATCCAGGTGGGAATGCTTGGCTCCTCCCTCCTGGGTGGAGCATCTCACAATAGGATGAGATAATTCCATGAGTCATGCAGTTGGTTCTTGATAGCTCATTAACAGTTATCAGGGGTGAGTCAGAGCAGGAGATAACAACCTGTGCCCCACGTGCTTCACGGCTTGTGGAGGTGGTAATAGAATAAATACATCTATATTGCAGCCCAGGATAACAGATTGAATAACAGGACCATACCCATTCCTATGGATATCAGTGCTGACTATACCTTCAATTACACAGCTCTCAGAAGGTGTGCATTGAAGAATAATCTGTTTCCAGTGCTTCTCTGTTATTAACTGCCTGCTGTGACAGTGGTTTTGCCTATTGCATTTCTATAATATGTACTTAACTTCAGCCAGCATGGGTCAGTGTGGCATCAATTAGAGCTCAAAATGAAGTAAGATGTGTTATGAGAGAAGTATGGGGTTTTTTCCTCAAAATAAGCACTTAACTGGATGAATGTGCACAGTGTTACCTCTTGTGCTTCATTTAGAGTTTCCTGAATCATAATCAAGGTGACTAATGGCCCTGTGGTCTTCAAAGGGAAGTAACTATTTGCATAGCAGGTTGAAAAGAAGTCAACATTAGACAATTTCAAAGATAAAACCAAAATCAAATTATGGCTGGTGTCACTATTCTTTTCTCTGAGATTAAAGAAGTCTAATATTGGAATATTATTTATTTTATACATGGGAATTTAACCTACCATGGCCTACCTTGCACAAGTGACAGGGAGCCATGTGTGGTTTACATAAAGTTCTAATTCAAACCCATAAACCTGTGATGAAAAGGGGAAAATCAGAGGAAGAGGTGGTTTTTTATTTTGCCTCCTTCCTTATACTTGAGGGTTATGTTTCTACAAAGGAGGCAGACCTGCACAGATGGGAATATGTTCTTTTTCTTTGCAGTTTGCTTCTAGTATTTGAATCCTTTGAGTTGCTACGAAGGGCTCAGGTGAGATGGATTAATGCAATTTCACAATCCCAAAGAGGATCTTGGAGCAGTCCCTTGTTTTGGTGGCTGGGGGAGCTGAATGCTTTATTCCCAGTTATGGAAATCCAGGCTAAAGGAAATTGCATTGTCACTGAGCTCATCTCCATCTTCAGCTCTGAAGCAGAACAAGCCATACCTGCCTCATTTGGGACAAAACTTGAATCTCCAGTTGTGACTACTGCCTATGGAGCTTGTAGAATTTTTGCCAAGGTTTTGCAGTGGGGAAAGATGTAAATCAGACATTCTCTCTCACTTCATCTTAAAACTGTTTCTGCTTCTCTTTATCACAAGCAGATTGCTCCCACATTGCAGGAAACTGTTATATACCTGAGCAGAGCTATTGTGGGCATCTTATCTCCCCAGGCCAAAATAAATGGCATTCTGCCCTTTTTTCTCATATTTGCTAACATTTCCTGAGATGCTGGTTATTCTCAGTCACCTTCTCTGGAATCCATCCAGCCAGTCCAGCTCAGTCTCCATTGAACTGCAGTGTGGTGCTTTGTGCCAGATAATTGCCAGGAGCTCTCCCAACCTGCTCCTTCACCTCCAGTCCCTCACCTGGACTTTCCACAGCTGATTGTTTTTCTCTGTAAAATGCTGCACTTTCCTTTGTGAAATTGCACCTTATTTCTACTTTTTTTTTCCTTCCTGATCATTTTTCCAATTAGTCGGGCTTGCTTTGAATTCCAGACCTGTCCTCCCAGTTGAGGGTGTCTGCGAATGCAAAAGCTTGCTCACTGCTCAACCATCAAGGTCACTAATGAAAAATATTGAATAGTTCTACATTTGGAAATAACCCAGGGAATACTGCTCACTACAGCTTCCACTTTGGCACTGATAAAGTGTTTCTCTGACTACACTTTTCCAGCCAGTTAGAGAGCAGCTTGATAGGCACTGATTCCCCAGCTCATTTGTGAAACTCTGGCGCTAGAAAAACAACTGCCTGCTTGGTAAATTTGGTTACCATATTTCTGGCTCTTTGATAAACAGTGAAGAGAGCAGACATCCATCCACGATAAAGCTCTGAATGCAAATTTGTGCTCCTAGGAACCAAAGTTGCTGATGTTGCTAAAATAGAGAATAGTCTCAAAGCCTGCCTGTGTGGTGAAACCAGCATGATCTCTCTGCCACAATTGTCACCAAGACTGTGAATCTGTTCCCTTTCGTGGAGGCTGGAATAGATCTTGGCCAAACCATCTCTGTTGTCCTGACCTTTGGGCTGATTTGAATTGTCCATCTATTGTTTCAGCAGATGCACAATTTTGGTACATCTATCAGACCCCCAAATATAAATGTCACATCACCATTTATTGTGAGGAACCATTTTCATGTGCAATGTAGGTATTCCTCAGCAGTAATCAGTGGTTTCTAGATTGTGATAGAATTGTAGAATCATTTAGGTTGGAAATAATAATTGAGTTTGAACCTTGAGTTATTATTTTTTATATGGATCCAGGTGGCAATTGAGTTAAATCAAATGTACATGCTGTCCAAGTTGTCCAAGAAATGTTCTTAATAATTGGTGATCTTGGAAAGAGTAGGGATTTAGAGAAGTTTTAGATCAAATTTTCGTTCAAACAGCTAAGAAATGCAATTAATGCTTGAGGGCAAGACACAGATTTTCAGAAAAATGTAATCTTATCAAGAGTAGAGTAACAAGTATAATTAGAATATTAAATCAGGTAAGAAAATATAATAATGAAGATAAACTTACAGTCTTAAAATGTAAATGAGTTAAACAGCTTTAACAGATTTCATTGTGTCTTTCTCTTGTACCTTCTCTAGGAGACTTTGGAGTTTCAATGTAGCCTGTAAACTCATAGTAGTTAGTCTTAGATCTGCTATAAGCAAATATGTTGTGCATGGGATACCTAAGAAAGCAAAATGGTAATCATAGGTGTAAACTCTCCCTCTGACTTCCAAGGAATCAGATTCATCCTCAATCACATTGACAAAATTGAATCTGCTCTAGCAGTCATTAGCAACGGGGGGAAGATGACTAGATTATTCTTTTCAAAAGATGAATACTGCAGATGAAACAAATTTATGGTGCCATTACAAAGTCAATAGCAGTATGATGATTAGATCCTTATATCCTTTGAGGAATTTCTAGAAAACAGCCACACTAGTTCTGCAGATTTACAGAAACCTGCAGTGAAAAACCTAAAATAAAATGCTGCCTAATCTGAACACTCAGAGAAAAAATGCATTCCTTCCATTTAAAAACTAGTGGAAAGTAAGATACCTAATTTTGTAAAACTAAGAACTCTACTACAATTTTATTTCCCCTGAATGGTTTATATGACAAATGACAGAATATATAGTGTATAGAAGTTCCTTGTAATGACAAATGAAAAACCAAAGCTGTGTTTTGTAATCATTTTCCTTATAGAGCTCACTGGAGCTGTGAAGAGACTTCAGTTACTGCTATTGATGTTGCTAATGTTTGAATGCATGTTAACATGCTACTGTGATGATAAGGAACACAACAAAAGAGATTACTGAGCACGTGTTAAGAAGTTGGTTTCCATTCCTAATTTTAGCTGCAAATAATGATTTTTAAACTCTAGTTTCCTTTACTCTGCATCATTTATGTTTGTAAAAGTCCCATGGAGCTTGTTGCAGTGAGCTGTTCTAACTCTCATTCAAACAGTAATTTTTGGTTGTTTTTTTCAGTCTTTCCTGAAGAAGAGGAACCCATGGAACTCCTCAGAGTGAAGACCCTTGGTGGTGGTGGTGTATTATATTATAAGAAAATAATTACATTATTGTGCAATGAGAGAAAAATTCTTCATGGGGAAAGGAAAGACCTTGAGTTTCAGTCATAAAGCTCTTCAACTTGTGAAAGCCAGAAAGAAACTTTAATTAAAGCTCTTTCCAGTCATGCAAGGCACCCTGTGAAAATTTCTGTGAAAATATTGGTATTAACAAAGATTTAACACAGCAGAGGGACTGAGAAGCTGGTTTGGAGTAGGTCCTCAAACATATCTTCAGACTTTTCAAAAGCCACTTGCAAATCTTGCTAGACAAATTCAAATTATTCAGTGGAACTGAAAGTGGTGATTTCCAAAGTACAAACAACAAAATGTCAAGGAGATGAAGCATTTTGGAACATTTTGTCTAAAGATATATTTAATTGACTACAAACACTAACACAACAAAAATTAAGTAGTTTTTGGTGTTCCCAGCACACTTCCATGGAAGGAACTACTTGATTTATTATAAATTAGAATCCTAAAGTATTCCTGATAGAGTGGAGAGGACAGCATAGATGCCCTGAATAATAGTATCAGACATTGACACAGCATGATCTGCTCTTTCTGCCAGCTCTGTTGAAAAGTAAAAACTTTCTAGGTATGGAAGGGAAATTCTCTGCTTATATTACCTACTGTGACATGTCTCTATGTAGTGAATCTTTTGATTTTTAAATTAGGCCTGTAGCACACATGATATCCACCATCATTTGGTATCTACTGAAGCATGCATTGTCTCCAGATCTTATTTCACTAAAATAGTCAATTAAAGTTTATTGCAGTTTTACTCTGCTACATTTAGTCTTGCAAAAAAATCCCCAAAAACGGCACATTAAAAAAAAACCCAAACAAACTCAAAGTTCTATGAAATGAAAAAAAAAACCAACAAAATCCCCTTGGATTATTCCTTAGTATAATTTCTCTATCTAAAATTTCTCAGAAAAGAAGGTATAGTTAAATGAATGGGCACTTGAGCAGACAGTTTGTCTATCCCTGTCAGTGAAGGGAAGGCATGACTAACACCCACAGCAGCTATTTAATTAAAAGCTTCCCTCACAGGTAAACCTCCTCAGACCTCCTTCAGTTAAAAAAAAGAATTCTATCACTGATGAGAACCTGCACTATATTTTTTCAGTTTAATACTTGTTTTTAGATGTGCAGTGTGCTGGTTTGGAAGAGGATTGCAGTGACAGTGGCACCACACTCTGTGCTGGTTGGATCCAGCACACTCTGAAGCCAGAAAAGCAAATTGACCTTGCTGAAATGAACCTGTTTTACTCTTGATGCTTCAAAGGGATTCAATCTCTCAATAGTTCTGCCAGAACAACCTTTATATGAACAAAGCTTTTCTGTAAAATGTAGCTTTCACAGGAAGGGCAAATACCCAGAAAATCAGGCTATGCATAAATTGAAGTAATTGTTAAACCTTCAGAGTTAGGCTTTAATTGTGCTCTCCAAAAGGTATTTTTCTACTTGAAAATATTTTCAGTATTATGACCTCTCCCCAGTCAATTCACAGTTAATTAACAGTTTGTCTTGGCTAACCTCAGCTGGCTGCTCAGCCCCTTGCTCACCTCCCCATGGTGAGATGGGAAAGAGAACTGCAAAGGCAGAACTGACAAAGTTTGTGAGCTGAGACAAAGCCCACATCCTCAGGGCAGGCAGGAATGACCACAGCCAGGAAATCTGGGGTTTATTACAGGTTAGTGGTTATTTGGACACAGTCACAGATTCCAGGAGAATACCACAGTGCCAAAGATGGTCCTGGCAATCAAGATTTCTGCCTCCATTAGCAGTTGAAGCTCACAGGATTCAAGGTCCCACCAGACACAAGTTTGAGTCTTTGTGGGTCTTCTGACAGCAGTTTGCTTTTCTGAACTTTGTTTTGTCACTCAGAACATAAAGAGTCTCTGCTACGAGCACTGCAGTGAGCAATGTTTGGAGAGGAAGAGTGGGAGTTAAAGTGTCTGGCTTATTTCCTTTGCAGCTGTAATAACTCAGAATAATAACAGTTGTGCCTCTCTTCAACAAAAAAGGAATAGGTACACTTAAGGCTCTTGAAAAGCACTTGGAGACTCATGGGTAGTAAGTGAAAAAAAAAGTAATTTCACATGGTTATTTGTTGAGATGAAGAACAGTGTAATCAAAGTACACCCCCTGGAAGGGCCTCTGCATAACTATTTGGCACTGATCAAATATAATGCTCATATTGTTATGTTAAATTAGGTCTTATAATGGCACAAGTAAAGCCTAATTTTACTTACAGTGCCTTTACAGATGCCCTAAAACGTGACATTTTGAATTATACACAGCTCCTATTTACATCTCTTTCTGCAGTATATTTGTCCAAAAAGTTCTTGGAAATGCTGGAGATGAGATTTGTAAAAAAGACCTGGAGGAGTGTTATTTATGAAATTGTCTTTCCTTTTCAGCTTTTCCAAAATATAGAGGAAATGTTGAAGACCTGGTGGATAATACTGTTTCTGTCACTGGTGAGCAAATAATGGCTGGCTCTCCCAATGGCTCTTCCAAGCATCTGTGGTCTTTATTCTCATTAATGTTCACCTCAAGATGAATGAGCTGCATTTGCAGACAAACTCAGGGGGGCATGTTGCTTTCTACTCTGTATAAGGATTCTAACAGAGAGCAAATTTTTTCCTTTTTCCATGACTCACAGCTTGCAGAAATGTTTACAGTGAAAGTTCAGAGCAATTTCTGCTTCCTTTTGCAAGTTAGGTGGTGTAGGGTGTAATACTGTGGTGCTGTAGAAAATCTTCAGTGCGAGATGTTATAGAAGAGGAAGATGATTTAAAGACAAATATAACCTCACACTCATCCTCTCACATCCATATATTTTTAAGCACAAAGATGTGTGTGTGAAGAGCTCAAGTACCAGGATGTGTATCCAAGAGGTCTGTACAAGGTTTTGCTCTGAAAAAGAGGACAAAGGATACTGCCCAGCAAAGAAAAATTAGATTGTGTGAAGTGAGAATAAAATTGCAAAGTTGAAGCTTGGCAAAATTGACAAGTTTTCTGGTATAAACATTTTCTCCCTGGATATTTTACACTCTATAATAAGCAGTACGGTTACATAATTGGAAATAATGTAATTAGCTGCCAAAGATGATTAAAAATAGTTCTTATAAATCAATTTAAAAAAGCTCTCATTCCCTTGCTACTCTGCTAAACTGATAATAAAAGAAGTGATTCCTTTATTGGACTGAATTCTACTGTTTCACTAGTATAAACATCTAATTTTGAGTTCAGTATGCAGAGAAGCAACATTCCTGGAGATAAGATGAGGACCTCTTCCACAGCTGTGCATCTCAAAACTCTGCACAGCATGTCTAAAGTAGCTTTGTTCCAGAAACTGAGTTCATTATTTTCCAAAGAATGCCATCAAATTGGTGACCAGAAAGTGCCTACGTATATAGGTGTCTATAGATATCTAGAATGACTACTAATTTTGTCACTCATCTAATCTTGTGCACTTTATTAAAATTTAGCATTTTTTATGTTGCTACAAAATGCCTATGGTGGTTATTTTTCAGTCCACTGGAATCTCTCAGTTTACTGATACTTTGATGGTTTTATTTGTCTGAAATGTGTAAATATGGTTTCAATTTCATTACAGATTAAATCTTACCTGCCATAGGTGGGGAATTGGGGTTACATTTGATATCCACAGTATTTGAGAGGAGCTCTGAAGTTGCTGATGTATGAGAATGCCCCTTGAATACATTTGGGAATGTAAAACATTGTGCCAGACTTTTATCAAATGTAGAACTGATTGGAAAAAGGCAGAAATTTTATCCCACGGGAACCGTCTTGGAAGAGATGTAGAATTTTTGTGCAAGGATTTCTGCTGTCTGCCCTTCCTTGGCAGCACACCATGCAGTGAGGGCAAAGAGGGACAGTGACAGCCTGAGAGTTATTCAGGTGCAAAGCTCTCCCTTGCTGGGCCCTGCAGGAAATTCCACAGCAGCGTGCACTGGCAGGCTCAGGAACGACACCAGGGAAATGACTCAGCTCCAGGAGTCTATATCTGTCACCCAGGAAGATGGAAGAGTCGAACTCTCGTGTCTGAAGAGATAACAAACGGAGTGGCTGCCAGCAGCTCCAGCATCACAGCCAGCCTGGGAGAGGCTGAGAGCAGCTGCAGCTACCAGCTGGGCACCTTGGAAAGCTAAAAGCACATCCAAGGGGTTAAACTCGGCTCTCTGTTAAATGTTTTCTTGTTGAATGGAGGTTCCTTGGTTTTTTTTCAGGCTGTCTGGTCATTAGTCATCATTATCTTTAGTCCCAGGAGAGGAGAATCACAGACACAGAAAAGTCAGGACACCCGAGCTAAGTGAGGCTGTCTGCAGCAGAGGGAGGACTCAGAGCCCTGATGGTGAGATGGAAAATTATGTCAATTAGCCTCAGGAAAATGAAGTGTGAGGTTCAAGGTCTGTGAGAGATTATCTCAAGGGCAGCTGAAAGGAAGAGAAGTGGCATTAGCCTTGAGATGGTGGTTTGGGTTTTCTGGCTCTCAGCTTCTCCCACACTTGGTGTGCTGGGATTGAAGTTGCTCTCCTCATTATCTCCAAAACCTAAACTGTCCACTCCATCCATGTGGCTGCTGGTTTGTGTGATCCCTGCCCTTGAGTCAGACTTCCCTGCCAAAGAGATGAGTTGTGACATATTGCTGCTTCTGTGCCCCTGTGAGCTCAGGCTGTGCTGAGAAAATGCCGTGCTACATCTGGATGGGCAAACAAAATTACCTAGCAGAATTAAGAATTTTTTTTTTTTGCATATCCTCTTTATACTATGCTTGAATGGCTTTATATTCTCCTGTGGAAGGCTTCCTTGCTCCTGCAAACAAGATTGGTCTGTAAATACCCATTTTACATGCACAGAGATGGTATAGATACGTCCAATTTTCTAGCAGGACTACATCAAAGAAACCCCAGAAAACCAAAACACCTTTTAAAACACTGGATTATTTCACATCTGTCAGCAGATAGTAATAAATAAAAGAGTCAGTAATTCACTGTTCAGTATGCACATTCTCAGATTTTACATCTCTGGGGGAATACGGTTTTTAAAAAACCTAGTATATTTCCCCATATGTTATTTTCATTGTTTCTACAAATGATGTCTTAAGAGAGAAATAAAACAAATAATGAGACTAAGACTCAAATTCACATTTTTTGGAACCGTATTTAGTATGGCTTTTTGATTAAAATATATTTTAATATGTCTCACAATTTTAATATTCAATAATAAGTATTAAAGCCGCTCCTAGTTTTACAAAGAGTAATTTTTAGTTTTAGCATTTGAATAGCTCTGCCCAAATTTAATCTTTAAGCACAAACACAAAGAATTTTCATATCTCCTGACTTCAGGGGGTAATTTGTGCAATATTACAACAGGTTATATTAAAAAGTGATACTTTGTGCTGCCTACTCTTGCATTCTCTAGGGGCAGGAGGATGTCAGTTCCCATTAGCAGGATCTTGACCTTGGATGCTCCCAAATGAGTTCAGCACGGCAGCTAATTGCCTGTGGCTTAAACACAGTAACCCTACAACACAAACAAAAGGGAGCAGCAATTTCAGCAAGTCCTTCAGTGTTCACTGAAATTATTCTCTGTTGTACCCAAGATACTTCATAGCTGAAAAAATTCTTTTATTGATAAGGAGTTGGGTTTGTCCCTGCCCCAAATTTTAGCTGCAATGACTAAAAATGGGTCATTTTTTGAGACCCATTCTCAAGTAGGTGACACAGCAAAAGCCCCAGGATTCTTAGTGGTGTGTTGTGAACATGTGCTTTGTAATGCATTATTATTTTTGTTTACTGGATCACATTTTCCCTCAAGAATTGATGTAATGAGGTGTTGAGTCCAGAACTCTGAAAAACAGTAGGAAAGATTTTGTAAAGAGCTTTGAATCAGACATACACTCAGCAAATAATAGCTGTATAGAAAAGAAGAGTGTAATCCAAACAAATTTAGATCCATTACGGCAACACCAAAGAAAATGCACTGAAAAATCACAATGGCTAAGATCTTAAAGAGAAAGTAACAGATTTCTGAAATATGAGGAGCTTTTCAAAGAGAATTAAAAAGAAAGGTCTTGCAAAGAGAATTTCCTTTTCCCTGCTGGCTGGATCAGAAGGTTTGGCCCAAGGTTAAGGCAATTAATGGGAATTATTTTCAGGATCTTAATGAGGTGTCTCACAAAAGTCCAATTGGCAAGTGCTGAGCCTGGTAACCTGAGTGCTCAGTAGGAACTGGGTTTATTAAAGGAAGGAGTACCAGTAGATGGTGCTCAAGAATACACAGAATTATTTCGGGCTCTGCAGGACTAACCCAGCCCTACACACAGGTATCTGTGAGCAGCTTTCCTCCTCACGTGCAGAGTGCCAGCAGAAGGCCAGACCTCCAGAGAAATCCTATACAACCTGAGCACTTGCACATCCTAAATAATGCCTGGAACCCTCTGGGTCATGATCTCCCCAAAGGAAGGGTCAGTGCAATTCTTTCTTCTTTTGTCAGGCCTGAGATGAATCAGTAGCAAGTCATGATTGGTGTTGTCAAGCAATGCTGACAAATTTGACAGTGAGGGCACTGCTGATTGCCCTAAACCCATATTTTTATTAAAAAAATTGTATTGCTTGGCTTACTCATAGCATTCCCTTCCCAGAGAACTGACAGTGTCAGTGAGGGGTCTCTAAATTTTTTAGAAGATGTTGACTGTGCTGAAATGTAACTGCTTCTCACTTCATTTTTTACTTTTGATTTTATATTAGTGATCTCTTTGTAAAACTCTTCTCAATGTTACACGCAGCTTTAAAACTATGTAGTAAAAAAATAATTAAATATCATGGATTTCTTAAAGGTACTGTTCTGCTCTCACTGCCATCAGAGAGGTTTATGTGTTTCACCACAAATGGAGGGCATCCCAAGTGTATTTTGAAGCCAAAGCTGGACAGAAAGCATTGCAGGATCATGTAGAGGCTGCAGAGCAAGAGTTTGGGTCATGGTGAATAAATCCAGCTGGCAACCTCACTGGAGAAATGTGTCTATCTTAGAGATTCTCTAATTTTCCACCATAATTGTGGGGTGGTGCAGGGTTTGGTATCTATTATAATGAGTAAGCTGCCTGAAGTCCAATGTATTATCAGAGAACTGTGCAAAATAATTTAGGAAGTTAGTGGAGAGCCTAAGTTGTTTGGTTTTTTTTTTTTAAAAATACTTTATCATGCAAGTCACAGGACCTTTTCTGGGTTTTCAAAAGACTTGATGATCTGCTACTTGAAAATTTGTGTTTCCAGGCATTCTCTGTCCAACCATCTAAACTGAAAATTACTGCCTGTAATACCTGCAAAACTGGTTTTAGGAGAAAATTTATCACAGCTCCTGCTGCTGTACCACACAGGAGATGATGTCTCAAGCAGATCCCTAGGCTTGCCATCCAGATGTCTTTTCTCTCTTTCCCCATGAAGAATTTTCTTTGTGTCCCTCTGAGAATTTGAAAATTAATAATACAGAGATCATGTGATCTTTGGATACCTTCTGAATAATAATGGAAAAAAATAGAGTTGGAAATGGGAGTGATCCCTAGAAATAACTACTGAGTGCAAGACTGGGAAAGAAAAGTCCTTTGCAATCTCAGACAGTGCTGTAAAAGTGCTTAAGCTATTGGGCAGAGCACAGCTCCCTTCTTCCATGAAACCAGAACCATGTTTAGACCATGAAACATTTTTTTCATTTCTCTGTAATGTGTTATAGTAAATCATTAAAATCTCATTATACCAACTATTAAAGCAGGGTAGCAGTTTTCTAGAGAACCTTTCATCTCTTTTGTTTGTTCTCTCAAGGCAACAATGAAGGATTGCTCCTTTCTTGATCATCTCTAATTCTTATTTAATGAAATTAATTCAATGGCAGTTCAGGCTGAATGCCTGTGAAAATCACATATGAACAATATATAGCTTTGTAATACAGTTTGGCTGTGTTATTATACCTTTTAAAATTTTTATTAACTTCCAGAATAATCTGTATCTTTTTTTTGTCTTTCACCACACATTTTCAAAATGCTCAATAAAACATGTTTTTGTGAGAAATGACAAGTAGAAGATGCATTTCTTTGCATCAGTTTAATTTCACAGTCTTGTTAAATTTTGAATAGACTGCACTTCTCGTCTGTAAAAGATAATTCATATTAGATGTTTGCAGTGGTTTCACTACTAGGAAAGAAAATTAACTCCATCCCAGCTGAAAACTGCATTAATTATGCAGTGTTGCATAATTAATATTAAATTGTGAGATGTAAATGTATTTAATTTGTAAAGGTACATATGTAGTGATGACTCTGCTCCTGAAGGTTAAGAACAGGGGTGGACAGAGGGAATTCAGCTGGATTTAAAGGCTAATCCTACTAACCACCCATGAAGTGTATGGTGTAATTTTGATTTGCAGAGATGCTAAGAAGTACAAGGTGACTAAATCACACACTGGGCAGGGCAAGGCCTGGCAGGAGCCAAGCACAGGAGCACCAGGCTGGAAGATTTTGGCCTCTCAGCTCAATACAGATGATTTCCAGTGGCTGTGTTCCCTTTTCCCATTGAAGAGACACATTTGCCTGTGTGACTCCTCACTGTTGGAACACCTGACTGTGTTTGACAGCTGCATTATTCTTGTGAGAATCAAAGATCACGAAGACTCAGTGACTTACTGCAAATGTTGGGATTTTGTATCTGAGATCAGCTTAAAGTCCTTTAGTGATAACGCCATGAGCTGTTCTATGAACTAGTGCATCTCAATCTTAGTTTATGTTTCTCTCTCTATGTAATTTCATAGTTCTCTATTTTCCTACTTTACGAGTAAAGTGTCTGCCACTGACTAGATGGCAGTTCAGTGCTCTGCCATCCTCTTCGCCCAGAGAACTTGCTCTTTCAAAAAGCAGAACAGGAGAATTATTAAAATATCCATAAAACAGAAATATTGCAATTTTGTCCATATTTTAACCACAGCATCCAGTGTATTCTGTCAACTTCAGAACTCTCTGGAAATTCATGTTGTACCACTGACAAGTGCTATCCTGAGCTTGCCTCTCAAGTTTTAGAGCTTTGGTTGAGATGGGCATTTAATTAACACTCCTGTAGCCTTTTCAAAAAACAATTTCTTTTTTTTTTTTCCCTGTCATTTAAAGTAGCAAATGCAGCAGACTTAGACTTTTATTAGACTTCGGTTTGGGGTTTTTTCCTCTTGTACAAGTTCAATTATATCCCCATCTGTAATGCTTTAAGTCACATCAGCATATCACCTTTTCAAGCTGATCCTCTAGTCCCACAAAAACTGGAAGCTAAGAAAAAAAAAATTGTAATGAAAACAAAAAATAAGAAGAATAAACTGGGGAAAAAAATTTCTTTTTATTTCAAAGGAAACCTGAAATTTTGGATGGAAGTTTTATCTGACTCATTTTGATTATAACATCATGGTCTGCTGTGATAAGGAACTTTAAAAAATAAACTGGAGTCAGACCTTGCACTCTAGAAATAACAGATCAGAAGCAGGTTGACCAGTAGATAAGCCTGAGAGAAGAGGTAAACTTCAGAGAGTCTTTCAGGGGAAGAAAGATGAATCAGCTGCTCTTGCTCTGAAAGCAGCAGTAATGCCAAAGGCTGGGATTGCTCACAACCATCCCAAAAACATCTCTCCCCTACTTACCATGGGGTAGAGTCTGGATAGAGACAAATTGGGGGTGTAAAACTCCTTCCCCAAAGTGAAACCAGGTGCATCTCAAAGTCATTGGAATGAAATGTGCTGAGCTTGAGCCCCAGTCAGACAGTCTGACCCAGGGCAGGTGGGAGCTGGTAGAGCCTTTCAGCTCCTGCTATTAGATTTTGCAGCTTGCAGCTACTTGTTTGCTACTGGAGGCAGCAAAGGCAACCCCATGAGAGCAACAAGGGACCAATTCTTTTTCTTCTTTCCCAAAGTAGGAAAACTGTCTAATTGTAGCTGTCAAAAGCAAAGTTTGCTGAAATCACTAGCAGTCTGTCTGAGCAGGAGCCAGCAGTGACAAAGAGCAGCTGTGCTGAGTGCCTTGCTCCAGGTCCTGCTGCAATGAGACACTAAAAATAGAAACAGCACCATGAGAAGAGTTAGCCCAGGGAGCAAACCCCAGCTTTATCATGGTGAAATTGCTTTCTTACCAGTGGGGGAGTTTGATTCCTTGTCTGTGCCAGAGGGCTAAAAACAAACTAACTCCTTTGTAATTCCTGGACTCTATTGTAGTTTTGTACTTGAGCCAAGGAACAGTTAGAAACAGAGTAGGTTTTGTATTTCTTCTAAAGAAAGTCTGATGCAGCAGAAAAATTACAACATCCAGGCAAACATTTATGTGAGACAGGGTTAAATGGCAGGATAGCTATCCTATCCTCTTTTTTCACCTCTTTTCCCAGTATCAGCTGACACCAGCAGGTGCTTGAAAGACATCATAAAGCCTCAACACCTTGAACTAAACCCAAAGCAAGTCATGAAATATTTGAGTTCATTAAGTTGGCTCCTCCAACTTTGGCTCTGCTAAACAAATCTGGCAGAAGCAAATAAAAAGAAACCCTTTGATAATGCAAAATATGCAGCAGAGATTTATCAAATGTGTCTTTGACAATAGAGCCACTTTACAAACACTGCTGTTGATTCTTATGCAGATGAGGCAATTTAAAAAAAAGACTGTTTCAGCAATTTATGGTTCTCAGAGTTAATAAAGTTATTTTATTAATGGAAAAAGTTCTCCCTGCTGGACTTCAGAACTTATTGATTTTACTTGAGTAGTTTAGTGGCAGACTGCTAAAGGTATGAGTTCAGGAGAGCTGATGCAGCAAAAAGAAAGATAGTATCTCTTACAAAAATTTAATTATCTTGACACTAAAACTGCATCTTATTTTAAAAATTAATCTCCATTAAAAAAATAGGCAAGGTCTAAAAGCAAAATGCCTGTCATGTGTTATTGGCAAATCCGAAATGAAACTGCAGGCAAGAATGATTGATTACACCTAAGGCAAAGAGCCATTATATGATAATAAAACTGGTTAGACAGAAAAATATTTGACTGAGCAAGAAACCTAGGCCAGGTATCCAGAAATTAATGTTCTTGTAACAATACAAATAGAAGTGTGAAGCTCACTTAAAACCTGAAGGTGTTATGTTCCCTATCTTCTGCTGGGTGGTAAAATCAAAGATGAGCAGAAGAGATGGTGGTGAGAGCAGCCTGGATCATTAGCACAATGCTTTTTAATATCTTTGTTTCTCCAGCACAGAAAGTGAGGAGAGCCCTCAGCCAACAGGCTCATCTCTTAGCCATGAGAAAATGCTTTGCATTCTGCCCAGGTGGGATTTTTGATGGAGTTATCCTGGAGTATCCTCTGCTCTTTACCACAGCTTGGTATTGATGAAGAGCAGTTCTCTGGTGCTTCCAAGGTGTCAGTTCCTAAATTGTACTGTGACATAGAGAGACTCTGTGTGTGTCCATGGCTCACAGAGACAGGGGTATGCAATATTCTATTGATTAATATATCATATAGAAACACACACAGACTCACTGCTATATCCATAGGAGCACACTTTGTATGGAAACCTCCCTGTACTTGCAGGGAAATATGCAGATTCTGTTTGATATTCTCCGTTCCCCTGGGTAGTTGCAGGATTTAAGGCTGCAGTGATGTTCCTACTTGTGCAGCAGACCTGTGTGCTGAAGGGAGGATATCCCTGGCATGATATCCCTGCACTGCCAGTGGATAGGAATCAGAACTTCTCCCTGGGCTTGGGTGTGGTTTGGAGTGCAGACAGATCTACAGAGGCATTCACACACTTTGTGTGCTCTGCAGAGGAGCAGCTTGGTCTTGGAGATTTTAGAATTATGGGTGTTGTAGGCTTGGGATGGAAAAGTGACAGACATGCCCAAAATCATGTGACTTAAAATTGCAGCCTTTTACTAAAACATTATTAGCGACCCTCTGTTTTCTTCTAGAACTGTTAAAATACAAGATCTACTCTCTTTACTCTGTTACTGTTGCATTCCCACCAAGCAAAGTCAGAGCCTGGTTAATCTTCTGTCTGGGAGGTGTTTAATCCTTTAACTTTTTTCCAGTTCACATATGACTTTGAAAAGCTTCAAAAAATATTGAAGGATAAAGTAGCAACTGAACCTGATGAGTTTTACAAATCAGTGAAGAAAGAATCATAAAAAAAGAAAAAAACCGAACTAAATTAAATCTTCACAAATAGACCCATGTAACTGCAAGGACAGCAGTGCTTATCTACTCAGAGCAGTAGCAAAAGTAAAGAAAGACCTGGGAATCCTGTTGGTAGAAGAAAAACAAAGTATTTATTCTGTGGCCAAGGAGGAGATGCAGAAGCTGGATGGTGTCTGAACAGTGATAATGAAAATATTTCCCTTATCAGCTTTAAGTTCACTGACATAGTAACATTCTCTGGCAGCGATGAGAACAGACATTCTTGGTGTATACTGATTTTATTCCCAAATAATTTCCTTCAGGTGCTTCCTGGTCCATCCAGTGCTTGGGCTGGAGCAGCTCTGACAGGGAAGGACAAAGCACATCATCCTCACCTGATATTTGTGGTTAGGCAAACGTGTAGACCAAGAGAAGGTAAAGAGTTAGAGATAAATGGATAGACTTTAATAATGACAGAGGAAAGCAAAGCTTTCCCAGTATTTCCAGGTTCACATGTATAGAATGCAGTAAAAAGCAAAGTAGGACATAAATCTTAGATATATAACAGACCTAGACTCAGTTGAAATCCGTGGATCACATCTTGCTGCTGAAGTTCCTCATCATGCACAGTTATAATATGAAAGCAGAGTTTTCTAGCTTGTAATATGGCAATTAAAATCGATTTATGGACAGAGAGCCTTTGGAGTGATATCCCACTGAAATTCCAGAGCCAAAGGTCTTGCCACCAGCAAACAGCCAAGTCCTTCTGGGATGTTAATGATAAATAAATAGAAATCAGTCACCAATTATATGTTTGCAAGTTTTGCTGTTCAGTTTGAATATGTCACATGGGCCCCACCCTCCCCCCAAAGTAAAGCCCTGCAGATGTCACTAACTCAGAATCCAGTATATGATATAATTATCAGGGGAAAGGGTATTTATTAGGGCATCTGTGGTTCAAACTTTTCATAATTTCTACTCTCTAAAAGGCTGAAAGAACCTTGCTTTTCACTGTGGAGGTCACTCAGGAAGTTCTGTGAGTCCTTAGTGTGTGATCAGGTAAGCATCATCACTCACACAAACACACATCCATCCATCAATTTTATAGCTCTGAGAATTTCTACAGGCTGGATCAAATTAATACATTCTGTTTGAAATGAGACACATTACAGCTAAAATACTAAAACTGCTTTTTAAAAACACTCTTTTTAAAAATTATCCCTCTAAAGCTGTGTTGCAAAGCTGAATAGTCAGCTCTGCTCTTGTTTGATTTTTACTCTAGATGAATTCTTAATAGCTAAAGTTTCCACTGGGACTTGTAGGCACTCAGCATGCTTTAAAATTGGGTAAGAATATTTACACACAGTTTTTGAATTGAAGAACTGTGTTACAGGAATGCCTTTTATAATCTGAGCCCAAGGATTCCAGTTGAAGGACATTGATTCCTGGTCTTAGTGGGCTTTGCCACCAAAGGAATCCACACCACACTCCCAAAATGTCTGGGGAATGTATTCTCCATATGGAGACCCACCTATGCTGGGCAGAATGAAGCACCTGGATGAGAACTGAAGATGCACCACATCTAGAAATGCCTTCTACCTGTTATTTAGAATCACGTAATGTAGAAAATAATGCTAATTTTACATTCTATATCTAGCAGTTGTTCTACCTATTTCTTTTATCCACAGCTGTTATGGGTCACAGAAACATATCCAAAGGGTTCTGTTGGAGGTCCCTTCACTTGGTTTTCACATCAAATAAGTGCATGGTTGGTTTACCAGAACCTGGAATTACTCAAATACCCTTTTAACCTGTTCCAGTCAGGAGGGATTGAATTAGTATTCCTGGGGATCTCTTTAAAATAATGTAGTGGTTAAGGCATTCTGGAGAACCAGAGGGAAGAAGGAAGGGGAAAAAGGAACCTTTAAGCTTGTGTTTGTTTATCTGAATGTTACATTTTGTACAAGATGAAATAGCCTACAGTCTTGCAATTTAAGATGAAAAAGCCTAAGGAATTTGATGTGCCTGAAAAAATTTGTTGCATTGACATCATATTTAGAAAAAAAAAGGACATCTATTTATATAATGTGTATTGTCTACCTAGTGGCTTAGCATCTGCTTGGTAAGTGTTTGGGTACTATATTTTGTAATTTGGGTTTGCTTATTTCCCTGCATAAGATCACACAAGGTTATTGTTCCTGTATTCACAACATGTATTTCATTGTAATTCCCTGGCAAACTACTGCCAGGTTAAAAGAGAAGTGTACATATTTCATCACTGCATCTCTCACCTTTTTCCTTCTTGATTTAGTTTTTCTTCTCCTGTCCCCTCCATGGAAGAATGCAAAGATGCCTAGAAGACAAGGAGCAGGTGTAATAGTTTCTCTCTTTTAAATATCTTTATTTGTTCTGTGATATAAATTATTTCCTGTTTATAAAATAGCATCTGAAGAAGGAGATATTTTTAAAAATCTGACTCAAGATTTCTATCCTAACATAGCCAGGAACCACAGTAAGCATTTTTCTAACAAGAGTTTTGAGGAAATGTCCTCCACTGTGTGGAGGAAAGGAGGGAAGAGAAATGTCAGTAATATTGGTGCTTGCCTCAAGTAATTCTGTTGACAATAGGGGGTAATTAACAAAATTAACAGTGTGTTTTATGCATTTTTAAGTAAACACAGAATATTAGTTACACAGGAAATAGCTCTCTCCCTGGTGGGTGTAGCAGGGCTTACCCCAGGGATCTGTTTGGCTGAGTGCTCTCATTCTTGGCTGGAAAGAGGGGCTGAAGATAAATCAGAAACAGACTCTGCACTGAGCATGTTTTCCTGCCTGGCTTGTAGAACAATGAGTAAGCTCAGGAAGGGAAAGAAATTGGGGTAGGAAACTGTCCCATCCTTAGCATTTCCAGTTAATAGATTCAGGAGCCCCAGTTATCAGACCCAGGATCAGCTTCTAGATCCTTAATTTGTTTTTGTTTCACTCTTCTGGCTCCCAGCTCTCCTGAAGTGTTGTAAATTTAAGCACCTCAAGATGGGCTTGTGTCTGGTTTTAAGTTCTCTGCTGGACATAGATCCTCATCTTTAAATAATAGTTTGCAAGGTTTGGGTCTGTGATGGAAGTAGTATTTGTCTAATTTTCTTTTCTTTCTATTTTTTTTCTGGTGATTGCTATTAGAAAGAACCAGATTCTTCTCTGATAAATAATTTAAATTACCCAAGTTGGTTTTATTATCCTGTACTATTTCACCAGGCTTTGAACAAAACAGAAGTTATATCCCCTTCCACCACCCCTAATCCCATTGCCAGGGTGTGGAAGGAAAATATTTCAACATAACACTGAGTGCAGAACATCAGGAAATCACAGACATTATGAAGTCTTGGTCCCAAACATTGCTCACAGATGTTAACTGGCCATTTATTATTGGAATAGTTTAAAAAAATATCAGAAGTATTTTATGAGATGGTGGCTGGATGCCGCTGAGTGAATATTTAATTTTTTCCCCTCTTTTCTTTCTGGCTGCTGATGACAACTAGGTGGCCACACAGGCAAAGTGCCACCTCCCTACCTTTCACTCATCATCATCATCATTATCATCATCATCATCCCCACTCTCCCTCTGCAGGTACCACTCGTCCTGCTCCAGTGCCAGCACTGATTTTGCTGTCCTTATATACGAAATTTGAGTTTCTCATTATCTCTGACAGGGCTTTATTTTGGGACATAGTATGTGTTCTACTTCATTTTCCAAGGATTGTGTACAGGGCTGGAGCACTTTTTGGAGATCAGAAAGGATACACCTGTCTCCCTGGAGGCTGTCTCTGGCTCCAGTCATTTTTTTCCTCTCTGGGCTTACTGAGAGTGAAATATCACTGATTGATTTTCCTGAAGACATAGAGCAGAAACCTTCCCTATTCACTGTGATATGAAGAATTCATGTAATTGAGTTGGTGCATTCAATACAAGTCAGAAGGGTAAAACCAAGAACATATGTGGAATGGTGGCTTTTAACAGCAGGGCACTGTTGCTTTGGTGACAGTCTATTGGGTCCTGGGCCAGCTGCTGAATTTTGTAAATGCAGTGGACTAACATGATTTTGGGAGGCCAGGGAAGCAACAAAGTAGAAATAGATTTCATACAGAGGTAGCATGTTTATTTGGGGTTGTTTTCTATACAAGGCTGGCATGAATCAGGAAGGTTTTAAACATTACAGGGTATCATTGTTCTAATAATTTGCCTTAATTTTCTATAAATCCTGGAACCAAGTGACTTATAACCAAATTTGTTTTCTATGATGACATTTTGTCAGGAGCTGAGAGCCAGAGAAATGGAAACTAAATTTCTATTGATGCTTTTAAGAGATTCAGCTTCTCTGGCCCCTGATGCAGAAGCAGGATAGTTCCAGCCATCTTTTTTTGTGAAATGGCAACTCCATTGCATCACTGCCCTGCCCAGCCCAGGAAGGTGGGGAGATGTGATCACCTTCTTCACAATATTCTGATTTTCCTGTAATGGAAGGCAGCATGTAGAGAATTAAAGAGAGATCAGTTTTTAAGCCCGGGGTTTGAACGCTGATTTACTGACACTGGTTGCTAGTCTTGTCATTGTTTTCCCCACAAAGGAAATTTACTTGTTTGAAGGCTGCAGTGTGTGAAACATGAGCCATCCTTTTCCATCTCCACCTCAGGGAGAAGGGCAGGAGCCCTGCACAGACTCACAGCTCTCACCACCATCCACAGCTCTGCTTGCACCCCCAGGCTATGTGAAAACAGGGCGATTCAGCAGTGAGATGCAGCTTCCTGGGAAAGTGTCAGGAGCTGTGCCCAGAGCACGAACCAGCAGCTGCCTGAGAAAAGACCCAGAGATAAGTGCTGCACCTGAACAGCCTGGGTTGTTCCAGTAGCAGAGCAGCTATTTTCCCCAGATTATTCCCATCACCTGCCTTTTCACAGGGCTCGTGGCAGAAGAAGCACAGGGGCATGGCAAGGCTGCGAGGTCAGAGCCTCTTCTTCCCCTTCAGACAAGAGAGCTCTGCAGAAGTCATGGGGTCACAGATGTAGAGATGTGAGCTTTTTTACACATAGAAATGTACACTCAGACACACTTCAGAGCGAGTGGGGAGCTCTGTGAAGCTGATAAAGCATCAGGTAAAGTAAGAAATCCATCAGGAGCTGTATGATGGCAATAGATGGAGTCCTGGGGCTCCCCACAGGAACCTCCCTGGTGGGGAGCCCTTTGCTGTCAGTATTGCCTCCTCCACCTCCAGCGTGCTGGGAGACAAAGCCTGAATATTTTGAAATAAAGAGGAGTCCATCAGTTTGAGCTGAGTTTTGGGCAAACCTGTATCAAATTTGGCTGTCATCCACAGCCCTATGAAAATGTGCTATGAAAAAATACAGACCAATGTGTGCAAAGGGTGAAGATTGAGGCTCTCTCTTGTTAATGCCTTGCCTTTTTTTTTTTTTTTTAATGTGGAGATCTGAATTTTAAAATGCTCTGAAGGTTGCTTTTATTTGGTTTACTCTAAAGGAAAGCAGAAAGGCTTAGATGTTATTTGAATGAGTAATTTCAGGGCTCAGAACCAGGAGGCAACTCACCATGAGGTCCTTATGTGACGTCTCCCTGCAAAACAAATACATAAATATACACAAATAAAAGAAATTGGTTATATTTGGGGATGTTAGGAACAGTACAGTATATCGATTTAAGAAATTATATTTACCTGATTATCCAGTATTGCTCAGACAGATGAAGCAGTACTTTAAATATTTTTATATCAATATATTTCATAAAACTGCTGAACCACTTACATTGGTACAGAAAGAACCACAGAAGAGAGTTTAGGAAGTAAAAAAAATATACTGCTGTGAAAGACTTAAAGAATTCAGATCTGTTTAGCATCTCAGGAAGGGAAGATGATTTGATTGCACAGCAAGTATTTTCATGTGGAGAAGACAGTGGATAGAAAAAGAACCTTTAATCTCGCTGAGACAAGCAGGCAAGAGTTGTGCCTGGAAGCTGATCTAGAGGAATTCAAATGACAACTTGTGCAGATAGTGCTAAGTGTGATGTTGATTAGTCTTTGGTATATAAAGAAACAGCAGGCAAAACAGTAGATTGTCTATCTCTTGACACCTCAGATGAAGACTGGCCCTCTAGGAGAAAGATGGTTATGCTTTATTGAGCTTAATAGAGGAGTAACTGGATGTAATAGCCTGTGGTGTGCTGGAGATTGAGTGTGATGATCTAATGGTTCTCCTGGCCTTAAACTTTATGAATCCCTTGAAAATCCATGCAGGCAGAATCACAAAATAGAAAGGTTTACTCCTGTAGCTCCTGAATGCTGCAAACGGTGAAACGTGCTCAGCTCTGCTCCCTGCACAGATGGAGTGGCAAACACCAAGTCAGAATGGCTGGATAACAGCAACATTGACATCACAAAATTCTGGTCACCCTTCTCAGTGAAACCCCTCCTGACTGACACAAAACACCTTTCAGGAGCATGGGCTGTCACCCTTATTTGTTAATGAAAATGCTCTATGACATTGCTTTCCAAACAAACACAGTCTGGTAGCTAACTGTGAAGTAAAATGTGCTGTTACTCTGATAGTCCTATTTGCCCCACACTTCTGCATTTAAAATAAAAAATATGTTTTATTGCTGTAAACTAAAACATATGTTACTTTTCATAAATTCTTTGTTAATTAAGCAGGTTTAAAGGCTTCCATACATTGCATATGAATGTGTCCTTCTGAAGTATAAAAACCCCACCTAGTTTGTTTTGCCTCTCAAAATTCAGTACGTTATTTATAATTGCTTTGGGGAAGGGAACAGCAAGATTCTGACCAATAGGGGAATATTTCAGCCCTCAGAGTGATCCCAGAGATGGACTAGAAGTTAGAAGAATTTATCCACCCAAATTTTCAGGTATTCCACTCCCCAAATGAACAGCTGTAGAGGGTAACTCATCTCATCCTTCATAGTTCATAGTTTCTTAAACTCTGTGATGCCTCTAGCATTTTAAGGATCTGCTAAATTCCTTAAGCTCCAGTTCCAGCTCTTGAGCTCTGCATTGATTTTCCTTAAGTGTCCTCAAATAAAACATATAAAGTAGGCCCATGTCTGAAATTCATGTTCCTGCCAGGCACCGTTCCTATGATATATTGCAACAATTCATCAGAGAAAAGCAGCCCTGGTGATCTATTGCAGTAACACTGCACATTCTCATAGAAAGGAATGAGCAGGAGCTCTGAACTGAGATCTTGAACAGCTTTTTGAAGTTATCTTCTGGCAAAGGTACTAACACCTATTGTGTTTGTCAAAAGATCAAATGTTGAATGCAACTTTTTGTGTGCCACTGGTGCACTGATTGGTTATAAACGTGATTCTGCTTCCTATCTGCAGGAATGAATTACAAATATTCAAGATTTTTTGCAGAGGTCTATAATTAAGGGCTAAATACATATGGAGTTGAACATACTGAAAATATGCTTTGCATTTAGAAAGAGAGAAATACATTTTTTAAAACTGCTTTTCTCTGATGTCATTTGAGTCAGAAAAGAGCAAATAAGTGCTACCTGTCAAAAGTGTAATGAAAACTGGGCCACTAACATCTGAAATTTGTAGTCTAATGAGGAAAAGCTTCTATACCTTATTCTATTTTTCTAGAGGAAAGGGATTCATTACTCACAGTTAGTCTTTTAGGCTCAGCAGTACCAGAAATACTTCTCCTTAGTGATGTTTTTACATGGACCTTTTTCATTGAGAAAAGGAGTGTGTCTTCCCTTGAAGTCACCTTTTCTCAATAATTTTCTCTTTGATATCTTTTTTTCACTGACCAGAAAAATCTTGAGCCTTGCCTTAGAGTCCTGCCAGCCTCCCTCCCATGCTCACAGCAGCTGAGATTCAGCAGGTGGTTCCTGCAGTGATCCCTTGTGTTGTTGCCATGGCTCTTTCAGTTTGCACTCTCAGATGCTTGTAACTAACCCAGGGTACATTGAAATTTCACAGAATTCACACAGCCTGAAACTTGTGTCTTCAAACTGTGCTCCTGCTTTATTAGAACATCAAATAATGCTGCTACACATGGGACAAATAAATATTGCTCATCATACCCCACCCAGTACTGATGGTTTTTCTGCCTGAACACTTGGGTCAGGATGAAATCAGCTGTGCCTTTATACCAGAAGACTAAAAGCTCACTTTTAGCCTCTCCCTCCACTCATTAAATAAAAAACTATACTGAATCACCCACAAAACTACATTTCCTTTTGAGGCATCTTTGACGTGGACAGATTTTCTACAATTTGCTTTCTGCCTGGAGCTCAGCTCTGCTTCCTTCAGGACAAAAATGTGACTAGTGGTGCTCCACATTCCAGGTACTTGCTCTGGCAGACAGCTTGTAAATGGGATGTCTTCTTAATTTTGGTCAGAAGTTCTATGATGGAGCTAAAAATCATTTCTGGATACAAGCTCCATCAAAACTTGTGTGTTTTCATATGGTTCTGGATCACTCAAACAGGACTTTTTTCAGAGAAGTATGCTGCCAGTAATATTTAAAGACATTTTAGCCTCAATGCTTTGGATTATTTGACCTGCCAGCACAGCCATACTGCACTGCAAATGTGTGAAGCTGGGAATGAGCTCAAGGGAAAACTCTAGGTCTGGTCTCTTCTGAGTCTCCACAGTCAACTTTCCTGGGTCCTTATGATATTTTTTTGTTTCCTACCCACAAGATTTTGTCATAACCTCTGCCTCCCTTTCAAACTATAAAGGAGAAAAATAAAAAAAGCAGAAAGCCTAGTGTTAAAATAACTTAGAAGGTAATAGCTCTTTTTTGTTTTCTCAATTTAATTTTTCCTGGACAGCCACCTTGCTTGGCTCTCTTCCAACCTCTCTGTCCATGTTATCACAAAATGTTGCACAGTCTCTTAAGGTTCAGACCAATTATTTCTATGGAGAGGAGGAGATGTACTTCTTTATGTAGCATATGTAATACACTATGCAAATTGAAAATACAAAGCAGATGAAAAATAACTGAATCTAACTGCCACAAGAATACAGATTTCTGAAGGTGTGGAAATGACCTGAGATGCTCACTGCTGCTGTAGCTAAAAATTTTTAAACTGATGACAGTTATTTTCTGTGAGACAGCCAATCTGCCAGCCTTGAAATTAACCTCAAGGTTTTAATAAGCCTACAGCAGTGGGGTCAGGCAGGTGCCATAACCCCAACTACAGAGACTGCACAATCAGGAAGAGTCAGTTTGTTCCCCAATGAAGGCAAACTGGCTGGCATCAATCTTGGCTGGCATCTGGTGGAGAAAGATTTGACTTCCAGTTGTCACCTGGTTTCTTGTCCATTAGATTTCTCTGATGAGTATATTACTCTGATATTCTCTCATGAGCCATAGCAGCTTCATCAAGGGAAAAATTACCCATGTGCACTCTGTGTTGCCTTGGCCTCTGCTGGCTGATCTTGAAATTAGCTGAGATGTCTCAATCTTCCTTACCCACTCTTGGCTTCCTCTAAGCTGCCTAGTTACATGATTCTGGTTAGCAGAGATATTTTTTGGATAACTCATTCTTTAGTGGGGCTGTGTCCTGAACACTAACTGCTCTGCCCTGTCCCTAACAACACAAATGAGATGGAATTCATATTTCCTCATCATATTTCCTCATCATGCCCACTTCCTTTTTGTACAGTAGTTTCCACTGATTTGTGATTTTTGCCTTTTCATTCATATCTATATTGTTTGGAAGTACTTCAAAGTTAATATATTTAGGAGAATATTTCAGATAAGAAAGATTTTAGGTTGGAATCTACAGGCAGAATTTTTGTCAATTTTTGCTTCAGGCTCTAGGTAAAAATGGAGCCTTACTATAATAGTAATTATGGGTGGTTATTACTCTTGATTAAAATTAAATTAAGCTGCAGTTGGCAACTAAAAAGATTAAATCATCACATAAAAACTGTCAGCCTTTCATTTTAAACATCTGCTAGTTAAGCATGACAGTAGCACTGATGTGGAGTATTTGCCAGATACCTCATCAACAACCACCTTTGTATCATCAGATAATTGAGACAATATGGGCTGAAGTGAATCATATTTCAAATGTGACTGCATCTCACACACTACATAGAGCTTAGAAGCATTCCTTCAGGTCACAGGTAAACAAATCCAATATTTTAGGATTATTTAATTCTTCAGATACAGCATTCTCTGGTGATAAGTTGAAAATACTTTTTGGTTGTATCAATATCCAATGAACTGATGTTTGGGATCTAAAGGATTTATCTGGCTGCTCTTTTCTTTTCCTGGCCCAGGTTTTCAATGTCTGTAAATCTCTACAATCCTTCTGATATCAGCACACCAGACTGGTTTCTCTGGCTGATTTTTTTCAAGGGTATTTAGATGTTCACACATTTCTGAGGACCTCAGACTACCATGAGCCACCATCTGACCTCTGCCTGTGTCTCCTCTGTACCAGAAGGTTATATTCTGGTCCCAGGCATGAAGGGCTGTGTCAGCATACCCAGATCCCTGCCTGGAGCAATCTCTAGGTGAAGAGATCTCCTCTCTGTGATGTGCTGTGAGGAAATGCAGACCTGAAACTGTGGGTGCACTTGGGAGAACCCAGTGTTGTAAGAAGGGAAACTCTACTTCTAAGCTGTGGTTATATTTAGATGTTGATTTTGATCTCTTGAAGCTGCTCGTGAGGAAGGTCACACATGGTCACAGAGTGCAAAATTTAGAAGCTTTTTGATGTACAGAAGTGGAAATAAATTGTCCCAGTTTTAAGTGGCTTTTTGATATAGTAATTTAGACTGAGAAATTGACCTCAACCCTACTGCAGAATCTGTTATGAAAATGTGGTGTGAAGACTAGAAACCTTTTATTTTTAGGGCAAAAATTCAATGCAAAAATACTGTGTCAGTTTAAATTGTGAATGTTTGGACTCAGGCATGTCAATGAGTAGAGGTGGGAGGGATCTCTGCAGCCCAGGGGTCACCTCACTGGGGATCTGTTGCTCCTACTGAATTGCTGCCACTGCTGCTCCCCACACCAGGTGCTTCTTAAAATTAATTCTTTATTTGGAGATATCTTGTCTACCATCAGGCTTTTAACTTGTGCCAAACTGACAACTCAGCTGAGGCCTCTGGGTAATAAATATGAATATCAGGACAATATTAGAAACCTAGTGCATTTAGCTGGAAAACAATTGGTACTGTAGCTTTGAGAAAGGAAAGAAACTTAATTAGCTTGTCGACAAAATAGTTTCTAAAACTCAATACAGCACTGGCTTCTCTGCTTATTACCAACATGCAATGAAAGCACAAAGGAAAATAATTAAAGACACTGAGCAGTCATTAGAAGTTGCTGCCCTTCAGCACTGAGCTCCACTGTCAGTGCTCAGTGAGAATTGACTGCTCTCCTCAGTCAGCAAGATGGAGGTCAAGTGGAAATGGCACTTTTGGATGCTTTCTGAAAGGAATTTGCCATTTTTTTGCTCCCAAACTTTCATATTCTAGCTGCTGTGCTTCACTTAAGAGGTCAAATCTATGACACCATATTTTGTACTGAAATTTTGGAACAAAAATCCAGAGCTGCTGAAGGAATAGTTTTATTCAATAATGTGATCAATTAAAATTTCATAGGAAAATCTTGGCCCATCTGTTGCAACTCTCTGTTAGCTTTTTTTAATGTGGAAATCTATTTATCAATACTTATGTGGGAATCTGACACAGGGATATTTACTCACGGTGAAGAAATCTGCCAGCAAACAAATGTCCTTATTTTAGTTCTTGACAGTCAAGTTAATGCCTTTTATTAATTTGGAAATGTTCAGATGGAATATCCAATGTCATATGTAATGTGATTATTTATTGATGTATGGCGTGTTTATTCAGACATCATGGAGTGTTATTATTATTGGTATTGTTATCATATTTTATTTGCTGACTGTTTTCGGTTGCCTGACATTTAAAGACTTACACATCTCTCTGTTAAAAGACTTGACCTCTTACACATTCTGCATTGAAAAAAAAAAAAATACTCCCAATGGAGTAGGAGTCCAGTGGATTTCCATGGTCTATTTTCATCTCTGCCCTGCCACATGTGCCCTCTGGACTGCTCCATGTCTCACACCTCTTGGCTGTGAGATATGAAATATCTCATGCCTCTTGGCTGTGATATGTAATTTGTACAGGAAGGAAGGTTCACCACTCCTGGTTTCACACACAGCTCCATGAAACCTGAATGACTTCATCCTAAGAACTTAAAAGTGGGTATTATAGGTTATTTTGCTGCTGAAACTCTCCACTCTCAATTTTCAACCGAGGCAGACGTTGCTTTATATTATTTATGTTTTATAGCACCTTTCAAAAGAGAAAATTAAAATCATTACTCTTTTTTCTTCAAATGAAAATGTAGGTTGAAGCACTGCCTTCTGCATTAACCCAAAGTGCACATGGCTCCATCTGGATCATCAGATGGGCTTTTTTCCTTCCCCATCTGTTCAAAGGTTAATATTTGCTCTACTCTGTCTTCCAGTTGGCTCTGTTGGGTTACCTGTTGCAGATCCTTATACATAGGGGGGAAAAAACCCCAAAAAGACCACAAAGATTGCTTCCATGTCTACAAATTCTCTCCAGTGATAAAGAATCTCTCTCACCTTTGCTCACCTAGAGAGGTGATGTAGAACACTCCACATGTTTAATCTCAGCTCTCAGATCTTCCTGCCATGTGTACGTATGGATTTTGTATGGATTTTGTTTCTGTTTTCCAAGGAAAGAGGGTATCTTGCTCAATATGGTCTGACACATTCCAGGTCTCTCCTGTCTGTCTTCATGGTGATATTAAATACTCTACTTGAAAAAACTTACAGGCTTCAGCAGAGTAAGGCCAATGTGTCTATTAAATTGTTCTTTGCAATATGAGAGCTAAAGAAATGCAGTTAGTTCCAATATGAAATTATGATTGCTGCTGGAGTGAAGTGCACTTTCAAAGCAGGGAGAAAATGGCCAGAAGAGATACAATCTCTTAAACTGTTTAAAATTAACATATTGTACTAAACCAAAATTAGGCATAATTGTAGCACTTAATATAACCTGTCAAGAGATGTTTTAATGAGCTCTGTTCAAATACTGCTGCCAAAGAACGAGATTTTTTTTCAGTTCTATTTCAAAATGTAATTTCAAGCCTTGAAATATTATGTTTTTGAATACTAGTAATATGAAGTGTGATGTTTGCAAGGATAATAGTCATCCTATTTTGGCCTAATATGGTTTCTCTTCACATTTTTTCTTCTTGGAGATAGATTCTAACCCCTCAAAATAGCATGCAAATGCTTTGCAGAACAGAAAAAAAGTTTTCAATTTTATTTCGCTGTAAAAAACTCTAAATAATTAATCATACTTGGAGTGGTAAACCCAATAGATTTTTAAATACTAATTACTTAATAGGGTTTTTTTTTGACAGGGTATTAAGCACATAAAGTTCTTTTAAAATCTGGATAAAAGTGCTTGGACAAGTGGTCTGTTGATCTATTTTTATTATAAAAGCTTAATTAGTGCAAAAAGCAAGACAGCATCGTAAATTACTTAAAAATGTATTTTTCAGTTAGTAATTAAAATTAATTTGGTTAGCACAGATCATGGTTTTCTTATGTGCTGTGTCTGAGTTATTTTTCCCTGAATGTTTGCAGTTATCTCCCTGCTGGATCTACTCATACCACAGTACACCTTGTTCCTCTACTGCTCTGTGCATTGGTACTCCTGACCAAACTGTTCTGCTTAATTCTGGATTTCAGATGGACTTTTAAAGTCATTTTACAGGGGGTACTTTAGTGCTGAGTCATTTGCAAAGTACTAAATCTTATAGTAAATAAATAAAACTAAATCTATTTTTTCATCATGAGGATAACCTAAGATGAGTTTTATCTTGAACACAAGCTTGGTCTTGGGAAAAACAGAGTAGAACCACAGCGTAGCCTTTGCAAGGACTAAATGCAATTTCTGTCTTTTCCATAGGAAGTTGCATAAATGTACAAATAATTCTGCAATACAGTGGAAAGAAAACAGATACTATTGTGCAAATACCAGCACTCCTTAAAAAGGGAGAATAGGACTGTATGAGATTCAAATGGAGTGGACCAGTGGTGAAGTCCCTCGTGCAAACCAAGTCTGTGAAACTGCATAAGGTCAAACAGAAGAATCCATTTAAGACGTTATTTAATTAAAGTTTCCTCACTGAAGTTTCTGTAAATAATAAGGAAAGTTATGCACTCTCAGGAGTGCAGCTCACACCTTCAGCAGTCAGCTTTGCAGTAGAAATAATCTCCACACAAATTACTTTCTGGAGATCATTAGGAGGATATTGTATGGTACCTTTGTTATTCTGTGGGAGTCTGCACATCTCCAAGGACAGGAGCTCTTGCTAAACAGTGGATATTTATGTGCAGAAAATCCAATATATTTAATAGTCAGGAGATTTTGTGCCAGAGTTACCCAAGACTTCTCTCTTAAAAGCCAATCTAATGCAAAAACACTTTGGTAGGTTTGTTTCTCAAATAAAGGTATTCCCAACAAATAATACAGGTATTTCTGGGCTGCAGTGTTTATATATTTATTACATAGATAAAGTTGAGAAATTATTAAAGGACTTTATTTCTAGTTAGAAAGCCTTTAGCTAAGTCATCTGCCCTGTACTCTATCATAGGTATATCAAAGGCTTTTTCAGCATCAAAGGGTATGGCTGCAGTAATTTTTTTACCCTGTGTTCTTTGATGTGTTTGCTAGATTTTGATATTTTCAGTGGCTGACACTTTCCATCAAAAAACAGCCTGACACTTTCCATCAAAGAAGGATGGATGATGAATTTCCAAAGACCTTTTGCTTTCTTTATACCTTTGCAGATGGATACTCCTGCAGAAGTTTACTCAGAGTATATTATGACCACAGTCAGAAATTTCATGTAGTTGTAATTAGGGATCCTCTGATCTTCAGCCGTTCAGATCCTTACAGTTACTATCTACACAGTTAAATGAAAAACATGCAGAAAGGTTTCTGTTATTTTTTTGTGTGTTTTCATATTTTATAATGGAAGTTCAGAGTTAGCAGTGTAATTCTTTAGCTTTTTATGGTAGCCTCTTAATTGTATTTTTCTGAAGTGGCAAAAAAATTTAGGGATTTCTGTCCATCATGAACCAAATCCTTTTTCCTATCAAGCTACAGTCAAACACACCAAAGTTTGGAATAGTCAGTGCTTAAATGAATCAGTGTTAACAGAAATGATGAAAGACATCCCAGACTTATTCCCAGCTCAGGGGGAAATGTCATCAGTTTTAGAATTAACATCTAGAAAGGTGGATCAGAATAAAATGGGGGGAAGTAACAACACATTCAGCATTGCATTTAGGCATCAGCTATCAAACTCCTTTATAACCCTGAGAAGGGCTCAAAGAATTAATAAAATAAACATTTAAAATAGGCTTCCAGAAAGTGAAAAGGTGTTAACTGGTGAAGAGAAAAAAGTGAATTTGCTGGTTTTATGTCCTTACAGAAGAACTGGCATGAGATCTGAGAATATAAAATAAGTGTTAGCAAGGAACAAAACTGTGAACTTCAAAAATGTTCTAAAATTGTCCGTGTTTATTTGAACGTTTGGGAAGAGATCATGAGTTTAAATTATCATACTAAGAATGCAGAAGAAAAAGAAATGTCTGAAATTCATGCAAGAAAGCATTACTGAGTTTAAGGTTGATATGCTTGATCTCTGCACCTAAAACTGCTCTGGTTTGATTCTGTAAATGCTTCTCTCCCATCAAAAGGCAGGGAGCATTGCCAGGCCAGGGAACTTGGGGCAGAGTCTAGGCTGTTTGCTGTCTTGGGAAAGAGGAAACAGAGAACAGAATTATGGAATTGTTGAAGTGGGAAAGATCTTTGAGGTCATCAAGTCCAACCATTAACCCAGCACTGCCAGGTCCACCACTAGACCATGTCCCCAAGTGCCACATCTGCACAGCTTTTGTCTCCTCCAGGGCTGGGCACATCCCAGTTCCAGTTATATAGTGAACCTTTTAATAATGTCAGCCAAGCCACCATATAATAATCAACCAAAAGATAATATCCAGGGGAGCCTGTACAGCTCTGACTGGCTTTGAATACTCTTGTGTATTAAATATTGAAGTCAAAATATTTGTTTACTACAGATGCAAATTAAATGTAAAATTGCTAAGCCTAATGAAATTGATAAAGATTCTTTTGCTTTTAATGACTGCAGAAATTGGATTTTTTTTTTGCTTTAAAACAATTAAATTTAGTAAAATATTTCACATAGACATTAATATACCTCTGTTTTTCCATGCAAATGAGCAATGACTTTTGTTATTAGGTTTAATTAGCTCCAAGTTTCTAATATTTCTTCACACCAATGAAAACAGTGACCACATTAGTTGCTGCTGGTGCCTTAGTGGGATTACAGAAATTTCCATTGGGTTAATGATCTTAGGAACAAACATTTTGCACAGTCTCAATATATGTTTTAGTCACTTAGAAAAAAATCAGAAAAAAGTATGCTTAGGAATGCATTTTTCTATTTTCAGCAGGATTCACTGTCTGCTGTGTCCCATTCTCAAGATTAAAACAACCTTTGGCTGCATTGTTCCTCACTGCTTGCCTTATTTCCTAAATTACTGTCATTTGTCAGACTGCAGGATTTTTTTTTTAATTCTCTTAAGGAATACAGACCCCACCCCCAAGTACTGAGCAGGTTTTGTTATCTGTAAGGACTTTAAGGTTCCTTCTGCCTACATTTTTCTAATAACATCTATTTATCCTGAAAGCCTCATGTGACCCACGTTAATTTATTTTGGATGGGTTGTCCCTGCTAACCTTTCAGCCAGGAATCTGCAATATTTTTCAGCTCTTAAGTTGAACCTTATAAAAATAACACTGCTGATAGGAAAATGCTTTTCTCCCTCTTGATACTCTCAAGATATATTTCAGTTTTCTTTGCAATATTTGATTTTTTTTTAAATCTTGTCAAAGAAGGAATGTATGAGGGGCAGTGGTAGGGGAAAAGGGCAAACAACTAGTCAATACTTTTAAACATAAGAAAGATCCTTGCCTCAGGTTTTCCAAGATATTTTGCATTGGTCTCATTGAAATTATCAATAGCATCTCCAGTACACTGAAAGAATCAGAGTTCACTTCAGTGCTGAGTGCTTTTGAAACTCCTTTCCCATTTCTACTTAGCAGTGACCTTAATTTTCTTTTGCCTGAGTTAGTAAACAGCTTTAAAACCCCTCATTAAAAGCAGCACACAAACCTGGCAGGCTATTTGCCCACTTCCAGTCGGAAGGTGTAGAAAGAGGCAGCCAGACCACCTGCCATTGCTTAAATCACTGCCACTATTAGGTTAATTTTAATTCACTTAAGCTCAGTCCATGTCTGCCTTTCTTTTTCCACCCAGAGAAGCAGAGGAAACAGGTGGAGGTTTTTATTACTGTAATTAGGTGTATCTTAGCAATGTGTGAGGCAGAGCAGGACTGTGGAGGAGGAGGGCTTGTCCTGCTGAGGTAGGTGGGTGTGAGTTCACTGCCCTTGCATAATGTGGTGAATTTAATGGTGTCAACACTGAGCAGAGGCTGAAATATATAGAAGTGGGGTAGTTTTATCGTTGTGAAGGATAAAATGCAAGCTCTATAGCAGCAATTCCTCACACTGGCTAATTTTAGACAGCTTATTCCTCCAGAAACATTTGTAAAGCTTCAAAGCTGCCCTGAAACCTTCCTCATTTGAAGTCCAGCAGCATTTTGGCACAGTCTCCAATGTTAGCAGGGTGCCCTTTTGGGCATCCCCTGCAGAGGTGCCAGGAAACACCTCCACTTCATCTGCCTCCTGAGAGCCTCACTGAAGCCAACACAAAAATCTAATCCACCTCTCTGTTGTTCTAATGCATTAAACTGCCGAGGTTTAAAAAAAAAAAAAGAAAAGAAAAAAAAGAAAAAAAAAGAAAAGGAGTGTAACACATTTTTAAAGGCATTAACTTTCCTTCACTTCTCATTTCTGTCACTGTGCTCTTATGGAGGAGGCCTTGTTTGTTTAGTATTTGATCTCTTCTGTCGCTCTTGTCAATGCTTGACAAATTATGCTAAATATAATTAAATTTTGCAGGACTTTTAAATCGAAGAAGATAATTTTCACGGGAATTTTTAAGAATATGATGAACACCTTTAGTAATTTTATTTTTGAACTTAGGTCTCCTGTGTTTATTCACTCTTTTGTTTTTGTCTGTTTGCCCACAATAGTGAGGAGATTGCATTTCTTAAATCCTGTTGAGCTTACAGTTATTCAAAGGAAATATTTAAAATTCATAGACATTAATTCAGTAGTATTAACAAGTGTTTGTTAAATTAATACTTAGACACAAGAAAGCTACTTTACAGAAATAAAAGCTATGTGAACTCAAGTTACTGATAGTAATATCAAATATGACACTAGAAAAAGTATGGGACTGAAAACTGAAGAGCTTAGTGTTTATTCTTTGAATAATGGGTTGATTTAAATACTCATTTCCCCTGATATTTAAGTACCTTTAATGCTCTGAAATGCTCAGCGAGAATGATGGGTGTTGTAACAAAGTAAAATAGAAAACAATTACCAGATTGCTACAGATCCTTTTAACGCAACTAAAAAAATCTCTTCCTTTCTCATTACCTATAGAAAATGAACTTTTAAAAAGAGTTTCATTAGTCCTTTTCTGGCACACCAGGGAACCTTTGCTCAGAAAAACTCAAACTGATCTATGGACAAGAAATAATTGCTGTTAAAAAAGGCAAACAACATTTTATCTCACAGATAAAATCATAGACACTGTCTTTGTATTACCTAAATATGAATCAGTAAAATTGGTGTTTCATAACTTGAAACTTGGGGTAAATGTTTTCAGCAGAAATCAGTCTTTTAAGAAAAGGCAGTTATAAACTTCACCCTGCCCTCCCAGCCCTCATGGTGATCTCAACTCTGAAATAGCACAGAGGAACCAAAATTCCCATTCTCCTCAGTAACAGACCTTGGCCAGGAGAAGCATGGGCAACAACCTTTGATTTGAGACACTTGGGATATGATTCCTTCTTTCCCAGAGGTTTTATTTCAGCTTAAGGGAGGGTGAGCCATGAGCATGTATTCAGGTGCAACATTTCACAGGAATATTTGAAGGCTTTGTATGCAGTTATAAAGTGCTTGGAGCTTTTCTTTGAAACCTTAATGAACCTCATTTCTACCATTTACCAGTTAAAGGAAATGCGTTAATAAAACATTTGAAAAGCCATTAGTTTTAGAATCCTTAAATTGTTTCCCACATATTTTCCACGGGCCCTGTAGTTATTTTTGTTTTTCTATAATTATATTTTAATTTTACATTTGCAGTTTTCTGTGCTCCTACAATTAGTCTTAATAATTTAATCTGTTAACTCTGTAACTTTTACCCACCCTTTCCTTCTTGCTTTTCCAGGCTATGTTGTAAAATTCATAAACCTAGTAAATTAAAAATAGATTCATATGGTTTGCACTTGAGCTGAAGTGTTTAGGTACGCCAATTCACTTAATATGAAACATGTTAAATACTCTATTTTACCTTAATGAGTGCCTTGTTCCTCCCTCTCTCACTTGCTCTCTTTCAGCCAAGTGAAACAAGAACACTGTTTCCTTCTTTCCAGTTTAAATACATGAAGCCATTATTTCTGCTCACACATGCATATTATTTCACAAACACTCCTCTAGTGCATTGTCTTTTGTTTAAGAGGAAAGAAAATAATGTAAGGCTCATAAAGAACACTCTATTTCAAACTTTGTTGAGGTTTTCTGTCAGTGGATTAATGCCCTGCCTACCCTACACTCTTCCCCCACTCCTCTGAGACCTGACCTTAATCCCAGTTTTGACAACCAGCAAAATGTATGATGGTTCCAGATGAGTTCCCACATTTGTACCCTTCATAAAGCTGCCAATCAATTAGAAATAGCCAAATTTTTATCTTTCAGCAGACTCCTTCTGAGCTGAACTGAGCATCTTTCTGAGGGAAATATGAGATCAGCTTTGTCTTCCTCTGGCATCTTCCCTCATCCAATCCACTCTTTTCTAGGACATGTCAATATGTCCTGGGGGACAGCAGGGCACTAGAATGCTCCTTACCCTCCCTAGGATATGGATACAATTCCTGGGCCCTGGTGTTTATGATTGCTGTGATAAATTACCTATTTTTATAACCATGTTGTTTTATGAATATTTCATTTTATGCAAAGCACTTGTCCTGCTGAAAGCAGAAGTAACTGTTCCATATTTTTAGCTTTGGTTGCTAAAAGATAGGTTCACTTGTTTCAAATACCTGACAGAAGAATGCTAATTTATGTCAGTCTTTTAGCTGTGGGATTGATCTGCAAACTTATTTCTTTCGAAAACTTTACCTTGCCTTTAGATGTCAGAAATGTTTTCCATGCTTCCCTTTCACATAGTTCTGCATTTTAATGAGTAACTTCAGCAATTATTATGGGGTTTCTGCATCACTTTTATACATAGAGAAGTTGGAAACTATAAAGAATGAAGAGGGTTAGAAATACCCTGTGTGGTTCTTTTTTGAATTTAATTATCTAAATTATATTACTCATAGTTATGTCTCTTTTTATGTTTATTTTTTTAAAGTGTTTGTTTCTCTGATATACTCACACATCAATTAAATTAATTAATCAATGGATTAATCCATTAAATTACTAGAAATCATAATCAGTTTTAAAACTAATAGTTATCACAAAGTATCATGGAAATCTGCCATGATGTGGTGGTGAGTAATCTGATTGCCAAATTGAATATTGGTTACTTTCCAGCAGAGAAAAGTAAGAGAGACTTATTCAGGGGCTCCTACAAACTCCACCTGTGGAAGAAATTAGCTGGTGCTGGATCTTAAAGTCAAATTTGGTCTCATATGGCACAGGGATTTTTTTATTGTCTGGGATGTAATATTAAAGAATGGAAATTTGACTGTAATTTCCCCGTTTAAAATTTCATAACACTTGGATCTGTAGTATTCACATGAGGAAAAAATTTTGGAAGGAGCAATTGGAACCATGTTGCTAATTAGTTAATAACAGCCACTGCTGGCAGCTGGGTTGGTGCTACTCTGCTGCTCCATTCTGCCCAGGATTTGCAGTGCTCCACAACACAGAGCTGAGGGCAGATATTGCTACAAGTTCATGTGCACAATATTCTAATGGTTCTTGGCCTCTATCAGTGGCATCCCCTGCTCAGGGTTATTGGTCCAAGCATATAAATCCATGCATTAGCCTTCAGAGAGCTTTATTCCCATTAGGAGAATCCTTGGCAGAGGAAATGAGGTACTTCAAGGAACAAGAGCCCAGCCTGGTTTCCAGTTAGATGTCAAGACCTCTGTTCAGCTTTTCTTCTTCAGACATCAGTCATGAGTTCTCAGCTCTGTGTCTTGGGATCCCCTGTGTCTGCAGAGCCCCAGCCTGAGGGTGTCCATAAAGAAAAGCCAACTCTTTTGTGGGTCATTTGGAATCAGTATCCATTTCAGATTATATTTGCTCTGCCATCTCCTAACTGAAGGATACACGCAGCTATACAAAGGCAAGAGAGACAGGGAACAGAAATACAGGACAAGTACTGATTTGACCCTTGAAGGCACCAGAGGGCTTTTCCACAGAAGTCCACTGAATAAAAAATAGAGTTCCTCACCTCCCACCCACTCTTTGTGATCAAAGTCTGGAGTTTGGCTTGTCTATACACATTAAAAATGTGCCTTCCAAATTTCCTTACCTTATGGAGTGAGGGTATCCTATTACAGATCTCTATTTTCGGTTGGAAATTCCCATGGCATCTCTCAGAATAATATTTTCAGAGCTTAACAAATCATAGTTAGATCATGCTGTGCTTTCTTTACGTACCATCAGTAATCTCAGAGCAAATATGCTCCAAAGTCAGACAAGACCTTGATGATAAAAACCTTGAAAGAGTTCTCTGTACTCTGACAATCTGGACAGGCACTGATAGGAGGAGGTAAAATGTTTATGAAGGACTTCTATTTGCAGCACATATTCTAAGCCTGGTACTGAATAAATCATCACAGTTATTTTTTTAATAATACCAAGAACAGAGTTCTTCATTCCTCCCAAAACTGAGTTGGCTCTTTGTCTCTTGTAGAAGTTACAACCCAGAACTGCAAAGATAAAAAGGCATTAAATAAAGGGTGCAAATGTGATGTGCTGAGGAAGGTCAGTGCTCCATGTTATGGGGTTTATTTGGGGTGTAGGAAGATGATTTTGGGGTTGAATTTATTCCAGACTCCATATTAGCAGAAATGAACCCAGGTTCTTTTTCTTTGGGATTCCAGTTTTTCAGTAGTTGTTTTGCCAGTGTTAATTTCTGATTCACATCCACTAAGGGAAAGAGAAGAAAGATAAGGGTACATTGAGAGTAAAGAACATGATTTCTATTTCTGTCAAGTGTTGTCAGTGGGGGTCTTTTTAATTTATTTGTTTAACACTTCTATCTGCATAAATTAGCTAGAATGTCTGAAGTGATGCACCTTTATTCTTCTCATCTCACTCTTTAAATTCCCTCCTTGCACTGTCAATGCTTAAATTGTAATTTAGGTTAACTATTGAAGAGAAAAGAGGGATTAAAACCCTTTTATTAAGTATGTTTTATTATTTCTGCTACATTTACCAAAGACAGTCCTATAAACATACCCATTTTGGCAGCAGACAAGTCCTTTTAAGTTTTCTTTTGCTGGAAATACTTCTGTTGAATCCTGAATAGGATCAATAAATGTATTTTTAATGCACAGGAGGTTACTTTTTATTTAAGCAGCAGATTCTTAAAATATTTAACATCCATTCCATTCTCTGGTGAAATGCTCTTCTGTTTCTTAGCAGTACATTTTGACCTTGGTATTATTGCAGACTTTAGCTCTGTTTTGTCTCATAGCAAGAACGTTCTGAAAAGAGATGGCCTCTTATTAAACCTTTCTGTTGTGGAAGCATAAAAAGATAATGCTAATATACAGCTGGTTCTACAGGTCAGATCTTTACAGGGAAGACCTCAGAGAATAGCAAATATCAACAATACTGGTTTGAATTACATCAGCTGAGTGTCTGACCTATCCTCTTCAGTGAAATTGCATAGCACTTGCGAAAAGCTTCTTTCTGAAGATATCCCCCAAGGCTCCCAGGGAACACCACGTGGGTGGGCTGCTTAAAACCTTGTTCTGCAAACCCTCATTTGTGCAAATAATCCCATTGAAGCAGATAATTTTTATTTTTGGGTTTAAGCCTGGGTGTCTGATCACGTGAATGGAGCAGCCAGGGTTGTCCTCTTCAATCTGGAGAGCGAAGAATTATCACAGCATAGAGTTCATAGTAGATGCTCCCCTAATCTTTCCTCCACCCTTCCAGTGAAGGTTTTATTTAGAAGGATATGACGGATTTTACACTGTTCTGTGGTTGGCTCTTTGCTAATGAGCAGAAAGCATCTGATCTCGTTTGTTTTTAGAGCTATTTGTAAGGAACATTGCTGTTTCCTCCATTCTTCCCCTGTCATCTGTTTGTTCATAATATCAGCTGAGATTCACATATTCAGTTGACTAAAAACTGTGGGTTGGGTTTTTTTGTTTGTTTTGTTTTTTGGGATAACAAGAAAGAATAAGTTGTAGAGGAAGCAAACTATATTTACTGCTCTTAAATTCAGCAAAGCAGTTGCTATTTGCCAAACTTTCAAAAGATGATCAATAGAAGTTTGTAGCCAGAGGGTCTGATGAATTTTAGGACTGCTTCTTCCTCATGAAAAGATCTGCAAAAGTTTGGAGGAAAAAAAAAATGAAATGTGTCTGAACTCTGAACATTTCTACTGTATCCATACAGCCTGACCTTCAAAAATTCACTTTATGCCAAAAATTATACTTCCAAAATTGACTTGTTAGGAGTTTCTCTGCAAAAAGCTTCCAGGGACTTTTTCCCAGTGTTATAACAAATGGAACTAACAAGACACCACAGTTCTCCTGGGACTTGACCCAAGACCTGCCTAACTGAATTTTTCAGACTCCAAAGCCAGGAGGAAACACTGAATTGCCTAAACTCCCTGTGTAGACTGGTCAAAGGACTTCACTCTTTTAATTCTCTCCTGAAACTAGGGAGGTGCATTTGTAGTAAAAACAGCTTTGTAGAGAAGCTGCAGATATTCCTCTCTTTGCTCCTTTCTCTCTGTCATTTTAGTTTTCAGCTTCACTATTCATGGCAGATGTGGACCAGGTGTTACTGTACTGCTGCTGAGCACTTGTACAAAGCCAATCCACAGCAATCCATGTATACTTGAGTGAATTCCTTATTTACCCCTGGTGCAAGGGGTGATATTAGCTACAGTGCAGCCTCCATACAGCTGCTGTCATCCTGCAGGGGTCTTTTGACCTCACAATAAAGCGATTTTTACACATCAGTATTTGTACATAAGTGTAATAGCAGAGTGTCACTTGAGAAAATGCCATGAGAGGAGGAATTTTTGCCCCGTTTTTATTAGTATTTTTGTCTGCCATTTGTAAAGCTTAAGCAAAGAAATCTTAAATCTCTTTCATGCTCTGATATTTCTGTACAGCAATCTCTGGATTTTTTTAGCACTACAACAAGCTGTACATCACTTTTCCTGATGATAAGGATGACTATGAGAGTGTATTGTGGTAAAAAGGAAATTACATATGGCACCCCTAGATTTACAGTGAGATGGATACACTTTAGTCTGCTTGAGCAGACACTAAGTTATGAGCCTGAAGGTCAATTGGTCCCAGAAAAGGATTGTGAATTCTGAGTGCTGGAATGAACTCTTCCAGTCTCAGATCCCTGCTGTGAGTGCTGTGGTGTGAGGGGTAACTGGTGCTGTGAAATAGCAGTATTTCAGAAGGGCTTCCAGGCCTTCCTTGCTGTGTCACATCTCCACCAGCCCCAGTGTTACCCCATCTGACAGTGTTTTATAGCCAGAATTGGGGAAGAAGAGAAGTGCTTCATCTCCCCCATAATGGATATATTGGATATGATATATTCCTTTTAGCCTGTGACAGATCCAGACTGAGGAATTGTGTTGAACAAAGTGAATTGTGTTTAATCTGGACACTGAGGTGCCTGACTGTGTCCCCAGAAATCTCCTCTGTCTCTTGGTTCTTTAACCTGTTTTAAAAAAGCAAATTGGTTATGAGAAAGTGGTGAGCTCCTTCTCAGTAGCTTTAGCTGGAAAGTTGGACATCCCTGTCTCTTCCATGAGAGAAATGGCTCCTTTGGGCCCCTTGTTCCTGGTATGATATGCAATGGGATTTGCCAATTCCAAGTCATTGAATTGATGGAAAGAAGAGTAAAGTTCATATATTCCTTAGTTAAATCTTTGCTCCATGCACACACCAAAAATTTTCACAATTTTCTTCCCTTTACACTTTCTCATTAGCTTTCTTTCAATTTAATTTTTACTTTTCCCATCTTATCATTTTTGAAAAACAAAGCATTTTTTTAATCACAAATTAAGGAGGAAAGTGAAGATTCTGTCTGATTTCTAAGGTTTACTTCACAGTCTCTTACACTTGATGTCTTTTCATATAGCCTGATGCAGGAAACCTGCTCTGTCAAAACTTCAGAGGATTTTTCCAGGCCAAACCCAAGATGTAGGATTACTTCTCTGTTCTACCCAGATTTTCTTTAATAACTATTATTTCCCAATGCTTTCTTTCTTAGGAAATTCAAGTAGCCTCAGAGTTTCAGCAATTAGTCAGAATAAGTATGTGTCTAAAATTAGCTCTATCTGCTTATGTGTTTCTCTGGCTCACACTCTGATTTTTCAGAAGTTGTCAGAGGAAGGAGAAGAGAGGGAAAAAAAGGAACAAAATCTCAAATTGGAAGAAGTTGTCCAGACTGCTCACCAAAGAAGAAGCTCTAAAGATTGTGTCTATTCTTCTTTCCAGTCCATTTGGGTTTGCATCGAAGTCCTCTGGTAATTCATAGATTAATAGCAATGCTCCTGGTCTTCACAATATTTCATATATAAATGTAGCCAAGATGAAAATTTTGTGGGCAGCCTTCAAGCAAGAAAAGAACCCTTAAAACACTTTTTTTTTTTTTAAATTCAGTGGCTTATACAGTTTAATAGAATTGGAGGGGAGGCAGTTCTATCGCCTGATGCTTCTTTCCCTGCAAGACAATTAAATATATTTCTTAAAAATAAATTTTTTCCAGATTAAAAACCCCAAATCTCTGCAGGTGGAATACCTAGAGTCATTTCAGCTGACTGGAACTATTTAATCAGACAAGGATAAGGTATTGATATTTAGGTAATTTTAAAGCCCATTACTGTAATTCAATTTAAACAAATTTCAAACTGAAATAGTCTTTTGTCAAGCCATGTATTGAAACAGGTTTTGAAAATGGAAAACATCCTTTTAAAATGTTTGAAATATCTATCTGATTCAAAGGCTTTTTCCAGGCCTGTTTTCCAGACAGATCTGACTTGAATTCATTAAAAATTTCAGTGATGTTAAAAGAGTTTTTAAAGGAGTAAATGATTTTTTGTGGAAATGTTCTTACAGTTCTCTTGACCCGCTTAAATTGCCGAGGTCTGTAGTGTGAGAGGTGCTTGTGCTGAGCAAAGACAGGGAATCTTGGCTGAATCCTGCAGGAGTAACGTGATGTAAATAATAATGGGAGTATCTGCTTCGATTTTATTATACAGAATTCCTGTCAAGGGTATTGCATTCCGAGGAGCACTGCCCCTTCTGTGCCTGCAGCTCCTCACTGGCACAGGGAGTTGGCATTGCTGTCCTACTGTAATTTGAGATATAATGAATTATGCAAGCAAGGGTGGAAAACCATTTCCTGGCCAGAGGGAGGGATGCTGTGGATGTGCCTTTGGCTCCCAGCAATTGCCCTGATTGCTCTCTCCTTAAAAGGTACAAGGATTCAGTGCTATAATGAGCCTTTCTGCAGACTGACACCTCTAACAAAGCCATGCCTCTCTACTTCTGATTTAGTGTTCATTACTGTGCCCCTTTTGAAGGACAGATATGCTACTTAATTACTGGAAATGGCACAAGTAGGTCGGTCACACCTAGTGCCAGTCTGAGACAGGGCTTCCTCCCAGGCTTGGCTCTGTCACCTCTGCCGTGATGAAAAACTGAGATTTTTGTTTCCTTTTTCAAACTGTACAAGATGTTCTAAAATAATCTTATCCTGCATTTGGTGGTGTTGCTGAGCGTGTGCTTTGTAATTCGATTTAGAAGTATTTGCCTCTACATGCAATTAAATTTGCCCTTAAAGTCTGATTATCTAACTTAAAAGCAATTTGATAATGCCTCAGACCTTTAAAATGTCTTTTCCCTCTTTCCAGGCTCCCTTGGTAGATATATTCTAAAGATAATTTTTGTATACATTTTTGTCAGGTGATACAGGGCCAGAAATTGTACACACATCAGCTCTGTTCTGAAGTGTGTTTTAAAGGTTTCCAGGTACTAATGAACTGAGCTTCTGAAGCAATGAAGAATTTTCCTTGTAATCTTACAAGAGCTCTTCACCTGCCCTCTCAGCACTTATCTGTGCTGCTGTTTAATATTTATGCCAGAACCTGATGTACAGTGATTGTGTTTGGATCTGGCTCAAGGCTTCAGCAGATTTAGTCTTGATGAACACCAATGCCAAGGATAATGGAACCAAAACACAAATACCCATAGACTTGTTGGTTTTGCTTTTATACCTGAAGGTGCAGACTTGTGCTCACAGGGTGTGTCCATGGGGTAGATGTACAGATGCCTCCAAGCACTCTTGTGCACAAACACATCATTTGCCCATCCCTGGATGTGTTCAAGGCCAGGTTGGATGGGGTTTTGAACAACCTGGTCTAGTGCAAGGTGTCCCTGCCCATGGTCTTTAGGTCCCTTCCAACCCAAACCATTCCATGATTCTGTCACAATTTCAGACTGGATATGCCACACTCATGTGCGTTGGTACAGCGTAAAAACTTAACTGATTGGATAAGTTTTAATAAATAATTGCATGGAATATTTAAAAAACCAAATCATCATCAACAAGGTAAAGAAGCTGTAGTGCTTTGTGGTTTTTGCATGGTCTCCTAGTTCAAAAGAGTTTTCCAGAGCCAGATTCCAAGGGTGATTATTCCATGGGCTTATGCGATTAAGTTTCTCCTACAGATAAAAAAATGTAAATCTCTGTCCACCAAAAGACACCTCATGTTGAAAGAAGGTGAAGTAAGTATTTGTAAAACAACATTTAAAAGTTAGGATTTTCTTTTTTTTTTTTTTTTTTACAGCTCTATTTTGTAGCTGCTTTCTCACTGGGCAGTGCCAGCAGATGTCAGTGCCAGCCCCACTAGTGTCCTTTGTGCTCAGGTACATGGAGGAAATTGCTTTCCCTTACAAAAGAAACTCTCTGTCAAGTCGATGTTGTGTTAAACAATGGATGTAGGTAAAGCTTTTGAGCCACCACTTTAAATGCTGCCTCAATGCCAAGAATACTGTGAAGTGTTTAAAAAAGGCACTCCAAAAATAAGTATAATCACCTTGAACACACACAGAGTATCTTTCTTCTGAGGCAGCATTCTTAAGAGTCATGGCAGGAAAATTTTCTTTCTTCAATTGATCATAAAAACCTCTGCCAGAAATGTGAATGTGCTGCTCCCATGTGGGATGGGGAAGATGCTTTTTAGCCCATGCTGTGGGTGAAATTGGTTCCACTTCAAAATCTTTTATCAGTGTCCTGCCTTGAGATCTCAAATTCAAGTTTAAATTTCACGAGTTCCCTCTAAAACGGGGACAACATTTCAGGCTTGAATAATCACATATTGTGAATATGTTATTATTTTGGTCAAAGTTTGAACTTGCTAGTCTTGGAGGTATTTTTCAACCTTAATGATTCTATGATTCTATATTACTTATCTTTCATATCTGAAAACATGACTCAATATTTGGATATTGGTCCTGTGGTGGTTTTGATTGGCCCAAAACATCAGTAAAGTATTTTTACCATCTAGGAGAAATTTGGACCCCTCAGAAGCTGTTGTGGTAGGCCTGGGGAGGTGTCTGAGGGGTGGGGTGTGGCACAAAGATGCCTCCTGTGTGTCCTGAGTGTAAGTTCTGGAAATTTTTACATCAAGTCCAGCAGAGCCAATCTCTGATGGCTCTGAAGGTGAGGGACATGCTGCCGGACAAGTTTGGGCCAATTAGAGGTTGTTGTTACGCCTCTGTGAAAACATATTTAAGAAGAAATCAAAACAAGCAGGCACGCACTTCTTTCACTTCTTTGTAGTTGGAGGAGGAGGAGGTGGAGGTGAAAATATGTGAGGGAGAACAGCATGGAGACGCCAAGGTCAGTGAAGAAGGTGGGGAGGAGGGCACCCAGTGCTGGAGCTGAAAACCCTCTGCTAGCCACAGTGAAGGCCATGGGGGGGCAGGAGGTCCCCCTGCAGCCCATGGAGTCCACAGGAGTGCAGAAATCCACCCACAGCCCATGCCAGAAGAGCAGGTGGATGCCTGGAAAAGACTGTGAACCAGTGGGAGTCTCATCTAAGAGTTAAAACTGCAAAGGCCTTGCAAAGGAGAGAAAGGCCTTGCTCCCGGCATGGAAGCAGCCTGGCCTCGGCTTGGGAGAGTCTGCACAGCACCCTATGGACAAAAAGACTCACAAAGCAGCAGAATTCGGGCGGGATGTTGCTCGTGAGATTGGACCCACGCCAAAGTTGTTCCCAGAGGACTGTCTCTCGTGGGAAGGACCCCTGGCTAAGTAGAGAACCTCTTTTCCTGATTGGACTGACCAGAGGACCCCTCAACCTGCCCCCTGTCTGTGTTGCTGGTTTGGACAGAGGGAAGGGGGGAAGGGTGAGTGCAGAGACTGCTTCTTAAGAGGGTGGGGGTGAGAGCAGAAAGAAAACTGTCTGGAGAGAGAGAGAAAAATAAGTAGAGATAAAGAGTATTTGTAGTAGAAGAATTGTGGTGATGAATAGATTTAAGAATCTGCTCTGTGGACTGAGAAAAGACCCCATACCCTGCCCCCTACCCAAACTTGTTGATTATAAAGGAAGAAAGGGGGTGAATACTATAGGTTTGTAACGGGGGGGGGGGGGGGGGGAGTGAACGAAAACTGTATGGAAAGTTTATTTTTGCCTTGCATTTATCCTCCAGCTCTGTTAGGTAATTAAATCACCTTTTTGCAACTTTAAGTGAAGCCTGCTTGCCCTTTTTGTTCAAGTTTTGTTCATCTTCTATATTATTTTGACATCCATTAGAGCTTAAATTTAGTAATATGACCATCTACTGTTCACTGCTGCAAAGTGAATAAACCTTTGAGCAGAAATCTGCTCTACCCCTACACCACCATTGATTATTTCTTATTTATGTTCCTGACAGCTGCTTTCTGTTAGTCGGAGACTTATCTGATCAGAGCTGCAAAAATGTGCATTTATTGTTGTTCTTATCCTGCTCTGTCCTCTTTCCTAATCCTTTCCTATCAGAGCTATCTGATTTGCTGGAGGTTATTCCTGCTGCCAAGATTTCTGCCCATGCCAGATCCAGCTGGATTTCTATAGATTCTACTCTCCGTTCATGTTTTCTCCTGAGTGTGGAAGCTTCCCACTAGCAGTTAAAATTAATTTTATTTTCATTTGGACCATTAAATTGTCATTGTAGTCAGCCTTTTTGCCCAATTTTTATTGCTTGTGCTCATAAATCACACAGATTACAACATTCCTGAAATCTTGCAATATCTCATATTTCCCTCTGTTGAATGAAGCTGAATATTTTTGAACGTTGAGTTTTACCTGAGTTCACATCCCACACTCTTCAGCTTTTCTCCGAGACCTTCTATTGTTTAGCAGTGCCTTAGGGAGATTTCTTTCCATGTCCAAACCATTGGACCTGCAAAAGGCAGAGAGGTTCTCCAGCACTCCTGCCCTCAGCTGTGTACATGTCAAAAATCTGCCTTCAAGGGTGCTTGGCTTTTCCTCAACAAACTTGTTTTAGCAAATTCAACTTTTGCACCATAACTTTCAGGCAGAGAAATGAGGCAAGTTCTTCATAAATCTTTATTAAGTTTGTTGCTTGGTGTTTGAGTGAGTTATACTAAATAATAACTGGTGACCTGTCAGCTGAGTTCTCCAGAGCTCTGGTAGATAATCCAATATATTCGCATTGCTGTTAGCATATTTTCTCTGACTATCTAATTTATGACTCATTTCTACATATGAATATAGTCTCAACATCTTCAGAATATTATTAAAGGACTTTATACATTTAAGCACTTATGTTGTAATAGAAACACTTAAAATAAGTTGCAAAATTCAACTGGTTTAAAATGTTTGGAATTCCTGGAAGGGATGTGATCAAAACTGTGGAAATTGGACTGGTAAAGGGAAATTACTAGCATGGGGTTGCTTGTGACTAGAGGCTCATTTTGGATTCATCCCTCCTGCCTCTGAGCTTTGATTTACACACAGATGTTCTTACCTCAGCTGTTGAGATTTTCCCTTCTCACACAGTCCAAGGCATCTGAGTTGCTCACTGAGGAACCACTGCAGTTACCTGTGCTGTAGATGAAGGCAAAATGGTAATTACAATGGTAATTGTAAAGATTGATCTTTAAAAAAAAAACCCCAAAGCCTCAAAGAATGGCCTTCAGCTTCAGTTTAAAATGAATTTGGGTTCACAATGTATCAAAAGGGTTTTTTGGCCTGTAAATTTGATCTCATATCCAAGGACAGATTTCACTTGTTGATACACTTATTTTCACAATAAATAAACTGTTTGCACAGAGTGGTAATAAATGTGAGAGAGCAGAGAAGTGGAATAGCCATTGGTACTCTTGTGCAGGGCTGTACCATCCCTTTTGCACTGTGTTAGTCAAGCTGTCACCATGGAACAGGGAAATGGTTTTAACAGCTCTCAGTGCATCAAATCCTCTGAATATCAGTGTTTCATTTCCATCTCTAGAATTCAGAAACTTGGGGGTCTGTAATGACACATCTGCTGTGGCACAATATCTTACTTTGTTTGTAATGGTTTGAGGGCAGCACGATAGAAAATGTTTCATATGAGCATCCTACAGTGCTTCAAAAATAATGTACTGATAGCTTGGGTTTCTTTCATTATTCAGTATTGCAAGGCTGTTCAAAAGAACCAAATCTAACTTAGTATTGGGTAATTTTGTGTTGGCAGTGCTTGCAGCCAAAGAGTTCTCAGCAGAATGATGAAAAAGGTAATGAAACTTTGAGTATCGTGCTGATCTGTTCCCTCTTTGGAAATTCTCAGATTTTTTCTAACACTTTAGGAAATTAAAAGGCAGGAAAAGATACTTCCCATCATGTGCTATTTCTAATTGGTTCCTATACTGGAGAATCACTTTCTGGCCTGTGACTTGTTGATTTTGATGAAGAGCAGTAAATATCTGTCTGGTATTTGAAACACTGTAGACTGAATGACATATTACATTGCAAAGGGGCCAATTTTAATGACCCTCTTTGACCTTTCCTGTGTTTTCCCAAAACTAGTGTGGTCAGAATCAGAATAAAAGCCATTAAAACCTACAATTTAGGGATGTAAGGTAATAGCACACTGTGATGTTTCACTTTGTTAAATGACTCCTGCAAAGTAGCAAACATCAAACAAAAATGCTGGCTCTAGTGGAAAAATAAATTAAAAAGGTGCAGAGATGGAGGAATACTTCAGTGGTGCTCTTAGGGCAGAGTAGCTCAGCTCTGCCTGCTGCTTTCAGCATTGCAGCTCTTGAGAGGAGCAGGACATGTGTGCTTTATTCAGGAAGAATTTAACATCTAAGAGGAAGGGGATTTGGTTTGTTTTTTCTCATCTAGGAATGAAGTATAAATTAAGTTTCTGAGAGAGTTTACTCATGCCAGTGTTCAAGTTCCCTTTCACTGAAGGTGTGAGTATTAAAACACCATGTCTGTTCATGTTTCTCCCAAAGCTTTAATGTGAGACTCCTCTTTTGGCACAGAGGGAAAATTATGCTTCTCTTTTCCTTTTTTTTTTTCCCCTTTTCCCCCTGTATTCCAAAGTCAACCTAGCATGAGAAGGTCAGAATATTTTTAGGCAAAAATCTGGGCAGATTATTTTGGCAAATATGTCTTGCTCCTCATGCAGCTGGCACACCCCTCTCTGTGCCAGAGTCCCTGCTATTGGATGCTGAGGATAACTCTGTGTGATGGCTTACATGTGGCAGAGCACTGATTGTTCTAGAAAACACCCAGCAAAGGGATGGAGCAAGTCTGCAAGACCTGAACAAAATATGAATTATTTAAATGTGCAGCTGAAGGTTTCTCAGCCAAACCCTTCTACTTTGATTTACTAAAAGCCATTACTAGACCTGCTTCCAAATATATTAGTAATGCAGCTTGGAGATACTGGTATGACAAGGACTGGGAATGGATGGGTAAGGGAAAGGAATTAATCTCTTAAGAGGTTTCTGGCTTTTCAAAATATATTTTGTTGGAGGGAAAAACATAAAAAGAAAAAGAGTTTTAGGGATGTCTGCCCCAAAGCAGAGAAAGTTGAGTATTAAAGAGGAATTCTGGGGTGGGAGTAAGTGGCTCAAGCACAAGCTGCTGGACTGACACAGGACTTAAACCAAGTTTCTCCTGGCAACTCTTTCTAACATTGAAAACAGATGAGTAAACCTGGCCATCTGCAGTCTCTTCCTAGCTTTGCTACAGATTTTCCCCTCACTCTTCCTATTGACTCCAACTGATATTTTCTAGCAGATTTTACATGAATCCAAGGGGAACAACTTCATGGTGCACAATAAGGGTTTGTGCTGGCACAGACACTAAACCAGCCCTGGATAGGCTGCAGCTGCCCCCAAACCACCTCTCCAGAGCTGGAGAAAGCCTTTCCTCATGGTCTGTCACCTTTCCAAAACAAAATACTGTAAGCCAGGGAAGTGTGAGACTTACAAACCTGAGCATGAGAGCACAGGGAGTCACCTCTTGGAAAATAAGTATTTTATGGGTCTGGGGAGATACATAAAGAAGCAGGGTAGCAGGACTTTTGCCTCATGAACATAAATTAAAAGACTAGATGTGTGTGTAGAGAAGCACTGAGTATTCTTGCTGGATCCTTTTTGTTTTCCCCTCTCATTGCTCTCCTTTGATTCTTAATGCCCATTAATTTATTGACTAAAAGGTTGTTATTTGGTGACATCATGTGCTGTCAGTTCCATTTATTCAGAAAACTCTTACTAATTGCCAGCTGATCCTGTAGTAGCCTGAAAACTGCCTGGAAAGAGAGCAGCCATACTTGAACCTTTCTGAGGAGGAGATCTTATTTATTGTCATGCAGATATTGTCATATGAACTTCCTGTTCTGGTTTGCCTGGATGCTATTGTACTCAGGTGGACACCTTGCAAAGAAAAATTGCAGCATTGAGTTCTTTCCAAATTTTTCTACAGTGAAGAATTTCCATTTCTAATACATTTATTAGTGGAACTGACTGGTAACACGTTGCCTTGAGGGTCATGATATAAAGACCTTGTAGAACTTGGTTTTTCCCAGAAAATGAAAATATGACTGTTGTAATTGTCACTGTTGACAAAACATTGAAATGATCACAAAAGCAATTAGCATTTATAGATTTTAGATGACAAACAGCAGTTGGATTTCAAATAAAGCACGTCAAAGTTCACACCTCTCAGATGATAAGAGATCTCAGGTTAGGACTTCCTGTGGCTGTTCTTGGGTCCATCTTGAGTAATAAGTCATATAACAAATATATCCTGCACATTGTTTGTATCATCCTAACACAGCACACTCTTCTTTAGAGAATTTTGGTACATTTCATTAGAAGAAAGCATGTTGAAAGTTTGCACACTGACAGCCCCAGGCTGACCAAGGGGCTCTGGGTTCTTATGTTTAGCTATGTGGTCTCAATTTTTAAGAGTTCTCCTCCATTTTGAAAAAAACCCAAGAAACCACAGAATATCTGTTTTATCTTCCTAAGCCCATCAAAATCCTGTCAGAAAACCACTCAAAAATGTTCCTATGCAGGTGGATGTTGGACAACTGCTGGGTTCTGCCAGTAGCACTGACATTTGATACAGGGATTTTATTCTACTTTAGAAGTATTTTCTGGAAACATTAATTATAAATCTGCATTGATTTGATTGTGCTAATTCATGTGAGACTATTCTAAGTGTAAGGTAGATGAACTCTGACTCCTCATCAGGATAATTTTTGACCTGTGACCTTGAGTGTTGCCAACTTTCAACACAAATTTGCAACCAGAGGCTTAAGCCTCTGATGTTTCACTGAGATTTTCAGCCCTCCTCCCCACCCCTGTGTTATTAATAACCTGCTAATGAACTGACAGCTTCTGCACTTATGTAAATGAGGAGGTTGTTGAACTGAGAGGTAGCCTTCCTCAAAAGAAAAAAAAAAAAAATTAGCCTTTCCAGTCTGACAGCTTATTGCTCTCCTCATCTGGTTGATAGAGAATAAACATCTGCATCCATGGTGTATATAATAATGCATGATGCTGTGTGTCATAATTATGACCTTTTCAGTGTTTTGTATTCCTCAAATGTAGCAAGAACATAGATCCTGTAAAGGTGAGTGTTAATCCTTAGACAATTTTCCAGGCTTTATTCTTGTTTAGGATATACTCTCTTTATATGAAAATACAGAAGCACATACATATGGACATGTGGTCATCTGTAGGAGAATCAGTTGTAAAGGTCAAAATTCAGTTTTGAAAAAGTCTATTGAATCTTCTGTATCTATTTTTTAGTCAATAAAATTTGAACTAGTTGTAGTCTAGGGAACTGAAATGAAAAAGACTGAGATGTTACGAAACACAACCTGAAAATGCATCAAGGAAAGATAAATAGGAATTGTTGTTGGTTAGTTAATGATGAGAAAATGTCAGGGGATGTGGTAATATCCTCCAAGGACTTACAAAGTTATCAGAAAAAGGAAGGAAATCACCCATCTGCAGCAGCAACAGACCCAAAATCATGCTTTTTGGGTTTTGGAAAATTTTCTTAAACACAGAAAAAATCTCCAATAAAAAGAACACTGAAGCACTGTGGTGTAGGAAGTTTCTGGAGTGCCCAGAGGTCTTTAAGAGCTATTTATGTACCATATATAAGATATGACACAGTTGTACCTTAACTCTCTGGTGGTCTGGAATAAATGAGATAGTCTTAAGCATTTTGTCTGATACTGTATTATGAAGATTTATTACTTAATGAAGATTTCTGTTCTATTAGGTAATGATTTCTAAAGTGTGCTAGGAGTAGTGGACAGAAAATATTACTGCAACTTCACAGTGGGACTTGAGCACTCAGGCTTTTATCTTTTCTCTGTCTCTTCCCCATCAGTGTTATCTGAAACACCTATTTTTGTGCATTTTATTTGTTTGTTTTTATAGTCAGTGTCTCTTCTCCCTGCCAGTAGGATATTTCACTGTGGAACAGGACAACCCATTGTTTTTGATGTCAGGTCATATTGTCCTTTTTCTGGCAATAATTTGTTAACCTAGGTGCCACAGTGAGAACTATCAATAGAAATGTAAGGAAAAAATTTAAATTGTCTTCTCAGCTCCTCAGGGGTGGGATTCTTCATTGCAGGTGTCTTTATTCCCCTCGTTTGTGAGCTGGAGATGGTGACAACTGTCTCAGCTGGCCATGGAGATGGAGTGGCCCTGGGGATGCCCAAGGCTCCTCTGGGGGTTTTTGTCACCTGAGCTCTGCAGAAACTTCTGTCAAACCCAGAACACCAGAGTCCCTAATTATGAGATCAAATGGGATGAGCCAAAGAGAGCTTTTTCCTTTTTTACAATACTGCCTGATAATTCTATCTCAACCCCCTGTAAGCCTCATCTCTATCTTATTCCCTCTAATCATGCCCCTTGTAAGGGAATAAGGACAATGACAGGGAGTTAATGGTGACAAGCAGCAGTGATGTGTTACTGAGAATGGAGCATTTGTCTGGAGTTTATCTCTACCACCAGGGCACACATTTGTGTATTTGTAGCATCTCATTGCCAGACAATTTGACCTATTTATATTCAGTCAGAGTATCTGCGATTTGAGTTTGTTATTAATCATTTCACTCAACTAGAATCTGCTGTTATTTGTCCCTTTTTGATATATAATGAGATCAGTATTCATAATTCATCACTCATCTCTCTTTTATCTGAGCTTAAATTTAGTTTGTTTTGGTATTTTTTATTCTTTTCATTGTATTTCTTGTTCTTATTTTTCTTTCCCATTAACAGAAAACCCTTTCTCATTTCTCATTGTTAATGACATACAAGCTCAATTAAAAATAGAACAAGTTTTGATACATAGTATTTGGTCACTATTTCTGTTGTGCAGAGGACTGCAGTTTTCATTTCAATTATTTTAACTAATTTTTCTATTAATATTTTGGTTAAGTAGTATCTTAATTTAATTTTATATAATAATTATAAATTTTATATGATTTTTTCTGTTTATATTTAATTTTAATTTTGGTTCCCATGTAGCTTACTATTTAACTTTGCCAATTGTGAATCAAAGCTCATTTTTTTTTCTATTTTTAACTTTTTTTGGATTGGGCACTTGATGTCTCACAGAAAACAAGGCCAAATGTTAATTTCTTTTTTTGTCAGCATATAATGCTATTTTTTAACCAAAGTCTTTTGCACATCTGAGGTGAGATTCAGAACTCATTAATGTCTTACCTAACATCAGGGTCTTTAAATTCAGCTAGGAGAAGAAAGGATTATTTCAAAAGATCTTGTCATGATATCCTCTGTCAGTTACACCACCACAAACTGCTTCTTATTCTACAGAGAACACAGAAATGGTATTTTAATCTTCTCTGCTCAAAGCAAAGAATTGGAGTTAAGTTCAGCTATGCTTATAAAACTCCTTTCAGAACTAACAAAGAGTTTTCAATTAAAATATTGTAATAGCCACAGCAGAAAATCAACTAGTAGAGTTCTACTCTATGAATGACAGAGACACCATTGAAAAATTACTTCAAGGCAGATAGAGCCTATTAGGGTTCTGAAGAGGTTCTGAACTTTTTTTTTTGGTGGGGAGTCTTAAAATTATTGTGGTATTTTTTTTTGAGGTTGGAATAGCAAGGATTAAAGTCTGGGTTTGGCCATGTGCTGCTTGTTTAGTACATTTTATCCTGGAAAAGGCTGACCAGGTTCCACCCAGGTGAGCTGTAGTTGCAATATGGAAAGGAAGCTATGGAAGGGGATGAAGACAAGGGTCTGGCTGCAATGAGATATCTATAAAAATGCTCACTTAGACATGACATTTTTATTATCATAACTTCTGGCTGTATGCTCATCACACCACCAAGCAGTTCCTGAAGTGCAAACTTCCTCTATACATGATATTAAAAAATGCTTTTCACTGGGAGGCTGTTTTGAATTTAAGAGAGAAAGAGAGCTCTCTAAGGTGAGACCTCAAGATGTGAATCAGCTTATATTATCTCAGAGGCTGTAAGTAAGCCCAGGCAGTAAATATGAAAAACTCCCTTCTGTCTGTGGAGAGGAATACGGAGAGGTGACAAAAAAAGGTAATAAATGCAGGAGGAAATGGAAGCAAAAAGGTTGGAAATGTTTTAGGCAACACACAAGAAAATAAATGACAAAGACTGGATGTGTTAAAACGCCATAAGATGAAATCTACTCCTAAGGCTCTCCATCCAGGTTTTCCAGTTTGTGGACTGTAGTCCTGATCTCAGCCCAAAGAAAGACTGAGAGGACTGGTGAGGATGACTCTGTCCAGGCCTGGCCATCTGATTCTTTCAGATTTTGGATGAATCCATGAAGGAGTGAGACAACACTGAGGGACACACAACACTTACTAAGAAAAATTTTATAACTTCTTATTTGTTCTTAATTTCCTATTCACATACCCCAGCGTAGATTCACATAATGTGTACTGTAATTCAGGATGCAGAATGGCCGAGTTCTGCTTGCCTTTATTTTGGCTGAAATTTATTTAGGTCATTGGTTTAGAGTTTTATCTCTACTAAGCCGTCAATTTTCACAAAATCTGTAAAAACTGCTTATCTTTGGCACCTTTATTTTTTTCTACATTCGTTCTACAATTTACAAATAGATTCAGAATTGTTTGGAAGGGCAAGGACTGGAGAACAGAGAGATAGACAAGCACACATCATAAAGAGAGAAATTATATTTCCTTAGAAAATCAAGCAAGGTAAGAACTTGTTGGAAAAGTTGATGCCTTCCTTTTGTGCATGGGTTTGTGTGAGTCAGTGTTTTAATGAATGCTTTCCCAGTTTTAAGATGCAATTCCTAATTTCTTTTCACCAAGTCTGTAGCTGATTTTCTGCACTACCCAGCCACACTTGCACAGTGTTTGGAAAACTGCAGCTAAGCTACATGAACACTAGATCATTAAGAGCAAAATAGGTTTTCCGTGGTTAATATGTACCAGTGACTCTGTTAAAAGAGGCAAAACAAAAAATTGCCGTTAAAAGAGTGTAAAGGTTACAAAGTCAAATGCGTAAAAGTTGGGAAGCGTTACACTGATGGCTCTGTGCAAGTTTAATTTGGCTTCCTTGAGTGCAATGCATTATGATACAGTCTTTAATTACCTGATCACACACTGCTTTCTCCATGGGACTCCTACCTCATTCAGTGCACTGCATGAATGTGGCTCACTAAATGAGTAGCTATTCAGTGTTTCCTTTTATTCTCATTATTCAGTGCGTATCACCATGACTTATTTACTGATCTTCTAATTCTCTTTGTAAATTCAGGCTTTTTTTATTTCCTCATGGCCTTTTCAGTGCTGTGCTTCATTAAAGTACCCGTGTGCTTCTCATATATCAATGCCTTTATCTTCTCAAGGCAGCTGTAAGGTGGCATGAAGTTGATACAGTTTTTGAGGGTAAATGGAGGCTGCTAATTGTGCCAGTATTCATTAATTTTTGAGGATCTGCTTTAAGACTTAAAATCTGAATTTTGCTTTAAACTTTTAAATCAATGACATCTATTCTTCCTTTTGGGTAATCCTCAATATTTAGTTTTATATGAAACCTCATAACAAGGAGTAAATTGGCAACCCATTTTTAACTAAGGTTTTAATCACCAGAAGTTGTTTAAGTACTGAATATGGCTTTGATCTGAGAATTTATGTTTGTCCTCTTCCCCTCTTAATACTGAAATCAATGGGCTCAATTTGTACATTCCTCCACCCAGGTTTAGGGCAGAATTTGCCCTATAATCACCATTTTCATCCTTATAGGTCCCTTATTCCATCAGGGAGCTCTGTCTGGTCTCTAAACTGCAGCTCTTGGTGTGATCTTGGTGTTCTTGCTCCCCTTTAAAGCATGTAAGCAGTCTTGCCTTACCCTTCCTGAGATTCCAAAACTCTGGCTGAACATCATCCTCTTCATAGCAATATCAGCTGGATTAGCTTTACATTGCAAATAATGTATTGTGTACAGACAGCGTCATAAGTGTTATTCATCTCAATTTCAGCTGGCATGCATTCCTTTTACTTTATAAATGCCTACAGGAAATATGACTCCAGTGGGTAGTTATAGGAAAAGAATTTATAACCAAGTTAAACCAGAACCTATAAAGTCTTGTTCACTTGAAGAGAATGTAGAGAGTGGTCATTAGCACAATATGCACATTAGTTTTTGTATTTAGTATTTTTAATATACTGTATAATTCAAGTCTGCAGTGAAGTGTACATGATTTTAAGTGTCAGAATAACAAAGGACAGGAGCTTTAGTCACTGCAGGTGTTTACAGAAATGGAGATATGCAAGTTGTGTCTCTGACAAAATCTCAGCACTGAAATTATTCAGTGCAGTCCTCTCATCGAGCAAGTTGATTTAATACACTTATTTAAACTACATTCATCACTGTCTCCATTTCTGTATAACTGTGAAATTGACTTCTTTTGGTACATCCCATAATACCCGATTAACCCTCCCAAAGCACTGTGGATGGAGATATTCAGGGGAAGTTTTCTGTGAGATTTCCCAAGCTGCTCCGTGCTCACTGCTCTATAGTAATAGGTTTTTGCTGGGTGCATCCTAAGTGAGGCAGCCCTGCTGCACAGACACCTCTGTTGTCCTTCTCTTCTCTCCTTCTGCCTGCTCAAACACCTTGGAATTGTACAGGAGAGTCCCAGGCACAATTTTTGTTCAAGGGAGGAAACACCTGGTCTAGTGAAAGCTGTCCCTGCCCATGGAAAGGGAATTGGAACAAGAGGATCTTCTTGTTCTTCCAACTCAAACCATTCTGTGACTCTATGAGTTTTGAACCTTTGTTTGGCAAAACAAAGCTGTGATCCTTGCATTCACAAGTGGTTTTAATTCAGAACTGTCAAATCACTCAGATTCTGCAGTCTAGACTTAAGATCTTAAACCTTTAAGAGTCCTTCAGCTGGAGCTTGACTGGAGGTGTGTCACCAAATTTGTATGTAAATAATTTGACTGTAAAATCATTTCATTATTATCTGTTTCCTATCTGCTGAAAAAAATAACACAGTATTATTTTGAGGAGATTTTTCCTTGTGACAAGAATTTATGATATTTTGAAATTATTTCCAATTTTTTTTAAACATTTCCATGCTCTAGAGCTGTAGAAATTCTTCAGATCTGGAAAAATCAAAGCACATACATATACAAGTTATGTGTCAAGTAACTTTTTCATGTTTTATCCTTTTCCATTTTGTCTACTTTTTTTTTAAAGTACAGCACCTAAAATATATTTGTTAATTAAAAAAAAACCAAACAAAAATAAGGCTGTTAATTTAGATGATGAAGTAAAAGTGGGAATTCGAAATATTTTTGGAAAGTGTATTTTGGATACAATTTTCTTGGAAATTTAATAGTGGTTTTAGTTTTTAATAGATCTGAATTTCTCTGGAAAAGGTTACCTGGAAATTTCTGTTCATTTCTGAAATGCACTCCTGTCTCACAGAGTATGATTTATTTAACATTTCTGCACCTTTTTGGAGATGTAGAACGTTATAAAAATGTTAAGCACTGGTGAAGAGCGGAGTGACTTGGATGCTGCAGCAGCAGAGAAAGAGAAGTGAAGTAAACATTGCTGTTCTTCCTTCAGCTCAGTGTTTATATAGTAGCCCATGAGTGAGTGAATCTTCACTGTGGGGATTAAAGGTGAAAAAAGCTCCTGCTGAGATATTCTCGCTGCTATAAATTATCTGCAGTGTCAACAAGACCAGGTTCTTTGTCAGGCAATAAACAAGGAACCTTATAAAGGATAAATGACTTGTCCAGAGAGAACTCCAGGGACATTAAGCCTGAAGGATCAACTTTGAAATGAGCTCCTATGCATTTGTGAAATAACCAGAACCACTGTGTAATATCACTGCTGTGAGGCAAAGAAGGAAAAGCTGAATTTTGCTGTAACCCTAAGCTTGAGCTACCACCAAGGCTATACAAAAATTAAATGATAGAGAAAGACAAAGACCCTATGATCTTCTCTGGCTCCACTATTTCACTTAGCAACTGCAAAATTTGGGCAGTAGCAGTGAATGAGACATTGATCCTTGAGATTGGTAGTGCTTAGCAGAGGGATTGTGGCATAGTCCTGCAACTGAACTCACCTGCAGACTGTATAACACAATATATCAAGTACAAACACCTTTTTTTTTTTTTTTTTTTGCCAACAACTTCCCAAATATTCAAAAGACTTACATTTTTTTAGACCCCCTGCAATATTTTTCAGGTTAAATTATGTGTGCTGCAGTAAACTTATCCACCTGAAATAATCTGAGCAGAATGAGCTCACCAGCAGAAGATCAAAGATGGTTTTAATGACCTACTAATAGTTTGTGTGTGGGTTTGTTGTATCCCTTTATCTCCAAGTGTCTGACATAGTTACAGTGAGCATGATCCTGCAGTCAGTGTCCACATCTAATCCCCATTATTAGGAATAAATCTCATGATGTTTCTGAGGAATTCAGATTATCCTCCATGCCTGCTGGAAGCCTCTGGAGATGGTAACTCCTTAGCTACATCTGACATCAAAGCTCCTAAACATTGGCTACCAGCTGCCAAGAATTTTCCACTGATCTGAATTTGGCTTTATTTACTTTGCTTAAAGGGCACAATTCAATACAAATTCCTTACTAAGAATAGAACTTAAACCAGTGTTTAGTGTTCAGAAGTTGTGCTAGTTCAAGGTTTGTCAATGAGGAAGGAAAACATCCAAGAAGGAGAGCTGGAAGACTGCAGTCCAGAATGGAGAGGCTTGGCAAATGAAAGGGGAAATTTCCAGGAGGGAAAACAGTGGGAAAGATGAATTTCCTTGTTGAATTGGAGCAGGAAACCAGTGCTGTGTATTTTGATATCATGTGACAGTCACAGTGCAAGCTTGTGCTAAAAACAAACAAAAAACAAACAAAACAACAAAACAAAACCAAAAAAACCCTTATCTTCATGGTTCTTAGGCAAATCTACAAGCATGATCTCTACATAACTGATGGGATACAGCTTGTATGAGTCTGAATACAACCTAATACCTTCTCCCTCTGAAGTCATAACCAGTTCCAAAGCATACTTCCCATATCATACTGTCCTGTGGCTCTACCACCATTTATCTCATCAAAAGAAGAATCAGAGGCAGGAGAAGACAGAGTATTCAGAGCTAGCCAAAGGAAAAGTTTCAATATCCAGTATTGTGGTATGAAGCAAGGATGGAGACAGGTCTTAGTGCTGGAGAAATTTGTAGCTGCTCTTCTCTTTTGGGAAGGGAGATACAAATACTGATCAGTGCTGCCCTGGAGAGGAGATGAACTGTGCTTCTGCTGCACCAGGGACTTTCCTGCAGCAAGCACAGCCTCACCTGTAAGATTTGTTTTCCAGTGCCAAGTGCAACTGAGTAAATAATCAGAACTCACAAGAATGTCTACAGCCAGAAATGCAGCAGCAGTTCATGGAGTTGCAAGGAACAGGACTTAACTGGCATCACACTTAAAAATCTCCTGACTGTCCACAATGCTAAATAAGCATGAGTTGTTACAGTAGAAATATGTTGGCGTTTGTCACAGAAACAGATATCTGGCTGATTTTCAGGGACAGTGAATACTAAACGTCTTTCCTCAGATCATGGCTGTTGCAAACACTGATTTTTTCTCCTTCATGGTTTCCCTGTTACTTAAGTCTCTAAGGTCTCTCTCCTCACAGATTACACTGTATATACTTGGAAAGTTCATTTAAGTTTAGAGGATGCAACAAATGACAAACAATTTTCTTTCCTGAAAGAAAGGTTTATTTTTCAGCCACTTTCCTAATTTTCTTTCTTTAAAAAGTGCTGAATGAAAAGCAGCTGGTGGCCTCCTTTTGCAATGCTGCTAAAACTTGCACCTCTCCAGATCCTGACTAACTGAGCAACCTGCTACAGCTGCCCTGCTCTAAGCAGAGGTTTGGGCTGGACAGTCTCGGCATTGCTGTCATCTGATGTTCTGCCTTTAAGAGCAGATTATAACATCCCTCCAAAAGGCAAACCAATTATTTGTTACAAATGTCTTGAATTCTTAATCTTACTCTTTGCTTATTCCACTCCTTAAATCTCTCGTGATACCCTCAGAAATTACATGTCTGTCATGTTCCTTGGTAATTAGTCACTAGCACAACAAAGCATCTGGTGGCTCCTGCATTTCTTTTTGTTGGTTAAATGATGTGGATCTAATGCTGAAACAGAAAAATGCCTCCCAGTAAATAAAGCAGTACAGGCACCTTGCAGGCACTCTTAATTGTTCGACACTGCTGAACCTCCTGAGCAGATCCAGGTAGAATGAAGCTGGGATAATGGATTGGAGCAGCACAACAGCCTCAGAGAAGGCAAGGGGCAAGCAGAACATTGAAAGGAGACTGAAATTTATTGGCATCCCTGTACTCATGTGCAAAAGGTAGAGGCCACTGCAAAACTGATTGAAACAGCAGCCTCCTCTGCACTGCCCTTGTGAGAATAAAATTTGATTTTTTGCACCATATTGCCACTTTTTACCTCCTTCATGGTTTGCATTTGCTGAAGTTTGTTCTCATTAGGCTTTTTCCACTCAAAGAGCACAGCTCCTCTCTGAGCAGGTCTGATTTCAGAGCTGAGTCCCTTTAGCTTTCTGTGGAAGAGTAAGCTCTGGAAAAATAATTTTCTGAGCCAAGTTCAGAGATGACACTAGCTGTGATATTATAGCAAGTAGACACAAACGATCATAAAATGTTGGTACTTGTATGTCCAGGGGATTATGTTGCAAGTCTTTTCTGTGTGGAATGAATAACAGGAAAGCACAGAGTAGTTGAAACTCCCTAAAAGATGATTTCTTTGTTATCTCCAACCTTCCAGTCAGAAAATTTATGGTGAGGATACACCTTGTTATGAATGTGTTGTTATCATTGCTTTGTAAAGCAGCAGCTCCTCTTTCTAAAGGCTGCCTTATCTCTTGCTGACCTCTGAAGCTCTAAAGATGAGTGTTGTGTCATTTAGTGCAGGAGATCTCTATCTCCACAGCCAGCATCTTTTCAGAGAAAAGTCAGCTTCTTCTTGCTTATATTCCACTGTGGAAAAGTTTGTCTCAAACAGGAAGGAAACTGATCACTGCAATGTCTGCTGTGGTTAGGCTACTGCTCATTCCCTGTATTTAGTGTAATTATTTTAGACAGAACCTACTTGCATATGGCATAATTCACAGCTTTTGTTCAGTTTTTACTGTCTCAGGTTAAAAATAGAATCTTTTTGTTTAAATGTAGCTTAAAGTTATATTTACCAATGGAAAATATGTGCTCTTGAGATGACCTTGTCTGCAAGCAAATGTCTGTGAGACACAGAAGTCTTTGTGTTTATTAAGTAAATTACCAACAAACTGAACAGAATCTCCCCTATCAATTCGGGTGGACTCCTCTTCCCACATGGTCCATTAAGCATGAATCCCTGGAGGTTTGCTCCTGTAGAGTGTCTGTTTTATTGGCTACAATTTCCTCATGAGTGACTGTTCCGCTGAAGGAAACATGGTGTGTGTAAACGAGATGTTTATATTCTGCAGTGAGCCTTGAGCGAGGGAATGCGCTTTACATAATTACATAGGTGGGGAAATTGATCAATGAAAACTTGAAGGGTGGTTTCTCAGGTTTGCGTTGGGCTGCCTGACATGGTTTGAGGGTCCTTGGTCAGAGCAGAGTTGAAGAGTTTGGGATTAGTCTTCAGGCTCTCTCTCTCTCTAGTAATGGAGGCACCAAAGTCATAACTCCATAACCAAAACCCTAACTTTTCTCTAATAAGACCAAAACTTACCCTGCTTTGCAAACTGTTACCAAAATACTACGTGAGATCCATTATTTTTATATAACCATTATTTTTACATAGTAACTGTTCATTTGGCTAATTACATTGAACCACAGTAAATGTAATTTCTTGCAAAATGTTTCTCAATATTCTGTATTGTAAACTAGTGGTTACATTTAGGAATTTGAAGAGCAGTTATCAGCTTCAGGTACTTGGCTTTGGATTTTATTTCAAGGGTCTGTAAGTCTCTGATAGGAAAATGTGTCTTATGAAAATCAAATTCCCTTTATTTAATCTTTTCCAAGGACCCAGATTTTAGGCATAGATGCTGGAAAATGCTTGTTTAGATGAGCATTTGTCAAATGTAGGTTATGACAGTTTGTCAGCTCCAAAAAAGGAGACTGGATAAGGGGAAATGTTTTCTAGTATGAAGGAGTTTAAGTTTCAGTAGGAAGAAGTGTCTTGTTTCAAAATCAGGACAGACTACAACAGATAAAAGACACAATACCTGAGTATCCAGTGAGCCTGTGACAGCAGATCATCTTTCCAAAGGAGCCTGGATACAGTTTAAATATTTATAATTAGATGTGTGATGCAAACTAAAGAAATAAAAAATGCTGCTGTAGGAAAAGCTTTAGCAGAATTAACTTTTATTCTCCAATTCAGTGTTAAGTTTCCTATTGCCAACACATGACTCTTGTCCAGCAGTAGAGAAAGAGTAGACCAAAATTAACATAGTTTGTCATAATTTTCCTACTGGGTGTCTTGATGGGTTTAATTTCATTTTGTAATATTACTAGTTTTTTTAATAAGCTTTATGGAACCGTAATAATTCGTGCCTTTGGGGAAGTTGGAAGAGAAAATATTTTTGTGAGAGAGAAATGTGTATGAAGTTTTCTCAAATAGAAATAATTATTTTTTTTCTTCCACTCTCTAAACCTCTTTCCCTTGGCCTGACTGCTGCTTTACACTTTATATGATGACACAAAATTATCTTTTTTTTTTTTTTTTTTTATTCTTTTCTCTCATTCTTGAAAATGAGCATGTTTTGTGAAAGGAGAGCTGAGGCACACCATGCAGAGAAATCCACTTTGGAAACCCAACAAATCACAATTGAGATTTTCCGTTTCTCTGAACTGCGTTTGCTTGCTTTAAATGATTTATTGTTCATTAGTTCAGGTTAGAGAAAACTTTTACTCTGTTACTGTGAACTGCACAATTCAATAAAAGAAAGGAAAACGTTTCACTTGCAGGGATGCTGAAAGGACAATTATGGTTCTTCTGAGTTTACATTGCGATATGGTAGCAAGCTGCTTTCTTTTTAAATCCTTAGTAATACAAGAGCATGAGTCTCCTAGAAGCATAATGGACTTACAGTCTCAAATCACTCTAAATGGGAATTTCAAATGTCCCACTGACTGTTTGTGTTAGGCAAAATTGCTCCAGTCTTTGTTGGACCAGACAGGGGTATAATAGCAAATAAGCCAGGCTGTTATATTTCTGCTTGGCTTCTGCATCCTTTTAGTGGTGGCAAAAAGAGAATATGAATTTCTTTCAGCTAATCCTGGAGTGATGCCTTGTCAACAAAGAGTTGCCTCCAACAGCTCAATCCAGCCCCAGAATAAAAGGAATTTATATATATTCTTTCTTGAGCTCCATTTAGCAAAGTAAATATTACCACTGCTCTGTGGTAATGTAGGATTTTTTTTTCTCAGCTGGGGTGGCAAAAAGGACACAGAAACAATGGGGAGAACAACAGCACATGTCTCCTGCCATAAGAGCAGGGGAGAGGCACCAGTTGGTAAGATCTGGGAGCAAAGCCACTGCTCTGTGTCTGTTTTGTTAAATGCCCAGCAAGGAAACTCATCCCACACTGATTATTTGTCACGAGTGGAAGCACTGCTTTTCCAACCTCAGCAAACTCCTCAGCAGGCAGGATCATTTTTAGGGCATCCTAATTATTAATTAGGGCATTGCCTTCTGTTGCATTTTGTTATGACATCAGGACCTTTTTCCCTAAGCAAGCAGAGCTTCCAGGGCAGATCTGCAGCAGACAGAAGTTGACTCAGGTTTCATTCAATGTCGCTGGAACCACTGCTTGGTTCCTCTTTTTCTCCTGAGTGTTTGTGCCACTATTTTTTATGCAATATTTAAGGCAAGTGCTCATGCTCCCAGGGCAGCAGCTGCCAGCTTTATTAAGTAATTGGAGTGCAGGAGTCATGCTTACAGCTCAGCCTCTGTTGACGGGAATTCAGCAGGGAGAGCTGAACTTTATTCCAAAGTACAGCACAGCCCTTCTCCAGAGGGGCCAATGAATGTGAGAGAAATATATGAACAGGCAGGTCCCCCTGCAAGAGTCATCACTTATTAATGTTTGAAAGATAAGAGCACTGCCTCATGAGTCTGCCTCAAGTTTCTAAAACCAGATTTGCTTCAGTTGTATCAGCTGCGCTTTCTTACTTTACAATTTCCTGGATAATGTGAAAAAGAAAGTGGAGGGGATTCCTTTCATGCCAATCACATTTCTTCCAACTATTTGGGGTTTTTTTTCTTCTTTCTTTCTTTTGCATTTTTTTTTAAATGATGGTGATTTTGAAATTAAAGTGATATCTTACAGAAAAATGTTATAGCACTAGTCTGGAAAATACTGAAACTGTTCTGCTTATTCTCCTGTTCTTCCTCCATAGCTCATACTTTTTCTGGTTTTTGCAAATATTCTACTTATCAAATCTAGTGCAGACTTATTGACAATTTTATTGCCCTGAGACTGATGGTTTTTTTCTTTAAAGACTGACTGTTGTTAGATACCAGCTTCTGTTGAGCTCTCTTTGTTACTCAAATATTTAATAGTCTGATCATAGGTGTGTGTATCAATGAGTAGCATCATTAAACCTCCTCTGTGTCACTTTATCTCCATACATGTACAACATTTTCATTATTCCTTTGTCACTTGCTCTATTGTGGCAGATTCTTTGTGGTCGTACATATAGTTCATACACTTTGTAGACATGAGAGAAATATGCAGGGAAATGAAAATTCTTAGTACTGTGATTGGAATGAAACACCAGACAGAAGCATGCACACTCCTACAACACTAAATCAGAAATTTGCTCAAGTATTTGCCTGTTCCCCATGTTCTCTATCATGCACAAGTGACCAGTGAAGAAGGACAAGGAATGCCACAAAATTATTGGGTTTTGGCTCATCCTGCCTGTCAGACCAGCAGCCTCCCTCATGTCCAGAGCAGGATAGCTGAGAACCACTCTGGAGCCAAAACCACTTAGAGCTCCACAGCATCCTCTGTTCCACAGCATCCTCCATCCACTCCACATCCTTTTTTCCCAGCAAGTTCCTCAGACTTCCAGAGCAGTTTATCTGGTGCGTTGCCCTGGTGATGCTTCAGAGATCAGCGAGGCACAGCTGTCACAGTGAGGGATTGCACAAACTTTGCAAACCCATTAATGTGCCTGGAACACTGAAAATATTAAACTATGGTCCTTAGTTAATCACAGTGCCAGGGGACAAAGGCAGAAACACGACTGATGTGGTTCAAGCAGCTCCCATGGTGAGTGATGCTCCGATGTGCTCACAGTGGTCTCTGACCAAGGTCACCACTCCTACCCACCCTTTATCCCCAGCTATTTGGGATAGCAGCTTTCTCCTGGCTCCGAGAGCTTCTACACTCTGATGCTAACATGAAAACAAGCATCTCTGCAAGACAGGTTTTCTCCTGTTGCTCACTTGACTGTGAAAATCATGCACTGACAATTGAATTTTTCAAAGCAAAAGTGAGTGATATACTTGTTCGTGTTTGCGTGATACATTTTTCCCTGAGGGACCTCATGTTCAGCTCATCCATTATTTAAAATTCCTGCCAAAAATCAATGGATCCTCCAAGTATAGAAATACTGCTAGAGCATCTCTATATCTGCATAAGTAATTGCTGCTGATCATACACTAAGCCTCATGAAGAGCCTCTTTGCCCAAATGATTTGTAGTGGAGCTCACACTGCAAATATACTGTCTTGTCACCACATCAGTGTTCTGGAATACCAACAAATATTGAGATATTATGAAACACTCAATGGTAAAAATACTAATTCTAGCTCAGGCTGATGTGGTTGAGGAGTGTGGTGTCACAGAGTTTTTAAGATGTGCCTTAGCCTTGCTCCATGTCTGAAGCTCCAGGTTGCTCACTGTTACACAGGCAAATTAGTTAAAGTTTCTGGGAATATTCACCTAAGAATTATCCTGCACATGGGAAATCAATACAGCTTAAATATTAACTCTTGTTTGTTAATGGTTCTTTTCCCATTCTACTGAAAATGAAATGATCTTAGCTGAACAACCTCAGTTCAAGCAACTCTTTATGACAGTGCTTCACCATTTAATCAAAATATTAATTGAATCCTTTATTTGGTTAAAAAAAAAAGAAATTACAAGGTAACCAGCCTGCTATTATCTGATTCTCTGTGATTTCCTACCATAACACAGTATTTCGGCTATATTATTTTGTAGATGTTTCACCTCTTTACATTTTTTGATGTACAATTACTTTTAATGTCCTTTTCATGTAGAGGAGTGCCTGTGCTGTAGATTGATATCTATCAGCATGTGCAGCCTACAATAAAGGGGAAGGTCAATAACAATACAAACGTGTGGTAACCAGACACATGCTACATGTTCCTTTTCACCAAATAAGACAATATTTCTCAAAGTCTGAGAAGAGTGTGGACTATGATGGTTCAGATACAAAGGGCTGCCAAAGAAGGATTCAGAAGTATTCAGATAGGATGAAGCAGGAGATTTATGTAGAAAATGAGGGCAAAAAAGGATAATAAAGTCTTGAAACTTTCTAGTATTACAGTCAAGAAAGATGACTCATTAGATATGGTGTTGGGAACTTGTAATAGTCAGGTAGAAACAGAACGGAGTAAAATCCTAATTATGTTGGTGTTGATGAATATTTTCCTCTATAACTTGGTGCAAAGAATATCACAGGGTGTTATTTCCTTTTTGTATGTAAAATATCATTTTAATAAAGAAATGGAATTAAATTTTAAGTTCTCAATTTACAATTTAACATAAGAACTTGTCCAAATATCAGGTTGTTAGGAATTCATGATTTTTGTACCAGCCTTTTGAAGAAAGGACACAGAGCCAGAAGGGAGTTCTGAGTGAGATAATACAGCTCTTTCCTGCAATTTAAACTTAGAGTTCTTCCTTTAAATTAGCCAGATACGTTTCCTCCAGTCCTCTAAACAAGAAGCTGTTGCAGCTCTCATTACCTTAATGCTGAAATCATAGAGAATGGTAAGTTTATAACTAGTTCTAGTGAACTATTTTCATTAATTTTCAAATGAAATAATAATAAATAGTAAATATATCATCCAAGAGAAGACAGAAACACCCTGTTCTATCTCCAGCAGCAGAAGATGGTATGGAAGGGTGTGAGAAGTTTCCTCAGGAGGGGAAGCAGAGGGGCAGGCACTGATCCCTCCTCTGTGGTGACCAGGGACAGGACCAAGGGAATGGCCTCAAGCTGTGCTCAGCTCAGTAGGATGGAAGGTTTGAAATCAAATGTGTGCTGCTCAGTCTCAGAGCTCCTGTGAAATCACTTAAAAGCACATCTCTGTAGGTATTTCCACATGGATGCCTTGTGGTCTTCCAACTACACTTGTATTTCTCACTCTGCTGCTGATCAATATGTGTAGTTACACATGTAAGTGTCAGCCACCTGTAATTTATGCTTTAAAAATAATTCACTATAATTTACTTAATGGAGCCATATGTTGAGTCAGCACTTCAGACCTCTGTCTAATCTGAAACCTCCATTGTTAGTCCAAGCTCTGTGTATACATATTTCACTGGCAATGAGAAGTATATTTGGAGCCAGATATTCCACTGCTGTCAAGTCCAATTGTAGTGGATTGGAACTGTCTATGATTTTTCATTCATTTTTTTACATATGCAGATATCAGTTTTCTCAGTTTTTATTTGTATAAATCTGGTTTAACTTTAGGGGAGTTCCTCCAGAGGTGCTCCATGATAATACATAAGGTTTGTGACATTTGCCTATGTAAAATTGCAAGTCTTTCACAATTAAATCCTCCTGCTAAATGATGTGGCCAATCAGCAAACTGTGAGCAGCTGGAATATAATTTTGAGGGCTGCATTATCAAATTATCAACATATTAAAGTCATTATCAATTCAGTTTAAAGTAACCTGCCAAAAAGACGTGCAGTTACCTTGGAGGAATGAAGAAGCATATTAAAAGTGGCAAGCAAACCCATCAGCAAAATGATGATGATCAATCTTGAAGGAGTTTAACAAATGGCTACATCATGGAATGGATGCTGTCATGAGCTGTAAACTTTTTGGTGATGACTGTAGAAGGATAAGAAAAAGAAAGTTTAAAATACAATTATGATGTAAGAATATAAGAAAGAATCAGGTGACTAAGAAATAGCTTTCATACATTTTGTGTTGGTCAGTACTTTTAAAGATAACTCAGTGGAAAAATACTGTTCAAAAATACAAAATATGCTGACCAATCTCTAAGAGAATTTTAGGGGGAAAATAAATAACTCTGCAGCTCTCTCAAGATAACTGTATTTTCATTCTCAAATCCAAATTATTAGTTTTCAGCATTTCTCACATATTATAGTTTTCACCTTTGTAAATCTTTTGGGTCTTCCAAAACCAGAGCACTGAACAGAGAGGTGTGGTTTGATATTAAACTCCATAAAATCAAAACAAGCCAAAAAATTTCAGGTCTCTTCAAAGAAACATTGTTCAATGAAACAAGAAAGTTGAATTCAAGCCAACCTGATACTGACATGTTACAGTTCTGGGTTCCTGATGGTAGCAGGGAACACTTCAGGGTTAGAAAAAAGAAACTTGCCAACAAGTTGATGATGTAGAAACTGCATTTTCAGTTGAAAACAAAACTAAAGAAACAAGAAAAAACCCATGAGTTTTGTTGCAGCATTTCTCACAGTAGGATAGTGAAGGAATGCTGTGAAATACTTAACCCATCAAAAGGGAGTGACAGACACAAAGCAAGCTGTGGCAATCTTTCTGAAGTCCCCAGGGTGCAGCAAACCTCAGCTGCAGAGACTGTCATGAACAAGGAGCAACTGGAGCAAACCTCCATCCAGCCAAGCTGAACACCAGCTGAATTTCTTCAAGGATGTTCACTTTTGTGGTCATATTCTCCCTCTTGAGGGCTGGTAAGATGTCATGATGATTAATTGCCTTTTAGCCTTAACGTTTCATAGTTCTTATTTCCTTTTCATTCCGTGTGTTGAAACCTTCATTGTTTTAATTAAATCCAGCTTGGAAAGCCATTAGTAAAAAAGACTGGGTACATTCTAGCAATTTGTTTTTGTGGCTGGTCTCTGATTTATGCTTGTCTTAGGATCATGTAACACCTCTGTTGTTCTAGAGGCTTATTGCTGTCATCTCACCATGGCTTTGTTATTATTTTAATTAGGATCAGGAGCAAGAAGTAAAAGATAAGAAAAAAAAAGCCCAATCTAACAGATCAAGTATTCCTCAAGCCCATGAGAAATATCCAACTCATGGGATGTAAATCAAGGTATAAATAACTAAATATATATCAGAATTCAGCTCTTTTGAATCCCACCTTAGCTCCAGTGAAGTCATTGGAGTTACTTAGTTAAGACTGTTGCAGACTCAAGGATTAATATATGATGACTTTTTTAAAATATGTAATGGATTTTTTTGAATAGTAACGATGTGTATTCATCCACTGCATCTCTTACTTCTTTTACTAAAGAAATAGATGAGACTGTTAGACTTATTTGAACATATTTTTAAAAGATTTTTCAGTAAAAACAAATGCTACTTTTTAATCAAACTGTTTCCACCTGAAGTAAATATAGATCGATTTATGTATTTAGGAAAAACCTTGTCCTTAATGAGAGTTTTGCATATATATAAAAAAAAATTATAGTATGTGTTCTAAGTTTTAAAAGGGCATTCCAACTGGACAGAAGGAAAATGCTGCAGTGCCAGTGATTAACACCAATGTGAGCTGTCCAGAGGGTGTGTGGAAAATAGCTGGGGGTGTCTTATCCATGTGGGTAACATTTCCCTGTCTCTGTCTCTAAGAGGTTTATTTTAAAGGCACTGTCCCCTAGTGTGGGGAATTACCAATGTTAATGAATATTGATCTTGTCTAAATTGCCCAGGGAGAGCAGTGCTGCTCCGGAGTAACCTTCTGCTTTGCTTAGCAGTCTCAGGAAAAGATCTGTCATGGGCAATAATGAACATTGCAGAGCAGACAAAAGGGTGCTTAAAAAGCACAGAGCATGTGCTTGATTAAAAATGGACAATTTAAGCGGAAAACAAGCAGATAAACTCAAAACTCAAATACATGGAATACCTGATGAAAGATAAGCAAACCATACATGTTTTCTTAACAAAGGAAGTTTTTTTTTTCCAAGAGAACAGGTTGAATATTGTTTTAAAGCAATGATCATTTTATTATAGACTTCCCAGCAAAGTTCTCTAAGATTCTACAAAGCAGCAGCCAACCGTGATGCACAATTGCACTGTGTGAATTATTGAATTGCATCTGTCTCTCCAAAGCTGCAAACATTGATGTTTTCTTGCCTTCCACTTATAATCAAAGGACAAAGTGACACTCGATACATCACTGATCAAGGAGCTGGAAAGTCCTGCTCTGAGGAGAAGTCCAAGGGCCTTTGCATTGCTGCAGATAAAGAGCACTCTGCATAGAAGTAAAAATAACTTAATCTTTTCATTTAGCTATAGTTCTTCAGAATTTTTTCCCATGATTTTTAGTTTGTGGCTGTTCACTCTTACACTCCCGATTTCCTGCAAGTGTCTTATCAGCACTTTCTGAAAATCAAACTTTTAACTAAAGTTTCAACTTTTGTCATTTTCAGAAAATCCATCTCTTTTTGCATCCAGCAGATGTGCTTGTGTGTGAATACAAAGAGTTTGTGTACTGCAGACACCTTGCATTTGTAATGTCACTTTGTAATGTCATTTTGTATGTACTGTAAACTGGGCTGTTGCTGAGGACTATGCAAATCTCTTAGCTCTTATTTTATATACATAACTTCCTGTAGCTAGACTCATAAAATCATGCCATGGATGAATTACTTTATTTGATCTGAGTAACTGAAGGGACTATTTATTACAGTATATTTTATTAAGGGATAATCCTCAGAGCAAAACAGTGAAGGGATATTCACTTTCTAACCTTGTAAATATTTTCACAATGTTACCTTTCCCATCCCAAGTAATTTAAACGACTTAGGGCAGAACATGTTGCTTTGTGAGCTCAGTATTTCTGAGCTAACCTTGAATTCTGCAGCAGAATTTCAAATATATCAGCAATGTAGTCATACTGGGTCATAATATCCAATTGTTATAGGAAAAAAAAGGCGAAAAGTAAAATAAAATATTTTTAGACTATCCAGAGATTTGCAAGTGACCTCAGAATAAATGAATATTTGTCCAAAGGAGGGTTCATTCAGTATGGAACAGTTGCACAGAAACCATTCTGCTTCTCACCTCTGTCTTGCCATAAAACAGTACTACAGGGACAGAAAGTCCTGGATTTGTAGAGACCTGTCAAAATCCTTTGTAGACACATTTAATGTGTGCAGTTTGGAGCTGCCAGTAGCTGCTTACATTTTTCTAAGGGACAGAAGCTCCCCAGGAAACCAGCTTTCCATGACCTGCTTTTGTAACCTCTTTGGCTGTACTTTGAGGTGATTTCTTTCATCAAGAGGTGTCTCAAATCTGCATTTCCTAGATTAAAATTCTATTTTGCATAAATTGAACCTCTTACTAGCGTTCCTCTGAAGGTTTTCAGCAAATGCAGGAACTGCAGTGTGTGTGTTTGCACTCAAGAAATCACCAGAGGAAAAATCTAAAAGTAAAGAAGCAATGGCTAAAAACCTAAGGCTACAATCAGTTCTCCACATGTGCCCTGCTGGTGATGATGCCACAGGGATTTTTGTGTGTATCACTTTGAGAATACACCTCATACAGCTTCTGTCTAAAAGTCAAGGTTTATTAATATGGAATAATTAAATGAATGCAAGAGGGAAATATCTGATTAGTGATATGAAACTAGAAATTGTAGTCTGGCTGGCAGAAAGCATATGGGTGTGAGCAGCTCCTGCTGAAGGCAGAGACTTCAGAGTGTTCAGTGGAATTTCACTGGGGGGAGAATAAATTAATAATCCCAGTTCCGTCTGTCTAAATAAGTGCTATTATGAGAATATTTGTCCTTGAGAAAATTCACAGCTCTGTTCCCATGCTCGTTTGCATCCCTCCCACCTCACAACTGCAGTTTTTCAGGATGATCAGAGAGAGCATTTACTGCATCCTCTAGGGCCTGTTTCTCCAACAGGTTTAATGAAATACAAGGCGCTGCTGTGGCTGTCCTTGGTGCTGAATAAAGAACGAGGAGCACCCGCGGTGTTCCTGCAGTTCATATGGGCAGGGCAGTCAGAGAGCCTAAGGTACAAACAAACACAGTCTGCAGCACCATTTGGACTAAAAGAAATAAATCTGAGAAGTATTTCTGGCTCCTGGAATGGGGCAAAACAACCAGAAATGCCAGGAATTCAGTCCTGAGAGAACTGAATCCTGGGTCAGTTCCATACATATATCTATCTATATCTATATCATCTATATCTATACCTATATCTATATCTAATCTATATCTATATCTATATCTATATCTATATCTACATCATCTATATCTATATCTATATCTATCTATCTATCTATATCTATATCATCTACATCTATATCTATATCATCTATATCTATCTATATATATATCTATAGATCATCTATATAATCTATATATATATGTACATGTATAGACATCCATGTGCACATAAATATATATATATGCTTGTGTTTATGTGTGTCTGCTTCTGAAAGAAAGAAGATATGGAAAGACAATCTAAACTACACACTGAACATCATTTTGGTAAAGCACAAGGGCAGCCCTCCAACACTGTTAGTCTGTGCACAACGTTGTCACACCTCTGACAGCACTTTGGCTGTCCTGATGGCCACTTGCTGTTATTAGCAGCAAAGTTAACTCTAAATTTGGTCTTTGATTTTTCTTAAGTTATGAGCAGCAAGTGAAAAATTAATTTTTTTTTAAAGTAGCATTTTATTTTGGAGCAGTTGATAGATTTCTATTTGTGCTGGCTGTAATAGATCGTTGCTATTTCTGCTGATCATCTGTGGTGATTACACCAGAAGACAGATATTTCTCTGGCCTTATAAATTCAAATAGCCCTTTTTTCATCTCCCTAATACCTATCCTCCTGTCTACTCCCATTGACTAATACACAGAATCAGCTTTTTGTGCCAGATTGTCTTTTACAGGGTGACACTGGTAACTAAAATTCAATTTAACATAACAATTTTGAAGAATTGATACTCCAATTAAATTAAAACAGAAGCAGTTTATGACTTTTTTCTGATTATAAACGTGAGTAAAGCTCAGCTGAAATGAATGTATTGACATCATTTACATTAGGAGAGATTTTGGCCTTGATTTGCAATCCTGGAGAGAAATGTGGCAGTATATTGTTCTTCCTCCTTGCAGTGACAGAAGTTTTCACAATAAAAATCTCTTTTAATTTATGACTTGCCATAAAAGACAGTGCATGACAGGGTTCTCTGGTAGCACAGTCACTTGCCAGGGACAGAGCAACTATTCATTATGCCTTATACTGTGCAGTCACTTATCATGTTTCTTACCCCACTGGTCTATCTCATTATTCTCCAGGAAAGCCATTTTAGGAACTGCCAGCAACTTACTTAAATTATAAATGGGTTTGTGCCACTTTTGGTTTTGAGCAAGGAGACAGACTTTTGTGAATTAGGAACATGGGGCTGTGCTACTCAGTAATGGGATGTGACATCATGGCTCATCCAAACAATAAAATATCCTTCTGAGGAGAAATCTGAATTGGCATCTTTATATGTATTTGTTTCCTCAGATGAATTCATGCAGGCAGAAAGACATAACCAAATAATCTGGATCTCTAAAGTATCTCATAGCATTTCATTTCATTATTTCATTTCATTTCTTCCTTTTTTTTCTTTTTTTTTTCTTTTCTTTTTTTTTTTTTTTACCTTTTGGTAAATAACAGACTAGGTCTTGTCTCCATTGTAGAAAATTCAAGCTTGAAAAGTCCTATGGATTACAGTTTAGCTGAGGAGGAAAATGAGGAAATATCATTCCACAGCCAAAGGAAACTGGAGAGATGCACTGGAGTGAGTAGCATTATTCTGAATTTAGCAGCCCAAGTGTGACATCTGGTCTCAAGCCTGAGTGGTCAGACAGTTGCTCTTGACCTGCCTTGGTGCAGCACACAGAGGGTGGTGCCATCCTGCCTTCTGAAGAGCATCTAGAAATGATGTGACAAACCTGAAAGGAGAAGCTTGAGAAGGAAAAGAGTGAAATCTCCACGTGGCCCTTGAAATCCACAGCAGGGTGAGCTGGGTGTGCTGGAGTGCCTCTCTGATTGCAGTGCCAGAGCAGCAAGGAGGCTGCAAGCTCTAACATCTGCTTCTGGTGGGTCTCTGGGCTTTGCTCTCACACTCCCTCATCACAGTGGGTTGAATTCTTGGTTATTTCTTTCTGATCTGCTTTGCAGAAATGATAGTGAAGTAATCACTTCTGGGCTGTCAAACAACTAATGACACTTAGAGTAGGGGATGTGCTCAGCTCATTTACAGCTGGGGGGATATAAAATGGGTTTTATTCTGCTGATAATTTCCGAAATGTGATTAAATATAATTTTGAGGCTCAGAGAATGTTTAGTTTAGCACTAGGTACGTTTCTTATCTGGTGTCTTGAAAGATTTGAAAGCACAATATAATCTCCAAAGTGTCTTTTATATTGAGTTATTTTATAAATCAATCAAAATCATTCAGTCAAGACATATTCATCAAAAGCTTTGTCTTAAATCTGCATTTTCTGCTTTGGCAGAAAAATTGTGTCCTCTACTTCCTTCCAAACTGAAAATAATCTCTGATTACAAACTTCTGTATTTATCAATCTCTGTATTTTTCATGTCATTTCTGATAACTTTAGGACATTAAAATGTTCTTTTAATAACTGGATGTCATCTTTCAAATCAAACATCAGTTGTACCAGCAAACTGATTTAATATATAACAGTGACATCAGAATAATAAATTCACCTTCGAAAGCTGCTTTATATTTGTAGCACGTATTTTAGTAAAAATAAGGAGCTTACAATATTAGGAGATTTATATAATATAAAGATACAATTTTTCCTCAAACAGAAAATAGCATTTGTGTTCATTTGCAGTGAGATTCAAGCAAAAACATTTCTGTTGCCATACTTTTTGAGGTTGGACAACTCTGGACTAATTTCATATTAATTTCCTTCTGATGAAATCACAAATATTTATGTTATCATTTGGAAATCTCTTTTGCTATCCATAGTGCTAGGAACCTCATTTCACTGTGAATTTTTGATTTCCTTGTTAGAAACTATAATTCACTCCAGCATCACCAGGTGAGTGTGCTCACACAGCCCAGTAAAGCTGTGACCTGAATTTAGACTCTGTTTGTCCTTGCTCTCAGTGTAGGTCTCTTCCTCATCCTGCACAGGAAGATGATAACAAGAAAAATCTTCTCCCTGATAGTAAGTGGGAACTTCAGTGCTCCACTTCTTCCCTGAGTGGCTCAGCAGCTCTCCCACTGCTTGCAGCACTATTTTTCCTCCATGGAGAAAAGCTGTCTCAGGGAGAAGGCTGACCTTGTTTATTTGTCTCTGCTGCAGCAGCTACCATGTGCCATTTTGGTGTGATGTCTTCCTCAGGGGAAAAAAAACCCAAACAGCAATTGAGTAAAGGAAGAATAACTGCTTAATGATGCTCCATTCCTCAGTAATCTGTATTTTCAAGCTGAAGAGGCTCTTATTGAAATAGATGAAAAGTTCAAAGTATGCCTCAGCTGGACAAGGGGTGATGTGTGTAAATCCATTTTAACAGTATTCTGCAAAGGGAAAGGCAAAACTGTGTTTTTTCATACTATTTGCCCTGTTTGTAATGTCCTTGAAAGATGCAAATTGAAAATATTTTTTCATTCTTGTTTTTCCTCTTTATGTGTGTCCTGGTTTGGTGATGTACAAACGTTTGGCTGAGAGCTCTGATTTCTTTGTGGTTTTGCTGTTTATTGAAAAGAAATTCACCTTAAATGTGAGCACTACAACTATGCTGATTTCTCTGTGAAATCGAGAGGGTTAATACATGTCAGAACAGACAGGAATAGCAATACTTTGAACTTGCTAACTTCTTTCATCTGAAATTTAGAAGCATTAGCTAATTAATATCACAATTCCCCCACGAGTTAGAAGCTTCAGAGTAATCGCTATACTTACTTGACATCTCTACTGTTAGAGTTATTCACGGTGATTTTAAGACAGCTTCACACCAACTCTTTAATAACGTGTGACATTACAAAGCAAATTGGACTAGAAAGTGAAGGATACTTAAATAGAGCTTATCCACGGGAGTGAACCCAACAAATTTTAACTAAATGCACTCTAAGAGTCAATTAGCCAAACTCAACTAAACTCTTCTGTGGAAGTTCTTATTCAAATGTGCCACAGTAAGCACTGGAGCAGGAGTAAGTATGAGCATTGTGTAGAAAGTTTCCACTGTAGCCTGTTCTGATTCACTTCCTGATTGATCACACAGGCAGTGTTGTAACGGAAATGACTAGAAAGTATGAAACATTTTAAGAAAAATTTTAAAATCTTGCATAGTTCAAAATGAGACGTGAAAATTTTTAATATTTTTTAACAAAATAAAATTTTACTTAAGCAGGCAGGGAAAAACTTTAGTATGAAGTGAGAAAATATGATTTTGTTTCACTGTTGCAGTGAAACTTCTTGAACATTCCAATGGCTTTTCTATTTTTTATCTTAAAAGGAGGTATATCCAAACACACAAACGTGACTGAAGTTTCCATTTTGGTAGAGGAAATTTTTTTTTGTTAAGTTGATTAATTTTGTGAATGAGACAGGAGCAATTCTCAATCAAAAGAGATCACCACATTTAGAGTCAGGAAATGGAGGTGGGAATAAAACCTACACAATTTTTAGTTTCTTTTGTTCTCACAACTGAATAGTCCTAGTCTTATACTGTATCAGATCTGAAGCACTGATGATTTATTTTTTTCCCTAAGAGTTAAGAAACCATTGGCAGAAAATTGCAGGAAAAAAGACCTGCCCATAGGAAAAGTCTGTTTGCAAAACCCATTAATTAGATTTTGGATTTTTTTCCTGATGCTTGTTTGTTTCAAAACTCTTTATAAACCTGCTATTATAAATTACATATACTGTTTCTATTTATGCACACAGCCAATACCTGAGCTAGACATTTGTCCTGTGGGAAGAATGGCCCCAAATATTTGGTAATTAGATGAAATAACTAGTTTTATAATTGAAAAATCTTAGCCCATTGGTCTCCTTGGCACCTCTGCTGCACTGTGTCCTATAAGCTGCCTGTATCACGAAATGCTTCTTTGGTCAATTTGCTGTGCAAAGATTTTTAGCCAAATCCAGGCAATGCAGAAAAGAACAAAACATTGCTTTTAGCAGTCTTTGAAGGGGCTCCCTCAAGCAATTTGATTCAGCTCAAAATTTATGATTGGTTAGCCTAGAAATAAGTACAATGCAAGAAATGCACATCTTTACCGTATTTGGCAATAAGCCATGTGAGGTTTCTCTGTGTTTTAAGAAATGAGGCATTGCACTATTCTAAAATAGGTAACTAAAGTTGCTGCAGTGAGCAGTTGCCTGATTTTGACTCCTGTTGGAGTCTACTGGATCAGGAGATCCACTGGACTGTCCTCACACATCCATTTTTATGGGCAGTCTCTGCACAAACCACCTCTGAACTCCATCAGCACACTATGCTACCAAATAGAGAAGCTGAAAATATGAATGGATGTAAGAATAAGAGGCTCACAGCTCCTTTTCTGTGTGCTTCCTTAAGTGCCTGTGGTATCACTGGCAGCTGGAAAACTGCCTGGCTGCAATGTCAAATATTCACTGGTGGCAGAAGACATGTTTAGAGGCAAGAGCTTGGGTTATGGCTCTGAAATCTTAGCATGACCTTCCCCTCTGCTCAGATTTACAGCTCTGGAGAAGGCAGTGTGGTTGCAATGCTAAAGACTCTCAAAAAGCTTTTAGCAGCTTGAATTCTGCAGCCAATTTATTCCTGAGTTGAGCCTTGAGTTAGTAACAAAGCAAAAAAAGAATTAATGGTTGATTGAGTGAGCATATTGGGCTGTACAAGTGACTTAATTTTCATCACACTTCACTAATGGCAAAATTACATGTTGGAGGTACAAGCAGCCTGAGGAAAAAGGAGTGTCTTTTTCTAATGTTGCTGTTAGAAAGTTATTCTGGGACTCTCTGCACATTGAAAACTGATTACATTTCAGCATGGAACCACAAGCTGTCCTGATTGCAAATTCATACATTTCCCCTACCCAAAATAAATAAAGACTCCTACTTTCACAGTTGTTGAGAATCCAGGCATTTTGCCCACTCCTGCTCCACTCTATGAAGTGAAATGCTTCAAATCTTTCAGCAGGAAGAGATGCCAGGCCAATCTGTGTGTTTCAGTGTTTCCTTTTTCTGTTTTCCCTCCTGAGGAAGATTTGTTATGAAATCATTGGAACAGAGTCCAGGAGACTGGAATTGAAATTTTAGGTCTATCACAGACTTCTGGAATTTTCAGAGACATTGTGGTCTCTGTGTCAGTTTTCTGTCTTTGGTAGAGCTGCTGGTGACTTTAGGACAAATTTTATTTTAAAATGCTGTCTTATTAGTATCCATTTTTTCAATGACAGCTGTTAGTACTGTTGAAATATTAAATAATTTTCTGGACTTCCAAAACTGTAAAGAATGTGGGTTTTTTAATTCTTTGGGAAGTTCTGACAGCACCCATATTTGCAGATTCTGAAGGACCAGGGAATGGAATAGATCACTGGAAGTCTATTGACTGCTCAAATTTTACGATGTGGATTTGCTTATGTTTTTGCAGACTTAAACAAGGCAGTATCTGGCACATGCTAGAATCCAATACCAGCCGGCAGTTTGCATGGGGTTACTCTGGTTTTGGATGTTAAAAGTGATTAAGAGCATGGATGGAATCCAGTCTGTAAGAGCTGCTTCAATGGCAAGGAATAACTCTGGATAATTTTCATTTACCAGTGAAAATGTAGTCCTGTTTTCTCACCTCTGAAAGTATTTTTTTTTAAAATCTTGATATACAGTCAGAAAGAGCAGAATAGCAAATAAAATTTCAGCTAAATTGAATAAAGAGTTTCTGCTGGTCCAAATGACACTATTTTCAATTCTCTGCTCATAAAATTTGGAAGAATTCAAACTTTCAATTCCAATTTTTTCCCTTAAGTTAAAAAAAAACCAACAAAACAACAAAACCTCAAAAAAGTGTTGATGAAATTACAGTTTGGGTGTCTTAAACTGACAACTGAAATAACTCCACCTGTCCATACACAAAGCTTGTCTGCAGTGCCAGCAAGTCTTCCATATCCCACCTTTCTTGTCTGAGCAATCATATGACTCAAACTTTTTTTCAATGTAGAAATAATGAATTTTTATATTTATTTTAATAGGCGTCCTTTTAAAAGTTCAAGTTCTCTGAGTCTTTTAGCTGAGTTTTCTTCCTAATATTTTTGAATACTTTGGTGAAAACACTTCGGGATGTCCACACAGAATTTTAAAGCAAGCTGAGGGCAACACTAAGAATATGAAAATATTCTGTTAATTTTTATGAAGAAGAAATTATTAAAAATTCCCAAGCATGAGCAATAGGGCTGATAAATGGACATTTGATTACTAAATTTAGGTTGAATTTTAAAAAGCTGGCCGCATATATTTCAAATTATAGATTTCCTCAGTAAAGGCAAAAGAGAATCATATAGCATTAAACTAAACAATATACCTAACAGAACATTAATTCATTAATTAGAGAATTTATAAATTCTTTTAAACATGTTCTTGTCACATAATAACTTGCTTTTTCTTGTGTCAACTATATTTGAAGTAGCTCCTCTTCTCCACCAGTGTTTGACTCCTCAGAAAAATATAGGGAGACTCTCCATTCATTTGGTTACTAAAAAAATTGAGCTCTATTCAGCTAAATAAAGTCTCTTTCACAAGGCAAGTACAGTACCATGTCATGTTTTCTAATTTTTAATTTCTGAAGTATCTTCAGGCAAGATTTGGGATGCACAGCTTCTCTTTTCCATGTCACCATTCTGTATAATATTTCTTTTTTAACAGGTTTCCAGAGCTGCACTCAATCTCTCTGGAAGGAGTTTCAGTAAAAAGCAGAAAAACAATAGGGCAGGGGAAATCTCTTTCCTAGGAAGGTATTTGGGGTGAGAGTAGTACAATGATTAATCTTACACAACACCACACAAGAGGATTTTGATCTGAACTCTAAAGTGCTACTTTAAAACAAAAACTTATATAACACATGAACATTGTAGTCCTTAAACCTTTAAATAATGGTTATGAAGTTTAGCATTTGGGCAGTTGTCACAGAGGAAAGTAATGAGCCCCTTATTTAACTTGAATGGCTAAATAGTCACTGCCCTCATTCTGCCTATTAGCCTCCAAGAGAAATATTTTTACTGTAGTTCATTTTCTGCTAAACTGCTCCAATTTGAAGGGTTTTGCTTAAACTTTAATTCTCTGAGTGTCAAAATACATCAGGAATAGGAGGAAAAAGAAGACACAAAGTGATGAAATAATTTCACTTGAAATCAACGAACAGAAATATACAGTAAATGCTTTAGCTGCATTTCAGGAATTGCACAAACCCACAAGGGGCATCAGGGTTTGATGAAAATGTATACAATTAAAGTAAAGAGCCTGAGGCAGTAGTTGCCTTAATACCATGAGGCTGCACGTTGAGATAGTTCAGAGGTTTGGGGCAAGATTTTCATCAGAAAAATGTCAGTTCATTGGGGCTGAGACTTTTCACATAAATGTATTGGTCTTGACGATATTTCCACTGGGAGAAGTGTCTAATCTCAAATAGAGAATTTTTGTAGGAAGGAGAATGCATGAACTACCTCAAACATCTGAATATTGGGGGAATGTTTTACAGAGTCATACACTCCAAATTCAACTGTAAACACTGTTAGAGCTGATGGACAAATGCACACTTAAGTGTCTTGTTTTTGTAACCTGAGAGCTAAGGCATCTCAAGTAGACTGAAGATTTTGTTTTTAGAGGCTTTTGCCTGGTAGCTGAAAACAATTATTTGGAGGAGTGGAGTGAAAGTAAAAAGAACTGAAAGCTGGCAGCAGGGAGCAGCAGTCTGATTTCAACTGAAAGGAACCAGGATTGGAACCAGAGTGGGGTCAGACCCACTCCAAGAGAAGTACCAAAAGTGGAAATCACTGGATGTTTGTCACAGGAATGAACATACAGTGGGATCTTTTTGAGTGGTCTCACTAGGATTTCATTTTCATTTTAAGTGACTTTTGAAATGAATGAGAAATGTGTGAAAAAGATTATGAATCTATATATTATTTAAAATAATAAGTGCTTTTCTACATATTTGCTAATAGAAGCTAAGGCACTCTTACTTTGACATTTTGTGTATAAGAATCAAGAGAATCTCTCTGGTGGAAATTATTTAAATACACATATATAAGTAAGTGTTACAGTGACATTCAGTGCCTTGCACAGGGAATTCTTTTGTTGAGTAGAAAACCATCCTTCCACCTCAATCTTGCTTACTTGCAGTGTTCCAGTGTGTAAGTGACCAAGACCCTCTGACTCCAATCTGTGATTTCAAGTAAGATTGGGTGTGTGGTACTGAACATTTTTTGCAGGTCATTTGATCCCCAGGGACTTACAACTTCTTTGTAACATTTGCTACATCTCTGTGCTCTTCCCACCTGACTCAATGATCCACCAGCATGTGAGATTTGATGGATTTTTACAGAATGTGTTTGTTGAGAGTTGTTTGTTGTTGTTGTTGTACACCAGGCCTGTCTGACCCCTTGGCTTTCCCAGCCCTGGGCTGCAGTGGTTCTGGGATTAAGTTGTGTCTGGGGAAAAACACCTCACAGAAAATTCAAACTGGCTTCTATCATGTCAAGATAATAGTCATCCAGGAGGAGACATTCTGTAGGGTTAATTAACACTAATTATGACTCTCCCAACCTCTTTTCAACCCCGTCTCTAATACATGCCAGTGGATGTTTATAAGATAACAAATATCATCTATGTAATGATCTGTCAATAATGACCATGAAGATTCAAAGTTAATTAACTTATAATGGTGATATTTACATCTTTGTAACTGACTCACAGCTTTTCAGCCTATACACCCACAGTTTTATATATTTCTGTCAATAAAAATGGCCTCTGCACTTATTCTGTTTAGAAATCCAACAAGAGTTATCAGTTCTACACCTCACCAGATTAACTTCAGTAGATGCATTCCTCTGTTGAGAAAAACAACCATATCTTGAAATTAAATGGTATGAAAATATCCTTGTTGAACACTGATGGCAAGGACACAAGTGATAGGTGGCAGAAAGAACCAGACGGATATTAGCAGTGATAGCTGGTAAAAATGTAGAAGCACCAATGGCAATACAAAACTTGCATGAGTCTTCTACTTGTGTTACTGATGGAGATTTTAAACAGCACTATTTAAACTTCTCTTAAAAATGCACAAGTGGATTTTTTTCTCATTCATCCTCACAGGCTGACACCCTGTTGAGGAGACTGTAATGCATTTTTTACTTATCCTGTGGTTTGTACCTGCCTGGGCAGCAGCCCTTTATTCTGTTGTGGATAATCTTTACTCAGAATTCCCAGATAATCAGCTCTCACCCCCTAGCTGATTGCATTGATCTTGCAATCAATCTTATGGTTGTTCTGCTGCACAGCTCATAATAGGAGAGTGAAGCAAGCCTGGATTTTGGATATGTGTATCTTTAGAGACATTTCCGTGCACACCTATCCTCTCCTTCATCCATCCACTCACACACGTGTGCACATGACCACAAGCATCATTTATGTTTGATTAGATCAGACAGAGAAGTAGTAAATTTTCTTGTAGTTCCCTATCTGTTAATTGCCTTTGGATAAGGTGTGCTTCCTGTAAGTGTTTATGCCAATAGTCCTGTGAAGCAGTACACTTCACGTTTGCTGCTCGTTTGTCTGCATCCAGAATGTTCTCCCAGGGCTCTGCACTGACAGGCAGTCTGCTTTCAGCACTGAGCAAAGGGCAGCATGTATTTGCTTTTCCCCAGAAGCAGAGCAGAGATCAAATTATAGCCACTTTTCAGTTTACTTGGTAGTTCCGTAGGGAAACCCAGCTGAGCTCCTGTTTCTGAGCAAACTCTACCTCTCTCTCCAAACAGGAGGCAGGGTTCAGAGTCATTTACCTCTCATGAGGATTTCTGCTCCTTTATTCCCCTATTATCTACACAGAGAGATTCACAACTGGCCCTCAGTATTTCGTACTCTCTGTGTTAGTTTTTAGACCTTAAAAATCCTGAGGCAGAGGAGGAGTTGGGAAGGTGGTTTCAGGGTCTATGGGAGTCACTGCAGTTCTGCAGCTCAGCTTCATCCATGGAGCAAATTCCTTGCCCACCCTCAGGAGGTAAAACACTTTTCAGCACCCAGACCTTGCAGCTCCCATGGGACACAGAGCTGGTTCTGCTATGTGTGCTTTGAGAAGGATTTTTGCTTTAATGTCCGTTTAATGAGCAAACATCAACTTAAATGAAGTTTCCCTTTCAGCCTGCTGCAGACACTTAATTGTGGCTGGTCTCTTCCATTTGCTTAATTTGCTTTTAACTTGCTCAAATCTTTTGCAGTTTCCTGACATGGAAATAGTAGAACTCATCCTCTTTGAAGAGCAAGGCTGCTCATTTTGCTTTTGTGTTACATGCAACGAGAAACCTCATTTATTTCATTTTTAATATTGTGTCTGTGCTGCCTATCATATGTCTAATCTTCCTATTTTTTGAATTTGCTATTGAAAGACAAGGAAACTGGGAAAAGGTCATCTATTACTTTACTAGCTTTAAACACATTTGTAAGTGATTATTTGGAAATTGTCCATGAGAAAGTGTATCTACATTCTGTTCTTTAATACAGTTTCTTTCCCTCTACTCTTGATGTGAATGGGTTTTTCATACTAAGGTCTCTGTACATGGCAGCTCAGCTGTTTGTTAGAAAATCAAACACTGAATCATTTCCTTTGGGAAAAACAGATAGATGCTCAAAGACTTCAAAAAACCTGGAGGGAAAGTAGGCCAGACTTTGTTCTGACCAAGCTATAAAAGTCCTTAAACTAAGTCCTTTCTCATCTGAGTGCCTTCTAAGCTGATATCCTAAACTAGAACCACAGCATATAGATCCACTAAAAGTTGGGTAGCATAGCTTGAGTTTAAATCCATCCAGCTCTGAAGACCTGTCGGTGTTCAAATTTCAAATTCTGTTTTTAAGGTGTAAAAGCAGATCCATCTCCATGGGCTTTTCTCTAGTCACATCCAATGTATTGGCAAAAATCTGCATGTAGGATACAACTGACACCAACAGACTGCAAAAAACCAAATCTGTTCTGTCTTTTTTCCTCCTAATTATTTAAGATTTAACAAGTTCTATCAGGTAGAAGTAGCTTACCCTAATTATTTAAGATCTGACAAGTACTGTAAGGAACAAAGCTGTCTGAATAAAATTATGAGGCATGTACATGTTCATGTTCCCTGCTGATGGGACCTGAGTCATTGCAGGCTGAGGTGTACTAATTAATCCCAACCAAAGGTTTGTCCTCTCAATTAGCAGCCCCTTAGATAAGCTGTCTGTTTGATCTACAGCTGCCTGGTGGGAAATGCCCAGGTTGTGCAAGCTTTATGATTCTGACTCCCTTGGCCAGTTGCAAAGTTATTTCAAGGAGAGGAGCTGATCTGTTCTGCAGTGTAATAGCTGCATGCAGAGCTCTAGGGCAAATCCCATCAGGTAACTGCACAGAAGGCTGGAGTCAGCATCCCAAGGATCAGGAGAGGTGTGCCATCAGCTTGGCATGCTGCAAATTCCTGCTCTGAACCACACAAAACCCTTCTCATAATGCTGGCATTTCTGGAAACCTGGGGAAGGGCGTTTGTATTCCTGTGACTGTCAGAGAAAGTGGTTCAGAAGCCATCTTAAAATCGATTTTTAATTCCAGCTGTGAAATATATGTTTGTGTGCAAACATCACACTCAGTATCAGCCAGGCCTGAAGGATATTAGCAACCCTTTATTTATTTAACCCTAAATTCATAAAGGTAAACACACTTTCTCTGGCCAAGGGTGATCACAACACACCAGGCAATCAGAAGGGCACTTCTCAGCACTCATGAATGGAGTCTGAGCTTATCACCTTTTCCTTACTCCAAGCCCCAGCTGCCACCAAGAGACCAAGGCACAACAGTGCTGGGATTAACCTGCATCCTTTAATACTTTAATACTATGCTATTAGCACAGTGCTTAAATATTCTGGGGAATTTAGGGATGATTCCAATTACACACTTCAAGGCTTTTAGCAGTCTGGAAGAGAACAGAGTTTTTGACTGATGGAGCACAGTTCTTCCCCCAGCTGCACCTTTGTGACCTGCACATGCTGGTAATGTAATGGAGGGGGCTGCAGAGCCTCCAAGGGATTTTTAATTTCAAAATGGATGGCAGATATCCATTCACTAATAAATCATCTGCAGCAGTTCTGCAAGAAAGAAAAAAGGCTCAGGGCATCTCATGTTGGGCTTGTGTACTTTTTCCCACCCTCTGGGTTCATAGAGTTAAGACTTGTTTGAAGAAGGGCTGGGTAGATGACCAGCCTCATTAATAGTTGAGACATGTTGTTTATATAAATTTCATTTAATTCAGTGCATAGTGAACGATGTCTCAGCCAATATGTTTGGGTTTTTTCCTAGGATCTCATTCTTGCTCTTTTGTTTCATGGCACTGCTTTCTTTTGGGCAAGAAAACTCATATAGATTTATTGCCTTTCTCTTTTCTGTGCAACCTTGCCTAATAAGAACACTGTGGTGGCTGCAGCCTGTGAAATTAGCCCATGAACTCTTTGTATCCTTGTCTGTCTGTCTCAATATCCCTCAGATCACCCTGATAAGAAGAAGAACTGTGACCATATCTGTCTTTTTTATTATAGACTGCTGTTGGTGTGGGTGGCAGACTGATGAAATACAGCAGGGGTTTCTGCTTCACATTGACATTTCAGTGCATTTCTTTCTTTCTCTTTCCATTCAGTGGGGTATCCACTGATATGTCTAAAACCAACAGTTACAATACACACAGGCAGTGCATAACTATGATGTGCCTATGGCTTTTTGGATGGTACTTCCAGAGTAATTTCAATGTCACATGGCAATAACACTCATTTGCACAAAAGCCGATTTTATATCTACAGTTTGGTTGTGGCAAAAGAAATAAAAGAGAATTAATGGGTTTAGATCCAATGGAGTGATAAATATTGCCAGTAATGTGATTTACTGTCTATCTACAGAGGTTTACAGTTAATCTACAGGTGTTTTATATACTTACAGCTTGTTCTTCAGCACAGATACTGAGTTCATGGCCTCACCCTGCTGTGCATTACTCCTTAAGTTGCTGTGCAGCAAATAAAATCAAGTGACACCTCTGCAGTAATGAGGGATGCCAGGGCTTTATTAAATATGCAGATGCCTGGACTCTACATATGCATATCAGTTTATGCCTTATTTACTTCCTACCACCCCCCAGGTGTCCTTTTTTCTGCACGAGGGCTATGAGATCTCTGTCTCCTAATCTGCACATATGATTTGTGCCAGACAAGAGAACAAACATATGCTCATGGGTAAGGAGATTCAATCCATTTTAAAATTATGTGGCCTGTTATTTTTTGGAGTTAAGGACTGAGTTCAGTGGGGATTTTTAACCCTAACTACAGTATTTTGGATAGTTACTCTCAAATTTTCACGTGGTACTTAGTGCCTGTGTGGGGAACTTGCTTTTCTATAGACTGTTTGCACCACTTGATGATACCTGTATTAACTGAGAAAGAAGACATCCAGAATAACTTTTTGTGTCAGATTAATGGAATGAGATGGATGCTTTGTGCTGTCGGCACTGGCTTGGTGTTGAAAATTTGGAGCTCAGGTCCCAGCTGTGCCACATTGTGTGTGATGGTGGGTGAGTCTTCCAGGGCCACTTTTTTCCCAATGCCTAAAGTACCAAATTAATATCTCTTGGCATTTTCAAAGGCAGCAGGGGATTGGCTTCCATGGGGCTTTTCAGCATTCCATGGAACTGACTTGCACAGTGCTCCTTCCCCATGGAGGTTTGCCTTCCTAAAGACACCTAAAGGGAAATCCTAAAGGTAATGGGGTCACAATGTTCATAACAAAAGCATCCAACACAGTTTTCCTGTACAATCTCCGAGTTTCCCTCATGAGGCAGGAGTTATTAAAAAATTTTGTTCTCTAAGCTGATATGACAGGTGAACACTATTTTCATTATTTTCCTGCTCTAATTTTGGCATTCTGAGACTGATAATGATGACAGTAATAATAGAAACAATAGCCTTCATTTTTATGCTAAATAATCACAGTAGAGACAATTTACCAATTACCCTAACGAGTTTGCAATAACTACCTAGAGACAAGAGGAAAGTTCCTCCCTGCACACGCAGGCAGAACTGCAGTGCTCCTGTTTCTGGCTGATCTCGCAGCAATTTGGGATCCATCTCAGTGGGGTTGTCAGAGCCCTGTTTGGGTAGCGTGTTGTGCATCTGACACTGCTGTCAGGGACACTGAAGTGGCTGCTGAAATGAGATGCCTGAGAAGCCACTCAGCCAAGACGTGCCATCTGCTTGCTGATGACTGACAGCAGCGAAATCTCCCGCGCTCCTGCCAGAGGAATTCTCCCTTCTGAATCACATTGTGCCATGCCAGAGTCATTCCCTGACATGTCATTAAAGCTGGGAAGGACTCAGGCTTTCTGCTTCACTAGCAATTTTGTGGTTTCAAATCTGGTTCTTTTGGTCCAGAAAAGTCTGAGCAACCCAAGTACATTTTTCTCGTTTCCCACAATTAAGATTTTTGCAATTTTTTTTCTTTGTTCAAGGAAACAGTATGATTTTGAAAAGTAATTTTAATTGAAAATGAAAGCTTCACACTGGTGTAAGCACAATGCTTATTCTTTTTTTTGCTAAATGATGTGGAAAAAGGCTTTTCTTTAGTGCCTTCTCATGCAAAATATTTAAATGCAAATATTCACTCAGTTCTTACTGGTGTTGGGATGTACTTTTCTGCCTCAATGCAGTGGTGATGCATGCTGTGAATTTTTCACATAGTGAGTGTCATTTGGTCAAAAATAGTAGGTTACATTGTACTAGATTCCATGGACTTTTACCAGAAAATATAAAGCATAGAATAGCCTTCTGCTTGCAGAAATCACTTAACTTCTGTCAGTCACCAGCACCCCAAGAGAGGGACTGACTGCCCAGCTGGAACTCACTCCTTATCAGATTTCTGAAAACCAGAATATGTCAGTAGATCTAAACTGGGGGTTTAAGAGTGGAATCACAAAACCACCTTGTTTCCTTAACCAACACTTGATTAACAAATTGATAACGTGGATACCGAATGGGGCATTTTTCAGCCATGGCTGAAGAAAATCAAATTTCCAGCAGCCACTGAAGAGATGGTGTCACTCCCTCCATGTCCCCTCTGCTCTCCACACCTGCTTGCACACTCCTGCCTTTTTCCCTTGCACTGGGACTGGGGCTTGTTTCTGCTGATGAGCCAGTTTCAATCTCTAAATTGACAGAAATTTAATTGTGATTTGTTTGTTGGGTTGTTGTTTTGTTGTTGTTGTTGTTTTGGGTGTTTTTATTTGAGGGGGTGTCATATTTGGGGTTTTTTGTAAGTTGGGTGTTAATTGATGTACTTATTTAGCTGTACTTATTTAGCAGAATGAGAGATTGATTGCTAATGCTGCCTGCCTGTTGCTGTTCCTTCACCTCCTCCTCAGCTGTGCTTGCACAGGTACTTTTGCATCCATGCCTTGAACTACCTCAAGGGATTGGTACAGGTTTAAAATAATCTGTACCCAGCAAAAATGGCTTTTATTATTCTGGATCACTTCTTCCCACAGTGTCACAAACAATTGTACCAGGATGCCTAAAGGGAGATGCTGGAAGAAGCTGGGTGGTCAGGAGAGGCAGAGGAGAAGGGCACAGGCTGCCAAAACAAATGGATGTCAAATCTGCCCTTAGCATGGTCTTGAATACCCACACAGGGCAGCAAAGAGCTGATATGCCACAAATTCACATCCCAGCTTGGCATGCAATTCCCTCCCAATGTACATGCAGCCTTAACTATGATGATAATAAAAAGATTCACTGATGGAGCTGCTGTGAAGCACTTGAAAGGATTTGCTGTTCTTTAGTGCATGGGGAGCAAGAAGCACAAAGGAATCTATGCTAATGCACTGTTATGAGCTCTGTTCTTTGGGATTTATTTATTCTTCCATTTAACACACAACTTGCAGCTGCAAGGAGCTGAAGTGTGGACTTAAAAATGGAAAGAGACTAAGTGTATTACACAAAATAACCTCTAAGTAGACTATCATGTCTGGCTGTGTCTTTGCAGTGTGTGACGTGTCTAATAAAATACATATTTTAAAAATGTATATATTGAACTCTGCAGTATTTTCAGCCTGGAATTTCTGTATATGTCCCATTATGAACCATGACAGGGAATCCTACCCAAGTTCTGAATTTGATGAATACATAAAAGCACATAGAGAAAATGACTAAAAGTACTCTGGATTTAGAGCTCTTATGAAAAAAACATATATCGCTAGGAGCCTCTAAGTATGGGCAACATCTCTTGGGTTGCTGCTGAAATTTCTTGTATCATTTAAGACTGTTGTTTCATTTAAATCTGAAATGGCTTTGATCTCTCAGGAAGGAGATGCAGGTAAGGCACTTTATTCAGTGCCACCAGCAAGATGCAGGGAAGCTGACAGATTCATGCCTAGGGTTTCTCTCCCACTCTTTGCTAAGTGAGTTTACTATTTTAACATACTTTTAAAAATATTTCCTTTTTTTTTGGTGCATATTTGATACTTGTGCCCCCCAAGACTCGCTCATGGTGAACCTCTGATGGTATTAAGGAGCTTTCCCACTGTGTGGTCACCCTGCTGTTGGTTCTAGCTTGCACAGCTTCATGAGCATCTGTCCCTCCAACAGGAACTGCTGGGAGCTGAAATGCAATTGTGTCAGCTGCATCATCTGCAAATCTGTCCTAATGAAATCTGGCAAAAGTGGTCATAGTTGCTCCAGACGAAATGAAACTGCCACATGTTTTTGACAGCTGAGATGACAGTCCAGCACATCTCTCATAGCTCAGGGTGGCATGCATCATTAGATTTACAGAATGGGAAAGAGAAGTGTGTGCTAGAAGCTACTGTCCTTCAGGCTTTCACATTATCTCTTCACTTTCCTTTAAATTCAAACAAATTAGAGGCCTTGAAAGATCAACCATGAACAGATATAGTTTGTCAGCTACTTTGGAAAAAAAAAAAAAGGCAGAAAAAACCAAAAGTCCAAAATACAACTGGTGGTATTTTGCTCTTTAAAAAATAAAACCTGTTGCATTTAATTTCAAGGGAGTGGGACAAATTGCAAATGGATAAAATTCAGAATACAAGTGACTGGTGTTGGTGTTACACCCAGAGCAGGGGACAAAAGGCTCTTAAGGACTTTCCTCTTTTGGAATATTTTTATACTCTTTTACAGTCTTCTCAGTGGCTGCCCACACTGAGGTGAAATGTTTGTCTAATTTAGTATCCCAGGTTTTATTTTATGGGTGAGTTTCTTCTAAAGGAGCAGGTCAGCTGGATGGCCAGACATCCACAGCATCCTTCTGTCCAGAGTCAGCATTTGAAGACATGGAATAAGAACAGCACAACTGCACACCTTTAATATCCCTTCTGGGCCTTGGAAGCCTCATTGTGGACTCCAGAGCTCACAAGTCTGTCATCATGGATATCAGGGACAATAAGGTAAAGAAAAAATATGCTATCACATGGGAATTTTCTTCTCAAGGCAGTAGGGACATTTTATATTCTACATTAAAATACTCAGATATGGCTCAGTTTAGAAGAGAAAAAAATGTGAAGAGTTAAAAATGTGTATTTCCTTTATTATCTCTTTACTGACTTCCTCAGGAACTTACAGAACTCCACTTAATTGTGAATGCTCCACACCTCCCTCAAAGTGCTGGGCCAAGGCTGGGAGCAGAGAGCAGCTGTTGGCTGCTCATGGCTTTTCCTACTTCAGTATTTGACTCTGGGTTGAAGCTCAGGCTCCAGCCTGGGAAAAACCAACCAGCTCAGCACTGTTCCATCCAAAGGCAGCTGGGAGCAGCAGGCAGCAGGCTGGCCAAGGAGTGGCACTTCTCCACAGCTACCCTGCTCCAGCCAAAACCAGCTCTGGATTGCAAATCCTCCTGCTCTGTTCCACAAGTGATGAGGGCTAAAGGGTTTGCACATGATAATATCATCAGACAGGATAATAATATCAGCCAGGATGATAATAAGAATATCACCCAGCTGATCCTGGCACTGCACTCTGGCTGCTCATGGTTAGCCCAGTGGGATGAAGGAGCATTTCTAGTAGAAGCAAAGCAGTTCTAATTCCTGATTATTAATATAATAACTCTTCCAGATAAAGGGAAATGCCCTCCTCAAACCATCCAACAGCATCCTTCTAGAATATTTTCCAGCACATTTATTGTTTGGTTTCTCTCAGGACAAGTGGTGGCCTGATCCAAACCTTCTTGCAGCCTGAGGAAAGATCCATTCTTACTGGAGCTGGAATAACCTCTTGAAGAGTTTGGCAGCTTAAGTGGAGAAAAGCTGTGTCTGGTTTTATTTTAGGACTTCTTAAAAATAGTCTACTATTTTCTAATGGAGTTTGCCTGCTTTGCAGTCCAAACATCCCATCTGCACATGTATTAGCATCCAGGTTGGCTCTTTTTTCCCTCCAGCTGCACTGAGAGACTTTATAGTTGCTAGTTGGAAGTTTTGCCCCTGATTTTACTTTATTCTTGACATTAGCACCGGTTTTTTTCATCACATTTTTTACTAGGCAGTACCATCTTGATGTATAAAACAGTCCATATTCTCACTACAAGGGCATGCAGCTAAAGGAAACAAGTATCTGCCTTGGTTTGGAAAATAAGAAATACTGAATGGGGTAAAAATTCAAAGGACTTAAATTTATTATAAAACCCAACCCACTTGTTAGAAGTATTTTTTTTTAGGATTCCTTTTTTTATCTCATTCCCAAGTGATTTTGATGTTATTGTGGAACTTTGCCTTATGATGACCTTTCTCCTCCTCCTAAATGAAAACTGAAGGTAGACACAGGGCAAGTGTCTCTAAAGACATCAGCTGCTTGGAAAACTTAGCACAGTTTCAGAGCTGCAAGCTTATCTGCTCAGGGATATTGCTAGGGAACCAGATGGAGAATAGTTTTCCACAGTTAACCATCTGGGCCCTGCAGTGATACACTCTGCCCTAAGCCTTACTATGGGAATTGACTTCATGGTGGGAAAGAGCAGAGGAAAAGAGACAAGCAGAGAAAAAAAGAGAAGAATATTTTACACTGCAAAAATGCACAGCCTAAGAGTCCCCACTGTGACACATATTGCAGTTTCCTCAACTCTGTTCGTGTTTTTAACCTGTGGGATAAAAGGAAGAGAAAGTGAGATTTAAATGGTTATTACAGCATGAAAGCCAGCTGTGAAGGAAATCAGAGGTGGTGTTTTGGTTGCAGTGGAACTTTGATGGAGTTATTGTATGCCAAAGTGCAAGGCAACGCTTTCTGATAGGGTTTCTAATTGTTTACATTGTTCTATATAATTTTAGGTCTGCTGGATTGATTTCTGGAGTTCTGCACTTCAGGGCTTCCAGCCAGTACTGTGTCCACAGCTGAGAAATGCAGTGGTTTGCAGGGACCAAAAAAAGGTGAGAAATATAGGATGTTCCATGAGGTTTAAAGTAAATACCAAAAGCCTGGTAACTAGATGGAGTCAAAGAAAAAAATAAGTGGATTTTCTGAGCAATCCTGCTGTATGGTCTTAACATGAAATCTACAGGCAAAAAGTCTTTATGTGTTAAACATAAAATTGTCCTGGAACCAGAAGACAGAGCAAAGGTCTTTTTTTCTCAGGTGCTTATGAGATTCTGCAATCTTCCTTGTTGGTTGCTGAAGTTTCCTATGCTGTCCAGGCATTCTGGCTTTTTTTCCTGCTGTGTTGATTCTCCAGCATCGAACATGATGTCATCTTTTGCTCTGTGCTTTTCTCTGCCAGGGCAACTGTAGGATCTTTTTCCTCTAGTTATTCACCTGCCTTTGCCAAGCTTGTAGGAACCTATTGGAGACCTTTTTTCTTTCTGTCCCTTTTTGAATGAAGCTTGACAATGGCTTTACCTTCCTTAGTAAAACTGGCTAAAATTGTAAGCTTAAAAAGTATGTTTTAAAAAAAAAGGATAGAAGGTAAATAGAGCAATAAATCTGATTCATCTCCTAGCTCAGCTGAGTTTTGAAGTACCCACATAATGCAGGTTAGCTCTAGTGGACTATTTAATAGTGTGAGCCTGGATAATGAGTTACTGAAAGTCACTGAGCAAATATCATCAACCTCCATTGAGTATTAGGACCTTGTACAGGGTTGTGAACTCTAGCTTGCTTTTTTATGTGTGAGAGGTCAAGAGAAATATTAAACAGTTATAAAAAAAAACTACAAAGACCAGGCCATTCAGCACACTTCTAAGCTGGAAATAAAAAGGTTAAAATTTGAATGACCTTTACCTAGATAGAACTGAAATTTTCCCTGATATATACGTGTTGCAGTTGTTCTGTAAAAGGAGACAAAATTCCCTCTGTGGTTCAAATCACTGCTGTATCTTATCCTTCAAGAAAACCCCACACCACTTCAGCCTGGTGGCATTGTGGGTTTCCATGTGTGTTTATTGCACCTGGATGTTCACAAGGAATTAACAGATAGAACTGATTATCGGGTAATCATCAGCTCATAAAGACATTTTTTTTTCTCTTTCCCAAAGAAAATCTGTGTGGGGAAACTGTAATGACTGTTTTTTGTTTCTGTTTGTCCCTGGTGTGGAAGGGACTGTGTGTTTTGATACTGAGATTGGCTTCAGGTATCAATGGCATGAAACAGTTTAGGTGGGAGAAATCACACATATGGGTGCATATCTCACTCTTAAATTACTTTTGCATGAGAATATAAATAAAAAAATAATAATACCCCACCCATCCATTGATCCTTTTCTTCATCACTGTTGAACAGCAGAATGGGAAAATATGACCTGTATGAAAATCTTAGCTGTCACTTGTGGCTTGGAGAAGATGAGGAAGTCATGGAGGTAAATAGACCACTGTTTTGAAAAATAATTTCTCTTCCTTATTAGTGGTATATTTCATTCTTCTGGAATTCATTGGAATTTTGTCCAGTTAAGGCCTGTTGGACTGAGCCTCTTCCCAGACAACTAGTAGCAGAGCCTTCAACTGAACCTGTGCTGTTCCTTCCTTGCTGGCAGTTGGTCTGTCAGTGATCAAACAGTGAGCTCTGCTTCTTAATGTACAAAAATATAAATAACTTATGATTTAGAGCACAGAATACCACGGAAAGTGTGAGGAAAATTATCCTGACTATAAGAAGGAAAGTTGTTAGGTTGCAAAGAGAGAGAGAACTCTACCCTAAACAAGGGGAAATGTCTCTTCTTGCTTTGTTATGTGCCAGCCTTGCACTAAAAAGGATGTGTCAGTGCCAACAGCTGCTTTCAGGCAGCTCAAAGGGAGCACTGAAAAGTTGTCTTTGTGTCTGTAAGGAATTCTTTCCAGTAGTTTTGCCCTAGAGTTGGATTTGTCTAAAGGCTTGTTCCTTTCCTGTAAATTTGACTCTGCTCTATTCTGCCCACACTGTACACAAGTTATAGCTCATAAAATGCATAACTGAGTTGCAAATGACATCTTTCAGGAATTAATGTTTTTAAACACAGCTTTAAACAGTGTTTGTTCTGTGTCCTGCTCTCAGCCATCAGTCAGAGTCTGCCAAAGGGATCTGTTCTGCAGGAGCTGATCTGCAAATTTCCATCAGGGACATTTGCCTGATGTTTCTTAGTCCTGCTGTCCCTGGCCTTTGAGAGGAAACTGGATGACAGCCTCATTCAGCAAAAGGGAAGGTGACACATAAATTAAAGTGGCAGTAGAAAGTCCAAATAAGGCAGTGTTGTCTATGAATATTTTTCTGAAGGAAGACCAAGCAAGGTGTCAAAGAATTTCTGTGAAATCATACCCCATGTTTCTTTTGTCTGCCTACTCCTGAAAACTGATTTTCCTTGTACAAATAGCCCAATAGTGTACTAGTTGAAAACAAACCCATGGGAGATCTCAAGTCATAATTATAACTTAGTAAGAAAATTAAAAATAAATGCAATAATAAAAGAAAAAAAAACCCCAGAGTCAGATACAACCTGACACCCTGTTAGTCAGGGTGGTGGCAGCAGCCCAAGTGAAGCAGTTAGGTTGAAGCAGTGATCCTGTGGAAGGTCTGGTCTCCACCTGAAGGTCCAGTGGTAGCTCTTGTCCTCTGGGAATCCAGCAGACAGGAGCTGCTTGTGCAGTTCAAAGCAGGTTATATCCAGGTGGGAATGCTTGGCTTCTCCCTCCTGGGTGGAGCATCTCACAGTAGGATGAGATAATTCCAGAGTCATGGGGCTGGTTCTTGATGACCAATTAACAGTTATCAGGGGTGAGTCATGGCAGGAGATAACAACCTGTGCCCCACCTGCTTTAACAGCTTGTGGAGGTGATAATAAAATAATAAATACATCTATATTGCAACCTAGAACAGTGTGAGGGAAAATCCTTGGTTTGAAGCCTTAACTAATACTCACAGATGGCTCCTTAAGAGGTGGCAATGGATTTTTGTTTCTCTGGATGACCCTGCTGCATACTGAGTAAGACAGAAGTCTTCCTTCTCAAATCACAGGAAGATACCAAGGAAGGTATTGGGAAGGTCCCAAAGGGCCAAACCCTGCAGTAGAGACTTGAAGACTTTGAAATCAGAAGGCAACACAACCCTTATTCTCTCTTTTCTTTTTTTTTTAAATGCAGTTCTCAGGCTGCAATCAAGCTCCAAAAACCTTGTCTTAAAAAATAAAGAGTAACCGTTTTTGCACAGAGGAAACGCACTTCCCAAGAAGCATCTTATGTAAGTTGCTATAATTTGCTTTTTCTTTTGCCATGCATGAACCTTCAGAGTGGCTGCTGAGTGTGTGCCACTGCAGGGATGTGAGGGAGGGCAGGAGCCCCAGGACAGAAGCTCCCTTTGCTCAGAGGGTCCCTTTTCATTAATGGGAAGTGGCATGGAATACTCAATCATCATTAAGTGGTCAAAGATTTAATCTGCTCAGAAAATCACATCCAGAGTAATTGAGTCGCTCAGTGTGAGTGTTTTCAATTGTCTTATCACAGTGTTCCTCTGGCTCCAAAAAATGATACAAGTAACATATTTTATTAAAAGATGGCATTTATAGTGATTTGACTCGAGAAGCCCAAAGCTTGCACAGACTCATACTGTGTTACAGGGACTTGGATTTATTCTTTCTGATGTTCGTTTAAATGTCCTGTGAGCATTCAAAAAACATGCCACTTTTAGAAGATGTCCAGGCTTAGCTTTACAAGCAGTGTAGGAAGCACAGACATTTTTGTATCTTTAAAAGAGATGTGGAACTGAGTACTCCAGAATTTGTGGTTACTTGAAACAAGGCTTGATACCAGAGAAGATTTCAAAATCCTGAATGAAACACCCTGAGAAAATGGAGCTCCTGCATTTCATTGTGATTTTTCCTAAGGAACCATGGAGCTAAGCCTGGGGAATCATTGCCACACAGTGCTGTGTGTGCAAAAAAAAAGTCTATATGTGTTTAAAAAAGTGTTAGGACATGGCTGGGGGAAATATTTCTAGGCTGACTGTTAAAAACAACTTACCTTGGGCTTGGCCTTGAGTAACAAACCTCTGGAGCTGAGAGAGTGTCTGAGGGAGACATAGCTGTGGTGTGGCATAGCTGTGATCCTCTTCCCTGAGCCTCCACCTCCAGCTGCTGTTTGGGACATGAGACTGAGCTAAAAGCATCTTTCTCATGGGCTGGACAATGCTGGTAGAGCATGTGGCCATTAAAGCACCTGAAAATCTATTTATGCCATGTAGAATTCACTAAGGACAGGTTTTAACAATTTAGTTCCCCTTAATGATGTTAAGCAATACACAGTCCTGCATTTTCTATTATCCTATTTCCCCCTCCCTGATCCTATAGATTGTGCTGTTTTCTGTTCTTTTTATATTATCACTTCTTCCTCTTCACATTCACCTGCTTTAATACAGTTTGCCTGGTAAGATTCCTCAAACAGGAACGATCATATAAAAAGTATAGTGTGAACACTTACCTTTTATTCTTGGACAAATTGCTCACTGCAAGGGAGAGTGTATCCAGAATTGCTATACATAAAACAATGGCATTTTTATTGTGTTGTGATGAGAGCAGTTCACCTTGCTGATGACCTCGGGAAGGCAGGCTGTTCCACACATGCAATTTTAGCTCATTGAGATTTCAAAGATCCCTTTCCAGCATATATCACTGCAAGCCTTTCAGCACATTGACTCTTTGTTCTTGCCTTCCATCAGCAGGTTTAACATGCTGGGCAGAGCCTGCAGAGAACTCAGCAACGCCAATGGATCAGGCTTGGAGAGCAGCAGACTTTGAAGGAATGGAAATGAGTAAAGGGAAACTTGGCTGGAATTCAGCAATACAGAGAGGAACTAAGAAAGAACTAAATTTTTAAGATAGCAACAGCAAGGCCACAATTAAATTTCAGCCTACCAAACTCAAACAAGCAGAAAGCTCAGACCCAGATTGCAGAATATGGGCTTTGTTCATGGGATCATATTGATCCCAGGGTGAGTCTTTGTTCTGTTACAGCTTGAGCATTTGTTCTTGAAGGGACTGATATGTGCAAATGCCATTGGAAGAACAGGAGATAAAATATGCTGAAGGCAACCAGGAGGTTTTTAAGAGCAAGAAACTGGAGATGAAAACAAGAAAATTACTGAAATGGAAATCTCGAAAGTAAGGAGTTTTCAAATCCATATATACTCAGTAAACAAAGGACATAGAAAATATATATTATTCTTTTCACATTTGCAAATTTTGTATTAACAGTTAACTGCTCAGTAAAATGTATTAGTTACTATTTTCCTGACCAAAGAAATGGATCAATCTTTGGAAGACAGAGAGGGAAGGAGAGGAGAGTAAGCATGGAACAGTACAGGAGAGAAATGTGGACAGAGGAGTTCCTACAGAGTGGCAAGGCAGGGTTAGCTATAGCAACAGGCTGAGAGAGCACACACATACACACACACACACACACAAACACACATTGGATCCAGGAAATGAGGAAAGATATCAGTGAACCTTTTAAGTGACATTTAGAAAAGTTCACCATTGCAGTAGCGATTCCCGAGAATTGCAAAGCAGAAAATAAATCTATATCTGGAGAACAGACATTGGTTTCTGCTTTAGATTTATTGCTTTCAGGCAATAAAAGAATTTAGCTTGGAAAACTAATCTAGCCCTGACCCTTCATGCAATTAGCTAGACAGAGTGACTGCAGAATTAGGTCCTCACTCTGGAGATGTTCAGGGAAGAGGCACAAGTTAAGTCTCAGCACATTTTATGAGGAATCCCAAAACTGGTAGAATTTTCCAAGGTGTGGATGTACACAGCCCAGCAATTGTGCTAGTGCTGCCACTGGTTTCAAGCCTTGGCTGTTGGGACACTCAAAAATTCAGCATTCATTGAAATGTTTCATCTAGTCCCAAAATTATAAATGTGTTCCTAGATAGCTAATCCAGCCCAGAGCCTTCTGTTACCACAGTTTCTTTATAAATATAAATCATTTGCCACCAAGTAGAATCGTTCTGAAGCTAAATAAGCTCCTGTGCTATACTCACACATTAATCTCACTGGAGGCTCAGGGGGAAAGTGGAAGCAAAATACTTCAGTGAGAGATTAGTCTAGGTTATTCTCAATGGAAGATTAATCCAGAAATAGTCTCTACATTTTCTACTCATTTACCCAGCAGAAGAATTTATTAAATAGTTCCTAAAACTGCAAGAATTGGGAAGTTTTCCTGTGACGGTTGAGCCATACTTTATTCCTTCTCTGTTTTACTATTTTTCTGCTTTACATGAAAGCTTCACTGAAAAAAGGTTGAGTGTAAAAGACTAGGAAGGTGCATATTTTTGAGTACACTTAAGAAAATAAAGATGAAAAGAACTTCATATTTTTGGTTTTATTTATCTGACTTTAAGAAAAGCTTTTTATTTTTTCCTTTTGGCTGAATCATTACTTTGACCTGTTTAGAAAAATGTTAGGGGAGGATTTTTTCCAGAAGTGTATAAAAGTTATCTGTTTTATAATAGAGCTACAAAATTCTACAAAATGTGACAGGGTTTTGGTTTTTTTTTTCAATGTGGAAAGGGACTTTAGACCTGCAGAAAATTTGACTTAATGACCAATGAAGAGGCTTAAGGAAATTTCCATAGAAACCCCATAATTTTCTTCCCATGCTAAAACTCATTTGGAGACTCATTTATGTAAACATGTAAATGTGACTTGAGCAAAACATGGTCCTCAAGACAGTTCCTGGTTTTAATAACTTTTTTCCCTTGGTGGCAGCTATCAGAAAGATGTTCTGCTTTAGATGAGCAGTCCATGTTACATTATATATGATTAATAGCAAATACCTAAAAGAGAGAGTTAAATGCATTCTAGGTTAAAACAGGCATGCATAAACTAGTAAATTTGGGAAAAGCAGAGCAATTTCACTGCCTGGAGTGCTAAATACCTAGAATTTTTATTGACTAATAGCAGTTTGTTGATTTCCTTGTGTATTTATTTCAGGTTACAGCTGATGGGGATAATTTTCCATTAAACATCTCCCTAAATCTCTCCACTGATGGAGTCACAGTGGAACACTATGAACTTGTCAACAAAATGACTCAACTGAAAGCTTACAAAGAGATTAAGGGATGGATATTTGAAGGGAGTTTTAAAAAAGGTATTTGATATAAATGCTACAATACCTGTTTGCGTGTTTTAAAGCAAATATTGACATGTAGATCATTTTACCCATGGTCTGTCTCTTTTCTCAGTTTTCTTTATTTCTTCACTGTGTCAGGAAGTTTTTTAGATGCTCCATGGTAGGAACTGTTTGAACACATACTGAAATGTGTGTTTTCTCATGGAACTTGTGCTCTATACAAAACAAACACAGAGTATAAGAAGCCTCCCTTATGCAGTCATTAACAAAAAAATAAAAAACTTATTTTCTATATGTTTCTCAGAGTATAATCCACGTTAAAATTCATCAGCATGAGTCAATTTTTGGCTCCTTCCACATTAAGCTATGAATGAAGCGTGACAGCCACAGCCACACATTAACAAAAACACAGCTGTAAACATCAATTAACAGGGAAGGAGCTTCATATCAGTGCTTTGCCTTTTAAATAACTGGGTTATCTCCTGACTTCCAATGGCACATGCCAATATGATTTTTAACTCAGTTTCTCAAGCAAATAAAAAACTTATTAAAAATGCTAGTATGTTCATTAATTGGTACAATGCCATTAAAACATTGTTCTGGAGATGTCTATAGTATAAATATTAACATTTGCATTCAGCCTAAAACCCTCATCAAGGTATTTGTTTCCTGTGAATGATCTCTGGTCAAACATTTTATTTTTGCACCCATTGTTCCCTTTTGTACCATTTTATTGGGAATGTTATTGCAGCACTCTCCAGAAGTGAGTGGAATAGGAATTCAAATTACTGGGGATGTACTTGGAAATCCTAATGGGCTATTAGCAAAGTTTGCTGGTGCTTCATCAAGGCAGGTAAACTGTGTGGGAGACAAACTGGATGGCACTTCATCCTTATTCTGGAAAGGACAGTTTGAAGTAGGGAATGCATGTGAGCAGTGTGTGGTAACCTTCAGACCACAGAGTCATCTAATAGCATCTGCCAGATCCCAGAGACTGAAAACAAAATTCTAGTTAGGTGTAACACTTTTGTCTTCCTCCTTATAACAAGATTTGAGATCCCATGGGGTTGTTTCAGTATGTCAGGTTAAGGCTGTTTAATGTCCTTATGATCAAACTTCATCCTCCAGAGCTGATAGTTAAGACTGAGTTTATCACAGATAGAACACTTTTTTTTTTTCCCCCTAAAGGTCAAAACTTCATATCACAGTTTCAGAAGTAAAGAATAAAGTCTGAGCACCTTACACTTTATCCTTACTGAACTTCCTGAGTTCCTCACAGCTGAACTTCCTTGCAGCAGTTGCAGCTCAGCTGTTTATGTTTAATGACAGGAATGTTTTGATTTTTCCTCCTGAAATGATGTCTTAGGGGACTTTTGGTAAGCATATGTTGTTTCCAGCTGTGATGGAGAAGCTGTCTGGCTGACAGGTCACCTCCCTTTGGTGATTCGTACCAGCCAGGTCTTATTTGTAATTTTCTTTTTTTTTTTTGCACATGAGATAGATATTTCATGCAAAAGTGAAATGTGTCCAAGGGTTGGAAATTAGACCTTGAGCACCCTCTATTTTTTATCTATCCCTGTACAGTCCTGCCTGGTGAAGGATTTCTCTGTAGAGTAATTTTTATCTGTGACATTGGAATTTTCTTGAATAGAAAGCATTATTTGGCAAGGAAATGGATTTTCTGGTGAGTATATTACTTCTACTGCAACCTCTTTGCCTAGCAAAGGGCTTGAAAATGTGTGTATTGTGAACAGCTAGAGGTGATCACCTGGCAGGCAGCAGCAACCTTCACTGATAAATATCACCTTTTTTTTTTATTTTTTGTGATCCCAAAGTACTTGTGAATGATTTTTTTTCTGATGTACTTGACATTTGGCATATTTGTTGATTTATAGCACACACTGCCAAGAGGAATCAATTCTAATCCTCATTGTTTAGTTATGACATGAGTTTGTACTGCAAGACACATTGTCCATTCTCTAAACTGGTAAATACAGAGCTGATCAATATGCATTTTTGATAAATTTCCACACTTCACACCAACAAGTTTTTCTGCATATTACTGCATAAGCTAAACTCCACAACTCAAGGTTTATTCAGATTAAGCCTAAAGCAAGATTTGGACTTCAACAAGTATTTTAAATTATATTGAAATAGCTGCCTTTAAATTTCCCCCTCTCTCAACCTGAACAGTCTTTGAAAAATCTTTGAGGCAGTAAATGACAGAACATACTACTTCTAGCTGTTCCCAGTGATATTATTTTACCTTTTTTTTCAATGCTACACATGAGGAACAATTTGGAAAAATATTTGGGAAAGGAGGATATTAGGATGCTCACAAAGAAAAATAAGATCTCTATTGAAGGTTTTTGTTAACCTACACAGAAGTGGAATCATATGCATATAGTGAAAATCACATCATCAATCACATTTCACATGGGGACATTTTGGCACAGTATAATCAGAATGTCTTTTCAATGAATGATAAAGAAACCAGAATTTCATAAGATAAAAAAATTGCCAGATTTGTCATTTACCTCTTGTTCTTATACATCAGTATATATACATATATATTAAAATTATTTTTATTTTCAGAATCCAGATGACTATAAGCTACAATTTATGTACTGAAGGTAGATTTTTAGATGAACAGGGCATTTAGTAAACAAAGTACCAAGTATATAACATTATCAGGCTGTCAAGGCACCTTCCATATTCCAGATTTAGCATATTAAAATCAACATTAAAAATGCAATAAATAGTTTTCTCTAACCAAGCACACACTAATTCTGAATAAAAAGCAAGGAGGAAAACATATTGGAAATACATCAAGAATTAGAAACAGTAAGTAAATCAAAGAATTCTTAATTACATTTATAACATAAAATAGAGAATATGGGCATTTTATAACCTCAACAGGGTTCCAAAAAGTACTGTGTGCCCCTATGCACATACATCCCCTTTATTGTCATGCAAATAAATGAGCTCCTCAAATCAAAGCCTCCTGTGTGCATTTATTCCATTACTCTGCTGGAGACATCATTCATGTGTGCTTTATAGTTCTCTCCACAAAATCTATAGGGTTTTGGGTTTTTTTTTTGTTGTTTTAAATTAAACTAAATATAAACTCCCTCACACTCCAAGAGAAGTGATATTCAGTTTTGCATAATATCAACAGTGTATTCCTTACATGTTTCAATTCAAATATGTTCCAGTCTGAATATAATTCTCAATGCTTCACAATTTTATATACTGCAGGGTAGAAAAATGCAAAGGAAAATTTGAGGTTTGGCATCCATTTTTGTCACCTTGCTGACAAGGTCAGTTACCTACACCTCTAAACATATTTAATATTAAGTCACAGTAACTATCCCTTGCAGAGGAGCAGGGGGTGCATTCAGTAGGTCAGGACAGCCTGGATCTTGAGTTGGTTTTGATCTCCAGATGGTACAGTCACAACTGTGAAGCTATTGCCATGGAGGGAAGGTCTGCTAGGAAAACCAGCAAGAATTCTTGGAAGATCTGGTTTATAGGGCAAATTGAAGAAATAGCATATTACAATCTTCAGCAGAAGAGAAGAATACCCTCTAAGTGTATCGAGTGCCTTGGCAAGTAAATACTTCATTTTTAATGCATTCTCTCCTGCTGGGTTGATATATATATGCTGAGACTTTTTAATGATGTAATGCACAGGAATACCTCCTGGTTATCTGCTACAATGATGGGTTTGGTACCACGAGGCTCACAATTTATAAAGCATCTTCAATAATCAGTGTATATAGATGTATAAACCATGTTCCTAAAGTCAGCTGCTGCCTGGTATGTGTTTTCTGTAGGAAAAGAAAGACATTAAAATGTGTCTGGTGAAGCAATAAAAAGTGCAGTATTCACTAACAGAAGTAAAACAAGGAGACAACAAAAACACATCACAGAAAATGAGATAAACAAGGCTGCTGCCACAATGGGCTCCAATCTACCATTACCCACACACTTCATAAACATGCAGTGGGATATATAGCACAGATAGCATTTCACTGTGAAGAATGGACTAGTAGAGCCCACAGGCTTTCATATGTCCAAGGGTGGGGGGGAATGGTTGCTAAGAATCTGGTCTGGTACTGTTCCTGAATTTTTCCTGGGCAAAATGAGCTATGAGTGAACTTCAGAAGCAATTTAGGCTCATACATCACCTCTGCACCTCCCATTTGGCCATGCTCACAGTAGCCACTGACAAGAAAAAAGGATGACGTTTAGCAGAAACCAGCAAGGGGAAGAGAGAGGAACGTGAAAGCAATAAATTGCTCAGCTTAGTAATTCACTGGCAGAACATACACAGTGTACATTGAACTGCAAAGGAAAGATTTTTAGGGTAGTATTAAAGTAGAGAAACAGCCACAAAAGTAATCATTTGAATCACTACAAAATGCTGCGGTTTTTTTCCAAAGCAATCTGCTTGCTTTCTTTTCAGTGGCTTAGTGCCCTGTTTTAATCTTTCTTTCTCTCTCTCTTTCTTTCTTTTTTTCTTTCTTTGAATGCCTTTTCAAAACTGAAATGCACTTTCATTTAGAAACGTGGAAATGAAACATGCTTTAACTTGGGAAACATTCATAACAAGTATTTTGATCCAATTTTTGTGTCCTTATTCCTTCTGTCTCTGCTTCTTCAGCCAGACTGCCAATCTGGGAACAATTTGATTATTCACCACTCCTCTGATTTCAGGGGTAAGAGTGCTCAGTTTCTGTGGAAGCAGTTCAGCTGCCCCAAGAGCTGGGATAATATCATCAGAGCCACATAGACAAGCCTTCCAGACTGGCCCAGCTACTACATACCCAGATCCAGAGGCAGCAAAAAATGGCATTAGAAGATTATTTTTGGGGCAGCTTTTTTCTTCTGTCTGAGCCAGATCAAAATAATTGTTCTTTACAAAGACTTCCATGTCATCTGAGAGGCTGGTGATTAAATTTTGTTTTTTCTTTAAAATGCTATTAGGGGGGAAAAAAATGTTTCCTGCTTATTCTGTTTATCTTTGCTGATACCCTCTGTTACTTCCTACAGAATCATAGGATGGTTTGGGTTGGAAGGACCTCAAAGATGATCTTTTTCCAACTCCCCTGCCATGGGCAGGAACACCTTCTGCTAGACCAGGTAAAACAAAATTATTCTTATCTACTGTGGGAAGAGAAAAGCCAATTCCTGCTTTAATGATGGGTGTTACACCTTATGCTCTGAAAGGAATTTGTGAATTATGTAGGTAATAATGTCATGCAGCAACATTTGTGCCTTAGGAAGGAATCAAAAATTGGAAGAAGGAAGAAGTAAGAGACAGGAAGAAAGAAGTGCACAAAAATGTGTGTACTGAAGAGAAGGCCTATGTGATTCCATTGACTCAGCCAGCTTTGAGCAGTGCCAAGAGAATTGATAGGAGTCTGTTTCTAAAATTCTATTTCTATTGATTTATCAATAATTTTTTCCAGACATTAAATATCAAGATCACTCTACTGCTGCTTAGTAATAGAGAAGAGCTCTGTATTGGCTCACATTATGTTTATACAGTAATTTGGAAACCACCATCTGGTTAAATTCTGGGTCCTGTTCAGAGTATGCACTTCCTTGCAGGATTCAGCATGAAGAGAGAGAAAGATGCAAAGACTTGAGAAAGAAGAAATGGAGATAAATCTGGAGACTTTGAATATACAGGAGACATGTCAAGGTAAACAAAGTTTTATACTTTTATTTGTGTGTTGAGATAGCTTGCTAACTTTCTATTTAATAAATTTGCTATGCAGTATTAACTGTGGGCACACTGATCGAATTCCTAATTTTTAGGACTAAGTTCTCCACACAATTTGCTCATTTTCAATGAATTGTAGGTTCTGCACTCCTATGCCTCTTGAGAAAGAGGCCAAAGCAGTCAGAAGTGAACAGTGGCAGTGGGGCTGCAGCTCAGACCCTCTTTTGGAGAGAGGCAAAACTGATTTGAGTCAGGTGGATGCAGTGATGTGCCTGGGCACAGCTGTATCCTGAAATAACACCAGGCTTTGCTCTGCCTTTATTTGCCTGACAACACCAGGGATTGATGTTATTTTTTTCTCCTTTCCTTTCATTGTTAAGAAGGAAAACCCGGAGTGTCCAAATGGAAAGCTTTTCAGGCTTTGCATCTTGCTGGTTTTGCTCTTCCCCTGTTTGATGTACTGTTGCAGTCCAATCTGAGAGCAGCCTTGCATTTCTGATGAGGAGCCAGAGCGCTCAGCTGTTTTTCAAATTGGCAGGCACTGGGTAACTTGTAGAGAAATTGAAGTGCTTGTTCTTCCTTACATGATTCATTGTTATTTTTCCCAGTCATTATGAATTGAAATAAGCCATCTGTTATAATAACAGTGCACCATGCACCAAGAAGCGTGGCTTTACCTAGGAACAGAAACAAATGTCACATAAAAATGAAGTTGGGGAGCCACATATACATCCAAATTAGATAGCTCAATAATAGCAGCAATGGATGTGTACATAAAACTCGTTTTGTGGGAATATTTACTGTTGTTTTCAAAGTGAGACACAGTAGGCTGATACCATTTGAAATGGATAAAAACAATCAATTTGCTTGAAAAGGATAGATTTCACTCACTGTCCTTCAATATTAAATCTATGACTAATAAGGCAAGTAAATCTGAGCCTGGATACCAGCTATGTTTTTCTTTATCATTTTAGGTTCATATTAAATTCCCAATGAGCTTAACAACAACTGAAAAGCACTAAAAATATCTAAAGCCTTATGAACTGCAAAGGGGTATTTTTTTCACATTAAAAGTAATCTGAAAACCAAACTGCTCTGTCTGTGCCAACAGATCTCCACTCTCCTGCAGAGCTCAGTTGATGGTTTAGTCTTTGGGGGTTTTTTCTTGCTTCCTTGTCTGTTCTTTGAAATGTCTCGACTTGACGCTGAAATAGGGCTAAAAATTTTATCTCTGTGGTATTTTTTCCTCATTTGCATAAATATTTATATAATCACATTTTATAAGGAGAAATTAAAAACTGTGTTCCAAGTATGCAGTTTGCACAAATACCATCAGCTGTTGCAGTGCTGTATCCTGTATTCCCAATGCTGGTTTTCCATTTTTTCTTCATGTCTATCCTCACCTTTATTCTTCAAACTTGAAGAATGTGTTCATGAACTGAACCAACAGTTTAAAGGTCTGTCTCCACACAGTAATAGAGAAAACCTGCCATGGTTGGAAGTTAAATTCCCTGCCATCCAAACTCTTTGGGTAGCTGGCCTCCCAGATGTGTTTTTCAGGAATTCACACCCCAACCAATGCTTTGGTGCAGCTGGGTCAAAACACACAACACAACTGGCAGGCAGTCCAGCTCAGCTCTGAAGTGTAACAAAAGGGCCAAAAGGGTACAACTAGAATTTAAAATCTTTTATTTAAGGAATTGGAGGCAGGTTCAAGAAGACTAGATCCTATTGTCCTGTTGAAGATCTGAAGAAAAACTTCCTCCCCTGCTTTTAAGCATGGTCTGTAGAGCATTAGAAAATGTGGTATGGGGTTAATTCTGTCCCCTGGCTAAGTGGATATTATTCCATACCTTTCTCATTTCTTAAGTAAGTTAAAGCCTGAAACTAAACTTCCAACTGCACGTAGGTTATGAAATACAAACATTCCCTAAATGATGTACAAAAGATTCCTATAAAATTCTGAATCATAGACAGTAAGCACAGAAGGTTAAACATAAGACTTATATTTCCTCTCATGTTTGGATTTGCTATTAAAAGCAATGGGAATTTTTTACCTTGAATTCAATGGAAAAAAGCCCCAGTTGTACTCTTCCCTAGCATCTCCAGGTTTTGGATTTTTTTGAATACTGAATTTAACTGTCCTATTTTTATTCTTGCCAAAACACAGATGACAACATAATTTCAGTAGCAGGAGATAGCCCTTATCACAGCTACAGCTGGAATTTGAATGCTGTTCCCTGGGAGAGATTGTGTTGCAAACTAAAGAACAGCTCCAGATCATTGGCAAGTTACACCAGATCTTTCTGCACACTTGTGAGAAGGCATCATCATTTATTACATAATATCTGCAAAGATTCTCATAGTTCTCATCTGCAGATATGTCCTTACTACTAAATTTTAGGTTGATGAATCAGCTAACAGCCTCTTCCTCAGTGTTCTGCTTGTGAACGGCAAATAGTGATTAACTGGAGTATTGAAAGGATGAGATTTACAAAGTGCTTGAGTATCTGTTGAAAAGAACTTATGATTACATAGATAAATAGGTGGCATTTTCCATTGAGAACTCTCACTAGCCATATATTGGATTATCCACAGGTTAATTCAGGCACACATAGGTGTATGTGAATTTTTAAGAGAGAGAATGAGAACCCTTGACACAGAGATGCCCAAAAACCAGAACATGCTGATCTGTCTAATAAATACCAATCCAGCCTTCAAAACCCATGACCAAATTCTGCACCTGGGATTGAAAACAGACCCAGGGGGCTGTTGTCAGTTAGAGGCTTCTCTTCATGTGCTCCTAATCCTGGGTAACCTCAAAATATATCAGCCATCCTTCAGATGTGCACAGCTCTCTGCACAGACACATGCTCCCTGTTCTCTAGACCCACAGGAACTGCACTGGAATTCCACTGGAATGGAAAGGGTTCCTCCACACCCACAGGAATTGCACTGGAATGGAAAGGGTTCCCTAGCAGGGCATTGCTGTTATACCTCCTTGTTGGCTATCACACCATTATCTTAGGCATTCATCTTCTATCCTTGCTCAGCTCCAGTAATAATGTGTTGTCCAAGACTCCTGACTCTTAATTAGAAATCATCTGCTGTTCTTCACCTGGCTCTGTTGTGTCCTGCTGTGACTTTTCTGTCAGTCTGCTCTTCCCTGTGATATGATACAAGGTGGGAGAGCACAGGGGTTAATGCAATTATTTACATATGGTAATATGGTGTATAGCAGGGAATTAATGAAACAGTTTGCAGCATTTCAGAGCTGAAAAGGAATTAGAACCACCTCTTCACTGATTTTTCCTTTTAAACTTTATGCTCCTTGCTCAATTCCAGCATCACTTTTTTTTTTTTTTTTTGAGAACAAGGTGCAATCAGGCTGGATTTGGAGGAACTCACAGATGGTAGACATAAAAAATTACTCATTTAGGATTTTGTCTATATTTATGAAAACAGGCATACAGAATTTTCTCTCCTTATAGTTTCACCCCTCTTTATACTTTGCATTTCCCCAAAGTGGTCACAAACCCAAAGCAAGAATGAAGTGTGGTCGCCCTTTTGAAAATAACTGCAAGTATTAAGTGCTGAGTTCTGTCTTAATGCAGAATCAAGACCTACTGATGTGAGAGGGAAAAATTGCCTCGACTTGCAGGGGGCCAGAATGCCACCCACAGAAGTGCCTGATTGCCAGAGAGGACTGGGCATCTGCTGTCTGAAAAATCACTGTAGCCTCTGGTATCTAATGTTGGTCAGTTAAAAAAAAAGACACAAAAATAACCAGTGCAGGCTGAAAAAGCTGGTGCAGAATGGTGTCTCTGTGAAAGCACTTCCACAAGATGATTAACACCATGATATAATACCAGGATATTAGTACTGAGGAGCTGCACACAGGATTTTGCATGTACAATACACATGTGGTTTTCTTTATGTTTACAGCTATACCTTTGAGGAATCATTGATTAGGAATATAAATATTTATGCACAATAATCATTTTAATAGGCAATTACAATTCGTTATTTAAATAGTTTCATAATTGCTCAGTTCACAAACATAAGCACTAAAAAAGAGCATCTGATAATGTTATACCATTATTCCTAATGACACCACATCCACAGACAAATTAATGTTCTTTCTGATACTGTTAATTTAAAACCTATCAGATTGCAACTGAAAACATAGAGACATAGCATCTCAATGAAATTTGTAATGGAAAGAGACAAATCCCAGAGCTTGGAGCATGTTCTTATCAGTGCAAGAACCAGGCAATATAGGAAAAACAGACAGGAGAGGCACAAAGTAGTTTTTTAAGACTGTTTTCCAAATACAGGGGCATATGAGGATAGGAATATATTCTATGGCAGACTTTGTATCAAGGGTGATGTTTTACAAAGTATGTAAGGCTTTGAGAGTCAATGTGACAGTATCTCAGTATGGCAAACCTGGTTCAGGTCAGGATGAAATTTACACTGACTTAGATATCATCAGAAAACATCGGGAGTAATTTGATTCCCTGCAGTCCCCCAGCTGGCTGATTCTACTTCCAACTGAGTAAAAATCCCAGACAGCTCCTCAAAGCAGTGAAAATATCAATATTGTAGTCTCAAGGCATCCTGGGGATGTTCCCATCCTACATGTGAGACAGAACCTGCCTCACTGTTGTTTTTCACGCTTCGGTTGGCTTAGAATCACAGAACAGTTTGGGCTGAAAGCCTTTAAAGATCATCTACTCCAAACCCCCTGCAATGACCAGGGACATCTTTTACTAGATCAGGTTGCTCAAAGCTCTGTCCAGTCTTAAATGGCTGCAGGCATATGGGATCCACCACCTCTCTGGACAGCCTGTGCCAGTGTTTCACCACCCATATTGCAAAGTTTCATCCTTGTATCTAGTCTAGTCTCTTTTAATTTAAACCCATTACCCCCTGACCTGTCACAACAGGCCCTAATAAAATCTTTGTACTGATTTTACCTATAAGCACCCTTTAAGCACTAAAAGCTCGTGATAAAGCCTTCCTGGAGCCTTGTCTTCTCCAGGCTGAACAATCCCAACTCTCCCAGCCTGTCCTTACAGAAGAGGTGCTCCAGCCCTCTGATCATCACCGTGGCCCTCCCCTGGATCCACTCCAGCAGGTCCATGTCTTTCCTTTGCTGAAGGCCCAGGAGCTGGATGTGGTGCTCCATGTGGGATGTCAGTAGGGTGGAGAAGAGAGGCAGAATCCTCTTCCTCGACCTGCTGTGCTTTTGACACAGACCAGTATAGGGCTGGCTTTTGGGGCTGCAAGGGCTGGTGACCCAGGGACCCCTGTGGGCCCCTTCCAGCTTAGGATATCCTATAATTCTGTGCCCAGCTTTTCATCCACCAGCTCTCCCAATCCTTCTCTGTGAGCTTGCTCTCAATTCCTTCACTCCCAACCCAGATGCAGCACCTTGCACCTGGTCTTGTTGTACCTCACGAGTGCTCTGGCACTGCAGCCTAGCCCTGGCTGACAAGTACAGGACCATGTTTTCTGCAGATTCAAGAAGCTATCAAGAGTGCCCTGGCTGAGTACACTCAGCAGCAAGTGGCTCTCTGCAAGCAGAAAAGCCCTCCTTGTCGTGCCCTGAAAGGTGATGCTGCACCTCGGGAATGGTGAGTGGTGGCAGAAGGACAGAGAGTCCTTTAACAAGACCTTATCTGTTGGATCAGACCACTAGGTTGTGGCTAGCACAGATCCTTCCCATGAGAACATTTTGCTACATTTCATAAACAAAGATAAAGTTTGGATGTTTTGCAAACAACGTCTCCGGATTAGGTCAGTTCAGGCTTGGCCAATTGGGCCTAGGGGGAGGTCTCGGGCTGACCAATCTGGGTGACCTCTGTAAACTCTATATATATGGAAATCAAAATAATAAAGACACCTTCTCTCTTTCCTTGTCTGAGAACCTGGGTCATTCCTCAGCTAGTGGCTCAACAGCGACACTAGGTCTTTCTGCACACTGGAACTTGGGAATATATTAATGGTAATGAATTCCCTTGGAAACACGATTTCATCTTCTTAAGCTTGATTGTGTCATTTCTTGGATTAATAAATATCAAAGCTGTGATAATGGCAGAATTAACATTGCCAATTCAGGTTGGGATGAATATTTCCCTGAAAAGAGTCCAAAGCAAACAATTTATGCTGTGTTCAGAAACCTGACAGAAAGAGGTTGGAATGTGCATTACTCCTTAACAGAAGTGACTGCAGACTTTATCCATCATAGTCTAGTCCAGGGATGCTGAAGTCACAAGAATTTATGGGAAGGGAAGAAGGGACCTATGGGATACATGAGCAGAGGCAGGGATCTATTTTTCAGTGGAGGCAACACAGTCACTTAAACTAAGAAAACAAGCAATAAACAAAACCAGGCAGTGACAGCTATTAAAGGTCTGAATCATTACCATTCTGACTCATTACCATTCTGAATGCAGAATAAACAAGTAGTATTATTTAGTATGCAGAATAAGGAATAGGTAGGTATTTGTGGGTTTAATCAGTGATGGTGAAGCTGAGGGACAGCATCTTGGTTCTGAGCCATGCAAGATGTCACAAGAGACACCATTCAAAATCCCAGCCCAAAATTAAATTAATGAGACTTCTGCCAGTGATTTCAGCTGGATTAGGATTTATTGCCTTCTTTTCCCACCGATAATCTTGCACTGTAATTTAATTTCTCAACAGTCTAATACTGTCAGTTAGAGCTCATCTTGTCACATTTGTATAGGATGGCTCTATACTCACAGTAAAGTCAAATAGCGTGAGTGTTGAAAAATGTGAGGAATTCTTATACATTAAACAGTTCTTTAGGAGTAAAAAAATTAAAGCTATACCAGGAAATTTATCTGCAGTCTGGCTTCACTGAGAAGTTCCAATCATCTGTTCTAAATGTTGGCATAACCATACATCTCCTCCTCCCTTCAGCTCAGATTTGTAAATGCAATGAAATCTTCCATGGTTTATTCTGAGAATAGAGAATTACTATACTCTCATGGTGCTGTAATTGCTCTATAATAGCTAATAATTATGCATCTGCAATATCATAAGCACAGTATTGTAAAATCCAGTGCAAACAATTAGGCCCCCTTTTATATCTCAGAAAATTATTCCAGAAATGGGATGAGGCTCAGTCAGTCGTGTAGACAGATGCTATTTTGCATTTGGCAATGTAGTGAAGAAGATGGCTTATCTAACCCTTCAGAGCCACCACCAGTTGTTTTAGGAGGTCTGTCAAAAACACTGCACAAGCTACCTACAACTTTGACATAAAAAGCAAAGAAAAATAGTGAGAGGAAAACTGAACAGGGGGAAAGCAGATTTCCTGGCAAAACAGATGGCACTTATGTATTTGCTTGTGCCTTTTGTACTTCCAGTTTCATTGCTTTGAACCTCAGAACTGAAATTTCAGCCCCTTTGCCCTTTGGGGACTCTGGTATGGAGCAGCTCCTATGGAATGTGCTGTGTGCTCACAACCTGGACTGCACTGGTTTGATTAGGAAACAGCATTAAGGAAAACTTTTTCTTTAAAACTGAATTGAAATGCAGTTTTTAGCAAATAGGCTTTAAAAAAAGATATAGTTTTTTGGGGGGAGGATCAAGGTTATGAAAAGTGCCCCATATTCAGTGTACTACTAAAGGCTTCCCTGCCAAAAGCACTGATGGCTTTTTTTTTGTCCCTTTGTGCCTAAAGAGACCCAGCTCAGACTGCTGCTGGTAAATCCTTTGCACCTCCATACTTTCGTTGGCATTCCTTTTCCACACATGCAGAATCCACAGCCAGCTGTTGCAGATCTATATTTCCTGGGACTTGTAAGGCTCCCTCAGCATAGCGTTGTGTTGGTTTGCATAAAGCATAGAATTATAGAATAATTTGGGTTGGAAGGGACTTTTAAAGGTCCTCTAGTCCAAGCCCCTGCAAGGAGCAGGGACATCTTTAACTAGATCAGGCTTCTCAGAGACCCAGAATCTCCAGAAACTCGAGGCTCAACTCTTCCACAGGGAATTGGTTTGTTTTCATGACTCTTTTTCTGTTGTGCATTTTCCTTGTGTTTAGAGAGGCAGAGGAGCAAGCAGTCACAAAAGAAAACAAGATTTTAAGTGAAAAAAATAAATTCTACAGGTTATATTGCTCAATTTGAACATAATTATGATCTGGCATCTCCTGCAAGAGTTAAAGTCTCAGTAGAGTATGGCACACAGGGCATGAACAAAAAGGTTTGCCTAGGGAAAAAGAGACACATTCTTTTCAGCTCCTCTCCTGTTGATGTTGTGCAGAGTGTTAAAAAAAGGGTTGGGTCTTGTTTTTTGTTCATTTATTATCCTTTGCTGGCTGCCAAAAATAATCATCAGACCTGAAACACAATGGGAGCTTAGAAAAAAAACCAAAACATGACAACAAAGGGAAGAAGGACTGCAGAAAAAGGATTTTGGAGATTGTATTGTGTGAGTGAACCTAAAAAGGAGGGTACAATCTGGACCTGGATAAGGCTGCCCTGTGAGAAGGACTGAAATGGGAAATATTGTGTAAACTCTAGATCAGCCTCTGCTGACACAGTGGGACTGGAAACACAGGAATTGTAATTGTAGTCTCAGGTCTATGGGAATGGCATTAGGAAAATGTTATATACTGTTGAAAATATGTCCTGCTTGCAAAATTCCTTATTCTTTGAAGACTTCTAAAAAAACACAGTATATAGCCTTCACAGGTCTCAGAGGAGAGCTGTAGGTTTAGGCTTTATTTTCCCCTTTGCCCCGGGGAAATTTCCTGTTGGCTATGGTTGACAGCTACACTGCAGACCAAAATTCCTTGTAAATCATGCTGTGAGTCAAGAGCACACCTCTTCATTTGCAACCACCTTTTAAAACCTGCCATCTGTGGAGGACACTGCTCTTCCCACAGCCACAGCAAGTGCTGAGCAAAAGCAAGGTGCCAAATGGGGCAAACGTGACCGTGCTGCCTCTGAGGAGGATGGGTGGGCAGCAGAGACATCTTTCACTGAAGGGGATTCTTCCCTCAGCTGGAAAAGTCAGATACTTCATGGTCTGTCCCACTTCCTGAGCAGGTGTCTTGCTGTCTCTACGAAGCATCTGTCTAATTTTGATTGAAAGATGAGCATTTAAAAATATTTCTTCTCTTCTCAGTGTGGGAGGTTTCCCTTGGCACATGCAAGCTCATTTCAGGTAGACTATCTATTCACTGGCTCAAAATATTTTTTGGGGGTAACTGCTTTATAAACTGCTCCCTAGAAACTTTTTATATAATGCTGTATCTATTAGCATGAAAATTAAAATTCTATCCTCCAACGAAGTTTTCCATTGTGAGCCTTTTTTGGCTCCCACATGTAAAGATGCCTCCTTTTGAAAAAAATCATTTTGCTACACAACTTATTGTGAATTGATCTTCCAGTGCTGGGAGTGCTGTAAATGCACTTGGAGGATTAACAGTGGATGTTTTACCTCAAATGCCTTTAAACAGGCTGATATCAATATCTCTTGCAATAGAACCTCTCTGTAAGGCCCATCTTGCCCACAGATCTGCCTTGCTGAGCACTGCCCCACCATGCAGGGGGATTTCTTTATCTCAGGGCAGTCTGGACACCAGGATGCTGCCAAGCTGAACAGTTTGCACACTGAAGGTAAGGTTCAGTGTTTGAAGAGAGGCCATTTGTGGGTTTGCAGGGTATCCTGCCTGGCCTTCACGTGCTGCTCAAGGAGGATATAGAGCTCCTGTGTCATTCCTGCCAAGGCAGATATGATTTTCCAGGATGGAAACCACTGAATCCAGCCCTGAGTGTGCATCACCCCAAATCAATGAAGGCAAGCAACAGTTTTCCTTTACAAAGCTTGACAGAAGTCTTTATACCCTACATAATTAATTATCTACTAGTAACTACGTTCTATCCATGGCTCTGCCATTTGCTTTGGCTCATTGCTTTATTTCATGCCCTCAGAACTCTCCCAAACATTGGCAGATAAGCATCTTCAGGCTTCATATCTTGAAACAACATTTATTTGTTTTCTCAGTTTCAACCACAGCACCAAAGATATCTGGCAGAGGCTTTGACCCAGAGGGTTCTGAGTGTGCTGGGAGTGGTGCTCATCAGTCACACTCAAGCTCTTATTAAGGCAGCCACTGACAATAATTACAGCTGACATTCTTAAGGCTTTTTATAGCCTGGTTTAAGCCTGAAGCTGGTATTCTTGTCTTCTCTCCCTATTTCCTTTTTGGAGAGGCTGCTGTAGCTCATGTTCAACTGTCTTTGCTCTCCAATCCTTCCTTATTTAAAAGGACTTCATAACCTTCAGGTCAGATATGAAGTTACTTGTTTTCTACATCTGCATTCCTGAGTCAGAAAAAGATACCGAGGAGGGGAAAATTAAATAAAATCCAGAAACAGCAAGAAATAGGTATATTGTATTCTCCAGCAGTATCTCCAATTAATAAATTCACTTTTAATTATTTTTCATCTTCATCTTTCTTGACAACTTGTGCAATGAATTTCTTCAGATATTGCAGCTTTTATTTTTGCACTCCCATTTTGTCCATTTTTGAAAATTAAGCCTTGTAAAACAGAATATATGCTAGTTAGCAAGAATAATCATTTATCTTACTGTAATTGCACGTCATCACCCATTAGTCAGTAACAATGATTGGCAATGCAATTTTCTTTGCAATAAAACTAATTAATATTCACATCATCATCTGCTGTTCAGATACTTCTAAAAGTAAAATTCTACATTTTTTTAGCAAGCAAGCCATTAAAAGGGAAAAAAATCATATGGAATGTTAAAAATAGTATTTGAATACATGAAAAATATGAGTGGAAGCTAGCTTAGAATGACCATTTCCATTAGGAAATAAAAAAAAGAAACAGTCTCCCGTTTTAGTTAGCTCTGATGGATTTCTTCTGGAGAGTCAGCAGACTAGTTTCAGCTAATAATATCAGCATAATATGTCAGGAAAAGGAGGAGAGAGGTTTATGATTTCTCAACAAGTGCACCTGACTTCACCTTTGAAATGGAGCACATTTTTTTAGCAGTGTTTGTCAGTGCTTTCTCTGTTACATCATCCAAATCAGTCGTGTGCTGAACTGTCTGAGAAAGTTCTTAAAGGTTTTGTGACTAACTCCCTCTCCCTCCTAAAACAGAAACATTAGAAATATTAGTAGTAGCTGGTGACTGGGTGCCAAAACATCTGACAAACTGCAGTTATTTTTCACTGTGTTAAAATATAGAATTAATGGAATTATATCGTGGTTCCAAAGTTAAGGCTCAGTATAAAAGTGTCCATGCACTCTTTGGCACTTCTCACTGATATTTTACTAACTTCTCATCAGTTAATTTGGATGAGGAAGATTATGCTCAAATGAGGAAAAATATTGCATTCTGCCATAGCCAAATAGTTTTTGAATGAATTGCAGTAGCACATTAGCTGCTCTCAACAATTCCAGTTTCCTGAACTCTTAAATGCATCCCTATGATTATGAATATCTAATACAACATTATCCCATGAAATATTTAGACACATCAGAAAAGAAGATCAGAGAAAAAATAAACAGTTCTGGCATTTAATCCACAGCAATCTACCTCTCTTTCAGAATTTTTTCTAAACAGACCATATTCACTTATATTTTAATTTCTGTGAAGACAATCTGTTCTTCCCAAGTCAATGTTTCCAGTCTTAGTATTTTGGTTATATTGCTTAAATTATTGCTCTACTGGGAATATAAATTATTTGTGTCTGCATATTCTAGTATTACTGAGGGAATATAACAATAAGTACTTTCATCATCATCTAGAGGAATATATTCTTTTTCTACATTAATGAAGACAGCCTTGCTCCTCCTTCTCACAGTTTCATCCTAGCCAGGGGCAGCAAGTGCCCTGCCAGAGCCCACTTGGTTCAGAGAGAAACTCATCCACAGAATAGGAATTCCATGTATAAAACATCCAGCAAGATTTATGGCTTTTGTAGGGAAATCTGTTGGCACATCTGTGGATGTGCTTACTCTAGATGGACTAACTCATTGTGACCCAATGCAAATTGCAAACGTCAGTTAGACCCTTGGAGCTCACAATTTCTAATGAAAAATCTGCCTGAATTTGGTTCACTTTGAATGTTCACGAGGTATTATTCATAGCAATATGACACCTATAACAAAAACTAACAGAAGTAAACAAAACAGAGTGAAAAATAACACATGAAATAAACACTATTTTTTGCTTCTAAAGGTTTATGCTACACAGCTATTCAAATATTCCTGTAAACAAAACCACCCAAACCACAAACACCCATAAGAATGTTAATGAATAGAGAATAAAAAAGGGAGGAAATCAGGGTGAAACCAAACACCTGCTCAAAATTCATATCCACATTGCAAATCTTGCTTTTCAGAATTTAGACAGCACATCTATTTTGCCACATCATGATCAAAGAACCCAGAAGCTCTCCTTGTGTTACGTGTTTGTGAGGATACTGACCCACGATATTCAGGGTGGCTAGCAGAGGATTTTAGAGAAATGCCAACAACAGGTTGGTGTATTTATTAAAGTCTTCCTTAGTACTTGACAAAGAAAAAAAATTGTGAACAAGCTCCCAGTGGTTGAGAATTTTGCCATTTTAGGAAGCTTGTTTAGAAAATACAATTTATTAAATGATTATATTGCTTTTCCACCTATTATGGTCTGTCAAGGTTGATATTAATAAACGGTGGTCAAGAATTTATAATAATTTAGAAACTAGGATGTCATCATCTGTCCAAGTGCCCACTGACAAAAGTCATCAGATCTTTGTGCACAGTAGCCAACCCTCCAAATAAGGTGTTGCTCTCCAAGGCAAACTTATGTATAGTGAACTTATGTCCAGCTGACAATTAGAGTCATTTATAACCTAGAAGCAAATGTAGCTCCCTCCTCACCTTTAGTTTCCCTGACCCATGAATTTTGGCTGTTTGATATACTAGGAACCAAAATTTCCCAAGCACAGCCCCAGAGCCTTAGAAAATCTACCACAACCTGATCTGTAACTCCAGGTTAAAAAACCGTCATTTATATTTTGCGTTGTTTTTTCCTAACAGTAAACACAAGAAATCCGTTTCACTGCAGAATCACTACAGCAAACACAAGTAATTGCTGTGTTGCCTTATATTTAATTTCATTAAAAAGCACCCCTATGAATATTTATAGATTTAAGCATGCAGAGACACACATAAACAACGTGTGCTCTGATGTCACTGACCTGCCAAGCTAATTGCCCTGAGTGGGTCACTTGCCAGAGAGAAGTTCTGGAAGGAATGAGCAGATGGTAGAGCAGACAAAGCAGAAAGCAAGCTTTTGATCATGGCTGTTCAACGTGTTCCCCAGCAGAGCTGTGATTATGTTTCCTTGAGAGAAAGGAAGCCATTAAATAATTTACTGAACTCTTAGGTTGTTGAAGCTGTTCCAGAGCCTAACAGCACCTTGGTGCCTTTGGACTCTGGACTGTTTGGAGTGCTTTGTTCACGAGAATTGGAGGAGAGCTTTCATTCTTTGTCTGCATTGTGCACCAAACCTGCTCAGCACTGCTTTGTAGGGTTTGTGTAGAAACAAATAGCCCTGGCTTTAGGGTTTTCACTGCTCCAGGCAAATTGGAAACAATCCCCACCATCACAAAATGATCAAGTTGCCAGAATTAGGATGGATGAAGTTCCTAAAGTAGCTAGGAACCTTAATGCTTTCTTCCAAGTGATACCAGCAAAAGAAAACTTTTTTTTTTACTGGATGGCAATGGTTGATGAAAGCTTTGCAGCCCTCTAAGGAATTCAGTCAAAGGAAAGAATTTGATAATAATAGAAGATAAATTTAATTACTTAGCTATTGTGAAAGAAACAGCAGACTCTGGACCATGTTGGATGCTCTTGAAATGCTTGAAGACAGTTTCTCTGTTCTGAAGCTTGAAAAACTTATTAGAATGGGTCAGTTTTAAATTGGATTCCAACTGATGAAAAAGAGTTAGTTAAATTCAAATTGTGGGCTATTTCAGTTCTGTTGAAAGTTTTCTTATGTGAAAGTGGTCAACCGTATCTTCATTTTAAAATATTATTTTAATTAGTATTTTATTTTAAAGAATGACATCATTGTTATCCTTGCTATCCTTGTGAAATTAAAATACTATATTTTCAAAATTACTTCTTATATTGCTTACAATATTCTCTCACTCCCTCCAATAAGCATATTTGAATGACTTGCCTTGTAAAGCAGACAGCCAAAATTTTTAGTCACTGACCCTGAAATAAATGAAAATATTTATTTATTATTGTCTTAAACATTTGGGAGTGAGGATGCAAATTGTAAGATAAAGAGAAAAGTTAGATATGATGCCATGCCAAAGACATGTCAAAATACTTGTTTTACTCTACTACAACAAGAAGTCTAAAACTTAAGAGAGATATTTTTAAGGATGTTTTTTTTCCCAAGGTGGCGTCCAAAACCTTACATGTCAGATACCCCCTGAGCTGGAGGTGACAGTATGCATTTTTTTCCCATGAACTTGTTGCCTTTGGTTTCTATAATTTTTGGCACCCATAATGTGCTAAATGCAGCAAGGAGCTCTGCAGCTCGAGCATGAGATGTAAGAAAAGCTGCTTTTCTGTGGTTTTAATTTTTTTATTATTCTGCTCACAGCTGATTGCACTTGATGTCTCCTAGTTCTTGTACTGTAAGAGATGCTGGAGAATCAACTCCTTTTTGCCTATGCCAAGCCTGATTTTCCAGACCTCTATCAAATCCTCCTTCACCTGTCTTTTCTCCTGTAGGACAAGTCTTTGTCTACTCAGCAAAAGAACAGTATCCAATATTCCTTTTCATCTTTGTTGTGCCTCTTTGAGCATTTTTAGGAGGGTGAGAGCTGCATGGCATGGATTTTTGCAGGAGCATAAATGTTTTCTATTTGCTCTCTCTTCTTTCTCTAATAATTCTCAGCACCCTATTTTCTTTTTTCACTCTTTCTGAGCTATGGAAAGTACCTGAACTACATATCATAACCCTAGTCTCCCTATCCAGCTACTTTGCTAAACATAGATCTCTTCATTTAATATGAAAAATAATTTTATATGCAAAATAATCCTTTTTTCCCCACCCATGTGCATTACATAACATTTACCCAGATTGAATTATATTTGCCCATTTTGTTTCCCAGATGCAGTTTTGCAGAATCCTTAGGGCCAACCTTCACAGCCACAATCTTTTGCTCTGACATCCTCAGAACTGCATTTTCAGCAAAATTTGTCATGTATATTAAGGAATTCCTTTCCAGAAAAGTCAGATAGACTCCTAATTTGATGGTTTTATGCTGTATTTAATGGCTTGTCATTCCCTTGGTCATTCATGGTATATTTCTTGAAAATTTGTCATCCTCACTGTATCTGCTACTTTCTTGCTCTCAGATATGAAATTGCGTTTAAGGGACACTTTATACACCACTAGCAGTTGTTCACTTTCTGGTCCTTGAGCTCCTTTTGATTTCTTAGGTAAGTGCTTATTGATGCAATTTGTCCCTGTCCAATTTTGTTGTTTGCTCTGTAAAATGTATTGACACCTCAATTTGATTCAGATCTTCAGTGAATGCCCAGTAATGAAGGGTTCCAGTGCACAAACCTCCCCAAGCTCTTCCTCAACAAATATAAAGGCAGAAAATTAATTTTGTTTCCTGGTTTACCCTTTCTTTCCTGAGTTCTCCTTTTGTACCTTTATTATCTATTGACTCTACAGACCTTCTGGAAGGCTTTTTACTCCTAATGGGTTTGAGGGACAATGTGTTAAGTGTATAAAAAGTGCTGGTAAATACTTTTCAATTACAAGCTTTTTTTTGGTCTATCTTTCCATGTCTCTTACATTCAGCTTGCCAACACCTGTATTCTATGTTTCTCTCATTTGAAGGAAACCTTAGATTTTCTGCAAGCTGCTACTCAACTTGAATTACCTCCCTTCCCTAAAGTGTAGTCAGACCTTCTTTTTTGCCTTCATCACATATTTTCTGAAATGTGATGTACATTTGCTTTAGGCCTAAAAATGTCATTGTGGTGCCTCCCTGAAGACTGCAAAGATTTAACTCCAACACCTTCCTCTTAAAATAACTTTAAGCCCATGACTTAAAGATCATGAAAATACTTAAAACTTTAAGAAAGTGTTTTTGGCCATCATATCCAAATGCATTTCTGGGGGAGAAAAAATCATTATGTGCCTTTGGCTGCCTGGAATTCAAGGATCAGAAGTGGTTCAGTTTGGAGAGTCAGTTTAGAATAGTTGTGTACTTAAAATTGTGCTTCTATCAGTGATATCTCAATGTGCATGCATTAGAGAACAATTTTTTCCCTCCTCAGTTGAATTTTGCATTGCCCATTGCTCAATTTTTTCAAAAAGTGCAAATTACAGCACATTGAGTATCAAGCTATTAACTTAAAGCTTCTTCCACCCTATTTTATTTCATGATAGTCCCAATCCAGTTATAGTAATTCAGGAATGGGCAAAAATCATACCTCCAGGGTCTAGAGAACATTGCACCAGATGAAAATTTGATTTCTATTTCCTCGAAAAAATGAAAATGGTTAAAAGGAACTAGTGATGGGATGGGGTTTTTTGGCTGTCTGGTTCTTTGGTTGATTGGTTAGCTGGCTGGTTGGTTGGTTGGCTGGTTTGTTGGTTGGAGGGGTTTTTTTCCCTTTGTCTGAGATCTTCCTTCCGGCAAAGACATCTTGTTGTAGTGCTGTGCAGAAAATACTATGCTTAAGGATTTGGTAAATGGAAAACTAAAATGACAGAACGAAAAGCATGAGATATTAAGTAAGTAATGTCTGAGCTCCCATCTTTTATAGCCAAAGCCTGATGTGAATTAACTGAATTTTTTTTGGAAATTAGTATATTGAAAAATTAGAGCAGTTTAGGATTTGAGAAATGGCCATTCCTTATATCTCACATTGGGTTAAAGAGACTGATGTTCAAGGTCCCTGGTTCAAAGCACTCAGGGAAAGGATTCTGATAAATCACTGCCTGGGGATATCAGCACTTTGGTTACTCAGTAGGGCTCAATTGTCTCACCACAGACTCCCAAGACTGGTCTGATCTTAGGGGTTTTATTAGTTGGATTAGTTGAGCTGGAATGTTATCTCAGTTTAAAACAGGTGATTTGGTTCAGATGCTTCATTTTAACTTTGTTTAAAAGAGTTTTGTGAGCTTTTTAATTGCTGTCCCCCCTCCCCCCATTAATCTTGACACATTTCACACATGAAAATTTAGACAAAGAAGGTGGAGAACTTGGTTTCCAAAGGCTCTTCCCAAGACTCTTCTGTTTCTGTCTTACATAAGTGTATAATTAAACAGATCATGAAGAGCTGTAACATTGTTGAGGATGAGCACACTGTAGATCCACACAATCATCCCTCTTGTAATGGAAGCTTCAACACTAAAAACAAGAGTGCCAAAATCAGCCTCAGAGCTCCCTCCATCAAATGGAAAGAGTGCAAACATATTTCTGCCAGTGGAGAAAACGTGCTTCTAAAAAGGCCAGGAGACAATTCAAAACCTCCAGAGAGTTTTGTGGCTAAAAGCCAACATTTTTGTTGGAAAATATATTCCATAGCAGAACAGCCATTTGTCTTAACACCCCATGGCTGCCTACAAACAAAGCGTTCTGCCAATGACTGGCACCAGCTTCAAGCAGCAGCCAGAAATCAAGCTGGTCCTTTTTATTCTTTCCTGGTTTGTTATTTTTTTCAATCTCTCAAGGGCACATCTCACAGCCTGGATGAGAACACAGAGAAAAGCAGATGGCAACACCATTTGCAGCCTGAGTGACAGCAGAGGATGCCAAAATGCTGATTAATGGCCTCGTCCCCTCACAAATCTTTGTTAACTCAATTGTTTTAGCATTATCTGAGGACCCAGAACAGGGCAGGCACCTCTCTAAAGAATAAAGGCATGATCCCAAAAGGATCTGCAGGCTTTGTTCAGTGTTATGCACCCAAAAAACATCACTGCAATGGGAAAATGCTGGGGCATCACTGACTACTGTGCAGCTTGGGAATTTGGGAAGGGGATTATGACACTTTCACACACCTCTGCTGTAGAATATACCCTGTAAGGAGAGGATTTGGAGAGGCCATTCATCTGGTTTGCTGTTCTAGGGTTGTCTTTTTTCTCCAGAATGTGGCAAACTTCCACACCAGGGCCCTCTGACCACATTCTAACTACTCCAGAGCAGCCTAGGTGGGATTTTCTCACTGCAGAGCACAGGCAGAGGAAGAGCTGGTGTGTCATATGGGTCTGGATAGGAAGAAATGCAACAACCCAGTGAGGAGTGCTTTCACTCAAAAGCTGTTATCAGCAAAATATTGGATGAGATGTTGGAAACCTAATGGTTGCCATGGAGTTTGGCACACAGAGTTAGGGTTCTTTGCCTGGTTTATAGGACAGAGACTTCTATTGCAAGATGTACCTTTCTGCTTCGATTAATAATATAGATCCTCTCAACAAATATAGATTTCTTCAATGGATGTCCCCTTCATCTAGTGCCTATTTTTACATGTTATCCAGAAGGGATGTAAATAATGAATATCCTCTGAGCCACTGGTTCAGCCCTGGTGCAGCAGGACAACCAAAGGCTGTGAGGCAATGACACATGTTTAGATAAGAACTTCCCACAATATGTGATCCCAGAGTAAGGTCAGATCTCCCCTGACATAAAGGGCATGGGATTTGCCAGGCTAAATTGGCCAATAACAGCTGCTGCAGAGGGAGGGAAGAAATATAAAAGAGAATGAGCAGAAAAACCTTTTTACTACTTCAGCCAGTGGTGTGCATGAAGAGGATCCGCACAGGGAAAGATGGTTCTATTAATAGCATGCTCTTGATTAGCATTTGGATCTGATTTTCTTATGCACTGACAGGGCAGAGCTGCCAGAAGAACCACACTATACCACATGGTGACGGGCAATACAGGAATAGCTCCTCTTGTATCCTGCTGGTAAAATCTTCCTGTCCAGGAGGTTCTGCACAGCTACAATCCAAGTATAGTACTGTGTTGTGGAAGGCACCTGGCAGCATGTTAGAGTGCCTGCTGGGAGATGGTGGTCCCCATCTTTCAAAGCAATATTGCTCTTCTTCCAGGGAAAACCATGTAGGCTCAATATTATATTAAAAAGTCTTCCACTGATTGGTTTTGTAATATCTTTCTCCCCGAAGGAGATGGTCCAAGTTTCTCAGGATCACACTTTCTCATGAAGTTGCCTGTTAAAACTCTCTCTGTGAGGTACTTAATATGGAACAAAAGCAGAACCAAATACCCTACAATCTTTTAGTTGAGTGTATCTCTGCATTTACTACTTTTACTTTTGCTTATCACAAATCTGCATGCAGTGGCTTTAATGATAATTTTCTTGAATACTTGGCATGAATTGCATGGTTGGAAAATAAGAACAAATTGCCATTTAAAGTAGGCCTTCATAATTGGCAGAAAGTGCACTTTTGTGTGTTGTAATCCAGAGGCCAAATGAAGTTCTAGTCATGAGATGACCCAGAAGTTTTGAGGCTGTTTACATTTGTTCTATGCTTTTTTCAGTGCAGTACAAATGTCAGATGATGATTTATGCCACTAGAAGAAGGAAAAAAGATTAGAATAGCCAGAGTAGCTGCATCATTTCTGTCTGGGTAAAACTGACACATGAGGAGATGATCAGCACAAGAAAAAGGCATTCAGACATCTGAACATGAGCACTGAGGACATGCTGTGACCTTTCAGCTTGTCCAAACTACTGATCCCAAAACTCCTTCTGATTTATTCAGGCACTGTGGTCATGGACATTCTGGAAGCAACCAGAGGAGAGTTTCCCCTAAACTTTCTAGTGGAGTGTGTGTCCACTGACTCTAGATTTTCATGCTGTTTTTCTCTTCTTGCAGGGAGAACTTAATCAATTAATCTTTATCATGTCCTACTCTCACAAAGCATTTCATTTCCACTCTTTAGTCAATCAGACCCTGTCTCTTGGGCTTTCTAATATCTGTGGTCTACCAGCATCATAAATTCTAGATTGTTCCCATCCCTCCCATAGCTGATTTTTATTCATAGCTGATTTTTATGTTTTCACCTCTTATACATGATTTTTATCATGTTTTCATCAGAAGTCATACTTAAATCTCCATCATTCTTCTGCATCCTGTCTGCTGTCTTCTCACATTCTTAATAGCTGGCTTGAAGATAAAATTATCAAACTGTAATATGACCTTATTCCCCACTTTTGCCTATTTTTCATTTCTCCTTTCTTCCCTCTTGACTCTGATTGAAAAACCCGATCCAACCTCTGCATTTTATTACATTTCATCACATCTGCTGACCATTCTTTCATTCACTGTCATGTTACTGTTGCCTTAAGTTCCTAATTCACTTCAGTTTTATTTTTCCTATCTTCATTATACAATCCTTCTCTGGTATTTTTCTACTAAAACAAACAGTCTCACACTTTAGATAATTTGCTTCCGTAGAGACCAATTTACCTTCCCGTTCTCATTTGTCTTTATTCTTATTTACCATGCTGTTTTCAATTCCCTCAATTCCATGCTCAGACCTGTTAGTTCTGCCTTGTATCCCTTGCACTCGATCAATCCAAGGCACTCAGGCCAAAATTTTTAATGGCCTATTCTTAGCCAAGTCCCAGAACCTGTACTCTGTCTTCATCTCTGTGACCTGACAGCTGCCTTCAATACTGCCACCATTCTCTTTTTCTTGAAATATTGCCTTTCCCTGATGATTCAATTTTCTCCAAGTTCTCCTCCAAGCTATTTATTCACTCATTCTTTCTCCACAGGATTCCCTTTTTAATTCCACAAACAAAACCATCTTTCTACTCTGTGATTACATGATCTACATCTCAATTCCATCCGTCTTTATTCTGTTAAAAAGTAAAATTTCTACCAGTTAGTTTTATGGCTTAAGGATGTGTAATCCCCTGGTCTCCTACACTCTTCCAGGACCTCCCTGCCACCTCATTTCACAAGGTTTTGGGTGTGGAGCCTCCTTTTGCTCTTTCTCTGCAGTAAGGGATCCTCATCCCTAAGAATGTCCTTATTATGGAAGATGGGACAACAGCAAAAGGGTGTTAAGCACAAAACCTCAACTTGTGGATTGAGTGCAATTTAGGGACCAGACCCTTTTGAGGGAAATTTTCAGTTAAGGATCTTTTGGGGAACAAAGCTTGCAAATTTTTTGCCGTTTGCATCTTCCTCAGCAGGTGCATCTTTGGCATCTCTGTACTGATGTGTATCTACAGCTCTGCTGAGAGGCAATTCTGTCATGGCTTTCTTGCATTAGACTGTGTCAGTTATATGCTTGAGAAGTGAGCTCAGTTAGGGTTATTTATAAAATTTGGGATTTTCTTTTTCCTTTCTTCTGCTTTCTGGTTTTAGCGGAACAAATTGGACTTATAGCAGAAATATTAAATAAGACATGAAATTATCCTGAGAGAAGAAATAGCAGCCTAAACCCACGAGAGGCCTGTGATTTTATTTGTTCCTTTGTTTGAACAACCCCTTGCAGACAAACTCAAGGGTCATTATTGTGGAAACTTTCAGGCAAAAGTGATGTCACCAGAAATCATTTTAATGGAGCCTCATCTTCACATCCTATTGATTTATCTGCTAAGTATGAAGGGAAATCAATAAGCAGAATAATTTTCACAACTTTTAAACATCTACGGTAGCCAAAAAATACTGTCTGGTGCAGAAATGAATCAATGGAAAGAAAATTCATGGTTGTTGATAGGCATGAAAACATTCCTTTATATTAAGAAGGTGATTTTCATGTCTTGCCTACCAGCTTTTGTTTGATGTATTTGTGGTAAAGATGAATTTCACATAGTGACAGCAGGGATAAAAATACTGAGATTGTCCAAATTATAGAGATCTACAGAGGGTGGAAGCAAAGCCAGGTAGCCTTCGCGGGATACAAAGAATTTGTCCAAGCATCCATGGATTAGGTTAGTAAAAGTTACAGCTGTTATAGAATTAAATATGGCCAGAGATATCAAGGGAAAAATAAGAACTTCTATTGGTACATCAGCAATTAAGAGAAAATAGGGAAAATGTAGGCCTGGTCCAGAAGCAAACCAGAGAACTTGGTCACCTGGGACAAGGAGAAGGCTCAAGGACATCAGAACTATATGATCTTTAAGATCCTTTCCAACCCAAATCACTCTGTGATTCTATAATTTCACCAAAATCCATTTAGATTAATTAATCACAGAATCATAGAATAATTTAGGTTGGAAAAGACCTTTAAGATTACTGAGTCCAACCATGTTTGCTTACTGAAACAGAAGACCTCAACTGGCTTCTTTGCTGCTTTTAAATTTGGAACTTCATTCCATAAACTGCTAATGGAGAGAAGATATATCTGGAATATTAATTCAAGGAAACCAAATTAGGAGCATATTTCTTACTGTTAGTTATTTAGGGAGAGAAACACCAAGAGTTCTTAATGTCAGCTGTGTTCCTCCTTCACCTCCACCTGGCCACTGCAGTGGCATTGCATTCATATTACAATAGAGAACTGCAAAATAAAACAGATCATTAATTATCCCATAAACAAAGGTGTAAATTAAAATTTTGAAATTTTTTATTTGCATGGAAAGTGCTTTATGCCTGCTGCCATTTCTTCCCTCCAGAGCTAATTTTGATGTAGTAATCAGTGGTAGTAATGCTCCTGAGAAGCAACAGAGAACACTGGTTTTCCAGGTGAATTATAATACACTGGAAGATGAAATAAGGTATTTTGTGGTCTGTATACAATACAAGGTAAATGTTTACTTTCTATGTGGTGCTTTGTCTGATCATCTGTCAACATTAAATTATTGTAGTTTGATTACTTAGTGGTCAATGGGTTCCAAATAGCAATAAATTAAATGTTATTTTGTGGAAGCATTTTTCTGATTATCAAAGGGTTACTTATGAATAATCTTAATGTGTTCCTAAAAAATATTTCATGCCCAAATCAAGAGCCACATTTTTCACTGTTTTCAGATCATTCACTTACAACGCCTCATAGAGGCTGAGCTTAGTTTCTTGTTACTTGACAAAGGTCAAATCTGTCTAAGTTTTCTTAAGTAAGACACAAAGAGCTGTTTTGTTATTATCAATATGCAGAAGATATTGGAAGTGTGTGATTTAGCAGCAACATTTGAATGCAGTCACTGACAAATTAATCTAGTGGTGCCAGATAGTGGAGAACAGTAATTTTGGCCAACTGGCTCCCTTGGGTTGGGTGCCCACTTCTTTCCATCAGTTCATAGGAACTTGCCTTTCCCTTACTCATCACAGTTTAAATGAAAAAGAATAAAACCAAGGAAGTTTGATTTGCAAGTAATGATGGATTGAAAGTTTGAAGCGATGCTTTGGCTGCTGCATTCTGTGGATGAGCTGTCAGTTTGTCATCTCACATAGCCAGAGGTGACATGGCCTTCTGTGGGGCTGACTGTGAAGGGAGCAATCTTCCACAGCAAAGCCATCAAATCTCTGGGCTAAAATAACCTAAAGATATCTGGAGTTTGATAAAGTCCTGTCAAATGCTGTTACGCCACAGTTCGATAAAATTATTTTTCTAAGTATCACTGTGCTGTATGCTGTTGAAGCCACAGGTGCATGAATATGCATCAAAAGAGTTTCTAATATTGGAAGAGAAAAGTGATGGTTTCAGTAAGCTCAAGTGGGAACTCTTCTCCAAGAGACTTCTGCTGACAAAAGGGTGTATTTGTGTTGTCTGCATGCCAGACTCTTCCATTTCTGCAGCTCTTCCCACTCTCTAAGCTCAGAGGATACAGACTCGGAATTTTACCACCAATTTTACAATCAGGCTCAGCTCCAAGTACTTTCTTTCCCCTTAGCCACTTGCCAGACTAAAAGCATTCCATGTTTCCTCACAATGCTGACGTCCCCACCAGCCTCCAGCTGTGACTGCTTATGCTGTGCAGAGGATAAAAACAAGGCTTGCTCCTTCTCTGTCTGCAGAAACTCTTTACTTCAATTATGCTCATCTGGCATATGAAACACCTTGCTAGTTCAAAAAAAGAATTTCTACATGAAGGGCACAGCTTCCTCAAGGCTTTCCAAACTAAATTAGTATTCAATTTAAATCTTTCTTCGCCCCCTAATCTTTGAAAATCTGATCATGTGTTTTTCCTTTCATTGCATTACTGCATCAAAACAAAACTTGTTGCAGGTACCTGTTCTAAATGCACTGTCTTTGCTTACACCAACATTTTCTTAAACAGACGTAGTTTCTAGAAACCTCATCTGTACAATCATTTCATTCATCATTATTTAAATATCTATGTATTTTTAAAGTTTTTTTTGGGGGAGAAGAATAATGAAATATTTTTCAGATAAACTACCAACCAAGGACAATATAAATTGGCCTAAGCAGATTGATTTCATCAGGCAATTGTAAAATCCTCTCTGGGTATAGTTACAACTGTTACCTCTATCAGCTTCATACAATCTTAATTGTATATTGACTTCTAAAGAAAATTCAGCAAAGTCAAACTCCAGTCAAAACTTTGAAGAGTATATGAAAATATTAATTATATTTATCAATTTTAGAAGTATTTGGTAATAATGCCTAATATATGGACTCAAATGTTCAATCTAACAGGTGCTTTCAGCAGATATGCAGCAATTCAACAATGTTATAATGATTGTTCTTACTGTTAGTACAGAAATCAGTGACACTTCAGACACTCTGAGGTCTGAACTGACCTCAAAATATTCAGCCTGTGATTGTGGAGTAGCCCTTGAACTGAGCAATCTTGAACAGAGAAGATATTCAATGTTGATTTGAGTGAGGTTAAGCAAGGGCAGGAGTCTGGGGGCACCCCAGCTATAAAATCTGCCTCATTTTGTGTGGCTTTTCTAAGCTCTGGGCAAAATCAGAGACCTCAGGAGGGACTCCTTGCTTTCCTCCTATTTTTCAGCTAGCTGTGTTACTGTGGACATGGAATTAACAGCCTGGTTTGAGAGAATGTGTCTCTGATCTCTGTATTTCCTGTAATCACCAATACTCCTCACAGCTAACAAAGCTACCTGTAAAATCACAGAAAAATTCTAGGAAAAAAGAGAAAAAAAAAAAGTCCTGCAGCTAATGATTGGCCATTTACAGAAGAATATGGGTTGTGCCCTGAAATAAATGCTTTTACAGGTGTCAAAAGTTCTGCTAATGTAAGGAGAAATAGATATTTGCTAAAACCTGTATAATGTCCATTTTATTCCTTGCTACAAAAGCCCATTAACATTCTTTGTTACTGATAGGTAAGGCTTTGTAAAGGAAAAGGCTTTGGAACATGCCTCTGGTCTGTTACTTAGGCTAAGCAGCAGGCTGGAGCCATGTTACAAGGCCTTTTCCTTTACACAGCCTTCCTATCAATTAACAATTCTTCACAATTTAAAGTTTTTATATGTTCTAGCTAAACCTCCTTTCAGCCCTACCTCAGCTGGATTTTAATGTGCTCAGCCTCAGAGATGGCCATTCCTAAGTCAGGCTCAGGGCAGGGAAAGTAGAGCTGCCATGATCATTTGACATCTATGATGAAACCCAAAAACTTACAGAGGAGACCTTTTTTGCATCACTATGCGTCCTAGGTTGTACTATAGATGTATTTAGTATTCCATTACCACCAGCTGTGGGGCACAGGTTGTTATCTCCTGCTCATGACTCACCCCTGATAACAGTTAATTGGTCATCAAGAACCAACCACATGACTGATGGACTTATCTCATCCTATTGTGAGATGCTCCACCCAGGAGGGAGGAGCCAAGCATTCCCACCTGGATATAACCTGCTTTGAACTGCACAAGCAGCTCCTGTCTGCTGGATTCCCAGAGGACAAGAGCTACCACTGGACCTTCAGGTGGAGACCAGACCTTCCACAGGATCACTGCTTCAGCCTCAGTACTGCACTTGGACTGCTGCCACCACCCTGACTAACAGGGTGTCAGGTTGTATCTGACTCGGTCAGTGCTTTTTCCTTGTATTATTGCAGTTATTTTTAATTTTTCTATTAAATTATAATCCTGACTTTTGATCTCCCACTGGTTTGTTTTCAAACTAATACACTACTGCATTTGTAGATGCCAGAGTTTCTCCTTTGATATCCAACAGAGTGTTTCTGGCAATAGTTTAAAGGATTTTCCTTCCAGCAATGCCCATGCTGGGCTGGTGGCAAGGCAGGCCAAGGGGCTTGGACATCACTGGAAATGCCAGTCCACAATTTTTTAAGTCTGTGACAGTTTGTAGGATTTTAACAGTGAGGCCATCAGGAAGTCTTTCACAGAGGAATAATTTCTAGGCAGTAGGCCATGAGGAAACTCATGACCATAAAGTAAAGGAAAAAGAGGAGATCTTGCAGCTCGCATCTTTGTTTGAAAGCCTCTGAAGAAATAAACATATTTTCCCCAGACAGCTGTTTAAAATGTATTAGAGTACCTTGCATTATTTATCTCATTCTGGGTGTCTGAGCTGATTGTGCTGGGTAACTCTTCAAAGCACGAGAGGAAGGGCTGATTAAATGGTGTGTGCCTAACTGCCTTTTTTAACCCAACACCAACTGCACAGCTGAGGTAGATGTGCAATCATCTCTTCCTCTTTTCACCTCATCATTTGTGAGCCACAGTTTACTTCAATTTCCATTTCTATTTCAGGCAGGCAGTCTTAAACAAACATAGCCTGGTTTTTCACTTTTTATTTGGACACATGGACTGTTTTATGATATTTCATACTAGATGTATATCCTGGAAAGCCTTGGAAAATACTACAAAGACATTTCAAATCTTGTATTTAGTTACAACTGACAAATTTTGGGGCATATTACCACTTATTCCTGTGTAACAGAGAACGAAATTAATTCCTCCGTTCATGCACTTTCTCTGTACATGCTCAGGAGATGCTCCAATTAAAAAAAATGGATTCATAGAGCTGGTACTTAAGGTCTTTAAAGGATCCTAGAGAGTTCATGCAGCCTGTAGGTAATGACAAAGGCAAATTTAAACCTTGAATGAAATTACAAAATGGCTAGAGATCTCCTAGTGACAGCCTTGATAAAAGATATGTCATAAAAATCAGTACTTTGAATATGAAGTTGCTATTATGTTGTGGCTGGGAATCATTTAGGGACAGATTAAATCATCTCTAATCAACCTGAGCACTGGAATTCAGATAAATGGATTCCAAATCCAGGTCCACAGGAGGACCTCCTAGAAGGTAAAGCTTGCCATATTCCATTAGCAATGAAAATGAAAAATTCTTGTGTAAGGTAATTGCAAATGTTCTGTGTGAGGGGCCACCACCAAGACAATCAGCCTTCAGATGCAAGATGTGATCAAGCCTCTGTTTAAAATCAGTGGAACCCTGTTGATTTACTGTGGTTAAGAATCTGGTGGCAGACTTTTTTCTCTTCCATTAATAGATGCAGGGAAAAATTTATGTGTAGTTTACACAACCTGGTACGACAGGAAGGTTTAAAAGTGATGAAGAGCAAGTGACCAAAAGGGAGAGGCTCATGCCTTTTTCTCCTGCCCTTGGTTAAATGGCTACTAACACATCTGGGAAGGAAGTCAGAGAAGCAGCTGGTTTTGGAAGGGCATTTCAATTCTAGGTAAGAGAATATGCCAAAGTATAAACAGGGCCACAGTGGAGATGAAAGACTGCAGAGTGTGGTGGTTTGGTTCAGCTGAAATAGAAAGGGAGGCCTCTCCATGCTTGTCTGAGTAAATATTAACAGATACAGAATTGTCTGCAATGCTTTTAGAGAACAGGATATTTAGAATAATATATCATGAATATATATTGAGAGAAATGGAGCAACATCATCACTTTTCCTTATCAGCTGGGGCTCTGCCCAGTGTGCTCCTGGCAGCCATAAAAAATGATCAGGCTGTGCTCCTCTCCTGGCTGGAGCAGATGTGGGACTCTGACTGACACTCCTTCCATGCTATTCTCACAAACAGATAGCTATCAGAAATTCAATCTCTCCCCAGCCTTGCAGTGTGTCTCCAGGCTGTGACAGCACAGACATGAGGCATATTTTAAGCTGCCTGTAGATTCCAGAATGAATGAGAGATTTCATATGGGGAAATGGTCTCTGATAAAAGTGACTTATTTGCCATGCCCACTCTGTGTGCTGCATCCCAAAGGGAGCAGAGAAAAAGCAAGAAATAATAACAAAAAACTGTATAGGTGGATTTATTCATATGTGATGTTGTCCATCACCAGTAAAATATTTGTCTCACTGCAGGACAGAAATCCAGGAAAAAGGGGTGAAAATTATATATGTCCTGTTAAGGAGAATTTGGAGCAAGAAGAAATAATTTAGAGAGAGAGCACTGATGTTTATAAAGATGATCTGTAACCCAATTTATATGAAGGCTAATCAATGAAATCAGAAGCCCTATTAAGATATGAGATGGGAATGGTTTGATGCCAGGGGACAGGGAGAGGTTAGCTATTTTATATCTTGGGTTGTGTTACTAAAAACCTTTGCTGATATCACAAATAAGCTGAATTTATGACTGTAAGGATGGTAACAAAAATGCAACACAGATCACATAATCTTGTTTTCCAGCCAGACCACTTAGCAATGCACATAAAAATATCACATAAAAAGGAGTCTAATGCCTCAGATCTTTACAAATGTCTAACAAATAACAGTTTGAGAGAGAGGAAAAGCATTATGCATAAAACATCATCAATATATGTTGTCTTATTTAAAGAACATATTTATGTATCTTGGACATTTGCATTTTACAGTTTGCCATGAATTATTCTCTTTCCTTGGTTTCAGAGAAGAGGCAGACAGCTGGTGGAGCCACAGATATAAGAATGTTTTCCCTCTGAAATGGAAAAAGTTGACTGTTGCCTTCCACAGGGACAGAGATCAGCTGGGAGAGGGAGCAAAGTTTATCTGTGCTTTGTCAGACTGTAGCACCAGGCTGTGTATTCTTGGAATCACCATTCTATGGAAGTACAATATGAGACATATGCCAGAGATAGGCTTTGGACTGGGCAAAATATTTAAAAGTCACTTTTCAGCGTGATATCCCTATTTTTGTTTTTTGAGGGGTTTTTGTGAGCCTCAGCTGAATCCTCAAGGTTGTCTTAAGCCTTTCATTGTGGGAATGGCGGCAGGGGGGAAAGATTTGATTACAAAACAGTGGTATTGTCATCATTTCTAAGTTCCAATTATTAAATTATATTTTATCATAATTATAAATGTAATATATTGCTGCAGAGAGGGAGTAGAATTCCCATCCCTGGAACTGTTCAAAAAACACGAGCTGTGGTGCTTATGGGCATGGTTTTGGTAGTGTTAGGTTTAATTGTTGGACTTGATGGTCTTGGAGGTCTTTTCCAACCTTAATAATTCTATATTAAAATTATTTAAATATATCATATATAATTATATTGGTTATTTAAATATTTATATTTTATAAATTAAAAAGTGGTAAAAAGAAGGTCACATTGCATACTGCCCTATTTCATGCATTAAAAGGAAAACTTAGTCAAGTTAAACTGAAATTTTTGGGAAGACAGGGGTGAACATTATTATGAGGAAAGAGACCATAACTGTCTGCTTTTAGATTAAATCAAAGAATAGGTTCATCATTTTTCCCTGTGGCAATTTAATTCACATCTTGCACTGTTCAGGTAGAAGCATATTAATGTCAAATTACAGAAAGCTAGTCACTGTAATGCAGTGAATAACTAATTCCATTGTTAAAATGTATCAGTGGTTCTCAGCCAAGGAAAAATGACATTGCCTTTTCTATGCATAAGGAAAAATCCTCTGTGCAGTCAGCAAACTGATGGATGTTAAAGATACTCTGTCTTCTTAGAACTCCAATCCTCTCCTGAATTGCTCATGCCCACTGCTCCTGCCAGCCAGGCCTGTTAAAAACACAATTTAAAGAACTCACCAAGGACCAGTGCTGTTTCTCCATGTCCTGCTGGCTGTTCTGTTAATTTGTCAGGGCTCTGTGCATATTGCTTTCACCAATCTCTCTGTATGTTCAGCAAAATGATCCCACAGTGACTGTGGGATGGACCCAACCCCAGCCAGCTCCTGGGCTCTGCACAGATCCAGAGGGAGGGGGAGGAGAGCTTTTAGAAGGACTGAGAGAACTGAATTATAAAATTTCGTGGTCACTTTAGAACGAAGGAAGAGTCCTAAAATCAGCTCCTTGGGCACAGTTTCCTGCTCTTCTCCAATACTGGGAGTCAGTGCATTGTGCTGAGTAACAGTGAAGCTCACAAAGACAACAAAAACCAAAAGCTTTCCTCTACTTCCTCTGCAAGGCAATGGAGTTTGACTCTGAAGGAGAGGAGGACAGTGGCAGGAGGGAATCAGCAAACTGATTTTACCTCCCACTGGTCACTCAAGTGTTATTTAGCATTTAGCACAGCCCTTCAGAGCACCAAAGCAGCTGTTCCAGTCACCAAAGACATCTTTCCAAGGAGGTGTTAATCTTTAAAAAGGTAAAGCCCTCAGGACCCATGAATATTTTGTTCTTGCTCTCATACCTGTGATTATAAGGAGCAATATGCATGTATAGTTTTAATCCCTGTGAGCTAAGAGATGCTTTTACTTCTTGTTCTGAATCTTAGTAGCCAGAAGGGCTCAGTTCCTTCACCTCACTGTCCTCTTGACAGCTTCCCAGAAGTTCTGACTGGACCAGAAACACTGTACAACAAATTTTCTGGGCTACCTTAAAACCATGACATCTGGGCCAGCTCAATATCTTGAGATATGTTATTTACAGTGAAATGAAATCCAAAGCCAAGGGCAAATCTTCTACTTCTCATCAGTCCACTTTCCCTAATACGTATTTTCTCTTTATTCCATTCTTTCACTTTCTGAAGTTGTTTTGAAGGATATTTGGGCTTGCATAAGCATCATCACTATTGCTCAGTTGGCTTTGTGAGTACATGCAAATGTAGGAGCAAAATAGCTTTGGAAAGCTTCCTTTGGCATGGAAAATTCATGTAATGCACTTGTTAATTACTAAAAATGAATAAATACTTTTTCCTTAACAATTAGGTTTTAAGAGAAAAGATGTTGAAGCATGATCATATTACTGGAAATGGAGACAAAACCCTTCCTTAAGTAGTGCAACTAGAGCAGATATTTCCATCTGTTCTGCAATGGAAAAGAAACTTGTTCAGGAGTGGAGGATTTGCTGCTTTTCAGGAAAAGATCAGATAAGGTCACAAAAATGTCTCAGAGGCTAATCTCATGGGCTGCTTTATTTATTCCTCCCTAGCAGTGGTAGGTCAAACCTTCTCAGTTTAAAAGTCAGAAGTGTAGGGTAAAGGTTTCTCTCTTTGTTTTGACTTCCACCTCCACAAATTAAGCTGGGGTTTGAAAATCAGGCTGTTTCCTTTCTCCATTAAAGATCCTTCCACAGGAGCCTGGCTGGCTCTTTTGTTCTCCAGGCAGAAATACAAGTAAAATATTACAGATCTAAGAGCTAAGAGTAATTCCCTCTCTTGCTGAGAGGACTCCCAGGACCAGTCCCTCATGCAGGCTCCCTGATATCTGCCAGACTCCAACAGCTAAAGCAGTTCTCCATTATTTTTGTCTTTATTCACTCCAAACTGTAAAAACCTCACTAAGGCAGTTTTTCTTACCCTGTTTGGAGTTACATGTGGAGCAGTTTTTAATTTCTGTTGTGAGCAGTTCCTGAGGATCTTTACACATCTTGGGCACTACATGGACATTTCCAGGTCTAATGCCTTCTGCTTTACTATGTGGTAGTCCCAACTCTCTATTAAATCTCTTGTCACTTTTCCTGTCATATTATTCTGCAGAAGTTGCTTTTAAATTCAGCATGGCCATTCACAGAAAATGGTAGTGTTCAGCATAAGACCAGCAAACTTTGACAATAGTAATTAGAGTAGTCCATTTACTGCTGCAGCTTCAAGAAGCCTGTCTGAATTTCCTGGATGCTGCTGAGCTGTGCTGTGCCATTTTAGGGATCCTACTTTAGGCTTCAGGAACTCCAAGACAGTCGTCTTCTCTCTGCTTAGAAATAATAGCACAGTTGCCTACCACTAGAAAATCAAGACACTCCTCCCCCCTGGGAATAAAGATATGGTGTCCGTTCATTGTGGATGGAAGAGGGACTGGAGTCTAAGTGTGAAAGAGAAGGTAAAATTGTGAAAATTGTCTTCTTTCTCTTTTATATAACTTGAACTCCAACCCTGTGCTTTGAAAGTCCAATGAATTCAACAGACATGGTCAGACTATGGGGACATTCAGACATTCATATCCTTTTTCTTGCTCAGTTGGTGAAAACGTTTCTGTCAAAAGAATTTTTCCATAAAAAATATAGTTGCTACCCAAAGAAAATTACCCTTTTTTTCCTTTTTTTTTTTTTTTTTTTTTTAATATTTGTTTTTCAGTCCCAGTCCTCAGAGACTGTAGTCTGGACTTTATTCACCATCCACCTCCAATGTCACACAGCAATGATTGACAACAGAAACAGTAATAATGACAGTGATAACATTTTACTTTTATCTGATGGGATATGTTTTTCCCTCAGAAATTTTATTGTTCCATGTCAAATGTATCTGTATTTTGGTTGCTAATGCAAGTATATTGAATAAATATAACGATAGCAGTTTATGTTTCTACAAGGTCTGTTTAAACTGATTTGTTAAAAGAACCAATATTATTTTTCTGTATTTTGCCTTCTGGTACAATGTCCCATGACATCCTGTTAAACGTTACAGTCTTAAGTAGGCGTCATTTAATGCAAATATTGCTACTTAGGGTGATGGGCACGTTTTAAAGAAAGATATATCAAAATGAATCCTGCTTTCTAGAGCTATTACATTGCATTAGCTCAAGAAATAGAACACAATGAAATTGGGGTTTTTTCCATTGATTCAAGATGTGGGTTTTTTTAAAGTCCTAACAACTCTACAGAGAGTGGAGATTTTTTCATTTATTTTTGTAAGAAAAATCAGACTTTAAAAACACACAAACATGCTCACACAGTCAGCAGTCTTGTTCTGAACAGAGATATCTTTTCATACTCCTGCTGCACCCAGCAGAATTGAGCTCAGGTACCTTTGTCCCTCCGTGTTTAAATCAGTGGGAATATTGTCAATCCATGCCCAGGACTGTCTGACTCTTGGGCAAATCTACATGCTTGACTCAACTTGCCTGTCTATCAGCAAATTCTCCCTTTGATGGAAAGGACCAGGTTTTGGGGGAAGAGAGAGGAGTTAATGCAAGAGCTTCACCTGTGCTTTAAAAGGTGACCTTGCCACCTGCTCTGGGAATCACCAGGGCTAAAAATAAGTATTCCATGGACGTTTGTTATTTATATTTCTAAAATGGCATCATTTTTAAAATTCTGGGCCAAGATTTTCACAGATCATCAGACATTTGAATCTCTGCATGCAAATAAAACATCACATTCATTCCTCTAGAAAATAACCCCCCCCCCCCCCTTTTTTTTTTTTTTGGGGTGAGGAAAAAATTTTTTATTTATTTTTTTTTTTTTCAAAAAAAAAAAAAAAATATAAATCCCCAAACCCCCCTTTAGCCTTTTTCCCCAGCCTATTCTGGTTTAAAATAAATAATAATGTCTACCATAAAATAAATAATAAATGTCTACCATGAAATCCGAAGTTCCAAGTAGTGTAGTCCAGCCACCACTGACAGCTGTGAAGTCTCAGGGTGAGAGGTTTGAAGAGGCACAAAAAATTTAGTAGGTTAGCAGTAAAAAGCAGGTACCTTAAAGAAATTCAAACTGATAAATGGCTTGCTTGTCCTTCATGTAACAAAAAGCATCCAGTCTTACTCCATCATTTTGCATTTTCAATTACATTATTCCCTTTCTGTGCAAAAATTACACTCTTTTTAAAAGCAGGGAAGTTGCAGGTGCACAATTTATATTTAGACACTTATTAAAAATGGAGTGACATTTCAACATTTTCCTTTTCTCAGAATGAGCTTTGAAATGCCTGAGAAATTTTCAGGGCAGATCACTGTTTGTAAACAAAGTTATTAAAAGCTACATAAGAGCCTTGCATTAAAATTTGGCTGAACTGGAAAGAATTCATGCCTGTAATTTATTATGAAGACTGAAACATGGCTCTACAGGAAAAAAAAAAAAAAAGAAAGAAAAAGGGTAAAAGAAGACCAACCCAAGAGCTTGTCCAATAAGCTGAAAATAACAGCTTTGCCACCAGGTTAGGCGAGTAAGAAGGTTAAATATCACAACAGGAAAAAGCTGTCTAAACTACCAGACAATTTTAGCTGAAAGTCTTTAGGGAATATTTTTAAAGGATATGTCAAGTAAAAATAACTTCTTCACAAGAGGATGTAGTGCAGGGAAAGGAAAGGAAAGGAAAGGAAAGGAAAGGAAAGGGGGGGGGGGGGGGGGGGGGGGGGGGGGGGAGGAACCCTCATTAGCTTCCTCCAGGAAGTAGGAGGTGTTAGGGAGGGAGCAGCAATCACTTTGATGCACAGATGGGAAAGTCAAATACGCTTTCTCTCCTCACACCAGATTACTAAAATATTATTTTATCTTATCTTTTTCAGCCAAGATTCTCAAGCCTGACAGCAAGGTAACAAGAAGACATGGGTTGGAAAAGATCCCTTGGTGTGTGACAGAAATAAATGACCCAGGATGATGGGTTAAGCATGAACTCAACCAAAAGTATGCTAATGCAAGCAAAGAAAATATAAAGGAGGAAAAAAAAAGGAATAATATTAGTCCTCAGAAAGTAACACTTTGGAAGAGACATTTCTGTTGGAAAAGCTGTTTCTGTATAATGGACTATACAGATAATATAATTACCTATATTACAGCAACAAGAGAGCATTTTAATTTTAAATAAAAGTGGATAACACATGTACATCTTTAATTAGGGGGCTGTTGCCAGATGAAGAGCAATGCCAGGTGACTTTTTTAAAGAGTTCAACTGTATGATAGGGAATTTTTAAAAAATAATAGCTTTTTTTTTCTGTTCTGAGGAGTCTGAAGTATATTGCAAACATTATTAAAGCTTCACAAGCATAGGAGATGCCCCATGTTTGTCAGAAATGCTGACATGAGGGATGCAGAGCCTTGGTGTCTAAATTCTGAAGTATCACCACATCCAAGCTGACATATCAAAATAGAATCAATGATAAAATGCCAAAGAAAAGGTTTCCAGTGAAGATATTGGAATATTTTAGTGTGGCTGCAGTGAAGTCAGTTGGCACAACTTCAGGAACTCCCTTTCTGAAATGACATACTGACCAAAAGCACTTACAGGGTCCTTAATGTGCATACTTTATGATAGAGGATATTATGAAAACCTGAATAAATTACCATGAATAATTATTAATAATATAGTAAAAATAATAGTGAATCCTTATGAATACATTTTCTTTGTAGTTGGTGAGCAAAGCCTACACAAAACCTTTACAAAAAGCTCCTGGCACTCTGCAGTGCTCCTGTGAGCTAATTACTGAAATACTACTGTTTAGATTAAATTTCAGAATTTCTTCACATCCATCATGTACTTCTCTTGCCCCTCAGGAGGTTTTTGTCCCACCCAAATGCTGTGTTCACCTGCATGAGAATACAGTGGGTATGTGCATTCAGAGAAGTAAAAATCTATTTTATTCCTGTATTTATAGCCAAGGGGAATGATGGTTCTTTCCATGGAATTTTTGACATCCACTGACATCATGCAGTGTTTGGGATTCATGGTATTCAGGGGCCAGAAAATTCAATATCTTCAGCTGCTGACATAACAATTCAACAACATGCAAACAGCCATGTTGAGCTCAGTGCAGGAGAAGCTGCATGACAAGAAAATCATTACAATCTCTTCTAATCAGGCAGATGGATACAGGTTTGTTGGCACCTGGTGAAAGGCTATTCAGGAGCAGGCTGTACATCCCTTCTGCAGAGCATTTATTAAGCAGTTTGTCAGACAATATCGTGCTGCAGCAGAATCCCAGACTGGTCCATTTTAGACCTCCAGCTGCAAGTCACAGATGTAATGAAGAGGAGGAAATATTCTGCAGTGAAGCAGCCAGAGGCCCTAATGAAATGTGGCACATTAATATGTGAGCTATGAAATTATATAATCCCAGTGGATTTACATTTCAAATTCAAGGATCATAACGAGGATGAGACAGTCTCTTCTGTGAAAAATCTGTTTACTTCACACATTGCTTGTGGCTGGGTTTTGCCTCATGTAATGATCTCTGGGAGCAACCTCTTATTTGAAAAACTATGGCTCGTGAATTATTGTGTGCATTTGTCCAGAGGTGTCCCAGAAATGTCAGCCTTGCTGCTTTATGAAACAGGCCAGAGAGCTGATGTAGTCAGACAGACAGACGGATGGATGGATTAACAGATGGGCAGACAGACAGGTAGATGTGCAGAGCCCAAGTTGGATCTGACAGAAAGCCCTAGAAGAAAATACGAGTAATTCATGCCTTGTCTTGTTCTTGAACCGATCAGTAGTGGTGGGGAATAAATTTAATAACATTTTCTCGAGAATTAAATTCAGATGCCTCTGATTAAAAACTCCCAGCAGTTTAAGCTGGGTTACCCACAGCCCTATTTGTGATGCTGTCATCAAGCTGTCAGCTGCTTCGCTTCCCACCTGGTTTATTCCAATGCCTGACACACAATCAGGAGAGAAGTGATTAATTCCCATTTGAGACTGTAGGTACAGTGAACATGAATGATATTACCAAGAATCAGATCATTTTGCTGTCTCCCAAAGACCCCAGCAGCTTTGGAGCATTTAGATGGGTAAGGGTTCAGTTTTCAGCACCAAAAAGTGCAGGCAGAGCTTTCATGTTTATGACATCAGCCACAAAATTGTCCCAGACCTTCTTACATCCAGATAATCCAATTTCCTCTGTCATGTGGCCAAGCTCAGTGCCTTTCTGAAGCAGAGCAAGAGAATCAAATTCCTCTTGTCTGAGCTGGCTCTCACGGTACTCAGAGTGGCAGGTTTTCCTCAGGCAGTATAATTTCCATATTTACTTGTCTTTTGTTACTGGTTTGCAGTGGATTACTGTGATAGGAACATAACTATTCCACAAAAGCAGCAATTTCATGAAGGATGTGACACTCAGGCAATGTTTCAGGCTGACATATCGAATTGCTCAGATTACATATTTACAATAGTTTAGACTTAGTGTTTTTCCAATGCCAACACAAAGCAAGATGTGCAATTGTGTGCAAGATTTAGGCAGCTATAAACACTATTCAGATGTTGTGTCATTCACCAACACATTCTTTGCAGTTTGAGTTGGTTACAAGACTTCAAGTTTGTTTTGAAAGCTTCTCAAAGCAGTTTTACTTTGTTCTCCATTATTAGACTGGAAACATAATCTAGGCATTAAAAGCAGTCTACAGTGCATGGCAATGAAAGCAGAATGATTCTGTTGAGACAATGAGGTTCTTTTGTCAGAAATGGGAAAAAGAGAAGACACCTTTGGGTATCTTTGGACAGTACTCTATGAAGAAATAAATACAAAATTCCATGCAAATTCCCAGAAAGGATGATTAATGTAGCAACTTACTTTCCTTAATAGATCAATTTGACATGTAGCTATTTGATTTTACTCTTCATTTTCTCCAGAAATATGTGGTCTCCAATGCTCAGTTAAGACAGTGGGACAAGTCCTTGTCTTTTAACAAGAATTATCCTTTGTCCACATTTTTTCCTCATTTTGACTTCCTACTCAGCTTCAGGTTTTCCTTTTTATTTGTTTTGACTTAAAAACCAAAGAAGATATTTAAAAATCAACCCCTTAATAAGGTCTACTTTACACAGAATAATGAGAATTCGACATTCATTCTATAATACATCCCAGGTAGTATAGACAGTTTTTCAATGCAGAGGAAAACCTGGGAAATGACAGTATACATCAAGTGATTCTCAGTCAAAAATGAAAATAAGGATTAATAAGTATTCATACATTAGAAATCTGGCATCTCTATACATTCTTTTTTTGCCAAGCATTGATTTATAATGCAGGACATGACACATGATAAAGGCAAATATATATATGTATATATATATATATTTCTTGATCTATTGAGAGATATGACATATGAGATCAGAGGTTGCTTCTTGGCTGTTATCTAAAAAAGTCCAGCTGAAGCTGGACCAAAAGTACATTAATCATTCATGTTCAGGTACAGACAGACATGCTGTGAAACACTTTCATCTTTTCCCTAAAAATAATGTTCAGCTATCTTCCAGCCTGTTTGACATCTGCACAATCTCCTAAGATACTTGCAAGGATTAGTCTTTGTCTATTTTTGATTTAAATTCATGATGTACGATATTATAATATTATCCACTGACAAGGCTGTGTGAAATATTTGCTTATTAATTATGAATGGAAACATGACACCTGTGAAGTCACTGGTAAAATGCCAAAAGCCAAGATTAAAGTGCAGGAACAAGTGCTAATGCTTGGAATGGAGATTGGATCTTGATCCACATGTCTATAGCTCAGATGAGGAGTTTGAAAAGTGCAACAAGGATAAAAACACCTTGAAATTATAAAATTAAAATTATCTTTCCTTCTACAGATATAAACCCGGGGGAAAAAAAAGAACAAGTAAAGGTCTCAATTTTTAGTGTTCAATGTCAACTGGTTTTATTAAAGCCACTTGGCATCAGAGCTATTAAAATCAAATCCACAGCACTGCACATTTTTAAGCTATTTAGCAGAACCACCCACTGCCTCTTAAAATAAATAATAATTACTTTCTCTGTCATTTAACAGATGGAAAAGTTGAAATATAAAGAAAACCAGATCCAAAGACAAATCTTTCTAGAGGGAAAAGTACAAGAAAAAAGTTTAATCCAACTATTCTCTCCCATTAAAAAATACAACTGTATGAAAATTTGCATCACGTATTTTGCTGGGTTGAGGACATTATTTCAGCTCAAAAGAAGGGAGTGAATACCTTATCCTGCTCAGACACAGCAGCCGAGTTGGGCAGCCTTGTCTCACTCATTCCAGTTTTAAGCACTGGTTGGATACACAAACATTCCATTCCCAACAGAAAGAACAATTTTAGATTGAGGTATTGAGAAATACTTCTTTATCAAAAATTTGTACTGTAAGTACCTCAAGACGGGCAAATCCTGATGACAATGCCCTCTAAATTCTCAGATTTTTACAACTGTGCAGTTAGAAAAGACCTCTCTTGGTAATATATATTGATTTCAAAGCTCCATTTGCAGTAAGATGAATCCAAAAGAATGCCAAAAAGCACCGTATTTTCTAGAGATAATGGAGAATGTTCTTTGACTAAAATTAGTTTTTTGCTGCTCTGTCACTACTCCCTTTATATATACGCCTCATGGCACCTATTGTCAAGCTAATAGGGACATTCAACATTTCACTGCTTAATGTAAATTTTTTTAATAAGATCGTTTATTTTTATTACTGATCATTCAAGTAGAATTTATAGGTTGTATTCCCCTTACCATCCCCAAACACAGTTATCCCCCAAAGGTAAAAAATCTTGAAATGGGTATAAAAATTGAATTACATCAATATGTTTTTATTCTGCTCCAGCTCTTTTCCCACTGTTCCACAATTAAAATTCTACATGGAATATAGCATTGAAGAAATAAATCTTACAGCGTCTAATCAGAGAAGATTCAGAGAAATAAATCGCTAAAGAAACAGTGAAACATCTACTTACAATGAATGTATAAAGGAAATGGTAAATCCTCAGATGAATGGATAGTTCTTTGGAAATGTTTTTCTTATTTTAACATGCAAAAAAATCATTTTCCTTCAGGATTTTCCTTCAGGTTGCTGAAGGTTTGTCCTGAGCCATGGGTCTGCTTTTACATTTCTATAACAGATCCACAGCCATTAGAGTGGCACTGTAAAATCCAAACCAGCAAATAAAGTACCTGCCTTTTGGAAGAGGAATGAGTGAGGAAAGAGGTTCAGGAAATCACTTCTGACCTTGCTCTATTAGTCTGACTTTGAGTCATTACTCTGAAAAAGTAATTAAAAGCATGACTGTGAAAGACAAATACAAGAAAAATCAACAGACTGTACAGAAAGAGGTTTACAGCCAGTGAACCAAAATCTTTCTCATGATGCTGCCTGTCTGACAGAAATACAGGAACTCACCCACATCTGAATTGCATGGAGCATTTGATGTGATTCTACATGACAATTTATTAATGGGAGTTAGTTTAAAAATAAAAGGAACACAAAGAATAGGAAATGATGAGGTGTCTATGGGAAAGCAGCAGATGGGAGGAAATGTGGAAAGTGACTGACCTGGTTATACTTTCCTTTCCTTAACCTGCATTTACTTCATCAGCACAATAACGTGAGCCTGGGATTTGCTGATGACACAAAGTGGGGAGACATTGCCAAATAAAATAAATAAATTTTATAAATAAATAAATATTTCTCATAAAAGTCACTGTGCTTCATTGATTGCACAGCCCTAGGGATGGCAGCATGGATCTGGGGAGTGACATGCAAGTTCAAGCACGTGGTGTTCAGCAGCACACATTTCTCTCCCCAAATGGATCCTAGCAGTTGGAAATGACAAAAGTGATATAGATCTGGGGACAGTAGTCTGAGGGAAGTCTGCAGGACTGGCAGATTATGGGATATGGACCTCAACACCATCAGCCATGGAAGTGTCACCCACCAGGTGGTGAAGGGACAGAGAAGCTTGGGTGGTGTGTCCTCTGCAGCACAGGCTGAGAGTACAGGTGAGCTTTCACAGGAGATTTTACAGAAAAAGATATTAGAGTGATCTGAGGGATGAAGAATCTGAAAATGGGAGACCAAAATGCTTCCTTCCACTACTTTAGCTTTGGAAAATTCAGATGGAAATGAGTAAAAAAAATACTTAAAAATCAAAGCAGCAAGACAGTCACAGTCATTCCATTTGAGTAAAGGCGTAAACAAGCTCTACTTCCAACAGACTCCTTGAGCTGTTTGTAAAAAGGATTGTATCACGTCTGGATTTAGGGATTTAGGAATTCAATGTAAGTCCTGTGTGTCTCAAGAAGGTACTGTTACATGCTACAATCCACCTGCTTATCAGACCACTGGGTTTGTTACAATATTTTAAGGCCATGTGGTTTTCCAGAAGGATGTCACTGCTGGAGGAACATCCCAGAAAAATGCAAAGCAAACTAGTAGCTGGAAAATGCCAAGAATTATTTAATTTTTCAAAAGTGACTGAAGCAAAGAAAGCATTATTCAGTTGTGTCCTGGCACAAACCCCTAGGGGTTTTCTTTAGAGAGGAATTTGTTACTGCAATAAAAGGAAAATTTGCATCAGGAGGTTTTTTTGTTTGTTTTGTTTTGGTGGGGGTTTTTGTTGGGTTTTTTTGTTTTGGTTTTCTGTTGGTTTTGTTTGATTGGTTGGTTGGATTTTTGTGGTGTTTTAGTTTTAGGCATTTTCTGTTGTGTATGACAAGTAAAAGAATATAATCTATTATTTATCTATAATAAAATGTGTCAGGAATAAGAGTGAAACATTTCACAAATTTATTTAAGCAACTGAACATAATCATGACTTACATTACACACATTTCAATTCTAAGCCTAATTAATATTAAATATTAATTGAAGATCCATGTAGACATAAAAACCTACTCTACCCTGTGTGGAGGCAGACATGACCAGCAGCTGGAATGTTCATAGGCTTGATTTTTGCCTTTTATTTTTTTTCCTGTAATTACAGGTTTACAGAATTTATAGAACATCTGTTTCTGCAGACAACATGACATTGCCAAGCAGTTTAGAGTTGAGAGGCAGCTGGTTATCTAGGTAATGCTTTGGAAATGGATGTTCCTTGAGTTCAGAGGTGACTTAATTTCTTCTCTATTTTGCCTCTTTGTATAAGAATGGGTGATAATCATATAGCCATGAAGGAAGTTAAGAAGGTACTATTTACTGTCTTAGCTGACCCAATGAAGAGTGGTGCAAAATGACCTGCATTTCTGTTATGGACAGAGTTATTCCAGATGTTCACTTCTGTTTGGTTTTTTTTCTCCTAAGCATCAGCAAAACTTCTCATTCTGACAGAGCTGTTCTCTAAATATTTTGTGGTTGTTGTGTTGCCTAGGGAGTTGGGCAAGAAAGAGACCCAAAATAATTTTTTTCCAATAAAATGACTCATCTTCGAGTCATAAAGTTTGTTACTGCAAAATCTACTGTCTAGAATTCTGTGGATTGAAATTTATTGTCCCAGCAAGAAACACTTCCACACTGCAACTTGTGCTATAACAAATATCACTGCTAACATTAATCAGAAAATAAGTAAGAAAATACCACTACATGAATAAAGGAAGAACCAAAATCAAATACTGCAAGTGGAAGATAAATACACCTTTAAAACAAGTAGTTTCATTGCAGTTTTCATCTGATATGAAAAGTCAGACCTAGTGGTATTTAGGAATAAAAAAGAATCACTTGTTTGAAGTTTTAGCATTGTAAATTATTGCAGAACAAAGAGTTCAGATGAATTCTGAGTCTGGCAGCTGTAGTAGTACTCTGGACATCTTTTTCCTTTATATTTAGACTATATTTTAAAGCTTATAGGAAGAGATTGAATGAAAAATAAAATGTATGCTAAAAACTTATATAAGTGGCCTTAAAGATTTTTCATGATTTCAATATTGAATTTCCTTCTCAATGAAAGTGCCTTGGACTCCTGGGAAATTAAAAAGTCCTGTTTCTGAGGGGTTTGTAATGCCTTCTGACATTTAGACTGATAGAGTGAATGAGACAATGTTTTAGAAGTAGGTAATCAGCTGTTGGCTTCAAGATTCCAACCTCAGACTTGTTTTTATTCACGGATTTTCTGTGCTATGGAAGCAATATTTTCAGCAAAGGAAATTTTTGTAGGCATAGCATTTTCAGCCTTGAGCTCCCTTGTTTCCCACATTTTTCAACACTACTGTTGCCCTTCCTCCAGTTCTTTGCTGACATCCAGCAGCTCTTTGCGCTGAGTCTTACTGCAGAATGAGGAAGGACATCCCTGGAACATTTCCTGGAGGATTTGTTGGTCCATAGATCCTTGGTTGGAGCAGCATCCCTGTCAGCAGTGAATTACAGCAGACATTTTGCCTTGCCTTGGCAGGTCCAAATCTTTAATGTGTTCAAATTTCCCTATTTTAACATTAATCTTGGATCAAAAAAGGGATGGTTTTCCCCAGTGGCTTTCTCCTAATCATTGGTCTTTTATTCATGAACACACAACTTTTGTTCTTGCAGGAACTACAGAGTGCAGTTGCTCAGTTTGCCATTAAGAACTGAGGCAATTTGATCCCTGAGTTAAGAAAACAATTAAGTTTGTACTTAAGCTTAATTGACTGAGTGAAAACAAAGTGACTTTTGCATTTTGTTGAATAGTGAAGTTAAACACGACAATGCTCTCTTGGGGTGCAGCTCTTGGTATATCACAGCATTGCTGGAAATAAAATTTTCATAAACATGTTTTTGCCATAAGTGATCAGGATTAAAACCACTGGGAAATTCACTAATCTCTCACACAGGTTGTGTCTTAATTGTCAGCAAAATTTGAATGAAATAGGAGTTTCCCATAGAACTTTTTCACTGCAGAGTCTGCATCTGCCTTGCACTCAGCAAGAGAGGGAGCTAACAGCAGAATTTCACGGTCTGGAGTATGCAAAGAACAAAATGATAATGGAAAAAAAATTAGCTCTTTGTTTGGTAAATCATTACCACTAATGAATATGCAAGTACAGATTTTCTGGTTTTTGAAAAAGACCTTTCTCATCACCTGAAATGAAAGGGCCAAATCTCACATTAGAGATACTACTCCAATTTTGCCGCTAATAATGGAAAAAGCAACTAAATATCCAGTTTCAGCAAAAACATTAAATTAGTCAGTTAATGAGTAATTTCTTTTAACTGTGTGTTTATACTAAATAGCTTGGAATTGTGATAATTATAATTTGCACTTGTATTTCATTTTTCATCTGAGTTCAAGGTCCTTCACAAACATTACAATAAATCTTTTCAAAGAGTAGCTCAGCTTCACAACAGCCAGTGCAGCAGGTAGGATGCAGGAAGCAGCTGGAGAACAGGGAGCAGGGAATTGGGAGTGACTTGGTGACATTCCCAGGCAGATCAGTGAATCCTCACTTGCACAAGCTTTCCTCACTGCCAGCGAGCACAGAATCCTCATAACAACAATTCACAAAGTGTCCTAGAATAACATTTTAAAATTATCCTGAAGTAAGAATGGCTTTCAGTGAGGATTTTGAATGTCTTTTCTTTCCCAGAGTTTATTGAGCAGGGGACGTGAAAATCTGAGAGGCACAAGTGGAGTTTGAACACACATTGGTTTGTTGATCTGTGGGCACCTGATTGCCTCTGAACCTTAGGAACAGCCAAAATCACAATAATTCAGCAGACATCTGCTTCAGCAAAGCCAGTTGGGACTCTTCACTTTAAAAGACTGGGAAAACTTGATTGGCTGTAATTCTTATTTCCAAACCTTCCCCAGCTGGAATTTTATGGAGATTGAAGTTTAAAAAAAAAAAACAAAAAAAAACAGATCTTTCTTAAAGCATGTTAAATGGCATCTGACAAAAATAGAAGCTTACTAATCTAATGTAACAGACTCATTAATCAAGGATCACTAATTGCTCTCATTTCACATTAATTACTGTAAGATATATAGTCTACTGACCTTTGATTACTAAGTCTTTGTGGAGGAAGCGAAAACCTAATTAACTTTCCTCCTCCTTCCCGCACAAATTAAAAGAAATTAACATAGTTCTGAGTCCAACCAACTTTTACAAAGGGTATTTTAGGCAAACACCTTCCTGTTTTCACTCTTCAGCTAAGGATTCACATTTTTGAAGGACACACTGCTTTTTCCTCTATGTCCTCTCAAATCTTCCTGAGAAGGTAATTTTTTCCCCTTTGCATTTTCTGTATGTCAGAGGAACTTATCCAAAGTCAATAATAAAAACATTTGTGAATGTTTCTTTTCATAACTATTTTTATACTCCTGCCAGTGCCTCCCTCATCAGTTAAAACTGCCTTCAATTTATATACCAAGGTCCTCTTTTAAATTTTACCTTCTCCTACATGCAGATCTTGTATTCATCGCTGATTTCTATTGTTGACAGCCAAAAAAAGCTATAGATAAGTTTAGTTATTAATTCAGTAGAGATCTGACAGTGAATCACTAAACATTGCATTTTTAATGGTATAAAGCCTGACATCTTCAGGCTTCTTAAGTCTTAAATCTTTTTGCTTCTTACCACCTCTTCACTGCTGTGTCTTGGACAGAGCAGAAGAGCAGATGTCTGATGGCAGTGGGGAGAGCTTTGGACTTCATTCTCACTCAGGTTTATGTCCTTCCTGAGGCACTTGGTACCTAAGCCTGCATTAAAAACCTGAGTCAGTATTTGTTTTATAGATACATCTACTTGTACAACAATAACATAAAGCTCCAGTGCTGACGATCATAGAAATGTGACAGGTAACAGCACTATGGAAAGGAAAAAAAATCAATGCCTTTATCCACATATGCAGAGTATTTTCATTTTTTTCAGACTCAAGTGATTAAAAAAACCTTCCCTCAATTCCATCTGTGACCTTTCAACATGTGTCTAGCATCCATTTTACTGGTGTAGTAAAGGAGAAGGTAACTCCCTCGGCAGAAATTAAATTTAACAGTTGCTTTACTATCGTTGTTTTAGGTAGGGAAGGTCTCTCTTGAAAGTTTTAAGACATTCTGCAAATAGTCCCAACACGCAGCTCAGACAAACAAAGTGTGCTCATTCCTGAAAGGAAAAGCAAACGCAAGGATTGTTTCTGGCAGCATCATCCCAGCTGTGCTGCACAGGCTGCTCCAGCCCAGGTTACTGCCCAGGATGGTACAGAGGGAGCACAGAAGGGAGGCAGGAGAGAGGGATTATGCTTCTACTGTTAGCAAGCAGCATTTCTTGGTACCATTAAAAATAATTTATCTTTTTTTTTTTAGCAATTACCAGGTGAGATGAACATCTCCTCTTTATGAGGGCTCACTAGGAGTGCTGCCTTACAATCTTGCCCAAGGCTGTCTCAATGCTGTGTAAATAACCATGTAACACAAGGTATTCAACCCAGAACTGCAAGTAATGAGAGCTTTATAAATCCAGTTCATTTTACATTTTAAAGGCTTAGGGAAAGAAACTAAGTTTTTTAAAAAGCAGGCACTGGCCCAGCAGTTTGGCTAAGGACAAACCATGGGAAGCCCCAGTTCAGCTGTCTAAAGAGGGGTATGAAATTTAATTCCTGTGATTCCCAAGCACTGGCACATTATTGCTGCTGTTAAACATCAGGAAATGCGGTGGGGAAGTGTGAAATATTACCAAAACCAAGCCTTCAAAAGTCAGGGATTTGGCTTCCAAAATCACTTTTTATGTGATGCTGCCCCACCCAGGAAGTGCTCAAGGCCAGGCTGGATGTGGCTCTGAGCAACCTGGGATATCTAGTAGAAGATATTACTGCCCATGGCAGGGGGGCTGGGATGAAATTACCTTTAAGATCTCTTCCAACTCAAACAATTCTACAATTCTATGATTTTACACCACTTTCTGTGTCTGGAGTTAAAGCTGCAGAGTCATATCAGACCAGCCACCTGCCCTGTCTGACACAGGGGTTTTCACAGAGGTATTGCAAGAGAAGGATAACCACTGCTAAAATTTTGCTGTAGAAGTTTAAAGTGTATGAGAAAGTTGTGGAAATTCCTAGCTTCTTTGTGAGACAGCATCTTGGCAAGCTATGGAAGAAATTGGTCTATTAATAAAAGACCCACTTCAAAAAATTAGAAAGAAAAAAAAGATAATTCATAGATAATTCATTACAGAATGCAGCAGTGGGAATGATTGATGCTTATTTCTTTTTATCCCTTGAGTCTGAAGCAGCTTTGTGAGGTTTCTCCAGGTGGCTGGGGAACCTCTTTGACATTATTTTAAATCTGTAGAAGTCCTGAGATGGCTTTTGGGTGGATTTCTGAACCAGCAAAAGGAATCCTTGATTGTATGCATGTTCACATCTCAGGTGCCCTCAGACAGCTCTCTGAGGACCGTGTGCATCTGCTTCAGCTCACTGGAAATCCAAACTAAACTTGGTTTAAGTGAGTTTGTTTGTTAGTGAAGTTTAAAATGCCATTTGCAGAGACAGCCAGGCAATAACCCTGTCACTGCTGTCAATGCAGCTCCCATCCTGCACTCAGTCTTTCTGCAGCCCCATTCAGCTCCAGGAATGAGAAGAATGGGACCATAAAATAGAGAAAATCAGGTCAGAAAAGCTGAAAAGGAGAACAGTGAGAAAGTTAAGAGCTAGCAGGATCAAGCCCCTCCAGGAAACTAAGGGGATGAGTGTAAGATGATGCTTGGACACTAAATAAACAGGAGGATTTCTTGCTCTGAGCATGACCTTCGTAACAAGGAGCTCTGCTGAGTTCCACTGAGTTCCACCCTTGGCCATGGTGAAGCTGAAGTTGGGTTTTTCTCTAGAGCAACTACACCCAAATTTCAAGGGCTACGAATGCTGTGGAAGATCCTTCTCTAGAGTATATTCCCACTGAATAAAATTTCATCAGAAAAAAACAGGTAGGACCTGTGAGAGTTGAAGCAAAGTTTCTATTTTTATGTGATAGCACAGAAATAGAAAATACAGCACCAAACATGCTCCAAAATGCAGTAAGGTAAGCCAGAGCTGGAGAAATTTTTTTTATATATTCTGCAAAGATCATAATGGAAACTTGGAGTCAGAGAAGGAAGATTTACTTAGCTATTTCCAAGATGATTTAATAGACACTTGTCACTCATTTTCCCATTTATTTTATACTTTTTTTTTATAAAACAATGCTTTCTTTGTCTAAATTTAACTTTGTAATAAGACTGTGTTATTTAGAATTTCAGGGCTTTGTTCTTCTTGTCCATCTACTTTTTAAATTATGCTGCATAACCGCTTTGGTGCAAGATGTAGGCAGTAATGTACTGCACCTCCTCACAGTTTCCTCAGATAACTACAATATCCATATTTTGAATTAAAAGCAAATTATCCAATCCAACAGTCAAAGACAAGAGGATTCATTTCAGTCAACCACTGCGAGTCTTAGACAGGAAGGACATTTCTGTAGTTCTCTGCAAATATCAAATCTTAAAAAGCATTTCAATAAGGTAATAAGTGTACGACTTCTTTTTATATCATTTATAAAGAAAATAAGCCAAAGAAAAATGGGTTTTATTGTCTCACTTTGCTTTGGCAGTGACATTATGGGAGGAGAGCTCAGCTGCCATTTATGAAAAACACAACCTCCAATAACACGTTTTATGGGTTTTGATTTTAGACTCTCAGCCATGAGCATGCATAATGTTTTGAGGTGTCATTTTTTTTCCACCAATAAAAAACCTGATGTAAGATTTTATGTGTGGCATTTTGTCACGCGAATGGTGAAATGTTAAAGTAAGATCAGCTGAAACATTTACCACATACTTCACTATCTCCTGTGAAATGAATATCTGGATAATTGGCAAAGCAAAAATCTTTGTTATGAGGATTTATGAATTGAATAAAATTACCTCCTGCAACATGAATTTCTGTGAGACTGAGATTTTCTTTTCTGCTGAGAAACATCAGCAGTTATGAAGTGTATCCTAAGAATTTTCTTTCAAGAATAACACTTTTTCCCTATTTTGTGTTTAACACAGAAACTCTCTTTCCATCCTCCCTTGTTTTCCAGATTACTAATATTGAGTTTTAAATAATCTTAAAATCTAAAATCCAACTTGGCTGTCAGTTCTTAAATCAGCCTCTTTTGCATATAATTTAATTAGTACCACTGTTTGCCAGAACCTTTACTCTGTATTAGCAAGTGCAAAATATTCAAAGGGGATTGCACCTACTGGAGTCTGTCCTCATAATTCCATAACTGATAGTTGGCCTTGGACTGGAAGGAAAAGGTGTTAAAGGGTAAGGAAAGGTATAAAAAATAGGCTTACTCCACAGAAACATGGGGAGTGTTGACATGGGTAGTTCAGAGAAAATACACCTCTGGCACAGAATTCTCATGGGACCTCAGGAGAGTCAATTTATCACTCCATTTTTTCAGCTTTAAAATAAACTAGTAACATTTTATTTCTCTGGACATTTATTGGGAAGCTTAGTACTAGACGTACTAGTCTATGAATTATGAATGTTGAATACAAAGTGTTACACATAATCTAATCATCTGACATTCTTGGTCTGGACTTATTAAAATATTTTAGCTCTGGCCACTAAAATTACACAGCTTTTAATAACAGAAAAACACTAGGAGAGCTGCCTGGTTTTCCAGGTGTGTAGATGCCACTCTACTGCTGCCTCTGCTTCTCCTGGGGTTTCCAGTCCATGGTGAAGGACTTGACACTCTGATGCTATGCCCAGGTTTTTGCAGTTCATCTTTTCCTGTGTAGCACCCAACAGCACAGACAAACCACCTGGCTGTGGGTGAGAATGAGCTCCTTATCCTGAGGACAAGTCAGCATTTACACTTCCCAGGGTTATGTCACCTTTTTTGCTCTACAGCTGGTCCTTACAGGCATTTTTCTCAGAATGTCACCAGGGCAAGTCATAGAGTTGCTCTTTCTTTCACTGCATTTACACTAATGTTACCCTTGTTTCCCACTATGGCATGAGCAAGAGTTCTCCAGTTTAGCATGAATTCAACTGAGACACAGGACACAATAGTGGCACTGTAGAAATAATCAGAGAGAGAAAGAGAACAGCATTATTTACTCCTTGCAAGTTTTTCCCAACATAATGCATCTCTGAAACCCAGAGGTCATTTATTGTGAGGGTAACGAATACATTCATATCCACCAAGGGCAATAAATATTGCAAATTAAGTTGAATAATGGCTATACTGTCTGTTTCATTTCTACATGAGAGGCACACGTGGGACTTAATGCAAGTCAGTATTTATAAGGCAATATATGGTATGAGTCTCATTCAAAGTTAGAATTGCAGAAATGTCACAAACACCCAAATTTACTGTTACTGCCTGAGGAACAAGTGGAAAAACAAAATCATTGCAAACAACCAATGTGCACAGAATTTATAATGAATGTCTTAATCACGAAACTACTTTTTTCAAGTTGTGGCTTTTTTTTCTTGTGAGAAGATCTTGGCATTGGAAAGGCTGAAGGAGAAAGGTAATGCAGCACAGCAATTCCTAGAGAAGGGATTCTTGCCATGTTTTTAACTGGATTGATTGTTTCAAATATACTCTAGCTTACACAGATCTTCAAGATATTTCCAGAAGTAACAACCAGGGAATCAAAAACAGAATCACAACTTTTGGTGAAGAATGGATGACAGGAGGGAAAACAAGGTACTTGTTGCCATACATAAGCATAAATAATTATAATTTAAAATGAGTTCTGTGCTGCTGGCATGTATACAACTGAGCAAACAGTGTATACAACTGAGTTTCCAAGATTTTTGGTGATGCAAATGGAGCACATAAAATTTATAGCTTTGCTGTTCCAACCAGCTGCTCATGTGAAGTTGAACTGTGGCAGGAGTTTGGGTCTAGATTCTTGTGAGATATAGAGGGAGATAAAAGAGAATGAGCAAGTGACCACTGTGGGTGGTATAATAGCAAATTAAATTAACTGTGGAGATAAGAGTATGGCAATAACATATTAATAAAAAAAATAAAGGAATTCAGTTGTTTAAAAAATATCTAGTGATCGTATTTATCAAATCAGACAAAGCTGGTTGTCATTGCATCTCCTGCAGTGTGAATTTTTGTAGGATGCTAAGTCCACAAATACACTCTACAATTTTTATATTCCCAAAAATTATGCAAGGATGCTAAACAGGGACTGAGGTTCCTTAACTGGGTAGTTCTTGCTTTAGGAAGTTAAAAGGCTATTTTCTGCTCACCTGATTTCCACACCCAGAGCTTTAGCAGTTCTTTGAGGACACAGATGTCCAGCATAAGCTGTGATTATCTCCTGCTGGAGCCCAGCACTCTTCCAAGAACAGATCTGTCTGTGTTTGGGTAGCAGCACTGATGTGGCAGGAACCTGAAAACATCCTGACTTTGTTTTTCTTTGCTAATATTTACCCTTTACCAAATTTTTGTTCTGATTATGTCTTTAAAAAAGTAAAGAAATCTTCAGGTCCATGACAGCAGCTTACTTACACTGTTAGAAACATAGTTTTCAATAACAAACCATTTTGTAAAGTTGGCATTAGTATTCTTCCTAAATCCTGAATTACTTTTATGCCTGGCCCAAGGTATCTTGTTCTGGCTTTGTGAATCTTTGTCCACCTGAAATGCATGCTTTTAAACTCAAGACTATTTTTAGCATGTTTTTAACACATCCCTGCCTCTGACTCTTTCTGTGCCTTAAAGCAGGAGCACCAGAACTTTTTTCTCCTCAATGCAATCAGTGCTGTGGGTTAATTCCCCTGGCAAGGTATAGGAGACTTTGCTTCCAGGGGGACTTTATTGTGCTTGGATTAGATTGGATTGGATTAGAATGGAATGGATGTTTTTTGAAAAAGTATTTTACAGACCTGTGTTTATGTACGTACATGTGCACATATATGTATATATATATGTATATACATATAATATAATCTATCTAGAAAGCGATGAATAACTCTCCATATATGCCTATACACAAAAACGTATTGATTTTATAATTATATTTCTATCTTTGGAATATTTATATCTTTGGAAAATAGCCTTTACTTGAAGAATTCTGGGTCATAGAGAAAAGTGAGAGAGCATCTATTAAAGACATTTTCTCGAGCAGCTCTGGTTATCAAGGCTTGTCAGAGTCTCAGTGCTTTCCCAGCCATACAGGCATGTGCAGTCAATCTTCTTGGAGCCCAAAGTGTGAGAGTTAATGAAATTTGACAACTGATTGATGTCAGATGCAGCATGGAATTTGGAAACCCAATTACCTCCTTCCCTCTCAAAGCAGAGGTCATTCCAGTCAACATGACTCTGCTGACATGCTTTGCAATTCGATCTGAGAGGTTGCAGGAGATTCTGCTCTTCAGAAAATTCAAGCATAAAATGGAGCAAAATTTCTAGGTGGAGATGACACACACTGGTCACACGAGCCAGGTGGAAATATGAAGATCCCCTTTCTGCACACAGACAAAGATTATTTCTGTTTTGCTGGTTGGCTGTAGTTGAAGGTGCAAACACAGTACTGTGGCAGTGCCTCTGTTTCTTAACCCCATGTCTTTTCCCCAGTGCAAAAACTTTATTTATTTTAGCCCAAAATTTTAATGGTTCATACAGGTTTTTATGCTGAAGTTTCAATGGAACTACAGCTCTATACTTTATTTAAAGTGCTGAAGATGATACACCTTTGGTAGAGCTGGGACAAGTTGCACCAGAAGAAAAAGCTAGCCAATTACTTACAAATTTTAATGACAAGATTTCCAATCTCACACTCAGTTCATTAGGCTCTGCTGGTCTAAAATTGGAACTGCTGGGACTTGTGCAGATATCTGCAGGCAGAAATCCCTGTGCTGAAATCAGATGGGCATTTAGAAATGGAGATACAGTGATCTCTGTCCTTTCTCCATTCTTTAACCCATTAGCATGGAACACATGAATGTGGACCTTGGCATCTGCTCTGGATTTAGTTTTTAGCAATTAAGGACTGTTTAAATACATTATAATGTTAATATTTACTAAAGAATTTTTTTTTTTGAAACTGCAGAACAGTTCCTTGAGGGGAAATGAGAAGAAAGAGATCAACCAGGCCTGTGGCAGAGCAGGACCACAACTATCACAATCATCATCCCAGCTTTCTCCAGGATGCTTGAGGCAGTAAATCAGAGCATTGGCTTTTTATTGTGAGCACTTTGAAGCACTCTCTGTATGAAAGAAGGGAAAGCAATGCAGGGCAGCAATCCAAGGTCTGGCCTGACTGTCCTTGCTCACCACCAGCATAAATCATAAAGAAAACCCGCCTGAGGAAGGGTTTACTTCATTTTACTTTTGTGTTTCTTATGTATGGGAGACATGATTATGCAGTACATACCATCTTTTGAATTCACATTTCCATTATTAAGTGAAACCAAAAACCTGGGAGAAAGTGATACAGACCTATTATCTCATCATTTGTTAATGGTGTTGAATAAATAATTCAAAAATAAGACTATCTAGCTGCTCTTTGACAAATAGGTATTATAATTAACTCAGGTAGGACAGAGAGCATCCCACAGACACCTGGCCTTCAACCTCACATGTCCAATGCAATAATCCTTTTGTTCATTTAAAAAACCTATAAAAAATCCAAAGGTTCAGGCCATCTGTCTGGATTCTGAAGCTCCACTCCAAATAAGAGCTGAAGTACCTCTAGCTACAATTTCAGGGGAATTAATTTTGAATTACTCACGTTATTTATAAAAACATGATTTCTGCAATTTCCTCTGAGCCTTTACATCAGCATTAAAAGTTTAGGATTAGGAAAGTCTGTTCTTTGAAAAAAAAAATAAAAAGGAACCATCAATGCCTTTCCTCTAGGCTTTCAGCAGTATTGACAGCTTTTACAGGGCAAAATGCAATTTTAAGAACTCAGAATCTTCTTTTTGCTGGGGTTTTAAAATTTCACCCCATCCCAAAATGTCACTTTTACATTTAAACCAATACCCTGAGGGTCTGCAAACCTGCAGACAAAAATTTATTCCTTTTTAAGCAGAGTTTAGAATTTGAATATACTGCTTCACTTTAGAATATGTAAAGGCTTAACTAGATGGCATAATCTACCCTTCTCTTTTATGAAAAAAATAAAAAAATTTGAACAGAATTACATTACTCCAAGCCTCCTTTGTGCTCTACACATATTACTGATATAATTTGCTGCCAGAGATATTAATCATTTTGAGAAATTTATCTCTTGGAAAGCTCCGGTTACAGCAGCCCAAATTGCATTTTCCAAGATTAAATGAGGAACTAGCTTTTTCCCTGGTTAAGCTGCACAATTTGCATGTCAAGTGAGATTGTCTTCATGATTTTACAGTTACTCAGCTCATCTCAAGGAACACAGCTTGCTGCAGGTGATGGCAAAGTGTTACTTTTCTCACCATGCAGCATTTGAAGCAAGGCAGCAAACACTAAAAACCCATCCAGTATAACCATGACAAACCTTTTGTTGTTTGGCTTAGTCTTATAAAAGACAAACCTTGCATGGGATGATTTTCATCATAAGCGAACATCTCTAGAAATAATTTTCATTACTGCTGCAGAAGTTACATTAAACTGGAACCATGCCATCCTGGTTGATTCACATTTTCCTCCCACATTTACACCAGCTAGGGATGCATTGCCCTTCAGTGATGCACTGCTGTTAAAATGGTCTCAGCAGGGCTTCTTCTGCCTTTGTTAGATTTTTTTTCTGCTAGCAAGGAAATAAACAACAAAGATGACTTTGTCATTTTTTCCTTTTCCTCCCCCAGCCTGCTCAGACAAAGGCCTGGAAGCACCATTGGAGCTTGAAAACAAAATATAAAGGACTGTGGTAACTATAGCTGGGTGAAGATTTTACAGTGAAGTATTTCCTGAGCAGCAAATGTCAGTTCATAAGCAAAAAACACTCTGCAGCAGTTTGCCAGATGTAGTGAAGTTTCTTTTAGGGAAAGAATAGCTCTTGCAGAGCTTTGGTGAGGAAGAACCCTCAGAGAGAGCTGTGCTGCTGTGAGCTGAGCAAGATGGACAGCAGAAAATGACAAAGTCACATCATTCAAAGAAAGGAGAAAAAATATAAACTTCTCTTTAGGAAAAGGGCAAAGGTGGGAGCATTGTTAAAAGTCTGCAAGAAAGTGGCAAGGCAATGTCTGTGTGGGAAGGATAAATGTTGGGACACACTGGGACAGAGCTGTGCTCTTCTTCTGAGTCCCACTTGTAGAGTTTCAGTTTGGGTTGGAAAGGAACTTCAAAAGTTCCATCTGGTTCCAAACCACTGCCATGGGCAGGGACATCTTGCACTAGATCACATTCCTCAAAGCCCCATCCAACCTGACCTTGAACAGCAGCTCATCCTCAGCATTTCTCTGAGCACAAATACACTTCTGCCAGCTGTGCTTGCACAATCCTCAAAAAGATGTCTCATCATCATCATCACCATTTTTCTCTCTTTCCATTCATTTATTTTCATTCCCCAGCATGAAATGATCCAGAAGCAGGGCTGATCAGAAAGCAGCAGGGATTGGCAGGAGTGCCAGGATGTCACACTCTGCTCAAGGACTGCCACCAGCAAGGTGGCCCTGGCTGCTCACATTCCCCCGTGGCTTCCCCAGTGGCTCATGTGGGAGTGAGGGAGAAGATCTCCACTGTTTGTATGGAAAATCAAACAAATGGTGCTATTTTCCTGGCCTCTCATGATCTTGCCTGTGCACTCACAACTGAAAAAAGAAAAAAAAAAAAGCCATAATAAAATACATGGGCAGATTGGCCACGGGATATCTGTTTCCCCTACTGCAATCTACATTACTCTGAAAAGTCTCCTTTCATGTCACTCAGGCAATGCAATTACACCCATTTTCTTGTGAACACGAATGTTCCTTAATAACATTATTTTGTTTTCTTTGTAGCTGAGGCTCTTGCAAGACCAAAAGGAATTTAAGTGCAATTGGGTTAAACAGGAATTGGAGCACTGAAACCCAGAAAAAAACAGCCAAAAAGCAAAAAAATACAGTGCAAATGATGCAGTGGGCCAGATCTCCATGTACTTCTCTGCACTGAATCCAAAACTTGTGCAACAACATGCTGCTTGAGATCCTTGAAAATTTGTGGCTCAGACCCTGGTGGGCCTCGAAGATGAGATTTATTCAGCCTAATTTAGGTGGGATTTTTAAAATAATTCTATTTTTCCATCAGCTACATCAAGGAGTAAATTTGCTTCTCAGCCTTCCCTCACTCATCAAAATGAGAGGCTGTTTTACAAATATGAGGGAGTCCTACTTACACTGAAAACATGTTATGGTAAATGTCAGCTAAGGAAAAATACTTTTCTGTAGGGTTTGCTTTTTTAACCTTGGATTAAAATTATTATTATCTTAAAATATCCAGTTATGCTCTAATCATAATTCCAAAACCTCATACTATTTCTTTTTACTTCCCCTGTGGTTTGCCAGCAATATGGAAACCTGTCACTATCAACTTTTGGATATTTCTGTGCACTTAAAGCCATCTTGATTAACCTGGTACACCACAGTCCTGGAAGATTCTAGACTTAATCATAAATAGTTTATTTATAGGGAAAGCATCTTGAGATGTTCGTTCATTTTTTTATTTAAAAAAAACACAAGGTTTTTTGAAGTCTGCTTTACTTCCTGTAAGAGATGCAGTATAATCCCATACTTACAGGCTTCAAATAGACTATGAGCTATTTCCGAAGTCATTTGGTGTTTTGAGTCCACAAAGGATTTGCATATCTTTTAAGTATCTGAGTTTCTTCTGGCCTAAACACAAAAGTGTCTCTAGAGGCACAAATCTCAGAAAGAATATAATGAATAAATGAAAAGCATTTGCATACTAACACAATCCTATTCTTACTTTTTGTCTTATGAGAAGGCAGCTATTTATTGCAGCCAGTTTTGGCACATGTTGGTAGCTGTAGTGAATAGATGCACTGCCAGCACCACACAAAAGAAAGCTTATCAAGTCCTGTCTTTATCTGAATTACTTACATAATGCAGACCCTGAAAATCTTTCAGAAAACTGCCAAAGAATCACAATTTACCTAAATGGAAATTCAGCTTTCTTTTCTTCCCAGTTCCTTCTGGTCTGTAGTTACATCCTTAACACTGTAATAGAGAGAGAAGGGAGAAGGGAGAAGGGAGAAGGGAGAAGGGAGAAGGGAGAAGGGAGAAGGGAGAAGGGAGAAGGGAGAAGGGAGAAGGGAGAAGGGAGAAGGGAGAAGGGAGAAGGGAGAAGGGAGAAGGGAGAAGAGAGAAGAGAGAGAGAGAAGAGAGAAGAGAGAGCAGAGAGGAGAGAGCAGAGAGAAGAGAGATCATAAAGAAAAATCACAGGACAATATATTTCTTGTGAAAAATATTGCCTGGGGAAAATTAGCAATAAGCAACCTGGAAAGTGATGCTCTACATATATGAGTGGCTGTAATAATAACGAGTACATATTTTGTTTGTTGACTGACTCTTTAAGTGCTCTCACTCTGAATGAAGCTCTCAGTAGGACTGTCTGAGTAAACACAATGTCAACTATATTTAGGGCAAAAGCTTTCCATATTTTTTGCCCATCTCTGAAATAAAAAGATTAAAAGATCAGCTGAAACTCCCCATAAAAATAGCATTTCTAGGAAGCATCTTTCACTAAGCAGGAACACCACTGAAATTTTCCATTCTCAATATTCCCACATAAATGAAACCCAAACATCACTGTCCTGTTCTCAAAAACCTGTGGCTAGTCATGAATACATATTTTGAGAAAATGCTTCATAAAGAAAAAGCACAATGAACCTCCCTAAAAAAATTTTTACAAAGCAACTGTAAAAAAGATGAAAACAGTACTGAAACTTCAAAACAAAAATAGAGAAGCTCTGGACATGGGTGAGAGGGATTCCTAGAGGTGTAAGGTGCAATTCCTTAGGAGAGGCTGTGCTCCTCCTCATCTGCCAAGGACACATTTGTCTAACCTGCCATCTCCAGTGATGGAAAGTACAGAGATTTTCTTTTTTTTACTGCTAACCATGTTCAGTATTACAAAGCTCTTTTTAAAGCATAACCCAAATCTCACTTGCTGAAAATTAATCCTGTTATTTCTTCCACTGTTCTAAGCAGACATGGAGGATAATCTATCACCCTATCCCTGCAATGACTCTAAAATTATTCTAATTATACCACATATGCTTTTTGATGGTTGTAATTTTAACTAAATCAGGTAATTGGAAGGTTAACTACTGTGTGAAAATTATCACAGGTCAAATAAAATATAGATAATGAATCCCACTACTAAAAATTATAAAATATGAAACCATGTTAAGGAATTTTTTAGTTTAATTAATTATCAAGAAGGATAATCACAGTGAATTTACTTTGCAATTGCATTATTATTTCAAGGTATTTGCAGTTGAGTGAGTCAAAATTAGTGGGACACAAGGCAACAACTGATTCAAGTTAAAATAAACGCGGTTAGGAAAAAAGGCACTAATAACAATTCCTGGACTTATAACTACTCAGCAAAAATGGAAGTAATGCTCAGTTTGCATGTGGGCATGGTTAGGATGATTTTGAGTAAGAAAGCTACTCAAGCACATTGATTAAAATCAGGGTGGTGCTTGATTACTTCCCTGGGCTGTGCATATCTGTAAAAATTACTTTCCCCATTTCTCAGTGGAAAGCAATGGTAGATTCACACAGCCTGAAAGCTGAGGATCTTAGGGGAGCAGGAGGTAATGAAATGACTGCTTACAGCTCAGTGCCTGGCTTCAGGCTGCCTTGCCAGCCTTGGCAGCTCCAGCTCAGGCTCAGACCTCCTCCTCAGTGCTTGCTCAGCTCTGTGCATGACCATGACACCAAAATCTAGTCATTTATTCTAAAATTTGTGCAGGTAGCTGCAGGAGCTGCATGGACACCTTGTTTAAAAATCTCTGTCTCTCCCCTGCCCCTGGGAGAGGAGGAATGTCTCCTTTCCAAGCCTGCAGCACTCACAGCCTCTGCCCAGGAGAGTTTGCTGTGCTCTGGGGCTGCTGCAGGACTGAACTCTGCAAATAGATCAACCTTGTCTTTTTTCCTCCAGCCCCTTTGGTTCCCACAGATCCCTGGAGAAAAATTTAGTGTTTGGAGCTCCAGGGAGAGCAACTGTTTAAATCTGCTCTTGAAAGTGCTGCACATTCTCATGTACAGCCAATCGAACTCAGGTTACAAAATCCAAACTAGTGCAGTTACATTTTGTTTTGTGGAAAAGCCATTAACTTATTACTTCCCCATTAGTGCATTGGGGAAAAAATTTGAATCCACTTTTGCAATTACCTTAGAGTTTTTAAGTGGGATGAAGCAAAATGCAGGAGGCCAAAGGGTGACTTTTCCATCTGAGCATCAAAAATGGAAGAGGACAATGGAGAAAAAATTTGCTCAAATTCCTCACTAGCTGGAAGCAAGTGGCACAGCTTTTTGGGTAGATAAAAGAGAAATATGTAATGAGAAATTGAAGAATCTGTGCTAGACTCTAGCAAAGAGCTCTGACTCCCACAGACTGACAATATACATTTTGTGCAGTTATGCCAAAATCAAGGGCACATCAAAGGAAAATCCTTCCGTTTGCTATTCTCATGTTAAAGGCCTTTAATTGTCCTTTAGCAGTACTGTCTGTTATCTATATCTATTTATCTATTTGTATTGTTATAGCACATTAGGCAAATGCCCAGAGTGGGTTTTTAGTATGAGACATTATTTCAGAGCACAAAGAATTTTTTATACAAATAGAAATAGATATATATGCATATGTATGTGTGCATACATACCCATAGCTGAATAAAAACTGTTTCACAGTAAGTTGGCATTATTTTCCAAGCAGAGACTGGAAGGAAATATGAGAAGAATCCCAGAATGTGAGGAGAAATGTACCCCAGAAAGTTAGCTGCTGAGGAGGAAAAGCACAAAAAGTGGAGGAATAGTTTTCATCTAAAGCCTTAACCTTTCTTTCCTTGATACTAAAATGCATTGGTTTCTGCAGTCCAGGATAATGGGTATTTAGAAATTTGAACCAACAGCACTCAGATGGGATGATCACATCTGGAGAAATAGTGAATTTCTGTACATTTCAAAACTGCAAAGCAGATAATTTCACAAGCACAATGCCTTCTTCATCCAATGCCCTGAAGAACTGAAGCTCACCATTGATTTGCTGCCCAGACTGCATTTCCTCCTGGGCCTGTTGACCCATCCCCTACCTATATCATCATATTCCTTATGCAAAAAGTCAATATTTAGCTTAAGGGTTTGCAGACACCAACTGAGAGATAATACAGGCTGGCAGATTCTAATGTATAAAGTACTTTCTATAGGAACACCAAGTGACAGATTTGATATATATATAATATTTATTCTGCTTAAGGCTCGTGGAACATCTTTGATATCACTTCATTTGTGCTATGCCTGATGCAGGGGAGAGGACTCAACCTTGCTAGTTCCATTTTCAGGATAAACCTGAATGGTCTTCTAGCCCCAGGACACAACAGGAATATTTCCTCTGACCTCCCTGGCCACAGATCAGTCCCAGAGGTTTCTGTGCTGCAGCATAATAAAAGGTGATTCTCTCTAGGTTTGCTCTGTGATTAAGGTTTGCTCTGTGATTAAGGTTTGATGATACTGGGCTGGCTGACACCAGTTCTTCCATATTTAATGGAATGATAAAGCAGAGGAAAAATCACTGATTTCTTCATGGTTATGATAAAAAGGCAAAACCCTGAAGCTCTTGGACAGCTATGGAGGGTAAACATACATCTGAAAAATAGGAGGAAAGTGAGGGAGGAGGCTGGAAATCCCTGCATTCCCTTCCACTTGTCTCCCTCCTCAGACCTGAGTGGAGCCTCTTTGCAGCTGCAGAGGTTTGCTTGCTGGAGATATTTCTGCTGGCAGAACGAGGGCTACATTCCCTGGATTTTGGAAGCAGTACCTCCTCTTTAATTTCGGGATCTGTACTCAGATACTCCTGTGCCTACTACTGATAGGCAGTGATAAGTCTTTAATACATGATTTGTTAATTCACTGCTTTTTTTCCTCTGCACAGCCTCAGATAAATTTGTCTTTGGCTTTGTTTTGTGCTTGTTTTCCCTGGAAGAAGTCCTGGCACCCAGCCTTGGTGGCAGAAATGAGAGGAGTCTGGGCTGGCAGAAGGAAGGAGCTGCTTCTGCCAAGGAAGTACTGGGAGGGCAGAGCTTCTCCCAGGAATATCTAAGGAATTTAAGGCTCAATAGGACCATAAAATCACCAGTGACCTTCTCTGTGAGCCTAACTACTCCATACCAGCTGTGTATTGAGCACAATAACTTGCTTTTGGTCAAAATGTAACTTTTTCTTGGTTAATATCCATCCTCCTGGGAGTTATCCAGCTGTTGTCTGAGGAGATGGGAGGCTCTGTCATCCACCAGCACTTGAGAACAGCTCTTCTCACAGTTAATCCCTTCCACACACCTTCAATTATTTCCCTCTCTCACCCTCCATCTCTGCAGACACCCCCACCCCTTTTGTCTAATTTAGAGGGTTTTATGTTACAAAATATATAATTTATGTTTCCCCAATAAATGTATGTTCTTTTTCTGCTTTTCACCACCAAGTTAAGGGCAGCCAGTACAACCCAGCAGATTGGGTTCTTGTCTTTTGCTGCCAGACATTGCAAATAATATCTTTGTGGCTCTTCTCTGCCACCTCCCAATTTCTCAGCAGTGTTTAACAAATGCAGAAGTGTGTGTAGTTTATCCTGAAAATGGAACTGCTTCAGAGAGCAAGGCTCTGACCAGGCCAGCTGCCAGAGGCTCTGATTCACTGCAGTCTCCTGGCTGCCTTGGAAAACCTGAGCATTCCTCTTCCCCTGGGCAAAGGCAGCAGGGCTCTGCAGGAACGGGAGGGCAGCGTGGAGACAACACTCTTACATGGCATGGCATTGCAGAGACATGAAAATCATTACAGGTATCTCCCCAGAGTTCTGGAAATCAGGCCACTAAGCCTGGATATGCTACTTCTCCTTTTTTAGCTCATGGGTGACATGTCCATCATCCAAATAATCTGGAATTGAATTCCTATTTTCACGAAGGATTTGATCTGTCAGACCTTCCCTCTGCATGCCCAGCATGAATGAGCCTGACAGAGCACAGCTCTGACCACAACATTCTGAAAAGCCACTGCTTAGGAAGGAGCTCAAAGTTCTGAGCACCCATCCAGGGCATGGGAGACCAACTTTCATCATTCTTAAGACACATAAAGCCAGGAGAAAGGCCAGGATCTTCCTTGTCCTGCATGTTTCATTATGGCTCATTCACCCTGCTGGCTCTGGATCGCCAACAGAGGTTTTAGTTCCTGCTCTGCACTATCCAGGGTATATAGATACCTAAAACTGGTTTGTGTGTTCAGCTCTGAGAGATAAATCACAAAACAATGGATGCTGCAGCAGTCACTGCACAGGTGAGTAAATCTGTTGGGGATGTGGAGCTAAATGCAGTGACAGAAATCTGTCATTTAGCAGCAGCAGAAAACAAACTTTAAATCTATTCTTTATATATATATATATATATATATATATAAAAAATCAGATTTTTCTGCACAAAAAAATCAATCAGTGAGTAAGCATCACTTGGCTCACCAAGTGGTAAAAATAGCAGAGGAAATCATATCAACTTCTAAAACTAAAAGTGTGCCAGCACAAGAACAGTCTCTTTTCTAGATAATTTTGAGACAAAGTAAGCTCAGCACTGTTAAAAACTCAGTCTGGGAAGTGCTTGCTTTCACTCAGAACACCAAAACACATGTTTAAAGACAGAGCTGAGTTTCTGCACACATCTTTGAGTGAATGGCTTAACTCTGCCATGGAGCACCTGACCCCAGAAAGGACACAAACAGCTGGTGCTGAGTTGTGGAACTTGATTTCATCAGGAATCAAGAAATGCCAAGAATTTCTTGGCTCATCCCTACCTGTATGGCCAATCTCAAGCACAACCCAGGCCCAGCCCAAAGCAGCCATCATTAGTGCACACACCTCAGACTGTCTTTAATCCAGGTTTAAGCAGCAGTCAGAAAACAGATCAGCCTTTCTGCATTTCGAAGGATTGCACTGCCAGCTCCCCCCAGATTTCTTCATCTACCTGAACCTCATTTTCAGAGCATGAGAAGTCATTTCAATTACAGATGTAAAAGAAGATGAGCTGCATTTTAATAATAATCTCCTGGAGTTTGAAGGCTAGGAACAAGAGGCTTTCTTCACTTCACTTGTACCTTAAGGTAATGAAGCACTGTCAGTTAAAAAGGAAAAAAATTATGATTTCAGTTTTATTACAATTACTCCTAAGGGGGATATATTCTGCTCTCAGAATAGCTGAATTGATCTTCAAAGAGGTGCCCTGAATTCATGGTGGTGGTACTACAAGAAGTCCATAAGCTGAACAATGAGATATTTTAATTCTAGAAATACCATAAGGGAGCCAAGAGTTCTGGTTTGATGGCGTTTTGGCCTCTGACACACAACTGACTTTTTTCTGGTTTATATCTGATTCCATCTTTGCATGTCTGAATACAGTTGGAAGTGTCTCCACCTTCTGTATCTTTAATTGTTTCCAGAAAGAAGGTGGGCAAGAATTATAATAAGATACCCCAAAATCACAGTCTAAGATGGGTACAGTGGTAAGGAGACCAAAAATAGTTATTTTCTCAAGGAATCACTTTGCTCCCACAAAAGGAGAAACAACTCTGGATTTTCTTGCATCTTTCTTAAATGTAGGTTACAGCACTGTGCTCTTAGCTGTGCTTCAAGTCTTTCATCATTCAGTACACCTGATTAAATTTAGAATGAAGCACTGAGAAGAGCTTAAGTTATCCTTTGCTCTCTCCACTGACATTTAAGAGGCTCTTTCCACAACAGCAGTCCAAGGAAGGCTTTTGCCTCAGAAACAGTTGTATGATCCACCTTTTGAGCTCTCCTGAGCTGAATTCTGGGGGTCAGGCTGTAGTCATGGCAGTGTTTTCACCCCTGATGAATTGCACCTCATGTTCCCTGGGGACCTTGGGGCTCCTCCTGATCCTCAGGGGAAGCAAAGGAAACTCCTCCTTCTCCATGCTGAGCACCTACTGCCTCTCTACCATTCACAAATCCATGATGGCTTAATTTGGGATTAATGGGGTTTCACGTGGACAAAATCTCTCTCCCTGCCCTAATTTGATGCTCCAAGCTATTAGGCAACTTATTGCATCCCTTGTCACCCAGGGTGATTCCCAAAGCTGATATCAAACCATCCAGGCTGCTATAAATTTAGAAAAGTATATGGAGCTTCCTACAGTTATTGAGTCCAGTTACTCTCCAAAACTCTCGGGGTCTGAGTAAGGAAATAACACAAATTAGAAGGACAGATTCTAACTTATTATCTTTCATGCTTTAAAATAATTTTTAAAAATCCCCTTTTTTAAAAAAAATTAATTTCCCTAACTGGCTGTGGAACAGAATTTCCATCTTGGAGGTGTCTAGTTCCCTGCCAAGACTTTTTCCTGTTAACATATTAAAAATGAATAAGGAAAGAAAAAAAAGAAGACAGATTACACATAATAAAGTTTTCTCAGCAGAGGCAAAAGCACCAAATGTCTGTGAAAAATGCAGGTAAATAAAGATAAATGGTGGCTTGGGACTTCTCCAAGTGGATGATTCATCATCTGGCTGCTTCTCTGAGATATGTTTGATGCTAACAGCATTTATGCAATGTACCCAGGCTTGGGCATACCACCAGCTGCCACAAAAGAATAAACACCCTCCTGCTCTACTTGAGAACTCTGAGTTGTATTATCTGTTATTACTACATTAAATTGGCAGAAAATGAGTCTTTTCCCATATGATTATACATCAGCCTCAATAACTTATTTTCACCTTTGTACAATTCTAGCACTTCCTAATCTTTTAACTACACACATCCTAGGATTTTTTTTTTATTCTTCATTCCATGTCTCACATAAAAAATGCAATGTCAGGTCATTGGAGAAGGGACCATGAGAAAGAATGAGGACAGTATCAAGTAGTGGCTATACGATCTGAATTAACATTTTCTCAGATATAGCACTTATGAGTAAAGTGTAAATTGCTGCAAACAAAAAAACAACCAAAAATGCACTAAAAGGTTTTGATCCAACATACTCTGCCAGTTGCAAACAGATTTTAGTGTCTTTCTTGACTGACATTAAATTACATGCAAGGAATGTTCAAGCAATCCATACCACCTTGATGAGACTAAATAAATAAAGTGAGATTCTTGTGAATGCAGGTTAGGACTGGGCAGCTGCATCCTCTTCATGGTGCTGATACATAAGAATGCTCCTCCTGGGCCAGACCAGAAAAAGACATTGTTCAGTATCCTATTGCTGAGAAATACCTTTTCACTCAGTTAGTGCACACAAAAGAACTCGAATTAAGTTCAATCACCTACTTGAAGCTTCTGGAGATTCACTTTGTGCTTAAGTGTTGTTATAAAAAAATGCCAGACGTAACTACTATTGCTGTGTAAGGCTGCTTTAGTGGGGAAATTGAGAGGCAGAAGAAGAGTTTAAAGACTAAAAATCAAACTAAAACCACTAAAAAACATGTGGTTTAGTTTAGTATAGTATACCATTATGCTAATACCAATTAATACCAATTAGTGTACCATGATGCTAATGAAGGTAAAGGTTACTTGCCTGGGCTGCTGGCTCCACACCTTTGCTCAGCCCCCTCCTCCTCAGAGCAGCTACTTCACACCACAACAACTGGGATGCACAGCCTGGACATCCTTGGGTTGTGCACGTTTCTCCAGACCACAGAGAGCTGAGAGACTTGCCAAGGCAATCCCCTCTCTTCCCCAGCAGAGACAAGCCAGAGCTATCACAGGAAAAGGGAAGGAAATGCAGCTCATGATGGCTTTGAGGCAAGCAGCAGCAATCCTGCAGGAGCAGAGCCCCTTCCAGTCACCTTTCATCCCAGCCTGCTTGAGCACTCCCAGCCCCATGGCAGATCCAACTGAGGCTGGAGGAAGGATCACACTTTACACAACACCCTGGGTTTGTGCTGCTTCAGCAAGTGGTTTGTAGCTGCTCCCAGGCTTCATACAGCACTGTTGTTCTGTGCTGCAAAGAAAGCAACTTTTTCTGGTTTAGAGACAGGACACTCAGTCTTCAGCAGGTATGGATGGGATCAAACCTATGGATTGATATTCACATCATTCAAAATTTGCCCAAAGGGCATAATTTTAATTGCAATTATAGGTAGAATATGTAATTTCATTCCAAATTGTGGCAGTTCCTAAAATATTTTATTTTTAACAATTTCATGAAGCCCACAGCATGGGACCTCAAGCATTTTCTGGTCAAATATGATCATATCTTTCATTACTCTCTTATCTGTCTCACCAGCTTTCTTATTATAGGTCTATAATTTTCACATAAAAATTAATTTTTTAAAATTATTATTATTTAAACTTGGTTGGTTTTTTTCCCAAACAAATTTTCTTTTGGGGCTTCTAAGCAATCTTTCCTCTAACTTTGAAAAAATATTCTTTGAGCCACACCTCCCAGTGTTTCTCAAGATGCTTTTGGGTCATTTTCCTCTCATTTACCACCTCTGTCTTCATTTGGCTTTGACTAGGTTTCCTGTTAAGGTCATTAGTTCTAGCGAGGATCCTTCCCCCTCCATTTGTTGGGTGTCAGCACCTTCAAATTAAGCTCCTTTTGAGCACTTTGGTGATAACTCCTGTCTGCTCCAGCTGGCATCAGCCTCTGAGCCCACTGAAATGCACCAATGGATGGATCCTCTCCCATATCTACCTCTTCCTCCTCTGAAATGGAAGTTGTTAGTTCAGTGGAGCTCGAAGAGTGGTGTTTCATCACAACAGACACATCTGTGTTTCCATATTAATAACTCTATATTCCCCAATACCTCTCTAAGGACAGGAGCCCTCCAACAGGAGCTGGCTAGAAAATTTGGCCAAGGCACCCTGCTGGCTCATGCCAGCAGTCACTGAATTTCATCAGTGTTGGTGCAGCTCCCAAGCCCTTCCATGCTTTATCATTAAAGCTATGTCAAGTTTCTCATCCCAAAACAAGCAATTGGGGAAAGCAATCACTTCTGATTTATTTCCCCTAACCTTGGGAATGAGAGCAACATTTCTGCTCTTTCTTAAATCATTAACTTTTTGTCTGCAAGATCATTTCTGCACTCTGTAAAATCTATGACTCTTCCAAGGTATCCCTTAACGTTTCCTGACCCAATCTGGATGTGCATGAGGCACTTGGGATTCATTACTGGTGTTAATCTGCAGCCATTAAAAATGCAAGGTCGTTTTCAAGATGGGAAAAAATCAGGCAAGCATCTTTCAAACCTGTACCCAGTTCTTTTCACTCCTCATTAAATTTCAATTGGTGAAACCTACTGGTCATCCTGAGCTTTTTGTCAGGTGGGACTGCAGCACACACTGACCATCTGGTGTGGGCAAAGGGTCACTCACTGTGGGCTTCCAGGGTTCAGAACAAACTAGCCCAATATCAGCCAGCAGCTGTCAGTTCTGCTTAGGAAAGTCAGGCTTACATTCCTGTGATCTCATTCCTTGCACTGAGCTTTTCCAACAAGTCGTTTGATAAAAACACCAAAACTACTGAGAGGGTTTTTCACAAGAATCTGTGAGCAAGTGCCCTGTGGATGAACTTGGTTGTTCACGTGGTAAATTATAATGACTTTTCCTCAGAGAGCTCTGCTTTTTATCATGAGAATCTATTGCTTAATTCAGAATCTCCAGGGGGATGAAGCCTTTGGGGGCAAATTCTCCACAGCATCACAAAGCAAGCAGCTCAACCAGAGATGCTCACTGAGAGCATCTTTAGTGTTAAGAGCCAGCTTTTGAAAATATCATCCACCACATCAGTCAACAAAAACACCAAAACATTTCAGGAATTCCTGAAAATTAAACTGATTACATCACATTGTTTAAATTAGCAATCAAAAAAAAAGGTAAATTTAATGCCATGGGTTTAGCATACTGGGTGTGTATATCACAGAGCATCATTGTGAGTGTCTTTCCATTTTCCATTTGTAAATTATGATGTGAACAACCCTTATTTTTGTCATTGTGTTTAATGGTTTGGAGAGATAAAAGCTTCACCACTACTTTACTTACTGTCTCCTAAGGACATGCATCTTTATATGTAGTTTGTGAGGCAGAAAGACCTCTATACTCAGAGATGGAGTTATGCTGGCTTTAAAAATATTTATAGCATCCTTTCTTCCTTTAAATTACACCTGTCAGTCAAACACAGCACTGAGGGAAGAAGCCTCAATCCAAAACTTGTGTGATCTGAGCTAATTTCTGTATTTCTGCAAAAGAACACAGATTGCCTGTTTTTCCTGCAGAGCAACTGATGACCCTGTATTGATCACATACATTTTCTTTATTCGACTGGTCTTTTTTTTTGTTTGTTTTTCTTCCAGACACCAGCGTGCTTTACAGATGGATATAAGGTATTATCCATCCCATTTCACACTGGAAAATCATTTCACACTAGAAAATCTAACTTCCAGTGTCAGAAGTGACCCGGGTCACCTCCAATACCAACAGAACCACATAGCAAGGCCATTGGTAGACTGTGGGAGAGACAAAAGCCATCACAGCAACCCCTCTCCAGGATGTGTCAAAGCTCCCTGAATCCCTCTTTGCAGTATCTCAACCCTTTATCCCACAGAAAAATTTTTGCAGAGTACTGAGTGAGAAAGTTGATTCTTATCAGTCATTGTGTGCAGTAAACTGGTTCTGCATGCAAAAGCTTTCAGTTTGTGGGCTTATCAGGAGGCTAAAATATGCCATCTCAACAGATTTTAATATTTACACCACATCTGCAGTGCCTATCAGTGCTTATCAGCTCTCAGCTAATCAGCCTTGAGCACAGCAGAAGCCACAATGTGCACTGTAACACCCTGGAGAGTCAATGAGGTCTTACATCTGACAGTACAGCACGATTAAAGATACAAAACACCTCTAAAATCCCCAAAGATAGGCAAATACTGATGAGCATGTCATCCTAACACTACTTTTTGGTCTTTTTTCCCTTTTCTTGAACACTCCTGGGAGCTGCACTTCTTCTTCCTGCAGCCCCAAAGTGGCCACAGCTCTGTTTCTTCATCTCTGGCTGTGTTAAGAAAGGCTTCATCCACTGACCTCTAAAATTTCCTTTTTAAAAATAGATGTTAGGTGGGAAGGGCCTAACATGTGAATAGTTATTTTTGGAAGTATTGTCCTCGACTGGCTGATCAGAAAGACTATGTATGCTTCCAGGGGTGGTTTCTGCATGCAGAGTAATTAAATCAGATTCCGAGTGGGGCTGCTTCTGTAAACCTGTACAAGAAACTCGAGTGAAGTGAGACAGAGAAAACACCATGATATTCTTTTTTTGTTATTGTTCAGAAAAAAAGGAAGAGAAAAGAGAAAAAGTATGTGTAGGGCTAATACTATTCCCATTTTTCTAATAAACTTCTCGGGTCAGTTTTATAGCAGAAAATCATTTCCTGGGATCCTGTGCCCTTGTCATAAATGACACAGTGCCAGAAGATGATTCATTTGGAACCACCGAAAATGAGGCAAAAACCCCCTGAAAAATCCAACAAAACAAAAATTGCCTGAGTTCAATTCCTGACATACCTTTTGATTTGAGGAGGGCTTACAGCCAACTGAGCAAGGGTAGCACTCCCACTCCTCCACTCCCAACCACAGCGGGATGCAGCAGCAGCAGAGGAGAAGTCAGATTGTTAACTTAGACATATTTTCCTCACTGCTTAAATTATCTGCCTTTGGGGGGAATAACAATGGAATAACAATAACATTCTTCTATTTTTGAGAGTGGAAATTTTAGTCTGAGCCCAGAAAGCATGGGTGGAATGGAAGGGAAAAAGGGGAAGAGCTGTCCAAGGGTAAAGGCTGGATTGCTGTACCTGCAGCTCACATCTCAGAGCTCAGCACAGAGCCTGCTCTCCTGCTCTCCAGTGATGGATGGGGCTTTGAATTCCCTTAGCATTTCCCAGATTCAGCAGTGGCTTCACACAGGCTCAGGTGAAAGGCTGCATCTGTGCTGCACATTGCTGCCTCTGCTATCACATTTCTGCCCTGCAGCCCTCAGAAGGGCTGTGAATCATCTCTCTGACTCTCCAGCCTGGATTTCTGGTATTTTCCTCTCCTGTGCCTGGCTCTGGCATGGCCAGTGACCTCCACCCTGGCCTCCCCACAGCTTCCAGCCTGACCTTGGCACCCAGAATTCACCTTGAAGTTACCCTTTTTCCCCAGAGATGAGGATGAGCATCACAGGCTAGGGAGGGAGGCTGAGAAAGCGAAAAGTGGAAAGAAGCTTTTCTGATGTTTTCACGTGTGAGTCTATGAGAAGCTGGACAGAAACTTCCCAGTGAAGCCTAATTCTGAAGCATATCAGGGAATCTGTCCCCCCTGTCACCCCCTGAGCCTCAGGAGCCCATGCAGAAGTACCCCAGGCAGCCTGAGATGCTCCTCTGCACTGCCAGGCTCTCTCCTGGTGCCCTGCATGACCAGCAGGCAGCTGCAGGAACACATTCCAGGTGTTGCCATGAAGTTACCATAACAAATTAAAAGTAACTCAGGAGTCAGTGGTCAAGAAATGTGAATAAGGAGCAAGAGTTTAGACATCCTGGTGAGGAGAGATGCCTCAGAAAGACAGATATGAGAGGTTTTGGTCCCTCATACTTCATTCTTTAAAGTAGCAAGTGATGGGTTTAGATATTTACACTGGCAAATTGGAATGAAATTCTGTTGAAAAGAAAGAAAAAAGGTTTCATGTGTATTCCTGTTAGGACTGGCACAACTCTCCATCAGAACTGTCTTCTAGAAAGAGTTGTGGAAAATGTGATTTGTCTTGCATTCCTGTAAAACACCTCTGACAACTCCAAAAGCACAAAAGGGGAAGCACAGGACTGGAGATCAAAAGCTGCAGAGGTTTCCTTTTCCTCCCTGTGACCTAACCCTGCCCAGCTGGCCCAGTCCCACCTCCCAGCACAGCACCTGGAGGCACATTTGTCACAATACAAACCTATTAAATTTATTATTACAGATTTATTAGTTTTGAGGAGAGGAAAGGACTAACATGATTCCTGAGTAACTCAAATGGACAAAGGAAATTGCTGGAGTGATCACAGGCTTTTGAGACCCAAGTCATCCATCAAACTTACACCTCCTCCTGTTCTTGTTATCCATCACCCTTTCCTTTAGGTGGGCTGTCAATAAATTTTGTGTCAGCAGGTCAGAGAGGATGATGCAGTTCTCAGCTTTGAAGGACAAATAAAGCAAAAAACAAAGGCAAAGGGCATCAGGAAAACTGTGAAACACTTCCTTTGCAACTGCAAATACAATTGTCCATTTTTGAGACAGAGAACAACACAGACTAGATCAAATAACCAGGAAATAGATAAATAGGCAGACAGACAGAAAATATTTATACAGAGGAGCTATATATCTGTGAAGAGACACAGATATGTAGAGATATTAAACAAAAAGGATAATAACACAGCCAGGTCAAACTACTTAATTAAATAAGTAATTTGGTTTTTTCTTTCTAACTATATTTTGCACATCACACATCTCAGATCCCTCTCAACACCCAGAACTAGAAATATTGTCTATTTTGGTAATGACTGGCTCAATCAAACTTAAAGGAAATGTGAATATTTCTGGAGGATTGTGGGTAGAAATATAGTAACAAGAGTCAGATCTGATGCAAAGTAAAAGAGTCAGCCAAGGAGGGCCAGAGGGTGACCTGCAGTATTTATATATGCAAGAGTAATTCAGAGAGGTAAATTATTCAGAAAATTATATGAAATTGGCAAATAGATTCATTGCAGTCTCACTTTATGAATTACAGTAAAAATCCAGAGCAATTCCTCAGGCAGATGTATACAAATGTACAATCCAAAGCCAAGGCAAATCAGAATCTGTCCCTGGCCCTTTCCCTCTGACAATACCATCTTCCCCTCAAACTGATGGTGTGCACAGCACAAGCCACCTTCTATAAATTAAAAAAAAAAAAACAAAAAATAAACTGTGTGTGGTTTCCAAGATTGAACAAGACATTCTATCAACATGCAAAATGAGCTAATTCAGCCATTGCAAATGAACAGATTCACAAAGCAAAAGATAAACTTTCCACATCTCATTTAATTTATGCTTTCTCACTGCACTGAGAAAACAGCTTTACCCAATCTCTAATGTATTCAAATGTTAGAAACTTTAATAATCAAAACAAAACCAAATAAACATTATGAACTGCTTGAGAGAATATTTTAAATGAACAGGAGAATAAAGAAAAGATTTGTAATTCACAAGTGTTTGCAGTTTCTGCACTTAAAGCCTCCCTAAGGTTGTATGTGAAAAAATGAGTATGAACTGGATGCAGTAGGGAACCTATTGCTGGGGACTGAATTTAGCTTTTCACACACAAACCGTTATTTTTCGAAGATTTCTAAGGGTATCCTTTGAAATATGTAATTGAATTATTTGGTTTTGTTACTTACATTAGATGCAGGTTGAGAGACAGATTTATGAGGATGGTTCTATGCAGAAAACCAGAGGTTTGAACAACTCAGTGTCTCCACATGGTCTTCTTGAGGTTCAATTCCCTCTCCTGCTCCCACTTCCTAGTTTTGTTAGGCAGTTTCTGATTTCTGTCTGCATCCCTGAGTCACACTTGCAAAAGGCAGTATTTAATCCAGCTGGATGTTCCCCAGTTGAACACAGAGAGATCAGAATCATCCAGCTCCCTCAGCTGCCTTTCTGGGAGAGAGGGCATCTTTGAGAGCCACTTCATGACAGATTGTAACCTTGCACTATTAGAATCTTCCTAAAATTTTTACAGAATCAATTCTATTCCATTTCTGGGGTGGGGTGGGAAATAAAAAGGAGAGATCTTTCAATGATTGTACAACTTTTGAGCTGGGGTAGTATCTTCAGACAGCCTAATTTCATCCTCCAAACTCTCATTGAATTGGAAGGCAACAATACAACTTGGTGATTTTCACTGCTTTTATAGCCAGACATTTCACTGAGAAACTGAGAAGAGGACAATATCAAGAGTTTCATAATCATACTTTGAATTTCTGTAAGAAGCTGCAAAATTTACTCATGGCACAGACATGAAGAAACTATAACCATTCTCCCATTGTTAAGAAATACATCAGACTTTTAATGATTTTTTTTTTTTTTTAAATAGCTAATCTAAGGTGTTTGGGTTTTTTGGGTTTTTTTTCAATTTTGATCCAATAGTGAAAATCCTTGATTTGCTATGATGTGTCCTGTAGCAATAATGCTACCCAGAATGCTTCCATCTTACAGCCTACAAATAACAAAATACATTTTCCCTAAAGCACCTCTCATGAAATGCACTCCTCTCCTCCTTGACATGTATAAATATATGTATTTGTATAAATGCAGCAATTCCCCAGCATCCTCTCCCTCCCTTCAGAGCAGACAGTTTAGTCACCCACTCACCTGCAGGACTCTTGCTGTGCTCCAGTGTGGGTTTCACTCCTGCCTTGTCCTTGGGTACAAATCAGAAAAACAAATATCCAAGATGCATTTCCTCCAAAGCTTTGGCTTTTCATTTTCTTTAATTAAGCAACCGTGGTGGAGCTCTCAGCAAAAACAGGTATGAAATAAAAGATATCTGGTTTGAAGAGCAAAACCTTTCAACAGCTGGCTCTTTTCAGCACATGAGAAAATAAAACTGTTGTCTTCTTTTTGTCCTTCGTCTCTGGTAATTTTTCAATTTTCATTCTTATGATTCATGTAAAGGCTAAACTGGGCACCTCCCCCTCATTTGCCAGCAGTAAGAAATAAATTATACCATATGGTGATTTTTACCCCAAGTCTTTTAAAATTATATACATGTCCAGCTGGACAGAAATGCCCAGTCACCCAAAAAGCTGTTTTCTTAACTGAGAAGCTGAATTCTCACCCGTGTGGCACTTCCAAGTCAACCCCATCTCCCCACAACTCTGCAAGTCATGTGTCAGAGAGACACAACTACTAAACCAGACAATCCAATTCCTGCCCACTGGAAAACCACAAACTGAACTGGAGTGATGGAAAAACCTGTTTTGTCTAGAAAACATCAGGCTCTTCATTACTTTGAGAGGCAAATAAGGAATTAAATACATTTAAGCTACTGCGATCCTAAACTGCAGAGCAGAAACAGCCACTTTGTGATGAGGACTTGCTGAGCTGCTGAGGTTGCCTGTGTGATTCCCAAGCTATTTCAGCTGTCAGGTCTCCTGGTCTGAGACATCTCCACTGGGGTTTTAGGCACCCTGGCCTCCCCTGGGTGATGCTGAATTCTTTCTAGCTTCTGTTTCAGCAGGGCTTCAGTTCAAGAGTCATGGCAAATTAATGGCACTTCTAGGTGTATGTATGTATTTTGTCCAAATGTCACAGACCATGTCTATTTTACTTTTACTTCCATTAAAAACAGACCTTTTATTGTTCATTTGAAAAGTCTGTGGTTCTATATCTTGTTTTCCTCAATCCATTTATTGCTCCATAATGGATAGGTGCTATTCAGTAAAGTACTTGAAAAATTACTACTTTACTCTAATAATGCATTAACAGCCTGATGAAAGAGGCAGTTTAGAGCATGCTTTAGCATTTTTCAGTTCTATTTTTGTGGAATGCAAAACATTTCAAATTATTTAATGCTCTATTAACTTCTACTTTGCCTCATCTGTGTAGTTTAGCAATGTGTAGTTTACCATATAATTCTGTGCCAGAACTGGGGATTCCTTCTGAGTCATACCATGCAAATCAATAAAATGAAACTACAAAAAAAAAAAAAAAAAAAATCCTGGCATTAAAAAATGTTTCATAACCTAGATTTTTATTGGTTTATATAAACTTTAATTAAAGCAAAGTTTAATTAATTTCAGTTGGCTTATCTGCCATTGTATAGACCAATGGCTACTCTGCTCCTTTTGTGCTCCTGTTTTATTTTGATTTAAAAGTCAGACTTTAGCCCAGAGCAGTGCTGAAAGGTGTGGAAATTTCACTGGGAACATCCTTGGATGTCAGTGAAGTGGTTTGACATCTACTGTGAAATTACACAAGGGATTAGAGCCTCTAACAGTGACACTGCAGGGAGCAGAACCTCTGCATCACCTGGCATGTGCCTGACTGAGCAGGAGCTGAAAGAGTGTTTGGGGGAAAACCAGCAAGGAAAATGGTGCTGGACCATTGGAGGTGATGGGAAAATGCCCCACTTGCCAGGTTACAGCACCTCTCCAGCTGAGTCTTTCATCTTTAACAGAGATCATCGTGTGGTGCCAGCTGGGCCAGTTCTGCTCACTCACCTGTGATGGATCACCTCACACAGCAGATCCCTCAGGACTTTGGTGGAACATTTTGGTCAAAAATGCACGAACCCAAAAATGTGTTTTGGCTAAAAATGCATGATCTCTCTCTCTCTCTGGAACAATATTCAATATTCTTAGACCAACTTCTCCTGAATTTTCACTTAATGTACCTGCAGTCATTACAATTGAATATTTTTTGCTCACAGTGTTGGCCAATTCTGATGAATAGATCCTCTGGGAAACATTTCAAGCAAGTCTTCAGTGACTCAGGTCTCAAGATTTAGATGTTAAGAAGAGAGATATTTACTTGCTCTGTGCATCATATTTATAAATTAAATATTCACAATTTCTGACTACCAGTGTTTCTAGTTCTGTCTCACCTTTTTGGAGGAAGCATAGCAATGCACATGGCATTCAAGAATTCGGGCTTTCTAAAATCTGATTTCTACAACTGCATAATAATGTTTTCTTTCCTATTCTTTATATGTCCTCTATAATCCCTAATGCTTTACTTGGCCTTCTTATTGCTGAACTTCATGCAGCACCCCGAGACAATCCAGAATGATTTCATGATCTCTCCCTTGCATAGTAATAGTGCAGTTAGAGCCTACCATGCACAAAAATAGAACAGATCCTCCCCTCTATGCATTAATTTGCATTATTGCTCCTGAATTTCATCTGCAGTTTTATTGCCCAGTCATCCAGGATTGCAGAATCCTTCTGGAGGTGTTGGCAGTCAGCTTTGGGCTTGTCAGAACACAGAACTTTGTATCAGAGCAGCATTTTTTTCTCGGGTTTGTTCTTTTTTGTCTTTTTCCTTCATTTATGAACATCTTGAGTAGCACAGATTCCAACACAGTTTTTCCTGCAATAACTAAATAATTAATTCCCACCTTTGTTTCCCATCTTTTATGTGGTTTTATTACCAACTTTTCTATGACATAAAAGTTCAAGTCAGAAAGATAATTTGGGGAAAGGCCTTGCTGGAAAATCCCCATGTGACATCTGGCAGGACAGTCCTGTGACACACCTTGGCTCTGAGGGCAGGAGGGATTTCTGCAAAATCCATGGCACATTTCCCACTGTCTCACCCCAAACCATGACTCTTTCCATGCCTTCCTTTCCACAGCTCCTGTTTCCATGTTGGATGCAGAATTCAGGCTCCCACCCCCTTCCTTATGGGCTTTTAAAGATTGGCATCATTTGCCTCTCTCCTCTCTGCTGCTAAGATGTATTTAAACACCACTCACTGCCAGAAATAGTTCATCAGTTTTACACTGCAGATCCTCTGAGAGCTTTAGGGCACGAGCATCTGAGCCTGGCAATTTGTAACTGTACATTTTATTGATTTGCTTTAAAAACGTTGCTGCTGAGGTCTCAGCATGGTCCAACCCCTGCCTGAACTCTCGTGCAGAGATTCATTGCAGCTGCCTCTGATGTTCTCTCACACCCCTTGCTCCTCTCCTACCCCAGCCCCATGGGCATCCTGCAGCCTCTCTGCCTCACCAGGGTTTGGGAAACTTTCCATCAGCAGCTTTTGGGCCTTCAGGGAACCATGTCTTGGAATTTCTTCTAACCCATCTGCTGGGCTTTACGTTTCAGCTACCAGAGCTTTTTTTTTCATTTTTTGCTTTTTTCAATTTTAATATATTATTCACATTTTAAAGTATATCTTTTACACTGCTCTTTTACCTGGATGGCTGTTTTTCCCTTCTAAACAAGTTTGTTTTCTTTTTTTTTTTAACAAGTTATTTACTCCAGGCATCTATTAGAGCATTTTAAACAAACTTTATGCCCTGCAAGCTTATCCTTTAACTGTTTTCCTCAATTTAATGCTGCTCCCCAACCTAAAAGCTCCTATATTGAGTGTTTGGTGTCTTCCACCTCGAGGATGTTGCACAGAGATATTTTAGGTTCACTGATAGAGCTAAATCATATGCAAGGGTCAATGAACTACTCACAACTAAACCTCCAGCTGATTTTCCTCCTCCAGCTTTCCTGATTACTTGAGCTAAGAAAGAAGTATTAGCATCTCTAAATATATCACCTCTCCACAAAATCCTGTATGGTATTGGAACAGAAAATATCTCCTGCCCTCAGCAGCATATTCTCCAAACATCTCTAGATTCTAATCTTATCTTTTAAACAACCCCAGACTGTTTGAATTCAAGTCCACTTACTTGGTAAATGAAAGTAGGATAACCAAGGGGCACAAAGAGAAGGACAATAATGGTTCCTCCTACATTAAACCTTGAGAATCTGTATTGCTTCCTGAAGTGTCAGTGCTCTTGAAGACTGACTCAGCAAAGGAAAACCTCAGGGTACACTGAAACATTTTTCTTGATGAAATACAGAACTATAAGGCCTAAGATGAAAGTTGTGGTCAGGAAATCCAGGAGCTAACCTACCAAGGATAATCATTTTACACACGTAAACTGTGGGTGTGCATGTTGGAGCAAGACTTTCCAGGATTTCCACTGCTTTCCCAAGGAGGCTACACATTTTGAATGCCCATCAAATTAGGGAGCATCAGTTTATCTGTTTTCATCAGGATTAAGAGCTCAAAATAATATACAGCAAAGTTTCCTGAAAGTAAAAATTTGTCAGAAAACAGAGCTGTCAACAGCAGGAAAAAAAATCTGTTCATTAAGAGCTGCTTCCTAAAGAGAGAGCAGGGATGTCACTGAGAGAAGCTTGGGGATGGATGAGTCTTGAAAAGCATCCTTCATTTTTTATTCCACTGATTGCTGCTCTCAGAGACCTTCAATCTCTTGAAGAGGCAGTGTTTCAATCCCTCATACAGGCAGAAGTGTCTATATAAACACCAAGCAAAGGGCTTTACTTGCTTTTGGAGATTAAACACTGGTGGATTGATTTACCCAATGAATCCAGAAAACCTTTTCCTGCTCATTCTGAAGAAATGTCTCACCAGTCTCACCAGGCACCCAGGAGATGCTCAGCTGGGAGTAGGAAGGTTTCTCCTGCTTTTTATTCCCACCTTCTGATAAAACAGAATGCAAATAATTATTTGCATTAACAGAATTTAAATTAAACAGAAATTAAATAATTATTTAACCAAATGTATAATGCAGACAGTTTATTTTGCTTATTCCCTTTGCCCTTACCCTGACAAAAATCATGTTGGTTTAGCAAAAACAGGCAATATGCCAATATATCGAAGTGTTTGAGGTAAACACATCACTCCTTTTCTGTGCATTTCCACATCACTGTGTGCCTATTCCTCTGCTTCACACGTGGGGAACCAGAAGCCCTAGCAGTTAGGTTGTGTTCTTATTATGCCATAACCTGAAATATGAAAAGTAAATGCGTGATACATTTTGAAATTTATGATGTCAACTTAGCTTGGGAGAACAGTTATCTTTGCAGTTTCACCAGACACAGCAGCTTGGTCTTTCAGGCTGGAAGAGTTGTGGTTAGGAATGGATTAGACAGGCTGTGAACAAGTCAGGCTAAATTGGCTGGAACATTAATAACCCTTATCACTCCTCCTTAGGGGCTGTTTACAAATGGGTGAGCAAGGCTTGGAGTCCCACATTTCATACTTTCATCCTGGCAGAAAGAAAATGCACAGATTTCCCTTTACAGGACAGAATAAACCATGCCAGAAGTTACTGCCTCACCTAAGGTACCTGCAGAAGAAAGAGGACAACACTGTGTCTATCACTCTGTTGTCAAGACAATCAGCTAGGCAGGATAATTTTTTGCTTGAACATGTTTTAAGAGTAATTATATTGAGAAAAATCAGCCTTAATGGTTTATGCATTTTTTTAAAACAAATTGCTACAGAAACAAATTAAGTACCCAAATTATCTCTTTCCTGAGCTATCCATCAAACCCCTTTGTGCTGTGAATCTCTTGCATTTTACCAGGCTAAGGAGATCATGTCTGAGCCCTTTGCTTCTGAAAGACAAATAGATTGTACAGGGAGGGAGGAGAAACAGAACAGGTAAATTCTCTGGATATTTTCCTTTGGGCACTGTAGTTCATCATAAAAGCAGGGGTTTTAACATTTATGATCTCCAGCAGAGTTTTAGTTTCCTGTTGTGGGCTTTTTGAGATGTGCAATAAAGTGTTACTGCATTCACCTGGAGAGAGTTAGAAGTTTGGTTTAGCCGTGCTCCTCTGAAAAACTTTGTGCAAATTCTTCCACCCATAAAGATGTGGAAGATGTGGATTTCTGTCTGTCTGAAAAAGTGTATGATGCATGTTAAGGAACAATATGAATGTCAAGTAACAGAATTATTAAAATACAGAAGGAAACAAAGGAGGTGAGTAGGATAAACAACCTCTAAGTTTTTTTTCTGGTACAAAATTACATCTAATATAACCTTTCTTTTTCTACATAAACCCCTTAGGTCTGGGTTTAGATTCTGCAGCAATTTGGGTCTGGCACAGGTTTTCCACACAGCAGCAACTGTATAAAATCTCGTTCCCTATTTTCCTCATCCATGTTAATCTATTCTGTACCCGTGGTCCCTGTATCACCTGTGGATACATTTCTGCATCACCCCGTGGAGTTTATAATTCTCTGCAGCTCTTAAAATGGTCAGACGTGCCAGTTCATACATTACATTACACAGCTGGAGGTACTTAAATCATCTGAATAATAATAATCTAATAATCTGAATAATCAATTTACTTGGACAATCTGATATCCCCCCTCTGCAAGTTGGACGTGTTCTTTTACTTCCATGACATTATTGTAATTGCTTAAACCACTTTTGTTGGGGTATTTTTCCACCTTAATTACCTTGTCATTTATTATTAGGGATTTTAAGATGGCCATTAAATGTCACACATAGCTTTCAGTTTTTGCTGTCTGTTTCACAATCCTGCAGCTTAGGAAGGTCCAGCCATATGCATATTTTCATACTTTGACATGTTTAAAACTGCACTCATTGCCAGGTTTATTACAGCATTAAACTGATGAACTCGCTCTAATAATCAATGTATAAATAATCAATTTAATGCTCTAATAAAGGAAACATAAACCAGGCAGTGTTCTGTCGAGTGTGCTGAGGTGCAGTGACATTTGGTGGTCATGCATGGCAACATTTCTGCAAGCTTCATTTAGGGAAGGTGGAGGTTAATTGGGACACAACACACATGCAGCACAGCATCCATAATAAGCAGCCAGGATCAGTGATATCAAAAAGGGAAAAAGAAATGTAAAACTGCTTCCACTCCTTCTAGAAACACCTCTCAAAGTAATATTCAGAAGACACAGGGATCCTGAATTAGCACCAGTATGTTTGTATACATTTCTATGAAAATCCACAAGGATCTCTGCAGGCATCAGGCTGTTTTACTTCATCTACAAAAAAAGTGTTTGTAGCTCCAGAGTCCCACTGGAGTTGCTGGATGAAGTGCTGGGTGAAGGCTTCCTTGGATTCAATAGTTGGTTCCAGGAAAATTTAAACTAATGAAAACCAGAACTAGTACTGGAGGGACAACACTAATTGTGTGTATCACACAGTGCTCCTTGGTTTCCTCTTCACACATCCTCGTGCATTTCTCCTCACCCCAAAGCCTTTCACAGAGCAAAACCCAGATCAGGAGCTGATGAAGGATAGAAGGCTTCTATGGCAACAACATCAATATTTATCTGCAGAAATTACAAGCTTCAGCTAGGATGCTGGAAAAGTGCTCTTAAATCTTTCAGACTGATCAACAGCCATATTTTATATTGCAATTTGTGTATCAGTATTTCTGAGATATGCTCTCTTCCCTCCCCAGGGTGCCACTCTCACACCATGACAGTCACAGAGGAGCCAAGATATGCTGGGAAACAATAATTGACAGATCCAAGGTTGCTCTGCAGATGGATTAACTGTGAAAGAGTTATACATTTTACATACAATTTTCTATAAAACCTCCTTCAAATATTTCACTGGTATTCAGATTCATTGTATTTCCATAAGCAATTCCTACAAAAAAAAGATAAAAGTTCCCCTGCCCAAGTTCAGTGCAACTGCCACTCCAACTAAAAAACCTGTGAGCCCAATAAATTTATTGTCTACTACAACCCAAAGGGAAGAACAGTTATCTTGGCAATGTAAATACCTTTAAATGTAACAATTTGCACACTTTTGAAAAATGAAAGTTTTTACTGTAACTGATTATTTCAAATGTGGAATTATATCTAACAATTCTTATAATAACTATCTGAAATGTAGGGTATAAATTAAACACAGGACTGAAGATCCCTAAGAAACCATGTAATTCATCATTATTTTGTGGACAGAACAGAATGATCTGGCTTTCCTGCCTTAGTTCAAGGTTTACTGAATCAAGCACTGGCTGCACTTGTCTCTAAGGTTACCAGTGCACCACTTGATTTTGGAGTGACAGCACTGCATGGAGCAACACATTGCAAGCAAAAAATGTCTTTGTCTTCCCAGAACACTTTTCTTTCTTACCTCTCTCCTAATGGTGCTGAAAACCTTCTGAAGACTGGATTCTACAGTATTTTACTTGCCAGATGTATATGCCAGGAAGAGGCTGGGAGGTGGAACAAACCAGAGAACTTCTTCAGGCATGTGTTGCTCTCCATTAGGATTTTGGAGGCATCATTTTATTAATGGAGCTCTTCAGCAGCATTATCAGAGACAAGATATTCTGTCCACACATTATATGCCCTTTCCCTTTTTTTTTTCCCCAGTGAAGCTGGAGCATTTAGAGACCCTGCTGGAGCTGTAATTGCTGCCAGCTGCTCTGGTCACCAAGAGCCCTGGCCAAGCTCCCACCCTCTCCTCACACGAGCTGGAGAGCAGCAAGATGCTCCAATTGCTCAGGCAGTTTTAAGCAATATTCTTCTTATCCCCCAGGATACAATTTCACGCCTTTTCCTGTCAATTGTGCTCTTTGATGGACTAAACTCTGTGATTATAACCCTGCTCCACAGAGAGCAGTGAAGGTTCTGCCCTGTCTGGAGGATGGGAACACATTACAGCAGAAAACATCACTTTCCTTAGAGAAATATTTCCTAAGCATCTCCCTACCAATTATATTCCCTCTGATGGTTTTATCAATCATGAGCTTTATTTTGTTTTGGTTTTTTCTTTGGTCATGAAATCTGAAAAAACGGCTGTTAGCACTTTATGGGATATTTTAATTAAAAAGAATTGTGTGTGTTTATATATATCATTTGTGTCCTCATGGGATATAGACATTATTAAATCAATTTTGTTGTTGTTAAGTTCCACTTAGGTAAAAGTAGGATATTGGATTTCTAAACTAATTACACAGGAAAGTCTAGTCCCAAGTCTCATGGAAACTTTGGACTGCACACACTCAGGTGTTTAATTTCCTTAATTCTATCCAAATATCCGATCAGCCTAATCTACCACCATTGTAATTTGCAGACATTGGAGCACAAGCATTTATTTTACTCACCACTGCACATTTAGGTGCTATGTTTGTGAGATAGCTGCTGTTCTGGTGAGTGAATCACTAACCCTTGTCATGCACCTACCTCCTCGAAGCCAGGCTCCTTCTCCACTTTCATGTCTGAAATTCAACAGAAAGGAGTTTAACTAAATTCTTTCTTTCCTTTGCAAAGCTCCAGGAGCCTTGGAAGTTGTGACTCTCCTCAGCCACATCCCAGGAGCTCCCCATTCTCTGCAGCACTCTTGAAATAATCCAGAGGATAGAGAAGGAATCTTAGTGCCACTGAAGATGTTTTGCAGGAGATGCACCAGTAATCAATACCAGTGAGGCTCTTCCTTCCCTGGAGGCACCTGACTTGCCAGGAGGAGTTAGTTGCAGTAAATACAAAACTCCAGGACCACTGCACCTCGCCTGTGTAATTTGAAGCTGTGCAGATGGAAATGGTATTCAGGAACTTTGGGTCGTCTTCCTCCTTCTTGTTTCTTCAGTAATGTCTAAAAAACCTGGGAGGAGGCATTTTATTAAGGAGCCAACACTCAATATTCCAAGTTTCCAAGGAGAATCTTTGGCTTCAGATCAAACAAAAGCTCTTCTGTCTTAAAAGGTGCAATTTCTCAACTAAATGAGCCTAACTGACTCCATACTCAAAGTGCCAGAGCTGAGAGAACAGAGACAATCATCTTCACTTTCAGACACGGGGAGATCTACAAATGCCAAAAACTGAGGCACAAGGAGCAGTTGGTTATAGCAAATCACAGCAGACGTTGATAAAACCAAGTCATAAATAATTCCGTCCTCGCTGCCAAAAGATTAAATGAATTAATTTTAAAAAATAATCAGCCTTTCTTTGTACTCAACAATCTGGGGAAAGTATTCCAATTGGCATGCAGTTATGCCCGATTTTGCAGTATAATTGAAATTTCAATATGACCTACAGGTTTCATAGATTTTGCAAGTTGTAGCAGCAGGAGAAGGAGAGAGGGAATCAAGAAGGTAAAGATAAGCTCTGGCAAGCAGTAAATGGATATGGTGATTCCCTAGCTTTCCATACATTAATAGGTCTAGTCTAGTAAGTGTCATATTTTAATGACAGCCAAATCAAACAGTAATTTTTCAGACTTAAAATGTCATCACAGTGCAATGTGTGCTAATTCTTGATCACCACTATAGATCACCTAGAGTAATGCATGATTGCCATTAGTTGTGTATGTAAAACCTGACAGATAGCACTGCTCAGCTGTGCTGGAACTGGAAGGATTATTTGAACAGGTCAGCAAAAGTAAAGGGACATCTCACACCAAATTCTTCAGTCTCACTAGCAGAACCTGCACCTGGTAAACACTTTTGCAATATCTGAATTCAAGTCATACATAAAAATATCAGTAAAAGCAATAAATCTGTGTCTGCTGCTCACCCTTGTGTACCTGATTATATAAAAATACCGTATTTGTAGGACAGTATGAGAAATGATGCAAACATTGATAGCACACCACATTTCCACCCAGATTTCAGGTAACACGTTATTTAAACACACCAGTCCTGCCAAAGGCATTCTTAGAGAAGGCCATGTCCTCTGACATGTTCTGGTAAACTGGAGGTGGATGTTGGGGTAGAATGAACAGGGAACAGGGGTCTGGAAAGGAGGAAATGGTGTGGGATTCAAAGATCTGAGATGATGTATTTCCTGAGCACTTGCTACTGCTGAGACACAAGCCTTGTTTGCTTCCTTTTGCAGGCAAACACCACTAAATGTGACACACAGTAAATACCAGTAGGGAGTGGCTGCTTTGCAGAGAAACATCAGCACATCTGGGGAGAATTGGCCTTTTCCTGTATCCTCCTCACCCCGAGTCTGTGCTCAGTGTGTGCAGACAGCTTGTGTTTCCTTCATGTGCATTTGGCTCAAACTGGGGAAGACATCTCATGGAATCCAGCTGGACTAGGAGCTCATTTCCCACGTGTGGTTAGGAAAAGCATCAGCAGTGTCAGGTGAGCGTTTATTCAGTGATGGGTGTAATTTATCAAATCACAAACCAGCAGCCCCAGCCAACAGAAGACTTGAAAACGTTGCTCCTCCATAGAAAACAGGATTTGCAAAACCTTGTTTGAATTCTGCTCTCACTTTTTTTTGTTGTTTTGTGTGATCTTCTGCAGTGCACATGGCAACCCCCATAAATATATACCCTACCCATGTGATACATATGTACTCCATATGTCCTATAAATACCACAAAGCAAGGCCAGACTTCGTGGTGACACTGGGACCCAAACAAGATGTCACTGCACATTAAAATTGTATTAAACTAATCGAAAAATAGTTGAACATTGCTAACAAAACAAGAGAAATACTAAACATTAAAAGACAAGAGACTTTTCAGTGTTCCATAAAACCACGCCTTTCAGACAAATTAATTATTTGCATCATAAAAAAAAAAATTCCTAACAGTGAAAGAAAATATTCTAGAAGGAAGTGATGAGTAAAAAAGCTTCAGGTGATTTTTCATTACATTAAAAACAATTCCCATTCTCATAAAATATGCAGAACTTTACATCTTAAATAGTATATTTACCTTCAAAAATTACTTTCTTTTTAATCTTGCAAGAAATTAAACCTTAATTGGGTAGGAAAGTATTTGGAATATATCCAGAAATAAAAAAAACGACAGCTATTCTACTGTAAGTGGCACAGCATCTGTCAGGAGTTTTCATATACCTTCAGGAAGATATCTCAAATTAAGCCAACACTGTACTTGATTTCTGTGATCAGAGTTAATATTCTGCAAACCCAACCTGGCTGCCTTGTTTATTTCACAGTTTCAATTTCCATTGCTGTACTTCACCCTGGCCAATAAATGGATGCATGAGGGGCTCACCCTCTGAATAAATAATAAAAACCTAACTTGTCAGATCTTCCTTTGCCTCAAATGAAAACCATTTCATTCCTTTGTGATGCTGTTGAAGCTAAATCTTGTTGCAAGAGACTTAATGAGCAGCGTTGGAATAAAAACTAACGGTGTGTTTGAGCTCTGTCACCACCTTGATGAACATTGGAATTACATCTGAGACCAGATGGGAGGAAAGGAAGATGCACTATACAAAATATGTCTTCATTTGAGGAGTAAAGTATTACTCTGTGGCATTATACATTGTTAATAAACTTTCTTTATCTGAAACTATAATTTAATATTTATGTATCTAATTTACATGTGACAAAGTAGCATATGCTAAAATTAGAGTGTAACCAGCAAACTATTAGCTACTATAAACAATACCAAAACACAACTCAAACATATTTTAAGGAAACAATAGATACATTTTGGACTGGGGCATGATTTCAATTGCAGATATTGTTTTAAATACAGCTGTCAATTACATCTTGAAAAACCTTCTTCAAGCTCAGAAAGATTTTCTGCTTAGGGAGTCCTGGGTATATACATACAGACCAAGAGCACACCACCAAAAAGTCCCCTATTGGTTACTAGTAGGTACAGTAATAATTCCAAACGCTGAAATTGTGTGGGGGAAATAATTTTCAATATCCATGTTACATGATGCACTAGACAATATCCCCTTTGAGCAGAAACTAGAGAAAATATCGTGCCCTTTATTATCTCTGTGGTTTCTTACGTGTAATAGACAGCAGAAGAATTGCACTTATTGTAACATTACAGTGTTAGATTGCAGTTCACCTTTTAGAATATTAGTGGCCGTAATACTTATGATAGGTTGTGCCTTATGCAAAGATGAATAAAGATGTGCATTTGAATAAAAAAAACAAAAACAAAAACCAAAAAACAAGCAACCACTTACAGAACCAACAGTGAGGCTTAACATAACAAACATGCACTAACCCTACACTTATGCAAAACTAAGTTCTTCCAGGAAACTGTAACCAACTGTAGACCTTCCACAAAGGTAAAGGTTTTGTCCCTTGGTAACAACGTTTGGACTCTGTAGTCGAATTCCAGTTTATTAGCTCATTGTCTGTAAATGTGCTGTTCCACTGTGATATCCTTTAGCTGCCCTTGAGCTTCTGCAGAATCTGCAATCTTACAGTCACTTTTATTTAAGGTTTTATTGAGCCGCCAAGTAAGTCCCCTTCAGTACTACACAAATAGGCTTCCTTATTCATCCTCTTCGGGTTCCTGTGGTAAAATTGGTGTCTCCTCCTTTAAACAAGCACTAAAAAACCCAAGGATTGTGCTGTAAAGGTGATATTTGCTTTTCTCGGAAGCAATGTTATGACCTTCATCGGGGTAGATCTGGCAGAGGAGGAGAAATGAAAAAAAGTAAATAGTTTTTAAAGGCTTTTCAAATATTTAGGGCTCTAATTTTCTTTCTGTGATCTTCAAAATGTTTTAGATGACAACAGGACGATAACATTCATTTTATGGCATTGAGGAAAGCTAATAAAACCCAAAGTAAAACTCATTCTCTTGGAATTTGAACTTACATAAAACAACCACTGCAGTGGGATCTGCAGAAGCAAAAAAATTTATATTCTCAGCCATTGTGCTTACAACAGTTTACTTAGCTGGCATTTTCAATGGTGGTGAAGCATCCAAATCCCATTAATATCCATGAGGATTAATTACCTCATGCTTTTAGGGACCTCTCAATATCTCAGCTTCTAAGTGTTTGGCAAAAACACTTTTTATTCATATTTTTCACTATCTTCCTATCTGGTCAAAAGCTCATCTTCTCTCTCTCCTAGGGCAGATGTGGGCATTTTTATCTCTTAAAACAAACTCCACTGGGAATTTCTCCCAGGTGAGGCTGAGCAAACATCTGCAGGCTGAATGAAGAAATCCAGGCCAGAAGACAAGAGAGCTGAGGAAAAAAAGCTTCAGCTGCTTCCTCAAGCTCAGCTTATCACAAGGCTGCATGAGAAGAGCTCAGCAGGGCTTTTCTGGGAGAACTCTGCCATTCCTGCTTCTTCCTCTCTCCACAGGCCTTCCCCTCACCTCAGCTGAGACCTGAGGGCAGCAGGAACAGATTCTCCATTTCAAATCCTTTTTCCTTCCTTAAGTGGCACAAACCCCTTTCTGCCATGAGCTCACACACCACAGGATCACCTAAAGCCCAGCAAGGCTGGGGTTTGCAATGTCCAACAAACATCAGGGGTATTTGGAGATACTAATTCAATCCAAACCCTCTGCCAGAGGCATCCACATGCTCCAGGTGGGTCCTGTGCAAACCTGTAACCTGGCAGAGGCTCTGTTGTGCTCCTTCAATACATTTAAATGTTGAAAATAAGGGGAAATTACTCTCATGTGACCCAATACCTTTTTTAGGTAAAAAGGGACTAAAGTAGTGACATCTCCATGTTACAAAAAATGCCTATGGATTCCAGAGCACTTTGTAGGATAAATAGTCAGGAAAAAGAAAGATGAGAGAGAGGAGAGAGCCCAGGAGAGCAACAAGATGATATAGCTCCTGACATCCACACTAACAGTGAGGAAAATGGGATTAAACAGAGTTCTAACTGCAAATTGAGGCAATACCACTGTTGTGGTAGAGTGAGTCCTTTGCAGTGAAGAAACAGCAACAGGAGGTTAAATGTTCAACTGTGTTTACAGGAAAAGTCACAGGGGCACATACCTGCATAGTGTAATTAGCCCCAGCTTTTATTAGATGCTTAATTAGTTCTGCTGAATGCTGGAAGTGAACTTTAGCTGCAAGAAAACATTTGATATTATTAGAAACAGCGACACTAGTATGAAATACTTATCTGTTAACACAGCTTTGGCTGAAAACATTTCCAGGCTCTGGATTACTGAATTACTGGATCTGAAGCTGACCATCATCAAGGCCAGCCCCACCAGCACCAGGGTGCTACAGCAAAGGTCTGGGAGGAGCTGGAAGCCCCAGGGGAAGTCACACTTTCCAGGCACTTTGTGAGAACTCCTCCTCCATTTACCCTTGATTTACACACACTGTGACAGCTTAGAGATGTGTAAAACCTTTGTGTTTGAACATTGTGCCATTTTATAATTTCCCTGGAAGAAAGCACACTGGATTTTCTATTGCTGGCACAGGGTCATTGCAGACACACTCCTTTAGGTAATGGACTTTCTGGAACCTATCAGTAACCTGAGCTTTGTGGGGCAAAAGCATTCTTACCATGTGGTAACCCCAGTGTGAGGCATTTAGCACTTCAGAATGAGGAGTGAGACACATTGTATTCTCCCACCTCCACCAGAAAATACTGGGAAAGAAGCAGGAATGTGAATCTGTACAGAGCAGCTGGTTGCATCACTGTAACTTGTGCCTGCATCAAAGCTCATTGTTTAGACTTGTATCAGTTAAGAAAGTTCAGAAAAATACACTGCAGTTAAATCTGCAATGACAAATTATCTCAATTGATGCAACTTATGATTCCATTTAAAGTGCTAGAACTTCCCCTGTTTTACTCATTCTCTGTCTTAATCTACTGCTAAAAGTACTGGTGCTATTAAAAGGTTCTGTGTAGTTTCAGCTTCAGAAGCTTCGTCAGTAGCTTGTAATTAATTAGATGAAAAGATTAACTTCCCATTTGGTGATGTACTTCACCAGCTGTACTGATAATTCTGCAGAATTTGTATGAATTTAAACCAACATTAAAAATGTATGTTGTTCTATTAATAATTCATATAATACCTCTCACTAGCAAAACAGTGGGCCAGAAGATTTAAACAAATTAGAACATACGGCACCCAAAAGGTGCAAATCCTCAGCAAAGAAAAACATCACCAGTTCAGAGTTAGAAGTGACAGTTGAAACGAAACAAAAAATCCTATCAGAGGGAAAATGAAACTGAAAATATACTTGCTAGGTGTGTGCCTCATCAGCTATTGAATGCCTGCCTGTTAGAAGCTCTGACCCCAAATTAATTGCATCTGTAAATACTCACCATCAGCTGTCCCATGAACTATTAGCAAATCCACTTCTTTTAGACCATGAAGATTGTGTAATACACTGGATGCCTAGTAAACAAACACACACAAAGGTGTAATTGAATTGCATTTTAAGAGTAAAATGGTCATTTTAAGTTACTTGTTTATGCTAATTTACCTGATAGGTAATTTCCTCTTTCGATGGAATCCCAAGGTATCTTTCTGAAAAAGCTGATGCTGTAAAAATAAAACAAAAACCAAACCCAAGCCTTGTGAATTTCAAGTTATTTCTATTTTAAAACTCGTAATTTCTGACCTGGAGTCAGAAGCTATTTAAGTCAACAGAGATGTTCATTTAGAGACACAGAATTTACCATTTTGATGCAGCATTTAAACCCACTTTAAAATGGTTAAAAAAGAAACCAACCAAAAACCAACTCCCCTCACAAAAAAAAAAAAAAAAAAAAATCAATCCAACCACCAATAAAAAAACCCAAACCAAAACTCAACCTAAAACCTAAAGAAAAGTCTAACAGACCATTAAACTAATCTGCTCTGGTTTGCTGTGTGTCACAGTTCATAGCTTGTGCCCAAAACTGCACATAAAGAACCAAATCACCTGTGACTGAATGAAAACGTGGCTGATATTGTAAGGAATTCACTGCTAACCTTAAAAGAGTCATTCCTGATATAACTCTTCATCCATGCTGATACACCTAAAGGATTCTTAGGAGATGAGGTAACTGCAAAATCAGTGCTGTCAATAATACAGTGTCTGTTGTGGGTTTTGGGGAACTGTCCAAGTGTTAGCTTTACTTTGATTTAAAAAAGAGACCAAGGCAGTGAGGGGAAATCTCATTAATATTGTTACATTACCTGCCCTTACTTAACAAAAAAACAGTAGCTCCACGAATAAAAGGTATTTTGAATTAACTGTCCCCCAGCTGCAGGGCAGGGAATACTCACCATATAACTTCATGTCTGTGATTGGTGCCACCACAGCTCCACACTTGAAGAGCCTCTCACTGGATTTCAGGACCATCGAGGTGATGTAGCCACCGTAGCCCTGGCAATGGGATTGAGATTTTTGTTGATTTCTTTCATTCTGGCAAGAATAAAGCTAAAGGCCATTGTGCTAATGCAGTGGTATCATTTTTACAGTTTAAGGGTGTATAAGGATCTCAGTGACCTGGTCATGATCTTTTATCTATGCAGTTAATAATAACGAGTATGGCTCATTTCTTCACCATCTCCAAAGCCTAACACATCTCCCCTGGAGGAGCTGCCACAAGAGAGTCATGAAACCTTTGTGAAAGCTTTAACTTGAGACCACAGATTTCCTTGAAATGACACTGGCAACCCATTTCTGTACACCTGTAATCATTCCAGACCCACAGAAAATGAAATTCTGAATTGTGGCACCTGGGATCGAGGATTTTCTCATATATTATGTGCTTCTCAAATTTGTCTACTTGCCATCTTTGTTTCCCTTCATCAGCACTGAAAAATTTTTCTTCAGGTATTTTTTTCTTCCTTCAGGTATTTTTTGTTGTTGTTGTTTTCTGTTTGGCACAACACACATCAGGAAGATGAAATTATCCCATGTCAGGGAAAACATAATGCAAAATACCAGCTGATCCAACAAAAGATTATTCATCAAATGCTCACAGTTTTCTCCTGGACTTTTATGAATGCTGCCTGCTCCCATTCTTCATGTCTAAATACTTAATGAACAGGTGACTTCTGTGGAAGAATGGCAATATTTGAAAACCCTTTAACCTAATTTAAAAAATGTAAGCAAAGAGGACAGCTCTTTGGAATCAATCTGTAGTAAGTGTGAATGGACACACTGAAGAAAATAAAAAATAAGAGTTGGATTTTCGAAAAAGTGTGTGGAACTGAGTCATTCCATTCCCACAGAAATTTCAGCCCAGAAGGCCAAGAGCCATCCAGATCTGTTCACATGCAGGAGTAGATTTCACCTAAGAAAGAATTCTGAGTGGGCACCTGTAACTTGTATAATTCAAAGAGTTTAAGAGAATAGCAACTTTCCTCTGCCTCTGGGTTTTCTCTGCTTTTACTTTTGTTTAATATTCTGTTTGTGTCTTGCCCAGTAGCTCCACAGCACAATTTTAATCCAAGAATAGGTATTGCCAGCTTGTTTATTATTTATTCCATGTTTTCATTAAGAGCTTGTTTAGTTCTCCTGGGAGTTTCTTCCCTTTGTGCTTGTGCCCTTGCTTCCAGCCAGGCTTTCCAGGACAAAAACACGACAGAGTGAATTCTTTTGCAATTCTTAGAAGCATTTCCCAGTGACAATGCTGTTCCATACATCCTGATGCAAGAACATGTGGTGCTGCATGCAGCTGCTGAGTTTCTGTAGTTACAGCCTAATTGCTGTATTTTCACAAAAGAAGTTGGCTGCAGAATCGCAACTCAATTTCAAACTCTCTTTTCACTTCCATGAATAAAACACAAACTACATGGAACCCCACCTGGCTGTCTGGGAGCTCAGAAAAGCCCCTGGATGATGCCTCACTTGGGCTTGCTCCCCTCACAGAGATAAGCAAGGGGGCAATGGCAGATTGCCTGGAAATTTTCCACCCTGTGCCCTTCTGGACAGTCTTGTTACTCTTGTGCCTCACTGACATCACCAATTGTGACAAGAATTTTATTTCTGTGTAGTTCTGAAACCTCTTAAAGAGCTCCCTGAAAGTGTGCTTAAGTCCAGCTTTATGAGATCAGCATTAATCCATTCCAAAGTCATCTTATTTTCAAGCAAAGTGCATAATCTGTTTCCATCAATAAGGCAAATTTAATGCATAGAAAAAAAAAATTGTTTCCCTATCACGTTCTTGTATGTGATAAAAAAGGAATGAGTTTTAAAGTAGATTTTTAATTGACTCTAAAACAAGCAGAGAGGAGGAAAATACAATTAACCCTAAGAAGCTGTTAAATAGATTTTTTTATTATTAATTATAAAACTGAATTTTAAATTTTATTGGTTTTGTCTTTTGACAGTAAAAAAAAACAACTCTGAAAGGTTAACTTGGAAAGGGGAAATTTCTCTGAATTCAAAGCAGTGTTGAAAGCTTATTGAATTTCCCACTCTTCACTCCTCAACACTTCTTTCAGAAAATAAATGCAGGAACATGATAATCAATAGCATTTTGTGAAAGGGATTTCATTCCAGAAATAGTATTTTCAATCATTTGGGAAGAGGATATGGAGAAATCCTGATGTTTCTATGCATGTGAACTTTCATATATACTGGTGACAGGCAATAAAACCTGGATAGAAATGTGTGCCACAATCACCTGGCGGATGAAGTTTGTCCTGCTTTGTACATCCTTCAGCTGAAAAATCTCAGCTGAAAAATCTCTAAGAAACCCAAATTCAGCTCTTGACCCTTCTGGAATTCTTGCAGTGACAGTTCCTTCAAGGAGTGCAGCAGGAGCTCAGATCTTTGAGGAAGGTCATGTCCATGGGAAATGCTAATAACAGCCACAAACATCAGTCCTGGAAAAGCTGCCATGCAGGAGGTAAATGTCAATCTCCTCGCCCTGCATCCACACAGACTGAGACAGGCAGGTTAAACGACTTGCCTGAGGCTGTGCAGCAGCTCAGCAGCAGAGTGGGGATGGCAGCTGAGGCACTTCATGGTGAAACACGTGCTGCTCTTAAAACTGATGACTGGGGAGTACTTGATCACGGTTTGTTATTGCTCTGAGCTCAAAGGCAGAAAACAGCTTCATTTTTAATAAAAAAAAAAATCAAGAGGTTGCACATGCTAGTTCATAGATGAAGCAGCAGTTGTGTGGTGTTTCTGATTGCTGCTTTTTCATAGACAGCAGTAAAATGCTGTTTAGTTTGCTGCTAAAAGTGGAGCCTTTGCCTCGTTGTGTCTCCTGCTAGGGGCAATGACATGCACAGAGCTGATCAAATAGCCAAGGCAGCATTTCTCACTGGTGCAACAAGGAACCTGCTGGCAGCACCACAGGGCTGGCACTCAGCTAAGCTCCAGGGTCAGTAAAATATTCAGATTTAAAACCTGTGTTAGGACAACATTGTCAGTTTAACTGCAGCCCAAATATAAAACTGCAAGAAACAAGCTTTCACAAAAACCAAGTCCATACTAAAAATTTTTAAGGAAAGCAGATTTTTTAAGAAGTACTTTCTCCTTCAGATTCTGAAACACAAATATCATGCTGTTCATGCTGTAGCATGAAACTGATCTTACTGATTTAAATACCCATTCCGAGGAAAAAATACTGTGCAGAACAGACAGCAATTTATCAAAGGGTTTTTTTCCTTTTAATAACTGACATTGTCATAAGAAAATACAGAAATAGATTTGTTTGTGAACTGACAGTACTTTCTTAAAGAATCATGATGGTATATCCTTCTGTTTTTGCACATTACCTTTCCAAATATACCCAGTCTCTTAGGATCAATGAAGGGCTGTTTCAAAAGTGATCTGAAAGGAAAAAAATAAAAGTTTCTTGTTTAATTTTGGCAAAGTAAAATGGTGGATTTTACTTTCTGAATATAATATGCAAAGAACATTACTTGTGCATTAAGGAATCGTCATACATGCAGATCAGGCAGAAGAAGAAATTACATCCATACAAGTAGTACTGCACTGGGAAATGTGATTTGCCTCCTAATTCCTTCTTTATATGGCAAACAGTTGGTGTTTGGCCCATCTCACCTAATTTAGATATCTGAATTTAGGCATCTTGTCTAAATGATTCATTTACATCTGCTTTTCAGTTAATGGAGAGAAGAGAGATATCCTTTAGCATTCCCACACATGCTGGAAACTTCTCTCAGTCTGGGGAGGATCACCCTTCAGAAACGCCATGACTTTCCACTGACCAGAGCTTAAATAACTGGCTTTGACCAGGTGCCTAGCAGCAGCTAAAGGAAGGTAAGATGAATGGAACTTCTTGAATCCAGATAATTATACAAATAATTAATTCTCCCATCGAGGCCATTAATCATCCATGGTGAATTTTATACAGAAAAGGACAGAATAACCTGAGGGGAAATACCAGACACAGCTGTCTATTCATGGAATGGTTGAAGTATCAACCTATTGCAAAAGAAGAAAAAATATGTGGCTTTAAATCTGTCTTTCCCTGGAAAATCCCAGAAAAAGTCCATCCACACCTCGGTATGACCCATTTTGGCATGTGCACCCTGAGTGAGGAGTGTTGTCAAAGCTACACGATTTCTTCACAGATGGAAATTACTCTTTTTTGCAGCTGGTGGGCTCATATCAGTCTAAGAACCATAACACAAATGAGAAAAAAGAGGCATTTGCCCAAATTCTGCTGTCATTTACACCATTAGAACGCCATTTGCTCGGTGTGATCACTCCAGAACTCTGTGGTGAAAATGAGAGCAGCATCCTATGGTACAGACCTAAAATATTGTAACACAAATGCATTTAAACGTTAATGTGTACACCAAGAAATTGACCTACAGAGTACAGACCAATTATGAATTAGCTCAGGTGGCATATTTAGATTGTACAGAGCAGGACAGCTTTAGAAAAGAGAAGCACCAACACCAAAAAACCCCCAAAGCACCTCTTTGATTTTTTGTTTGCTGTTTGTAATGAAAGCATTATTGTTTCAAAATTTGCTACTGCATTAAAATATAAACATTAACTATGCAGAGAAAACATTCTGGGCAGTTTCATGTCAAAATGCTCATCTATCCAGGGGGAAAGAGGAGAAAAGTTTGCACATACGTACTCTACAGCTGCTATTTGGTCCTTCACTTCCACTGATCCTAAGCATCGGTGGACCTCCTGCAGGATCTTGAGGCCTTGAAATCCACTCCCTCTGCCATCGAATCGAGCTACGATGACATTATCAGAGTTGACAAGCACTGAGTCCCAGTCAATGTGAAACTTATCTGTAACCAACTGGCTGCCTGGAGCTTCATCACTGCAAATACCAACACACCAGACACAAACGGAGACTATTGACAATGTGATGCGCTGTGCCGAGCTCGGATATTTTATTTAACCTGCATGGCAGAGTTCAGCCGGTTATGCAATCCTGCTGAGCCACTGTCACCTCCATCAACACCATCCCATTAGTGCTGCTAGCCCCGCAGCAAAATAATTTCTTTAACTTTATAACCACTCTGCTGCCAATGCCTGAATGTACTTTGTTGAAGGACACGGAGAATTAAAGCAGGTAGTGCTGCTTATAGTAAAGGGAAGAAAAAAACCCAAACCATCATCACTAATGGCTAGCTCAGTTCTGAGAAGGCTCATGCAGAATTTGTAAAGCCTCCCCAAACACACAAAAGGTAAATTCATTCAGCGCTCTGATTACCATTTTGTAGGATATATAATACTATTAAGAAGGATGTCTTCTTAGAAAACAAAAATAATTGCGTTATTGTACCCTTCAATGGATTTTTTGAAATAGAGTACAAAGAAGACTAAAGTATACACTGGAGAAAATTATATTTTCTCCATCCAAATTCATAGCAAGAAATGGATGCAGGTAGGAGTGATAAGTCTATTTTATGACCAAAAAAAAAAAAAAAAGGTGGTTTACAGCACAAAAGGTGAAACAGAATGGGAGAATGCAGTTTCTAGGAGAACAATAAGATTTTCCATTGAAGCCAAATACACTATTTTCCTTACAAAGAAAATAAAATGTCAGTTTTAAAAGGGAAGTTTGTCATTATTTTCCCCCAAGATAAACACAGAATGAAAGAGCAGGCTACCATGAAGTTGTACAAAATGCAAAACAGTTCTATGCAGGCTGCATCTGCCAGTTGAATGCAAATTAAAATGTAGAAGTGTCTGTGCTGGCTGTATGGAAATTAAATTGGATGGTCTGTGGGAATATCCTATCTAAGGTGAAAGAAAGATGAAGACAGAAATTATTATTTTGCCAAACCGACTTATGTAAACCTTGGGGAGGAAAAAGAGATAAAATATCCTGCAGTAACTACTGTTTTATACATACAGTATTGTGCTGATTCAGGGTCTGCTTTTGGCTGTGGATAACACAGACTATCCTCAAGGCAATCACTCAGTTAATTAGCAAGCATATAATGAACATGTGTTCTCAAATTCAGTCAGACCTGTCTATTTAGTTGTTATATCATGTCCTGAAATCAGGATTACTTGGTTACAGATTATCTTGTGCATTAGGTTTATACTTGGCATAATGAAAGAAGGGAAAGGCATTTTTTTGGTGTGCTCAACCAATTCAGTTGTGATTACACTAATTGCTATCAACGCAAAGCAGTGAGTTTGGAAATACTGTCAAGTGAGCCCTGCAGAAAACATGATTCAGGAAGTATATAATCATTATTATTTGCAATAAGGAGCAGAACAATACTTTCAATTTCTGCTCATTGCACAGACCAAGGTCTTCAGAAGCACTACACATTGACAGATGTTTTCACCAAGAATTTATCCTTACTTCCAGTAAAAAGAGCCTCAGACCACTTATAATTATCTGTAAGTTCTTCCAACTTTCCACAATAAGAAATGTCAGAAATATCCATGTTTGACTAGGTAACTTTCCAACAGATTAACATATTCCACACAAGCCAAAATATCATGAGTCAGCCTGCTTCCCCCCAGAAAATATGAGAGCAAAACTAATACAGTGTTCACATTTGATTTATACATACATCCGGGGGTGTGTGTGTGTATATGTGTATATATTTATATGCATATATATTTCTAGACACTTAGGAATAGAGGGAGAACCATTACATTTGTAAGCCTTTCTCTCAACCAGAAAGTTTTTAAAACCAAAAAGTGTTTAAAATCAAAGTTGATACACTTTGAGAATTTCTTCTGTTAAAAAAGAACAACAAACAGAACCTCAGCAAGTTTCCCAGTGGGTGAGAACTGACAGGGATGGCTTCTGAAGCTCCTTTTCAGAGGGCATAGCTGGGCTACTTTTGGGCTCAGACTTTAAACACCACACATCTTCCAGCCCTGCAGGATGGATTGTTTGATGTATTGCCTTTGGAAGCAATTTTGCTGTGGTTTATTTCAAGAATGTCCATATAAGTAGTCTGTGATCAGCATTTAAAGCTATTTCCATCGAGGTACATATCAAAATTCCCATTAGCACCAAAAAGTCTCTTTACTCTTCAGCTGCCACTATAAATGATGCTGAGTGTCTGAGGGGTGCTTCTGTCCTCCACAGAGACAGCAAATGTTCTGTGCACCCCTCAGGCCCCATTCTCAACCTTTTACATGGAGCTTCTGCAAGATATTTCTCCTTTCTACAAGTGTGAACATCCTCCTGAGGGCTCTGTAACAAAGCCAGGCTGGTCCTGCAGTGCACAGCCTGATTTGGGAAGTTTGGCCTGGATTTACAGCCACCTCCGAGGTCAGTTTGTGTTTCATGTTTATCACTAGTTAACTGTTGCTCAATGTTACACTCTTCAGAGAGAAGGGAAGAACCTCTTTTTTCAGGTTCTACAACCAGAAGTTTAAAGTGAAGTTCATGACTAGAGTTAGAGGCCACATGGGACAATGCAGTGTGAGCAGAGAAGCTGCTGTGCACTCAGCAATCCTCCTCTGCCACTCTGCAGCAGGACTGCAGCAACATTTGTTCCATATTTTGCATAATTTAAAAACCAACTGACAAGATTTTGAACAGGAATTTTAGAAGTTCTAGGCCTGCCCATGAAGGAGGGAAGACAATTTTAAAAGATGCATGGCAAATAACTGCTTGTCATCACCTCCTAATTTCCAATATATTTCTATTTCTGCAAATCAGTGGATTGAATGCAGCATATGGAAAAGATAGCTTGACAGCAAATATGTGAGAAAGACTGCAAATAAAAAAAAAATTCGAAAATAAATATCATCTTTTGTATATGGTGAAACTGAGTGGGCAAAGATCATTTTGCAAAACTGGTGCAATAGTTAAATCCACTCCATTTTCAGACCCCATGAACATCAACTTCCAAGCACAACAATGATTGCTGGTTAAAAACCAGAGAACCTGAATAGCCTCAAACATTGAGAACAAAAAATCCCAAGGTTTTTCTCTCTGTTCATATGCCTTGCTCAGATATATCAGACTGCACCTAAAGCCAGATTGTGTGTTTACAGCTCCTCCCTGCAATATGGCCACACAAATGAAAA